>CM042693.1:339770348-341270348 GCA_023614405.1 Avena insularis | reverse complement strand
TCTCTCTCACCCGCACGCGCCTCACCCTCACTCGCTGACCGCTGGGCCCGATGCCACCTCACCCCTTCGTCCCCAAACCCCACGCTCGTAGACGATGCCGTCGCCGCCCGTTTCCTCCCTTCACTACTGCGAATCAATCCGAGTAAATTTCATTGATCCCATGCGTAATCCCCGCCCCGATGCCTGCTACCTAACCCACACCTCACTACGGTCATTTCCCCTCAACCCACATCACCAGAGTGCTTCCAGGCTGCCAGTAATCGAGCTTGCTCCGCCGCAGTACCGCACGCCTCCGGCGACCAATCCCGGTAAGCCCCGCCCCCCTCCAGATCTCTAGGTTGTTTTTTCGCAACCGCCGTCCTTGTGCGCATCCACTAATGCCTTCGGTTGGTCTGCTTGTTCCTTGTAGCCTCGCCTTCGTCAACCTCTGCTATATCCCGACGGTGAACTTGTCTCTGGCGAACTTTCTCGGTGAGTTCCGTCCGCCCCTCTCCCTCTGGTTGATGCTATTGTGATCGCCATCCTCGCGTGCATCTAATGCTGCCTTTTGTTTGCCCTATTTTGCTTTGTAGCACCGACACCGTCAACCACTGTACACACCTGACGCTCCGCGGAACTCCGGCGAGGAATAGCCACCGTGCTCGTGCGCCCCTGACCACGCCAGGTGCATGTTGAGCTGCACCATGACCCTGCGCTTGGATAACCACCAACACCTTTCCCTTTTACCCCCTAGTGCCGCCAGCACATCACCGGCAGTAGCGCCGCCGCTGTCAGTGCCATTTGCGCCGCTCGTTTTAGGTTAGAGCAACGTGGTCCACTAGATCTACTTCTAGTGGCTTAGATTAGATCATTTAAACAAAACGGTATCGTCTGATCTGGACCACAGGATCTAACTTAGATCTAACAGACCACGCACGTGATCCTCGTGAAGCGGTACGGGCCAATAGGAACATGCCGTGTGTCACTCGCTCTGTTTTAAAATCTGATTTTGATCTATTAAATATTCAAACTTGTAAAATTCATATCTTTTGATCTGTTTGTCCAAAAATTGCAAATAATATATCAATGGATTCAGAAAATTAAGCCCTACACACCTATGGCCTTGAATTGTTCATTTGCTTCTGGAAAAATAGGATTATTTGCAGAAGCATTTGTAGGCCTATTTTGCATATAGAAATTATTTGGAAAATGTTTTTAAAGTAAATTTGAGTTTATTTAGACTTTATAAAGTTTACTTTGTGTTCAGTACTGTTTAGTTTGACTTGTTAGAGTAGAAAAATCATTTCATTGCATTTGCATGCATTCATATGTATTTTTGTTTGATTATTGAAATGTGATTTTGGTGTTATGATTTTATGTGTAGATTTTGGTGATTGTGATTATGAGGACTGTTGCTACTCTCCTAGATACCAAGGCAAGTGATGCTACATATTTTGTCCTACTATTTTATCTATGCACTAGTGATATTTTGAGTAGGAATTGCATTGGAAATTTTCTAAGTATAACTATGCTATGCCTTGGGAAATCCTAGTAGATGTTGTCTTAGTAGATTTTCCTTAAGTTAAGAAACTTGCTATACTAGTATGCTTAGCCTAGATAGTAGAATACAAGGGTGGATTATTCATGCTATGGAATATTGCTAAGTCTATGACTTGTGTTTTTGATTAATAAAACAACTATGTGCATGAATCACTTGGGTGTAATGGTATGGTTAGTTTATGTTGAGTGGTTACACAAGGCCCATGTCTATGGTTTACCTTGTGTATCACACTTGTGGATTGCCACCCAGGAACAAAGGGATTTGAGATGTTTAGTGTTGAGAAGCTTCTAGTGCAACCACATGGCATATGGGCTCTGCCTTGACCAACTAGGTTGCAAGAACTTAGCCAGATGGACAGTTGGTGGTAGGGTTGATAGGATGGAATGCGTCCATGGTGGTCTAAGGGAATGCTTCTGAAAAGTCTCATCTCGATGCATATCGAGTCTTGTTGGGAAAGTGCACCACCTCTCGAGAGGGTAAAACCTAAGTACTTAGCCGTGTCCCCGACAACGGACAATTTGAGCATCAAAGACATTGAAGCAATCAAGGATCTCCTCATCCCAATTTCTCTAAGTTAAAACTTGTGGTTGAACAAGGGTAAAGATTCACCAATGTCTATTGGTGGTTCCTTGGGTGTTTTGTCAAACAAAAACTTAGTGTTTTCAACTAATAAGAAAAAACCTTATTTTGAGCAAAGCTAGCCTAAGCTACACTTAGCCAAATTCATATAGTTATTAGATACTACTATTCTACTAGGTATCACTTGCCAATACAATTCCAAATGTATTGACCCTCTGTGGCTGTAACTTATGATGTTGCAGGTTACTCTGATGGAGATTAGGGTTGTGAGTCTACACTCAACATGTTTGCCTGTGGCACATGAAGATGAAGACTTATAGTTATTTCCATTATGTTGTGAACTATCTGTGGCTGTAACTTGAGTTTTAAAGACTATGTTATATTTGGAATGACGATGTAATAATGACCTTTGTATCTGTGTACTTCATCTTAAACTGTGGATGCTAGCATTTTGATCCAGGGACTAGCATTGCAATCATAGGGCATTTACCTTTAAAAGGTATGGGGTCTTACAGAGGAGTCCATGGAGGAGGAGGCCCACCGCTCGCGTCCGAGGAGGAGGAGGCCCGCGCGTGTCTAAGGAGGAGGAGGTCGCCGTCGTCCGCCCGTCGTCGTCCTCGTCTCAGAGGTGAGCTAGCGTCACCCCTCCCCTCTCTCCCTCTCTCCCCTCTCTAACGGCTGGTGCTATTGTTCAAACGGTTGTTGCTATTGTGCTAGGGTTTCTTGCTACCCAATCTTGTCCCAACCTTGGGGTAGTAAGTAATTTAGCAGTGAATATCACATTTTCTGGTCAACGGGAATGAAATTTGTTGTTTGATCGATAATCTGCAAAGTTACTATGAATAAGTAGTTTTGCAATGACCACCTAGTTTATGATGATGTTATGACTTAGAAGTCAGACCACACATTATTAGCCTTCTGATCAGATTATACAGAAGGGAATGAACTGGGATGCCACATTCGGTAGGTAGCCCATTTTTTTATTAGGTGGAAGTCTTTTGATTTGGTTGTTTTTATTATACTCCTAATATTCATTGATTTAATATATTCCTTTGATAGAGCAAGTTCCCAGTTGCACTCTATTGTCTTGTTGTCCATTTTCAGATGAGTAACCAAAATATTATAATGTCCTCAACGAAAAATCCCTAATATAACCAAGAGGGATAGATCGATAGAGTATGCACTATGCTCAAGTATATGGTTCTAGTCAAGATATACAATGGACTACTATTTTTTTTGCCAGGTGAGACCTGCTGGTGGTTAGTATCTTCTAGACTATCTCACATTTTTAGTCCACTTATATTAAGTGTTAGCCACATCTGGGAATAGAAGTGGTGAAGAACATCCAGTGCCAAATGTAAAAAAGACACTAACTGAACATTCTATCACAATGGTTCTTTAAATAACACTCTATAGGTTCTGACTAAACCTAAGCCATGCTTCTCTTTAGTTAGTTGAACTAAGCAGTCAGTGACTCAATGTTATTGTTGTTTTCAGTTAGGAGAACATTTCCTACATTTTCCATTAAAGCCAAACGATAGATATTTAGCCATGCGGTAGCAAATATGTGAACTGGTTAGATGTCTAAAAAATAGTAAAATGTCTTCTTTTATAGTCCATGAGGCATGCAAACCACATTTGTAAGAGAATTATGCACTTAGTGATTATTCTAAAAGTAATGATCGAGATTTGCATAACATAGACGCTAGGCATAATAGTAACATATAACAATAGTATGATCACAATATTATACTTTTCTTATGATGGATGCACTGCCAAGATGAGACATAATCACATGAATTATTCATAGAGTTATTTGCTTTGATCTAAACCATAGAGTTTCCTACAGGCTGATTGCTCTCTGAAATGTATAACTTTCTCTAGTCTCTGCTCACATTCTGTTGACATGCCATCTATGTTGAGGTCTATTTGCTGTGAATTGCTAGATTGCTATCATTTGTGCTTGATGTCATTTTGTAGGTTTTGTAGCTTGCTGCCATTTGTGCTTGATGTCATTTGCTTGCTGTCATTTGTGCTTGCTGTCATTTTGTAGGTTTTATAGCTTGCTGTCATTTGTGCTTCTAACTTATGGTTTATGGTGTATTCTCGTTTTCTTATTGCAAGCAAATGACAGCAAGGATTGTTGTTATTGTTGTAGCACTTGAAATTTTGCTTGTGCTTGTATGAAGAACTTTCTTATGTCGTGTATGAAATGAGTCCTGATTTTTGCCGGAATGTTGATTAACTTCCATTTTGGCAGAAATCGGGCACTCATAATTTAAGAAAATTAGCAAAGGTCATGCCAGATTTTCCTGGGAACTTTATTACTAACCATCACTTGCTTTTTATGTAGGGTTTGCAGCATAGAAAACAAAAAATTTCCTACGATGGGAACGATTATGTACCAAGATCTATCTACTAGATACAAACAACGGGCGGATGTATATCCGTAGAGAACATACCCTTGAAGACCGACAAAGCTTAACGAGTTCAACTCGTGGTTGATGTAGACGATCTCTTGCCGATCTCAAGATCGAGAGGAAGTCCTAAGCGTCATAAAAGCAAGCGCATCCGTGCTTTACACCTGCATTACAAGACACCGAGCAACCTCCGCCTCCTCGCTCCAACGATGCAGCGGAAGCACAACTCTTTCTTTCCGAATAGCCACCGGGAACATGTATCTCGCTAGTCCGAGACCATGGGGGATAAATTCTAGAGGGGGAGAGAGATCCTTCACGAGGAGGTGTGAGTGAGAAGTGAGGAGAGGGGTGCCTTTTATAGGAGAGGGGGGGAACCCCAAGGGGGTGGCCAGTGCATGGGGGCTGCCCCCTTGCCCTCCCCTCTTCATGTGGGTGGACACTCCACTCACAAAATTCCTTTAAATTCCCTCCACTCAAAATTGCCATTAAATTTCCACCAAATTTAATGCAAACTCTCATTAAATAAAACTCTTTTATTTTATTCAGAATTTTGTCAATTACTTTAATGACAAACATTCACAAATAACCCCTTGCTAGAATTCCATTTCACATGCATAACCTCTTTATGCAATTTCACCCGAAAACCTGTTTCGGTATCTAGTGAAATAAATTCCTGCGCTTGTTTATTCTTTCGGCATGAAACATTTGCTCCAACTGGATGCTAGTGTCCCTTAAGTGTGTCACCCTATGGTTCGCGAATAATGCGGACATGATCGAGACCCCTCTCGGATCAATAATCAGAAGCGGGATCTGGAGACCCATACTGACTCCCACACATTCAACGATGACTTTTCCTGTGATCGTCGGAACCTTTTATGCTTGTATCTTAATCCCTTTGTTTCATGATATATTACATGTCCGAGATTCGATCATCGGTATCTCCATACCTAGTTTTATCTCGTTACTGACATGCACTCTTTTCTCGTTCACGTGATATAACATTCTAGTGATCAAATCACTTGCTTGCAAGCTAACCAATGTGATATCACCGAGAGGGCCCAGAGTATATCTATCCGTCATCGAGATGAACAAATTCCACTCTCGATCCATGGGCCTCAACATAACACTTTGTTAGTTCTGAATCCATCTTTATAATCACCCAGTTACGGTGTGACGTTTGATGATATTAAGAAACTCTTCCGGTGTTAGTGATTGACATGATCTCATGGTTTAAGGATTAGGATCACTTCGTAAGTTGTTATAGCAATATAAACTCAATGACTTTGATCGTAATGCTATACTTCGGATGAATGTTCATCACACCATTACACTAATGTTGTGATCTCGTTATTAACAACATCCAATGTCTATGATCGAGGCTTGATCATCTTGTTAATCAACGAACTAGTTTATGAGAGAGGCATAACTAGGAACTTTCTGTTTGTTTATTAAACACACATGTATTGATGTTTCCGTATTAATACAATTATAGCATGCAAAATAAACATCTATCATATACTTGGAATACACATAATAAACACTTTATTATTGCCTCTCAGGGCATATTCCCTTCAGTCTCCCACTTGCACTAGAGACAATAATCTAGTTACATAGTGATAAATCTAACACCCATGGAGTTCTGGTGTAGATCATGTTTTGCTTTAGGGAGAGTTTTAGTCAACGGATCTGCTACATTGTGATCCGTATGTACTTTACAAATCTTTATATCTCCATCCTTGACATGCTCGTGGATGGAGTGAAACCGGCGCTTAATATGCTTGGAATGCTTGTGAGACCTTGGCTCTTTGGCATTTGCAATGGCACCATTGTTGTCACAATAGATCACCATTGGGTCCAACGCGTTTGCAACCACACCTAGTTCGGATATGAACTCCTTCATCCAAACCGCTTCCTGAGCCGCTTCTGAAGCAGCAACATATTCGGCCTTCGTTGTTGATCCTGCCACCACAGGTTGTTTGGAGCTCCTCCAACTAACCGCTCCGCCATTCATGAGAAATACGTATCCGGATTGAGACTTAGAGTCATCCGGATCGGTGTCAAAGCTAGCATCGACATAACACTTAGCGACGAGCTCTTCTTCACCTCCGTATACAAGAAACATATCCTTAGTTCTTCGCAAGTACTTAAGGATATTCTTGACCGCTATCCAGTGTTCTGAACCTGGATCCGATTGGTACCTACTAGTCAAACTAATAGCATGTGCCACATCCGGTATTGTACATAGCATGGCGTACATTATAGAGCCTATGGCTGAAGCATAGGGGACTTTGTCCATTTTCTCTCTTTCTTCCGCCGTAGCCGGACTTTGAGTCTTACTCAATGTCGTGCCTTGTGTCATAGGTAAGAACCCCTTCTTACTATCTTCCATTTTAAACTTCTTTAAAATCTTATCAAGGTATGTACTTTGCGATAGCCCTATTAGGCGCCTAGATCTATCTCTATAGATCTTTATGCCTAATATGTATGGCCTTCACCTAGGTCCTTCATTGAAAATTTCTTTGTTTAGATAACTTTTAACACTGTTTAAAAGATCTATATCCTTTCCGATCAATAATATGTCATCCACATATAATATCAGAAATGCCACATTGCTCCCACTCACTTTCTTGTAAATACAAGCTTCTCCATAAGTTTGGACAAATCCAAACTCTTTGATCACCTCATCAAAGCGGAGATTCCAACTTCGTGATGCTTGCTTCAATCCATAGATGGATCGCTGAAGCTTGCACACCTTTTTAGCATCCTTAGGATCGACAAAACCCTTTGGTTGTATCATATACAACTCTTCTTCAATATTACCATTGAGAAAGCGGTTTTGACATCCATCGCCATATCTCATAATCGAAATATGCAGCAATTGCTAACATAATCCTAATCGACTTTAGCATCGCTACGGGAGAATGTCTCATCGTAGTCAACTCCTTGAATTTGTCGAAACCCCTTTGCAACAAGTCGAGCTTTATAGATGGTCACATTACCATCAGCATCAGTTTTTCTTTTGAAAATCCATTTGTTCTCCACGGCCTTTCGGTCGTGAGGTAATTCCACCAAGTTCGAAACTTGATTTTCATACATGGATTCCATCTCGGATTTCATGGCTTCTAACCATTTGTTGGAATCCGGGCTCATCATCGCTTCTTCATACGTCGCAGGGTCATCATTTTCATCAACCATGAAATTCATGACGGGATTTCCGTCTGTTCGGGGCTGCATGCGTCTGCTAGACCTCGAGGTTGGTAGTATTCTCTTTTGGAGTTTCATGATCATTATCATTAGTTCCCTCTTCAACGGTGAAGCCAACTCGGAACAACTTGGTATTGCGCTACTCGCCATACTTTGAAAAGAAGGTTGATAACCTCTTGAGTTCTACCTTCCGACTACTCACACCTTTCGCGAGAAACTCTTTCTCTAGAAAGGATCCATTCTTGGCAACAAAAACCTTGCCCTCGGATCTGTGATAGAAGGAATACCCAATAGTTTCCTTAGGGTATCCTATGAAGACGCATTTTTCCGCTTTGGATTCGAGTTTATCCGGTTGTAATTTCTTCACATAAACATCGCATCCCCAAACTTTAAGAAATGATAGCTTAGGTTTGTTTCCAAACCACAATTCATATGGTGTCTTTTCAACGGATTTAGATGTTGCCCGATTTAAAGTGAATGCAGCAGTTTCTAGTGCATAACCCCAAAATGACAACGACAAGTCCGTCAGAGACATCATAGATCGAACCATATCTAATAAAGTACGATTCTGACGTTCGACACACCATTTCTCTGTGGTGTTCCGGCAGGTGTGAGTTGTGAAACAATTCCACACTCTTTCATGTGAGTGCTAAACTCGTAACTTAGATACTCACCTCCACGGTCGGACCGTAGAAATTTGACCTTTCTATTACGATGATTTTCCACTTCATTCTGAAATTCCTTGAACTTTTGAAAGGTTTCAGACTTGTGTTTCATCAAGTAGATATAACCGTATCTACTCAAATCATCTATGAAAGTAACAAAATAACGATATCCACCTCGCGCCGACACACTCATTGGACCACATACATCAGAATGTATTCCAATAAATCTGTCGCCCGTTCCATTGAACCGGAAAACGGTGTTCTAGTCATCTTGCCCATAAGGCATGGCTCACATGTATCAAATGATTCAAAATCAAGTGATTCCAAAAGTCCATCCGAATGGAGTTTCTTCATGCGTTTAACGCCAATATGACCTAGACGGCAGTGCCACATATATGCGGATATATCATCATTAAGTTTAATCCTTTTAGCATCAACATTATGAATATGTGTAACATTATCATCGAGATCTAATAGAAATAAACCATTCATCATCGGTGCATGACCATAAAAGATTTCATTCATATAAATGGAACAACCATTGTTCTCGATTTAAATGAATAACCACCGCATCAAACACGATCCAGATACAATGTTCATGCTTTCGGTGCGGGCACGGATAACAATTATTCAAGTTTATAACTAATCCCGACGGCAAATGGAGAGGTAGCGTTAACGCGATCACATCAACGCTTGATCCATTGCCGACACGCATCTTGACCTCACCCCTTGCTAGCGGTGGCTTGTTCCGAGCCCACGATTCGAGTTACAAATATTAGCAACTGAACCGTATCAAATACCCAGGTGCTACTGAGCACTAGTCAAGTACACATCAATAACATGTATATCATATATACCTTTGTTTGCCTTGCCTTCTTGTTCCGCCAAATACTTGGGGCGATTATGCTTCAATGGCGATCCCCTTACAATAGTAGCACTCGGTATCAGACTTAGGTCCAACTCGGGGTTTCTTTTCAGGCACGGCAACCGGCTTGCCGCCCTTACTTCCCTTCCGTTTTCCCTTCTTGTCTTTCTTGAAACCAGTGTTCCTATAGATCATCAACACTTGATGTTCCTTTTTGATCTCCACTTCTGCAGTTTTAAGCATTGACAGAAGCTCGGGGAGAGACTTCTTCATGCCTTGCATATTATAGTTCATCACGAAGCTCTTATAGCTAGGTGGCAGAGACTTCAGAACACGATGGATGCCTAAGTCAATGGGAATTGTTATTCCCAAGGACACAAGCTTATCGGCATAACCCGACATCTTGAGTACATGCTCACTAACGGAGCTGTGCTCTTCCATCATGCAGCTAAAGAACTTTTCTGAAGCATTATAGCTCTCTACAGCAGCATGTGTGTCGAAAATCATTTTCAACTCACCCATTGTATCAAATGCATTGCCGTTTTCGAAACGCTTTCGAAGTTCTGGCTCTAGCCCATACAATATGCCGCAATGAACTAAGTTGTGGTCCTCCCGACGAGTCTGATAGACATTCTTCTCCTCGTTAGGAGAATCCTCAAAAGGTGGGGGGCCTAGCGGCGCTTCTAGCACATATTGCTTTTGTGCAGCAGAGAGGAGAATCCTCAAATTCATGGCCCATTCGGTAAAGTTGCTACCATTCGTTGCAAGTTTCTCTTTCTCCGTGAACACATTGAAATTAAAAGCAGGTGGTGCCATCTACAACAGAATTTGTAAAGTTTAGACTAAGTTTATGATAGATTGAGTTCAACTAATCCATATTACGAATGAACTCCCACTCAAAAACGACATCCCTCGTGCCTTTTTGGTGATTACATGAACCAAATCCACTACACCAAGTCCGATCATCACGTGAGTCGGCATAGCTTCAAAGGCGAGCATCAAATGGGCATCATATCTACTATATGACTCATGCTTAACCTTTCGGTCCGTGTTCCGAGGCCATGTCTGTACATGCTAGGCTCGCCAAGTTAGAACCTTAGTATTCGCGTGTGTAACTGTTTTACACCCGAAATATGGTCGTGGATCCAAGAACACCCGATCATCACGTGATGTCTTGGAGCGACGAAACATAATCGGTGCATACTAAAGGAAGAACACATTCTTATCTTGATATTTAAATGAGGGATCATATTATTATGCTAACAAAGCGCTAAACAAGCAATATAAGATGCTATCAAACATCACATGTTTATTAGTGGAATGATATGGTTCCCGCATATGATCTCTATCATGTGCATCGTGGTATGATCACTATCATACCTATATGTGTAAGTCCAAGGTCTATGGAGATTACACGTTATGTATGTTGTAAGAGTATCATCTCATACTTCTACTTACAACATCACCATATCATAACACTAGCCCGGCAACAATCTAAACTAGACGCCTCTAATTTATCCATTGCAAGTTTTACGTGGCTTAGGGCTTTCGAGATAGAACCGTTCTTACCTACGAACATGAACCACAACGAGGATAACCAAATTGTTGACAACTCGTTGCAAAATAGATATTGACTATAGTAGGAGAGACAGACACCCGCTAGCCACTTATGCAAACTAGTTGCATGTCAAGCATGGAACAAGTCTCATGTGCGAGGACATGTAAAGTTTGTCCGGGCCGCTTCATCCCACTATGCCACCAATATCCAAAATTACAACTAAGGAGCAACAACATGATCATCATCGCCCACATACTCATATGTGTACTACCCGTGTAAAGCATCTACGCATAGATCCGGCTCTGATACCACTGTAGGGTTCGCAGCATAGAAAACAAAAAATTTCCTACGATGGGAACAACTATGTACCAAGATCTATCTACAAGATACAAACAACAGGCGGATGTATATCCGTAGAGAACATACCCTTGAAGACCGACAAAGCTTAACGAGTTCAACTCGTGGTTGATGTAGACGATCTCTTGCCGATCTCAAGATCGAGAGGAAGTCCTAGCGCCACAAAGCAGTAGCGCATCCGTGCTCACACACACGTACAAGACACCGAGCAACCTCCGCCTCCTCGCTCCAGCGATGCAGCAGAAGCACAACTCTTTCTTGCCGAATAGCCACCGGGAACATGTATCTCGCTAGTCCGAGACCATGGGGGATAAATTCTAGAGGGGGAGAGAGATCCTTCACGAGGAGGTGTGAGTGAGAAGTGAGGAGAGGGGTGCCTTTTATAGGAGAGGGGGGAACCCAAAGGGGGTGGCCGACGCATGGGGGCTGCCCCCTTGCCCTCCCCTCTTCATGTGGGTGGACACTCTACTCACAAAATTCCTTTAAATTCCCTCCACTCAAAATTGCCATTAAATTTCCACCAAATTTAATGCAAACTCTCATTAAATAAAACTCTTTTATTTTATTCAGAATTTTGTCAATTACTTTAATGACAAACATTCACAAATAACCCCTTGCTAGAATTCCATTTCACATGCATAACCTCTTTATGCAATTTCACCCGAAAACCTGTTTCGGTATCTAGTGAAATAAATTCCTACGCTTGTTTATTCTTTCGGCATGAAACATTTGCTCCAACTGGATGCCAGTGTCCCTTAAGTGTGTCACCCTACGGTTCGCGAGTAATGCGGACATGATCGAGACCCCTCTCGGATCAATAATCAGAAGCGGGATCTGGAGACCCATACTGACTCCCACACATTCAACGATGACTTTTCCTGTGATCATCGGAACCTTTTATGCTTGTATATTAATCCCTTTGTTTCACGATATATTACATGTCCAAGATTCGATCATCGGTATCTCCATACCTAGTTTGATCTCGTTACTGGCATGTACTCTTTTCTCGTTCCTGTGATATGACATTCTAGTGATCAAATCACTTGCTTGCAAGCTAACCAATGTGATATCACCGAGAGGGCCCAGAGTATATCTATCCGTCATCGGGATGAACAAATTCCACTCTCGACCCATGGGCCTCAACATAACACTTTGTTAGTTCTGAATCCATCTTTATAATCACCAAGTTACGGTGTGTCGTTTGATGATATCAAGAAACTCTTTCGGTGTTAGTGATTGACATGATCTCATGGTCTAAGGATTAGGATCACTTCGTAAGTTGTTATAGCAATATAAACTCAATGACTTTGATTGTAATGCTATACTTCGGATGAATGTTCATCACACCATTACACTAATGTTGTGATCTCGTTATTAACAACATCCAATGTCTATGACCAGGAAACTGTGATCATCTTGTTAATCAACGAACTAGTTTATGAGAGAGGCATAACTAGGAACTTTCTGTTTGTTTATTAAACACACATGTATTAATGTTTCCGTATTAATACAATTATAGCATGCAAAATAAACATCTATCATATACTTGGAATACACATAATAAACACTTTATTATTTCCTCTCAGGGCATATTCCCTTCAGCCTCCAGCTTGCGCCTTCACCGAGCCAGCTGATACAACCAACCAGCCCTTTATTCTAAGCCCTGACACACTACATAGGGCGGCCGGTGCTCAGATTGCGGTGCCTGCCCGCTCTCCAAAAGGAAAAAAGTCCAGGAAAAAAGAAAATCTAGCAGCTCGAGCCAACCGGTGGGGACAATTGTGAATCCGATCAGGTTTCGGGACGCGCCACCAAGACCCGAGGGTATTATGTGGAGGATGCATGTGGAGGGTGAGCCCATGCTAACTAAAAAATTGCGAAGGCTCGCCAGTTCGGAAATGAAGAGTGTGCATGACGGTGTGCTGATGGTAGAGAGACGCCTTCTGGCAGTGAAAGATCCCTCGCACCCGGTATTCGTGGTTAAGGTGCCACCAGGATTGGGATTCGTCGACAATGCCCCTGCGGATCTATCAAGATACAAGAAGTCTCTTGTGTCCTCAACACATCCAATATACTTGTTAGGTGTATAGGTTCACTAGTTCGGCGAAGAGATAGTGAAATACAAGTGGTAACAGTGACAGAAAAGAGTTTGACGGTGAGGTAAAAACTAAAGGCAAAAAGAAGGAAGAAAACAAACATGCAACAGATCTAGTAGCAAACGGTGTTTCAATGCTTAGAAACAAGGCCTAGGGATCATACTTTCACTAGTGAACACTCTCTCATATAAATATCCTCTCTTCATGATATGACTCTTAACTACTCTCCGGTTGGACACTCTAATCCATGGTAGGGATATAACAACACACCTCAAAGTCCGCCTTCCCCAATCTAGATAACCCCACACTATCACCTTGAGCGCTAGATGGTTCCAGCAAACACCACAATTTCATAGAGACATCCAACTCCAAATATAACTCATAACAAATATTCAATCTGGCCAAAGTGCCACACACGGTATGTCCGCTGTCACTTTCACACACGTGGGGAAAAGCATAGATCTGTTAAAGCACAAAGAGTATTTATGTAGACTCAAGCCTAAGTGCCACCATGGCGTGCATGCTGTCACTTTCACACACATGGGGAGAGCAGAGATCTATTGAAGCACTTGAGTAGAAAGGTAGATCTACTTGATTACAAAGCTCGTGACCACAACAAGATTATGCATAGAGAGAGAGATGAACACATAGCTACCGGTAGAGCCCTTAGCCTCGAGGAAGAACTACTCCCACCTCATCATGGGAATCAACAATGGTGATGGAGATGGTGATGGAGATCGATGGAGATGGCTCCGGGGGCACTTCCCCGTCCTAGTAGGGTGCCGGAACAGAGACTTTCTGTCCCCCGAATCTCCCCTTCGGTGGTGGCAGCGCAGCAGAACTTTTTCTGGAAGTATGATGGATTTCTTAGGGTTTTCTCCCTGGGGGCTTCTTATAGGCGTAGGAGGCAAGGTCGGTGGAGGTCTAGGGGGCCCACACCCTGCCCAGGAGTGGCCAGGGTGGGACCCGTGCCTAGGGGAGGTCCAGCCACCCTGGTGTCCTCCTCCAACTCTGCTTCATGGTTTCGTGTTGCTCTGGGAGAAATAATGACTTTGGCTTTTGTCCCGTCCAATTCCGAGAATATTTATTTTCTGCCTTTTCTGGAACCAAAAACAGAAGAAAACAGGCAACTGGCACTGTGGCATCTTGTTAATAGGTTAGTCCAGAAAAACATATAAAAACACCTCAAAGTGTAGACAAAGCATAAGATAGTTGATACAAAACAAGCATGGAGCATCAAAAATTATAGATACATTTACGACGTATCAAGCATCCCCAAGCTTAACTCCTGCTCGTCCTTGAGTAGGTAAGTGATAAAAATAATAATTTTTGATGTGACATGCACCATCACAATCATGATCAAACCATTTGCAAGCATTGAAAGCTAGGATCAAAGAACTCTAAACATGTGCATGAAAGATGGAGTTCTAACAATAAGACAAAGTAACTATGCATGCAACATGAAAGGCTACAAACAAAGATCATGAATAACATGCATTGAAAAATGTTTGTTTGTTTCACATACAGAAAACATGGTATAGTGGCAATCAGCTTGTCCCTCATAAAGTAGAAAATAGATGCATAGGACACCTTGAAAGTTCACAAGGGTGACTAGAAACAAGTAGCACAAGAACAAGTAATATCACAATATGCATTCATCAATAAGTTTTGGGACACTACACACAAAATGGAAACTATGCTCTCTTAATGGTGCCTAAACTTTGAGGTGGAGACTCAATAATAGTGGAAGAAAGGCCCTTTGTAAGGGAAGCAGGGATTTCAAGTTTCAAAAAGAGCTTCCAAAAATTATGGTACTTGTTAGCTTTCATCCCTCATTGCCCCTATCATAAGCATCTTGAAGTGATTAAGGTTAAAGTGAACAAACTATGGAGTATATGCTTGACAAAGTATAAGTTGGCAATCTCAAGTCCCTTCAATACGAGGGCCACACCTCATGATACTCAACTTCAGTCACTTGTATGTTCTTGTCATTGTAAGTACATGCATATCATAGAGAACCGCCAACGGGGTACCCCTTGCACATGGTACAGGAGATATCCCATAACCAAAATGACAAGGCAAGCAGACAATAAGCATCTCAGTGATCTTTTTATTTACTATATGCATAGCTTTTTATTGAGGATGCTCCATAGATAGCTCACTATGGTAATGCTGCAAGTTTCCACCATGATTAGGCATGGCTTAGGCTAGCGGCCCAGGCGTTTCTCTAACACAAAATACAAGCTCCATGGACTTACAAGCTCCCTCGGCCCAGGCGTTTCTCTAACAAAAAATACAAACTCCGTGGACTTACAAGCTCCCTCTTTATTTCACAATGGTGACATCCATAGACAAAAGAGCATGATATCAACTGAGTACAAAGTACAAGTGAAATGTTGAAAACGTTCCCCATGACAGCATGGTTCTGCTAATTCCAACGTATAAGTGCAAGCATATACAACATAAATGACATAATGGTTCAAGTTTATTAGGGGCAAAGAATATAAAGTGTGTCATCAAGTTTGTGAGAGCTTTAATCACTAAGTTTTCACATAACAAAATAGTTTTTAATTGGAAGATAGCTGAAAACAAGAATATACTTGGAATGGTGTAACACACCATGCATAGGAGTTTATAGTGGACACTTTGGAATAACTTGGTTTCTTGGGGGTTGGAAGCATGAGTAGATATTACTCATACAAGTGGAGGCTAGCAAAAGACTGGGAGCAACGAACTAAGAGAGCAATAATGGCCATAATCATGCAGAGCGATAAAACATTACTAATAAAAGCATAGAGTGGTACTACAAGTCAAGGACTAAATGATCATAGAGGCTATGGTGACTTGTTCATAGTCATAACATGGTGTGAGCATGTGCCAAGTCAACCCAAACAAAGCATCGAAAGAGAATACCACAATATTATGCTTTTGTATGCTAAAACAACGCATGATTCCTTCAAGGCACATTAAATAATCTCAATTGTTTGGAACAAGTCATGCTACAACAATAATCAATAAGCATAAGGTAAAAACAACATCTAGCATGACATGAAAGTCTAAGCCATAGTCAAAGCAAGCTCCTCTTTTGTACCACTAAAGCATGAAGCTTTCTACTCTCTTCCAACAACAATCAACTTATTTGAAACAACTCACAAAGATAATCACCAATAAATATCAGTGAGATTGTCTCACAGATCCACAATGAAGAACTACAAAGTTCTAAGCAATAAGCACAAGAAAACTAAGGCTAAACACAATGCTAGCAAAGGTGAACACTCACAAGACAATAAGAGTGCAAACTAGAGTATTCTAAACAATGAAAATAGAGTGTGTCTCTCTCCAAAAGGAGTGTGGTGTAACCAACCAACTTACTCAAGAAAACTAAGGAAACGAAAACCAAAAACGAAAACTAAGACGTTCCAAGAACAACACAACTCTGCATGAAACAATAAAAACGAAGTGTCTAGACAGACCTGAGCTTTTTATTGATGAAGAAGGGGATGCCTTGGGCATCCCCAAGCTTTGACACGTGTACCTCTTGAATATTTATTGGGGTGAAACAGGGTGGCAACCCCAAGCTTGAGATTTTTTCTAGTTTTTCATCTCATTACATCATTCTTTCTCTACACCTGGAAATTTTCCGTCATACAAAACTTCACACAATCTTCATTAGCAACATTTGTGTATTCAAAAGATAATAGACCTTTGGGGTTTAGTTTTAAAACAGAAAAGCTTTCACTAAAGACACAAGCTACTGTATCAATTCCCTCAAAAAGTTCAATTTCCCAAAAAGAACCCAAAAAGGAATCAATAAGAAGCAAATGCAAATAATGGCAGAAATTTGTCAAAACAGACCAGCAGGTAGAAACCGATTTTTTCGAAGAACTTCTGTTGCTCAAATCACAAAGTGTTGTACTAACGAAAGTTATCTAACATACTGGGGGATTTAGTCGCAAAATATCAGCCCAATCCGATTTACAGAGATTCCTCACAAATATTTTCGGTGCAGCACAAAAAACTGTTTCGGGCACCAACTCCCAAATCTTACTTCCCTCTCATTAGAGGTCATTCTTGGCCAAAAAAGCAAACAAAAATGATAAGGGGAGGTCACTACTAAAGTAATAACTTCCAAGACTCAATAAAACTCTCGGGTTATCTCCCAACAAGTACTTTTCTTTAACGCCTTTAAGTTAGGCTTTATAGTTTGAGAAGATGCTCTCATACGAAATATGAATTGAAGTAAAAGAGAGCATCAAGAAGAAAATTCAGAACGCATTTAAGTCTAACCCACTTCCTATGCATAGGAATCTTGTAAATAAACAAGTCATGAAAGCACAAAGCAACAAGCATAGGAAAGCAAAACAAGTGCAACTTCAAAATCTTCAACATAAAGAGGGGAACTTAATACTATTGAGATGCATAAAACCATGTTTCCCTCTCTACAAATAACTTTCAGTAGCATCATAGATAAAATTAACAATAGAACTATCACATAAAACATCCTTATCATGAGCCACATGCATATAATAATTATTACTCTCCACATAAGAATAGTCATTCTTATTAATTGTAGTGGGAGCAAATTCAACAAAATAGCTATCATTATTATTCTCATCACCATAATCATCAAATATAGGATGCATATTGTAATCATAATTAATTTTCTCCTCAATAGTAGGTGGACTAAAAATATCATATTCATCATTGTAATCATCATATATTGGAGGTTTGGTATCATCATAAGCAATACAATAGCTTTCTTCCAAAGTTGGGGAACTAAAAAGATCATTTTCATAAAAACTAGCTTCCCCAAGCTTAGACGTTTCCATAGCATTAGCAACAATGGTGTTCAAAAGATTCATACTAATAACATTGAAATTAGCATGCAAATAAAGTTCCATCGGTTTTTTAATTTTCTCTTCAAACACTTCATGTCCTAACTCAAGATAAACACTATAGAGCTCTCTATTTTTGTTGTTGTTTTCCATTAAGCCTAACTAGTGAAAACAAGAAGCAAAAAGACAAAATTGCAGAATCTAAAGGAAATAACTTCGAGCACTCACACTGGAGGATGTGAGTACCTTTTACCTTACCTCCCCGGCAACGGCGCCAGAAAATAGCTTGATGTCTACGCACTTCTATTGTTGTAGACAGTTGTTGGGCCTCCAAGTGCAGAGGTTTGTAGAACAGTAGCAAGTTTCCCTTAAGTGGATTACCCAAGGTTTATCGAACTCAGGGAGGAAGTGGTCAAATGTATTCCCTCTCAAGCAACCCTGCAATCAAGATACAAGAAGTCTCTTGTCTCCCCAACACACCCAATACACTTTTCAGGTGTATAGGTGCACTAGTTCGGCGAAGAGATAGTGAAATACAAGTGGTAACGGTGCCAGAAAAGAGCTTGACAGTGAGGTAAAGACTAAAGGAAAAAAGAAGAAAGCAAGCAAACATGCAACAGATCTAGTAGCAAACGGTGTTTCAATGCTTATAAACAAGGCCTAGGGATCATACTTTCACTAGTGAACACTCTCTCATATAAATATCCTCTCTTCATGATACTACTCTTAACTACTCTCCGGTTGGACACTCTAATCCATGGTAGGGCTATAACAACACACCTCAAAGTCCGCCTTCCCCAATCTAGATAACCCCACACTATCACCTTGAGTGCTAGATGGTTCCAACAAACACCACAATTTCATAGAGACATCCAAATACAAATATAACTCATAACAAATATTCAATCTAGCCAAAGTGCCACACACGGTATGCCCGCTGTCACTTTCACACACGTGGGGAAAAGCATAGATCTATTAAAGAACAAAGAGTATTTATGTAGAATCAAGCCTACAATGGTGGAAAAAGGGCCTCCAGTCCCGAGCATAGAAGCTCTAGTCCAGTTTGGTCCGGGACTGCAGCAGGACTAGATCCCCTCTAGTCCGGCTCGCTATGGCTCACATCGATAACAGCCACGTGGCTGTTTCAGCTCCGCGGGGGGCGGAAACCCTCTAGTCCCGGGCCGTAACACCACCCGGGACTATAAGGTTTCCTGCCACGGCAGAGAATTGTGTGTTTCTCTGCCGCGACAGAGATTGTGAATTTCCTTTTTTTTTGGCATTTCATTCCTTTTTTCGTTTTATGTTTCACTATAATTTCAAACATATATTTAAGTACACATATTCTACGCTAGTACATACACAGTACACGTTGATGCATCTATATAATTAATCAATCCCTTGCAAGCATACATTGATGATATATATATATCAAAAGGAAGAAATGTTTTGAAATTACATGGTCATTGATGAATATATATATCATATCAGCTACATGGAGATCACTAAGGCAAATCGAGTTCCACGTCATCCGCATAATGCTCTCCATGTACATCAAGGACTTCCTTCATCATAAATCCATGACTCCTCTTGAATTGCTCTTATGCGCTGGTATGGCTCTAGTTTCTCCCGCAAACCATAAATATAATGTGAGTCAACTTTCCGCTCACTGGTCAACTCGCGGATGTACTCGCAGACGTAGTATCCACATAAATGAGTTCCCGGTGGCTGCTGTAAACTCTTCGCCATTTTATAATTTAACTCCTCTTTGAATGGACCTGGTATTTTCTATCTGAACCGTGTCCAACACTTGCTCGGCAAAGAAAATGAACAAAGGAGGTATTAGTTACTTGATATCAGGAAATGAATGAAAGAGTCCGATATAATGCGATAATGATTGAAATTAGTTATGTAGCATTGCTTTCATGTCGCTCCACTACTCTTGGTCCCAACTTAATGAATCGTGGACTTCAACTAGGGACTTGTCAACTTGAATGTTTAGTAATATCCAGTGGAATCTGCGGACGTTTACATAAGCATACATGCATAGCTCATCGAGTAAGCAAAAATAAAATGTGTACAAGATATAAACACTCACTTGAAGTTGTAAGGAAATAGTATTTCCTTAACAAAATTATTCTCGGTTAAGAACCTGCATAGGTCTTCCTCCACGTCCTTGGGGTGATTCTTTAACGTATATTCATTAACGATATATGGGTCAATGAACCCAACATCATATCTAGCTCTTTTGCATTCAAGCATCTTCATTCTGCAGAATATAATATCATACAAAAGGATATATAGTTAGGATAATATATTAAATGCAATGAACGAGCTGAGCTACAAAATTGATTATAGAAATAAATCACTTACAGATAGTAGCAACCAATGATAGATTTGTTGAGGGAGCGCTGGTTGTATAACTGAAACAGTTCGGTCATTTGAACCTGTATCAATTATGGTTTTAAGTGATGCTCCTTTCTAACGTCCATCGAAACCCAATATTTCTGATGCTTTTTTCTGCTTGCGACATGTACCATTCGTGCAGATTTTGCATATGTGTGGATAGACGCGCGAGCTCCTCATTACTGACTAGAGGCTCCCCTTGGACATACTTCTGTACTATCTAACACACTGGTGTATCTTCATAGCCTAAATATTGAACAAGAGATATTTTTGCTTTGGTAGCAAGTGCTTTGGCCTGTGATACTGTGATACCCATTAGTGCAACATTATTACAGGCTCTGGGGTCCATTATTTGCATGCCCATATCCATTTCAGCTCTGAAGGCCTTGTCGAGGTCTGAAATGACTTTGAGTGGGGCGACCGATTGATTCTTCTGTGCTCCGAGCTAGGCAACTTGCTTCCCGCTTTTTGCACTTGTGATTTTTTTGTTCTGTGCTTGCTTAATAATCTCCCGGTCATAGTCTGATTCCAGATTCATCGATATCTGGGATGGTTGTTCAAGAAAGGACTTAGCCCAATTTTTGGTTTTTTCATCATATACCGGCTTTGGCTCAGGATTTTTGGGTGCAAAATGCGCCTTAACATGGGCAGCCACGTCCGCGTTAGTTTCCTCATCCGTCTTGTCATAAGGTCTCTTTGGAAGAGCCGGCGGGATGTCGACTATCTTCGCCGTTTGACCTTTCTTCGATGTGGGGCGCGGGGGAGCGTCGAACTTCCGTTTCTTTGACGAGGTAGTAGTATTGCACGGAGGCGGAGATCGAGTATTGTGTGGAGGCGGAGATGGAGTTGATGTACTCCTGCTGCAGCGTTCGTCAGCGGGGCAGGGTGGACTTGGAGGTTGACGATAATCGGGTTGGGGTGGACTTGGAGGTTGACGATATTCGATGCGGGGTGGACTTGGATTCCTCGGAGTCGGTGGCCTTGGCGCCGAGCCTGGAAACTTGATGTACTTCTTCTTCCATAGAATGATGTTGCGCTTGACATCTCCTAGTTTCGTAAGGCCTTTAGGCGTAGCGATTTCAATCTCTAGGTCCGCAAAATCCTCCACTATGTCATCCACTGTGACACGAGCATAGCCTGGTGGAATCGGAAGTGAATGGTGGAGTGCTCCAGGTAGACAAGGTAAAGCAGTGTCGATCGCCACCTTGAAGGATAGGTTGTTCATTGGCTGATGTAGCTCACATTGTGCCATCTCTCTGACATCATCCACGGGGTAGTGAGGAGCCGGTGCATCATCCAGCAGTTCTTGATCATCAGCCCGGACCTCCGTGGAAGCCACGCTGCTTCTCCGCTGGCTAAGATCCAATGCAGGATCATCAACCTGCGGGTGAGTTGACGACGGCGGCCTTTGTCTAATTTCTTGTATGAGGTTCTTCAGATCAGCTAGGTCCTGCTCTACCCTGGAGATATGGTCTGCCTCCCAGTCCTTGTCAACACCCGGATTTTTAAACCCAGATGCCTGTTATGCCATACATCGCAATCCTAGGATTACCATTTTTGCGAGACATAAAAGATTTGGATATCACAGTACATCATCCATTACAAACCATACATAAGGTCTTACACAAATAAGGATCTCATGATCCAGTTCTTAATACTCAAGCAGCGGAATAACGTAATAGTAACGATAGCGTAGGCGAAGCTCCATCTTCGGGGTCACAGGCAATGCTGACAATGGGAGATGATCCTAGTTGTCGTAACCTTCCTGCGGTCCGTCATCCTGATACTCCTCTTCATAGTATGGCCACAGGAATAGCCAGGGACAAAGCCATGAGTACTCTTTAAGTACTCGCAAACTAATACTAATAAGTGAAGTGGTTTTGAATAGGATATACTATGCTCTAGGGTTGTTTTGCAAAAAGCCAGATTTACCTCTACTAAGTTCAGAAGCAAAGAAAACTAGTTGAAAGTTTTATACACCTAAGTGGGAATTTGAATTTCATATCACAACTCTGTTGTGGTCAAGTCAAAGTCACAATTCATTTCACAAGTCATTTTGAAAACAATCTGATGGGGGAACAGTATGGCCACTCCAACTGTCCATAACCGCGGACGCGGCTATTCGAATAGTTTGACACTCTGCAGAGATTGTACACTTTCACCACAACATTCGATACATCCGTCAGGAACAAATCCTGAATTCACCATACTCAGTATGCGGATAATCAATCCTAACCTTTCAGTTAAACGCCCTAGTATAGGAACCTCTCCTGTGAGTTTGGCCTCCCAACCATGACCAACTATCATCTTGGGTACTGCACAGGTGGACAATCTTCACAAGGTAGCCTCAGGCTGGTCATAGTGGGAGTAACTTGAGTAATAACATAGTCCTACATGTGTTGCCAACTAACCATTTAGATGACATGGCATGCAATTAAATGATGAGAGAGAGGTTTGTGGTAACTAGCTATGTTACCATAACATCATACTTTTCAAGACAAAATGAATCTACATTGCAATAAATAAGCTTTTGCATGACACCACACATATGTTATTTTCCACTATGGAGGTAGTAACTTAGACTAGTAACATGCACATGTTACTACTCTAAGTTACTCCCCACTATGACCAGCCTCAGCTCAGACCTTGTCCGCGAGGGAACCCATACTAAGGTATATAAATTTCCAGTCAAGCCCTACCCAGATTTCGGGTATTGTGGTTGTATGATAAAATTTGGAATGGTATCGCATCCAGACAACCATCAGTTTTATAAAGGGCTAAGGCTCATGTCTTAATATTTTCATCATCAAAATCATCTGGTGTTCGGAAACACATGTCAAAACATTTCAATAGAATGACTCGTCATTCTAAGGTTTTCATAACCATTTTCACCAAGTATTCCCATCTAAAGTTGATCAACTTTTATACTTAGCACTAGCATCTACAAATGGTGGTAAATCCTAATGAGGGGTGGTACACAAGTGGAGATTTGCTACGTTCAATCTCATGCCTTAGGATGACATCAATATTATCTAACTTAGGCCAAATTTTATGCTCTTTATGCTACCTTGCAATATCCTTCTAGTATTTACAATTCACTATGTAAACTCTAAGAGAAAGCTTTGATAAAGAAATAAAGTATAAAGCTTGCAAGTAAAACTAGGATTGGGTTATCACGTGGATATGAGCACATATGCTTAAGGCATATAGTGGTCATGGTAACAAGCAAGTATTATCTTGCATAAGTAGGGTATCTTGCAAATGTTAGCTTGCCTTGTGCAGAGCAGTGGTTGAAGTTCTCCTCGGCTTCATCCTCGTAGTATCCTCCTTCCTCCTCGTATCCTTGGTCGGTACTAGCGTCTATAAATAAATACGAGGTACACAATCACCAAACAATACTTAACTATTTTCAATCATCACACAAAGGTGTACTATAGATGATCTAGCATCATCACTAACATTACAAGGATTAAAGCATTTGTCTTATTTATTTTAATTTGAGAAAAGTAATTTCTACTCATTGAAAAACTACTTAAGATTTAATATTCTCCAACTCAAACATGGGATCATGTTGACACATGTCATCACCACATATTTCAGTACATGGAAATGTGATTTAAAGTGGTGTCACAATTTAATAAGGTTTAACCTTTTTATTTTAATTAAATAAAATGACTAGAAATGCCTATGTGGCATTCTTTTATCACTGGAACATTATTTCTGCAAGTAAACCCATATGTTTTTATATATTCTGAAAGGTATGATCAAATGTGATTTTTGAGAGTTGGAATCAACTCAAAAGCTTTTATGGTTGAATTTTGAAAAATGTTTGAATGCAGAAAAGATTCTGACTTGTTATTTTTACCATGGTTGATCCACAGATCCAAATGATTTGAATCCAACGGGCTTGGATTAAGCATTTCAGTACCTTTCTAGCAAAATTGGTTTCATGCATTTTGGTTCAGTGAATCGAGATGGGTTGATTTTTGAATATAGGTACAGAACTGTGATTGAAATTAAAAGAATAAAGCTTAATTTGAATTGTTGGGTCGTGCGGGATGTTTTACTGGGCCGGCCCATTACACACAACACGTACGCGGGCTGGTTAAGTGACTGTCCCCACACGTTAGTGAGACGAGGAGGGGCAAAGCGGTATGGGGTGATCTAGGCCGCACGATCTAAATCTAATCAAACGGCTACGGCTCATCGCCCATGTCGGGCAGCGCCGGTGAGACACAACCCTAACGCGGCAGGTGGGGGTCATGGGAGGCTCAACGAGGCTCAGGCGAGGGTCGGTGATGGGGGCAAACGACAAAGTCGATGATGGCGGTTCTCCTGGTACCGGCAGCTCCTCCTAGGGCGGCTCCAATCGATGGCTCCCTTCTTATCCAGCAGCGGTGGGCTTTGGCCAAATTCCAGCGATGCGCTGCTCGCCTTGCTCCGGGAGTGGGGTGAGGTGGTTCTGGGTGAGAGGGGAGTGAACTGGTGTGGCGAATACGAGCGGTGGAGGCCTCTATTTATAGTGGCGAGAGGGGACCGACAGGCGCGGGCTGAGCTCGTCGTGGTCGATGGCACAGGCAACTATCGGCATGGGCGACGGTAGGGGACGGTGCTATGTTCCCTGGCGAAGCTCAACGGTGTGGTGGCAAGGCGTGGGGCGGTGCTGATCGGTCGGAATGCTTCGACGCTCTGGGCGGGTCTGACGGAGGTTTTGATGGCGCACAACACGCGTGGTGCGTGCGGCGGCGAACGGGCATGTCTGGCGGTCTTTGGGGTCTTGGCGATCATCCACAAGCGGCAAGCGGCGGGTCTGTGATGGGTGTTGGTCGGCGTGGGCGCCTGTGCTCTCGGCATGGTCGCAGAGAGGTTTGGCATGGGCGTGGCGTGTGGTCCAGGGGCTGGCATTGCTTGGGGCTGGGATAGAGAGTGGCAGTGGACGGTGCTGCATGTCCCAGACAAGGTTGGCGAGGCTAGTGCGTCCGCTAGCTCGCTGGCGACAATGGGGTGGCAAGGTTGCTCTCGGCATGCTCACCATTGATGTCTAGGCTTGCTTACAGTGGTGCTAAGTATAGTTAAAGGGGCTAGATGATCTACTAAGGGATAGTTGCAACCAGAGAGGGAACAAGTTAGGCCAATTTTACTACACACTATAGTGTTTGTTGTTTGTTTGCTTTGAATCTGCAAGGTGTTTGATGAAATGGCCGCAAGAACTTTAAATTTGAATTTTGAATTCAAACTTTGTGGGTTTGCTAGGAACATGCTAGGGAGTGTCTGGTTAGTTGGATTAGTCAAGGGGCACTGGTTTTGTCGGGTTTTGAAAATGGATGATCTTCACATATGAATTACATTCAATTTTGAATGGTGATTTGAATGGGGTTGCCAAATGTTTCTGGAAGTTTGAAAGGTGGGCCTTCATTCACTTCTACTAGTTCTATCAAGGGGTGAAAAGAATTGGGAAATTTTCTGTTTGAAATCTTGGACTAGAAACACTCAAAGTGACCTAGTGAACAAGATTGGCAAAAATGACCATTTGCTTTATTTGGTTTGTTTTGATTTTCTCTTTATTTGTTTCTGTTTGGAAAAGTTCTAGATGATGTTATAATTATCTTTAAACCATTTCTTGCTAATTAGATTAATCACACAAGTCCATTCATGCAATTGTCAAATCATTTCATTCACACATGCATTCATATGATTTTAATTAATCAAAGTTTTTGTTAACCCTAATTTTAGTGATTAGAGTTTGATGATCCTTGTTTTATATTTTTGGGATGTTACAAACCTTCCCCCCTTAAACAAAATCTCGTCCCGAGATTTGAAAAAGGACGAAAAAGATTATCTAGGATTTAAAGAGATCGGGAAACTTCATCTTGATGTGATCTTCGCGCTCCCAGGTAGCTTCTTCTTCAGTGTGGTTGCTCCACTAAATCTTGAGAAACTTGATGCTTCAGGTCCTGGTGGTCCTGAAAGCTTCTTCCAAAATACGGATGGGTACTTCAGGATAGATCAGGTCATCATTGATTTCTATGGTCCGGTGACCAATATTCTTGAAAACTTCAGTCTTCTCCAGAACTTCGAGGCATTTGCGAAGTAACGATATATGGAACACATTGTGCACTACTGACATTTCTTTTGGCAGTTCCAATTGATATGATACTTCTCCTCGACGATTTAGAATCTTGATGGGTCCGATATATCTGGCGGCTAACTTTTCTTTCAGTTGAAAACGTTGCATTCCTTTCAATGGCGACACTTTAAGATACACAAAATCTTCGATATTGAAAGCGAGGTCTCGACGTCTCTTGTCGGCGTAACTCTTCTGTCTTGATTGGGCAGTCTTGAGGTGCTCACAAATCTTGTGAACTTTCTCTTCTGCTTCTCGTAGGATATCGGGTCCGAAAATATGACTCTCTCCTACTTCTGACCAATTCAAAGGGGTGCGACATTTCCTTCCATACATAAACTCAAATGGGGCCATTTGCAGACTAACTTGATAACTGTTGTTGTAAGAAAATTCTGCGAAAGGCAGACAGTCTTCCCATTTAGATCCATACTCTAGCACACATGCTCTCAACATATCTTCGAGTATTTGATTTACTCGCTTCGTTTGTCCATCAGTCTGAGGGTGATACGCTGTGCTGAAATCTAGTCGGGTTCCTAAACCTTCTTGGACCTTCTTCTAGAATCTCGAGGTAAACTGAGTTCCTCGATCCGATACGATGTTCTTGGGGACTCCGTGCAAACTGACGATTCTAGTGTTGTATAACTCCGCTAGCTTCGAACTCTGGTATGTGGTCTTGACTGGTAAGAAATGGGCTACTTTGGACAATCTGTCAACTATGACCCAGATAGAGTCATTTCCCCTACTAGAAGTAGGTAATCCGGTGATAAAGTCCATTCTAACTGAATCCCATTTCCATTCTGGAATCTGTAGAGTTTGCAACAGTCCAGCGGGTCTTTGATGTCCCGCCTTGACTCTCTGACAAATATCACACTTGGCGATATAGCTTCCGATTTCTCTCTTCATCTTATGCCACCAAAATTGTTCCTTCAAATCCTGATACATCTTCGTTCCTCCGGGGTGGATAGAATAAAGAGTATCATGGGCTTCTTTCAAAATCACTTCTTTCAATTCCGAATCTGCTGGTACAAAAAGGCATCCTTTGTACCACAGAACTCCTTCGTCTTCGGTGAATCCGGGTACTTTGCCTGTACCGATACGACGCTTGATTTCGTCGATACTAGCATTTCCTTTCTGCGCCTCTTTGATCTGACTGATCAGAGTGGGTTGAAGTTCTATGCTAGCCAAAAATCCTTCACTCACTAATTCCATTCGGAAATCTTCCATCTCTTTGTGCAAACTTGGTTGCTCCTTCAAAATCATGGAGTTCAAGCGGCACGGCAATCTGCTCAGGGCATCTGCTACCACATTGGCTTTACCAGGGTGATAGTGAATGTCCAGATCATAGTCTTTGATTAGCTCAATCCATCTTCTCTGTCTCATATTCAGCTCCTTCTGAGCGAATATATACTTCAGGCTCTGGTGATCCGAGTAAATCTCACAACGGTTTCCCATCAGGTAATGCCTCCATGTCTTCAGGGCTAGAACTACGGCTGCGAGTTCAAGGTCATGGGTTGGGTAGTTTTGTTCATGCTGCTTCAGTTGTCGAGATAGATAGGATATAACTTTTCCTTCTTGCATTAGCACACATCCTAGGCCGATCTTGGATGCGTCACAATACACATCGAAGGGCTTCGTGATATCTGGCATGATCAAGATGGGGGCTGAAATCAATCTCCTCTTGAGTTCTTGAAAACTCGCTTCACACTTGTCGGTCCATTCAAACTTCTTGTCCTTCTTCAGCAATTGGGTCATGGGTCTGGCGATACTCGAGAATCCTTCTACGAACTTGCAGTAGTATCCCGCTAATCCGAGAAAGGCACGAACTTGGGTTTGAGTGGTTGGGGCTTGCCAATCTTCGACATCTTTCACCTTTGCAGGGTCCACGGCAATTCCTCCGGCTGATGCGATATGTCCGAGGAATCCTACCTCCTGTAACCAGAATTCACATTTGCTAAACTTGGCATACAACTGATGCTCTCTAAGGGTTCCAAGAATGGTCCTTAGGTGTAGCTCATGTTCTTCTTCTGATTTGGAATAAATTAGAATGTCATCGATGAAAACAACGACAAACTTATCCAGGAAGTCCATAAAAATCTTATTCATGAGATTCATGAAATAAGCGGGGGCATTGGTTAATCCAAAAGACATGACAGTATACTCGTATAATCCATATCTGGTGGTAAAGGCAGTCTTTGGAATATCCTCTGCGCAAATCTTGAGTTGATGATAGCCAATTCTAAGATCAATCTTAGAAAACACTTTGGCACCAGTCAGCTGGTCAAAAAATCTTCTATCTTTGGCAACGGGTATTTGTTTTTGATAGTGACATCATTCAACTTCCGATAATCCGTACACAAATGGTTACCTCCATCTTTCTTGTCCACAAACAAAGGTGATCTCCATGGTGACGCACTTGGTTGAATCAATCCAATTTCCAGCATGGCATCCAGTTGCTTCTTCAGTTCTGCTAGTTCAGACGGGTTCATACTATATGGTCTCTGGGCGATGGGTCCAGTTCCAGGGATTAGTTCAATGATAAACTCGATATCCCGATCTGGGGGCATACCGGGCAAAACATCTGGAAATACATCGGGGTATTCACAGACTATCCGGACTTGGTCAATGGTAGGTTGGGCTATACTCTTGTTGCACTTGAATTGACGAGGCAAGCTTTCAGATACATGCTCGACTGATACTCCTGCTATACTAGTCATGGTTATGGATTTCTTGGCACAGTCAATTAATCCTTTATGTTTGGACATCCAATCCATTCCTAGTACTACTTCCAAACCTTTAGTTCCGAGTACTATTAGATTAGCATAAAAATCTATGCCATGGATTCAAATAGGGACGGCTTTGCAAATTTGCCTAGATTTGGTGGTTGAACCGGGGATTTGAACAATCATAACATGCTTCAATTTGGTTGGTTGAATCTTAGTAGTGCATGCAAATTCTTCAGTGACAAATGAGTGCGATGCTCCAGAATCAAACAACACTCTTGCAAGTATTGAGTTAACGGAAAACATACCCAGCACGACTTCTGGCGCTTCCTGGGCTTCTTCAGCATGCATGAGAAAGAGACGGCCGTTGCGGTTGAGCAAATTCCCTGGGGCAAACCTTCTTCCGGGCTGAACACGTCGCTGCTACTGAGCTAGGGCATTTTCATTGGGGGTTGCGGCATTATTCTTGGGGCACTCATTGTAGTAGTGACCCTTGGTTCCGCATTCATAACAAGTCACTTGCGACGTGTCCTTTGCTGCAACAGGCACAACATTGCTTCCAGTCCTTGGGACAGTGTTGGTGTTGGTGGTGGCATTGTTGTTGTTGAACTTGGGTGGTGCACGGTTGAAATTGCTAGAGTTGCCGGGGTTGTTGTGGTTTCCTCCGGGCCTTGAGTTTCCACGGTTGGGATAGGTCAGACATTTCATCGGGGGTCTGTTGGTTCTCGGGGCAAATCCTGGAGATGGGTTGGGGCGATACTTTGGGGTATGATGGGTTCCGGGCTGGTGCATCATGCGGCGCTTGCGGTTCTCATTGGCTTGGTTGATATTTCCTTCCATTTGAATGGCAGAGTCGACTACGGCTTCAATATCACCAAAGGGGATATTGACCAACACTGTCTGCATCTCATCATGTAGACCGTTCAGGAATCTCTCTTTCTTCTTGGCTTCAGTGTCGATCTCATTCGGGGCATACCTAGCTAATGACAAGAATTTGTCACGGTATTCCACTATAGTCATCCTTCCTTGTTTCAGTTCTCTGAACTCATCTCTCATCCTCTTGATTAAACCCGGTGGCACATGGGTTCTACTGAACTTGACCTTGAATTCCTCCCAAGTCATCATCTGACCTCCGGTCATTGCACGAACGCTGTTCCACCATGCTCTTGCATCTCCGGCTAGATAGTGGGTGGCGAACAGAACTTTCTCGTTAGCTTCCACTCCTGCGACTTCCAGATTGTTCTCCATTGTTTGTAGCCAATCATCTGCATCTAGGGGTTCCTCTGACTTAGTGAAAACAGGTGGATTGGTGTTCTGGAAATTCTTGAGCTTAGATCCATGGTTGTCCTGATTTCCTTGGCCTTGATTGTTGTTGGCCATCTGAGCTATGTGTTGAAGGGTGGCTAGGTTGGCTTGACGTTCAGCTCTTTCAGCTTCGCGGTCAGAAACCAACATTTGCAAGATCTGCAACATCAGGTCCGAGGATGAACCGCTTCCTCCGCGAGGCATCTGAAGATTGAGATAGATCATGAGAAAAGAGGGAAATTTCTAAGGTTCAGAGGTTGTTGAAAAGTTTTTAAAGTTTGACTCAGATTTTTTTTTTGCAACTTGCTTTTCATTCATTCATTCATTCATAGCACACGATACAACACACACCACAACAAAGAAAAACAGATGGTTTTAAGAACCATTCTGGAATCTACGATACAGTGGGACCGAATACAATTCACTAATGCTAGTGCTCAAGTGCTACTACTCCTTGGAGCCAGTGTACTCATCATTATCATCATCATCGATGAAGGCAAAATCATCCTCATCGGTGAAGAAGTCCATGGCCTGATCCTCTAGAAAGTCATCATCATCGCTGAGATAGGAGTAGGGGTCTCCACGAAGGTCATCTCCGGCATTCTCCCTTTCCTCCAACTGCATGTCTCTCTCGTGGATGGTCTCCTCCAAATCCGTGATCCGGTGGCGAAGACGGGCAATGATGCGCTCCTTCTTGTCGAGTTGACGGCGACGAGACTTGCGGTCCTTCACTAACATGGCGAGGGTCTGATCCTTCTTCTTGGCGATGGCGTACTTGTGGTTGGCGTAGGCACGGGCATTGTCCAACTCCTTCTGACGATCGTACATCATGAAGCTGAGGTGGTCCACTTGACTCTTCATCTCGGGATGATGTGGGGCCTCCACTGGCTGTCCCATAACATCACGCCTTGGGTAGAACTCAAAATGGGTACCCTTGATCTGACTGATACTCTGCCCACACAGACATGCAAGAGCTTCCTACATTGCCCTGGCCAGTCCATCAAGCCAGTTGCTTTCTCTTAAGGTGAACTGAATTCCCTCCACAATGGGAGGTTCAATCTTTCCTCGAAGACTTGCAACAACTAACCACTGCAGCTCTTCTCCTTCCTGATCATTGAGCTGAGCTCCGAAGAACTTGGGGTGCGGATGCTCCAGAAGTTCCGAAAGCTGGTCCAAGTCACGCAAAAAGATGAGGTCTCCTCCATTCCCCAACTGATAAAACTTGCTGTACTTCACGTCCATCTATAAGATTATAGGATGAGTAAGTTAGTAGAGTGATCAAGTGTGTCAAATTTTATGTATTTTGCAAGAATTTTCGAGGAACATGAATTTTCATGAAAGAATCCAAGTGATGAGAATGAGAATAAGTTTTTGGTAAATACTCACTTCCTTTGGTTTTGAAACTAGGTTTTTGATTTAAACGTCCATTCTAACTAGGATCTCCTATGGTTAGGATGGCTCTGATACCAACTTGTCAACACCCGGATTTTTCATCCCAGATGCCTGTTATGCCATACATCGCAATCCCAGGATTACCATTTTTGCGAGACATAACAGATTTGGATATCACAGTACATCATCCATTACAAACCATACATAAGGTCTTACACAAATAAGGATCTCATGATCCAGTTCTTAATACAACTCAAGCAGCGGAATAACGTAATAGTAACGATAGCGTCACTACTAGGAAAATGGCTATAGGTAATCAGCACATCCGTGGCTCACATGGTTGAAGTGCCCCACAGCTAAAACAGGCGTGGCTCACCTATGGGCAGTGCCCTACTAGTAACTAGAACAACCGTGGCGCACATGACTATAGTGCGCCACAGATATGTGTGGGCCAGGGCCCTGTTGGCCGCACGCCAAACATCTGTAGCGCACATATGGCTGGTGCGCTACGGTTGTTAGTGTCAACCGTGGCACACATGGAGGGGGTGCGCTATGCCTAAGCGCATGCCCCCTCTGCTATGAAGCGGCCAGACACATCTGTGGCGCACTCTGCCCTAGTGCGCCACAGGGAGTAGGAACATCCGTGACGCACATGCCATAGTGTGCCACGGATGTTCCTACTCCCTGTGGCGCACTAGGGCAGAGTGCGCCACGGATGTGTCGATTTTTTTTGACAACACTTTATGTGCACATGTGTGACCACATCCACCACCCCACACTTCACTTTCCCCTTCTTCTTCCTCCTTAGATATAGTTGGGATCTTCTCCTTCCCACCTCAATTTCTCCACCCATTCACCATTTTTATCATGTAGAACTTGCCTTGGATGTTACATAAGTAATAGAGGAAGGTCTCCGGTCTCTCATATCCTTCTCCGGTCGACGCGCGCACCTCTCCTTTCCATCTTTCTCGCGATCGGTCTCTCATCTCGGTAAGTTGTCCATGTAAGGATGTGTTCATGTGTATATGGATGATATGCTCATATGTATGTAGATGATCGATGCTCATGATGTGTGTATGGAGAGGATCGATGGTCATATGTGTGTGTATATGGAGAGTATCGATGATGCTCATGCATGTGTGTATGGAGAGGATAATGATATGTTCATGTGTGTATGGATCGGTCTCTCTCTCTCTTGTGTTTGTATGTGAACAAGTTGCCATTTGTTTTGCCAAAATGTTGATTCATTTCCATTTTGGCAAGACTTTGGCATTCATAAAGGTCCTAATTTTAGGATAGGTCATGCCGAAATTTTCTATCGACCATTGCATGCATGCATTCATTATGTGGTTCTAATAGACTTCTAATTGTACCGTGTACACCGTGCAGACAAAAATGGTCCGCATAATGAGCAAAGGCATTGTGGCCAGATTTTTGAAATGTGCGATGGCCGACATGATACGAAATAACAAGACGGATATAAGATGTCCGTGCAGAAGATGCAAACTCAACTGGGTGATCGACCCAGATTCCGGGAATCTGCAGGCGCACCTGCTCCACCATGGTTTCATGGATGGATACACTCGTTGGATAAGCGATGACGAAGACGATGGAGACGGTGAAGGTGGCCAACATGACGATGATCATCATCACGGCGAGAACGGGTGAGATGATGAAGAGTCTCCTGGAGATGGTGAAGGTGCGGAAGCAGACCGGGATGATGATGATCTAGATGCTAGAGGAGCAGACGACGATGGAACAACGTCAGGCTAGGTGCAGGACCCTTATGTGCAAGAGCTGCTTCTCAAGCAGACGAGTAACGCCAGGGCTGCCGCTAGAGAGAAAGCCAAGCTTGCGCAACTTGAGAAAGACGCGGTTACTCCATTGTATGAAGGATGCAGGCCCGATGATACTCGGTTGAATGTAACGCTCAAGGCTATGGAGATGAAGGCAAAACACAAATTGAGCGACGCAAGCTTCGACGATATGATGGCATTACAGCACGATCATCTCCCGGAGAACACATGTCCAACTAGTATCGAGGGCGCCAAGAAAATCGTCATCCTCTCGATCTACCGCACATTAGATATCACGTATGCATCAACGATTGCATCATTTATCGGGCAAGGACGGAGAAAACCACATGTCCGTGTGCGTGAGTCGATACAAGAAAGGGAAGAAAGCACCTCGAAAAGTGGTATGGTACTTTCCTATCACTCCTCGTCTGCGCTATTTCGCGGACCCTAAGGCGAAGCTCATGCGATGGCATGCGGAAAGGAAGAAGCCGAGATGATGATGATGACCCCGAAAAGGATGAGCTCTGGCGCGCACCCTTGATGCTAGCGATGGAAAGCATTGGACCTCGAATTCCCGAATTCGGTGGAGATTCGAGGAACATCGGGCTTGGTGCGAGCACCGATGGACTCAATCCGTTCGGTAGCGAAGACGCACATCACTTGGCCCGTGTTTGTATGGATGTACAACCTCCCTCCATTGTTGTGCATGAAGAAGAAGTACATACAAATGAGTATGCTAATTCAAGGGCCGAAACAACCTGGTACCAACATCAATCTGTATCTCGGGCTGTTGAAAGAGGAGCTAGCCACGTTATGGGAATCTGGAGCCAATACTTACAACGCCGTCGCACAAGATTATTTCACTATGAGAGCCGCGTTGGTCACTACGGTGCAAGACTATCCAGGTTGCGGGTATATCTCGGGGCAGGTTATCCAAGGATTCTGCGCATGCGTTAGGTGCATGGATAACACAAGCTATCTCCAACTAGAGAAAGATCCAGGGTCATCGAAAACCGTGTTCATGGTGCACCGGAGGTGGCTCGGCAAGAATGATCCATGGAGAAAATGTCGAGACCTGTTCGATGGCAAATCTGAGACCCGAGGAATCCCAGAGCATAGGAGCAGCGAAGAAGTGGAAGAGTTGCTGAAAAACTAGAAAGATTGTCCTAAGCCTGGAAAGAAGCGAAAGAGGCAGCAAGACAAGCCGCTGATGAAGGTATGGAAAACAAGGTCTGTTTTCTGGGAGTTGTCATACTGGAAGTTTCTCCGCACGCCTCATAGCCTCGACATCATGCATATCACGAAAAACTTGTGCGAGAGTCTGGTCGCCACCATAATCAACATGCCAGATAGGACGAAAGATGGTCCGAAATCAAGGCACGACCTGATATGCTTGGGTATCCGGAAGGAGCTTCACGGAGGATGCACTACTCCTGATGATCAGGAAGATGACGATGATCATGAGTCGGAGACGACACAAGGTCGTCGGAAGGGTAAAAAGTTCAAGAAGAACGAATATTACTGCCCTCCTTCTTGCTTCACTCTAAGCCAGGATGAGATCAAACAGTTTTCAAGTGCCTTCTAGGAGTCAAATTTCCTTACGGCTACGCGGGCAAGATAAGCAGATACCTAGACGAAGACGAGGTTTGATGGCATGAAGTCTCACGACTGTGCCGTGCTAATGACGCAGGTACTTCCGGTCACACTAAGAGGGATAATGGACGAGCATGTCCATTAAACGTTATTTGGCCTATGCAAGTTTTTCGACGTCATCTCTAGGAAGTCGATTGGCGTGAATCAGCTCGGGAGGCTACAGGAGGAGATCGTGGTGATACTATGTGAGCTTGAGGTCTACTTCCCACCCGCATTCTTCGACATTATGGTGCATCTGCTGGTCCATGTCGTGGAGGACATCGTACAACTCGGGCCGATGTTCCTCGCAGCATGATGGCGTTCGAAAGGATGAACGGACACATCAAAGGATACGTTCGCAACAGGTCCCGTCCAGATGGAAGCATAGCCAAGGGCTTTCTGGCCGAAGAGTGCATCTCTTTCTGCAAGAATTATCTAGACATCGAGAACCCTGTCGGTCTTCCCGTCAACAGGCACCTTGGCAAGCTCGACGGATCTGGTCACCGAGAGGGTCGTCGCATACTGCATGCAGACTTCAATTTTCGATGCGCAGACTTTGATCGAGCAAACCTCGTCGCGCTACAGCATTTAGAACTGGTCGATCCTTGGGTACAGAAGCACAAAAGGTTAATCGAGAAGAAGTACAGTGACCGGGGCATACAGAGGACGCAGGGAGAAATAATCAAAGAGCACAACTCAGATTTCACGCGTTGGTTTAGGCAGACGCTCCTTGATAATCCCCCGCGATCGCATTCTTCTGACATGAAAAAGATCATATTCACCTTGTCGCAGGGACCGATGCAAAACCTGGTGACCTATCAGGCGTATGATATCAACGGCTACACATTCTACACGGAGGAAAAGGACAACAAGTGTGATTATCAGAACTTCGAGCGTAGCGTCGAATTCTACACGATGACAACGTGAAGGAAAGATTCTCGGAAGAATCGAGGAGATCTGGGAGCTCGACTCTGTGGAAAAAGGTGCCGATGTTCCGTGTCGGATGGGCAAAGAGCGTCGAAAAGAAGACCGGTATTTCACAACCATGGTTATACGAGCAGCCAAATCGAAGGTCACGGTGCAAGCGTGGCGCGAAAAATGAACCGTGGTACTGGCTACAAAGTGGACCAATGTTTTTCACTACCGACCCGACAAAGCCTAGCCGTGTTGTCGTGAGGAGAGAAAAGAAACATCATCGGAATGGATGGAGTCGCCAGAGCAAGACTTGACCGATCTGGCGATCCAAAGATTGAAGATGACGACGACTACGATGCAGCAACATACATCACAAGAAGAAAAAGGACAACCCTACCCAAAAAAGGTAGCCCGTTCGAAAGAAGAAACATTAAAGTGCCGGGGCTAAATTATTCAACCGCGACAAAGAAGGGAAAAAAGATTGTAAAACGCTAGCTCAAAAAACATTGTAAAACGTGTGGTCGAAAAAGATTGTAATATTCATGGACAAATTAGTATGAAATTTAGTTATACTTTGAATCATATTTGTAACACTTTTATGACATATATTATCACTTTTGGGCATTTTTGGAATATTTAAAAGTATTTTAAAAACAAAACAAAACTTGTATATCATATATCACCACTTTTGGGCATTTGTTGGAACATATAAAAGTATTTTTTAAATAAAAATAAAAAAGTGGGGCACCAGGATTCGAACCTGGGTGCTCACAAGTTTAGAATAGAGCAGTGGGCAGAACCAGTGGGATAGGCAAGTGTAGTTGCTAGAAGGAGTACTGTTGCAGCCTTGTTATAGAGTGGTTACAACCCAGATAGGCGTAGCGCACTATGCCAGAGTGCGCTACAGATATCTGTAGCGCACTCTGGCATAGTGCGCTACGCCTATCTGGGTTGTATCCATGTCATCGTTCCCAACCCCCCCATCTCACACACTCATCGATCCCCATCTCTCCCACTGCAGTGCGCTCGATCCCTCCTTCCCCGCCGCCGCTGTGCTCGATCCGCCAGCCGCCGCCGCACTCGATCCCCCAAGCAGCCACCGCCAGCCGCCGCCGCCGCACTCGAGGAGGAGGCCGCCCGTGTCCGAGAGGAGGAGAAGGCCGCCCGTCTCTAAGAGGAGGAGGAGGAGGAGGCCGCCCGAGAGGAGGAGAAGGTCGTCGCCGCACTCGAGAGGAAGAGGAGGAGGCCGCCCGAGAGTAGGAGAAGGCCGCCGCCGCACTCGAGTAGGATCCCCGCCAGCCACCGCCGCCGCACTCGAGGAGGAGGAGGAGGCCGCCCGTGTCCGAGAGGAGGAGAAGGCCGTCGTCATTCGCCCGCCAACGTCATCCTCGAGAGGAGGTTAGACCCTCCCCTCTCTCCCTCTCTCCCTCTCTCCCTCTCTCCTATAGTTGCCAACAGGAAAGAGTCCTAGAGATCACTGGAGTAGGCAAGAACCCTCTCTCGCTCATCTCATCACTGGAGTAGGAGTAGAGATCAGATGGTAGGTAGTACTAGTGCCTGGGATCAATGATCATCTTAGTGTAGGAGAGTTTGGCATATGGTGGTAGGCACTTGTGTAAAACCAAGGAAAAAATTGTTGTTGTTCGTGTAAACTGATGATGTGATACAGGGCAGGGTTTCTTCTGGTCCTGAAAATGGGAACAGAAATTCAGTTAGTGTCATGTTTGCCCACTGTCAATGTCAAGGTGAGACATTCAGAAGGCCCATGCTTTTTATCTTCTACCAGTAGTACTTCAAAACATAGCAACATTTTTGCAATAAAAAAGAAATGGTCTTATGCTAGAATCTCAGAATCAAGGGGTTGTACTCTGACAGTGAGCAAATTATGCCTCTGACAGTGATTCATTTTAGCAATGTACTAGATGGTTAGGGTTTGACAGTGAGAAAATTATGTTCTTGTGCATTATGGTTAGGGTTTGACAGTGAGCAATGTACTAGATGGCCATACTGTTATCTTTATTGTGACTTATCTGCAGATGTCATACTGTTATCTTTCACAAGAAGTCAGTGCTACTTGTTTATATAAATGATTAGACAATATAAAATCATCTCATGGACAGTCTATGTACAAGAAGATAGCTAGGGTTCACCCCCTAGCATCTGGTTTTGCACTCCTGGGTGCACCCCCTAGCTTCCCCCTGCCTAGCAGCCACAACAAGTTAGTGGCTGATACAAGTTCTGTAGTGGCTGATACAAGTTCTTCCTAGCATCTGGTTTCCTAGCATCAAGTTCTCCTGGATTTGTTTAGCTTGATTCATTGTAGTGGATGTAGTAGCTTGCAGTTAGCTTGTAGTTGCTGTAGTAGGTTAGTGTTAGCAAATTTTATTGTAGTTGCTGTAGTAGTTGCCTAGCATATGGTTTTGCACTCCTGGATTTTAGTGTTGTTTGTGGCTAGGAGATATATGATCCCTATTATGCTGATGATGATCCTAGTTTGTGGCTAATCCTAGTTTAGTGCTGATCTAAAATGCTCCTGGTGATGGTCTAGTAGTGCTGAAATTGTGACCATATAATCTGACCATATTTGCTAGTGCTGATCTAAAATGCTCCTGGTTTAAAATGCTCCTGGTTTGAAAATACATGGTGAAAACTTGCTGTCATATAATCTGGCCATATTTGCTGTCATATTTGATGTCATATAAGTTATTTGTTGTCATATAAGTTACTTGTTGTCATATAAACTTGTTGTCATATAAACTTGTATTTGCTTGCTGTCATATAATGACAGGTGCTATAATCTGCATGTATTTGCTTGCTATCATCAATGACAGTTGATATAATCTATGGTGATATAATTGTAGCACTTGAAATTGTGCTTGTGCTTGTATATGAAGCACTTTATTATGTGTGTATGCAGGTTCTTGTATGAAATGACTCCCGATTTTTGCCGGAATGTTGATTAACTTCCGTTTCGGCAGAAATCAGGCACTCCTAGTTTAAGAAAATTAGCAAAGGTCATGCCGGAGTTTTCCGTGCATTTAACCAATTATTTTTTTTATTAGTGCGAAGATGTGTGACAACGACGAGGCTGGATGTTCTAAGCGCATCAGCGCTGAAGGAGAACTCCGACCTCCGAATAAACAATTGACATTCTGGGAGGTAGCCCAGCGGCTAGAAGACGATGAAGAATACCATCCTTCGGAGAGCGAGGATGATGAGATGGAAGACACGGAGGAAGAAGCCGAAGGAACGGCGGACGATGAAACCACTGATGGCGGCGAGGGCACAGGGAGTGGTAGCAATCCTCCTAAGAAGAAGAAGAAGAAGAAGAAGAAGAAGAAGAAGAAAAAGAAGAAGCCGAAGGACCGGCGCCCGAACACGGTCGGCACGGTCAGGGAGGAAATTACCGAAGTGAGCCCATCAGGGGTTCCTTTGGAGCCCGCCTTCGTCAAAGTGCGGTGGGCAAGTGGCGGCGATCACCCGGACAACCATCTCGATCAACACCGAGAATCTTCAGCATAAAGATAATGGCCACTTGCGCACACTCCTCTTCGAGAAGCTGCACGCAAGATACAAGTTCCCCGCTAAGTATCAGAACACAAATTATCATGGGAACGAAGTAAACAAATCCGCCCTCACAAAGATGAGCACCGCTCTGGCCATCTGGAAAACCCGGATAAAGAAGAAGATCTATAAAGAAGGCAAAAGTCTCGAGGAGATCCAGAAGATTGACCCGCAGATCACCGAAGATCAGTTCCGGGAGTTCAAGGAGAGGTGTGAATCCGTAAGAGCCCTGGCCAATAGTAATCGGGGAAAGGTGCTACAGGCGATGAATATAGGTCATCACCATCTCGGATCTGGTGGATACAGAACCGCGGAGGCCAAATGGAATAAGGAGGACGAAGAGTATAGATCCAAGGGGATAGAAAACCCCTTTGCTAAATTCGAACCGGGGCAGGTTCGAAACTTCATCAGGGCCCGTTACCACGTGGACCCAAAAACCAAACAACTCACCGTCCTCGCCGTCACCTCCACGCGGTGGGTCGGATGATCATGTTGATGATATGCACATGGCGCAGGATTCGGCCGAGGACGACGAAGACTGGAATGATCACTTCTTCAGCACTCAGTTTGGCAACGAAGACCTAGCTGGTGGCACCATAGAGAAAGCCACTATCACCAAGCGTCTGTTTGGTTCTCAGGAGACGCCTCCAGCTTGCGCCTTTACAGAGCCAGCTGATACAACCAACCGGCCCTTTATTCTAAGCCCTGACACACTACATAGGGCGGTGCTCGAGATCACGGTGCCCGCTCTCCAAAAGGAAAAAAGGGCAGGAAAAGAAAATCTAGCAGCTCGAGCCAGCCGGTGGCGTCAACAACTGCGAATCCGATCAGGTTTCGGGACGGGCCACCAAGACCCGAGGGTATTATGTGGAGGATTCATGTGGCGGGTGATCCCATGCTACCTAAGAATTTGTGGAAGCTCGCCAGTTCGGAACTGCAGAGTGTGCATGACGGCGTGATGACGATAGAGAGATGCCTTCTATCGGAGAAAGATCCCTCGCACCCGGTATTCGTGGTTAAGGTGCCACCAGGCTTGGGCTTCGTCGACAATGCCCCTGTGGATCTGTTCTTCCTGCGGTTCGACGACATCTTCAGTAGGTTCCACCTATACCCGCTGCACTATACCATGGTTCGTCTCTTTCCTCTCAGCCTAGCCATGCAGATCATTAGAGAGAACACACCGGGCATCGCTATAGTGGACCCCTACTACATGCGTGATGGCTGCTTGGGTTCCCCCGCCGAACGACGTATCGTGGCCTCGTACCTAAAAAGAATCCTCGTGGCGAACAAGACAAAGGAATACATTCTCATGCCTTACTTTCCCGAGTAAGTCGTTATTCACTCGCCACCGTCGATTGGCTTTATTAGATCATCATCATTCTTTTTCCAACACATTCCATTTGAATTTTTTGTGTAGAGATGAACACTGCACGCTCATCTCCTTATCGCTGAAGCATTCCCACGCCACATATTTCGACTCGGGGAGTCTAGAAAAGAAGAAAAACTACGACAAGATCAAGGAAGTTCTGGATGATGCTCTCACTAGCTTTGCCTCGACGGAAGGCACCACCTTCGTGCGTATGAAGGTCAAGTTCGGCAGGCACGTCTTCAACCACGTAACGGAGTTCCCCTGCGTGAAGCAGCCGGAAAACAGTAAGAAGGAAGCCTACTACGCACTCCATCACATGAGGGTGTTCCTACTTGACCAGCAGAATTCTACGCTGCCAGATCATCTCAAACAGTGGGCCAAAGCAAAGGCCAAGATCAATGATTCAGATATTAGACAAGAGATGTATCGCATCTAGCAGCAGTTTGGGGCAATCATCTTTCGTGATGTCATGACTTCGGGGGGATCTTCTACGGAGGAAATGTCCCGAATAACCGTGACATAGAAGATCGCCTAGAGATGCAGGGTGACTATAGGAAGTTCATGACGAGACAAGGCGTCCTCCCGTTCCCTAAGCCGAGCCAGAAGGCTTGATGTGGCCTAGTTGTAGTTACAAACTATAGATGACCTTTGTGTGTGTGTGGACAAACTATGAATCATCGCTTACTTCTTTTGCTTATTAATATTATATATCAATCAATGCTTGGTTTTTTGCTTACTCTTCGGTCCTTTGCTCACTTTGGTCCTTCTTTTTTTCCTTACTCTTTTTTCGAGAATAATGCCGATGATTGAAATGTCGTGGCACACTATATATGTGAATGTGCTACGATGGGATTGTGAGCCTTGTGATATGCACAAGTCCAGGTCTTGTGCATCCTACTTGGCTCACTGTTCCATCATAGCATATTCCTGTGTCCAACGACCTATGTATATATATGAGGCATTCTTTTCGAGTTATTTTTGTCTTTTTCGAGAATAATGCCGATGATTGAAATGCCGTGGCACAATATATATGTGAATGTGCTACGACGGGATAGTTAGCCTTGTGATATGCACAAGTCCAGGAATTGTGCATCCTACTTGGCTAACTGTTCCGTCGTAGCATATTCCTGTGTCTAACGACCTAGCTAGTTATATATGAGGCATTCTTTTCGAGTTATTTTTGTCTTTCTCGAGAATATGCCGATGATTGAAATGTCGTGGCACACTATATATGTGAATGTGCTATGATGGGATTGTGAGCCTTGTGATATGCACAAGTCTAGGTCTTATGCATCCTACTTGGCTCACGGTTCCATCATAGCATATTCCTGTGTCCAACGACCTATGTATATATATGAGGCATGCTTTTCGAGTTATTTTTGTCTTTTTCGAGAATATGCCGATGATTGAAATGTCGTGGCACAATATATATGTGAATGTGCTATGACGGGATAGTTAGCCTTATGATATGCACAAGTCCAGGAATTGTGCATCCTACTTGGCTAATCGTTCCGTCATAGCATATTCCTGTGTCCAACGACCTAGCTAGTTATATATGAGGCATTCTTTTCGAGCTACTTTGGTCTTTTTCGAGAATAATGCCGATGATTGAAATGTCGTGGCACACTATATATGTGAATGTGCTACGATGGGATTGTACGCCTTGTGCTATGCACAAGTCCAGGAGTTGTGCATCCTACTTGGCGTACGGTTCCATCGTAGCATATTCCTATGTCCAACAACCTAGTTATATATGAGGCATGCTTTTTGAGTTTGCTCTTTTTGATTTAGGAGTACTTTCTATAAGTGTATCTTCATATGTGACTTTAATTATACATGTTTTTTCAATCACCGGTTAATTATTATTGTCAACTTGTAGATGACGTGGTACGTCGTGTACAAGGGACGGGTTCCCGGAGTCTACGATGATTGGGAAGACTGCCGGAGACAGGTGCACCGTTTCAGCGGCAATAGCTACAAAGGGTACAACACTATGGCGGAGGCAGAAGCTAGATACACGCGCTATCTAGCGGGAGTTAGGACGACAAGGAACCGGATGAAGACCTACACCTTCGTCGCGGCGGTGATCATGCTTATCTTCTTTGGTTGTTTATCCCGCGTTTGTGTCTAGCTAGTTTAGATGTCTAGGCGAGCTTCCGAGCTCTAACTTGTTCGATCGACACATGTATTCGCATGTCACCAACTACTACTTTGTAACTTTATCGAAACAATGTAACTTATACTATGTATTCATGTATGAGACTTATCTATATGTATTTGTTTCAATCTTGTTTTTCATATTGTGTATTTATATATATAGTTGTATATCTTGTATCTGTGTGTGTATATCTGCTGTAATATTGTATATAATCTGTATCGTATATAATCTGGCTCGGAAATTAAAAAAAAACAAAAAACACACCTGTGGCACACATGATCTACCTTCTATGGCGCACTACCCCTAAAGCGCACTATAGAAGCTTAGTGGCGCACTGGTAGTGCGCCACAGAAGATCCTACGTGTAGCGCACCTGCCCACATAGCCGTGGCGCACTAGCAGGTGCGCTACGCCTATCTCGACACAACCGTGGCGCACTAGGCAGTGCGCCACGGCTGAGAGATAGCCGTAGCGCAAGGCACGTGGCGCACTGCTAGTGCGCCACAGATGATGTTTTCAGGTGCGCCACTAAATGCTGTTTTCCTAGTAGTGCGTAGGCAAAGCTCCATCTTCGGGGTCACAGGCAATGCTGACGATGGGAGATGGTCCTGGTTGTCATAACCTTCCTGCAGTCCGTCATCCTGATACTCCTCTTCATAGTATGGCCACGGGAATAGCCAGGGAGAAAGCCATGAGTACTCTTTAAGTACTCCCAAACAAATACTAATAGGTGAAGTGGTTTTGAATAGGATATACTATGTTCTAGGGTTGTTTTGCAAAAAGCCAGATTTACCTCTACTAAGTTCAGAAGCAAAGAAAACTAGTTGAAAGTTTTATACACCTAAGTGGGAATTTGAATTTCATATCACAACTCTGTTGTGGTCAAGTCAAAGTCACAATTCATTTCACAAGTCATTTTGAAAACAATCTGACGGGGGAACAGTATGGCCACTCCAATTGTCCATAACCACGGACGCGGCTATTCGAATAGTTTGACACTCTGTAGAGATTGTACACTTTCACCACAACATATGATACATCCGTCGGGAACAAATCTTGAATTCACCATACTCAGTATGTGGATAATCAATCCTAACCTTTCAGTTACACGCCCTAGTATAGGCACCTCTCCTGTGAGTTTGGCCTCCCAACCATGACCAACTGTCATCTTGGGTACTGCACAGGTGGACAATCTTCATAAGGTAGCCTCAGCTCAGACCTTGTCCGCGAGGGAACCCATACTAAGGTATATAAATTTCCAGTCAAGCCCTACCCAAATTTCGGGTATTGTGGTTGTACGATAAAATTTGGAATGGTATCGCATCCAGACAACCATCGGTTTTATAAAGGTCTAAGGCTCATGCCTTAACATTTTCATCATCAAAATCATCTGGTGTTCGGAAACACATGTCAAAACATTTCAGTAGAATGACTCATCATTCTAAGGTTTTCATAACCATTTTCACCAAGTATTCCGATCTAAAGTTGATCAAATTTTATACTTAGCACTAGCATCTACAAATGGTGGTAAATCCTAATGAGGGGTGGTACACAAGTGGAGATTTCTACGTTCAATCTCATGCCTTAGGATGACATCAAGATTATCTAACTTAGGACAAATTTTATGCTCTTTATGCTACCTTCCAATATCCTTCTAGTATTTACAATTCACTATGTAAACTCTAAGAGAAATCTTTGATAAATAAATAAAGTATAAAGCTTGCAAGTAAAACTAGGATTGGGTTATCACGTGGATATGATCACATATGCTTAAGGCATATAGTGGTCATGGTAACAAGAAAGTATTAGCTTGCATAAGTAGGGTATCTTGCAAGTGTTAGCTTGCCTTGTGTAGAGCAGTGGTTGAAGTTCTCCTCGGCTTCCTCCTCGTAGTATCCTCCTTCCTCCTCGTATCCTTGGTCGGTACTAGCATCTATAAATAAATACGAGGTACACAATCACCAAACAATACTTAACTATTTTCAATCATCACACAAAGGTGTACTATAGATGCTCTAGCAGCATCACTAACATTACAAGGATTAAAGCATTTGTCTTATTTATTTTAATTTGAAAAAAGTAATTTCTACTCATTGAAAAACTACTTAAGATTTAATATTTCTCCAACTCAAACATGGGATCATGTTGACACATGTCATCACCACATATTTTAGTACATGGGAATGTGATTTAAAGTGGTGTCACAATTTAATAAGGTTTAACCTTTTTATTTTAATTAAATAAAATGGCTAGAAATGCCTAAGTGGCATTCTTTTATTACTTGAACATTATTTCTGCAAGTAAACCCATATGTTTTTATATATTATGAAAGTTATGATAAAATGTGATTTTTGAGAGTTGGAATCAACTCAAAAGCTTTTATGGTTGAATTTTGAAAAATGTTTGAATGCAGAAAAGCTTCTGCCTTGTTATTTTTACCATGGTTGATCCATAGATCCAAATGATTTGAATCCAACGGCCTTGGATTAAGCATTTCAGTACCTTTCTAGCAAAATTGGTTTCATGCATTTTGGTTTAATGAATTGAGCTGGGTTGACTTTTTAATATAGGTACAGAACTGTGATTGAAATTAAAAGAATAAAGCTTAATTTGAATTGTTGGGTCGCGCGGGATGTTTTACTGGGCCGGCCCATTACACACAGCGCGTACACGGGCTGGTTAAGTGACTGTCCCCACGCGTTAGTGAGACGGGGAGGGGCAAAGCGGTATGGGGTGATCTAGGCCGCACGATCTAAACCTAATCGAACGGCTACGGCTCATCATCCACGTCGGGCAGCGCCGGTGAGACACAACCCTAACACGGCAGGTGGGGGTCGTGGGAGGCTCAACGAGGCTCAGGCGAGGGTCGGCGATGGGGGCAAACGACGAAGTCGACGACGGCGGTTCTCCTGGTACCGGCAGCTCCTCCTAGGGCGGCTCCAATCGATGGCTCCCTTCTTATCCAGCAGCGGTGGGCTTTGGCCAAATTCCGGCGATGCGCTGCTCGCCTTACTCCAGGAGTGGGGTGAGGTGGTTCTGGGTGAGAGGGGAGTGAACTGGTGTGGCGAATACGAGTGGTGGAGGCCTCTATTATAGTGGCGAGAGAGGACCGACGGGCACGAAATTCGCCGTGGTCGGCGACACAAAAGAATCGGCATGGGCATGGTGGGCGGTGCTATGTTCCCTGGCGAAGCTCAACGGTATGGTGGCAAGGCGTGGGGCGGTGCTGATCGGTCAGAATGCTTCGACGCTCTGGGAGGGTCCGATGGAGGTTTTGATGGCGCCAAGACGCGTGGTCGCGTGAACGGGCATGTCTGGCCGGTGCTGGGTGCTAGCGATCATCCTGTGGCAAGCGGCGTAGGGCGTGGCGCTGGGGCGCTCTTGGCATGGTGGCAGAGAGGTTTGGCATGGGCGTGGCGTGTGGTCCAGCGGCTGGCATTGCTCGGGGCTGGGACAGAGAGTGGCGGTGGACGGTGCTGCATGTCCTAGACAAGGTTGGCGAGGCTAGTGCGGCCGCTAGCTCGCTAGCGATAATGGGGTGGCAAGTTTGTTCTCGGCATGCTCACCATTGATGCTAGGCTTGCTTACAGTGGTGCTAAAGATAGTTAAAGGGGCTAGATGATCTACTAAGGGCTAGTTGCAACCAGAGAGGGAACAAGTTAGGCCAATTTTACTGCACACTATAGTGTTTGTTGTTGTTGCTTTGAATCTGCAAGGTGTTTGATGAAATGGCCGCAAGAACTTTAAATTTGAATTTTGAATTCAAACTTTGTGGGTTTGCTAGGCACATGCTAGGGAGTGTCTGGTTAGTTGGATTAGTCAAGGGGCACTGGTTTTGTCGGGTTTTGAAAATGGATGATCTTCACATTGAAAATTTTGAATGGTGATTTGAATGGGGTTGCCAAATGTTTCTGGAAGTTTGAAAGGTGGACCTTGATTCACTTTTACTAGTTCTATCAAGGGGTGAAAAGAATTGGGAAAGTTTCTGTTTGAAATCTTGGACTAGAAACACTCAAAGTGACCTAGTGAACATGATTGGCAAAAATGACCATTTGCTTTATTTGGTTTGTTTTTATTTTCTCTTTATTTTTTTTTGTTTGGAAAAGTTCTAGATGATGTTATAATTATCTTTAAACCATTTCTTGCTAATTAGATTAATCACACAAGTCCATTCATGTAATTGTCAAATCATTTCATTCACGCATGCATTCATATGATTTTAATTAATCAAAGTTTTTGTTAACCCTAATTTTAGTGATTAGAGTTTGATGATCCTTGTTTTATATTTTTGGGATGTTACAGTCCTTCTTTCTCTGACGGCTTCTGTAACTGGCATCGTACTGAGGAAACCCTTTCTTCCACGATACACCAGCGCCTTTGCCTCGTGTTCGTCCTCCCTTTTCAGGATTCCCTAGGGCGCGTGTCAGCTCATCATTCTCTCTCTCGGGACGGAACAATCCCAATTGAGCATCGTTCATTGCTTGAACAAGGTCTTGGGAGGGTTTTAGAATTTTTTCATGAAATAATGTCTTTCCTGTTTCTGGGTCCAATGATCCCCCGTGCCCGTACCACCAAAGCTTTGACCTCTCGGGCCATCCATCTGTACCAGGAGTGACACCCATAGCCCTCATTTTCTTCTCCATAGTTTCCCACTTAGGGACGGCACTCTTGTAGCCACCTGTCCCCATTTATGATGGTATTTCTTTTGGGCATCATTTAACGTATTCTTTGCCGACTTTGCCTTTGCTTTATCAAATTTCTTGTATTGTACAAAATCGGGCCACTATTCTCTCAACTTCTCGTTTACTCCTTTGAAGTCTGGAGTTTTCTTTTTCGCGACATATTTCGCATATAAACTTTTCTTGTGGTTCCGGTACAGTTTAGCCATCTTGCTCAGAACCCACTCCTTGACTTTCGCTCTATTTTCAAGCCCACCGGCCTTGGGGTAATACCATCTACCTCAAATTCTTCATACTCTGGAGGTAGTATGAAATGTGCTATGAGCTTCTGCCAAAGGTCATCTTTGGCATCATCAGTGACATAGCTGTTGGATTCTTCACCGGGTTTATTTAACTGATTCCATTCTTGGATGGTGATTGGCAGGTTGTCCCTAACAAGCACCCCGCATTTATTTATAAACATCCTCCGGTGCTTCTCTGGAGCAATCAGTTCACCATAATCATCTATTTCTTTGATGGTGTACCTCTGATTACCATCCAACTTTTTGTTCGGCCCTCGTTTCGTTCGAGCTGTCGATTGCTTCGATCCGGTGGGCTAAAAGAAGAAGAGAGAGTGATTAATATATATCTAGATCAGTTAATGAATAGAGGTAACACGAGGCTTTATATATATATATACCTCGTCGGATCCGGTCGAGGGGCCATCATTATTGTTGTTATTTGTTTGCCCTTTGTCCATCCGGTCTTCCCCTTGGTACATTAGGTTTTCCTCTAGTCCATCGCCGGATGGATTCAGATATGAGGATATCTCTTCCTCGAGAAAAATATCTTCACCGGTAATAATATTAAGAGGAATTTCACCTCTTATCATGCCCTGAAGAAAACCTTCACCAATGCAACCAGGATCTTCGGATGGATCCATGACTTAATTATCTATAACAGAAAGAGAGTTAAACAGGTTATAAAAAACAATAACCCTAATAACTAAAACAAACAAAAAAATAACCCTAATAACACAAATTAATAACCCTAATACTATTTGCGGTAAAACAATAATCCTAATAATTAATACAAAAAAACAATAACCCTAATTAATAAACCTAATATTATTTGTGATAAAACAATGATCTTAATAACTAAAACAAAAAACAATAACCCTAATATTATTTTTGGTAAAATAATAATCCTAATAACTAAAACCAAAAAACCCTAATTATTTGTGGTAAAACAATAATCCTAATAACTAAAACAAAAAAACCATAATATTAATTGTGATAAACAATAATCCTAATTATAATAATCCTAATATTATTTGTGGTAAAACAATAATCTTAATAACTAAAACAAAAAAAACAATAACCCTAATTAATAACCCTAATATTATTTGCGGTAAAACAAAAAAATAACTAAAACAATATAATCCTAATAAATAAAACAAAAAAATAACTAAAACAATAATTTTAATTCTATTATTTTAATTAAAACAATAATATCTAAAACAATAATCCTAATCCTAATAACTAAAACAATAATCCTAATCCTAACTAAAACAATAATTCTAATAACCCTAGCTAATATTTTGTGGTGAAAAAACCACCCGGCCTCGAGCTCACCGGCCAGAAGACGTGATATGGCGCCAGCTGACAAAAGCAATGAGCGTGGCGGCGGCGGCAACATGGCGAGGCGGCGAACTGAGGCGACAGAGCACGCACCACGGAGACGAGAGCGGCGACGCGGTGGAATCGGCGCAAGGCCTCTGCGCCTTCGATCGTCGCTGTGTGCCGTCTTAAATCGCTTCGTCGAGAAATGCTATGTGCTGGACAGCACCTCCCATGGCGCGCGGAATATATACGGACGCACCTTTAGTACCGGGCTAAGACACCGCCCGTGACTAGAGGGTATCTAGTCCCGGGCCGTGGCTTAACCCGCGACTAAAGACCCACCCTTTAGTCGCGGGTTAAGCCACGACCCGGGACTAGAGGTTTTTTTCGGCCGCTTCATTTTTGCGCGCGCAGGCACCCTCTAGTCCCGGGTCCGGCCACGATCCGCGACTAGTGTAGTTTTTGTAAATTTTCTTTTATTTAATTCAAATCAAATATAAACTTTAGAAAATCATATCTCCTATTATAAAAATCCAAATAAAACAAATAAAATGTCTATTATTATCAGAAAAATATAAAGAATCTTAATATAATATCCATACATCTGTTTGCATCATTTATAAATTATGTCATTTGTAAATTTTCTTTTATTTGATTCAAATCAAATATAAATTTGGAAAATCATATCTCCTATTATAAAAATCCAAATAAAACAACTAAAATGTCTATTATTATCAGAAAAATATAAAGAATCTTAATATAATATCCATACATCTCTTTGCATCATTTATAAATTATGTCATTTGTAAATTTTCTTTTATTTAATTCAAATCAAATATAAACTTTGGAAAATCATATCTCCTATTATAAAAATCCAAATAAAACAAATAAAATGTCTATTATTATCAGAAAAATATAAAGAATCTTAATATAATATCCATACATCTGTTTGCATCATTTATAAATTATGTCATTTGTAAAATTTCTTTTATTTAATTCAAATCAAATATAAACTTTGGAAAATCATATCTCCTATTATAAAAATCCAAATAAAACAAATAAAATTTCTATTATTATCATGAAAATATAAAGAATCTTAATATAATATCCATACATCTGTTTGCATCATTTATAAATTATGTCATTTGTAACTTTTCCTTTTTTTAATTCAAATCAAATATAAAACTTTGGAAAATCATATCTCCTATTGTAAAAATCCAAATAAAACAAATAAAATGTCTATTATTATCAGGAAAATATAAAGAATCTTAATATAATATCCATACATCTGTTTGCATCATTTATAAATTATTTCATCTGTAAATTTTCTTTTTTTAATTCAAATCAAATATAAAACTTTGTAAAATCATATCTTTTATTGTAAAAATCCAAATAAAACAAATAATATGTCTATTATTTTCAGAAAAATATAAAGAATCTTAATATAATATCCATTTAGTCCTGGTTGTAGTCACTAACTGGGACTAAAGATATTTCCCGCCATTTCCCACCGCTTCCTGCGAAGTTTTCCCGCTCTTTCCTTTTTACGAGAGCTTTTAGTCCCGTTATAGTCACTAACCGGGACTAAAGATATTTCCCTCCATTTCCCAAAGCTTCCCGGCAAGTTTTTCCGCCCTTTCCCTCTATATCTAGGGCGATCACGCCATGGCTATCCACACATCCACACCTTCCTCTCTTAGAACAATGGACAACGCCTACTGGGCCATTCTGACCCTCAAGGAGACCGAGGCACTGTGCGCCTCTAGCTACCCTTGTCCGCCGGGCTACCGCCCGTCATTTGGATCTTTGGCTGGAGGGGTTCCTGTCCCTCCTGTCCCTCAAGGTTCCGCACGCTAGGAGGCCATCACGAACCACTTCTACCACGAGCTCACACCGGAGCAGCGGATGGATCCCAGTGGGATCCCGACAACTATGACACCTGGAATGCGTTCTTCGCTAATAGGCGGGAAAGGGAGCTCGCTAGGTACAAGGGTGATGGCCCGCCCCCGGTGAACCACAACAAAGCCGGCCGCCGTTTGTGGTGGGCGAACCGTACTATCATCAGAGTGATGTGCTACATCACCGGGGGAGACCATCCTCGCCTACGGTGCACACAAGTCCACCCGCCATAGATCCACAAGAAGGCCCCTCCCCCGCCCAGCGGTAGCGGCATCGTCTTCCATGAGACCCCTCCCTCGCCCGCCGTGAATCCGAGGCCAGAGTGGCCCCTGGTATATGCGATGGCTGGGATGAGGATCCCCGGAGTGGCAGGCGACGATGACGCTGATGATGACGATGACGAAGAAGACCCTGAAGCTGCGTACTATAGGACTAGGCATGATTATGACTAAAGGGGGCGGCTTTAGTCCTGAGTGTTAGCTAGTCCCAGTTTGTCCCGGTTTTTAATATTAATAAATGTCTTGAGTGTTACCTAAATATGAAGATGTTGTTGTATTTAGAGGAAAAGGCCTATAAATAGAGCAGCCTATAAATAGAGGAAAGGGCGGGCATGCTGGATCGAGCAGCCTATAAATAGAGGGAAATGCCTATAAAGAGAGGGTTCATCTTTAGTCCCGGTTGGAGAAACCAACCGCGACTAAAGGGATTGCGGCAGACTGGGCCGGGCAACACTAATAATAGGGGTGAGTGTCGACATTATGGCGTGCGGCTTGTACCTTGTCCCGGATGGTGTCACCAACCGGGACTAAAGATGAACCTTTAGTCCCAGTTGGAGACACCAACCGGGACAAAACATGAGTCAACACTAATAATAGGGGGTGAGTATCGACACTATGCCGAGCTGCTTGCACTATAAATAGGCATCCTTGTGAGTCCAGTCCTCCAGCCAGTTTGAGGCATCTCCAAGATGGTTTTCGAGAGCAGGGACACCACTACGGCTAGTTTCAGGGAGATGCCGCCGGAGCCCAGTCCTCCGGCATCTCCAAGAAACTGGTCATAGAGGCACTCCCTAATATGTGAAATTAGTTAGCTCCCAGGCATATTGATCTAGTTAGAGAAGTTACAAGCTACAAGATGGTTTTCGAGAGCAGGGACACCACTACGGCAAGTTTCAGGGAGATGCCGCCGGAGCCCAGTCCTCCGGCATCTCCAAGAAACTGGTCATAGAGGCACTCCCTATTATGTGACCTCACGCGTTTGGAGATCAGATCTTAATGGTAAGTACGAATCGGGACTAAAGGCCCCCCTTTAGTCCCGGTCCAGCCACAAAACGGGACTAACACACTCAAGATGGTTTGCAGACAACACTATAAAAATAGACACATGGAGCATCTTCACTCATAAAATGTTACAATTATTACACATCATTTCTTCGCGTGTGTTCCTTTCTGATCCCGTCGTATCCATGGATCATCTTCATTCATTAACATGATGCTTGGGTCATCCTTCACCGCGAAGGGTGGAATTTCATGAAATTTATCACAATCTTCTGACATGTCTGTCTTGTCCTTCACTCCCACGATGTTTCTTTTTCCTGAAAGAACTATGTGGCGCTTTGTCTCATCGTCTGATGCATTCTTTTTCTTATTTTTTCTTTTTCTAGGTTTGGTAGACATGTCCTTCACATAGAAAACCCAAGCCACATCATTGGCTAGGACGAATGGTTTGTCTAAGTACCCAAGATTGTTGAGATCCAATGATGTCATTCCGTATTTCTTGTCTACCTCAACCCCTCCTCTTGTCAGCATGACCCATTTGCACCGAAAGAAGGGGACCTTAAAAGTAGGTCCATAGTCAAGTTCCCATATCTCCTCTATGTAAACATAATATGTGGTCGTTGACCCATTGTTGTCTGTTGCATCAAAGCGGACACCACTGTTTTGGTTGGTGCTCTTTTTATCTTGGGCGATCGTGTAAAATGTATACCCATTTATCTCGTACCCTTGGAAAGTCGATATAGTCGAATATGGTGACCTAGACAACAAGTATAGCTGATCTCCAAGAGTGTTGTTTTTGATGAGATGTTGCAACCAACCGCCGAAACTCTTCATGTGTTCATATCTAATCCAAGAGTCATGCTTTCCAGGGTTGTTGGAGCGTAAGATTTTCTTGTATTCCTCGATATATGGGGTTGCCAAGATAGAATTCTATAGAACGGTGTAATGTGCTTCGGTGTAAGAATGTCTGTCCCTACATATTATTGATTTCCTTCCTAGAGTACCCTTTCCACTCAGTCTCCCCTCATACCGCGATTGAGGAAGACCAATCGGCCTAAGGTCAAGAACGAAGTCAACACAAAATTCAATGACCTCCTCTATTCCATAGCCCTTGGAGATGCTTCCTTATGGCCTAGCACGGTTACGAACATATTTCTTTAAGATTCCCATGAACCTCTCAAAGTTAAACATATTGTGTAGAAATACAGGACTGAGAATGGAAATCTCTTCGACTAGGTGAACCAGCAGGTGCGTCATAATATTGAAGAAGGATGGTGGGAACACCAACTCAAAACTGACAAGACATTGGACCACATCATTCTGTAACTGTGGTAGATCTTCAGGATTGATTATCTTCTGAGAGATTGCATTGAGAAATGCACATAGCTTCACAATGGGTACTCGAACATTATCTGGTAGAAGCCCCCTCAATGCAATCGGAAGCATTTGCGTCATAATCACGTGGCAGTCATGAGACTTTAGGTTTTGGAAAAAAAATTCTGCCATATTTATTATTCCCTTTATATTCGACGAGAAGCCAGACAGGACCTTAATACTGCTTAGGCATTCAAAAAATATTTCCTTCTCTTGTTTGGTAAGAGCGTAGCTGGCATGACCTTGAAACCGTTCTGGATGCAAGCCATCTGGGTCTTTCATACGTTGATGGTCATTTCATGCTTCCGATCTATCTTTTGTCTTCCCATACACGCCCAAGAAGCCTAGCAGGTTCACACAAAGATTCTTCGTCACATGCATCACATCAATTGCAGAGCGGACCTCTAAGAATTTCCAATATGGTAGCTCTCAAAATATAGATTTCTTCTTCCACATGGGTGTGTGTCCTTCAGCGTCCTTCGGAACATATTTTCTGCCAGGACCCTTTCCAAAGGTTACTATTTGATCCAAATCTTTGACCATATCAAATATATCAGCACCAGTACGCTCCTTAGGCTTCGTCTGGTGACATGCCAGACCGTTGAAATGCTTGCCTTTCTTTATTGAGGGATGCTTGGCAAAAAGAAATTGATGATGCTCATTGTACACATTTTTATTACAATGTTCCAAATATATACTTTCAGTCTCGTCTAAACAGTGTGTGCATGCATTGTATCCCTTGTTGGACTGTCCTAAAAGGTTACTAAGAGCAGGCCAATCATTGACTATTATGAAAGGCAATGCTCGGAAGTTAAATTCTTCCTGCTTGTGCTCATCCCACACGCGTATGCCGGGTTCGTGCCACAACTGTAAAATTTCTTCCACTAATGGCCTTAGGTACACATCAATGTCGTTGCTGGGTTACTTCGGACCTTGGATCAACACTGACATCATAATGAACTTCTGCTTCATGCACAACCAAGGAGGAAGGTTATAGATGCATAGAGTCACGGGCAGTCTTTGTCGGAGCTCTGCTCCCCAAAGGGATTCATGCCATCTGTACTTAGACCAAACCTTAAACTCCTTGCATCATCTGCAAAGTTCGGGTAATTTCTATCGATTTTTCTCCATTGTGACCCATCAGCGGGGTGTCTCAACATCCCGTCTGACTTACGTTCCTCTTTATGCCATCACAACAACTTGGCATGCTCTTTGTTTCTGAATAAGCGTTTCAACAGTGGTATTATAGGAGCATACCACATCACCTTGGTAGGAACCCTCTTTCGGGGGGGCTCGCCCTCAACGTCACCAGGGTCATCTCGTCTAATCTTATACCGAAGTGAAGTGCATACCGAGCATGCATCCAAATTCTCGTACTCCTCACCGCGGTAGAGGATGCAGTCATTAGGGCATGCATGTATCTTCTGAACCTCTAAACCTAGAGGGCAGACAACCTTCTTTACTTCGTACATACTGGCGGGCAATACGTTATCTTTTGGAAGTATATTCTTCATCATTTTCAGCAACTTTTCAAATGAGGAGTCAGGTATAGCACATTCAGCCTTCCATCGCAGCAATTCCAGTGTGCTGCCCAGCTTTTTCAGACCATTTTTGCAATTTAGGTACAACAACTTTTTGTGATCCTCTAACATGTGATTGAACTTCTCCCTATCCTTTTCAGTTTCACAATCTCTTCGTGCATCGGCAATGGTCCGACCAAGATCATCAGCGGGTTCATCATGTGTCTTTTCTTCATCCTCCCCTTCAGCATCCCCCATGGAAGTATCTCCGTACTCAGGGAAACCATGATATTTTTCATCCTCCTCCTCTTATTCATTGTCTTCCATTATAACCCCTCTCTCTCCATGCTTGGTCCAAAAATTATAACTAGGGATGAAGCCAGACTTCAACAGGTGACTGTGAAGGGTTTTTGAGTCAGAGTAATCCTTCTGATTCCTACATCCACTACATGGACAGAATACAAAACCATTGCGCTTGTTTGCATCATCAACACGGATGAATTCATGGAAGCCATTAATGAACTCGCCAAAGCGTCGGTCAGTACCGTACATCCATTTCCGGACCATCTGCATTATAGTAAAAGTATATCAAAAACCATTACACAACATGATAAAATTATTACAAGTTATATTGAGAGCTTCTAGAGCATTAATTTTGAATTTTGAAAAATTTGCATGCACCAATTTGTGAATTGGAGAAAACAATCAACATGATAAATGTGGAGTTTTTTATTATTGTTCTATCAGTGAAAACATCATTCCATTCTAAGCTCTGAAACTCTAAAATTACACATTTCAATTTTTAGTAACTATGTGCCTAATCAAAATTTGTTACACATATATATCAAAATCCTTCTACTTATAGAGCATGCATGCATTGATCCATATCTCTATATATACTTCTAGAGCATTATAGAGCTAAAGTAGCAATAAGAGATGAAAGAATGAAGTTCTAACTTTTAAAGCTTTGGATTTAGGGTTTGCAAACTAAATCTTGACAAATCTTGAGAAAAAATGGCATGAACTCGCTTGCTTGTTTGAGAAAAATGGACACCATATGCTTTAGGGCAGCAGGACAGGAAGGAGAATATATAGTGGTGGACAACTAGTCCTGGGCCATGATACGACCCGGGACTAATAGTCCACTAAAAGACTAGCTGGCCTGCTCCAGGTCATTAGTCTCGGGCCGTATTACGGACCGGGACTAGAGATGTGGTCTGGCCCGGGACTAGTGACTACGGCCGTTTCTAGCCGTTAGAGGCCTGACGGCCCGGGACTAGTGCTAGCACTAGTCGCGGGCTGTGACAGGCCGGGACTGCTGGCATTGTTCACGTTGAACCGAAGATGGTTTTTCTAGTAGTGCTACGTGCCACCATGGCATGCACGTTGTCACTTTCACACACATGGGGAGAGCAGAGATCTATTGAAGCACTTGAGTAGCAAGGTATATCTACTTGATTACAAAGCTCATGACCACAACAAGATCATGCATAGAGAGAGAGAGAGATGAACACATAGCTACCGGTAGAGCCCTTAGCCTTGAGGAAGAACTACTCCCTCCTCATCATGGGAATCAGCAACGGTGATGGAGATGGTGGTGGAGATCGATGGAGATGGCTCCGGCAGCACTTCCCCGTCCCGGTAGGGTGCCGGAACAGAGACTTTCTATCTCCCGGATCTCCCCTTCAGTGGCGGCGGCGTAGCGGAACTTTTTCTGGAAGTATGATGGATTTCTTAGGGTTTTCTCCCCAGGGGCTTCTTATAGGCATAGGAGGCAAGGTCGGTGGAGGTCCAGGGGGGCCACACCCTGCCCAGGTGCGGCCAGGGGTGGCCACCCTGGTGTGTCCTCCTCCAACTCTACTTCGTGGTTCTGTGTTGCTCCAGAAAAAATAATAACTTTGGCTTTTGTCCCGTCCAATTCCGAGAATATTGATTTTACGCTTTTACGAACCAAAATGTAAGAAAACAGTAAGCGGCACTGTGGCAACTTGTTAATAGGTTAGTCCAGAAAAACATATAAAAACACCTCAAAGTGTAGACAAAGCATAAGATAGTTGATACAAAACAAGCATGGAGCATCAAAAATTATAGATACGTTTACGGCGTATCAATCGTGTATAAGGGACGGGTTCCCGGAGTCTACGATGATTGGGAAGACTGCCGGAGACAGGTGCACCGTTTCAGCGGCAATAGCTACAAAGGGTATAACACTATGTCGGAGGCGGAAGCTAGATACACGTGCTATCTAACGGGAGTTAGGACGAGGAACCGGATGAAGACCTTCACCTTTGTCGCGATGATGCTTATCGTCCTTGGTTGTTTATCCCGCGCTTGTTTCTAGTTTAGATGTCTAGGCGAGCTTTCGAGCTCTAACTTGTTCGACACACATGTATTCGCATGTCACCAACTACTTTGTAACTTGATAGAAACAATGTAACTTATAATATGTATTCATGTATGGTACTTATCTATATGTATTTGTTTCAATCTTGTTTTGCAAATTGTGTATTCATATGTATAACTGTATATCTTATATCTATGTGTGTATATCTGCCTTGAATATTATATATAATCTGTATTGTATATCATCTGGCTCAGAATTAAAAAAACAAAAAAGTTGCCCGTGACGCACATGGCATGGATTTAGTGGCGCACTACAACTAAAGCTCACATGCCTTCCCTCAGTGGTGCACTGCCATGTGCTCCACATGCAACGTAGTGGAAGCGCACCTGCCTTCCTAGCCGTGGCGCACTGTCAGGTGCGCTACTACTGTCTCCAGATACCCGTAGCGCACCAGGCAGTGCGCTATGGGTAAGTGTTAGCCGTAGCACGAGGCTAGTGGCGCACACCTAGTGTGCCACGGATGTTGTTTACAGGTGCGCCACAAACGACATGTTTCCTAGTAGTGGCTCAACTGTTCCAATCGGGGACATCCACCTCTTCATCGGTCAAATTGACTCTGGCACTAGTTCACTAGAAGTCGTAGGATCATCAAGGCCCGCATGGACCGCCCCCGGGCAGGACACGTTCGTGGAAGGATCAAAGTTGAATCTCTCCTTAGAGTTTGCCGGCTAAGATCAGAAAAATTCAAGGCCCATCCAAACTGCCCCTGTGCGGGATATAATGGTGGAAGATCACTGCCAATCCGCTCGGTTTACCAGTGCATCTGGAAAGCAGCGATCACATCTTTTCGGTGTTGTCACTATCTTCGATCTGGCATGTTGCATTTAGCGCGATGGTGAGAGCCCCCGAGATTATCTCGCCAGATGGCTCCGGATATGGGCCGACTTGGAGGGCTATCCTGGCGATGACACGATCTATGATGAGTGCATATTTGCATCATGTTTTCCATTATTATTTTGCATTGTAGATGTAGGATTTTGGTATTTTACAGCGTTCGCACGCACTTTTTGTGTTTATTTTCACCAGGATCAGATCAGACGATGGATCCAATGGACACAATTCTTGGAGCAGTTGTACTGGAGAGAAAAGGAGCCAAAAACTACGTAAATTGCTTATTTGGGATATATTAATAACACCAGAAGAAAACCCGAAGCAATTGGAGGTTACAGAAGATTTGACGACCAACTATACAGGCCGCCACCGTATAGTTGGCGCTGCCTCCGCCCCCTCAAATATTTTCACCCCATGCAACTGGTTCAGGGAGGCGATATACAGAACACCCAGAAATCGCCAAAACCTAACCTCCGGAAGGCATCTGGAGGGGAAACTTTTCCTAGGGATCCACCTTCGCCCTACGCAGATCTGGGAGGCGAAGGCAATTGCTATGATGTTGTCTGCCTCCATGTCTGAGTAGATCATTAGTTCTTGAGGAGATGGAGAAACCCTAGCATGAGACTAAAATAAGATAAACTTTATTATGATATTCATCGTTGTGTCCATGCGTTAGATTGTCTACATCTTGATGTTGGGAGAAGTCGGCCTCTTCAATATTTGCCTCTTGTGGGGACTTGATGTAGGGAACTACTTGTTGGTAGACGGAGGGATGTTAGCACTTACAGTTACTATAAAGCTATTGGCACCCCTTATGTATCAACTTGGGAATCGAGGAAACTCACAAAACACTATCCATGACATGGGATACGTCCTGCGGGATTATGTCTCTTAATAGCGCAGTAATTCAATTGATGTTGATTGTTGTCTGCTGTGGTTACGAGGATGATTTGAGCAGTGGTTGCTGCCTCTTTGTCCAAATACGGAGTTCTCCCACACATACATAGTTGAGAATGTTCATGATAATAATCTTTACCTTAGCACTTTATAATGTGAGTGGTGTATCCGCTAATCCCTGAGAACGCTTTTTCTCATTGAAGTTTCAAATCTCTTTTACATACGCGATACTTATTTTCTCTATTTAGTTTACTCATTGTTCTCTTATACCAAAAAACCCAAAACACCTTTTTACGCAATACTCACATTTTATCTTGTTGCTTAGAACTTTATTTAGCAATTCTATTTTCAGTATTTATTTCAAAAATTCTTAGACTTCAGACTCCTGCTCCCTGTGGGATCGATATCTTTATTTCGAAACTAGCTACAACCGATCTGTACAATTTCAGTCATCAAGCTATTTTCTGGCACCGTTGCCGAGGAGCTAAGCGCTGTAGGTCTTTTAGTTTTTGCTTATTTACTTTCGTTTTTGTTAAGTTTTGTTTTGAGTTACAGGTTTCCACCAACATGATGGAGTTTGAGCATATGACTAGTGCTAACCCACTCAACCATTTTGGGAAGCCCTATGATATTTATAAAAGAGACAACTCCAATGAAGAGACAAGGGGTTTGAAATAAATCTTATACTACTTGGTATTTTACACAAGAAGCAATTTACTGGAGATGAAGAAGGTCCTGATCCATATGAGCATATTGCATGTTTCAAAGATATGCGTGGCATGTTCCAACTAATGGGGTATACCGCCGATGAGGTAAGGGTTAAACTTTTTAGTCAAACTTTAACAAGTACAACTCTCTCATGGTATAGATCTCTACCCTCAGAAGCCACCACTACTTGGGATAATTTAGCTTGCGAATTCCTATCTAAATATTACCCATTATCAAAATCTTTTGGAATCAGGTGTCTTATATTGACTTGGAGGAACCATCCCAATGAAGGACTAATAAGAGCTTATATAAGATTTAAAGATTTACATAGACAGTATTCTCATCATGATTTACCTGAATGGTATTTATTGCATATCTTTTATGGTGGTTTAATTGAACCTAATAAAATTGAACTAGAATCTTGCGTGAGAGGAGCTTTTATAGATTTACCTATAACTAAAGTTTGGGCTTTACTTAATAGAATTGGCGATCATAGATTTTCATAGAATTTTGGTCTAGAAATTGAAGGAGGCACAGAAATAGAACATGAATGTATTCACGACTATAATAAAAAAGGTCGTGTTAATAAACTATCTAAAGAGGTTTATTTAGATTCAGATCTTGTATTGCAAGTTGTTAAAGTGTAACATCCCAAAAATTCATGAATTGTAAAAGCATTATCATAGACTAACGATGGACATGTATTATGGTCAAATGCATTGCTGCAAGTCTCTTTCATTATGCTACATTTCCATCATCGTGTTGAGGTGCAAATTCTTTCATTACGTCTTTCTTGTATAGACGTGAATCACAGACATTGATGACGTGCTTAACCTGATACAAACAAGAAAATAGGCATATAATTGTGAGCAATGTCACCAAGTGGATAAGCACTGGTTGAAGAATAAAGATATTCTAAATAAAAATATCAAATAGTGGCATAAAAATCAGCTTTCTCTATTATTTGTCCCTAAATTTAAAAGAATGTACTTAGCAACTAGGAGGTAAATCGTGTATGTAGTTAGTATATTAAGCGTACACCTTTTAATGTAATGTAAATAAGTAGAAAGGATCTACTTCTCCCCTTCTAGAAATTCTAGTTAGTATATTAGCGTACTCTCTTTTTTACGGTGTGCAAGTAAGCATATACCCCTATGCATGAGCACCGGTATTTAGGTTCAGAAGGTGAGGCTGATGAAAATAAACAATAAATTCCTTGATGACACTGCAGTTAGTTGTATCATCCAATGATCCAAACTTGATGATGTTGATAGCTAGTAGAGTTAATGTAAAATCCGAAAATAACCTAAAATGATATACTTTTAAATGAGAATCTACAATGCAGAAGTTATTTCATTACGCAGTCCTGAAACCAAGGTAGCCGGTTGCATCTCCTTAGCCTACTATGGATGGAAAATGACCAATTCACTTGGAGGAACTTAACATGATAAATAAATTTAGACTAAGAAGTAATCAGCCTGGTCACATGTTGAATAAAATTATGAATGACCTACATCAAACACTTAGAAACAACGTTAAACAACAGGTGTGGACAATATAACCCTAAAGCTTATTTTTGTGTCTGAAGTGAGATATCTTAATATTTTCTCTTCTATGTAATGATCAGCAGGCAGATGACAATACATGGACTAACATCCCTTTTGTGTAACTGCCCGCTGCAGCCAAAAAGAGGATCCATAGGTAAGAATAAGCTAATAACATGTCAATAGATAGAAGATATAGTTATATGGTAAGTAAAAAAAATAAGGTTCTACTAAGCAAATCAGATAGCTTCCACGAGTGATGATTCTGTTAGACACAAATCAAGATAAAATCTGTACGACATACTTTTAACTACGGTGCATACATGATGCATATTTCTAGCAAAAATCAATGCTTAGGAGTCGATGATGTACCTGAACATTTAGAGAAATAAAAAAACAAATTCACTTTTAATCTGTGACCGAACGGTTGTGATGGCATATCTCAAAACTTAGTCAGTACAACACCATCCAAAGATTAGTATGAGTCTAGCATCTTATCTGCTCATTTCTCTCCTTTCTGTCTTTGCTATTTCACATGAGTAGCCTTCATGCAAGAGTGAACGTGTCTACAACAACAATTAAATAATTAGTACTTCCTTCGTCTCAAGTCTTAAATTTGTCAAAATTTAAGTGAATCTAGACACTATTTAGAATATAGATTCATCTAAATCTTTAAAAAGCTTAGACATCTATTTTAAGACAGAGGGAGTACAATATTATGCATCTGTTAATTGTAACCACGGTACTGCACGATGTGTTTGGGATCAATGATCCATAAGAGAAAGGAAATAATTGTGAGATTATCCTAACGAAAACCTTCCTGTCCACGGATCACAACTCCACACTCCTCAAAGCATAATCAATTTCCTGTAATATTGCTGGCCATCACTGGAGTCGATCTCCAAATACGCCATGATGCTGAGGAGAAGATCACCAAGATCTGTTTACAGTAGGATGGGTGCGAGAGGCTCAGTAAGAATAGGTGTAAAGGCAGGCAAAGGAAGCTGGTAGGACAAGGATTTAAATAGAGATAGATCCATGGAAAAAGGCGACAGCGGTTGACGTGGGTCGATGCCCGGGTCACGATCACGTTCCATGGCGGTTGAGCCCTAATTTGTGCCCAAGATAGCAGGAAGAAGGGTACATACCACGGATCCCACCGCAGTCAACCCTCGCGCGGGTATGCGCTATCGATCTCAGTCCTGCCAGGTACGCTGGCAGCCGGCCGGATGGTCTGAGTCTCACGCCGCCGTCACACTACCGCGTGCCGTGCTCCGTTCTTCCATCGCCGCCTAGGTAGTCGCTAGGAGAGGTTAGAGACTCGAAGGCTTTTTTTAGAGGAAGGATTGGGATGTCTTCGTGCGTTCTCCACGAGATGAAACAGATGAAATGGGTCGACTACTAGTCAACTAATAATGTGGTAGTTTTTTTACCGCAAAAAAAGAACTAACGTGGTAGTGGTATAACGCTGACTTGTAGATTGATACTAGGTAAATTGGCGCGGCGAGCCGTGCCAGGTACACGGTATATAGAACCTATTCTAAATAGTGTTTTTTCAGTGAGTAGAAACATGAAGCCAGTGTTCACAGGTATGATCATGCTAGATAATAATATAGATAATGTTCTTGGTACTTTAAAAACAACGCTTAGAATAGATAATTATACATGGTAGTTCAGGTAAGCAGCGTCACATGGCTGCGAAGGTCTCTGCTCTAGAGAGCATTATACATATACAATACTGTCATAGAAAGTGTGCTGCGAAGGTCTCTGCTCTAGAGAGCATTATACATATACAGTACCGTCATAGAAAGTGTTGCCAGCTGGAAAACATGACAGTTCGGTTTTATGTACCATTTGGATAATCATGTATACGCTAGCATCCTACTACTAAACAAAATCTAGATATATTTTATTCACAAATCTAAAACATCTTATATTTTGAAACGGAAGGAGTAAAAACTACCACCAAAAAATGCATCTTTTTCGTTGGCTTGCCTTCTGCTGCTTTGCTCTTTCTTTTCTGGCCATCACTTATGGAGGCCTGATGGAGAAAGAGTAGCCTCATGATGCAAAAGTTCAGAAATTGTACGGTCCTATAGAGAACTTTCCTTTGAATCAGATAGAAGACGGAATAGAAAACCAAATACACGATATCAATATGAGTATATATTCCATTAACAAAAATGAATTGTCGGTGAGGCAATATTTAGTGAGTCAGAAATCAAGTGCTTACCTAAAATAGGAACTTCTCATACTGTACATCATGCATTGTCAATTTTCTAATAGTAACATCAGACCAGCCACGTAACAATCAATTATCAACATATTCACTACTAGGAAAACGATTATAGGTAGATTTTAATCCTATGGCGCATATAGGGAAAATGCTCCACTAAAATTAATTTTGTGGCGCATATAGCAAATGTTCAACAGAATTCTTGCAATTCTGTGACGTATATAGCCATATGCGCCACATAATTCATGTGGGCCCCATGTGGGCCTGATCCAGCACATAGGCATACCAGAATTTTGTGGCGCATAACTATATACGCCACAGATACGTCACAGAATTCTCATTTTCTGTGACGCATATAGCCATGAAACAGGCCAAAAAAAAAGTGAAAAGGAAGTCAAAGACAAAGCAAAATGTCTTTGGCCGCACCCTACCAAAACTTGGCCCAGGAGGCCGATTTAGCGGACCCGTGAATTCCGGATCGACAGATGGAGTTGATCCTGAACTGCCCCCCTCTCTCCCTCCCGCGGCCATCGGATCAGCCGGCGCCGCTGCTCCTCCCCTCGCGCCGGCGCGTTCCCTCCATAGCCGCCCGTCTTCCCCAACCCCGAATGCCCTCCCATCCATCGCCCCTCCTCCCTCTTACCCAGGTACTCCTGCTCCGGTGCCCCCGCACCAGATCGACGCCGCCCAAGACTCGCCGATGGGAGGGGTGTCTCCGTCCAGGAACCACGGCGTCGCGGCTGCTTGTTTGCCGGCGTGCGCGTGCACCGTTTGGATGGTGTGCGGCGCCCCGACGAATTCGCTGTCGCATCGAGCGTGTGGCCGACGGAGGGGTGCTTCACGCCGGCGAGGCGGTGCCGGCCACCATGACGTGACGGTGCACCTCCGGCAATCTCCCGGGTCGACTCCCTCGCCGTCGCCGCTCAGGGTCGACATCCACGACAGGGCGCGCTCCTTCCCCACGTCCTGCTCCGTAGCAGCCGCTGTCTCCTCCGACGTCAGGTGAGACATCTCGTTCTTCCCCAACCAATAGTACGAACTAAAAAAAACTCCATCTTGCGCAGCTTGTACTGATTACGATTGCAGGATTTAATATACCTTAGTCCTGATTAGAGCCGCTGTACAAGAACTGTTGACTGTCTTACATGATGTTACAACTGACGCAGTTTGTGCTCAGCTAGTTATGAGATTTACCAATCGATTACTTGTAACTAGTACTAGTAACAGTTGAATAATTCATATTTTTTGAAATTATTTCCATATTTAAGTAATTATCTCGAATTCCAAAATTATTCGTTGTTGTTTTATAATAGAATGAGGTAACAAAGATATAATGGCCATCTTAATAAGTATCTATTGGGATCCACAAACCATATTAACACAAAGCTAAAGGCTACAAATGAAGCACACAGCTGGACTTCGTTTTTTGTTTGTTGGCGAAGAGCTACATACTAGCGATCGCTACCTTCAACTTCTTGTTTTCACATTCTGCCCTCGCAACAAATGGCCAGGAGGTATCATTTGAAACATCATAAGATTTGTTCTACCTAATTATGACAAAGACTACTCCCTTGGCTCTAAATATTTGCAGTAGCATCTTAGTTGATTCTTGAATCAGTTACTCAATTTGCACTAACCCACTCTATTCCACCTTGATACCACGGTACCTATATTTAGCAGGGTTGTTAAGTGTTGCTTTATATTTGTAAATCGCTTCTAACTCTATTAATTAGAGTCTGCACTCTGCAGCATTCACTTGCAAGGATTTTCATGACAATTTGGAAGCCTTTATTGTTCTTTTAATGAAAACAGAGCGCTAATTAATGCATGAGTTTATTCATATTTGTTTTCAGTGTATTTACTTGCCTAAGCTTTGACAATAGTAAGTCTTCTATTTTTGTTGGCATGGTCATGAAATTTCAGAACTGGGCATTGTTCTGTTGTCTACATCCACTTCGACTAATCTGTTGTTGGATTTGCTGATAGAAATCTGCGATTTTTTATCTATGTACATGCTGGCGTACAGTCATTTGGGAAGGAATGTGACATGTTCACGTATGGAGATGAGCCTGCCACTATACAGATTACAGCTGCTAGTTTATGCATGCCAAATTTTCTTCTCTGGCTGTATAGGATACTTACTGTGGTAATTGGCTTTATAATAGCTAGCTGCTAGTATATACTTCTAATATACTTTATTCGCTTCTCTGTAAGTTGATATGAACTAGTTTCTAGATTGGCTTTAATTCAAGTAAAAAAGTATTGTTTTTAATTTATTAGATTTTACATCACCTGAAAAATGACTATGTTTTTAGGTGTGTTTCTTTGACATTGTAGAGTAAAATACATATGTTAATTTTTTCTCTGCTCCTGAAATTGTATATCCTATTCGCACGGGAAGGATCTTATTATACCGTGTCATACGATGCATTAAATTGTTGCAATTTTCTTTTGCAGAAAAGCACCAGCGCCTCGACAAGGTCTAGTTTGCTTGCCAAGAAAGAGCACGGGCTGCTGCTGCTCGCTTGTCTGCTGATGCCATGTCCGGCGCTGGCGAGCTCCGACACAGGAACGACAGGGAGTCTGTGGACGCGGTCATGCTCACCGCCAAGGATCACCACGGTGACCCAAAGGTTGATTTTCTTTGCCTACTCTAGACACATATTCTGTGATCTGCTACTTTAGTGTACCTCCATATCTTGAAATTTTTATGGGAGCTGTAGAATTGCAAATCAGTTTCTTTGTGAATTTCGTTTGGTTGCATATCAATTATATGTGAACTTTTCAGTAATATATAGTTTGCACAGGTTTTGTGAAATTTAACCGATGATCATGTCCATGAAAATTTAGCACAGGTTAATGCATATTTTGCGATAACATAGTGCAGATACAAGGAGTTTAACATGTGGCAATGAATTCAGTCCAAGCATACATAGCAAATCGAAGCAATCTCATCTTGTGATCATTCTTGTCAATTCCATGATTTGGTTTGCCACCAGCAAGTGGACAAGTTCAGCGGCAATAGCTACAAAGGATACGCGACTAGAGAGAAGACGGTGGCTAAGTGAAGGAAACACTATGGAAGATGAACCGGACGAAGATCTTGGTGTCGCTCCTCCTCACTGGCATCGCGGTTACGGTGTACTACATTCCGTCCTAAGGTGGTAGGTGATGACAACATTACGCGGTTGTAATTAAGTTATGTGAGTGAGATGAACATTTGTGAATGTACTTGTACACTTATTCGGTTCTAATATGTGATTGATGAACACTTGTGAACATATGTGCTTGTTGATGTATTATATGTGAACTAGAACATTTGTACGGCTGTGTACAACTTTTCTGTGTATTTCTATCAAATTTGTGTGTATTTCTTGTAATATACCTATATTTGTACCAGATTTTAAAAATTTCGAAATTTCTTGAGAATTCTGTGGCGCATATGCCATATGCGCCCACGGAATGTTGAGAATTCTGGTGCATATACATATGTGCCACATAATTCAAATTTGGTGACAATCATATGCGTCATAGAATTCCAATTTGGTGCGCCACTGATAACGTTTTTCCTAGTAGTGATTGTTTGAGTATATGTTAATTTAAACTCGTACTTAGCAGGACGTGAGTAAGAACAATACTTTATAAGCCAATGTAAAACATACCAGACCGGTTTATTATCACACCCTGCATATAGTTGTTGATCCAAAGAGACAAAATAATATGAAAAACCATACTGAAGTATAATGTAGTTGTCGACAATAAGACATCGTCTAAATAATCAATATCTCGGAAGCCACTTTAATTGCATGACATTTGTAAAGGGCTCAATACATCGGCTGTGAGTAAGAACAATACTTCATAGAATATTGATGTTGGGGCCTATGAGATGGAAGTTATCACTTATAAGCCAATGTAAAGCATACCAGACCGGTTTATTATAGGCTGACATCCTCCCAACGAATCATCACACCCTGCATATAGTTGTTGATCCAAAGAGACAAAATAATATGAACAACCATACTGAAGTATACTGTAGTTGTCGACAATAAGACATCGTATAAATAATCAGTATCTCGGAAGCCACTTTAATTGCATGACATCTGTAAAAAAGCTCAATACATCTGGGGACTGGACAACATGCAAATAAGGATTTTATGTATTGTCTGTGCCATAACAGTCACAGTCATCAATACTCATTTCTGAATATCCTACATAAGATTGACTATATAGATCAGCTTATGAACAATTCATAGTGATCTTGAGCGAAAGCTTATTACTGGTGGGACAAATTTAAGAACATGTGCATTCATTGAAGCTTATATACACATAATGTTTAGGAAAGATCACTCAATTTTATGTGTAGGCATGCAATTTTCCAATGCACCTGATACACTTATCTTTTTTGGAGAAACTGTCATGATTACCTCAGTGACGTTACATCATAAATTACCAAAATGTAGGGTGGAAATGATTATTACTCCTAAATAAGCGTGAAATTGTTCTCTTACCAGTATGATGTAAATAAGTTGAGATTATTCATTCACCTTGTGTGTTCGATCTTCTGTGACATCCTCAAGAAAGGAAACATATCCTAAGATAGAAACATTGGTACTTTTCCTTTCTGAAATAAGGGGTGGCGAGTTATAATTGATAAAGAAGAAAAAACTAACATATTCACGTATTAAATACTCGATGTACCACGCTGATTCGGTGCTACGGAGGAAATACAGAGAAGAGAAAGACATACTATACCGAGCAGTGATGCATGTGTAGAAGAGTCCGCACTGTCACTGCTGGTCTTGTTCTTCTCCTCCTTGCCCTGGCGTTGGTCACTGAAAAAAGGAGCAGATCAGGAATTAGAGACAAAGGGAGAAAGATGAAATAAATTCTGAAACATGTCAACCACGCATATTTTTAACAATCAACGTCAAATACATATATCTCTCATGTACCATATATGATATTAAGAGCAGCATAGGCTTAAGATGGCAATCAGCCTGTACCTTGAAGAAAGAAAATGCATTACCTTCATAGAAGGGAACAATCCAATGCAACACTATGCCTTTCTTGAAATTGTTTGACCTCCGTTCATATATATACAGATTACATCAGCGACTACTCCTGAATTTACAACGATTCTAAATTGGTACCTTCAATTTATGTCACATAAATGATACTTCTTCTTAGAAAAAAAATCAATTTCTCCATTGAGGCGTAAGAACAAACATATGCAAGGCACATGTAACACTCCTAGACAGAACATAAAAGAAGAATCAAAAGTTCGACAGAGATGGATAGGGGAAAAGTGCTGCAATACCAGACGTAATCTGAGATTGTTTATCCCAGCAGCACCTCCCTGTCCTTGTGGTCGACGGGCGCTGCTGTTCGACCCGGTTAGCAGCAAATCCACTTCCAACACTCAGGAAGACGACCAAGCAAAGCACAACCCAGACACCTCACATGGAGACCATGAAAATGCCAGAGGTCACGGATCTGCAGAACTGCAAGCAGGAAACAACGCATGAATAGAAAGAAAAGAAGAAGGAAGAGAGTAAACGGAAAATCAAAAGAAGCCAAATGGAAACAGCAAATAAAAAAGGGGAACGCAAGCACGACTGATGTTTAGAACCCGGTTGAGCCTTATCTGCCGTCTTGTGACTGCATGATCTATTGCCCGGACGCCGTGGGCGCGTTCTTCCAGCACAATGACTGGGGCATGTCGGGCAGGCAAGCACTCTATGCCGTGATCGTCGGCACCTCTTGCGTGGAGGGGTTTGGTGGGAGAGAAGGAGGAGCGCCTCCTCTAGTAGAGTTTGATCGTCCTCCTCGGCGGTTGATTGGAGGAGAGGAAACAGGAGAGGTAGGAGAAGAAGAAGAGGCACCGCCACAGAAGAGGCACCACTACCAAAAAAGGAAAGGCAATCAACGCTAGTTAGGAAAAAAGTCGTATACCGCTTTGACCGAACAATCCGGAAGACACAGGATGAATGGATAAAAAAAGATTTTGACTGTAGACATGCGGGTACTGTAGATGTTCCAAATTTGCCTATCTACAGTCCCACGGGGTGATGTGGCCGTACGGTAAGAGAGCTAAAACACTTCACTTTGATATATGTATGAGAATTCTGTGGCGCATATGCCATATGCGCCACGGAATGTTGAGAATTCTGTGGCGCATATACATATGTGCCACGGAATTCAAATTTTAGTGGCAACAACCATATACGTCATAGAATTCCAATTTGGTGCGCCACTGATAACGTTTTTCCTAGTAGTGATTGTTTGAGTATATGTTAATTTAAACTCGTACTTAGCAGGATGTGAGTAAGAACAATACTTTATAAGCCAATGTAAAGCATACCAGACCGGTTTATTATCACACCTTGCATATAGTTGTTGATCCAAAGAGACAAAATAATATGAACAACCATACTGAAGTATAATGTAGTTGTCGATAATAAGACATCTTCTAAATAATCAATATCTCGGAAGCCACTTTAGTTGCATGACATTTGTAAAGGGCTCAATACATCGGCTGCGAGTAAGAACAATACTTCATAGAATATTGATGTTGGGGCCTATGAGATGGAAGTTATCACTTATAAGCCAATGTAAAGCATACCAGACCGGTTTATTATACGCTGACATCCTCCCAACGAATCATCACACCCTGCATATAGTTGTTGATCCAAAGAGACAAAATAATATGAACAACCATACTGAAGTATACTATAGTTGTCGACAATAAGACATCGTATAGATAATCAATATCTCGGAAGCCACTTTAATTGCATGACATCTGTAAAAGGCTCAATACATCTGGGATTGGAAAACATGCAAATAAGAATTTTATGTATTGTCTATGCCATAACAGTCACAGTCATCAATACTCATTTCTGAATATCCTACATAAGATTGACTATATAGATCAGCTTATGAACAATTCATAGTGATCTTGAGCGAAAGCTTATTACTGGTGGGACAAATTTAAGAACATGTGCATTCATTGAAGCTTATATACACAAAATATTTAGTAAAGATCACTCAATTTTATGTGTAGGCATGCAATTTTCCAATGCACCTGATACACTTATCTTTTTTGGGGAAACTATCATGATTACCTCAGTGACGTTACACCATAAATTACCAAAATATAGGATGGAAATGATTATTACTCCTAAATAAGCGTGAAATTGTTCTCTTACCAGTATGATGTAAATAAGTTGAGATTATTCATTCACCTTGTGTGTGTGATCTTCTGTGACATCCTCCAGAAAGGAAACATATCCTAAGATAGAAACATTGGTACCTTCCCTTTCTGAAATAAGGGGTGGAGAGTTATAATTGATAAAAAAGGAAAAACTAACATATTCACGTATTAAATACTCGATGTACCAGGCTGATTCGGTGCTATAGAGGAAATACAGAGAAGAGAAAGACATATTGTACGGGGCAGTGACGCATGTGTAGAAGAGTCCGCACTGTCACTGCTGGTCTTGTTCTTCTCCTCCTTGCCCTGGCGTTGGTCACTGAAAAAAAAGAAGCAGATCAGAAATTAGAGACAAAGGGAGAAAGATGAAATAAATTCTAAAACATGTCAAGCATGCATATTTTTAACAATCAACATCAAATACATGTATCTCTCATGTACCATATATGATATTAAGAGCAGCATAGGCTTAAGATGGCAATCAGCCTGTACCTTGAAGAAAGAAAATGCATTACCTTCATAGAAGGGAACAATCCAATGCAACACTATGTCTCCCTTGAAATCGTTTGACCTCCGTTCATATATATACAGATTACATCAGCGACTGCTGCTGAATTTACAACGATTCTAAATTGGTATCTTCAATTTATGTCACATAAATGATACTTCTTCTTAGAAAAAAATCAATTTCTCCATTGAGACGTAAGAACAAACATATGCAAGGCACATGTGCCACTCCTAGACAGAACATAAAAGAAGAATCAAAAGTTGGACAGAGATGGATAGGGAAAAAGTGCTGCAATACCAGCTGAGATTGTTTATCCCAGCAGCACCTCCCTGTCCTTGTGGTCGACGGGCACTGCTGTTCGGCCCGGTTAGCAGCAAATCCACTGCCAACACTCAGGAAGACGACCAAGCAAAGCACAACCCAGACACCTCACATGGAGACCATGAAAATGCCAGAGGTCACGGATCTGCAGAACTGCAAGCAGGAAACAACGCATGAATAGAAAGAAAAGAAGAAGGAAGAGAGTAAACGAAAAATCAAAAGAAGCCAAGTGGAAACAGTAAATAAGAAAGGGGAACGTAAGCACGACTGATGTTTACAACCCGGTTGAGCCTTATCTGCCGTCTTGTGACTGCATGATCTATCGCCCGGACGCCGTGGGCGCGTTCTTCCAGCACAATGACTGGGGCATGTCGGGCAGGCAAGCACTCTATGCCGTGATCGTCGGCACCTCTTGCGTGGAAGGGTTTGGTGGGAGAGAAGGAGGAGCGCCTCCTCTAGTAGAGTTTGATCGTCCTCCGTGGCGGTTGATTGGAGGAGAGGAAACAGGAGAGGTAGGAGAAGAAGAAGAGGCACCGCCACAGAAGAGGCACCACTACCAAAAAAGGGAAGGAAATCAACGCTAGTCAGGAAAAAAATCGTATACCGCTTTGACCGAACAATCCGGAAGACACGGGATGAATGGATAAAAAAAGGTTTTGACTGTAGACATGCGGGTACTGTAGATGTTCCAAATTTGCCTATCTACAGTCCCATGGGGTGATTTGGCCGTACGGTAAGAGAGCTAAAACACTTCACTTTGATATATGTAAGTTATAAGTTATGGTTAATCTTTCTTTTGTTGAGTTTTATCTTTGCGAAAAATAGTTTCACATAGTAGAGATGAAATCTCCCTCCACATGGTTGAGACGGATACGTGCGAGATTAGTCGATTTGTTACCCTGGTTTTCCGGGATTAGGCCATACGGTTTGAGAAGCTGTTTTCAACGAGATTATCAGAGAGAGTGACACGTGACACCAAATTTTACGGGCGGTGAGATATATCGTGTCTCACCATGTTTTTGGATATAATCCAAACATATGATTTTGACGATTAGATAGTTTGGATGATGTGGTCTTGTTGGCGTAGGATGGGAAAAAATAACCATGTTTTATGTGACAAGCCTTTAAAAAGTTCATTACTAAGGAATTTGTCTGTTTAGCCGCTTTTCACGGAAAATAGTGATGGGCACATTTTAAGGCTGTCATTAATCATAGCTATACTAATGGCAGGCATTTACAGATGCATGTCACTGAGTAATTTTTTCATTTAGTCGGGTTCGATAAAATATACTAGTGATATTCACTGTTATACGTCTGTCACTAGTGTTTTATACTAGTGACAAGCTTTTTCTTGCCTGTCGCTGGTAATACTTACTAGTGACAGGTTTAGTTTTGCCCGTCACTAACCACCTGGAGGCTATAAGCCATTTTGTAGTAGTGAAAGTTTCTTTCTTCTCATGTCATCAGGAATCTTCTTAAACAATTCATCTTAGTGGTGTAAAGTGATATCATGATCTTTGGCAAATATTTTGATAGACTTGGATGAATAAAGAGTTTCTTTCGTTTTCTCAACCATGTTTTAAGAATGACTATGATTTTGGCAATCAAAAGTTTTTCTTGATATATGTTCTTTGTGACTCTTATGAGTCCTCTCCACCAAAACACCTTTCTTTTTAAGCCTTCTGTTGAATCAAAAAGTGACTCTTCTGTTTCGAAAGTAGTTCAACAGCTTGGTTTTGTTGATCCATGTCTCTGTAACCTGAAATCTCTACTTAAACCATTTAGTAGAGGTTCCCTATGAAAGTGTGTGGTCATGATCTTTATCTTGGAAGCTTTACTTTTTAGAACCTTAATATCTTCTGTAAGTTCCATGGTCTCAATCCTTATGAAAACCATCTATCTAACAACTTGAAACCTCCTCCTCTTTTTCCCTCCGTTAACTTGATGTGTTTCATGTTGTCATCTCAGAGTTGTTTCTGAACACTCCATCCATGAGTTGCCCATGAGATATTCTACGTGTTGTTTAGTGTGTTTTCCTCTTATCTTTAGAGTATCCATGTTTCTTTCTCTTTCTGTCTCTCTTCCTACCTTTGAAATCTCGGGTCGAGATTCTTGTAAGAGGGATAGAGCTGTAACACCCCAATTTTAGCTAATTACTATTTAGGGTTTGTCTGTGCATCATGAGCATCATATTTTAAAAATGCATGCAAAAGGAAATAAGTCAAAACCTTAAACCCTAATCCTTCCCCCTCTCTTTGTAACTATTTCAAACGGTTTCAAATATTTTGAAAAGGGCAAAAAGTTGTGAAGCCCAAAATGTTATCAGGTCCTCACATAATTTTAAATGTTTTACAAAATCTATGGCATTTTTGAAATGCCCAAAACAGTTTTGTATATGAAATTACAAAGAGAAAACAAATTTCAGAAAAAGAAAAAGATTTGCTAAAAAAATAGAGAACAGAAACCGCAGCCTAGCCGACCCAGCTTTCTTCTCTCCTCTCCCTGTCGCCCACGTGCATCACCCCGTGGCCCACCTTGGCCCAAGCAGCAGCCCACCTGGCCCGTACCCGTTCGTCGGCCACCTCGTCGTCTTCGTCCCCGACACGAAGCTCCTGCGTGTCGCCGGCGCCGCTGTCGCCCTCTGCGCCAGCGCCCGCCGCTGCCTCAGGAGAAGAGGATAAGCCCCCCAGCGCCGTGGTCATCCGTCTCAGTTCCACTTGCCCGCTCTCTCGCCCTCCCTCTGCAGGTCCCCTCTCTACCGAACCCTAGCCACCAACAGTCACCATGTCGCGTCGCCGCTGGAAGCTTCCCCGTGGCCAGTAGAGCACGCCAGCGCCTCTGTCTCGTTGCCTTGTCCATCTCCACCAGGCAGATGGAGCTAGGGCGCCGCAAATCGAGAGGATCGAGCTCGTCTCTCCGAGGTCCGGCCACCACCGTCGTGTTCAATCGTCGTTGTTCAGGAGCTCCTCCGGCCTCGACACCGCCATAAACACGCTCAGGATGAGCATGCGGTGCTCTAGAACCACCTCGCGTTCTCCCTCTTCCTCTAGTTCGCTTTGCTGCCGAGCGCCGCCGTCAGCCGCCGCAGTTGCCCGTCGTCTAGGCCGCTCCGGTGACCCAAACGAGGCGGCGCCTCCATCTTTTGGCTCGCCTTGATCTCCTCTCGCTAATGCGCACCCGCACACGCCCCAGATCTTTCCCCTCGGCCGTCCCCTCGCCGTCTGCAGCTCACCTGCGTCGGTGACGTCATCGTGGCATCACCTGAGCGTCACTGCGCGGGTCAGCCCAGTCAAACCTGGGTAGGTCCCTCTCCTGCCCACGTGTATGCTGAGGTGGCCATGGGCCCCTCTGTCAGCCTATGTGGCTTGGAGTGTCCTCGTGTAAAACGGTTTTCCAGTTTTGTTTAATTTCGAAAATGGTTTAAATAAATCCAGAAATTGAACAAATATTATAAATTCAATAAGTAATTCATTATAAGTCAGAAAAATATGAATAATACTCCCTCCGTCCAACAAAGGATGTCGGAGGGTCAGTTCAACTTTGTTTTTGCCAAAATCTCCCTAAAACATTCAAAACGATTCAAATTAGGACGTAACTTCGAATTTCAAAGAGGGATCTTCCGGTTCCGTCCTCCCCGCCGTCCGCCATCGACGGGCTAGGGGAAAGAAGTCGTCGAGGACCTCCGCGCCCTCTGCGTCCTCCGTCCTCCTCTTCCAGGTCGTCGGCCCACCGCCCCTCTGTACTCTTCTTCCAGGTCGCCGGCCCACCGCGTCCTCCGTCCTCCTTTTCCATGGAGTTGACGTACAGGAGTTTTCAGGAAGGCGACCGGCTCGAGCTCCATTAAGGAGACGCGCTGATGGTCCAGGGAGGCCACGCGCAGGAGCTCCCTCCCCTAGAGCAGACCAGGAGCTCTACCTCGCCTAGGCCCAGACGCCGTGGATCGACGGAATCGACGCCGTCTCCTTCCACTCTGGCCGCCGCTCCCCACTCAAGCTCGACGCCGACCCGCTGCCTCAGGCTTCCCTGATCCGTAAACAACTTTAGGGTGTAATTCCGGTCCTCCAGGAGCCTTTTCCCCCCGCGATTGCTTGCTGATTTGCCCCGCTGGCGGACGCTGTCCTGGTTCGCCGCTCGCCGCCGCTCGATCTCGTCACCGGAGCTCCTCCCGTGACAAAAAACCGGCAGCGCTGCCACTGGAGTTTCGCCCATGCTCGTGCCGGTGGAGATCGCTAGTGCTTCTCCCTGCCGCCGGCGGAGCTACGCTGCTGCTTCTCCCCTGCTGTTTCTGAAAAAGAACAAGAACAAGGTACATGCTCAGAACTCAAACTCAGAGTTCCAAAGCTGCTTGTTCTTGTAAATGCAGTCAATGCTAGATAGAGCAGTCAATGTTAGAGATAGATAAATTCAGAGTTTCGGAGCTTCTTGTTCTCCATCAAATTCAGAGTTTCAAACTACTGTGTTTTTTTTGTCATTTACCCTAGAAACAAATGGCAACAAGAAACAACACCGCTTTGTATAACTAAAGCTAGTCCTGATCTTAGTTGTGTCTCCCAGATGTTGATACCAAAATGGAGTACTAGTTGTGTAAATGTACTTCAAGGGAGATATGAAAAGTTGTAGTCAATGCTAGATAATTCTATATAAACCAGTCACTGTTACAGCTAGATAATGCTAGATAATGTACTTCAAGGGAGACATGAAAAAATGCAGTCAATGTTGATACCAAATGTTACATCTAGATAATGATAGATAATGCAACAGCTAGAAATAAAGATTGCCATTTAAATGACCACATACTCCATCACTTGAACTAACCAGAAATGAATAAAGATTGCCATTTAGATAATGCTACAGCTTTTGGAAATGCACATGAGTATTCTGTCTTTTTTCAGTGAATTCTGTTGTAGGAACCTGAAAATCAAGAAAAAACAAAAAGGAAACAAAAAAGGGGGTCAAGAACCAGACTAAAAAGAAGGAAAACTAATCTAAGATTTTGTCTAACAGGATACATGTGATAGTCATGATAGTTTATTTACATTGACAGTATATTTCCAGGACCATTTGTACATTGACAGTGTATTTACAGGACTATTTGTGTCCTGGCCATCCATAAGTTGTGTTCTCTGAGTTTTGCTTCCCAAACCACAGATGCCAGTGAGCTGTGAGAACAAGCCAACTAGGCTATAGTACTTATACTAAAGCACATGCAGAAAAGAAACCACTAGGTTAATGCTGGATGAAAGTACTTACACTAAAGCACATGAAAGAAACCACTAGGCCCTCCCGCGGGGGTTGCGAAAGTTCCATCAAGTTTAATTCTGTAATGAAACAGCGAGGAGAAAAATTATAAAATGTTTAACCTCCAGGAGCAACCAATTCAGCATAAAATTAGCATGAACAGAGCTATGAAATAACTAGCCAGAAATGAAGCAAATTTCAACAAGGAAAATTATTAGTAGAAGTCAGAGATAAACATGTACCAGCAAAATAAATTCTTAGTAGAAGCCAGAGATAAACAGGTAGTGTTGGTTATCTAAAAAAAACTCGGCTACTCCTTAAAAATTCAGCATATTTTCTCACATATTGTCCAAAATTCTCACATATTGGAAGTGCTACATGCTGCTCTATGCTGCAAAACAGATAGGATTTCACGCACCCGCACCACTTGATCTCTAATCACGACATACAAGCATCACTGCATCACAACCAAAAAAATGGAAAGCGGAATTTGCATCTTTACCAGCTATGGTGGAGGAGACCACTGCGAGGCTGATGCAGAAGTAGAGCGGCAGCAGCAGGTTCAAGGAGTGTTTCTGCCTTCCGCACATCCCTGTATACATACACCTCTTGTATTATTGGCAGTTGTGGAACAGAGAACATGTGTTCTAGCAAGAGAATGTTGTTTCCTTGGTTTAGCTATAAGAGAATGTCCAACTCTAGAAGAAATTTATCGGTGGATGTCTTTGTTCAGTAAGTACAGAAATATGATTAGAAGAAATTTTTGCAAAAGAAACCATACAAGGTTCAGAGGTTAAACTTCAGTGATGAGCCAGCATGGAGAAATTTTCTTGCAACAGAAAACATCAATGTTTTGGAATGTCAACTTTGGAATCTAATGCTAGCACTAGATGAGAAGCAATCCTGTCATGACCATGGTAGAGAGCTCATGGTCATGCAATGATTTATCTATATATTTTATGAAAAATGTCATTAGCAATATTCTTGAAGTAAAATTTTTACAAGCTTGCCCAGCAATTAAACATGTACCAGCAACTTAAGATGCCCTCTCTTATAGCAGTTTGGTTCAGTCAAACTTGCCCAGTTTGATACCGTGCATGGTGGTGCTTAATTATACATGGCCATCAGGTTAAATTACCGTACTAGTACTGTCATTAGGTACTGAACTAGATTCCTGGACCAAGTGCATGGTGAACAACAACTAGATTCCTGAATATAATCTGTTATTGACAGTTCAGTACTGGAACTTGTGTGTATATTGTCTTTCTGATCAGTCAAGGATAGCTGTATCTGCAACCTTAATTAACTACTGTATGCAACGCATACGGTTGATCTAGGTGAGTCACGCTCTTCTTATACAAATTCAGTTGGAAATCCTATATAAGAGTGAAGATCATATATTGATGCCAATACACTGCAGACTTGGAGCGACTCACCAGGCTGCAGAGGAGGAGGAGCAGCTATAGGTAGGGGAGAATAGCGGCGGCAGCTGCGGACGCCATGGAACCCCTCCTGTGACCTCACTCCCACCGAGGCAAGCAAAGTAGGTGCCTTGGATCAAAATCGAAGAGATCCGCAATGGGATCGAAATCGACGGGATCATCAACCTGGGGGGGGAGGGGAGGGGGAAGCAAGACGGTGTCTTGGACAGAAAAATCCGACCTTGGGGGAAGCTGCGGCGTGGGGCGGGGAAGGGAGGAGAAGCAGATACGAGGGGCGGGTTGGAGGGAGTAGCGGCGTCGAAAAATCGGTGGGGCGGGTGGGGGGAGCAATGGCGTGGTGCAGGGAAGGGAGGAGAGCAGCGGCATGGGGCGGCAAGCTGAGCGGAGCAAGCGAGGAAGGGAGGAAGACGACCGTGCATGGACCTCGGGTTTGGTCGGATGTTTTCCAAGGGTGTTTTTGCAAGTTGGTCCGTCCGACATCCTTTTATGGACGGACGGAGTATATCAAAATGTTCAGAAAAATGAGATCTATCTAATTAAGCTATAATCATGCATTAATCAACAACTACAATGACAAGTTTAATTAGAAGAACAAACCAACCCCTCTCATATACATCCGGAGTTTCCCCGAGTTAGGGTTTGTACCCCTCAGAACCCCGTTTAAATTGCCAAGCATGTTCTAGGGTTTCATTTCAATACAATTTAACTTGTCATATCATCATACTTGCTTGAGCATTGCATCGATGCCATGTGTTGATTGTTTCCCCTTTCTTTCCGGTGTTTGGTTCTTTCCGGTAGAATATGATGTCGAGATCGAGATCGAAGACCGAGATCAACACCTTCGAAGATCGAAGATCAATACTTGACCAATTGTAACCAAGTCAAGTACAAGATTCCCGAAGACCTGCTTATTTGTTATCAACTGGCAAAGGCAAGCATAGCCCCACCATGATATAATCCTATGATTTCGAAAGCATTTCAATTACTGCCATGATGCATACGATTCTACGGTGGTATTTTATCGATAGATAGAGTATCCTATCTATTGCATTACTCCCTTTGAGATTATATTACCTGATCCACTGCTCCTAGCATAACTAGGTTTGGCTTGTGTGCACTGCTAGAGCTTATATTTGTGTCCTGCTTAGCCATGCTTAGTTGTTGAGTCTGGTTCATCCAGATGATGTATCAGATACAGAGAATCTAGTATGATAGGAGAACGTGATGAGATGATATCAGAGGTGATATGAGTTTAAACATGTCAAGGCTTGTATGAGAGGCCATAGTGGGATGTGGTTTTTCTAGTCCCATGCTCGCCAGTACTAGGAACCGAGTTCTTGCCTTTGGAACTACGGTGACCCATCATACCATTGCATGATGTAGTACACTATAGTAGTTGACATAACACCAATGAAACACCGTTCACTAGTATTACATCCCTCAGAGTAGTACAACAGAAACACAGCAGGTCCAAGACATGACTATAGGTTACAACTCAACTCTTTACACAAGATCCAGAGAACACTCTAGGTTAAGAGAGAGAAAGAAACTTCTTATAAAGAAGAATCAGAAATAAACAACTCCAAAACTACAATACTATTAAGACTAATATCTTAACTAATGGTCTGGCGTTGCTGCTATTGCAATGCACTACAGAAATAGGTTCTATGGCTAGAGATTCTATTCTTAACTAATCAGCAACTTCGTCTTCACTTGAGCTGATGTATATGTTGACTTTCTTGACTTCACTGAAGATCTTTAGCTTTTGATGATGATTCCTGGAGCAGGGCTTGATGTAGTCATCGTCTGTACTGGCTTTAGAACCTAGCAAGGGTTAAGAAGATACTTTGAGTACGAGCGTACTCAGCAAGTTTCACTAGAAAAGGAGTGTTTGATGCACTATATCTACAGCCACAGACCATAGGTCGTAGGCAATGCAAGTTTTCATAAACATTTCTTCAAAGGTTGCTTTTATTCTGAAAAGCTATGTCCGTCAGCCTTCACGGGTTTACCAGAACCTTCATGGGGTTCCTTTTCCGCCGCGTTCGCAGCCGCTTCCCAAAACAGGGAGTAACAAGTTATAGTTCTTACACTCTGCAGAGGTGCGTTACTTTACCCATAAGAGATCAAATCCTTGTTGCACAACCGGGCGATCTTTCCCGTCCACACTTCCTATGGTGTGGGGCCCAGTAGATGATCCAATCCAATCACTGCCCCCTTCGCGACCTCGCATGCCTCCTTGATGTACACCATGCCCACATAATGAATTACGGCTATGGTTTGTACAAACCGTTAGATGCCAGAACTATCGTGGGACGTTGAGGGTTCCCACCCATATGCTGCATATCCTCTATGAATTACCAATTAATATGCATGCTACGAGTGATAACAGCCACGACCTTCACATCCGGCTACATGCGGGAGGAAGAAGATACAGCTGACTTCTCCGTCCCATTCCAAATCTCATGGTTAACGCGTGATATACGGCGCAAGAATCACTGACGACATTGGTTGTTAAGTCCTAGGTAATATGTTCCTTTACCACCGGAACTTTCATCGTAGGTTATTACCTCATGGTAAATAACCGATAATCATATTATTATGAAAATAGTGTTTTCGGACCTTTTTCAAATGCAGGTGATGACAACACTAGATTTGTAAAATACTTTACAAAAAATAATCAAAGGACATGAGCAAGTGTGAACTTGCCTTTTGTGATTGCAAGATTATGCACTCACGGTCTTCGAGACGATATAAGATCCAATATCTGAAATCTGCATCATTGGTCTGGTAAGGACTAATGTTTAAAGAAGCAATATGCAGTTATGCATAAGTAATGCTATGCATTTTTGTAAAACTCCTAAATTGAATCCCCAATACTTTGAGTGAAGTGAATTCAAGTGATTCTTTTCAGATTTGGTTTATCTTCAAATTTTACTTTACAAGTAATGACCTTTATAAGGAACCTAAGTGTTAACAATCCAAAATATGTAAGTATAGTATAAGATGATGTGATTATGGTGAATTGTCATGTGGTGATTATGATATAAGTCCTTGGGATTGAGTTGTTAAGAGTTGAAGAACTTATTATGAGATTATTGTTTGAAGTGGCAAAAAGAATAACATTTGAATAAAATATTTCCTTCCTAAGGATTAAACAACCCTGATATGTTTTAGAATATGATTGATAGAATGTGATTGATGTTGTTTATGCTTGCTTAAATAGTTTGGACTTGAGATGCATTATGTTTTAATTAAAATAGACCAAAGTTAACTATAAAAACATGCATAAGTAGTTTATTAGACATAATGTTTATAAGCTTTTGAGACTAAAGTTAACTTTAAAAGGTTAAGTAACTTAAACTATAATATATTTTAATTCTTCCCAAGTTTTAGATTTATGATAGGTATAACTAAGGTGTGGAATTATTCACTTTCTTTTTAAGTGAATGATTAGATTAAATTTGTTTTACTATTATGAAAGGAATATCTATTTATTTAATGGAATCATAATTAAATGGTCTTAGTAATTTGTTAAAATTTAAAGTTATGTTAATAGTGGTTAAGATATAATGATCATTCACCATATTATATAAATGGGTGATACCCAATGTTTATTTAAAAGGATTCTTAATAAGATTTTTAAAAGAATATTTTAAAGTTAAAAGTTATACTTAAGTTTGATGATGAATTCAAGTTATGGGTTTGGAATTAGTACTAAGTCACTAATTGCTCAAGGTTTTCTAAGAATTGTGATTATTTCTTACTTAAGAATTGTTTTTAAAGAATTCACAAAATAGGTATTAGGTAAGGATTTATTATTTAAAATATTAAAGACTTTTTTAATAATATATTTAATATTTTTTCTAGTGTAATATATTTATTCAAGACCTTAAAAATGAATTTTATTTATTTTTAAGTATTATCTTTATTTATATAAAATTCATTAAAGAATTAAGTGTCTTTAAATATTTTCTTTATGTTTTATTTGTAAAACTCTAAGTTAGTATTTTTATAAAATAATAGAGTTATTTTGATACACAAAAATGATTTTTTATTTATTTTTAGGGTTTTTGTTTTATTTTATAAAATTTTATTCAAGATTTAATGGTGTTAATAATTATTTTGCTTTAAATTTATTTTAAACATTTAAAATTATATTTTTATTAGGTAGATATTATTTTTGTGGTCATTTTGATATATCATATGTATTTTTAGGATTTTTTTTATAATTTTCTATAGCTAAAAATGTTTGGAGTTTATTTTAGTAATTCATTTTTTTATTTTATTTTTAAACCTAATTAACTTTGTCCGTTTGGTTGGATATGTGGGTTGGCCTGGCCCAACTGGACCCGGCCAGACCCCTCACCCCCGGCCCACCCCCTACTCCACACACACACGCACACACTCACAGACCTTATCCTCTTCCCTCTTGCTCCCGTGCGATGCCGCCTTGACCACTTTGGCACTCGTCGGCCAAACTCCGCCTCGACCACCTCCCTCTTTTCCTTGCCCCCGCCCTCTCTTCCCCTTTTTCTCTGTTGATTGGGTTCAATCGAGGCAATGTGCGCTTCTGGCCGAACCCTAGCCGCAATGGCTCAAAGTCACGGTGCGGCTCTCGCGCCATCACCTTCGGTTGAGGCTCGTGGAAGAACGTGAGCCCTTCTCCAACGGCCTCACCTTTCGGTGCTTCTGCTCGACCTGGATTGCTCATCTTTCCCATGGTGGTGGTACTGATGGTGGTACGGCGCTGGTGATGTTGCTGCTTTCTTCTCCCATGGCCACCGCGACCACGGCTTGGTGCAGGTTGCAGCGCCCTCGGGTGCTCCCCGTGCCGCCGGATGTTTCATCGCTGGCCAAACTCTGCTTCCTCTTCTAGTATCTAGCAAGGACCATCTGTAAGTCATACTGCTTCTTCCCTTCTTGGTTTATATCTAGATCTCTATTAGTGGTGATATGACTATTCGTATTAGTACTGAGACTCTGTTCTAGGGTCAATTTTAATGCTGAAATTATCTGTGGGTATTTGGTTAGTTTGATTTAAGCTAAATGACTTCTGGATTTGTCATTTATATGTTGACCTCGGCTTGCTACTGGCTGATGACACATTAGTATTATTTTTAACTATGTGGTGGTTGATTAACTTGTAAACCAGCCTGGGTTGATTTGGGTTTATTGATGTAATCCAGGTATAGATGTTATGCATCAGCTAGCTTGCAGTAGATGGACTTGGAATAAGACACTTGTTGTAATATGACTTGCTGCAATCTAGGCTAGTGGTGCCTCTTTGGTTTCCTGGCTATTGCATATATGCCATACTTAGCTTTAAGCAACTGTTCTGGCTGATGTGGTACCTCCTTGGAGGATACACATGGACTAGATTATATATACAACCATGCTACAACATTGATGGTTAGAAGTTTGGACCCTCCCTAGTCCATGATATCTTAAGTTGAGGCTTAAGTTTTGTAGAAGTAAATGATGAAGGAATTCTTGCTTGAGATTTTAAGAAAGGATATGTTTTATAGAACTTATCTATAATGAAATAATTTACACACCTGATTCCTAGAACATCTGTTAGGAAAATGATGTGGCAAGATCCAGTGGTGGCTTATGTTGGTATAGATGTCACTGTGGTACCTCTGATTTGAGTGTGCCTAGTGGTTTTATAACTAGAATAATCTGCTGCATTTCCAGTACTTGTATAAATGTAAATGGAACCACTGATTTGAGATGAATTTATATGTGGCTAATGATCTAAAATTCTCTAGCCAGTGATGCAAAAGGCTGAGGCTTAAATACACCTATTGATGTGTATAAATAAGGAGAGCTAACAGATGATTTTTAGATTCTGTGTCTGGGGAAATGATATGGACACATATTCTGCTTGTTAGCAGATGATTTCTTCTTTTGCTATTCTAGTAACCTACTGTAACATCCCAAAAATACTAAACTTGGATCATCAAACTCTAATCATCAAAATTTAGGATTAACAAAAACTTTTCTAAATAAAAATATGAAAGCATGCATGTGTGTATGCATTCCAAATTGGATTCTTTTGAATGACCTTGATTGTGTGTTTCTTTGCTTGTAAATGGATTCTTAGGTGAAATAAACATCATCTAAACAATCCCCACACTTTTCCCAAAGACAAATAAATCAAAACAAATAAAATAAGGGAATGGTCACTTTGGCCAATTTAACTCCCATGCCTACTTTGGCTGTCTCTAACTTTCAAAACTTAATAGAAACTTGTTTGGATCTTTGCACCCCTTGATAGTACTCATAACAAAGTACCAAGGCCCACCTTGTGATCATCCAGAAACATTTGAATGCATAGTTTAAATGACAATTCAAAATTGAATCTTTATCATATGGGAAGATCCCACTTTTTCAAAAACCACTCAAACAAGCTCAACTTTCAAAACCCAAGCATCCACAGACTCCCCAGCACCTGCCTAGCACACCCACCAAAAATCTGTTCAAAATTCAAAACTTGAGTTCTTGCGGCCATTTCATCAAACACTTGGAGGCAACAAATCAATCTGGCCAAACTTCACTGTTTTGAGCAGTAATTTGGCTAAGCAATGTTCACCATTGATCACCCATGTCTCCCTCAGTGCCAACCAGTGCTTGGACCAACCCTAGCCCCTACCCTTTGTCCCATGCCATGCCAACCCGAGCACCCCCTTGCGAGCCGACCATGGCTAGCTAGCCAAAGCAAGCACCAAGCCTCGCCAACCTTGTCTGGGAGCAAGCTAGCACCCACCACTCCACATCCGGTCGAACCTTGCCAGCCCCTGGACCACACGCACAGACCGTGCCCAGCTCACCAGCAACCATGCCGAGCATGCGCCAGAACGCCACCCTCGACACACGCCCATAGACCGTGCGCCGCCCTCGCCGCATGCATACGTGATCACCACAGACCCAGGAGACCGCCAGACATCCCCGTTCGCCGCCCCATGCCTCATAGCCACCGCTCGCCGTCGAAGACGCTGCCTTTGCCGCGTAGAGCATCGCGTGTTCTAGACCGTTTGCCACCTCCCCTACACGCGCATTAAATCCATAGAGCATCGCCAGGAGACCACCGATCGATCGCCACCACCGGCCATGCCTCTAGCATCCCGTAGCCATGTCACCACCGTCGCATACCCATCCTGTTTGGTCTCGTCATCGAGACTATAAATAGAGACCACCCTAGCTCAAACCCTTCACACCATTCTACTCCCCTCTCCCCACTGATCGTTCCACCCCGTTCTCGGAGCAAGGCGAGCAGCGCTTCGCCGGAATTTCACCGGAGTCCGCCGCTGCTGGAGAAGAAGGGGGCCAGCGATTGGAGCCACCCCAGGAGAAGCTGCCGGAACCAGGAGGTTCGCCGTCGTCGACTTTGTCGTTCGCCCGCATCGCCGACCCTTGCCTGAGCCCCGGTGAGCGCCCGACGACCCCCACCTGCCGCGTTAGGGTTACATCTCGCTGCCCGGCGTGGACGATGAACCAGGCCGTTAGATTAGAACAAGATCCCACGGTCCACGTTGCCCGTCAACCCACCGCTTGTCTCATCTCACCGGCGTGGGGATAGCAACAACCAGCCAGCGTAAGCCTTTGCTTAGCAGCCGGCCCGATGTCGTTTCTCGCGCAGCCCATTTGTTTGAATTTGGATTTTTCCATTTTCATTCAAACACACTTCTGCACCTAGTTTCAAAAATCAACCCAAATCGATTCAGTGAACCAAATTGAATGAAACCAATTTTGTTAGAAAGGTCTGGAAATGCTGAATCCAAGCCCGTTGGATTCAAATCATTTGAATCTGTAGATCACTCTTGGTAAAAATAACAAAGAAGAAGCTTTTCTGCATTCAAACATTTTTCAAATTTAAACCATAATAGCTTTTGAGTTGATTACAACTCTCAAAAATCACATTCAACCATACCTTTCAGAATATATAAAAATATATGGGTTTACTTACAGAAATAATGTTCAAGTAATAAAATAATGCCACATAGGCATTTCTAGTCACTTTATTGATTTAAAATAAAAGGGTTAAACCTTATTAAATTGTGACACCACTTTAAATCACATTCCCATGGACTAAAATATGTGGTGATGACATGTGTCAACATGATCCCATGTTTGGTTTGGAGAATATTAAATCTTAAGTAGTTTTTCAATGAGTAGAAATTACTTTTCTAAAACTAAAATCATTAAGTCAAGTGCCTTAGTCTTGTAATCTTAGTGATGATGCTAGATCATCTATAGAACCCCTTTGTGTGATGATTGCAAGTAGTTAAGTATTGTTTGGTGATTGTGTACCTCGTATTTATTTATAGACGCTAGTACCGACCAAGGATACGAGGAGGAAGGAGGATACTACAAAGAAGAAGCCGAGGAGAACTTCAACCACTGATCTGCACAAGGCAAGCTAACACTTGCAATTTAGCAAGCTTATACTAATGCTTGCAATCCTTACTAATCAAGTTGACCTATGCAAGCTAACACTTGCAAGATACTCTACTGATGCAAGCAAATACCTACTTGTTACCATGCCGACTATATGCCTTAAGCATATGTGATCATACCCACTTGATACCCAATCCTAGTTTTATTTGCAAGCTTTTCTGCTTTATTTCTTTATCAAAGCTACTTCCTTAGAAGGTACTTAAGTGACTTGTAGATTCTAGAAATATCACTGAAGGTTGCATAAAGAGCATAAAATTTGGCCTAAGCTAGATAATCTTGATGTCATCCTAAGGCATGAGATTGAACTTAGTAAAACTCCACTTGTTTACCACCCCTCACTAGTACTCACTCCCACCTGTAGATGCTAGTGCTAAGCATAAAACTTGACCAACTTTAGATGGGATTACTTGGTGAAAATGGTTATGAAAACCTTAGAATGATGGATCATTCTACTGAGATGTTTTGACATGTGTTTCCGAACACTAGATGATTTTGGTGATGAAAATGTTGAGGCATGAGCCTTAGCCCTTTATAAAACTGATGGTTGTCTAGATGCGATACCATTCCAATTTTACCGTACAACCACAATACCCGAAGATTGGGCAGGGCTTGACTGGAAACTTATATACCTTAGTATTGGTAATCTCACGGCCAAGGTCTGAGCTGAAGCTACCTTATGAAGATTGTCCACCTGTGCAGTACCCAAGATGACAGTTGGTCATGGTTGGGAGGCCAAACTCATAGGAGAGGTGCTTATACTAGGGAGTGTAATTGAAAGGTTAGGATTGATTATCCGCATACTGAGTATGGTGAATGCAGGATTTGTTCCTGACGGATGTATCGAATGTTGTGGTGAAAGTGTACAATCTCTGTAGAGTGTCAAACTGCTCGAATAGCCGCGTCCGCGGTTATGGACAGTTGGAGTGGCCATATTGTTCCCCCGTCAGATGTTTTCAAAATGACTTGTGAAATGACTTGAGACTTTGACTTGACCACAACAGAGTTGTGAAACGAGATACAAGTTCCCACTTAGATGTTATAAAATTTGATTAGCTTTTTCTTGCTTCTGAACTTAGTAGAGATAAATCTGGCTTTTGCAAAACAACCCTAGAGCTTAGTGTCCTATTACAAAAACCCCCTTCACTTGTTAGTATTAGTTTGCGAGTACTTAAAGAGTACTCATGGCTTTGTCCCTGGCTATTCCCATGGCCAGACTATGAAGAGGAGTACCAGGATGATGGACCCGAGGAAGGTTACTACAACTAGGATCATCTCCCATCGTCAGCATTGCCTGTGACCCCGAAGATGGAGCTTCGCCTACGCTACCGTTATTATTACGTATTTCTGCTGCTTGAGTTGTTTTAAGAACTGGATCATGAGATCCTTATTTGTGTAAGACCTTATGTATGGTTTGTAATGGATGATGTACTATGGTATCCAATTCTGTTATGTCTCGCAAAAATGGTAATCCTGGGATTGCGATGTATGGCATAACAGGCATCTGGGATTAAAAATCCGGGTGTTGACAAGTTGGTATCAGAGCCATCCTGACCATAGGAGAACCTAGTTAGACTGGACGTTTGAATCAAAAACTTAGTTTCAAAACCAAAGGAAGCAAATATTTACAAAAACTTATTCCCATTCTTATCACTTACTTCTTTCATAAAAATTCATGTTCCTCAAAAACTCTTGCAAAATACGTAAAATTTGACACACTTGATCACTCTACTAACTTACTCATCCTATATTCTTATAGATGGACGTGAAGTACAACAAGTTTTATCAGTTAGGGAATGGAGGAGACCTTATCTTTGAGAGGGATTTGGACCAGCTTTCGGAACTTCTGGAGCGTCCTCACCCCGAGTTCTTCGGAGCTCAGCTCAATGATCAAGGAGGAGAAGATCTGTAGTGGCTAATTTTTGCAAGTCTCCGAGGAAAGATTGAACCGCCCACTGCTGAGGGAATTCAGTTTACCTTAAGAGAGAACAACTGGCTCGATGGACTTGCCAGGGCCATGCAGGAAGCTCTTGCCCGTCTGTGTGGGCAGAGTATCAATGAGATCAAGGGAACCCGCTTTGAGTTTTGCCCAAGGCGTGATGCTAATGGACAACCACTGGAAGCTCCATAGCACCACGAGCTGAAGACCCAATTGGACCACCTCAGCTTCATGATGTACGATCGTCAGCAAGAATTGGACAATTGCCGTGACTACTCCAACCACAAGTCCGCCATCATCAAGACGAAGGATCAGACCATCACCATGCTAGCAAAGGATCGCAAGTCTCGCCGCCATCAGCTCGACAAGAAGGAGCGCATCATTGCCCGTCTTCGCCACCGTATCTCGTATTTGGAGGAGACCATCCACGAGAGACATGCAGTTGGAGGAAAGGGAGAATGCCGGAGAGAATCTTCGTGGAGACCCTTACTCCTATCTCAGCGATGATGATGATTTTCTGGAGGATCAGGCTATGGACTTCTTCACCGATAAGGAGGATTTCTCCTTCATCGATGACGACGAGGATGATGAGGATGACAACTACACCGACTCCGAGGAGTAGTAGCACTTGAGCACTAGCGTAGTGAGTAGTTTTCGGTCCCACTGTATCGTAGTTTCCAGAATGGTTCTTAAAACCATCTGTTTTTCTTGTTTTGTGGTGTGTGTTGTATCGTGTGGTATGAGTGGATGAATGAAAAGCAAGTTGCTAGAAAATCTAAGTCAAACTTTAAAAACTTTTCAAAGTCCTAGAGCCTTAGAAATTTCCCTCTTTTCTCATGATCTATCTCAATCTTCATATGCCACGCGGAGGAAGTGGTTCATCCCCGGACCCGATGTTGCAGATCCTGCAAATGTTGGTTTCTGACCGCGAAGCCAAAAGAGCCGAATGTCAAGCTAACCTAGCCACCCTTCAGCAGATAGCCCAGCTGGCCCACAACAATCAAGGCCAAGGAAATCAGGACAACCATGGATCTAAGCTCAAGAATTTCTAGAATACCAACCCACCAGTTTTCACTAAGTCAGAAGAGCCCCTAGATGCCGACGATTGGCTGCAAACCATGGAAAATAACCTAGAAGTCGCCGAAGTGGAAGCTAACGAGAAAGTTTTGTTCGCCACCCACTATCTAGCCGGAGATGCCAGAGCATGGTGGAACAACGTTCGTGCAATGACAGGAGGACAGATGATGACCTGGGAGGAATTCAAGGTCAAGTTCAGCAGAACCCATGTGCCACCGAGTTTGATCAAGAGAATGAGAGATGAGTTCAGAGAACTGAAGCAAGGAAGGATGACCGTAGTGGAATACCGTGACAAATTTTTGTCATTAGCTAGGTACGCCCCGGATGAGATCGACACCAAAGCCAAGAACAAGGAGAGATTCTTGAATGGTCTGCATGATGAGATGCAGACTGTGTTAGTCAATATCCCCTTTGCAGATATTGAAGCCCTTGTCGACTCTGCCATCCAAATGGAAGGAAAGATCAACCAAGCCAATGAGAACCACAAGCGTCGCATGATGCATCAGCCAGGAACCCATCAGACCCCAAAGTATCGCCCCAACCCATCTCCCGGACTTACCCCGAGAACCAACAGACCCCCGATGAACCGTCCGACCTATCCCAACCGTGGAAACCCTAGGACCGGAGGAAATCACAACAACCCCGGCAACTCTAGCAATTTCAACCGTGCCCCACACAAGTTCAACAACAATGCTACCGCCAACACCAACACTGCCCCGAGGACTGGAAGCAATGTTGTGCCTATTGCAGCAAAGGACAAGTCGCAAGTGACTTGTTATGACTGTGGAAATAAAGGCCACTATTCCAACGAGTGCCCCAACAAGAAGAATGCCGCAGCCCCCAATGCCAATGCCCCAGCTCAGCAGCAGCGTCGTGTTCAGCCTAGAAGAAGATTTGCCCCAGGGAATTCGCTCAACATAGCAACGTCTTTTCTCATGCATCTTTGAAGAAGCTCAGAAGCGCCGACGTCGTCTTTGGGTATGTTTTCTGTTAATTCAGTACTTGCTCGAGTGTTGTTTGATTCTGGTGCATCGCACTCATTTGTCACCGAAGAATTTGCATGCACTAGTAAAATTCAACCAACCAAACTGAAGCACGTTATGATCGTTCAAATTCCCGGATCAACCACCAAGGCTAGGCAAATTTGCAAAGCCGTCCCCATCCGAATCCATGGCATAGATTTTTATGCTAATCTGATAGTACTCAGAACAAAGGTTTGGAAGTAGTACTAGGAATGGATTGGTTGTCCAAACATAAAGGATTGATTGACTATGCCAAGAAAGCCATCACCATGACCAGTACAGCCGGAATATCAGTCGAGCATATATCTGAAACCTTACTTCGTTAATTCAAGTGCAACAAGAGTATAGCCCAACCTACCATTGACCAAGTCCGGATAGTCTGTGAATACCCCGATGTATTTCCAGATGTTTTGCCCGGTAAGCCCCCAGATCGGGATATCGAGTTTATCATCGAACTAATCCCCGGAACTGGATGTTGGGGATATGCTATATGGGTATCCTCATAGCATGTCTCTTATCCGACTAACCCGGGTGGTCCATAGTCGGTAGCATGGTCTATGGCCTGCTGGGCGGCCCAGTTAGGTGGATCCATAAGGGAGGCCCATGCCGGATAAAGGAAGGCTACGGTGGAGTCACCAGCGTACCCGGAGCCTTGGAGTGCAAGATACACAAGACTAGTAATAGACGGTGTAGAACTCTGTAACCTGTCCGGCTAGGACTTTCCCCTGTAACCCTAGGATCTGACGACTATATAAGTCGGGCCTATGGGAGCCTTTAGGGCATCGTTTTACACACACCTCGCACAAGGAACCTAATCCCTGTAACTCGGCGTATTGCCATTATAGTGATTTATAGCAGGAGTAGGATTCCGCCACCGTTGTGGGATCTGAACCTGGGTAAGCTGTGTTACCTCGTACCCGTCAACCGTCCGCCTTACCCCACGTCTCTAAACACGCACTATGAGGACCCCTCCATGGCGTACTCGTCGGCAATACCACGACAGTTGGGGCCCACCATGGGGCGAGAGGCGCTTCAGGCTCTTCAGCGGGCGAGGACCAAGATCTTCGCGAGAATCGGTGAAACCGTAGCCATCGGTCGTGTTCTCTTCTCCGGCAACGTTCCGATCGTCCCCCCGGACGAGTTCTGGATCCCGGAGAAGACGAACCCTACGCGGTGCTCGATCGTTCCTATCGGAGACATCCACCTCTTCATCGGCGAAACCAACTCGGGCACTAGTTCCCTGGGAGTCGGAGGAGCATCAAGACCCGCACGGACCGCCTACGGGCAGGATACGCTCGCGGAAGGATCGATGTCGGATCTCTCTTCGGAGTTTGCCGGCAAAGATCGGAAAGCATCAAGACCCGCACGGACTGCCTACAGGAAGGACACGTTCACGGAAGGATCGATGTCGGATCTCTCCTCGGAGTTTGCCGGCAAAGATCGGAAAAATTCAAGACCCACCCAAACCTCTCCTGTGCAGGATATAAAGGTGGAAGATCACTGCACATCCGCCGGCTTCGTCTGTGCGTCTGGACAACAGAGATCCAAGTTTGTCGGCGTGGTTACCATCTTCGATCTGGCGCGCTGCGTTCAGAGAGAAGGCGAAAACCCCCACGATTACCTGGCCAGGTGGCTCCGTATACGAGCCGATCTGGCCCACTACCCCAATGATGATGCCATCTATCACTCTGTGGAAGGACTGGACCATGGCACGCTTCTCTGACACTCTCTAAGACGGCAATAGGCGTCAGGACGCCTTACCTTCGAAGGCATGGTGAACACCGTCAACAACTACACGGAGGCTGAAGCGGCAGCTCAGACAGCATTGACAGAGCACCTCCGATTCAGCCACCACCGCCTCCGGACGCCATCGTCGCAGCAGCGCCACCACCTCCAGTCATCGTCGAGGCCGTTGCACCTCCACCGCCCGTCATCGAGGAAGCCCTGACACCCTCCGACTCTGTCATTGACGTGCTTTACGCCGATTTCAGTGCAGATTCAGAGGAAATAGACTTCAGTCCAGAAGAGCTAGACTCAGCTATGCAGGAGATGGAGGAGGAGTACTCGCACGACAAACAAGCTAATAACACCGTCATGTCCCGAGGGGTGTTCGTCACCATTGGGACAGCGATGGATGAAGACCAGCCCGGGCAAGCTCCGCCTACGGCGCTGGTTAAGGGGAAGGGACCACTTATTGCTGCCGACGATGCTCGCTCAAAGGTCATGCCTCCTCCGTCTAATCCAGTGCAACAACCGCAGGAACTCGGCACCGGTCCGAGCAACCACAACACCGCAAACTTGCCACCTCCAGCATCCACGTCGGCAGCAGCCCATGTTACCCCAGCTGATAGAGTGATGTACGGCAATCTCCTCGTTGAGCCACTAACTGTTGATCATATCCGGAATGTGACTTAGCTTGACGAGAAGCGCCAGCAGCTGCTGGAGGAAGCACAAGCCATCGCGGAGCAAGGCGCTAAACTAGATCGAGATCTGGTCAACGTGCAGAAGTCCATAGAAAAAGCTAGAGCAATGGAGGCCGAGTACAAGACTCTGCTACAATAGCAGAAGGCTAAGAAAGCTCCGGCTCGCATCATCAACGATCCTGGTGTACGGCGCAACCTAGGATGGGCTCCCTCAAAGCCGGCACAGGCCAAGCCATACATTGATAGTGAAGGCAAGCAGGTGATGCCCACCCCACTCCTTAACCTCGCCGTCGCCAAGACCCTTCTGGATCAGGATAGATCGCCTGAGGCAGTAGAACAGGTTTATGACCTAGTGGCCAAGGCGGTAAAGCAGCAGGAAAAGGCCACCTCTCAGAGGTTTGAGTCTCACCCAGCGCTCTACCGATCTAGCCAGTACAAACCGCCAAGGGACGGATCTCCTCAGGATGTCGGATCACGAACGGGTTCATCAGAACGAAGACGGAGGGATGCACGTAATAGGAAGGATGCTATTCCCATATCTTCCGACCACGAAGAAAGAGCCCAACCTCGCCGTCCATCGCCACCGCTCCAATCCCCCCGACGTCAGGAAGACTACAAGACTCACCATCGCACGGATATGCCTCCGCCAAAGCAGTGCGACATCGTCATCCGCGACAACACGACACATACCCGTCATGATGAAGAGCACCACCAAGGACATAAGAGCAGGTCGCACCACGACCCTCCGCATCCGACAAGCAACCGCGACAGGCGTGGGGCGTCATAAGAGGGTAACATCAAGAAGGCTAACCCACCGCCACCTCCGCCTCCGTCACCGCCAAGCAGTCACCATGGCGGAAGAGGCCCGCGTCGTTCACGCAGCCAATCCCCTGTTGACAACAACAAGAAAAACCCGGAGCCATACGATGCACGTTCGCGGATCGATAGGATCCACGAGGCCCGAGAAGGACCATACCTGGGACCACGTTGCTTTGGACCGGCAATACGGTCCGCAACTTACCCCAAAGGTTTCCGGATTGACAAGACCATCAAGCCCTATGACGGCACCGCCAAGCCTGCCACATGGTTGCAGGACTACGGCAACACGGTGGAGATTGCTAGAGGCAACCCCAACGTCGCCGTCAAGTACCTCCCGTTAATGTTGGTGGGCACGGTCCGTCAATGGATCGACGACTTGCCGGAAAGATCTATCTACAACTGGATGGACATGCAAGAAGCATTCACCAAGAACTTTGAGGGTACATACAAGCGTCCCTGCACGGTGGGCGATCTACAGCGGTGCGTGCAAGAGAAAGACGAGACTTCTCGCGCCTACCTCTCCTGCTGGCTGGATATGAAAAATTCCTACGCCGGAGTGCACGCCCAGACCGCCATGGCCGCCTTCATCGATGGGTTGGAAAGGGGTACGTTGCTCCGACATAAGCTAAAGCGCTTGCAGGACAATCATCAGCTAGACTTGAATCAGATGATTCAGTTAGCTAGTGAGTTCGCAGCTGCCGACGATGATGCTCGTGGCTCTTTGCCAGCAACGGCCGTTCCAACCCAAGCTCGGAGGAACAACAGTACAAAGCGGAAAACCGCTCCAGAAGAAAAGCAATCTACCGACATGGTCGCCATGACTTTTGCAGAAGGCGAAGCGGACAACGTGGCGAGGAAGGAGCAGGCGAGCGGCGAGGAAGTGAAACCAACTCGGCACCGTTCCGCGTTCCCCAAACCTACAAAGAGTACCGCGATATGCCGTGCCTCGTACACCTCGACGCCAACGGCAAGGCCACCCATACCAATCGACACTGCAAATTCGTCAACGACCTCAAGGAAGACTCGGAGTCCGGCTATAAGCGAAGTTGGAAGAACAGACCGCGAGGCAAGGGCAAGGGGAAGAAGAAGGAGGAGGAGTCCAAGGATTCAAGTGACATGGACGAGGACGTTGACCCCAAGCACGCCGCCAAGGGCGACGACAAGGGCAAGAACTGTTGGAATTATGCCCTAGAGGAAATAATAAAGATGTTATTATTATAATTCTTGTTCATGATAAAGTTTATATTCCATGCTAGAATTGTATTAAGCGGAAACATTAATACTTGTGTGGTTTGTGAACAACACCGTGTCCCTAGTACGCCTCTATGGACTAGCTCATTGATCAATGATGGTTAAGGTTTCCTGACCATAGACATGAGTTGTCAATTGATAATGAGATCATATCATTGGGAGAATGATATGGTGGACAGACCCAAACTAAGCGAAGCAATTAGATCGTGTCATCGTGTTCGTCTTTGCGAAGCTTTTCCAATGTCAAATATTGTATTCCTTAGACCATGAGATAATACAACTCCCTGGTATCGGAAGAAAGCTTTGAGGTCATCAAACGTCATCCTATGAGAGGGTGATCATAAAGGTGTCTCTCGGTGATCGGAAAGTATCATTGGGTTGTATGTATCGAGATGGGATTTGTCCCTCCCAAGTCGGAGAGATATGCTTGGGCCCACTCGTGTCGATATCAACACCTTGCAAGCATGTGGTTAAGGAGTTAATCACAAAGTGATATCGGATTACGGAACGAGTAAAGTACTTCTTGTGAACGAGATTGAACTAGGTATGACGATGCGGCGATCGAATCTCGGGCAAGTAAAATATCGCGAGACGAAGGGAATATATATATGAGATTGATTGAATCCGGCATCGTGGTTCATCCGATATGATCATCGATGAATGTGGGAGTCAATATGGGTGCCTGACCCGCTGTGGATTATTGATAGAAGATCATGCATATTCTCGAACCCAGGTCACACATAACGTGTCTCGACGCTAGGATAGATTGGATACTTGGTTTATGAATTTTTGTTGGTCTCGGATGGGATCCGGGACATCACGAGAGGTTCGAGTGGTCAGAGAATAAGATTCATATAAGGCGGTGCAGTTTTTGGAGTTGAATTGTTGGGTTAATCGGTATTGTGCGGAAGCTTCTAGAACCTTCCGGAAGAGGACCAACGTGGCCCCACCTTCCGGGAGGGGGCATGGGCCTATGAGGGAGTGTCCTGGCCGCATTGGGCCAGGGGCACAAGGCCCCATAGGGCCCAGCCGATCCTAGATAAGTTTAAACTCGTTTAAACTAGAGATAGGGTTTCTAGATAAAGGATAAGTTTAAATCGTTTAAACTAGAGATAGGGTTTACGGATAAGGAGAGTTTAAATCGTTTAAATTAGAGATAGGCTTGGAGGATGGGCAGGCTGGCGCACCCCCTCTATATATGAGGGCTGGTGCACCCTCCCCCCAACCTACACCTTCCTCCAAACCCTAGTTGCCCTGCCCTCCTCTCTCTCCCTCCCACCGTTTGTGGCGAAGCCCTGGCAGAAATTCTCCACCATATACACCACGCCGTGTCTTTGTAGATCCAATCCATCTCTCCACCATACTTGCTGGTCCGAGGAAGGAGGAGGCGCCGAGGTCTTGCACGTGTGCATCTCACGGAGGCACCGCCACTTGTGGTGCTAGATCGGATCGGATCGCGAGGAGGAGAAGCGAAATCGACTACATCACCCACGTTAAAGCGAGCGTTCATTGTGCGAATCTTCAAGGGTATGAAGATCTAATCCAATCTCTCTCGTTGTTTGCATCTCCTAGATTAGATCTTGGCTTTCCTTCTGTTAAGCTTAGTAGAAAATTTTGATTTACTATCTTGCGAAACCCTTGATGGTATCAGAGCTAGATCTATGCGTAGATGTGATTCACGAGTAGAACGCAACATGGTTGTTGCGGGCGTTGATGTTTTTTGTTGCAAGCCTCTTGTTTGTGTTCTTCTTATGACACGGGATAGTGAGATTGAAGCGGTCCAGGCCAACCTTACGCCGACGTCGTTGCGGGACCGGCTCCGCACTTGACGTGTGGCTTGTACCACACATGCGGGTGGTGGATGTCGTTTCTCTCACTATAGTTGTCATGGGATTAACACGGAGTTTGGCAACCATAATATCACCGTTGTGGCTTTCGTAGGTAAGAATCGTTCTTAGCATCTACTCCCATAAGCCACGTAAAACATGCAACAACAAAGTAGAGGCGTCTAACTTGTTTTTGCGGGGAGTGTTTTCGTGATATGGTATGGCCCAAGATGTGATGTGTATAATGTATGCGATGATCATGTTTTGTAATGTTTCACGACTTGCATGTCGATGAGTACACAACCGGCGAGCCATATGGTTGTCTTTATAATTGTGTATGACCTGAGTCAACTTCTTATCGCCATGTAATAGCTTTACTTTATCGCTAAGTAGTTAGCAATAGTTGTAGTTGCTATTCGTGGTGGAGGCAATCATGGTGGAGTGATGGAGATCATGCGAACGCACAAGATGGAGATCATTGGCGAAGATTGGCTATACCATGTCACATAAAGTTATATGCATGTGATGTTTATCCTTTTATGTATCTTATTATGCTTAGATCGTGACGGTAGCATTATAAGATGATTCCTCATAAAGATCAAGATAAAACCGTGTTCTCCCCAAGTATGCACCGTTGCGAAAGTTCGTCGTGTCCAAGCATCACGTGATGATCGGGTGCTATAGACTCTCGCTCACATACAACGGGTGCAAGCCAGTTTTACACGCGAAATACTTGGGTCTAACTTGACGAGCCTAGCATGTATGACATGGCCTCGGAACACAAGAACCGAAAGGTTAAGCATGAGTCATATGAATGATATGATCGACGCCGTTGTCCACCATTGAAACCACATCTCTTCGTGATGATCGGATTAGGTGTGGTGAATTTGGATCGTGTTCACTAAACAACTTGAGGGATGTTGAATTTAGTGGGAGTTCATCTAGTAATTTGATTAAGTTGAACTATTTATCATGAACATAGTCTAAATTGTACTTGCGAATCAGTAGATCACATGGCCAAGTCCAACTTCAACTTCAACGTTTTCTTTGAGAAAGAAAAGCTTAGAAACAATGGGTCTAACTTCACCAATGGTTCCGCAATCTAAGAATAATTCTACGGCGGTCAAAAGGACTATGTCCTTGAGAAAGCGTTAGGTAACCCCCTGCTGCAAGCTTGGTGATGAGAAAGCTGTCTATCGATCATAAAGATGATTATGGTGTGATTAAGAGCACCATGTTGTTTGCTATGGAACCGGAACTTCAAAATCGTTTTGAAAACTATCCCGGGCCCTTTGAGATTCTCGAAGAGCTGAAAACCATGTTTCAGACTCAGGCCCGTTCTGAGATCTCCGAGAAGTTCTTTAACTGCAAGATGGAGGAAGGGAGTTCCGTTAGTGAGCACGCCATTAAGATGTCGGGCTACACTCAACGCCTTGAGCAACTGGATCGCAAGATTCGGAGGAGCTCAAGATTGACGGGGTTCTGCAATCACTCCTCCCAGCTACAAAAGTTTTGTAGTGACTCACAATTAGATTGGTTCCACTGATACGATCACCGAGCTCTTCGCAAAGCTGAAGGCTGCGGAGGTGGACATCAAGAAGGATAATCATGTGTTGATGGTCAACAAGCCCTCCTTTAAGAAAGGTAAGGGTGCAAAGAAGCCCTTCAAGAAAAGCGGCGGCAAGCGCGTTGCCCCTGCTGAGAAGAAGCTCAAGTCTGGTCCTAAGCAGGACACTGAGTGCTTCTATTGCAAGGACAAGGGTCCTTTGGAAGCGCATCGTGTCCAAGTACTTAGACAAGAAGGCTGGCACCATCAAAGGTATATTTGATATACATGTTATTGATGTTTTCCTTACTAGCCCTTGTTGTAGTGCACAGGTATTTGATCTTTGGTTCGATTGCTAATATTTGTAACTTCGAAATAGGAGCTACGGAATAGACGACTTGCGAGGATGAGAGGTGACGATCGGCGTTGCAGCGGATCAAGAGTTGATGTGATGGCGTCCGACGCTCTCCTTAGTTTTACCTTCGGGATTAGTTTTAAACCTTAATAAATGTTATTATGTGCCTGCGTTGAGCATGAGCATTATTTCTGGATCGTGTTTATTGCAAGACGGTTATTCATTTAAATCGGAGAATAATGGTTGTTCTATTCATATGAGTAACATCTTTTATGGTCATGCACCTCTTGTGAAAGGTTTATTTCTTCTAAATCTCGAAAGGGATGAAACACACATCCATAACATTGAGGCTAAGAGATGCAAAGTAGATAGTGATAATACTACTTATTTGTGGCACTATCGTCTAGGTCATATTGGTGTAAAGCGCATGAAGAAACTCCATTCTGATGGACTTTTGGAGTCTCTTGATTTTGAATCATTTGACACATGCAAACCATGCCTCATGGGCAAGATGATCAAAACCCGTTCTCGGTATGATGGAGCGAACAGCGGACTTGTTGGAAATCATACATACCGATGTATGCGGACCGATGAGTGTTTGACCTTGCGGTGGATATCGCTATTTTCTCACTTTTACCGATGACTTAAGTAGATATGGGTATATCTATTTAATGAAACATAAATCAAACGTTTGAAAAGTTCAAAGAATTTCAGAATGAAGTGGAGAACCATCGTAATGAAAGATTAAGTTTCTACGATCCGATCGTGGGCGAATATTTGAGTTATGATTTTCTCACGCATCTCAAAGCAAGTGGAATCGTTTCACAACTCACGCCACGGAAGACCACAGCAATGGTGTGTCTGAACGCCGAATCGAACCCTATTAGATATGGTCCGATCGATGATGTCTCTTCTTGATTTGCCGTTATCATTTTGGGGTTATGCATTAGAAACCACTGCATTCACTTTAAATAGGGCTCCATCTAAATCCGTTGAGGCGACACCGTATGAACTATGGTTTGGTGCTAAACCTAAGTTGTCGTTTCTTAAAGTTTGGGGATCTGAAGCTTACGTCAAGAAGTTGATGCGGACAAGCTCGAACCCAAAGCGAGAAATGCGTCTTCATAGGATACCCTAAGGAAACTATTGGGTATACCTTCTATCACACAGAACCGAAGGCAAAGTGTTTGTCGAAGAACGGTTCCTTTCTTGAGAAGGAGTTTCTCTCGAAAGAAGTGAGTGGGAGGAAAGTAGAGCTAGGCGAGGTTATTGAACCTTCTCTTGAATTGGAGAGTAAGCACCTGAAATTGTTCGATTACTTTGCACCAACAATAGAGGAAGCTAATGACAAGGATCATGAAGCTTGGACGATCTCGCTCTTGAGCGTCGCAGTCGACAAGGTCGCGTGCCCCTCCTGAGTGGTACGGCAACCCTGTCTTGACTGTCTTATTAGTAGAAGACAGCGAACCTACGAACTATGAGGAAGCGATGATGAGCCCAGACTCTGAGAAATGGCTAGAAGCCATGAAATCCGAATTGGGATCCATGAGCGAAAACCAAGTATGGACTTTGGTGGACCCTCCTTGCGACCGTAAGGCCGTTGAGTGCAAATGTATCTTCAAGAAGAAAACGGACGCGGATGGTAATGTTACCGTCTATAAAGCACGGCTTGTTGCGAAAGGTTTTCGACAAGTTCAAGGTGTTGACTACGATGAGACTTTCTCTCCCGTAGCGATGTTTAAGTCCATTCGGATTTTATTAGCAATTGCTGCGTTTCATGATTATGAAATATGGCAAATGGATGTCAAGACTGCTTTCCTCAATGGCAACATTGATGAAGAGTTGTATATGATGCAACCCGAAGGTTTTGTCGATCCTAAGGATGCTAATAAAGTATGCAAACTTCAGCGTTCCATTTATGGACTGAAGCAAGCGTCTCGGAGTTGGAACCTTCGTTTTGATCAAGTGATCAAGAGCTTTGGATTTGTTCCAAATTGCTACTAAGCTTGCATCTACAAGAAAGTGAGTGGGAGCTCGGTGACGTTTCTGGTACTATATGTGGATGACATATTGATTATTGGAAATGACATCGACATGCTTAACGATGTGAAGAGTTATTTGAACAAGTGTTTTTCAATGAAAGACCTAGGTGAAGCTGTTTATATATTGGGCATCAAGATCTATAGAGATAGACAAAGACGCCTGATAGCTTTAAGCCAGAGTACATACCTAGACAAAGTTCTGAAAAGGTTCAGAATGGATAAGGCATTGAAAGGTTTAGTGCCTATGTTGTCAGGTAAGATATTGAGCAAGGCTCAGTGTCCATTCTGATGAAATGATAGGAAGCTATGAGCAAAGTGCCTTATGCCTCGGCCATAGGTTCCATAATGTATGCCATCTTGTGTACTAGACGGATGTGTCCAATGCTCTTAGTTTGACGAGATATCAAAGTGATCCAGTGGAACACTGGACAGCCGTGAAGAACATCCTAAGGTACCTAAATAGGACTAAAGAAATGTTCTTAGTCTATGGGGGTGATGAACAGCTCGTCGTAAAAGGTTACGTCGATGCTAGTTTCGACACCGACAAGGATGATGCTAAATCTCAGACAGGATACGTGTATATTTTGAATGGAGGAGCTGTGAGCTGGAGAAGCCGCAAGCAAAGCGTGTTCGCGGGATCTACAGTAGAAGCGGAATACATGGCTGCTGCAGAAGCCTCAAGTGAAGGAGTTTGGATCAGAAACTTCATCACTGAGCTTGGCGTGGTTCCAAGTGCATTGGACCCACTGGAGATATTGTGTGACAACACTGGCGCCATAGCACTCGCTAAGGAACCAAGATATCATCCAAAGACCAAGCATATCAACCGCAAGTTTCATATAATCCGAGATTATATAGCAGATGGAGATCTGAAGATCAACAAAGTACATACGGATCTGAATGTCGCAGATCCATTGACTAAACCTCTTCCACGTGTAAAACATGATCAGCACCTCAGTGCCATGGGTGTGAGATTGTTGCCAAATGTAAACTAGATTATTGACTCTAGTGCAAGTGGGAGACTGTTGGAATTATGCCCTAGAGGCAATAATAAAGATGTTATTATTATAATTCTTGTTCATGATAAAGTTTATATTCCATGCTAGAATTGTATTAAGCGGAAACATTAATACTTGTGTGGTTTGTGAACAACACCGTGTCCCTAGTACGCCTCTATGGACTAGCTCATTGATCAATGATGGTTAAGGTTTCCTGACCATAGACATGAGTTGTCAATTGATAATGAGATCATATCATTGGGAGAATGATATGGTGGACAGACCCAAACTAAGCGAAGCAATTAGATCGTTTCATCGTGTTCGTCTTTGCGAAGCTTTTCCTATGTCAAATATTGTATTCCTTAGACCATGAGATAATACAACTCCCTGGTATCGGAAGAAAGCTTTGAGGTCATCAAACGTCATCCTATGAGAGGGTGATCATAAAGGTGTCTCTCAGGTGATCGGAAAGTATCTGTTGGGTTGTATGTATCGAGATGGGATTTGTCCCTCCCAAGTCGGAGAGATACTTGGGCCCCTTTCGTGTCGATATCAACACCGCTTGCAAGCATGTGGTTAAGGAGTTAATCACAAAGTGATATCGGATTACGGAACGAGTAAAGTACTTGCGTGAGCGAGATTGAACTAGGTATGGCAATGACGATCGAATCTCGCAAGTAAAATATCGCGAGAGAAGGGAATATATATGGGATTGATTGAATCCACGGCATCGTGGTTCATCCGATATGATCATCGATGAATGTGTGGGAGTCAATATGGGTGCCTGGACCCATTTGTTGATTATTGATAGAAGATCATGCGCATATTCTCGAACCCAGGTCACACACTTAACGTGTCTCGGCTAGGATAGATTGGATACTTGGTTTATGAATTTTTGTTGAGTCTCGTATGGGATCCGGGACATCACGAGAGGTTCGGAGTGGTCGGAGAATAAGATTCATATAAGGCGGTCAGTTTTGGAGTTCGAATTGTTGGGTTAATCGGTATTGTAGGAAGCTTCTAGAACCTTCGGAAGGGGACCAACGTGGCCCCACCTTCGGGGAGGGCATGGGCCTATGAGGGAGTGTCCTGGCGCATTGGGCCAGGGCACGCCCCATAGGGCCCAGCCGATCCTAGATAAGTTTAAACTCGTTTAAACTAGAGATAGGGTTTCTAGATAAGGGATAAGTTTAAATCGTTTAAACTAGAGATAGGGTTCGGATAGGGAGAGTTTAAATTTAAATTAGAGATAGGCTTGGAGGATGGGCAGGGCTGGCCGCACCCCCTCTATATATAGAGGGCTGGTGCACCCTCCCCAACCTACACCTTCCTCCAAACCCTAGTTGCCTGCGCCCTCCTCTCTCCCTCCCGTTTGTGGCGAAGCCTGCGGCAGAAATTCTCCACCATATACACCACGCCGTCGTCTTGTAGATCCAATCCATCTCCACCATACTTGCTGGTCCGAGGAAGGAGGAGGCGCCGAGTCTTGCCGTGTGCATCTCACGGAGGCACCGCCACTTGTGGTGCTAGATCGGATCGGATCGCGAGGAGAAGCGAGTGCGACTACATCACCCACGTTCGGCCAGGCGTTCACTGTATGAATCTTCAAGGGTATGAAGATCTAATCCAATCTCTCTCGTTGTTTGCATCTCCTAGATTAGATCTTGGCTTTCCTTCTGTTCGCTTCCGTAGAAAATTTTGATTTACTATGCTGCGAAACCCTTCAAGAACCCCTTCGCAAAGAAGGCCCCAGTCTACCACACTTTCCTTGGCACCCCCACCGTCCGACAACAGAAGACCTCTCTAAGGATCCTGATGGCTACTCTCCCCCCAGTCCCCCAATACCTGCGTTGGTCGGAAGTTCCAATCACTTGGGACAGGACGGACCACCCAGACCTTGTGCCCACGGAGAACCAGTACGCCATGGTCATCAACCCATTGATTGACAGCACAGAGTTCACCAAGTGCATGGTGGATAGTGGAAGCAGCATCAACATCATGTACCTGGATACACTGCAGAAGATGAACTTGACGGAGGCAAACCTAAGGCGGACCAACATCGTGTTCCATGGCATAGTTCCTGGTCGGGAGGCTCGGTCCCTTGGGTGCATCACACTTCAGGTAGCCTTTGGCGACGTTAATAATTACCGCCAAGAGCGCATGACCTTTGAGGTGGTCCCCTTCAAGAGCGTGTACCATGTCATATTCGGCCGCAACATATTCCACACGTTCATGGCCAAGCCATGCTTCGTCTACAACAAGCTCAAGATACCCGGACCAAACGGTGTCATCACCGTATCCGGAAGCTTTACCAAGGCAAGGGACTGCGAGATCAATGAAGCAGCCGTTGCAGAAGCTGTCCTCTACAGCGAAGAATTCAAGGAGATCCAGAGCAAGGTCAATGACTCAGAGATGCCCGCGTCAAAGAAGCAGATCTCCGACTCCGCTCCTGCGTTCAAGGCCGCCATCGAGACCAAGCCGGTAGAACTTGTGGTAGGCGATGCCTCCAAGACCGTCGCCATTGGGACGAACCTGGATCCCAAATAGTAAAGCGCGCTCGTCGAGTTCCTCCGTGAGAATAGGGACATCTTTGCCTGGCAACCTGCCGACATGAAAGGTGTACCTAGGGAACTTGCCGAGCACAGCTTAAACATAGATCCAAAATGTAAACCAGTGAAACAACCTCTACGACGCTCGGAGATGAGAAGAGACGCGCCATTGGCAGAGAGATAGGTAGGTTACTTAAGGCCGGTTTTATCCGAGAAGTCCTTCACACCCGATGGGTGGCCAATCCTCTACTTGTCCGCAAAAAGGGAACTACTGAATTAAGAATGTGCGTTGATTACACCGGCTTGAACAAAGCGTGTCCCAAAGATCCGTTTGCTTTGCCTCGCATTGACCAAGTCATTGACTCGACGGCTGGCTCGGAACTTTTGTGTTTTCTTGATGCATACTCAGGATACCTCCAGATCAAGATGAGGAAGTCGGACCAATTAGCCACTTCGTTCACTACCCCATACAGCACGTTTTGCTATGTCACAATGCCCTTTGGGCTGAAAAACGCAGGTGCTACCTACCAGCGGACAATGCAACATTGCCTTCACGACCAAATTGGTCGGAACGTTCATGCTTATGTGGACGATATCACGGTGATGTCTAAAAAATCAAACGACTTAATCTCCGACTTAAAAGAAACCTTTGATAATCTCCGGAAATACAACATGATGCTCAACCCTAAGAAGTGCGTCTTCGGGGTTCCAGCCGGCAAACTATTGGGCTTCATCATTTCCCAGCGTGGAATCGAGGTCAACCCGGAGAAAATCAAGGCCATCTTAAACATAAATCGTCCGACATGCCTAAAGGACATCCAACGACTAACAGGTTGTGTTGCAGCAGTTAGTCGGTTCGTTAGCCGACTTGGAGAGAAGGCCCGCCATTTATACAAGTTCTTTGAAGAAGCGGAAAAATTCACATGGACAGACGAGGCAGATGCAACATTGAAGCAGCTTAAGGAGGTTCTTTCCTCAGCGCCTATCCTTGCAGCACCCGAGCCTGGGGAGCCCCTGTTAATCTACATGGCGGCAACCAACCGGGTTATCAGCATCGTTGTCGTGGTAGAACGGAAGGAACCAGGCTATGAGCACGGTGTTCAACGACCAGTTTACTATGTAAGCGAAGTCTTGACGGAGTCCAAGCAGCATTACCCGCACTACCAAAAGATAGCTTATGGAGTATTCCTCGCTTCGCGGAAGCTAAGGCATTACTTTCAGGAGCACCCAATCACAGTAGTGAGCAAGACTCCACTGTCCGACATCATCAACAACAATGGCCTTCTGAGGAAGGGTCGCGAAGTGGGGCATTGAACTTGTCGCCTTCGAGATCACCTACAAGAGACGCGACGCTATCAAGTCACAAGCCTTGGCGGATTTCATTGCAGATTGGACGGAGATGCCAGATGCCACTCCGTTGCCAGAGCCAGAGTACTAGGTGATGCACTTTGACGGATCGAAGCTTCTCAATGGCTCAGGTGCTGGTGTATTGCTACAGTCACCAAAAGGAGACAAGCTACGCTACGTTCTGCAGATCCACTTCGAGGCTACAAACAACATGGCGGAGTATGAAGCACTCATTCACAGATTACGTGTAGCCAAGGATATTGGCATCAAGCGCATATTTTGTTGCGAAGATTCCGACTTGGTTGCCCAGCAGGTGGCTGGCACCTGGAATGCGCGGAACCCTATGATGGCGGCATATCGCGACGAAGTGGATGAGATAGCCAAGAGCTTCTTCAGCTATGAAGTCAAGTATGTGCATAGGGAGCAAAACGAGGCGGCTGATCTACTGTCTAAACTTGGATCAGGGCGCAAGCAAATTCCGCCAGGAGTTTTCCTAGAGCATCTGCGCACACCATCCATGAAGGGAGCCGACATCGACAACCCGGATAGAGCTGACTCTTTCATCAACATGGTGACAAAGATCCCTCCGGCTTGGGCACAACCGTTCATGGAATATCTCGAACACGGAAATTTGCCCGACGACGAGGTCGAAAGACGACAAATAGTACGGCGAGCAAAGGGTTATACCATAATCAATGGACAACTCTATAAAAGGAGCACTACTGGGGTATACCTAAAGTGCGTTTCCCGGCTAGAAGGAATGGAAATCCTACGTGAAATCCATCTCGGAGATTGCGGGCATCATGTCGCGCCTCGATCGTTGGTAGGGAAAGCCTTCCGGCAAGGATTCTACTGGCTGACCGCGAAGGCGGATGCCAACAAGCTGGTTGAGACATGCACAGGATGCCAGTATTATGCCCGACAACCACATGTTCCTGCTGAAGAATTGCGAACAATACCAATAACTTGGACGTTTGCAGTCTGGGGGCTAGACATGGTAGGACCGTTACAAACGGCACCGTGTGGATTTACGCATCTGCTTGTAGCAGTTGACAAGTTCACTAAATGGATAGAAGCTAAACCCATTAGAAAGCTTGATGGGGCAACTGCCCTCAGATTTATCCGGGATCTAGTGGTGAGGTTTGGTCTCCCACATAGCATCATCACCGAAAATGGAAGCAACTTGTCACTCGGAGAAGTGTAGGCCTATTCCTGGGACAAAGGCATCCGACTTGACCTTGCATCTGTGGCACACCCACAATCCAATGGTCAAGTTGAGCGAGCCAATGGATTAATTCTGCAGGGAATCAAGCCACGTCTTGAGGCACTGCTACATAGAGCAGCTGGAGCCTGGGCGGAAGAATTGTCATCTGTGTTGTGGAGTTTACGAACTACACCCAACAGATCCACCGGCTACACTCCCTATTTCATGGTATATGGAGCAGAAGCCATTCTACCTTCTGACATCCTCCACGATGCACCAAGAGTTGCCGCCTACGACAAAGATGACGCTGAAGAATCCAGATGCCTAGATGTGGACCTTCTCGAGGAGGAGCGTGTTTTGGCATGCCAAAGATCCGCCATCTACCAGCAGAAGCTACGCAACTACCATAGTCGCCGCGTTCGGCATCGCTCGTTTAAAGAGGGGGATTTGGTGCTCCGACTTAAGCAGAAGAAGTCACACAAATTATCCCCGCCATGGGAAGGACCATTCATCATAAGCAAGGCGCTGCTCAATGGGTCTTACTACCTTGTCGACAATCGTGAGCTCAAGGATAGACCCAACGATGATGATAAGCATAAGCGACGTGACCCAGATGATGACTACCCCGAGCTTGATCGGCCATGGAACATAGCACAACTACGTCCTTTCTACACTTAGCATTTTTTATCTAATCGTGTACCTCTTATATGATCAATGAAATAAAGCTCTTTGGTTCACTCATATTCCTGAGTCTTTTACCTCCTTTAGTGTTCATTTTTGGATCATATAAACCTTTATGCACAAGCTTTGCGAATGCACTTGTGAAAATTCCGCCTACGGGCGTTAGCTTAAGTTTTCTGTACCTGCGTTCTTTGTTTTTATGTGGATTCTGGAGTAGTGACTTTCGGCACTCATTGTCGGCGATTTTGTGCTTAGGTTATTGATGGTGCCATTGGGCATCATCACCTAAAGCGCATGGTTCCGACAACGAGTCTTCCGACTCACGAAAAGTCAAGCATACAAACCAAAGTAATGGATAAGCCAGCACTTGCTTAAAAAATATATACATACTGAAACTTAATTCTTAAGTAGCAGGATACGATAACCATTGTTTTCCGCCTTAAGATTACATCAACAAAGTTTTTTCCGCGCACACTCCAGAGGTGAAACAGAAATTACAAAGTGTTTTTCATTCTTTGGGTGCAGGAGACTTGGAGGCCGCATCATCACCAGCCGGAGAATCACCCTCAGCATTGGTGCTATGGTGAGACTCGGAAGATTCCGGGTTGGCGTTGTCGAGAAAGTTCCTGGGCACGAAAGGCGTCCACATCCACCAACTCGGCAACCCTGGTATCATACCCCGCGAGTGATGACAAGATGGCTTCGTGATCGATCTCCTTGCCGTCATCATCCACGTCGGGGATACCAGATGTCACCATGTCGATGTCGGCATCTTCATAGTGTGCCTTCACCATAGACAGCGCCATCCTTGCGCCAGCCCGTGCACATGAAGCTTTCCAGCTTGCAACGCGCTCGGGGGCTCGGCGCAGAATCTCCGAGTACTTCACCATGGAGTCCGAGGCTTTGATATAAATCTGGAGGGGCTTGGCGATCTCCTTGGCTTGGGCGATGGCGGTGTTGATGAAGTTGCCGGCAAGAATCATGCATTCCTTGTCCGACGGAGGGGAGCGGGTTAAGCCCATGGGCGCTGAAAATTCCGACAACGACTGCATGAGTTCAAAAAATTCTAAGTATCCATACTAAAGAACTACAAGGCGGAGGACACTTACTGAAGATGCTGGCCTTAGCCTGCCAGACGACGTCCGCCAAATATTCCTTCTCTTGTTGGAGGAGCTTAAACGCCTCGCTATGGCGAAGGTTTTGCTCATCGGCAGCTTGCTTCTGATCCTTTAGGATCGCAAGCTCCTCCTTCAAGCGATTGATCTCAGCGGAGGCGGAGTCCTGCAGGGCTTTCATAGAATCCTTATGCATCTGCAGCATTTCTTCCCTCTCCTTCTTAAGGATCTTGTTCTCGTTGTCCAGCTGCTGGATATGCTTGGACTGCTCGATAATATCCTTAGCCTTAGCAACATGTTCTGCAAGTCGGAGAAAACAAAGTACACATTGAGTACTCGGAGATTATGGGCACAAAAGTAAGATTTGAAATGCTAAAAAGAAAAGACTCTTGTTTTGATGATCTGTTCCTTCAAGATGGCGTTTTACCTTTTCAGCTTCAAGGTCATGGCATCTTACGGTACTTCTCGTTGGCCATGCCCTCAAGCGTTTTAGTTACGTGAAACAAATACAAAGTTAAAGTCGTTGTTTGATGCTTGGAGCTTCTAGTGAATTTTTCCACCTAGATGCTCGGGGCTATGCGAGATTTTAACTTAGCAATATGCTTAGCTTTTCTTTAAGCATCTAGTCCGAGCTAATTCAGTTCTCAACTAGAGGCTTGGGGGCTACAGTATAAATTTTTAACTTGGAAAATGCTTAGCTTTTCTTTAAGTATCTAGTCGGAACTAATTCAGTTACAACTAGAGGCTTGGGGGCTACAACACTTAAATTTATGAACACTATGTATGCTACTCTTAAAGCACCTAGTCGGAATAATTCATTCCATCTAAATGCTTGGGGGCTACAGTGAGAGTTCTTTCCAACTTAGTCACTCTTAGAGCATATAGATGCAAAACCTATGGTTTTCCGTCTACATCCTCGTGGGCTACAGTGGGATACTCATATAAAATGCAAACGGTAAAGTAAAACTTACAAGTGCAATGATCTTGAGGTTTGTAGCGCTCTCGGCCAGCAGCTTGCCAAAGGAAACGCTATTTCCTTGCAAGATGTCTGCTTGTCGGAGCAGCTCCTCAATACCGCACGTCGGAGATGACGGCACTCCTCCAGGAACCATAGTTGTGTTACTCGGCAAGAGTGCCGGGTAAACTATCTTCGGGAACTTGAAGGGTTTCTGGGGAGTAGAGGTGCCGCCTTCGGAAGAGGTACCAGCTCCCATCACCGCCTTGCCGCTACCGATGGCATCCTTAGCCGGAGCTTCAGCCATTTGAAGAGCAGCGCTCTCCTGCGTCGCCTGCTCGCCGACAACAGCGAGCTCGGTAGAGGCGCCAGAATCCACTTCCATGGCGGAAGGGCCTGGTGCCTCCTGGACTTGAGAGCTTATCGGAGCAGAGGAGGGCTTGACAGCAGGAGTGGCAGGGGCGATGGCGGGAGAGGAGTCACGATGCAGCATATCTTTGATATTTCTAGAAGCCCCAAGAGTCTTGGAGGTCTTCTTGAGGCTGGTTGTGGCTTTCTTCCTCAAACGTGCAAAATGCATAAGTACAGGAATAAGACAGATAAATGAGACAATGTCGAAGAATAAGAAGCTTACACTAGGGGGGCGCTTTGGCAAACATCCCGGTGGCTTTCTTCTTTTCCGCCTCGGTGGCGATACTCTTTGGAGGCTCCACCTCCGTCTTCTTCTTCTTACCTCCGTCGGCGCGTCGGAGGTGGAGCTCTTCGCTTCGCATGTAACGGACATCATCATCGGACACGACCGTGACTTCCTTCATCTTTGGATCGTAGATTTGGGCAGCTAGGTTGCCCTCATCTAGATCGCTAAGCTGTTAAGTGAGAAATCACCGTCTTAGACAAGATGATATTGGCAAGACGGAAAAACTGGAGCAATGTCATACACGGAAAATAAATGTCTACCTTTGGGCACTTTCCGTCTACGAACATGTCGTAGGTGAGGGTGAAGACATGCTTATTATCCTTCACCTTAACGATGTCCTTGAGGCGGAACTTGACGGAGTCACTCGAGAAGTTGTCCTCGGAGATCCGGAGGGAATCCCTTCGACGCCGATGTACTCGTGCATAAACTTCGTGCGGTGCTGCAGAGGTTGGATCCGCCTGATGAACCAGCACATGGCTAGGTCCAAGCCGGTCAGACCCGTCTCTACGAACCACTCGATCTGCCTTATTGGGCGAGAAGCGTCGAGGTCGGAGGGAAGGGAGGCATGAGACCGCCATGTGGAGACTTCGGCGGCGGCTCCATCCACGAAGTCCGGGTACGTTACTCCGCGGCCCGTCAAAGGAATGTCGGGGCTGTAGAAGTACGTCCGCTGCCAGTTTTTGCATGACTCATGGCCGACGATGTCAGGGAACCGCCAGCCAGGACGGATCTTGAACCTTATGGTGCCGCAGTTTCTCAGCTCCTCCCTACTGTGTCCGGCTTCACGCTTGACGGTGAAGAAGTATACAAACAGATCTAACCTAGGCCTAATCCCTAGGTAACCCTCACAAAGTGCCGCGAAGTTGCTAAGCACTAAGATACTATTGGGGGAGAGGTTATGGGGTTGGACCTTGTAGTGATTCAAGACGGACAGGAAGAAGTTAGAGATGGGCAGAGAAACGCCGCGTACCAATTGCGCCTTGAGGTACACCTTCTCTCCGGCTTGGGGAGAAGGGGTCACCTCGCCAGCCGGCGCCGCCCGCCAGGCGAGCCCCTCTGTCGCGGGGAGATATCCCTCAGTGACCATCTCTTGGATATCGCGGCTGGTGATGTTCGAGCCGCGCCAGTCGCCTTTGTGCGAGTCTGGCTCCTCGTCCAGAGGCTCCAGTGCCGCCAGTTTGTGGTCACCGCCGGTGGTTTCAATCACCGCCGATGAGGGGATGACCAGCCCCTCTGGCGGCACGACGACGGAGCTCGCCGGCTTCGCTCGACACCGCCATCGACGGGGAAGAACTGCTGCTGGCCATGGAGGACTAGGAGGAAGCGACTGGTGCAGAGAGAGAGGCTAGGGTTTTCTCAAGGTTTTCCATGGAGAGCTCGAGGAGGCGTGCGGCTGGAGGAAGAAGACGATGACGCGAGAGAATGGGGTGAAAAATTGGAAGTATCCCGCAATTACTATTTATCCTACTCTGTGTCAAGATTCGTGCAGCTAATCGAACGGTTGCCGCGTAGACGACGTGTCCGTGAACGTGCGCGGTAATTTCGCCACGTATCCAACCGTCGCCACCAACAGTTCGTATCGCTCGCGTGGGAAAAATGGATATGATTACGTTCTCTGCATGTGTGAGTTACGAGGCATCACTGACCTACAGCCTACGTCACCATAACTGACATGGTAGATGAGCCGTCGCATCAAAGATTCCGACATGGACGGATTTAATCCGACAACGGGAGCGTGCGATGGAAGATTCAACATTTCTTCGACTTACTAATAGAAGACGGAGAAACCTTTGCAGGGTTCTTTGGGAGGACTACAAGATGTTGCTTGACGATTTGCCGACATCCATCTAGACGGAGCATTCCACGTGAAGAGGCAAGACGGTGCAAGATCTTGGAGTTCTTCGGGGGCTAATGTTGGGGATATGCTATATGGGTATCCTCATAGCATGTCTCTTATCCGACTAACCCGGGTGGCCCATAGTCGGTAGCATGGTCTATGGCCTGCTGGGCGGCCCAGTTAGGTGGATCCAGAAGGGAGGCCCATGCCGGATAAAGGAAGGCTACAGTGGAGTCACCAGCGTACTCGGAGCCTTGGAGTGCAAGATACACAAGACTAGTAATAGACGGTGTAGAACTCTGTAACCTGTCCGGCTAGGACTTTCCCCTGTAACCCTAGGATCTGACGACTATATAAGTCGGGCCTATGGGAGCCTTTAGGGCATCGTTTTACACACACCTCGCACAGCGAACCTAATCCCTCAGAATTGCCATTATAGTGATTTATAGCAGGAGTAGGATTCCGCCACCGTTGTGGGATCTGAACCTAGGTAAGCTGTGTTACCTCGTACCCGTCAACCGTCCGCCTTACCCCACGTCTCTAAACATGCACTGTGAGGACCCCTCCATGGTGTACTCGTCGACAATACCACAACACTGGACCCATAGCCCAGAGACCGTATAGTATGAACCTGTCTGAATTAGAAGAACTGAAGAAGCAACTGGATGCCATGTTGGAAATTGGATTGATTCAACCCAGTGCGTCACCATGGAGATCACCTGTTTTGTTGGTGGACAAGAAAGATGGAGGTAACCGTTTATGTACGGATTATCGGAAGTTGAATGATGTCACCATCAAGAACAAGTACCCATTGCCCAAGATAGAAGATTTGTTTGATCAGTTGACCGGTGCCAAAGTGTTTTCTAAGATTGATCTTAGAACTGGTTATCATCAACTCAAAATTCGTGCAGAGGATATTCCAAAGACTGCCTTTACCACCAGATATGGATTATACGAGTATACTGTCATGTATTTTGGATTAACCAATCCCCCCGCTTATTTCATGAATCTCATGAATAAGATTTTTATGGACTTCCTGGATAAGTTTGTCGTTGTTTTCATCGATGACATTCTGATTTATTCCAAATCGGAAGAAGAACATGAGCTACACCTAAGGACCATTCTTGGAACCCTTAGAGAGCATCAGTTGTATGCCAAGTTTAGCAAATGTGAATTCTGGTTACAGGAAGTAGGATTCCTCGGCCACATTGTATCAGCCGGAGGAATTGCCGTTGACCCTGCAAAAGTGAAAGATGTCGAAGATTGGCAAGCCCCAACCACTCAAACCCAAGTTCATGCATTTCTCGGATTGGCGGGATACTACCGCAAGTTCGTAGAAGGATTCTCGAGTATCGCCAGACCCATGACCCAATTGCTGAAGAAGGACAAGAAGTTTGAATGGACCGACAAATGTGAAGCGAGTTTTCAATAACTCAAAAGGAGGTTGATTTCAGCCCCAATCTTAATCATGCCTGATATCACAAATCCCTTCGGCGTGTATTGCGATGCATCCAAGATCGGTCTCGGATGTGTGCTAATGCAAGAAGGCAAAGTTATATCTTATCTATCTCGATAACTGAACCAACATGAGCAAAATTACCAACCCATGACCTCGAACTCGCAGCCGTAGTTCTAGCCCTGAAGACATGGAGGCATTACCTAATGGGAAACCGTTGTGAGATTTATTCGGATCACAAGAGCCTGAAGTATATATTCACTCAGAAGGAGCTGAATATGAGACAGAGAAGATGGATTGAGCTAATCAAGGATTACGACCTGGACATTCACTATCACCCTGGTAAAGACAATGTGGTAGCAGATGCCCTTAGCAGATTGCAGTGCCGCTTGAACTCCATGATTTTGAAGGAGCAACCAAGTTTGCACACAGAGATGGAAGATTTTCGAATAGAATTAGCGAGTGAAGGATTTTTTGCTAGCATAGAACTTCAGCCCACTTTGATCAGCCAGATCAAAGAGGCGCAGAAAGAAAATGCTAGTATCGACGTAATCAAGCGTCGTATTGGTACGGGCAAAGTACCCGGATTCATCGAAGACGAACAAGGAGTTCTGTGGTACAAAGGACGCCTTTGTGTACCAGCAGATTCTGAGTTGAAAGAAGTGATTCTGAAGGAAGCCCATGATACTCTTTATTCTATCCACCCCGGAGGAACTAAGATGTATCAAGATTTGAAGGAGCAATTTTGGTGGCATAAGATGAAGAGAGAAATCGAAAGCTATATCGCCAAGTGTGATATATGTCAGCGAGTCAAGGCGGGACATCAAAGACCCGCTGGATTGTTGCAACCCTTGCAGATTCCGGAATGGAAATGGGATTCCGTTGGAATGGACTTTATCACCGGATTGCCTACTTCTAGTAGGGGAAATGACTCTATCTGGGTCATAGTGGACAGATTGTCTAAAGTAGTCCATTTCTTGCCCGTCAAGACCACATATCAGAGTTCGAAGCTAGCGGAGTTATACATCGCTAGAATAGTTAGTTTGCATGGACTCCCCAAGAACATCGTATCGGATCAAGGAACTCAGTTTACCTCAAGATTCTGGAAGAAAGTCCAAGAAGGTTTAGGAACCCGCCTAGATTTCAGCACCGCATATCACCTCGTCGATGGAAAAAGCGGGCGAGTAAACCAAATGCTCGAAGATATGCTGAGAGCATGTGTGTTGGAATATGGATCTAAGTGGGAAGACTGTCTGCCGTTTGCAGAATTTTCATACAACAACAGTTATCATGCTAGTTTGCAAATGGCCCCATTTGAATTCATGTACGCAAGGAAGTGTCGCACCCCTTTGAACTGGTCAGAAGTAGGAGAGAGTCAGATTTTCGGACCCGACATCCTACGAGAAGCAGAAGAGAAGGTTCACAAGATTCATGAGCACCTCAAGACAGCCCAGTCCAGATAGAAGAGTTACGCCGACAAGAGACGTCGAGACCTCGCCTTCAACATTGGAGATTTTGTGTATCTGAAAGTGTCGCCATTGAAGGGAATTCAGCGTTTCCAACTCAAAGGAAAGTCAGCCCCCAGATATATCGGACCCTTCAAGATTCTGAACCTTCGAGGAGAAGTGTCGTATCAATTGGAACTACCGGAAGAGATGTCAGCCGTGCACAATGTGTTCCATATCTCATTACTTCGCAAGTGCCTCGAAGTTCCAGAGAAGACCGAAGTGTTCAAGAATATCGATCACATGACCATAGAGATCAATGATGACCTGACATATCCTGAAGTACCCATCCGTATTTTGGAAGAAGCCTTCAGAACTACCCGAACCGGAAGCATCAAGTTTCTCAAGATTCAGTGGAGCAACCACACAGAAGAGGAAGCCACCTGGAAGCGCGAAGATCACATCAGGACGGAGTTTCCTGATCTCTTCAAATCCTAGGTAATCTTTTCGTCCTTTTTCAAATCTTGGGACGAGATTTTGTTTAAGGGGGGAAGGTTTGTAACATCCCAAAAATACTAAACTTGGATCATCAAACTCTAATCATCAAAATTTAGGATTAACAAAAACTTTTCTAAATAAAAATATGAAAGCACGCATGTGTATGCATTCCAAATTGGATTCTTTTGAATGACCTTGCTTGTGTGTTTCTTTGCTTGTAAATGGATTCTTAGGTGAAATAAACATCATCTAAACAATCCCCACACTTTTCCCAAAGACAAATAAATCAAAACAAATAAAATAAGGGAATGGTCACTTTGGCCAATTGAACTCCCATGCCTACTTTGGATGTCTCTAACTTTCAAACTTAACAGAAACTTGTTTGGATCTTTGCACCCCTTGATAGTACTCATAACAAAGTACCAAGGCCCACCTTGTGATCATCCAGAAACATTTGAATGCATAGTTTAAATGACAATTCAAAATTGAATCTTTATCATATGGGAAGATCCCACTTTTTCAAAAACCACTCAAACAAGCTCAACTTTCAAAACCCAAGCATCCACAGACTCCCCAGCACCTGCCTAGCACACCCACCAAAAATCTGTTCAAAATTCAAAACTTGAGTTCTTGCGGCCATTTCATCAAACACTTGGAGGCAACAAATCAATCTGGCCAAACTTCACTGTTTTGAGCAGTAATTTGGCTAAGCAATGTTCACCATTGATCACCCATGTCTCCCTCAGTGCCAACCAGTGCTTGGACCAACCCTAGCCCCTACCCTTTGTCCCATGCCATGCCAACCCGAGCACCCCCTTGCGAGCCGACCATGGCTAGCTAGCCAAAGCAAGCACCAAGCCTCGCCAACCTTGTCTGGGAGCAAGCTAGCACCCCACCGCCACTCCCTGTCCAGCGCTCGAACCTTGCCAGCCCCTGGACCACACGCACAGACCGTGCCCAGCTCACCAGCAACCATGCGACACACGCCCATAGACCGTGCGCCGCCCTTGCCGCGTGCATACGTGATCACCACAGATCCAGGAGACCGCCAGACATCCCCGTTCGCCGCCCCATGCCTCATAGCCACCGCTCGCCGTCGAAGACGCTGCCTTTGCCGCGTAGAGCATCGCGTGTTCTAGACCGTTTGCCACCTCCCCTACACGCGCATTAAATCCATAGAGCATCGCCAGGAGACCACCGATCGATCGCCACCACCGGCCATGCCTCTAGCATCCCGTAGCCATGTCGCCACCGTCGCATACCCATCCTGTTTGGTCTCGTCATCGAGACTATAAATAGAGACCACCCTAGCTCAAACCCTTCACACCATTCTACTCCCCTCTCCCCACTGATCGTTCCACCCCGTTCTCGGAGCAAGGCGAGCAGTGCTTCGCCGGAATTTCACCGGAGTCCGCCGCTGCTGGAGAAGAAGGGGGCCAGCGATTGGAGCCACCCCAGGAGAAGCTGCCGGAACCAGGAGGTTCGCCGTCGTCGACTTTGTCGTTCGCCTGCATCGTCGACCCTCGCCTGAGCCCCGGTGAGCCCTCGACGACCCCCACCTGCCGCGTTAGGGTTCAGTCTCGCCGGCGCTGCCCGACGTGGACGATGAACCAGGGCCGTTAGATTAGAACAAGATCCCACGGTCCACGTTGCCCGCCGCTTCACGCTTTTATCTCACCGGCGTGGGGACAACAACTTAACCAGCCAGCGTACTTGTATGTAGGGCCCGATGTCGTTTTCCCGCAGCCCATTTGTTTGAATTTGCATTTTTCCATTTTCATTCAAACACACTTCTGCACCTAGTTTCAAAAATCAACCCAAATCGATTCAGTGAACCAAATTGAATGAAACCAATTTTGTTAGAAAGGTCTGGAAATGCTGAATCCAAGACCGTTGGATTCAAATCATTTGGATCTGTAGATCACCCTTGGTAAAAATTAACAAGGCAGAAGCTTTTATGCATTCAAACATTTTTCAAATATAAATCATAATAGCTTTTGAGTTGATTCCAACTCTCAAAAATCACATTCAACCATACCTTTCAGAATATATAAAAATATATGGGTTTACTGTAAAATCCCTAAAATCATGTTTCAAAACTCTTGCATATCATCCATGCATCCATGATCATTTAGGGTTCCTTTTCAAAACCAATTCAAAACAGGAGCATCCATTGCTCATTATTTTATGTAAGCAGGACAATGGTCCAATGCTACTCTCCAATGAGATATTATTTGTTTTTAACCAAGTTTTGCTTGCTCTCATGTTGTTTTGATTGGATGTTAGTGCTTGGACCAAAATTTACAAAACAGATTTGGTTTAAAACCATTTTCAAAACTTATTCAAATCAAGTGCTATAGCACTATTTATTTTGCTTAATCAAAGGGACCAAGCTAGTACAGAGAGACCACTTGGTTCTATGCCCAAAAATATGAGTGTTACACTCTACAAAAGTCCATAAAAGATTTGAATTCAAATGGCTTTTGAATTTATTTGAAAATGGATCCAGAAAATTAAAACAGAATTAGAAAAGGAGTAAAAAGGTCATTAGCATTGTGAGCACCCCCCCTCTCGCTGACGCCCTGGACCCACCTCCACGTCACTCCGTCGTCCCCAACATTTAAACTCAACATGCTTGCCTATGGCACATGAAGATGAAGACTTATTTATCTTATTGCATATTTAAACTCTTGTACTAGGCCTGTGGCCATGGAGTTTGTATAAGACTATGTTTGTCTCTGGAATGACTTGTAATAATGACCTTTGTTTCTGTGTACTTCATCTTAAACTGTGGATGCTAGCATTGATCCAGGGACTAGCATTGCAATCACAGGGATCCTTTCCTTTACAAAGGAGGGATCCATGTGATGATTTTCTACACCAAACAAGACAAGTGCACAGTACTGAATCATAAACCAGTACAAAACAAGCCAAATAAACTTTATTTGAATACCAAAACTTTTTCCAAACAATTACTATACACATTTTATGTCTACAAATTTTTCTGCAAAAACAACCATTTTAACAGGGGCAAAACATTAAACACATTGGACCAATGGAAAGTATTTTCTCTCCTGATTCCATTCATATAAAATTTGTCAAATTTCGACGTGGGAATAAAAAGTTATGAATTAAACAAGTTTAACCAACTAATTGATCTAATTCAAAATTTTAAAACGAAACTCATGCCACGCGGCGTCTCCTGATTGGACAATACCGCTTCACTCAGGATCACGCTTCCGCGCCGTCGGATCAAGTTATATCCAACGCACCAGATCTAAAGAAAACGGTTCGCTCCAGATCTAATCTAAGCCCTACGATACAGATCTAACGGTGAGTGCTGCTCTGACCAAAGAGTGGCGGCGCGAATGGTCGCTGGCGGCGGCGCTTCTGCCGGCGACGCACCGGTGATTCCTGAGGGGCTAAGGGTCGAGCAGTGGCTTACCAGACTCATGAACACGTGAAGCTCAAGGTGTTCTTGGCGTGGCGGCGTCTGCAGTGCTGGGGCTCGTCGGAGTTGGAGGTAGCGTCGGGTTTGCTCGGACGGCGACGAAGGCGACGTTACTGCACACCCTAGCACAAACCTAGGGTATTAGCGTGTGCACAACGCTCAGGAGAACCTGACAGGGTCAAGTAGAAGGCGTGGGGCGGTCGACTTTTACCTCAATCTCTCGCCAGAGTTGGAGACGGCGTCGGATGCCCACGGTGCTCGTCGAAGTCGACGCTCTGGATCACAAGCAGACGAACAAAGGGGATAGGTGCGCAAGGATCAGAGGATCATTCCAGGGTGAACAAGGAGTAGGCGTGAGCACTAGGCTTACCGGAATACCTCGCCGGAGTTGGCTCTGACTGCGGCGGTGTAATACAAAATAGAGGCAGCCTGGTGGCGAGAAGAGTGTGCAGTGTGGGGGAAATTGACCGCGGCGGGGTCTGGTTTAAGTAGGCAGCAGCGCGACAGGAAACGCTCGCAGAATCAAGGCTAATTACACCGCGCCATTATCGGCATCAACGGCAGCGGCGACGTGGTCTGCGGGCGAGATTTGGGGACGAAGGAGTGACGTGGAGGTGGGTCCAGGGCGTCAGCGAGAGGGGGGGTGCTCGCGTGGGTGAGAAACAGAGGGAGAGGAAAACCCCGGGTGGGCTGGTTGTTGGGCTGGATCCAGTGTTGGGCCAGATTGGCAACGCTGGCCCTTTTTCTTTTCTTTACTCCTTTTCTAATTCTGTTTTAATTTTCTGGATCCATTTTCAAATAAATTCAAAAGCCATTTGAATTCAAATCTTTTCTGGACTTTTGTAGAGTGTAACACTCATATTTTTGGGCATAGAACCAAGTGGTCTCTCTGTACTAGCTTGGTCCCTTTGATTAAGCAAAATAAACAATGCTATAGCACTTGATTTGAATGAGTTTTGAAAATGGTTTTAAAACCAAATCTGTTTTGTAAATTTTGGTCCAAGCACTAACATCCAACCAAAACAACATGAGAGCAAGCAAAACTTGGTCAAAAACAAATAATCTCTCATTGGAGAGTAGCATTGGACCATTGTCCTGCTTACAAAATAATGAGCAACAGATGCTCCTGTTTTGAATTGGTTTTGAAAAGGAACCCTAAATGATCATGGATGCATGGATGATATGCATGAGTTTTGAAACATGATTTTAGGGATGTTACAAATCTAACCCCCTTAAGGTGAATCTCGCCCTCGAGATTCGGTTTGGCTAGCAAATAGGTGAGGGTGGTCTTTCCGAAGATCATCTTCTCTTTCCCATGTGGCTTCTTCTTCGGAATGATGGTTCCATTGAACTTTGCAGAATTTGATAGTCTTAGTCCGAGTAACTCTTTCTGCAGTCTCAAGAATCTTGATAGGTTTCTCCTCATAAGTGAGATCACTTTCCAATTGGACCTCTTCCAAAGGTATAGTATCCTTCAAAGAAGTTGTCACATCCCAAGATTTTCCAAATCTTGTAATGTGAAAAATAAATAAACAAAATAAATAATTGTTGAAATTTAGGGTGAGAAGAAACTTTTTTGATTCCAATTGGAAATATCAAAACCTATTTTGATCAAATAAAAAATCCTAAAGAGATTTAAAAAGATAAACAAATAATAAATAAAGTTATAATAGTTGGAGTCACTATTTTTGGATCTTTTAATAAAAAGATATGGTTTTCAAAAGCAAAGGTAGAAATATAAATAAGGACTATTTTAAAGGGCCAAATTAAATCTTGGCTAAACAAATGAAATAAAATATTTCTATTTGATAAAAAGAGTAAAGGATTATTTGAATAAAATAATAGGGATTTATTATACCCAATTATATTTGAGTAAAGGCTTTTTCCATTTTAAAATAAACATTAAAAACTTATTAAAGTGTTTTAAATAAAATTCCAAAGTTTTTTATAATTTCAATTAAAACCTACTGAAAAGGTTTTGGAAAAATTTAGAAAGACAAATAGAGTTTTTAAACATATTTGAATCTTATTTTGAATTAAAGACTAAAGTCTATTTAATTTTTTTTTTTAATAAATAATAAACCCTAAAAATAATTGTTCTATTTTGGACTTTGAAATATGTTGATAAACAGAATTAAAATTCATCACCCAAAGTTTGGTGGTAATTTGAATTCAAATGAAGATTGAAAAATATTATGAAATCTTATTTAATTAATACTAGTGCCTATTTTAAATAATAAAAAAACCCTAAAAAGAATAAATATATTATTCTAAATTTGACTTTGGAATGTGTTTTTAATCAGTATATGAATCTACACAAATTTTGGTTGAGGTTTGAAATCAAATTGATATTTGAAATAATTAAACAAAATCAAAACAGAAATTAGAAATGGAAAAGGATAAAAACATTCAGAACAAAAAAAAAATGAAACGGAGCAGCCAGCCCAGCTAAGCCCACCTGGCCCAGCAACCCACTCCCTCTCCTCTCCCGCAGGAAAACGTTTCAAACCTGAGAAGCCACCCGTAAAGACATTGACCGTTGGACCCCACTTCCTTTTTCTCTCTCTCGCAGACAGCCACGCCCCACCTGTCAGCTTTCTCTCCTACCCCGCGACGATCTTTTCTTCCCCCAACCCAGCTGCCGTTGCTGCACTAATTTCTCTGCTTGAATCCGACTTAATGCCGCGTTTATTCCTCACCGTGACCACACATTATTAATCGCTAGGCTTCCCTCTCTCTTTTCCCCCCAAGCGCCATTCCCTCTCTGCCACCAGGCTGGGAGAATTGCGAGCTCGAACCTACTAACCCGACGAGCCTCTCCGGCGAAATCTCGGCGACTCCGACCACCTCTCCACTCCCAGAGCATACGAGCTTGCTCTCTAGTCCCGTGCGCACCTGCCAGTGTGCTCCACTCATTCGCGCTTGCCCCAGAGCGTCGGCAAGGACAACCTCTACACGTCGTCGTCGTCTTACCTCTCCGGCGAAACCCCCTGGTAATTCCTGGCCGCCCCATTCCCTCTGGCTGATACTCCCGTATTCACCTTTATCTCACGAACCTAATGGTGTTGCTTGTTTGGTTTGGCGTGAACCGTAGACTTGCCCCCGTCGACGAGCAGACGAGCCCGAGGCGCAGCTCAACTCCGGCGAGGAATCCACGTCACCATCGTGCGCCCCTCGATGAGCTACAACCACCTTGAGAATCCCCACGCCACGGCGAACTCGGTGATCATCTCCCTTCACTCTCTCGCTTCCTTTAACGTCGACACCGCCACCGTCTAACCGCGCGCCGCCACTCGATGGCTAACGTGTTGTGCACCGTAGGATGTAGATCCAAGCGCCACGATAGAACATGATCGAAGGGGTACGCTTGCTTCTGAGCCACACGATCTATTTAAAATCCAACGCCTCTCGTTGCACGATCCGCACGAAGCGGTACAGACGAATAGCAACACGCCACGTGGCCCTGTCTGTTTGAATAAAACCAGAAATGATCTATTTGATGTTCCAATTTGAAAAATTCATAACTTTCAAACCACATGTCCAAATTTTGCAAATTTTATATCAATGGAATCAGCAAGACAAGTACTTTCTGACAATGCCCTTTTTTTTTATAAAATTTCTTCTGTTAAATTGTTTGTTTTTGCAGAAACTTGTGTAGGCATATTTAGAATATAAAAATTGTTCTAAAATGATTTTTGAGATAAAACCTTTGGAAAATGGTTTGTTTTTGAACCTACTGACCATAGAAATCAATTTGTGGTTTCAAAAATGTATTTGGTGAAGCAAAAGAATAAATCTTTGATTTAAACCATTTCTAGTCAAATAAAAATATTGTTTATTTATAAAAAATGCTTTTTGGAGAAAACCTTTGGGAAATGTTTCGATTTAAACTCTCTGACCCTAAACACAAGGTTTTATGATTTGAAAACATATTTTGTGAACCCTATAGATTGTTGCCTTATTAAAAGCATTTCCCCACCACATAAAATAAGGCTTTGGTTTAAAAATGGTTTATAGGTAGAATCTTTTGCAAATAGTTTTGCCACTTTATAAAATGACCAATAAGTGTTTTAGAATGTTTATAACCTATTATAAAACACTTTTGTAAATAAAACAAAGTTTGGCATGCTTGCATGCATTGTTTTGTTACTATTATTTTATGTGATGTTGCTTGAATTGTAGATTGAAATATTGCTTGCTTGATTGAATTGTAGTGATTTGAAGAGTGTGAATATTGCAAAGATCAAGGAGTGAACTTATATTCTCTACCAAAAAGGCAAGTGATGCTTCATACTTTTGTCCCATTATTTTCACTATGCATTAGTGATATTTCTAAAGTAGGACTTGCATGGAATTTTTGCTAAGTGTAAACTATGCCATGGGAAATCCTAGTAGATGAAACCTTAGTAGAATTATTCTAAGTTAAGATTCCTACTACTATCATGCTTAGCTTAGCTTTGCTAGTAGAAAACAAGGGTGGATTACATTTCTAAGCTTCAAGTGCAGCCACTTGGCATTATGGGCTCTGCCTGGATCATATAGGTTGCAATAACTTAGCCAAATGGACAGTTGGTGGTAGGGGATTGATAGGTTGGAGCGCGTCCATTCTGGTCTAAGGGAAGGCTTCTGAAAGATCTTGTCTTGGGAAACCAAGTCTTGTGGGGAAAGTGCACCACCTCTGCAGAGTGTAAAATCTAAGTACTTAGCCATGTCCCTGGAAAAGGACAATTTGAGCATCAAGACATGGAAGCTATCAAGAATCTCCTCATCCAAATTTCTAAGTTAAAAACTTGTGGTTGAACAAGGGTTGAAGGATCACCAATTTCTATTGGGAGATTGCCTTGGGTGATTTTTGTCAAGCAAAAACTTAGTGTTTTCAAATGATAAGGAAAATCTACTTTGAGCAAAGCAAGCCTAAGCTCCACTTAGCCAAATGCATATAGATGATAGACTCCACTATACTACTATAGTATCACTTACCAATACAATTCAAATGTATTGACCCTTGTGGCTGTAACTTATTATGTTGTAGGTTTGTTTGATGTTAGTGAAGTTTATTGATTAGGATTACAAGTCTACAACCAACATGACTGCCTGTGGCACTTTGAAGATGAAGGACCCCATGCTATTGTTATATTCTGCTGCATTGTAATGAGATAGCCAAATGAGCTATGTAAGATGTAATAAATTATTTTATTCCTGGTTATACAGTTGTATTATGACCTTTTTTTCTTGATATTACATCTTAACTGTGGATGCTAGCTATTGATCCAGGGACTAGCATTGTAAACACAGGGATCTCTACCTTATTAAAGGTTGGGAACCTTACAGATGGTATCAGAGCATTGCGTTGCCTGTAGGATTGTAACCCTAGGATTGGACAAAACCCCTTAGAAAAATAGGAGTTGTATTTGTTACAAAATTTATTTACAAACAATCTTGTAAACCCTTTCCTCAACCATTTTTGGGTTTTGATTCTACATCTCTTCCTTTTCAAACTTGATGGACAAGACTTCAACATGAGCAAAGGACATCACCAACTCAAGTGATTTCAACCTTATTCTCAACAAGGACTTCAACTTGGATATCACTAAGGACTACAAGTGAGACAAGAATATTATTCAAGACTTGAAGACTAAGGAAACACAACTTAGGAACCATCATCACCTTGAAGTTTTGAGACCAAGATGTAAGAAATTCTCTAAGGATACAAACATCTTGTTCATGAAGAATCAACTAAGAAGGAAGGAATGATCTCAAGTGAACCATATAGTTGGACCACCATGTTTAGTTTAAATTAAACCCACCAACTTATGTGGTGTAACAAAAATAGTTTTGTTGCCTAAAAATGTGCTTGAACTTTGTTGTTTGAGTGGAATGTTTGTTTGTGATTGGTTGCACATTGCTTGTGTGAATTGTGATGTGTGTGATTAGAACTATTTCCTTAGAAATATCTTGCCATTCTAATCCAATCCAACCCAAACAGATGACTACTCCAAGGAACTCCAACATCAAGGATGGTGACAACAACAACAACCAAGAGATCAACATGAGGGATCTCATAGTAACCCAAACCCAGTTGAACCAAGTGACAACTCAATTTTTAGACAACACCAGTGAGGTGGATCCAACCATGCAAAGGTTTTTGGAAACCCAAACCCAATTGTTGCATAAGGTTACAGATCAAATGATCAACATGGGAGACAACTCTTCCCAAGGAGATTGTGACAACAAGGATGTCAAGGATGATATTCTAGAAGGAACTCAAGCTTGCAATGTTTGTGGAGACAAGGATCACACTTCCAAAGAGCATGAAGATCAATGCCCCAATTGTGAAGAGAAACATCTAACAAATCAATGCCCCACATCTCAAGCTACTTGTTTCCTATGTGAAGGAAATAACCATGTCCCTATCCAATGCCCCATCTATTCCATAGTTCAACAAAGGAAACAAGGTGGAGTGCAACAACTGATTGCAGACTACCATGAGAGAACAAAGTCTACCAAGAAGGATGAAGGCAAAGGAAAATCTCAGCTTGCACCTCCATGCAATAAAACTCAATTTGATGGTCCAAAGAGGAGACATATGTATTATCCAAGGAAAAGGTCAAGGAGACCAGGAAACTTTCCCACCTTTGAGATAAGATATGAAGAGCATGAACTAGAAGCACTCTTAGCTTTGGAGAAACCCAAGAAGAAGAAAGACAAAAGCCAAGTGCAATGTTGTCATTGCAAAGAGATGGGACACTATGCCAATGAATGTCCAGAGAAGAATAAAAAGTATAAAGAGATTAGCCAAGTATGGTGCAACAACTGCAAAGAGTTAGGCCATTATGTGTCAACTTGCCCACAGAAGATACGTGAAGAACTCAATCTTATCGCATGTTACAATTGTGGTGATCAAGGACATTATGCAAGCAATTGTCCAAAAAAGATGAAGCACAAGATAAAGCCTATGAAGGATCTAAGCCTTGTCACATGTTTCAAGTGTGGAAACAAAGGACACTATGCAGATGTTTGCCCAGAGATATTTCATCAAGATCCCAAACAAGCCAAGAAGTAATCTGGTTGGAAATTTTTTAAGGGTGGTAGTACCCTAGTTGCTTTGAGCCAACTTGTAACCCTAGCCTTCCCAAATCTCGGGACGAGATTTATTTTAAGGGTGGTAGCCTGTCACATCCCAAGATTTTCCAAATCTTGTAATGTGAAAAATAAATAAACAAAATAAATAATTGTTGAAATTAGTGTGAGAAGAAACTTTTTTGATTCCAATTGGAAATATCAAAACCTATTTTGATCAAATAAAAAATCCTAAAGAGATTTAAAAAGATAAACAAATAATAAATAAAGTTATAATAGTTGGAGTCACTATTTTTGGATCTTTTAATAAAAAGATATGGTTTTCAAAAGCAAAGGTAGAAATATAAATAAGGACTATTTTAAAGGGCCAAATTAAATCTTGGCTATACAAATGAAATAAAATATTTCTATTTGATAAAAAGAGTAAAGGATTATTTGAATAAAATAATAGGGATTTATTATACCCAATTATATTTGAGTAAAGGCTTTTTCCATTTTAAAATAAACATTAAAAACTTATTAAAGTGTTTTAAATAAAATTCCAAAGTGTTTTATAATTTCAATTAAAACCTACTGAAAAGGTTTTGGAAAAATTTAGAAAGACAAATAGAGTTTTTAAACATATTTGAATCCTATTTTGAATTAAAGACTAAAGTCTATTTAATTATTATTTTTAAATAAATAATAAACCCTAAAAATAATTGTTCTATTTTGGACTTTGAAATATGTTGATAAACATAATTAAAATTCACCCAAAGTTTGGTGGTAATTTGAATTCAAATGGAGATTGAAAAATATTATTAAATCTGATTTAATTAATACTAGAGCCTATTTTAAATAATTAAAAGACCCTAAAAAGAATAAATATATTATTCTAAATTTGACTTTGGAATGTGTTATTAATCAGTATATGAATCTACACAAATTTTGGTTGAGGTTTGAAATCAAATTGATATTTGAAATAATTAAACAAAATCAAAACAGAAATTAGAAATGGAAAAGGAGAAAAACATTCAGAACAAAAAAAATGAAACGGCGTAGCCAGCCCAGCTAAGCCCACCTGGCCCAGCAGCCCACTCCCTCTCTTCTCCCGCAGGAAAACGTTTCAAACCTAAGAAGCCACCCGCAAAGACACTGACCGCTGGACCCTACTTCCTTTTTCTCTCTCTCGCAGACAGCCACGCCCCACCTGTCAGCTTTCTCTCCTACCCCGCGACGACCTTTTCTTCCCCCAACCCCGCTGCCGTTGCTGCACTAATTTCTCTGCTTGAATCCGCCTTAATGTCGCGTTTATTCCTCGCCGTGACCATGCAGTATTAATCGCCAGGCTTCCCTCTATCTTTTCCCCCAAGCGCCATTCCCTCTCTGCCTCCAGGCTGGGAGAATTGCGAGCTCGAACCTACTGACCCGACGAGCCTCTCCGGCGACTCCGACCACCTCTCCACTCCCAGAGCATATGAGCTTGCTCTCCAGTCCCGTGCGCACCTGCCAGTGTGCTCCACTCATTCGCGCTTGCCCCAAAGCGTCGGCAAGGACAACCTCTGCACGCCGCCGTTGTCTGCTACTTCTCCGGCGAAACCCCCTGGTAATTCCTGGCCGCCCCATTCCCTCTGGATGATACTCCCATATTCGCCTTTCTCTCACGAACCTAATGGTGTTGCTTGTTTGGTTTGGCGTGAACCGTAGACTTGCCCCCGTCGATGAGCAGACGAGCCCGAGGCGCAGCTCAACTCCGGCGAGGAATCCACGTCACCACCGTGCGGCCCTCGATGAGCTACAACCACCTTGAGAATCCCCACGCCACGGCGAAATTGGTGAGCATCTCCCTTCGCTCTCTCACTTCCTGTAACATCGACACCGCCACCGTCTGACCGCGCGCCGCCACCTGCCGCCGCCAGCGCCGCCACTCGATGGCTAACGTGTTGTGCACCATAGGATGTAGATCCAAGCGCCATGATAGAACATGATAGAAGGGGTACGCTTGCTTCTGAGCCACACGATCTGTTTAAAATCCAACGCCTCTCGTTGCACGATCCGCACAAAGCGGTACAGACGAATAGCAACACGCCACGTGGCCCTGTCTGTTTGAATAAAACCAGAAATGATCTATTTGATGTTCCAATTTGAAAAATTCATAACTTTCAAACCACATGTCCAAATTTTGCAAATTTTATATCAATGGAATCAGCAAGACAAGTACATTCTGACAATGCCCTTTTTTTATAAAATTGCTTCTGTTAAATTGTTTGTTTTTGCAGAAACTTGTGTAGGCATATTTAGAATATAAAAATTGTTCTAAAATGATTTTTGAGATAAAACCTTTGGAAAATGGTTTGTTTTTGAACCTACTGACCATAGAAATCAATTTGTGGTTTCAAAAATGTATTTGGTGAAGCAAAAGAATAAATCTTTGATTTAAACCATTTCTAGTCAAATAAAAATATTGTTTATTTATAAAAAATGCTTTTTGGAGAAAACCTTTGGGAAATGTTTCGATTTAAACTCTCTGACCCTAAACACAAGGTTTTATGATTTGAAAACATATTTTGTGAACCCTATAGATTGTTGCCTTATTAAAAGCATTTCCCCACCACATAAAATAAGGCTTTGGTTTAAAAATGGTTTATAGGTAGAATCTTTTGCAAATAGTTTTGCCACTTTATAAAATGACCAATAAGTGTTTTAGAATGTTTATAACCTATTATAAAACACTTTTGTAAATAAAACAAAGTTTGGCATGCTTGCATGCATTGTTTTGTTACTATTATTTTATGTGATGTTGCTTGAATTGTAGATTGAAATATTGCTTGCTTGATTGAATTGTAGTGATTTGAAGAGTGTGAATATTGCAAAGATCAAGGAGTGAACTTATATTCTCTACCAAAAAGGAAAGTGATGCTTCATACTTTTGTCCCATTATTTTCACTATGCATTAGTGATATTTCTAAAGTAGGACTTGCATGGAATTTTTGCTAAGTGTAAACTATGCCATGGGAAATCCTAGTAGATGAAACCTTAGTAGAATTATTCTAAGTTAAGATTCCTACTACTATCATGCTTAGCTTAGCTTTGCTAGTAGAAAACAAGGGTGGATTATATTTCTAAGCTTCAAGTGCAGCCACTTGGCATTATGGGCTCTGCCTGGATCATATAGGTTGCAATAACTTAGCCAAATGGACAGTTGGTGGTAGGGGATTGATAGGTTGGAGCGCGTCCATTCTGGTCTAAGGGAAGGCTTCTGAAAGATCTTGTCTTGGGAAACCAAGTCTTGTGGGGAAAGTGCACCACCTCTGCAGAGTGTAAAATCTAAGTACTTAGCCATGTCCCTGGAAAAGGACAATTTGAGCATCAAGACATGGAAGCTATCAAGAATCTCCTCATCCAAATTTCTAAGTTAAAAACTTGTGGTTGAACAAGGGTTGAAGGATCACCAATTTCTATTGGGAGATTGCCTTGGGTGATTTTTGTCAAGCAAAAACTTAGTGTTTTCAAATGATAAGGAAAATCTACTTTGAGCAAAGCAAGCCTAAGCTCCACTTAGCCAAATGCATATAGATGATAGACTCCACTATACTACTATAGTATCACTTGCCAATACAATTCAAATGTATTGACCCTTGTGGCTGTAACTTATTATGTTGTAGGTTTGTTTGATGTTAGTGATGTTTATTGATTAGGATTACAAGTCTACAACCAACATGACTGCCTGTGGTACTTTGAAGATGAAGGACCCCATGCTATTGTTATATTCTGCTGCATTGTAATGAGATAGCCAAATGAGCTATGTAAGATGTAATAAATTATTTTATTCCTGGTTATAAAGTTGTATTATGACCTTTGTTTCTTGATATTACATCTTAACTGTGGATGCTAGCTATTGATCCAGGGACTAGCATTGTAAACACAGGGATCTCTACCTTATTAAAGGTTGGGAACCTTACAGATGGTATCAGAGCATTGCGTTGCCTGTAGGATTGTAACCCTAGGATTGGACAAAACCCCTTAGAAAAATAGGATTTGTATTTGTTACAAAATTTATTTACAAACAATCTTGTAAACCCTTTCCTCAACCATTTTTGGGTTTTGATTCTACATCTCTTCCTTTTCAAACTTGATGGACAAGACTTCAACATGAGCAAAGGACATCACCAACTCAAGTGATTTCAACCTTATTCTCAACAAGGACTTCTCTACCTTATTAAAGGTTGGGAACCTTACAGAAGTCTCTTCCATTTCTGGATGACATTTCTTAAGCTGACTCACATGAAACACATTGTGAACGGCAGACAATGATTCTGGCAGTTCAAACTCATAAGCTACTTCTCCTTTACGACCCAGAATCTTGAATGGTCCAACATATCTTGGGGCTAATTTACCTTTGACACCAAATCTCTTCACTCCACGAAGTGGTGACACTCTAAGATAAGCTCTATCACCCACTTCATAGGTGACTTCTCTACGCTTAGGATCTGCGTAGCTCTTTTGTCGGGACTGTGCTATCTTCAATCTCTCCTTAACTAGCTTGACTTTCTCTTCAGCCTCTTTGATTAGTTCTGGTCCGTACAAACTTATTTCTCCCACACCATTCCATAGCAATGGGGTGGTACACTTTCTCCCATAGAGAAACTCAAATGGTGCCATCCCAATACTGGCTTGATAGCTATTGTTGTAAGAGAATTCTGCGTAAGGCAGACTTTCATCCCAACTGGCTCCATAGTCTAGGGCACATGCCCTCAACATATCTTCAAGAATCTAATTGGTCCTTTCTACATCCATCGATCGAGGATGAAAAGCAGTGCTGAATTCTAACCTCGTTCCCAATGACTCATGTAGTTGTCTCCAAAAATGAGAAGTGAATTGTGTTCCCCTATCAGACACAATACTCTTGGGTACTCCATGTAGACATACAATCCTACTCATATAGATCTTGGCTAACTTAGCACTTGTGTAGGTTGTCTTCACGGGTATGAAATGAGCCACTTTAGTTAGGCGATCCACTACTACCCAAATAGAATCATATCCTGACCGGGTCCTTGGCAATCCGGTAATGAAATCCATACCAATCTTGTCCCACTTCCAATCAGGAATAGGTAGTGGTTGTAACAATCCTGCTGGTTTCTGGTGTTCTGCTTTCACTCTGCTACACACATCACACAAAGCAATATGCTCGGTGATGTCCTTCTTGAGATTATTCCACCAAAATCTTTCTTTCATATCCATGTACATTTTGGTGTTACCCGGATGAATGGAATACGGTGAGTTGTGTGCTTCCCGTAAAATCAGTTTTTGAAGCTCCGGATCTTGTGGAACACAGATACGTTTTCCATACCATAAAGTACCCCGTTCATCTTCATGGAATCCTTTGGCTTTTCCCTTGCCAATATTTTCCTTAAACCCCTCAATTTCCTTATCTGTCTTTTGGGCTTCTTTGATCTTGTCCAACAAAGTGGGTTGAACATCCAAAGACATGAGATGTCCCTCAGGCACAATCTCCAATCTGAGATTTCTGAATTGGGTACACAGATCATCTGGTAATTCTCCCTTAGTGAGGCCATTCACAAAAACTTTACGGCTTAGAGCATCCGCTACAACATTTGCTTTACCGGGGTGGTATTGCAAACTCAAGTCATAGTCCTTGATGAGTTCTAGCCATCTTCTTTGTCTCATGTTAATTTCTTTCTGGGTGAAAATATACTTCAAACTCTTGTGATCTGTGAACACTTCACATCGCTTTCCCAAAAGATAGTGTCTCCATGTTTTGAGTGCATGGGCAACAGAGGCTAACTCTAAATCATGAGTATGGTAGTTTACTTCATGATTTTTGAGTTGTCTCGAGGCATAAGCCACAACTTTTCCTTCTTGCATAAGTACTGCACCTAATCCATGATGAGATGCATCACAATACACTTGGAAATCTTTCTCCAAATCTGGCAAACATAAGACTGGTGCTGTCACTAGTCTCTTCTTCAATTCTTGAAAGCTGAGTTCACATCCTTCAGACCAAGCAAATTTCTTGTCTTTCTTTAGCAATTCCGTCATAGGCTTAGCTATCTTGGATAAATTCTCGATAAATCTTCTGTAGTATCCTGCCAAGCCAAGGAAACTACAAACCTCTTTCACTGACTTAGGAGATTCCCATTCAGTTACAGCTGAAACTTTAGCAGGGTCAACTGCTACACCATCTCCTGACACAACGTGTCCAAGAAAACCAACCTCATTTAACCAAAATTCACACTTGCTGAATTTGGCATACAGCTTATGCTCTCTAAGCTTCTCAAGTATCAAACGTAGATGTCCTTCATGCTCTTCTTTGCTCTTGGAGTAGATCAAAATGTCATCGATGAACACGACAACAAACTTATCAAGGAACTCCATGAACACTTTGTTCATCATGTTCATGAAATAAGCTGGTGTATTAGTCAAACCAAATGGCATCACGGTGTACTCATACAATCCATACCTAGTGGTGAAAGTTGTCTTAGGTATGTCTTGTTCTCTTATCTTGAGCTGGAAATAACCTGACCGGAGATCAATCTTTGAGAACACACAAGCTCCTTCTAACTGATCAAACAAGTCATTGATTCTAGGCAAAGGATATTTGTTCTTGATATTCACCTCATTGAGTGAACGGTAATCTATGCATAACCTTTGACTTCTATCTTTCTTTTCCACAAACAAAACGGGTGCTCCCCAAGATGAAGAACTTGGTTGGATAAAACCTTTCTGCAACTGTTCTCCAAGTTGTTTCTTGAGTTCTTTCAACTCATCCACTGACATCTTGTACGGTCTCTTTGCTATTGGTCCAGATCCTGGTAGCAAATCAATAAGAAACTCCACATCTCTATCTGGTGGCATTCCTGGCAATTCTTCTGGAAACACATCCGGATATTCACTCACAATTGGCACACTGTCCATGCTAACCCCCTTAAGAGAATTTAGCTTACTCCTTTTTGCTTCAAAGTTGGTCTTGAATCTGATCCTTTTGTTTTCTGGAGTTGTGAGTGAGACAGTATGGTTGACACAATTTATTACTCCCTTGTGCTTAGTCATCCAGTCCATTCCCAAAATGACATCCAATCCTTGGGAGTTTAGGATTATCAAGTTAACAGGAAACTTATACTTCCCAAACTCTATGACTAGATCATGACATCCTGAATTCACTATCATTTCTCCGCCAGGAGAACTTACTTTTATAGGACACCCAATAGTTTCTACTGGTAGTTCATTTCTTTCAACAAATGATCTTGATATGAATGAATGAGATGCACCAGTATCAAAGAGAACAAATGCTGGAACAGAATTGAGTTTGAACTTACCAGCAACAGCATCAGGTTCCTCATAGATTTCCTCCACATTGATGTGGTTCACTTGTCCCTTTTGTAAAGGGTTGGGCTTGTTGGGTCCTTCGACTTTCTTTTCTGGGCATTCATTTGCATAATGCCCCATCTTCTTGCACTTGAAACATTCAACCTGACTAAGATCCTTCTTGACAGGCTGGCTTCCACTGCCACTTCCACTTCCATTGTGGTGGCTCTTATATCCACCCTTGTGATTCTTGTACTTGTCATTGTCATGACTACCGTGGTGCTTGCTGTCATGGTGACGGTTGTGGTTGTGGTGCTTGTTGTACTTCCCATGCTTGTGGGATCCAGAATTTTCACTATCATCATAATGGGAACGCTTGTGAGATGATCCCGAGTTGTGCTTGTCAGAGTGCTTCCTCTTCCTGCTTTCAACTTGCTTCATCTTGCTCTCCAAAATAGCAGCCTTGTCACAAAGAGACTGATAAGTGGGAACATAAGCCACAGATAGCTGCAGGTTCAGTTCATCGTTCAATCCTTCAAGGAACTTTTCCTTCCTCTTAGCATCAGTGTCAACTTCATCCGGTGCATAACGCGCCAGATTGTTGAACTCCTCAATATACTCTGCCACGCTGCGGTGGCGCTGCTTCAGATTATGAAACTCTTTCTTCTTCAAACTCATCACTCCGGATGAGATGTGAGAAGTACGGAAACCATCTTCAAAGATATCCCATGTCACATCCGCAATGGGAGTGGTGATCTGGAAGTTATCCCACCAAGTGGTTGCTGGTCCTTCCAACAAGTGTGCTACAAATCTGACTTTCTCTTCATCGATCACGATAGCGGTTACCAAGTCCTTGTTCACAGAGCGTAGCCAATCATTGGCCACCATAGGATCAGTAGTTCCTGAGAACTTTGCTGGCCTTAGTCTTAAGAACCTGGTAAGCATATCAAAACCCGGTGGGTTATTCTGATTGTTGTTGTTGTTATTATTGTTGTTGTTGTTGTAAGACCTGCATTCTCCATAGCGGTCTTGTATTCCTCGACATTGGTGGTCAAGGCCTCTACTTTGGCTTTGAGAGCCCTCTTTTGTGCACGAAGCCTCTCAATCACACCTTGTTGATGCTCTAGATCGAAGTCCTTAGCCTCTAGCTCTGCAGTCATGTCTCGAATCCTCTTGTTCCTATCTTGGACTCTCTTCTCTTGACTCTTGAACTTTCTATCTTGACTCTCAAACTTGGCCTCCATCTCTTTGACTATCTCATCTTGCTCCGCGAAGAGCTTGTCCTTCTCATGAAGCTGCACCTGGAGTTCGTCATTGCTAAGCATGACGTTGGTCTTAGTGTCTAGGTGCCTAAGAAGAACCTCTAGGTCCTGGAGGTATAGACAAATCGGCTCTGCCGTCTCTCTCGAAGTATCCTCAAAGTCAATGGCCTCACCATCCTCATCACGTCTACCGAAGGTGTGGAAATGAGTACCTCTAACCTCTCGAGAGTGTCTCCCTAGCAAACGTCCAAGCAAATCCTGCATGGCTACCTCTAGGCCTCTCTCCTTGTCATCATGCATGAGCTTGAAGACGATGGCCTCCGTGGCTGGCTCAGTCTGGCGTCCTGGCTAATTAACCTTGAAGCCCCAAAGGTCCTTCCTCTCGAACTTGGTGAGGGGAAGCATCATGATGGAAGGAAGTGGGAGATTGAGCAGACTAGTGAGCTCAATAATACGAGTGCCAAAGCGAGTTCCCTTGAACTCTTCAGCCGTGTTGATGGTAACATTAGGCATCTATTTTATAAGATAGAAAAAGTTAGAATCAACTTACATAGAGATGAATCACAATACAAAGCATCACATGCATATCATTGGAAAGCAACTCACAAATCAAGACATACAATACTACAAGCAACCTAGATTCAATATGACTTAGTCAAAATTTTGGAAATATAAAGTTGAGCGTGGTGGTCCAACTAATTAAGGCACAATACATCTTTCACTTTCTAGTCTAAAGTCTAACAATGCATCCTTCTATCAAAAGAGATGAGAAAGAAGATTAGAGAAGTTTACTAGAAGAATAAGACAAGTGTGGAAGTTGTCAAAAAATTTCCTTAGTGGTTTACAATCCTAGGGTCATAATCCTACAGGCAACATAGGGCTCTGATACCATCTGTAAGATCCCTCCTTTGTAAAGGAAAGGATCCCTGTGATTGCAATGCTAGTCCCTGGATCAATGCTAGCATCCATAGTTTAAGATGAAGTACACAGAAACAAAGGTCATTATTACAAGTCATTCCAGAGACAAACATAGTCTTATACAAACTCCATGGCCAATGTGCCACAGGCAAGCATGTTGAGTGTAGACTCATAACCCCTAATCACCATCAGAATAACCTGCAACATCACAAGTTACAGCCACAGTGGGTCAATACATTGGAATAGTATTGGCAAGTAATACCTTAGAATAATATTGGCAACTAGATACTATATGCATTTTGGCTAAGTGTAGCTTAGGCTTGCTTTTCTCAAAATAGGTTTTACCTATTAGTTGAAAACACTAAGTTTTTCTTTGTCAAAATCTTTCCCAAGGAACCACCAATAGACATTGGTGAACCTTCACCCTTGTTCAACCACAAGTTTTTACTTAGAAATTGGGATGAGGAGATTCTTGATAGCTTCCATGTCTTGATGCTCAAGTTGTCCAATACCAGGGACATGGCTAAGTACTTAGATTCTTCCATCTGCAGAGGTTGTGCACTTTCCCCACAAGACTTTATTTTCACCAAGACAGGACCTTTCAGAAGCCTTCCCTTAGACCAAATGGACGCGTTCCAACCTATCATCCCACTACCACCAACTGTCCAAATGGCTAAGTTATTGCAACCTATATGATCCAGGCAGAGCCCATATTGCCAAGTGGCTGCACTAGAAGCTTCTTAACATTTGGCCTCTCAAACCCCTTTGTTCCTGGGTGGCTTTCCACAAGTGAGATACACAAGGTAAACCATAGAAATGGGCCTTGTGTAACCACTCAACATAACCCATTCACAACCATTCCACCTAGGTGATTCATTCACTTAGTTGTTTTATTAAGCAAAAACATAAGTCCAAAGACTTAGAAATATTTTATCATAGCATGAATATATAACCACCCTTGGTTGTTACTAGCTAGGCTAAGCATGCTATTGACAAGAATCTTAACTTAGAAATTTCTAGCAATTCTACAACTACTAGGATTTCCCAAGCATAGCATATAGGCCAAAAGATTCATGCAAGACTTAGCAAAATATTTCTAATGCAAAGTTGAAAAGCATAGGAATAAAATCATGAAGCACCACTTGCCTTGGTAGCTGGGGGAGTAGCAACAATCCTCACAATCACAATCACTATTTGCACCAAAATCTACACATAAATAATGGCACAAAATCACATATACAATTTATACAAGCAATAATACATGAATGTATGCAATATGCCATGTGATGATTTTCTACACAAAACAAGACAAGTGCACAGTACTGAATCATAATCCAGTACAAAACAAGCCAAATAAACTTTATTTGAATACCAAAACATTTTCCAAACAATTACTATACACATTTTATGCCTACAAATGTTTCTGCAAAAACAACCACTAACAGGGGCAAAACATTAAACACATTGCACAAATGGAAAGGATTTTCTCTCTTGATTCCGTTGATATAAAATTTGTCAAATTTGGACGTGGGAATCAAAAGTTATGAATTAAACAAGTTTAACCAACTAATTGATCTAATTCAAATTTTTAAAACGAAACTCATGCCACGCGGCGTCTCCTGATTGGACAATACCGCTTCACTCAGGATCACGCTTCCGCGCCGTCGGATCAAGTTAGATCCAATGCGCCAGATCTAAAGAAAACGGTTCGCTCCAGATCTAATCTAAGCCCTACGATACAAATCTAACGGCGGGTGCTGCTCTGACCAAAGAGTGGCAGCGCGAATGGTCGCTGGCAGCGGCGGCGCTTCTGCCGGCGACGCACCGGTGATTCCAGAGGGGCTAAGGGTCGAGCAGTGGCTTACCAGACTCGCGGGAACACGACGAAGCTCAAGGTGTTGCTGGCGTGGCGAAGCGTCTTGCAGAGGCTGCTGGGGCTCGTCGGAGTTGGAGGCAGCGTCGGGTTTGCTCGGACGGTGACGAAGGCGACGTTACTGGCCACCCTAGCACAAATCGAGGGTATTAGCGTGTACTGGCCACAGCTCGGCGAATGGAGGTCAAGTAGAAAGCGTGGGGCGGTCGGCTTTTACCTCAATCTCTCGCCGGAGTTGGAGACGGCGTCGAATGCCCACGGTGCTCATCGAAGTCGACGCTCTGGATCACAAGCAGACGAACAAAGGGGATCAGGAGGTGTGCAAGGATCAGAGGATCATTCCAGGGTGAACAAGGAGTAGGCGCGAGAACTAGGCTTACCGGAATACCTCACCGGAGTTGGCTCTGACTGCGGCGGTGTAATACGAAATAGAGGCAGCCTGGTGGCGAGAAGAGTGTGCAGTGTGGGGGAAAATGACCGCAGTGGGGTGTGGTTTAAGTAGGCAGCAGCGCGACAGGAAACGCTCGCAGAATCAAGGCTAATTACGCCGCGCCATTATCGGCATCAACGGCAGCGGCGACGTGGTCTGCGGGCGAGATTTGGGGGACGACGGAGTGACGTGGAGGAGGGTCCGGGGCGTCAGCGAGAGGGCGTGCTCGCGTGGGTGAGAAACAGAGGGAGAGGAAAACCCCGGGTGGGCTGGTTGTTGGGCTGGATCCAGTGTTGGGCCAGATTGGCAACGCTGGCCCTTTTTCTTTTCTTTACTCCTTTTCTAATTCTGTTTTAATTTTCTGGATCCATTTTCAAATAAATTCAAAAGCCATTTGAATTCAAATCTTTTCTGGACTTTTGTAGAGTGTAACACTCATATTTTTGGGCATAGAACCAAGTGGTCTCTCTGTACTAGCTTGGTCCCTTTGATTAAGCAAAATAAACAGTGCTATAGCACTTGATTTGAATAAGTTTTGAAAATGGTTTTAAAACCAAATCTGTTTTGTAAATTTTGGTCCAAGCACTAACATCCAATCAAAACAACATGAGAGCAAGCAAAACTTGGTTAAAAAAATAATCTCTCATTGGAGAGTAGCATTGGACCATTGTCCTGCTTACATAAAATAATGAGCAACAGATGCTCCTGTTTTGAATTGGTTTTGAAAAGGAACCCTAAATGATCATGGATGCATGGATGATATGCATTGGTTTTGAAACATGATTTTAGGGATGTTAAGATCCCTCCTTTGTAAAGGAAAGGATCCCTGTGATTGCAATGCTAGTCCCTGGATCAATGCTAGCATCCACAGTTTAAGATGAAGTACACAGAAACAAAGGTCATTATTACAAGTCATTCCAGAGACAAACATAGTCTTATACAAACTCCATGGCCACAGGCCTAGTACAAGAGTTTAAATATGCAATAAGATAAATAAGTATTCATCTTCATGTGCCACAGGCAAGCATGTTGAGTGTAGACTCATAAACCCTAATCACCATCAGAATAACCTGCAACATCACAAGTTACAGCCACAGTGGGTCAATACATTGGAATAGTATTGGCAAGTGATACCTTAGAATAATATTGGCAACTAGATACTATATGCATTTTGGCTAAGTGCAGCCACTTGGCAATATGGGCTCTGCCTAGATCATATAGGTTGCAATAACTTACCATTTGGACAGTTGGTGGTAGTGGGATGATAGGTTGGAACGCGTCCATTTGGTCTAAGGGAAGGCTTCTGAAAGGTCCTGTCTATGTGATTTTGTGCCATTATTTTATGTGCAGATTTTGGTGCAAATAGTGATTGTGATTGTGAGGATTGTTGCTACTCCCCCAGCTACCAAGGCAAGTGGTGCTTCATGATTTTATTCCTATGCTTTTCAACTTTGCATTAGAAATATTTTGCTAAGTCTTGCATGAATATTTTGGCCTATATGCTATGCTTGGGAAATCCTAGTAGTTGTAGAATTGCTAGAAATTTCTAAGTTAAGATTCTTGTCAATAGCATGCTTAGCCTAGCTAGTAACAACCAAGGGTGGTTATATATTCATGCTATGATAAAATATTTCTAAGTCTTTGGACTTATGTTTTTGCTTAATAAAACAACTAAGTGAATGAATCACCTGGGTGGAATGGTTGTGAATGGGTTATGTTGAGTGGTTACACAAGGCCCATTTCTATGGTTTACCTTGTGTATCTCACTTGTGGAAAGCCACCCAGGAACAAATGGGTTTGAGAGGCCAAATGTTAAGAAGCTTCTAGTGCAGCCACTTGGCAATATGGGCTCTGCCTGGATCATATAGGTTGCAATAACTTAGCCATTTGGACAGTTGGTGGTAGTGGGATGATAGGTTGGAACGCGTCCATTTGGTCTAAGGGAAGGCTTCTGAAAGGTCCTGTCTTGGTGAAAATCAAGTCTTGTGGGGAAAGTGCACAACCTCTGCAGATGGAAGAATCTAAGTACTTAGCCATGTCCCTGGTATTGGACAACTTGAGCATCAAGACATGGAAGCTATCAAGAATCTCCTCATCCCAATTTCTAAGTAAAAACTTGGGGTTGAACAAGGGTGAAGGTTCACCAATGTCTATTGGTGGTTCCTTGGGAAAGATTTTGACAAAGAAAAACTTAGTGTTTTCAACTAATAGGTAAAACCTATTTTGAGCAAAGCAAGCCTAAGCTACACTTAGCCAAAATGCATATAGTATCTAGTTGCCAATATTATTCTAAGGTATCACTTGCCAATACTATTCCAATGTATTGACCCACTGTGGCTGTAACTTGTGATGTTGTAGGTTATTCTGATGGTGATTAGGGGATATGAGTCTACACTCAACATGCTTGCCTGTGGCACATGAAGATGAAGACTTATTTATCTTATTGCATATTTAAACTCTTGTACTAGGCCTGTGGCCATGGAGTTTGTATAAGACTGTGTTTGTCTCGGGAATGACTTGTAATAATGACCTTTGTTTCTGTGTACTTCATCTTAAACTGTGGATGCTAGCATTGATCCAGATACTAGCATTGCAATCACAGGGATCCTTTCCTTTACAAAGGAGGGATCTTACATTTACTTATAGAAATAATGTTCAAGTAATAAAAGAATGCCACATAGGCATTTCTAGTCACTTTATTGATTTAAAATAAAAGGGTTAAACCTTATTAAATTGTGAAACCACTTTAAATCACATTCCCATGGACTAAAATATGTGGTGATGACATGTGTCAACATGATCCCATGTTTGGTTTGGAGAATATTAAATCTTAAGTAGTTTTTCAATGAGTAGAAATTACTTTTCTAAAACTAAAATCATTAAGTCAAGTGCCTTAGTCTTGTAATGTTAGTGATGATGCTAGATCATCTATAGAACCCCTTTGTGTGATGATTGCAAGTAGTTAAGTATTGTTTGGTGATTGTGTACCTCGTATTTATTTATAGATGCTAGTACTGACCAAGGATACGAGGAGGAAGGAGGATACTACGAATAAGAAGTCGAGGAGAACTTCAACCACTGCTCTGCACAAGGCAAGCTAACACTTTCAATTTAGCAAGCTTATACTAATGCTTGCAAGCCTTACTAATCAAGTTGACCTATGCAAGCTAACACTTGCAAGATACTCTACTGATGCAAGCAAATACCTACTTGTTACCATGCCAACTATATGCCTTAAGCATATGTGATCATACCCACTTGATACCAAATCCTAGTTTTATTTGCAAGCTTTCTGCTTTATTTCTTTATCAAAGCTACTTCCTTAGAAGGTACTTAAGTGACTTGTAGATTCTAGAAAGATCACTGAAGGTTGCATAAAGAGCATAAAATTTTGCCTAAGCTAGATAATCTTGATGTCATCCTAAGGCATGAGATTGAACTTAGTAAAACTCCACTTGTTTACCACCCCTCACTAGTACTCACCCCCACCTGTAGATGCTAGTGCTAAGCATAAAACTTGACCAACTTTAGATGGGATTACTTGGTGAAAATGGTTATGAAAACCTTAGAATGATGGATCATTCTACTGAGATGTTTTGACATGTGTTTCCGAACACTAGATGATTTTGGTGATGAAAATGTTGAGGCATGAGCCTTAGCCCTTTATAAAACTGATGGTTGTCTGGATGCGATACCATTCCAATTTTACCGTACAACCACAATACCCGAAGATTGGTGTAGGGCTTGACTAGAAACTTATATACCTTAGTATTGGTTCCCTCACGGCCAAGGTCTGAGCTGAGGCTACCTTGTGAAGATTGTCCACCTGTGCAGTACCCAAGATGACAGTTGGTCATGGTTGGGAGGCCAAACTCACAGGAGAGGTGCTTATACTAGGGAGTGTAATTGAAAGTTTAGGATTGATTATTCGCATACTGAGTATGGTGAATTCAGGATTTGTTCCTGACGGATGTATCGAATGTTGTGGTGAAAGTGTACAATCTCTGCAGAGTGTCAAACTATTCGAATAGCCGCGTCCACGGTTATGGACAGTTGGAGTGGCCATACTGTTCCCTGTCAGATGTTTTCAAAATGACTTGTGAAATGACTTGAGACTTTGACTTGACCACAACAGAGTTGTGAAACGAGATACAAGTTCCCACTTAGGTGTTATAAAATTTGATTAGCTTTCTCTTGTTTCTGAACTTAGTAGAGGTAAATCTGGCTTTTGCAAAACAACCCTAGAGCTTAGTGTCCTATTACAAAAACCTCCCTTCACTTGTTAGTATTAGTTTGCGAGTACTTAAAGAGTACTCATGGCTTTGTCCCTGGCTATTCCCGTGGCCATACTATGAAGAGGAGTACCAGGATGATGGAACCCAGGAAGGTTATGACAACTAGGATCATCTCCCATCGTCAGCATTGCCTGTGACCCCGAAGATGGAGCTTTGCCTACGCTACCGTTATTATTACGTATTTCCGCTGTTTGAGTTGTATTAAGAACTAGATCATGAGATCCTTATTTTTGTAAGACCTTATGTATGGTTTGTAATGGATGATGTACTATGGTATCCAATTCTGTTATGTCTCGCAAAAATGGTAATCCTGGGATTGCGATGTATGGCATAACAGGCATCTGGGATTAAAAATCCGGGTGTTGACACCTACTGTGATCTACTACTTGTTGAGTTGTTACTATGGAATGCCCTGAACATTGTTTCATTCATCTAGATGCCCTTAAAGTTTTAGATGGATTTGCCCCTAACCTATGATGCTAAGTCTGAGGTGGAAATTTATTAAGAACACATACTATGGTTTTATTTTTGGTTTTCTACACTTCTCTGTGATGAGCCTTGCATAGCAACCCTATGAATATTGAGAGAAGTCTCCTTATAATCCTTCTAGACAATCTCTAGTTGAAGGGTAGATGGGATTTGGATGATTTGTATCCTAGCCATTATTTCTTTTGAATCAGATGATGCAAGCTAATAAGAACAAGTGTTGCATGATCTAAGTGCTATTTCTGGACTGGTACCTGTTGTTGGTGGCCTATTGGGGATCATGGTCTACTACTACTTGTGATGCTGCTGATCTTGATCTACTCCTTCTTGTGAGGCTCCTGATCTTGATCTTCTCCTCCTTGTGCTCACTTGATCTTTTCTTGGAAGGCTTAAATAAGCAACCAGATAATGATTAAGTGGTGGATTTGTGGAATGATCTAAGCATTCTTGGTTTGAGGATGAGAGGATGGAATGGGGAATGTGCTTTGAAGTGTGGATAGGATATGGTAGCTTGCTGCTATGGCTGGTTCACTCCCTTTTTGTACATAAGATGGCTCTCTTGTCTCCTTCCTAGGCTGCTGCTGTGTTGACAGCACACCCATATGCATGGTTGTGTGAGAAGCTTGCTTGCTTGCTGTGACTCATGGATCAGATCAAGTATTTCCTTGATATTTCTGGATGGTTTTTTACTTCTTATCTGTTTACTATATGAAACCATGGTGAAACTTGCCCCCATGGCTTATGATGCTAAGCCTGAAGCCTCCTTTTATGATAAGATCAGATACACACATTGGTGAAACCTGCCCCTTCAATTAAAAAGCTCAATGATGTGTCCAACAGTGCATTTCACTATCATACTGAGAGCAAAAATTAACCACTAATCCATTTCTTATTTTTCTCTTTTTATTCTTCTTTTTCTTAATTGCAGGTGTAAGATCAGAAATATAAATGAAGGATTCAAAAGATGGGGAAAGTGAAGATTAGTTTAGCTTTAGATTTTTACTTACTTCTTTTGTAATTTACTTTATCATCTATAAAGAACATTGTATATATATATCCTTGTAATAAATATTATTTCACTTAAGAAATTCCTTTTTAAATTTATTTGTCTCCTGTAATATGCTTTCATTTTTTATTGTAAAAGAACAACAATACTATATGAATATATGTCTGGATTATTATTGTATGATTTCATTTTATTCAAAAGTGTAAAAATATCATATTATTGAGTAATGCTATTTTTGTATAAAGGTATTCTTTTTTGTTAAAGTAAAGTTTCATTCTTTACTCATATTAGTGTTCAATAGATGTTGTAAAATATTTTTAGGGTAATATTTATAAGTAGTATTTGTAGCTTATTCTTGTAAGATTATGTATATGATGATAACAAAGTAAACGTCTTCTTTCATAATGTAACTTAGAACTCGTAAATATTTATATCCTATTTATAAATAAGAATTCAATTATTTCTGTATTATTGTAATTCATTTATTTTTACTTCTACCTATTCTTTTATAATTCAAATATATCTTTTGAGTATTCAAATTGAATTACTTTCCCCTTAAACACAGAAGTACGATAGATGTCATGTCGAAATCCATCGCACTTGCTGTGATGTTTCTATCGGAACAAGAGAGATATCGATCCCTCTATAGTTTCTAAAGTTTTTCACGAAAATTCTCTGGATTTTCTTATGCATGAATGTAATGCACAAACATGTGTCCTCTATAATTCTAGGTTCTAATCCTAGGATGTTACACATTCTCCCCCTTAAAATAAACTTCGTCCTCGAAGTTTGTAAACTCTCACGTTTCAGAGTAAGGAATTGACTTGCATTGGGTATTGTATTTCTCCACTTCATGGTAACCTTAAATGGAAGTAATGGTAGTATTCCATATCCAGATCCTTTTCTTGAATTTCTACCATACTTGGCAATCTTTAATCTTGTTGTCTCCACTACTCCAAAGTTCCTTTTACTTTAGTCCCTTAGGGATATGTCTTTATTATAATTCCTTAAATTTGGGGTCTCTTCTATAGTTCCTTATTCTGATTGGTATCCTAATCCAATTCTTTTAATTGATCATAAAACTTCCTTGCTATACTATATAAGGTCTGGGAAGTCTAACTAAAATAGGGTTTTAGATTCTATTAGACAATGGTTGTAACAAAAAGACTAAATTTTTGGTTTGCCATTTCAAAATTTATACTGGTGGTCCTTCCGAAGGTTGGATTTGAACTTATTTTGTCCATACCCATCGGAATTTCTTATTCTCTACACATGACCAATTCGATGTGATTATTCACTCTTAAAGATCACTTAAGAGTGGTTTATTTTAGAATTAGTTCGTTAGAACTAATCTATTCTATCTCTTTCAAGCTTTTACCTTGGCAGGCTTTAGATAATCTTTCTTCTCCAACCTCTATTCAGGAAGTCAGATAATATTACTTTCATTTCTAATGTTTACTCTCCCACTTAGGGTTTACTAATGGTCTTCAAAATGTTTATATAGTATTTCTTAATTTTATAAATAGAATATTGGTCCCTATCCAGCTTATACTCTGCCTAATTAGGGTCTGATGAAAGATTGTACGGTGTATCCACACATTTGTGGATCTCCGAAGTGAATCTTTCAGCATTATTTGTCTTACTTATGATGTGGACATTTTCACTTTGATAGGTCAATTTTCGCGAAGAGTCTCGAAAGACAGTCGCTTTCAATTTTTATAATCCTTTGTGTCTTACTTAACTTAGGCCAAATTTTATGCTCTTCATGCAACTTCTAAGAAGGTCTGGTTAACTATGTCAGCCAACACCGGCTGCGAAAAAGATACCAACTGTGGATCAAATACCGGCTGCAGATGTTTACCAGTTGCGAACCATCCTAAGGTATATGTATTACCCTATGGTTTCCGATATACTTTGGACATTCTCTCTGAATTGTCAGAGCTTGAATACCATTCTGGTTTCGAAGCTACTTGTTTGTATTCATTCACGATACTTCCATGAACTTGCATAATTACTCCATTAACTTCTTAGCAAAATTACCTATTTTGATTAAACTTTAAGTTCATCACTTCTTGTTGCTGACTAATAATGATCTAAGCTTGATCCATCCTCTAGATTGAGTGGATAATCCTTACACTTGGCTTCATTCTTCATATAAGTCTTCATTTTGGTCTTTGAACTTCGTCACTCCCTTACACGAATTCCCTTACTCTATCTAGGTCTATAACATCAAGTAGCGACTGGATGTTGCAACATGCATTTGCACACCAAGTCAAACTTCATGTACAGATCTAGTCAATCAAGAAGATCCAAGAAAAACAAATAAATCCAAATGTGGTACATATAACACACAATATTCTAAGCCTATAATATAGTAGTTGAGTATAATATCTCTAGAATTCCGGCTTAGTTGTGTAGTCTATGACACCTCCTCGTATAGGTTTACATTGTGATACTTAGCACTTAGGGTCAAACTATATTTTGTCTCAATATTTACCCTAATTGCTCAATTGCAAAAGGATAATCTTAAACAAAGTAATCTCACTTTTGAAATGACTAATATAACCAACCTATCATTATTTAGTAACTAACCTCGCATGATCACTCCAAAGGACTAATCAGATTCTATTTGCTAAATTAAACCATAGATTATTAGAAATTTTTAGCACCTATGATTTCTATCATAGCTCTACCACGGTATTTTCATACTTATACTTCAGGATAATTTACTAATTTCTTGTCATATTTACACTCTCATCATGGTTTCGGAGCTAATGTCACCATGATCTCGTTATGTTTTACCTATACATCATGATTTAAGAGATACTCGCATCATGATGACTTTACTCCTCACTACACCATTATTAAATCTTAACATAATTTCACTTCATCACGTAGAATTCTCAAGTGAATCCCACATGATTACTACTCATTATATCAACATTTATCCTAATGATATCCATCATGTTGTCTTTGGTTATCAGCTGTCCCTAAGATTTTACTGTTCTTACTTAAATTCTAGGATTAAGCTACAACATTAAGACTACTTCCATATGATGTATTACACTTTCCTATAATATCTTGGTGGTGTATTTCTCCTTTGAAAGACACTAAATAGCACCAGACTAAGAAAAGATAAACTATTTACTCCTAAGAAAGAATGACTTAAGCATCTGACTTAGGTCTAACAAGGTTATCCTCAAGTGGATACTCATCACAAGTCATAAGAATATTTGGTTTAGATAAGATGGCTCCTATAGTCACTATCCAACCTATAGATCTTCCTAAATTGGTTTTAATCCTAAGGTCAAAGCATATGCTCTGATACCAACTGCGGTGACCCAGCATACCACTGCATGATGTAGTACACTATAGTCGTTGACATAACACCAATGAAACATCGTTAACTAGTATTACATCCCTCAGAGTAGTACAACAGAAACACAGCAGGTCCAAGACATGACTATAGGTTACAACTCAACTCTTTACACAAGATCTACAGGACACTCTAGGTTAAAGAGAGAGAAAGAAACTTCTTATAAAGAAGAATCAGAAATAAACAACTCCAAAACTATAATACTATTAAGACTAATATCTTAACTAATGGTCTGGCATTGCTGCTATTGCAATGCACTACGGAAATAGGTTCTATGGCTAGAGATTCTATTCTTAACTAATCAGCAACTTCGTCTTCACTTGAGCTGATGTATATGTTGACTTTCTTAACTTCATTGAAGAGCTTTAGCTTTTGATTATGATTCCTGGAGCAGGGCTTGATGTAGTCATCGTCTGTACTGCTTTAGAACCTAGCAAGGGTTAAGAAGATACTTTGAGTATGAGCGTACTCAGCAAGTTTCACTAGAAAAGGAGTGTTTGATGCACTATATCTACAGCCACAGACCATAGGTCGTAGGCAATGCAAGTTTTCATAAACATTTCTTCAAAGGTTGCTTTTATTCTGAAAAGCTATGTCCGTCAGCCTTCACGGGTTTACTAGAACCTTCATGGGGTTCCTTTCCGCTGCGCAGCTCCTTCCCTAACAGGAGTAACAAGTTACAGTTCTTACACTCTGCAGAGGTGCGTTACTTTACCCATGAGAGATCAAATCCTTGTTGCACAACCGGGCGATCTTTCCCGTCCACACTTCCTATGGTGTGGGGCCAGGTAGATGATCCAAGCCAATCACTGCCCCCTTCGCGACCTTGCATGTGTCCTTGGTGTACACCATGCCCACATAATGAATGACGACAATGGTTTGTACAAACCGTTAGATGCCAGAACTATCATGGGACGTTGAGGTTCCCACCCATATGCTGCATATCCTCTACGAATTACCAATTAATATGCACGCTACGAGTGATAACAGCCACGACCTGCACATACGGCTACATGCGAGAGGAAGAAGATACAGCTGACTTCTCCGTCCCATTCCAAATCTCATGGTTAACGCGTGATATACGGCGCAAGAATCACTGGCGACATTGGTTGTTAAGTCCTAGGTAATATGTTCCTTTACCACCGGAACTTTCATCGTAGGTTATTACCTCATGGTAAATAACCGATAATCATATTATTATGAAAATAGTGTTTTCGGACCTTTTTGAAATGCAGGTGATGATAACACTGGATTTGTAAAATACTTTACAGAAAATAATCAAAGGACATGAGCAAGTGTGAACTTGCCTTTTGTGATTGCAAGATTATGCACTCACGGTCTTCGAGACGATATAAGATCCAATATCTGAAATCTGCATCATTGGTCTGGTAAGGAATAATGTTTAAAGAAGCAATATGCAGTTATGCATAAGTAATGCTATGCATTTTTGTAAAACTCCTAAATTGAATCCCCAATACTTTGAGTGAAGTGAATTCAAGTGATTCTTTTCAGATTTGGTTTATCTTAAAATTTTACTTTACAAGTAATGACCTTTATAAGGAACCTAAGTGTTAACAATCCAAAATATGTAAGTATAGTATAAGATGATGTGATTATGGTGAATTGTCATGTGGTGATTATGATATAAGTCCTTGGGATTGAGTTGTTAAGAGTTGAAGAACTTATTATGAGATTATTGTTTGAAGTGGAAAAAAGAATAACATTTGAATAAAATATTTCCTTCCTAAGGATTAAACAACCCTGATATGTTTTAGAATATGATTGATAGAATGTGATTGATGTTGTTTATGCTTGCTTAAATAGTTTGGACTTGAGATGCATTATGTTTTAATTAAAATAGACCAAAGTTAACTATAAAAACATGCATAAGTAGTTTATTAGACATAATGTTTATAAGCTTTTGAGACTAAAGTTAACTTTAAAAGGTTAAGTAACTTAAACTGTAATATATTTTAATTCTTCCCAAGTTTTAGATTTATGATAGGTATAACTAAGGTGTGGAATTATTCACTTTCTTTTTAAGTGAATGATTAGATTAAATTTGTTTTACTATTATGAAAGGAATATGTATTTATTTAATGGAATCATAATTAAATGGTCTTAGTAATTTGTTAAAATTTAAAGTTATGTTAATAGTGGTTAAGATATAATGATCATTCACCATATTATATAAATGGGTGATACCCAATGTTTATTTAAAAGGATTCTTAATAAGATTTTTAAAAGAATATTTTAAAGTTAAAAGTTATACTTAAGTTTGATGATGAATTCAAGTTATGGGTTTGGAATTAGTACTAAGTCACTAATTGCTCGAGGTTTTCTAAGAATTGTGATTATTTCTTACTTAAGTATTGTTTTTAAAGAATTCACAAAATAGGTATTAGGTAAGGATTTATTATTTAAAATATTAAAGACTTTTTTAATAATATATTTAATATTTTTTTCTAGTGTAATATATTTATTCAAGACCTTAAAAATGAATTTTATTTATTTTGAAGTATTATCTTTATTTATATAAAATTCATTAAATAATTAAGTGTCTTTAAATATTTGTAAAACTCTAAGTTAGTATTTTTATAAAATAATAGAGTTAGTTTGATACACAAAAATGATTTTTTATTTATTTTTAGGGTTTTTGTTTTATTTTATAAAATTTTATTCAAGATTTAATGGTGTTAATAATTATTTTGCTTAAAATTTATTTTAAACATTTAAAATTATATTTTTCTTAGGTAGATATTATTTTTGTGGTCATTTTGATATATCATATGTATTTTTAGGATTATTTATATAATTTTCTATAGCTAAAAATGTTTGGAGTTTATTTTAGTAATTCATTTATTTTATTTTATTTTTAAACCTAATTAACTTGGGCCGTTTGGTTGGATATGTGGGCTGGCCTGGCCCAACTGGACCCGGCCAGACCCCTCACCCCCGGCCCACCCCCTACTCCACACACACACGCACACACTCACAGACCTTATCCTCTTCCCTCTTGCTCCCGTGCGATGCCGCCGCCGCCAGCCACTTTGACCGCCGTTGGCCGCCTCCTTTGCAGCCACTCGCCGGCCAAACTCCGCCTCGACCACCTCCCTCTTTTCCTTGCCGCCGCCCTCTCTTCCCCTTTTTCTCCGTCTATTGGGTTCAATCGAGGCAATGTGCGCTTCTGGCCGAACCCTAGCCGCCATGGCTCAAGGTCACGGTGCGGCTCTCGCGCCATCACCTTCGGTTGAGGCTCGTGGAAGAACATGAGCCCTTCTCCAACGGCCTCAACTTTCGGTGCTTCTGCTCGACCTGGCTTGCTCATCTTTCCCATGGTGGTGGTACTGATGGTGGTACGGCGCTGGTGATTTTGCTGCTTTCTTCTCCCATGGCCACCGCGACCACGACTTGGCGCGGGCTGCAGTGCCCTCGGGTGCTCCCCGTGCCGCTGGGTGTTTCATCGCTGGCCAAACTCTGCTTCCTCTTATAGTATCTAGCAAGGACCATCTGTAAGTCATACTGCTTCTTCCCTTCTTGGTTTATACCTAGATCTCTATTAGTGGTGATATGACTATCCGTATTAGTACTGAGACTCTATTCTAGGGTCAATTTTACTGCTAAAATTATCTATGGGTATTTGGTTAGTTTGATTTAAGCTAAATGACTTCTGGATTTGTCATTTATATGTTGACCTCGGGTTGCTACTGGCTGATGACACATTAGTATTATTTTTAACTATGTGGTGGTTGATTAACTTGTAAATCAGCCTGGGTTGATTTGGGTTTATTGATGTAATCCAGGTATAGATGTTATGCATCAGCTAGCTTGCAGTAGATGGACTTGGAATAAGACACTTGTTGTAATATGACTTGCTGCAATCTAGGCTAGTGGTGCCTCTTTGGTTTCCTGGCTATTGCATATAAGCCATACTTGGCTTTAAGCAACTGTTCTGGCTGATGTGGTACCTCCTTGGAGGATGCACATGGACTAGATTATATATACAACCATGCTACAACATTGATGGTTAGAAGTTTGGACCCTCCCTAGTCCATGATATCTTAAGTTGAGGCTTAAGTTTTGTAGAAGCAAATGATGAAGGAATTCTTGCTTGAGATTTTAAGAAAGGATCTGTTTAATAGAACTTATCTATAATGAAACAATTTACACACCTGATTCCTAGAACATCTGTTAGGAAAATGATGTGGCAAGATCCAGTGGTGGCTTATGTTGGTATAGATGTCATTGTGGTACCTCTGATTTGAGTGTGCCTAGTGGTTTTATAACAACAATAATTTGTTGTATTTCCAGTACTTGTATAAATGGAAATGGAACCACTGATTTGAGATGAATTTATATGTGGCTAATGATCTAAAATTCTCTAGCCAGTGATGCAAAAGGCTGAGGCTTAAATACACCTATTGATGTGTATAAATAAGGAGAGCTAACAGATGAGTTTTAGATTCTGTGTCTGGGGAAATGTTATGGACACATATTCTGCTTGTTAGCAGATGATTTCTTCTTTTGCTATTCTAGTAACCAACTGTGATCTACTACTTGTTGAGTTGTTACTGTGGAATGCCCTGAACATAGTTTCATTCATCTAGATGCCCTTAAAGTTTTAGATGGATTTGCCCCTGACCTATGATTCTCAGTCTGAGGTGGAAATTTATTAAGAACAGATACTATGGTTTTATTTTTGGTTTTCTACACTTCTCTGTGATGAGCCTTGCATAGCAACCCTATGAAGATTGAGAGAAGTCTCCTTATAATCCTTCTAGACAATCTATAGTTGAAGGGTAGCTGGGATTTGGATGATTTGTATCCTAGCCATTATTTCTTTTGAATCAGATGATGCAAGCTAATAAGAACAAGTGTTGCATGATCTAAGTGCTATTTCTGGACTGGTACCTGTTGTTGGTGGCCTATTGGGGATCATGGTCTACTACTACTTGTGATGCTGCTGATCTTGATCTACTCCTTCTTGTGAGGCTGCTGATCTTGATCTTCTCCTCCTTGTGCTCACTTGATCTTTTCTTGGAAGTCTTAAGTAAGCAACCAGATAATGATTAAGTGGTGGATTTGTGGAATGATCTAAGCATTCTTGGTTTGAGGATGAGAGGATGGAATGGGGAATGTGCTTTGAAGTGTGGATAGGATATGGTAGCTTGCTGCTACGGCTGGTTCACTCCCTTTTTGTACATAAGCTGGCTCTCTTGTCTCCTTCCTGGGCTGCTGCTGTGTTGACAGCACACCCATATGCATGGTTGTGTGAGAAGCTTGCTTGCTTGCTGTGACTCATGGATCAGATCAAGTATTTCCTTGATATTTCTGGATGGTTTTTTACTTCTTATCTGTTTACTATATGAAACCATGGTGAAACTTGCCCCCATGGCTTATGATGCTAAGCCTGAAGCCTCCTTTTATGATAAGATCAGATACACACATTGGTGAAACTTGCCCCTTCAATTAAAAAGCTCAATGATGTGTCCAACAGTGCATTTCACTATCATACTGAGAGCAAAAATTAACCACTAATCCATTTCTTATTTTTCTCTTTTTATTCTTCTTTTTCTTAATTGCAGGTGTAAGATCAGAAATATAAATGAAGGATTCAAAAGATGGGGAAAGTGAAGATTAGTTTAGCTTTAGATTTTTACTTACTTCTTTTGTAATTTACTTTATCATCTATAAAGAACATTGTATATATATATATCCTTGTAATAAATATTATTTCACTTAAGAAATTCCTTTTTAAATTTATTTGTCTCCTGTAATATGCTTTCATTTTTTATTGTAAAAGAACAGCAATACTATATGAATATATGTCTGGATTATTATTGTATGATTTCATTTTATTCAAAAGTGTAAAAATATCATATTATTGAGTAATGCTATTTTTGTATAAAGGTATTCTTTTTTGTTAAAGTAAAGTTTCATTCTTTACTCATATTAGTGTTCAATAGATGTTGTAAAATATTTTTAGGGTAATATTTATAAGTAGTATTTGTAGCTTATTCTTGTAAGATTATGTATATGATGATAACAAAGTAAACGTCTTCTTTCATAATGTAACTTAGAACTCATAAATATTTATATCCTATTTATAAATAAGAATTCAATTATTTCTGTATTATTGTAATTCATTTATTTTTACTTCTACCTATTATTTTATAATTCAAATATATCTTTTGAGTATTCAAATTGAATTACTTTCCCCTTAAACACATAAGTACGATAGAGGTCATGTCGAAATCCATCGCACTTGCTGTGATGTTTCTATCGGAACAAGAGAGATATCGATCCCTCTATAGTTTCTTTAGTTTTACGCGAAAATTCTCCGGATTTTCTTATGCATGAATGCAATGCACAAACATGTGTCCTCTATAATTCTAGGTGCTAATCCTGGGATGTTACAGGAACCAAGACGAGCGTACAACCACACGGGGCCTGGAAAACCTCACGAGAAACTAACTTGCCTAGTAGATTCCATGAGTCACATAGTTCGGGTGTTCCATTCGACATGCATTCTGGATCTTCTCGAAGGTGGTGAAGGAGGTGCATTCATAACAGGTAGGGAAGCGTGGACCGGGTTGCTTGGGGTAGATAGCGTCCCTAGTAAACCAACCTCGCCTCACATCTTTAAGTATCGGCTTTGAGATTTGACCTGTTACAGTGGAACCATACTTATTGCATGACTCATGGTCTCGGCGAAAGCATGGTAAAGGTCGTGTCTAACCACCCTCTGCCGGCCTTCCAAGGAGGAGGGCTAATCATGTGGCATTAAGAGAAGGTTAGTACGTGTGGGTAAAGTTGTACACCCCTGCAGGGTAATAATCTTTTCGAAAATTCGTGTTCACGGTTATGAACGACTTGGCGACCACACTCTAAGATCATAGAGAACTTGAACCTAATCATAAAACTTGGTAGATCAACGTGTGCTTAAGGATGCTTCCTCATGGGTACGAGGGGGTGATCCTAGTTCAGGATATTATGATGATTTGGTGGATATCAAAAGATGATGATCAATATTTCAGAGATGTCGCTCTCTTATCCCTTTTTAAATACTCTGATTAGACGAGATTCTTCTTTCCCCTCTTGTTTATAAATAAAGATGGCTTTATGCAAAACAACTCCACCAACCATAAGTCTTGCGGAGTACACCCTGTACTCACCCTTGCTTTGTTGATACTTTTGGCAGAGTAAGTGTTCCCATGAAGATCAGTTTGGTACTACATCGACACCGACGAGTAACTTGGGGTTCCAGGCCGGCAGCCTAGAATCTATGGGCTGGGACGTCATCGTTATGCTTCAGGACTCTTAGGCTATCTGTTAAGTTTGCTATACTTAATAGCATAATTTGCCTTCCGTTGTTTGATGTTTGTGGTCAGTGACCTCTACTTGTAATAATTTGGTTCTCTGCTCAGTTATGAGCTTGTTGTAATAATTTTGTGTCGTAGGGTCACTGTTGTGTTACCGACTCTTCACTTGATATCCTCGAGCTCAAGGTTAAGCTTATGTCAGACGAAGGTCTAAGATTTGTTTAGCCGGGGGTGTCACAGCTATCTTGGCCAAGTAGTTGCTAGTGACTCCAAGAGGGGTATTTATGCTCGATAGTGGGTCCATGCCTCTAGTTTCCAAGGGAAGTGACAGAAATATCTTCGGTTGTAGATGTGTTATTGCTGCTAGGGAGAAAACAACGATCTCTTGTTCAAGGAACATGTGGACTGTTTACCTTACATACTTTGCTTAAAGCAGTTGTCTATTGCTTGCAACTTAATACTGGAGGGGGTTCGGATGATAACCTGAAGGTGGACTTCTAGTCATAGATGCAGTTGGATGGCGGTCTATGTATGTTGTTGTATTGCCAAATCGAATCTCATAGGATCTTTCTGACTAGTAATTGCATTGTTATGCCTTGCTCAGTTCCTATCGATTGCCCTGCTGTAATTTGTTTACCCTTCATGCCATGTTGTTTATCTAAGGAGATCACCTCTAGTGAACTATGTACCCCGGTCCAATCTTTACCATTGATACATCTTACACTGTTACTTGTTTACTTGCTGCAAACCATTACCTTCCACACCATACGTTTAATCCTTTGTTACAGCAAACTGGTGATCTTGACAACCTCACTGATTCGTTGGGGAAAGTCTTGAGTTTGTGTTGTGTAGGTCTCCGCATTGCTAGCAACACCTGTGTGACATTTCCTTCCTCCTTCTGGTTCAATAACCTCGTTCTCTACTGAGGAAAAACTTGCTGATGTGCTCATCACACCTTGCTCTTGGGGTTTCCAACAAAGTCCTCTCTGACAGGCAACAATCTCCTCCCCCAAATTAATCATCAAGATCTCCGAACATACCATAACATCAAGATTTTAGAATATTTACCTTCAGATCACAGTTCAAGGAGGGCAGGGTGTCGTTCACCTTGGACTCCATGGTTGACGCCAGAGCCCTATGGAGGAAACAGCCCAATCCTTCTGCCGCGAGTGTCGAGCTCGAGGAGGCCCATTACGGTAGCACCTCAATTTCTATGCCACGGGTGTCGAGCCCGGGAAGGAGTAGGGTGGAGTCAGTGAGCGGGGATGGTATGAATTAGGAGGTACTAGGCTGGATCGACGCCCACTCGGTGCTCATCCCCGTCGGCCGCCGATGTGGAGCTCTCCGACGCGCAATGGCCACGGTCGCTATTCCGGTATACACGAGTCCCGCGCCCCTGCATCCTCCTTCGATGACGCCTAGGGCTGGCTTGCCCGCGAGCATGATGAGCTCGAGCACCTCCTAGAACACTTCGGCGACCAGAGTCGACGGGAAGGGGAAGGAAAGAGCAGGAGACACTGGTGGAGAACGTGCCATGCGTCCCGGTTGGTAAGGGGCATTATTCCCGGTTGCCCAACCGGGACGGGGCAATCGGGACTAAAGCCCCAACCTTTAGTCCCGGTTGCCCCACCAACCGAGACAAATGGGGGTACACGTGGTCGCGGCAGAGGGCGAGGGGGTGGAACAACCGTCCCGGTTCGTAACACGAACCGGGGCAAATAACCTTCTGCCGGGGCAGAGATTTGGCACATTTCTCTGCCGCGGCAGAGAATTCATTTTGGCCACTTTTGTTGCCACGGCAGCATTTTGGCCACTTCTTGTGTCGCGGCAGAGAATTTATTTAGGTTGATTTATTGTTTATTTAGTGTTTTGCACTCATCAATGAAGGAACCATTATATTACACAAGATCATCATGACAATATTACATTCGATACACGCATCGAGTTCATGCACTACATACAAAAGTTGCTCTTTGTACAATCCCTATTGTCTATACACAGCCGAATAGTATTCCCCTTTTGGGTCTAGGACTTCTGCATCCAAGAATCCCGCCAATTACTCATGAATTGCTCGTACGCGATCCTTTGGCAGAAGACCGTCCCGTAGATGTTCGATCTGATTTAAAAAAGGAGTCAGCCTATATGAATGAAACTAAACACAATTTGATTGTAATTAAAAACTATGGAAATTGTTTACGTACGTGGAGTTGCTCTAAATTTCTGCCCTTCTCATCGCACGTCTGCCGGATGAACTCGCAAACATAGTATCCACATAGATTGTTACCTGGTCCCTGCGTCAGGCACTTTACGAGAACATAGTTCAATCAAAATAATAATCAAGCATGATAATAACTGTATCAAAACTAGAATCAAAGAGATGCGCGGACATAGCTAGTGGTGCTTACATCTAGTGCCAAATATAAGCTCCGCTTTCCAAACACCCCTAGCCTTGTTGGTGAACCTTTTCCAAGCGCTGCCCGGCAAAGAAAACGAATAAAATAAGTTATTAATTACTTGATATCATAAAATTCACGAATGTTGCTGATATAGTGTCGTAATGATTAGAATTACCGCTGGAGAAGTATCTGCATGTCCTTCCACTGCTCAAGGGGTTTATGTTTCGAGTCCATGACTAGTACACGCCCTTTGTCAAGTTGAATGATTAACAGAATATAGTGGTAGCTGTGAATGCATAACTAATCAATTATATACTTAACATCGAGTAAGCGAAATAGAAAGTGTATACAAGACAATAACACTCACTCGAAGTTGTAAGGAAAAAGTATTTCCCTTCTGGTTTCTTGAAACCTTAACGCGTGTACTATATTATCCTCCGTATCCTGGGGGTTTGTTTTGAGATTAGCTTGATGAACCCAATATGGGTCAATGAAGCCAATTTCATAGATTTGTCCTCTGCTGCATTCGAGAATCTTCATTCTGCATATTACAGTATGATTCTATACATGCAATAAACAAGGTGAGATAGCTGGAGACTAAATTAATTACATAATTAGTACTTACAGACAATAGGCACTGATGATCGATTTGTCCAAGGCATCTTGATTGAATAATTGAAATATTTCATCAAATTCAATGGATATCATGTCATCTATATCTTTCCCATAATGCTTTTTTGTAACCTTCAGCACTATCCAGTTAGCCCCGGCCTTTGTGGCATGCAAGTACCAGTTATGCAATCTTCACATTTTTGTTGGAAGATTATTTACCTCTTCAGGTTTGACGAGAGGTTTGCCGTACTAGTATTTTTATGCTACTTCACTCACGGGGAAGTACTCTAACTGGGATAAGTACTGGGCAATACTCATAACTTGAGCAGCGGCAGCTTCTCCGTATTGTGCAACTACCTCTGGATCATACTGCTCTTCGGCCCCATATTTGCTCGACCCCACATTGGTTTGGGAAATCACCTTGAGAGGGGCGCAAGACTGTTTTGCTTGTTCTTCGAGCTGGGCAACAGATTTCTCGCTTACATCAGTACTGCTCTTCGAGGATTTTTGTGCCGCATGTGACTTGAGAATAGAACGCTCATAGTCTGATGACAGCTTTGGCTCGGGTTGATGAAGAGACTTTAGCATTTTCAACACTTTGGCTTTTTCTTCTTTGGTGCTGGGGAACTCTGGCTCTTTTGGCCGCCTTAGCTTAACGAAAAACGCTGTCGTTTACGCATCAACGATCGCCGTAGTCTCCTCTTCAATACAGTCATAAGCTCTCTTGGGAGGAACCTTTGGTACTTTTGGAAGAGGCTCTTGTTTACGTTTCGGCGATCGCTTACCACGACGCAGAGTAGCGGTACGCTTACGCTTTTTATCCTGAGGCGCCGGGATGGCTCTCGCGGCGATGGCTCCCGCGGCGATGGCTGCGCCAGAGATTGGTGAGGCGACGGAGCCGGGTGAGGCGACAAAGACGGCTGCCGCGGCAGCGACGACCTCGCTGGAGATGGGTGAGGCGGCGGCGAAGATGGCCTTGTCGTGTGATTTCGAAGCACGATACATTCCTTTGGCCATAGAATGGTGACGTTTTTTGCGTCTCCCAGTTCAGTCACATCCCCTTCACCTGCAGGGTAGTCAAGCTTCAAAACTTCAAAGGTGGGCATGATTTCATCCACCCTGACAACAGCGTAGCCCTCTGGAACCGGACGACAGTGGTAAGTTGGTGTGGGTCCAATTGGTAAGGCATAGCCGACCGCCACCTTCATTGATATGTTCACAACTTTGACATGTAGCTCGCAGTGTGTCATCTCTGTGATATCATCCACTGGGTAGCCAATAGGAGCCATCGTTGGTGCACCATCGGCATCGCCATTGTCATCACCCGGGACCTCAGTGGAAGCCAAACTGCTTTTTCGATTATTCGATAGGCCGGTAGCATCGAATGCAGTGTGCTGCTGAGATGGGCCGGTAGTACTTTGCTCTTTAAGTGCATTAATTTCATCTTGTTGTTGCTTTATTCGTTCTTCAATTATACGCATTCGCTCTTTCTGAATATCTGCTTCAACTTCCGCCCTGTCCTTTCTCCTCTGATGGCTTCTATCGGGATATTTCTTCCTCTCTTCGGGAAACCAGTCCTCCATGGTTTGGAGCCGCTTGTGCCTCGTGTTCATCCATCATGTTCCTTATTTCCAAGGGCGAGTGTGAGCTCATCATTCTCTCTATCGGGAATGAAGTCCCCATCTTTAACAGCCTTTACTGCTTTTCTCATCTTCTCGATTGGCAAGGGGTCTTCTTTATGTTGTATGTTATATATACACTTCCCTTCCGAGTCCAACGTGCCCCCATGCCCGTAAAACCAATTCCTTGAACGTTCTACCCAATCGTCTGTCTCTGGGGTGATTTTTGTAGCACACAGTTCATTCTCAAGTTTCTCCCACTTAGGAATGCCAGCCCTGTAGCCACCTTGCCCCATAGTATGGTGATACTTCTTGTTGGCACCATTCAGCTTATTCGTTGCAGACATTTTCTTAGCTTTTTCTGATGTCTTGTATTTCACAAACTCAGCCCAGAATGGTTTTATCTTCTCAAACTGAATATTCTTGAAATCGGGAGTCTTCTCTTTCACGACATAGTCAAGGTGCAATCTTTTCTTCCAGTTGGTGAAAAACTGGGCCATCTTCTTCAAAGCCCACTCCCTGACCTTAGCCTCCATGGCTCTCCCATGTTTTAAGGCGTCCTCAACTGGATCCTCCGCATTTGGATCCAGCTCTATCTTCGGAGGTTTGAAATTAACCATGAGCCTCTTCCACAGTAAATCTTTGGCGTGGTTAGGGACAAATAAACATGTTCCCTCTTCTTCCGCATCAGCAGGCCTATTCCAATTTCGAATGGTGATCGGGATTAAGTCCCTAACGATTACTCTGCATTGTGCCACAAATTTGTTTGCGACAACTTCGGGAGCCGTCGGTTGACGTTTTCAGCGACATCTTCGATCCTGAACCTCTCATGGTCTCCCAACTTTTTGGTTGGGCCTCGTAAGCTCTTTTCAGTAGATTTGTTCGATCCGGAGGGCTAAAAGAAGAAAGATCGTCGCTACTATTTCTATATAGATAGCAGATGATTCATTAATGAATTAATTATATTACATGCACCTCGCCAGAGCGGTCGTCTTCTCGATTACACAAGGCATCGCCTTCTCCCTCGCGGAAGGCAACACCTTCAACCTCAACCAAGTCGTCTATTCCGGCAAAAAGAGGATCACCCTCACCGGAGTTGTTCAGAAACGTCGATACATCTAAATTTTCTTCCCCGCGGATCACACCTTGGATCAACTCTTCCTTTTCTTCGTCTCTGTCGTGTGGGTCCATATTTTCTGCATAGGTGGAAAAACGGATAAGTCAAAATGGATAAACCCTAATTCAGAGAAACCCTAATATAGACATACATAATAATAAAAATATATACATACACACTATATATACATACACAATATATACATACACACTAAAAGGGAAGGGGCGGCTGGAGCGCGTGGCGATGGACGGAGACGGAGGCGCTGTGGCGGTCGGGGAGGAGGTATAGGCCGAATGCTCAAACAAGGATGATGATATGACAAGTTGAATTGCATTGAAATGAAACCCTAAAACTTGCTCAGCAATTTAAACGGGGTTCCGAGGGTTGAAAACCCTAACTCGGGAAACTCCGGAAACACATGAGAGGGGTTGATTTAGTTCTCTAATTAAACTTGTCATTAAAGTTGATTAGCAATGCATGATTATAGCTTAAAAAGGTAGAACTCATTTTTCTGAACATTTTGATTAGCAATGCATGATTATAGCTTAAAAAGGTAAAACCAACTTATATACTTTTTACACCCGGGCTACAGCTAGCAGGAGAGCAGACGATTGGGCCTAGGCCAACTCATCCTCCACGTAAGGTGGTGGGACCCAGGCCAGGTTGATGGGGTTGACCACGTGACAACGCCGGTGACGTCACCGTGATGTCATTGACGCCTTGATGAGCCTCGAGCGACAAAGGGGGCGGTGGAGCTAGCCGAGCTGCGTGTGCGTGTGCGTGCTAGAGAGAGGAGGTTGAGGCGAGCCAAAGAGTAGCGGCGCCGCCTCGAAAAGGTCACCGGAGAGGGGAGCACGACGACGATGAGCGACGGTGGTGGCAGGTGGTCGACAGGGAGGAGGAACAAGAGCGAGAGGGGGCGAGAGATAGGGTCCACGAGAACCAGCAGCTCACCACGACGGCCGGCTACTAGGGCCGGCTAGGGTTTGGCCAGAGAGGGAGAGAACGCACGCGAGGGGGAGAAAGAGGGAGAGAATGCACGACGATGCACGGCGGCGGACAGAGGTGATGGCGGGGCAGCCGGCGACACGTCTCCATGTGCGCGCGCGTCGGGATCATATCAACTAAAATAATCATCAATTAAATATCATCACTATTGCGCACGCGCGTCGGGATCTACATCATCTAAATACACACCTAAATCATCTAACAACTATACACCTAAAATCTAAATAATATATACATACACCTAGAATAATATACCCCTAAAATAATATATACATACACCTAATAAAATAATATATGCATACACACACCTAAAATCTAAATACATCTACACAAGTCAAAAAAAATACACAGTATATACACATGTCAAAAAATCTATATACACGGTACTAATAAAAGAGCCTCTCTCGATCGGGTGGTATACTACCGGACGTCTGTGGTGGCGTGGCGGAGAAGGAGAGGAGGCGATGGCGGAAGCGAAGATGACGGAGTATGGCGGCCGAGTGCGTGGATGATGAGTCTGGTAGAAGCGCGTCTGACACTTATCTGAGACGGAGGCGGAGACGGAGGACGAGGCGGCCAGCGAGCGAGGCGAAGCGGCCGGGCCAGCGCTGTGATTCTTGGGCGCTTGTCGAGATGACGGAGAGTCGGTAGCTGGCCGGAGGAGGCGGAGGCGGAGCGGCCGACGGCGGTATGACGGCAGCACTGGCGTCGTCGATGAAAGCAGAGAAGTGAGATGGGGAAGAAGAAGAAGAAGAGGCGCGTAAGTTATAAAGTGGAGAGTATACGTCCCGGTTGGTGGCTCCAACTCGGACTAAAGGATCATACGTCCCGGTTTGAGCCACCAACTGGGACGTATACTCCATTTTTTCAGCAGAGCAAGGGTTGGCGCGCGTAGGGTCTTTAGTCCCGGTTGGTGGCTCCAACCGGGACATATGACCCTGTTTTCAAATTTTTTCAGGAATTTTCTGTCTGTTCCCGCCTTATTTTTTATTTTGGGGTTTAAATTTGTAATATTTTTTAAATGATAATTACTTTAGAATTTAGAAAAACTTTAAACATAAAAAGTGTTTAAATTTGAATAACTAATTCAAAATCATTTTCTGTTTTTAAAAATAATTAATGTAACCATTTAAACTATGAACCATTTAAAATTAAAAATGAATTAACTTATATTTTTGAATATTAATTTGGAATTTAGAAAAACTTTAAACATAAAAAGTGTTTGCATTTGAATAAATAATCCAAAACCATTTTCTGTTTTTAAAAAATAATTAATGTAACCATTTAAAATTAAAAATGAATTAACTTATATTTTTTGAATATGAATTTGGAATTTAGAAAAACTTTAAACATAAAAAGTGTTTGGATTTGAATAAATAATTCAAAACCATTTTCTGTTTTAAAAAATAATTAATGAAACCATTTAAAATATGAACCATTTACAATTAAAAATGAATTAACTTATATTTTTTTAATATTAATTTGGAATTTAGAAAAACTTTAAACATAAAAATTGTTTGGATTTGAATAAGTAATTCAAAACCATTTTCTGTTTTTAATTTGGATTTGAATTAACTTATATTTTTTATATATTAATGGGCGGAAAAAAGGACGGAAAATAATGGACGGAAAGAAAATTTTATTAGGATAGAACTAGAATTAAAGTACATAACGCAACTAACACAAAGTTACATAGAAGAACTGAAAGTTAAGATACATGGCCAGATTAAGCCACAATCGGCCGAACTTGTTTTGCAATATTGGAGTGATTTAGTCATGCTCCTGCCTACATCTGTAATACTCGCCACTGTAGTCGTCGTACTCACCGCGGCCGTCGTCGCTGTCATCGTCGGGGTCGCCATAGTTGAACCTTGAAGGCTGAATACGAGTGGGATGGACTTGAGGGTAGCGCAGGCGAGGGCTAGAGTCGGCGGCCGTGTCGTAGGCCATGACGCTCTGGAGAGTCCGGCCGCGCCATCACAGCCGACGGCCGGCCTCGTTGAAGTTTGGAGGAGGTGGTCCGTCCTCCTCGTGCCTGGCGAGCGCCCTCTCACGCCGATCCACGAAGAAGGCTTTCCAAGTCGGGAAATAGTCGGGATGCCATTTGGGATTCCTCCGCTGCTCCGGCGTGAACTCGAAGTAGTAGTGGTTCGTGATGGCCATCCGACGCGCCACACCTAGAAGGACAGGAGGAACCGGCACGCCTCCGGCGCTCAGCATCCAGCCGACGGGGACACAGTAGCCCGGCGGGCAGGGGTAGTTCGAGGCGCAAAGCGCCTCCGCCTCCCTAGGAGTTAGTGCTACGGTGCAAGTCATGGGAAAGAGTGATGAGGTTGCAGATATGAGTCTAGAGATGTGCAATAACAATGGAGGCCAACCCTACATATATATATAGTGAGAAATGGCAGGAAGATAACTGGAGGGAAGAACTGGCGGGAAAAAGCAAGGGAAGAAATGGGAGAAATCTTAGGAAAAATGGCGGGAAGAAAAATGGCGGGAAGAAAAATCGCGGGAAGAAAAATGGTTCATTTAGAACTTGCATTAGATCTCTGAAGAAACAACATATTGCGAGTCTAAAATGATTTTTTCAAACAATCACGGGCGATAGATCATGTACCTATAGTACAAACCGGACCCACTTCCTACCGATTCGGCAGACATTTGTCCTTTTTACCCGGGATGGACGAAAAGGTTTGAGATGTCCCGGTTGGGAAATAGTCCATGTAAGGTGGTCTAGTATTTTAGGAAAATGAGACGGTAGCATTCTGAAACGGCATTTTGGTGATTACTTCACAAAACGACCCGTTTTTTGCGCTCGGAAAATGGAAAAAGGCTTTTCCGTGCGACAAAAAGGAAAACTTCCTCCTGCAATATTATTCTCCATACCAATGTCCACACGCATGCATAATATGGGCACAACATCACAAACTATGCCGTGATTCAACACATAACATCGGTCATTTGGACCGAAAGTCATGAATCCTCGAACATGATAGGTCATTTTGTGAAGGTTTTTTCGAAACATGATCAATATACCAAGTCTGGTATTTTTCCTTTCAACTATGTAACATAATATGACACCACGCGAAGGATTTTCATTGTTCGGATTTTTTTTGAATTTATTATGCCCGTTTTGAATTATCTGAATTTCTAACTATGGTCGAACCGGTGTGCATGAAGATAGGGGACGAGCATCGTTAGAACTTGCATTGGATCTCTGAAGAAACCACATATTGCGAGACTAAAAATGATTTTTTTTAAAATCACGGGCTATAGATCATGTACCTGTAGTACAAACCGGACCCACTTCCTACCGATTCGGCAGACATTTGTTCTTTTTACCCGGGATGGACGAAAAGGTTTGAGATGTCCCGGTTGGGAGATAGTCCATGTAAGGTGGTCTAGTATTTTAGGAAAATGGGACGGTAGCATTCTGAAATGGCATTTTGGTGGTTACTTCACAAAACGACCCGTTTTTTGCGCTCGGAAAATGGAAAAGGGCTTTTCCGTGCGACAAAAAGGAAACTTCCTCCTGCAACATTGTTCTCCATACCAATGCCCACACGCATGCATAATATGGGCACAACATCACAAACTATGCCGTGATTCAGCACATAACATCGGTCATTTTGACCGAAAGCCATGAAACCTCGAACATGATAGGTCATTTTGTGAAGGTTTTTTCGAAACATGATCAATATACCAAGTCTGGTATTTATCATTTCAACTATGTAACATAATATGACACCACGCGAAGGATTTTCATTGTTCGGATTTTTTTTGAATTTATTTTGCCCGTTTTGAATTATCTGAATTTCTAACTATGGTCGAACCGGTGTGCATGAAGATAGGGGACGAGCATCGTTAGAACTTGCATTGGATCTCTGAAGAAACCACATATTGCGAGTCTAAAAATGATTTTTTCAAAAAATCACGGGCGATAGATCATGTACCTGTAGTACAAACCGGACCCACTTCCTACCGATTCGGCAGACATTTGTCCTTTTTACCCGGGATGGACAAAAAGGTTTGAGATGTCCCGGTTGGGAGATAGTCCATGTAAGGTGGTCTAGTATTTTAGGAAAATGGGATGGTAGCATTCTGAAACGGCATTTTGGTGGTTAGTTCACAAAACGACCCGTTTTTTGCGCTCGAAAAATGGAAAAGGGCTTTTCCGTGCGACAAAAAGGAAAACTTCCTCCTGCAACATTGTTCTCCATACAAATTTCCACACGCATGCATAATATGGGCACAACATCACAAACTATGCCGTGATTCAGCATATAACATCGGTCATTTGGACCGAAAGTCATGAAACCTCGAACATGATAGGTCATTTTGTGAAGGTTTTTCGAAACATGATCAATATACCAAGTCTGGTATTTTTTTTTCAACTATGTAACATAATATGACACCAAGCGAAGGATTTTCATTGTTCGGATTTTTTTGAATTTATTATGCCCGTTTTGAATTATCTCAATTTCTAACTATGGTCGAACCGGTGTGCATGAAGATAGGGGACGATCATCGTTAGAACTTGCATTGGATCTCTGAAGAAACCACATATTGCGAGTCTAAAAATGATTTTTTCAAAAAATCACGGGCGATAGATCATGTACCTATAGTACAAAACGGACCCACTTTCTACCGATTCGGCAGACATTTGTCCTTTTTACCCGGGATGGACGAAAAGGTTTGAGATGTCCCGGTTGGTAGATAGTCCATGTAAGGTGGTCTAGTATTTTAGTAAAATGGGACGGTAGCATTCTGAAACGGCATTTTGGTGGTTACTTCACAAAACGACCCGTTTTTTGCGCTCGGAAAATGGAAAAGGGCTTTTCCGTGCGACAAAAAGGAAAACTTCCTCCTGCAACATTGTTCTCCATACCAATTTACACACGCATGCATAATATAGGCACAACATCACAAACTATGCCGTGATTCAGCACATAACATCAGTCATTTGGACCGAAAGCCATGAAACCTCGAACATGATAGGTCATTTTGTGAAGGTTTTTTCAAAACATGATCAATATACCAAGTCTGGTATTTTTCCTTTCAACTATGTAACATAATATGAAACCAAGCGAAGGATTTTCATTGTTCGGATTTTTTTGAATTTTTTATGCTCGTTTTGAATTATCTGAATTTCTAACTATGGTCGAACCGGTGTGCATGAAGATAGGGGACGAGCATCATTAGAACTTGCATTGGATCTCTGAAGAAACCACATATTGCGAGTCTAAAAATGATTTTTTCAAAAAATCACGGGTGATAGATCATGTACCTGTAGTACAAACCGGACCCACTTCCTACCGATTCGGCAGACATTTGTCCTTTTTATCCGGGATGGACGAAAAGGTTTGAGATGTCCCGGTTGGGAGATAGTCCATGTAAGGTGGTATAGTATTTTAGGAAAATGGGACGGTAGCATTCTGAAACGGCATTTTGGTGGTTACTTCACAAAACGACCCGTTTTTTGCGCTCGGAAAATAGAAAAGGGCTTTTCCGTGCGACAAAAAGGAAAACTTCCTCCTGCAACATTGTTCTCCATACCAATATCCACACGCATGCATAATATGGGCACAACATGACAAACTATGCCGTGATTCAGCACATAACATCGGTCATTTGGATCTCTGAAGAAGCCACATATTGCGAGTCTAAAAATGGGACGGTAGCATTCTGAAACAGGATTTTCATTGTTCGGATTTTTAATATACTAAAGGTTCATCTTTAGTCCCGGTTGGAGGGATTTCAGCAGGCTGGGCCAGACAGCACTAATGATAGGGGTGAGTGTCGACATTATGTCGTGCGGCGTGTACCTTGTCCCGGATGGTGTCGCTTCAGACGTAACCATGGAGCATCTTCTTTACTTAACGGAATGCTTGGGTCAGTTTTCACTGTAAAGGGCGGAATTTCATCAAACTTATTATAATCTTCTGACATGTCTGTCTTGTCCTCGATTCCCACGATGTTTCTTTTCCCTGAAAGAACTATGTGACGCTTTGGCTCATCATATGATGTATTCGTTTGCATATTTTTTCTTTTTTGATGCGGAGGACATGTCCTTCACATAGAAAACCTGAGACACATCATTGGCTAGGACGAATGGTTCATCTCTATAACCAAGATTGTTGAGATCCATTGTTGTCATTCCGTACAACTGGTCTATCTTTACCCCTTCCCCATCAGGTTGACCCATTTGCAGCGAAACAAAGGGACCTTAAAAGAGACTCCATAGTCTAGTTCCCATATCTCCTCTATGTAACCATAGTATGTGTCCTTTTTCCCATTCTCGTCTGTTGCATCAAAGAGGACACCACTATTTTGGTTGGTGCTCTTTTTATCTTGGGCGATCGTGTAGAATGTATTCCCATTTATTTTGTATCCTTGGAAATTCAATATAGTAGAAGATGGTGACGCGTCCAACAAGTATAGCTGATCTCCAACAGTGGTCATTCAAGATATGTGTCCGCATCCAACCACCGAAAGACTTCATGTGTTCATCTGTAATCCATGATTCAGGCTTCCCCGGGTTTTTGGAGCGTACAATATCCTTGTGTTCCTCGATATACGGAGCTGCCAAGGTGGAATTATGTAGAACTATGTAGTGTGCTTTAGTGAAATAATCCCCGTCCCTACATATCATTGCTTTCTTTCCCAGCGTGCCTTTTCCACTTAGTCTTTCCTCATGCCGCGAGTCAGAAACACCAATCGGCTTAAGGTCAGGAATAAAGTCAACACAAAACTCAATGACCTCCTCTGTTCCATATCCCTTGGAGATGGTTCTTTCTGGTCTAGCACGGTTATGAACATATTTCTTTAAGACTCTCAGGAACCTCTCAAAGGGGAACATATTGTGCAGAAATACAGGACCGAGAATGGCAATCTCTTCCACTAGGTGAACCAGGAGATGCGTCATAATATTGAAGAAGGATGGTGGGAACACCAACTCAAAACTAACAAGACATTGTACCACATCCTTCGGTAACCTTGGCTGGATATCTGGATTGATTACCTTCTGAGATATTGCATTAAGGAATGCACATAGCTTCACAATGGGTACTCGAACATTTTTCGGTAGAAGCCCCCTCAATGCAATCGGAAGCAACTGCATCATAATCACGTGACAGTCATAAGACTTCAGATTTTGGAACTTTTTCTCTGCCATATTTATTATCCCCTTTATATTAGATGAGAAGCCAGACGGCACCTTGATACTTTAAAGGACTTCAAAAAAGATTTCCTTCTCTGCTTTGGTAAGAGCATAGCTGGCACGATTTAAGTGACGTCCTTTATCCGTCTTGTTTTGTATATGCATGTTCTTTGGGTCTTTCATAATTTGTTGGTCCTCCCGTGCTTTTGGTGTATCTTTTGTCCTCCCATACATGCCTAGGAATCCTAGCAGGTTCACGCAAAGATTCTTCGTCACGTGCATCGCGTCGATTGAAGAGCGGACACGTAGGACTTTCCAATATGGCAGCTCCCAAAATATAGATTTCTTCTTCCACATGGGTGCGTGTCCTGTAGCAACGTCGTTCGGAACTGATTGACCGCCGGGGCCCTTTCCAAAGATTACTTCTATGTCCTTGACCATACCAAATACATCATCACCGGTAGGAGTTCGCTTCTTCCGGTGATCTGCCTCACCTTTGAAATGCTTGCCTTTCTTTCTTACGGGATGATTGGTCAGAAGAAATCGTCGATTCGCCAGGTACACAACCTTCTTGCATTTATGCAAATATGTACCTTCAGTCTTATCTAAACAGTGTGTGCATGCCTTATATCCCTTGTTTGTCTGTCCTGAAAGGTTACTAAGAGCAGGCCAATCATTGATGGTTACGATTAACAACCCTCGTAGATCAAATGGCTCCTGTTTGTTCTCATCCCACGCACGTACACCTGGTTTGCCCTACACCTGTAAGAGTTCTTCAACTAATGGCCTAAGGTACACATCAATGTCATTGCCCGGTTGCTTCGGGCCTTGGATGAGCACTGGCATCATAATGAACTTACGCTTCATGCACAACCAAGGAGGCAGGTTGTAGATACATAGAGTCACGGGCCAGTGATGTGATGCAGCTGCTCCCTAAAAGGATTCATGCCATCCGTACTTAGACCAAACCATAAGTTCCTTGCGTCACCGCAAAGTCTGGAAAGTCTCTCTCGATTTTTCTCCACTGTGACCCATCGCAGAGGTGTCTCAACTTCCGTCTTTCTTACAGTCTTCTTTGTGCCATCGCAACAACTTTGGCATGCTCTTTGTTTGAACATGCGTTTCAACCTTGGTATTATAGGAGCATACCACATAACCTTAGCAGAACCCTCTTTGGAGGGCTCTCCTCAACATCACCGGGGTCATCTCGTCGATTTTATACCGCAATGCATTGCATACCGGCATTTATCTAAATTCTCATACTCCTTACATGTAGAGGATGCGTCATTAATGCATGCATGTATCTTTTGCACATCTAATCCTAGAGGACAAAGAGTCTTCTTTGCTTCAGAGGTACTCTCGGGAAGTTCGTTATGTTTTGGAAACTTGGCTTCATTATTTTCAGCATCTTTTCAAATGAGGAGTCAGTTAGACCACACTCGCCTTCCATCGCAACAATTCCAGGTGGTACCGAGCTTTGTCTGCCATCTTCATAATTTGGGTACAACAATTTCTTGTGATCTTCTAACATGCCCTCTAACTTCAACTTCTCATTTTCATTTCACGGTCTCGCTTTGCATCGAAATGACCCTACCAAGTTCATCACCGCTCATCCGGTGCCCGTTCTTCACCTCCTTCCTCTCCATTGTCTTCCATTGCGGTATCAACGTATTCAGAAACATATGATGATAGTTGTTATCATCATCTTCTTCTTCACCATCTTCCATCATAACCCCTCTTTCCCGTGCTTGCTCTAAGCAATTATAGTTGGGCATGAAACCTTTCATAATCGGTGGTAGGAATGATTTTCGAGAAAGAGTACTCCTTGTTGTTCCGACATTGAACACATGGACAACGTATAAAACCATTCTCTTTGTTTGTCGTAGCCACATCGATAAATTTATCCACGCCTTTCATACCCGGCTACGCGCCGGTCACCGTACATCCATTCCCGACCGTTCATCTGCATCATATAAGTAAGTTTATCAAAAAACAGGACATCATAAATAGTGAAATGACCAATTCATATCGACATATGCATTGTATCAATGACAGAGAAAAGATAAGATTGCTAACCTCGATCGAGGGAAATAAAGAGGAGAAAGCTCAAGTGCGTCTCGGACACCTTCTATATTTTTGTTCTATGAGAAATTGAACGGGATTATTCACTCAAACATTTCATCAAACACCTTGAATGCATGCATAGGGGAAAAAATAGCACACCCCTCACACCTTCCACCAAGAGAAAACAGAGGAGGCGTTGCATTTATAGGGAGAGCATCGTCGGGTTACATTTATAGAGGGCGGAGATACGCCCCGTGGACTAACGCCAACCTTTAGTCCGGTTTGTGTTACATGGGGGCCTCTACCACGGGGCGTATGCCTCAACCGGGGGCCGACGTGCCGGGCCAGCGTGCGGCATTAGTCCCGGTTGGTGGCGCCAGGGGACTAATAATGCGCGCGGATGGATGGCCTGTTTTCTACTAGTGAGAGTGCAGTCCTCACGCTGGAGGTGGGGACGAAGGGGATGTACTAGGTCGATAGAGGGAGCTGGCCGAGTACGGAATGGGGAACGACAGGCAGCAAGTCGTGGGGCGATGGCGAGGTAGGTGACGGGTGTTTCTGACTGCGGCTTTGTTCCGAGTGAGTGTAGATAGGTAGGAGTAGGTGACGGCCCGATGGGTGTATTCAGGGGCGGATCTGCACACAGGGCAGCCCGTGCTATAGCCCTGGGCTTAGGGTCAAAACTGTACTAGAATTCGTTTAAAAATTGGTAAAATTTATGTAAAAAAGTAGTTTAATGCTTAAACACAAGGACCAGCCTGGGGCTTGGCTAATTTCTAGGTCCGCCTCTAGGTGTATTCCATCCATTTTTTATTTGAGAGTTTCAAATTAGTTGTGTGTGTGCAATCTTTTTGTAGATAATAGGATGGGTGTATGTATGTGTTACAAGGGATTAAAAAAGGTTCAGTCTTGATAATTTTATGGTTTTAGAAGTTCTTATAAAGCTATTTATATAAATTGATACTAATTATATTCACTTCAAATTCCGTAATCATGCATGTTACCCGGCGGTTTGTTGTGTTAAATTTTATGGAGTATTTCATGAAGAATTTTATATCCTACACTCCTGAATATGAATATGTATATCCATATGGCAAATTTTAGCACAAAGTTGGCTGTAGTTGTGGTTGACTCGGAATTTAATAATGAATACATGTGAAACCTAAACTTGGATGTTGAGCAAAGCAACATAGATCCCACGTGTCATTAGATGTTGAATGGTCCACATAAGAGTAAGTTCAATAATAAAGTCAGTTGTGAAATATAAGTCATTGCCACATCACTTACATTCAATTTAATAGTCAACAAATACAATAAGTAGATATAGAAAAGTACTACTTTATTAATACATGATCCACCTCATATACTAACAAGGTGCCTACGAGCACGTGCTACAACTGACTCTCGGTTTAGAGCCCGCTTTTCTTATATCTCATCGTCTTACTCATGTAACTAAGCAAAACAATAGTATTTTAATCTTTATATCCAGCTAACTAGATCTTATTGTATTTGCTCTACGAAAACCAGATCATACAAACCCAGTAATAAAGACATCATTAAATGGGAATGCAAAGTTCCAATTGTTCTCATAGACTCATAACGGTATGTATCCTGTCAATACATTACGATCTTAATTGATTCATTCAAGGCATAATGTAAAATTTCATACATGATGTCCTCTATCAAATTATTTAGTTCTTAAGAGCAAGTTTAATAATAGAGTCAACTATTGGCTATAAGAAACTTTCATGTCACCTGTAACTAACTTATAGTCAATATGTATACTAACCAACTATAAATATATAGTATCTATACCTAATAATAAAGAAATGAGCGTTTCTTATAGTATCTACATTTTCTGGACAGCTTTACCCTCTCACCAATCTACATATAACGTACCAATGCCATTATACCGGTTTGTTATTGATCGCGTGCGCTTGTCATGACTTTCCTTAGCTAGAGTCCGACCCAAACTCTTCCCCCGGCCCCTGCTGCATGTCAGCCCTCAACTACTTATACACGCGCCCCCGTTAATTTGTAACTCCGATTTACTTCTTCCTCTCTTCTTTACTTCACCGCACGAGCCGATCAAATCGGGGAGATTGGTGCCCTTCGCCTTCGCTTGCCCGGTGCTTGTGTCACCGCAAGCTAGAAGATCAAATCTCGCCAACCATGTGTGCCATCGAGAGGCGGGAGTGGGCCATGGCACCGTCTACGCCCTACTACGAATACGACAGACGGAGATCCAAGCACGGATGAGGCAGCGCGACATGTGAGGCATCCAACGGCACCGAGTTGGATCTGGGCAGTACCCCGCAGCTCTAGGTAGTGCGTAATCCAAGAAGCTCTCTGTTGAGGAGCAGGTCGTCTGCAAGGTCTGAGCGCACAGCAGCAGCGGTGGCTTGATTAGAAAATCATCTTTCTACTTTGGATTGGATCCTGGGCTAATTAGCTGCAGCCTCTCACAGAGTACTCATTAATTAATTTGATGGTGGTGCAAGGTCGGCTGGGAAGAGAAAGACAGTTGATCAGAAAATCATCTTTCTACTTTGGATTGGATCCGGGGCTAATTAGCTTCAGCCTCTCACAGAGTACTCATTAATTAATTTGATGGTGGTGCAAGGTCGGCTGGGAAGAGAAAGACAGTTGATCAGAAAATCATCTTTCTACTTTGGATTGGATCCGGGGCTAATTAGCTTCAGCCTCTCACAGAGTACTCATTAATTAATTTGATGGTGGTGCAAGGTCGGCTGGGAAGAGAAAGACAGAGGGAATGGAGATGAGTGCGACGCGATCAAACATGACTGATATGGCTGGTGCCCGTCTGCTGCACATCTCTTTGATGGCGCCTTCGATAATGCAATTAACTGCGATGGATGGATGGGACAACATCATTAGGGATCACAATGGAGATTTTGCCGTTGCTGGAGCGGGAAATCGATCAGGACGTATGTCGCCTGCTGCTTTCTCCAGAAGTACTACGTTTTGTTTGTGTCCAACTAAAAAGAGAATGAGGCTCTAAAGAATCAACGGAGCGAAGCATTATAAAGAGCATAAATAGATGGACCTTCAATAAATAAATATCATTGAAGAATAAATAGTAGATAATGTTGCTTAGTTGGTTTTTAACTATTTTTATCTAATTATCATACATTTATATGGTCGTTAATTTTATGTGAAGACATGTCTTTGAATTGTGTTTTACATGTGCACTTATATTTTCGACATGAGACACATTTGACAGACTCGGTATAAAACTCGCTAAAATCATCTTCTGGTGCATCTGGTGGCACCGAAACGACTTGGTCTTCAATGGAGCCGCTCCGACAGCGACGACTATTACGGCTAAAATCATCGAGGATTTTGATAAGTGGTGCTTAGTGGGTCACTTTAAGAGCGATAGTTTTAGCCTTTCACGGCCGTTGCGTCAGGCGTGGCTAGATGATGATTAGGTCTCTTAGAAGTTAGATGAGCTTCCACCTTTTGTTGGCAGCGGACTTATCATTTTTAGAAATGAGATTATTATACATGATACCGTGTGTTACACGTGCACGCTTACTAGTGTTAAAAAGTTGACTAGTATAATTTATACTACTCAGTAAAATCGGCACCGTACTTAAAAATCTCTTGGACGGCCCCGGCCCAAAAGGCCTACTGCTAGGTCCAATATAGCCCAACTCGTTCCTCACGATGAAACCCGCCTCTGTCGCTTCCAGTCGCAAGGCCGCCGTGTTCTGGTGGTCCTCATTGACCACGACCAGAGCGCGTCCCCCTCGCCTCTTCCACGAGTCCACCTCGGGTGCGTGGGTGCCTTCGTGATGTGATTTCTGGTCTCGATTCTATTGGCGGCGGCACGAAGAGAGAGATGCCGGCGACGGTGGGGTGGAGCTATTGTGGATGGGGAAAATCCCGGTGAGGGTTGGCGCAGGGGAGGGAAGGTGCTCAGCGAAGTGGTATCCAGGATAGGGAAAACGACGTGAAATGCAAGCATTCCATGGGAGGATCACCACGTGTGGATGGCGCTCATCGTCGCCATCCAGACAGTCCACTTCAGCTATGTTTTCCTGCGAGAGGTCGGAGTGCGGCGTGTGGAGAGGCGTGAGTGCCCCACGCCCACACAGACGGTCGGCTACGAGGTGGCGGGTGCTCGGGCAGGTGCCTACCATCACAGAATTCTTGTGTTGGCTCTGCTGCGAAGAGCACGGTGGCTGGCCCCATCATCGGCAGCAACCTCATGGCTCGGTAAGTTATCTGCTTGTTGAAGGCTGGCGTAAACCCCAAATTGTCCTGACGAGGTGACATTCTTCTTCCTTTTCAGTTTTCACGATATCATGATGAGCTACTTGAATTTGTAGCATCATAAGTTCTAGATTTATAATGGACTAGTACTAACAAAATGATACACTGGTGTGGCACAATTCTGTTACATGATTTCTTTTAGTCTATGAAAATATGCAAGTACAAGTCAGTGCCTAAAGGGAACCGAAGGAGAAAGACAATAAGTCTAGTTTTGTGCAAAATAGTGTTTGAGTCTTAAAGCATCTGGACATATGTTGAATGGGCTAATTTTAAAATCAATATAAATAAATTTGACAGTACTTTGTCGTATGATTAGCTTGATTACTATCAGTTACCTTTGCAGTAGTTACCTTTGCAGTTTTTACAGAAACATCAAGCATGGCAATGTTTCCTTTTCTGCTTGGCATCTATTTCATATACAAGTTATAGGATGGTACCTAGGCATATCTTAATGGTACCAAACTAATACTAGTTTGAAAAAAAACACAAGCTACATTCTAGACCGGTGGCTTTGTTAGGCATTTATTTGTGGTGTTGCATCATATTTACATTACCAAGGAACCATTCACTTTATTTCAGTATTGACAGTCTGCTAGAATGGCGACAGAGTTAATTGCTCTCTAAAGAGAAAAGTGTCATGGACATAATAAAAGATCTAGCATTCGCGCTATTTGACAACCAGGGTATAGAATAGTTATTTTACTCCCACCCTGTATCTTTAGAACTGTATATTATTTTTACATCACGGTTTCTTACTCTGTAAGTTAAGAAGAACATAATAAAATTTAGAAATGACATAATTTTTTTTATTTTCTTGCCATATAAAATTACGATGAAAATACGTATTTTTTGGTGTTTTTACACTATAATGACTCATAAACTTTATTTTTATGTTGAAATTTTTGGTTATAGTAAATATATGAACATAATTATTCATATACAAAATATTTTTTTTTAATCTAACAACATAAAAATATATTGGGTGCAGAATAACAATTCTACACCCTGGTGCTGAATAGGGTTTATATATATATATATATATATTTACTACTATTAAACAAGCAAACATTAGTTTTCTTAGGGACACCCTGCTTATTGTACACAGACCCGGTAAACCAATCAACACCGCATGCATAGACCAACTAATCTCAATCTAACAGTCGGTATTGTATGGTGTGCACTTAGCTACTCCACCGACAGAGGAATATTCCACCCATGCGTCCGCATTATTCCGCCCGTGCCTACCGACGGCGGCAAAAAGCCGTTGTTCTATCACCGCTGCCAGCCCGCGCCGCCGCCATAGTAACCTCACGCCCTGCTAGCCTGCCCTATCCGCGCTGCGTCGCATCCATCCCACCCCTCCCTCCCCTGCCTCTTCGTTCGCGCCACTCTGCGCCCACGCCTCAGCCCGGGTCCGCGCGCTAGGAGATCGGGATTTGCCGTCGCTACTGGGCTCGGATTACGCGAGAGGGCTCGGGGGCTGCCGGCTTTCCCATGCTGGGTTTTCGCGTTCCTGCTGCCGCTGATTCAGGCTTGGCTGCTTGGGTGCCCCGTTCCGGTGAGATTCCTGGCAACCATCCATCTCCCGTGTTTCTGAATTATCCCTTTTTTGCGGGTAATGTTTCTGAATTGTCTCATTACAGTAGCTTGGTGTACTGCCACCATGTCATGATCGGTAGGCTGTGGCGTCTGATGTATGAGTGGAGTTTGGTGGAATTGTGATGTGATTTTTCGTCTGTGTAGGAGAATAGGGCTTTTTAGGCTGCAATCTGCAAGCCATGTATGCTATTCCCTATATATATATCTGAAAAGAACGTGCAGAACTGAAGGTGCATATAGAATCCATTATATGTAACATATCGCCTTTTGTGCACACCCTATCAATTTCCATCTTTTCTTTAAGAATATGTTCTGGACAGAGAATTAGACGATAATGACATGCAGGTCTCTGTATATTGTTAAATGCAGTAGATTTTTTTATTGTATAGGTGCCTTGCTAAGCAGCTTTTCACCCTGTCTCTGTGGCCTTGAGTTGTAATATTCTCCTACTGCAACATCCCTTCTTCTTATAAGTATCATTAAAAGATATGAATTCTTACATGCTAAGCTGCAATTTTCCTCTTTATTTGCAATGTTAATGGGATTGTCCTTCTACAGTACGATCCAGTGCAGTCAAGCCAAAGAATATTTCATATTTTGTTTGATGCCAAGAGAAAGAGTTGGGGATTTGATGGGTTCTTATTTTCATCTTATGTTACATGCTGCGCAGAATTTCCTCAGTTAAGCAGTTGTGTTACAAAAGAGTATAACTGCTAAGCAATAATCTATTCACGCGAAAACACTTTCATTTAACTGGAACTTTTGCTTGTCAGCAAAACTGATGTAGACAGTCTGTTGTTCAATACAACATAAATTTGATTTTGATTTTAGCATGCAGAGAGGTGACTTGCTAACCCTGAAGCCTAGTGAACAAATTTATGATGTTATCATGGGTCTATTTTGGTCTGAACTAATTATGCAGCCTCTATTTCACAAGAAATGGAAGGTGCGTGTTGTTTCTAAATCTTAAAAATTGGATGGGTGGGCATTCTTGCAGAAGTGCACCGGCAAGCTCGTCAACATCCTTGAGAGCAAGCAGGAGTGACAGAGTTTAGCTCCTGTGACTACAAGATGCTCTGTTCCTGAGTCCTCTTTGTCCCGGATGCCGCCCCCTATTTGTTTCATATGTGTCATAGGACGATATACAACATATGCACGCAGAAGCCCCTGCACGACTACTCGCAGCAGCTGGAAACAACTACCGTGAGTCCCCGAATTATTCAGTTTACAAGTCTTCTAGGCAAACTAAGCTGGATGTTCTTTAGGAGACATACAATTTGCAAAAGAGCATCAAATTCTGAGATGTGATACACCTGAGAATGACAAAGATCTTACCATATATACAACATAATTGTTTGCATACTTCAATTTTTACATGCTTAATGTCCTGAGCTAATATTTCTAATGTTCTGTTGTGTAGATTCTTTTATCTATGTTGGCAAGTATTTGATGAAACCGAAGCAGGCTGCACAAAGCTAGCGCTGTACATGCATAAGATAAAAGCCCTACACAACTAGCTCAGAGAGCCTTTCCAATCAAGGGCGGGTGCAGTATTTTCCACTCTAAAACTATGAAACTGTAACCCAAGCTCTTACAGGGCTTTCTAAGGCGAAAAAAGCTTGACTTGAATTCTCATTTTCTGTTTCTGCATGTTCCAATAGCACTATCAGTCGATGAGGTCTCAAAGAATCCGGTGAAAAATCTTATGGTCAGAGGGAATGATCGTGTCAACATAACAGTTGACTCTAAAGATCAGCGGTTTTTTGAATTTTAGCTGTTTTACAGTAGAGAAGGTTACTCTTGATTATCTTGAAGTATCAGACTGATGTTCATGAATCCCATTATGTGTCTGTCTTCTCTATGTAATGGAGGTTCGTAAATTCAAGTAAATAAATAGAGGTTCATAAATTGAGGGTTCTAGCAGATGGTGAGAGTACTTTTTTCCAAATCAAATGTCTGTCATGTTGGGCCTAATTAAGTGAATGTTGATTTCAGATTCACCCACGATCTTTTCTCATTCTTAAGTTATAACACTAACAAATAGATGTGAAAGTAAGAGCAAGGCTTGTCAGCTTGTACAGTTGGCTAGGATGTTCTTGCAATGTTTTCTTGAACCTCACTAAATTACAACATTTGTACTATGGTCTAAATGATTTACATTTTTCCGTATATGGTTATTGCAATGGGAGATTACGTGCGTTGCACGTGCACGCTAACCTCCCTCCGTTTGAAAATATAAGATGTTTTAGATTTGTGAATGAGATGTATCTAGACATCTTTTAGTGTCTAGATTTATTTGAACCTATACACTAAAAGGTGTCTAGATACATCTCCTTCACAAACCTAAAACATCTTATATTTTTAAACGGAGGAAGTATATATATAAGCGCTCTATTAAACCCTGGGTGCAGAATAAGTAATTTTGCACCCGCGTCCGTCAACCGAGCCCTCGGTCAGTTGGGTTCATCAAACCTTTGCTAGTGCGGCAAGCGGTGCGCACGTCGTATTATTTTTACCGGACGGTTTCTTTTCACGTGTCCATCCTGGGCTTTGGTAGCTAAGCACCGGCCCGTCACCTCATTCTTTTTCTCATGCTTTTCAATAACAGATGGGGCGAGCCGGTTGAGAGAACATGGCAGCGGCGAGCCGGCGAGCGGTTGAGAGAACATGCCAGCGGCGAGCCTGTGAGCGGCCGCCGGCGAGCGGTGTCTGTGCTTTGCACCCTCTGGGATTCCTTGGCTCCGTCGTCGTTGGCGGGTCGAATCAGTGGCGCCGTGGTCGACTGGCTGGATTGGTGGCAATGGCGGTTTGGTGGTTGACAGCGGCGCTGCAGGCGTCTTCGGCACCCTGGTCGACCAGCGCGGCGGGTGGTGGTTGAGGGAGGCGTCGACATCGTCCGCCTCTGCTCTGTCTCCGGATCCCCTCCATCGACCCCCTGCTTTGTCGCCAGCGCTCCTCGGCCGCCAAGGCCCAATACTCCCCACGGCCAAGGCATGCTCAGAAGCTTCTCTTTTCCTCCCTCTGTCTGATCTGTGTGTTTTCCGTGGATAATAGCTAGTCTATGAATTGGATCTAGATCTTTAATCTAATTTTAGTAGCAGTCCTAGGTTGGGATCTGGCACTTTGCAATTTTACGTCAGCTTGCAGTTTGGGTACTACATTGCTAAAATGCTAAGTTCTTTCAGTGTCTCCTACTTCTTGTGGAGATACCGATATTCAATTCCAAAAGATTCATATTTGTCTCCAACTAGTGTTGATTATTAATGTGGTTTGTCCAAATAGAAGCATGGCTTGTTCTTTAGCTTAGTTTTGTTATCGGGGAGATCTAGGGGATACCCCACCATATCACCTCAATCTAGCTTTGTATAGTTTGCCTGTAGCTTACAAGCGTATCGACAATCAACATTAGAAGCTTATGTATTACTACTTGACTTGCTGACCCATATTCTCCTTCTCTACTTCCTCGCGTGGGACGTTCCAATGTCGTCTGGATCCTCAGAATCATTCTCCAAACCAATTCCTCGCGTGCAATTATACTCAGATTTTGGAAGTTAGAATAGGTTGAACCGAAAAGTTTAGCTCAAAATTAGGGTCGTGGTGGCGGCATGGTGATTGGCGTTTTTCCTCAGTGGGCAGCAAGGCCCCGGTGGTTGATGTGGGTGTCATTGTGTGTGTGATTGGCATCATGGTTCTGCCTGTCCATGGACATCAGGGTGCCTTGCTCGTTTGTTATCAGCATACACCGTTAAACAATCCCCTGATTCAGCAATTTATGTCTTGCTCTTGTGTTGGCAGTACACGCCAGCTTGTAATTTATTTCCCGTTTTTGAAAGGACGTAGAATACACCATGGTAAAGATAGACTTTGTTGAAAGAAACCGGAATCTATAAACTCTTTCATGATCCAGTCTTTGATAAGATTCACAAAAGCTACATGCAATTGAGCCTTAGCAGCCTTGTATCCTTGGGGCTTCACATATCCACTAGGGATTTTTTTTACCTGCTGAATCAAGCAAAGTTAAATTACGTTAGCGTATGAAGCAATGTAAAAACCGAACACAAAAGTAACTCAGTGATCATACAAATAAGGGTAGATAGGCTATACAAAACATCAGTATAATTCTTGCATGTACCTCTTATGGCACCAGGCACTACAGGAACTTTGTTGTTAAATATTTATAAAGTAAAACAGATGCGTTATAGCTCTATAAACTGCTCTAGAGGAGTCAAATAAATCCTTGAGTTCCTGACTAGCCTCCTGGCCGCACTCTACTCTCAAGAGTCAAAAGGCTGCGCTGGTACGGAATTCGCACACGAATCTAATTTCCCAACTATCTTTGTTACTCCCTCCGTTCCGGTGTATTAGTCCTGCGCGTACTCCTAGGTCATTGATTTGACTAACTTTAGATAAGGTATATATATATGATAAAAAATATATCATTAGAATCCTCGGATGTTATACTTTCTAAAAGTATAATTTTTATATTATATAATTTATTTTATATAGGTCAAAATGATGACCTAGGGACACACATAGGACTAATACATCGGGACGAAGGGAGTACTGTACTTGTTCAGTTCAAATCATGTGTATTCTGCAGTGCATAGCTCCCAAGTCTCTGCTTACTCACGATGGACTACATCATGTAATTATCTTGTGTTTGTTCTATTAGCAAATATCCATGGAGCTGCAGGTTTGATTTTGCTTTATTTTAGCTGCAATGCGGTGGACTCATACTGATCCGCGCACGCAGCCTGTTAGTCTTCGCTGCATTTATGGTTTAGTGGCCTGCCCTCAAACCAGCGTAATCTTGCATATCATGACTTTGATTGTTAAATCAGGTTGTTCGCTTGTTATGTTTGTGTGGCATAAACGTGATGGGAGTTGTGATTGTAGCTAGGCAGATAGGTATGTGCTACCCAGTAACATTATTGTCCCTGGGGTGTTTGTTTTAGTACACCTATGTGGTAATTAATGTTATAACAGCGATATTTTAGGATTCATAAGCTATAATTTCTTACACTCCATTCTGAAATATAGCAGAATAGTAAATGGTTTGCATGATACTGGCTTCTTGCACCTGATGTTACATGTGTCATACTCGACTACCTTTTTTTATTAGCACCTAGTCAATTTTGTAGTCAAACTATTGAATCCAATCTTAGTTGTCATTTTTGCCCTATTTGTGTTTGTGCATTCTTATGCCCGACATATTTCAATCAACATTCTGCAGTTACTTTCTTGTGCGATCTTGTGTTTGAACATAATTTTGTACTGGTCTAGATGTCCAATCTTTGCTTCTTGTAATAACAATTATGAATCGTTAATTGTCCTATCTCGCGTGTATGAAAGCAGCATGTGAAATTATGTTTCTTATCATGATAGTAACCTAATGATTTAACTGAATTATGTCTCTTATCATGATAGTACATGTGCCGGTGATGCAGTGCAATCGACACCGGAGGTCCTGTCACCTTGGATGGCATCAGGCACCCAATGGCGGTGGCGCATTGGCTCTTATTGTGACTCCAACAACAATGCCTTCATAACAGACATCAGCTTGCTGGATAATTCTCCTGGCACTGGTTCCTCAACGCTAGCTGGAGAAAATTCTAGTGACCACCGTCTGCCAGTATGAATATTGGAAATTGTGATTCATAGTCATTATATCGATGGAGGTATGAGCTAGCGCGCAAGACACTGACTTGATTGTGCTAGTCAGGTGTGATCTTTTCCACTGTAGATAAGTTATGTGAGTGATCAGTGCCTACTGATCGGAAGCAGACTGTAATTAGTGGCTCTGAAAGCCCTCTTTTCAGTAGTCGGAATTTCATGGTACCCGAGTATAAATTATGGTGTTTGCTGTGGAATTTGCTTATGTTGCAGACAACTGATTTAGTCCGGTTAGTACCGAAACCTTACGTGAATAATATAATTAGCCATGATTGCCGAGATATGATTGTCTTTTTCAAACAACAAATTACATCAGCTTGTTACTTTGATTGCGCTGTAGAATTTGGCTCACATGCATCGCTCCTTGTATGATTTTGCATTGGAGTAAAAAACTATGTCGGACATATCTCACATACAGGTCTCATGGTGTACAATGCACACGCAAAAAGTTACATCACATGAAGCGTGAGACATACGTTGGCGTTGGTTAGAAAGCATGCCGTAAAATTACATCACATGCAAGGCGCGGGATGGATTTCGTGGGCCGTTAGGAAACTGATTTGAAAACAAGCCGTAAAATTATCCCGCATGTGGACGCATGGGACAAAACGGACGAGTCGCACGTTCGATGGGCCGGGCGCAGAATAAGTAATTCTACACTCGGGTCGGTCGACCGAGCCACACCGCTTGGTTGGTTCCATCGAACCTAGTGGCGGATCCAGAATTTAGACTCAGGGTGGTCCACCTTAAAAAAAGTTTTTTTAACAAAACTAATGCAAGGCGGGTCGAGGTATGCAGTCCCATGCTCCCTCGTCCCTTTCCTACCTGAAGGGTTTCGTAGCATAGTAAATCAAAAAAATTCTACGGATGCGAACAAGAAAGCCAAGATCTAATCTAGGAGATGCAATCAACGAGAGAGATAGATGAGATCTTCATACCCTTGAAGAAATCGCACAGCGGAAACGTTCAACAGAGCGTGGTTGGTGTAGTCGTACTAGCCGTCTTCTCCTCGCGATCCGATCAGATCCTACGCCGCAAGTGGCGGCGCCTCCGAGAGATGCACACGTGCGGTGCCACGACGTCTCCTCCTTCCTTGGTCCAGCAAGTAGGGTGGAGAGATAGATTGGATCTGCAACACGACGGTGTGGTGCTAATGGTGGAGAATTTCTGCAGCAGGGCTTCGCCTACGCGCAGTCGGGAGAGAGAGAGAGGAGGAGGGCAGCAGTTGGCGGCTAGGGTTGAGGAGGTGTATGGGGGAGCCTGCGCCCTGCCCTCCTTATATAGGGGGCTGGCCTTCCCCCTTGGCCCCTCCTCCAAGCCCTAGGGCGGCAGCCCCAAGGGTTGGAGTGGGGGGCAAGTTTCCCCCCTCATTCTAGAAGGGTTCCCTAGGGTTTCTCCTAGGGTTTGGCCGGCTGGGCCTATGAGGCCTTGTGCCCCTGGCCCAAAGCGGCCAGGGCACTCCCTCGTAGGCCCACGCACCCCTCCGACAAGTGGGGCCACGTTGGTCCCACTCCGGAAGGTTCTAGAACATTCCGGTACAATACCGAATACTCCGAAACGATTCCGAAATCCAAAAACTGCTTTCCTTTATATGAATCTTATTCTTCGGACCATTCCGGAACCTCTCGTGATGTCCTGGATCTCATCCGAGACTCCGAACAAAAACTCATAAACCAATTATCCATTCTATACTAGCGTCGAGGCACGTTAAGTGTGTGACCCTACGGGTTCGAGAATATGCAGACATGATCTTCTATCAATAATCAACAGCGGGATCTGGAAACCCATATTGACTCCCACATATTAATCGATGATCATATCGGATGAACCACGATGCCAGGATTCAATTAATCCCATATATGTATTCCCTTCGTCACGCGATATTTTACTTGCCCGAGATTCGATCGTTGGTATCAGCATACCTAGTTCAATCTCGTTCACGGCAAGTACTTTACTCGTTCCATAATCCGATATCACTTTGTGATTAACTCCTTAACCACGTGCTTGCAAGCGGTGTTGATATCGATTACCGAGTGGGCCCGAAGTATATCTCTCCGACTCGGGAGGGACAAATTCCATCTCGATACATACAACCCAACAAGTACTTTCCGATCACCTGAGAGACACCTTTATGATCACCCTCACATAGGATGATATTTGATGACCTCAAAGCTTTCTTCCGATACCAGGGAGTTGTATTATCTCATGGTCTAAGGAATACAATATTTGACATAAGAAAAAGCTTCGCAAAGATGAACACGATGACACGATCTAATTGCTCTGCTTAATTTGGGTCTGTCCACTATATCATTCTCCTAATGACATGATCTCATTATTAATCGACAACTCATGTCTATGGTTAGGAAACCTTAACCATCATTAATCAATGAGCTAGTCCATAGAGGCGTACTAGAGACACGGTGTTGTTCATAAACCACACAAGTATCAAAGTTTCCGCTTAATACAATTCTAGCATGGAATATAAACTTTATCATGAACAAGAATTATAACAATAACATCTTTATTATTGCCTCTAGGGCATAATTCCAACAGTTACAAGCTACCCCCCTTAAAAAGAATCTCGTTCCCGAGATTCACTCCTCCTCTGGAAACAAATGCGGATATTTCTGTCGGATCTCTGATTCTTTTTACCATGTAGCTTCCGCTTCCGTATGATTACTCCATTGCACTTTACAGAACTTGATATTCCTTGTTCTTAATTGTCGCTCTTTGGTTTCAAGGATTTTAACTGGTTCCTCAGTGTAGGTCAGATCCTCTTGGGGTTCGATCTCGTCTAGGGACACCTTCTTCTCCGACGGCTCTAAGCACTTCCTGAGTTGCGATATATGAAACACATTGTGTATTCTCTTTAGTTTCGGGCTTAGCTCCAGCTGGTAGGCAACTTCCCCTACTCGTTTTGTAATTTTGAACGGTCCCACAAATCTGGGTGACAACTTACCTTTTGTGCGGAACCGCTGGATTGACTTGAAAGGAGTGACCCTTAAATATACATAATCCCCTTCTTGGAAGCTAAGATCAAGTCGGTGTTTGTCGGCATATTGCTTATATCTGGTTTGAGCTTCTTGCAGCTTTTCTCTAATAATCCTCACTTGAGCCTCTGCATCTTGAACTATTTGTGGTCCAAGAAGCTGCTTTTCTCCTACCTAAGTCCAATTTAATGGTGTTCTACAACTTCTTCCATACAGGGCTTCAAATGGTGATCTCCTAATACTAGCTTGATAGTTGTTATTGTATGAGAATTCTGCAAATGGTAAACATGTGTTCCATGCTGCTCCATATAAACTAGCGCGCATGACCGTAACATGTCCTCCAGGATTTGATTCACTCTCTCAGTTTATCCATTGGTTTGTGGGTGTTATGCTGTACTAAAATCCAAATCTGTCCCCATGGCTTCATGTAACTTTTTCCAAAAGCGTGAAGTGAACTATGCCCCTCTATCGGAGCAAATCTTCTTAGGTACTCCATGCAACACTACAATCTTTGTTAAATATAACTCTGCAAGCTTATTCTTTCCATATGTTTGCTTTATGGGTATAAAGTGGGCTACCTTGGTCAACCTATCGACGACGACCCATATAGCATCATATCCATTTCTGGTTTTGGGTAAACCTGTAATAAAATCCATACCGATCTCCTCCCACTTCCAATCTGGAATGGATAGAGGTTGTAGTAATCCAACCGGTTTTTGGTGGCCTGCTTTCACCCGTTGACATATGTCACAGAGTGTAACATATTCACCCATCTCTTGTTTCATATTTCTCCACCAATACCTCTTTCTCAAGTCTTGGTACATCTTCGTACCTCCTGGGTGTATGGAGAATTGTGAAGCATGTGCTTTCTGCAGGATTAAGTCCCTTAACTCCTTTTTGTTTGGTACACACAAACTTTTCTTGGAAATACATTACCCCTTGTTCATCTACCAAAAAGTCTAATGCCTCTTTTTCTGCACTTTTTCCTTAAGCCCTTGTATCTCTTCATATTTTTCTTGGGCTTGTTTAATTTGTTCATCCAATGTGGTTTGAACTTGTAGGGTAATTACTGCTTTTTCTTTAACTAATTCTAAATTCAACTTTTGGAATTCCTTCCATAGTTCCAGCTAACCCTATCACACAGTCACTGTGCTATGATATACTTTTCGGCTCAATGCGTCTGCCACCACATTGGCCTTACCGGGTTTGTATTGAAATTCTAATTCATAGTCTTTTATCAATTCTAACCATCTTCGTTGTCGAAGATTTAAGTCGGGCCGCGTGAAGATATATTTTAGACTTTTATGATCCGAAAATACTTCACACTTATTCCCTAGCAAGTAGTGTCTTCATATTTTCAATGCATGAACCACTGCTGCTAATTCCAAATCATGTGTTGGATAATTCTCTTCATGTGGTCGGAGTTGTCTTGACGCATAGGATATGAACTTTCCATCTTGCATCAGTACACATTCTAATCCTTGTCTTGATGTGTCACAATATATCTGGAATTCTTTATCCGAGTCTGGTAAAACCAGTACTGGTGTGGTGGTTAATCTATTCTTCAACTCCTGAAATGCACTTTCACATTTATTTGTCCATTCGTATTCCTTATCCTTTTTTAGCAATTGGGTTAGTGGCCGAAAAATCCTTGAAAATCCTTCAATAAACCTCCTATAATATCCTGCCAATCCTAAGAAACTTCGAACTTCTTTCACGTTTGTTGGGGCCTTCCATTCCAATATTGCTTTCACCTTCTCTGGATCCATTTTAACTCCTTCCTATGATATAATGTGATCCAGGAAAGCTATTTCTTTCATCCAGAATTCGCATTTGGAAAACTTTGCGAACAACTTATGCTCTCTTAGCCTTGTCAAAACTTGTCTCAAGTCTTGCTCATGTTCTTCAGGGCTACTTGAGTATACTAGGATATCATCGACAAATACCACTACAAATTTTTCCAAATAGTCCATCATGACCTTATTCATGAGATTCATGAAAAAGGCTGGTGCATTGGTTAATCCAAAAGGTACAACCGTAAATTCATATAATCCATATCTGGTAGTGAAAGCAGTCTTTGGTCTATCCTCACGGCGAATTTTCAGCTGATGATATCCAAACATTAGGTCTATCTTTGAAAAGATTTTAGCATTCCTTAACTGGTCAAAGAGGTCATCAATCCTGGGCATAGGGTATTTATTTTTAATGGTGACTGCGTTTAGTCCCCGGTAGTCTACACATAGTCTCGAGCTACCATCCTTCTTTTTTGCAAATAATACCGGTGCTGCCCATGAGATGCTTGGTTGTATAAAGTTCTTGTCTAATAACTCGTCAATTTGCTTCTTCAACTCTACTAGCTCTTTTCTTGACATGTGGTATGGTTGCTTTGTAATTGGTTCTATTCCGGGTTTAAGTTCTATTTTAAATTCCACTTCTCTATCTGGTGGCTCCCCAGGTAATTCCTCTAGGAACACATCTGCAAATTCTTTAACCACTGAAATTTGCATTACTCCTGCTACCATACTACATACCCTTTTATTCCATTTCCACATAAAGGAATTTTCTGATCTTATTCTCGGGATCAGATTATTTGGACTGGTGGCATAAACTAGTTTCTCCTCACAATCAACCTTTGCCTTATATTTATATAACCAGTCCATTCCTAATATGACATCCAGATCTCTAAGCTGCAAGTGTATCAAATTAGCTTTAAATTTTTCTCCATGGATGTCTATTTCTACTTCATTGGTCTTTGATTGAGCTTTCATCTTTGCTCCGGGTTCTGACTGGCTTCCTGAAAATTTATCCACCAAGCTGCGGTAGATCCCTGCAGTTGGTGTGATGCAAAAAGCACCTTTTCCCGGTCCTCACATCCTATGGTTTGCAGTCGTCGTTCAACATCTCTAAGCCAGTCATTGGCGTCTAATGGCTCATCTGAATCGAAGAAGACTGGAGGATTCGTCTTCTGAAAATCTCCTCACCTTGGTTTTCTTGATTCCTTCTTTGCTTCCGGACTTCCCTTTTGTTTTGCTAATTTTGTTGCTATTCTCTCTAACATCTGGGCATGTGTTTCCATCATCCTCATCTAGTTCTCTTCGGTTTGTCGTCTGCCTCTATCCAAGGCTAGCATAATTGCTGCTAGACTTGGCTGCTCTCCATTACTAACATAGGCTCCATTATCTCGGGTTGTTTGTGAGTTGTGGTCATCCATGTTGATGACTTGTAACTGTTTTATTTTAAAAAAACTTTTATCAAATAGTATACATGTATTTGGGATATACAAGAGTAAGAAAATATTAAAAACATTATTTTTATTTATTTATTTTACACAAACACCAAGCGGTTTACATATCCTACTGGCTACACATACCTCGTACTTAATCACACATACATGCATATATTGCACACATCATCAAAACATGGCACACCCATTTTAAGACACAAAACTAGATCAGCCTAGCGCCTTTCTTAAAGTGTTTATTCGTCATGTGACGGAGGGTTGCTACCGGTATAGAACTCACGTTCCATCGGTTCCTCTTCCTCTCCATCCTCCTGACTTGGTGGCTCTTCTATTTCTTCCGGCACTTGCGGAGCACTCTTGAAGCGTTCAAGATATTTCTTGGTCCATATGGTCTTGATCTTCTTTGCTCCTGGTCCTTCTGACTGGTCCCCTTGACAAGCCCTTAATCGCTTTGCACTTGGACCGGCCATCTCCTGCTTGGCACTTAAGACTTCCTTAAGTCTTGCCTCCAAGTCGACTATGTTTTGGCGGAGCTCTATATTTTCGCCTCGCAATTGGACTATCTCACCTTGGGCTTCTTGATATTCCTTTCGAATCTTCCCATATTGCCATGCTACAAAGACGATTTCTCTCACTACCTCTATCTCCAACCCGTCATTAACGAATGGAGGAAAAGGCACTCCCACGTTGTTTCCAACATTCAACCCTGGGGTATGAGTCGATAGATGGACTCATCAAATGTGTCGTCGTACTTATGTCACAGGTTCAATATAACCCTTATGGATGCGTCCTGAATTGCATCTTCCTCTATATCACTTTGTCCAACATAAGTGGTCTCGGTACCATCAACTTTTAGGTTAACCCATCCAGTCCAATACTGAAGTATCCCATGCACAAAAATAGCTTTTGCATGAAAATGTGGGAGGTTCTGCCTCCGCACAAAAAGATATCCCAACATCCTCCACAAGAGTTGGGCCCATCCCCCGAGCATCTCGGGAGAGGTATAAAAATAGTACACCATGCCTACAATGTGTGAAATAACTTTTTTTAAAGCGTGAAAAATATTTTTTTTACACACAAAATTTGATCTTACAAATTTCATATCAAAAACAAAAGATTTTAAGAGCTGGATAAAGGCTTTAGAAAAAAAATCTCAATCATTTTTTTTGCAAACATGTACCATTTTTTAAAAACCAGGGGTCTTTCCTACGGTCAAGGTTGGCTCTGATACCACTCTGTCACGTCCCGAATTCGGGACCGTGACTAGAAATTCCACGAATTCGCCGAAGGCAAATTTCACAAAATTCCGAATGATTACAAAACACAGCCATCGCATACAAACTCATAGGAATAATATTACATGGGTAGATAATATCACATAAATAGCTTTCTTACAATCCAACATTAAACGTGGTTCTCTTTGTCTTAAGATCATTAAACCATGACTAAAGCATACAAATTTTATTGATTTTTACACGCATGGCTACATTTCTAGGATCAGCCCTCGAGCGTAGGAATGACCTAGAATTCGAAATCTTCTCCGCGAAGAAAGACACATTAACCTCCGTGACATCTTCGGGTATTTCTGAAAAATGTTTGTATAGCAAGGGTGAGTACTAAAGTACTCAGCAAGTCACAAGATGGTTTCAAATTTAAGTTTTATTCAAGATTATTTAACCAGGAAAATTCCATAAGGTTTCCTTGTGGTCAAACCCATAGTGGTATCATTTTCACCACTTTGCCAAACAGAGGGGAAAACATCGTCCGTCCGCGGCATACTTAATCTCACCAAGTGATCATACTTGGTATCATTTATTTTCTTCAGTATATATATTTATTTTTCTTTCATTCTGTACCATGGATTTTAGATATGTAAGTGTGTGCCTCCGATGGCTCCGTGCTAAGCCGAAGTGGCCCAAAACGCTAGGGTTTGTGATATTGCTATCATTGGCATCAAAACCTTTAATCGATGGCTAAGTTTTTATCTACTCTATCTTTTGAAAATTCTACCCGGAAAGGTCTCATCACTCGAATCCCACCGGGATTATGTCAGGGCCATGGAAATCGATAACATACTATGCATCCCGACTCCGAGTGTCTTCCCGTTGATCACCCATACCAGGGTCCATCTACCTTGTAGAAAATCCATTGGAATAGAGAAGGGGATTCTTACAATTTATGTGGTGTGTTTTATTTTTTTGTGTCAGGGATGTACCACAGGTTTACCCATCAACCATGCCCACATACTAGGTCACATAATCCAAAGTCAAGGCTCTCATTCAGGTGATGAGTCCATTTTATACCAAGATTTTGAAGGTAAATATGACCTCCAAGCAATCATACAAACAATCATGCATCATCCATCAAGCAAGTCCAGGGTTTCCACTAGGGTTGGTCTCAAGGCATAACATCAAATATTAATGGTTAAGGGGTTCTATTATTGCACATAGCTTCAATATTCTAAAATCATTTACCACCAAAATTTCATCGGTGAGAGAGGTGACTTACGTAAAGAAAGGTCTCCCGGAAGATCCTCGACTCCGAGATGGTGCATTCTTATGTCAAAATCCTCCGAGGCTTCATCAATGGGTCCTAAAATGTTTAGAGACATTTTTCCCAAGGTTATTATTTGTATTTGTAAATTTAGGTTGAAATATAAATAAAATGGGCCTTTATTTTGTCACATATACATAAAGGTTTTGAGTTTTGAGAGTCTAGTAAAATAATTTTTTAAAGGCTCTTGGAAAATTTGTTTGCAAACAGAGGTTTATGAGGTTTAATATAGCCCTGTATATTTTGAATCTTTTTGCCAAAGAAGTTTTGTAAAAGAACTTGTTTTAAAATCATCACTAAATTGAAAACAAAAAACAAAATGGAAAAAAGAAAAAGGCTTAGCATTTTTTATCTGCTTGGGCTAGAAAGGGGTAGCTAGCCCAGCACTGGGCCTGGGCGTGGCCCAAGAGGCAGTATAAAGCACGTACATCTTTGGCTCGCTGGGAAAAAAAAGAAGCAGAGGGACGGGAGAAGAGGAGATGCTCACCGGCGACGGTTGGCGGCGCTGGAGGCTGGCTCGACGGCGGTGATGTTTGAAATTGAGGGCACAGGGATGGTTGGGAGCTGAGAGAGAGATCGATTCCCATAGAGAAATCGAAAATTGGAGAAGGTTGGGAGGCTTTATAGGAGAGGGCAGAGCCCAGGACGGTGACGCGTGGTGGCGGCGAGCTTATCCGGCCTCGCCGGGGTTCTCTGGAAACGCCGCGATGCGGGCGACGTGTAGGACGAGCGCCAGAAGCATGGCGAGGTGGCGAGCGGCGAGCGGCTGGGCGGCGGCAGCGGTAGCGCAGCGGCCAGCGGCAGGTGACGCGAAGCGGCATGGCGGTATGGCGGCAGCAAAGGACGCGCATGGCGCTGATGCTTGCGTCGGCTACAGCAGCGGTGGGTCCAGGGGGCGGTGTGGCTGGCCGGCGATGGGGAATCGACGGCAGCTAGGGTTCGTCCCCCTGTTCGTCAGTTCTTCTTTTTTTTCTAATCGTTTGTCTGATTGCTATTTGTCTGAATTTGTAGATTCAAATTCGTTTTCAAGTTGAATTCAAAGCTCACTTAGATTCCAATTCTTGGGGTTGTTACACTGATCTTATGCAAAGGTCAATAGGATGGGAAAGGTGGTGTAAAGGCGGCCAGCTGAACACCAGAGGTCATACCAGAATGAGAATGTTTGCCCTTAACCCAGGTTGCACCTTGTTACGAATTGTACAGATTTGGTCATCGGTGTTAGGAATAAGCACGTCGTAGTACGGGGTACGTATCCGAGTAGACATGGGTAGCCGAATAGAGTAGGAATTAGATGTCCTAATCCTATTAGGTTAGCTATACTAGAACTACTACATATACACATGTATACCCCTGTAATCAAAGTGTGCCGTGTGAGTTGAGCAATCAATAGAGAAGAGCAAGGCTTGATATGAGCCTCTAGCCAGATCGGTTTCCTGCGTTGCATCGTATGTGAAGTAGTACTAGCTAATCAAAAGTATAGATCAGCTAGCATCAGCTTAATTGCTGAACGTACGAGCGGCACGAAATACTCGTGTACGTGCAAGTGTCTCGCCGGAAGGTCTTCATCGTCAACGCCGGAAAGTATTCGGCGTGTAACATCCCGGCGATAGCGTGTAACGTCCCGGCGACAGTATCGTCGGGTCTGGGCCAACAATTGGTATCAGAGCCAAGGTCGCCGTTCGTGATCTGCTGAAAGTACTAGGAGGTCATGGCGATGGTGAAGTTTGGCGAGAGCTCGACATCGGCACCAGCGTTTGAGACGGTGGGCGCGGAGTTGTATCCGCGTCTGGATCGCAAGCACTATGGCCTATGGGCGTTTGTGATGCAGTGCGCCATGGAAGGTCAACAGATTTGGGAGACCATCGATCCCGGTGGCGATGAGTACGTCAAGGGAGGTGCGAAGTACCGAGAGGGTTGCCAAGCATTGATGGCGCTCTACTCGGTTATGCCGACGGACATGCTACAACACCTCGTTGGAAGGAAATCGGCGAAGGATGTGTGGGAAGCGATCAAGGTAGTATGCGCAGGTGTTGACGACACTAGTGTTCACGTGGGGCAGCAGGAGACTGTCTTGAACGACGAGATGACATTGGTAGAACCGGAAGTGACCCCGGTTGGTTCGTCAAGTGTGGCAACGCCAAGTATGGCGACCAAGGTGTCAAAAGAAGTCGGCGTGAACATGTCAAATTCTAAGGAGACCTCAAGCTCGGAAGCGCAACCAGAGAGTACTCGGGCTACCGACATCGCCGGACACGACATCCAGGATCGAGAAGACGTGGCGTTGCATGATGAAGGCAATAGCACAACAGGATGGCCACCAACAATAGTAGGCAGACGTGGCGCATGTATTCTGCTCGGCATCCCAGGAGGAGGAGCTTCACGTGTGGAGCCCAGACCAAGGGAAGGTCCAGGGGCTGGTGGCCCAGAAACGCCAGAAAGAGGCGGTCCAAAAGAAAGTGATCCGCCGAGAGGGGCTTCATCTGAAGACCCAGAAAATAGATCAAAGGATGGTCTAGGGGCTGGCGACCCAGAAACGCCAGAAGGAGGCGGGCTAAAAGGAAAATACCTGCCTCAAGGAGCTCCGTCAGGAGGTCTAGGGACGTCCATCTCAGAAGTTGGATCTGAAAAAACAAGTAGGCCAAACAGCGTGCGCGCTGTAACGCCAAAAGAAATTGACGGACCAAGAAAAGTAGGTCCAGTCAGACCAGGGCTAGCCTACCTAGAAAACAGGCAAAAAGCAAATTGGCCAGATGAGAGGATCACTAGTGCTGGTTTGATCAGGCCAAAAGAAATTAAGCTGCCAGGAGGGACTTTATTCGAAGGTCCAGAAAAACAAAGTATCACTAGCCCAGAATCAAGAAGCAACCTAGCAGAACCGGGTGGACTAGGAGGAGATACGGAAGGAGCCGCACAAGGATGCATGCGTGTAGATCTAGCAAACGCAGCTGGGCCTAAAGTAATTGGCTCAACAAGATATGCTAGAGAGGTTATGGATTGTGTGCCAACTAGAGAAGCAAGTACGCTGGAAGTTGCACCATCAGGTGGAAGTTTAGGAGACACTTTGCTTGGAGATTGGACACAAGATACATGGCCTTCACGTCCAGAGCGGGAGAAAGGTGAGGAGACAAGCGTTATATCGAACGCAGAAGAGTATGTTGTGATGCCTCCTACTGCACTGGAGCTGAGACGACTACGACCGACGCGAGAACGCATGAGATGCGTGTTGGACTACTATCTGAAGAAGGAATTTCGAATGATAAATAATTCGGTGACGATAAACCACAAAAAGGACCCGTTGTTCATCAAAGAACCGACGAAGACCGAAGACGCGAACAAGAAGGGTCGACGTCAAGTCATGGAGAAGCCGACGAAGGTAAAATCGGTGACATGGAATATGACGTCTGGAGCGGCGAAAGCAATGCCGAGGATGACGCCTGCGAGAAGCAGCTGGCGCATTTGGGACCGAGGTCGAGGTGAAGTGCACGTCGTGCTTAGGGGGTGATTGTTAGGAATAAGCACGTCGTAGTACGGGGTACGTATCCGAGTAGACATGGGTAGCCGAATAGAGTAGGAATTAGATGTCCTAATCCTACTAGTTTAGCTATACTAGAACTACTACATATACACATGTATACCCCTGTAATCAAAGTGTGCCGTGTGAGTTGAGCAATCAATAGAGAAGAGCAAGGCTTGATATGAGCCTCTAGCCAGATCGGTTTCCTGCGTTGCATCGTATGTGAAGTAGTACTAGCTAATCAAAAGTATAGATCAGCTAGCATCAGCTTAATTGCTGAACGCACGAGCGGCAGAAAATACTCGTGTACGTGCAAGTGTCTCGCCGGAAGGTCTTCATCGTCAACGCCGGAAAGTATTCGGCGTGTAACATCCCGGCGATAGCGTGTAACGTCCCGGCGACAGTATCGTCGGGTCTGGGGTCTGGGCCAACAATCGGCAGCAGTGATTTTCAGAATGGAGTGTCCTGGCGTGTTGTCTCTGCGGGAATAATTGTTGCAAGTATCATTGTGCAAGGCATGAGAAACATGGGCCTGGAGATCCTAACAGTAATTTTGCCGTCAAGTTTGCAAGCAGAGCCTGATTATGAATGCATAGATTCCTGATCATGGTCCTCCTTGTTCTCTTGACATGGTGACAATTTCCCAGGCAACAAGGCAGTGGCCACCAGGCACTTGATTTTTGTTCTTCCCAAAAATGTGCAACCTAGTCAACTGCTTCGATGCTATGGCTTATTATAAAGTCGTCACTGTAATAATTGTTGGATCTATCTACCCATGCTATTTGTTTTCCGTCTTGCTATAATGAGTAGGGGTACCACAGTCCACAACTAGCCACCAAATTCCATAAACCTATGAATTAGGTACTCCTTGACCCTTGTAGCATTTTTTATGCTATTAAATCAAGCCTATGGCCAAACTGGGAAGATGAACATTACAATAATTCTTAACCTCCAATGTACATGTGCCTTCAACTCCGTTACTAATGATTGCACACCGTTCTCTCCCTAAATTTTTTAACCTAACGTCAGTGCAACATCAAGGAATGTGTGATGTGGATTGGGAACCATGAAATTAATATTGGTCCTAAATTCTTCTTTAACTCCGAATAAAATTAAACCCAAGGAAAAGCTGAAAAAACTGAAAGAGGAATGAGCTCAATGGGGATCTGGCTTTGTCGATTTCAGAATCTCAAAAAGACTATTTCTTCAGAAATGCATTATTTGACATAGTTCCGTGCAAACTCGAATTTGAAGTAACCCAAACTCTGATGCGGTACATTAGTACGACCATCTCATGGTACAGAAAAATGATACAGTATAATCAAAACATATCATATATACCAATGTCCCATAATTATGCAGAAGGTAACAACACCACTATCGTCTGCAGCCAATAGAATGATTAGAATTATGCTGAAAAAGTAGGAATACCTAAAAGGAAAACATGGAAGAGGCCTAGAAGTACATCACTCTGGTTTTGGTGCCGCCAAACCGGCACCATTCGCGGGAAGGTGAGAGCCGAGGTAGTAGCTAGATAGTATTCGACAGAACACCGGTATTACGCTGACCATCTCCTTCCCATTTGGAGGCGGCAGGTCAGAGGAGCCGATGAATCGAGCTGTAACATACCACCTTTCTGTGTAATATAAATAAGATGTGTTTGAGCATTTCATGCATGCATTACACTTGTATTTTGGTTTAATCAAGAAAGAACAAATCAAACCCTAAACCCTAACTTTCCCCTCTATTTGAAAACCATTCAAATGAGTTTTGTATTTAAACAACTAACTACATGAGTTGAGCCCAAAGTGTAAAAGGGGTCTCACACTATTTCTTATACTTTATAAAAGCTTCTGTAAGTTGAAAAGATTCAAAAAAGATTTGAAATTCAAATTACAAAAGGGAAATCAGAAATAGAAATAGAAAAACATTTCTGAAAATAAAAATATACCTAACCTAGCTACTGGGCCGAGCCCACCTCTCCTTCTCTCTCCCTGGCGCCAGCAGAAGCCCACCCGGGGCCCAAGAGCAGCCTAGCCAGGCCCGTACCCCTTCGACCTTTCCTCCTCTCTTCTTTCCCGACGCCGACAAGCAGCTGCCTGGCAGCGCGCTCGCCGTCGATCTCCCGCACGCTGCGATGCCCGCCGCCGCCCCTAGAGTCGCGGATAAGAACCGCCGAGCCACGCTCTCTCTCTCCCAGTACCCATTTCACCCCCTCTCTTCCTCTTCCTCGCGTCCGCCATGGTCAAGCAACCCGACGCCACCGCTGGAACCGCCGTCCTTGACTCTCTCTCCCTAGCCTCTTTTCCCCCTCGCGCATGACCTCGTCTGAGCAAATCGGAAGCTCCGTCCGTCGTCGGTCATCGTCGATCCTCGCCGACCCCGAGCTCGCCTCGCCTCGCCGACAAGCTCGTCTTGCTCACGGTGAGCTTCTGATCCTCGGAGTGGCCTCCGTTTGCCTACTCTCCCTCTGTATCTCCCTCCCTGCATGTGCCCGATGCCGCCGTCGTTCGCCGTCATTGCACCACCGTCTCCGGTGACCAAAAATAGGCGGCGCCACCACCATTCGACTCCCCATCGTCGTCTGCGTTCAACGCCCCCAACCTCGCATCCAGGCGCGCTCGGAATCGCTGGATTCGAGCTCGATCTGGGAGCATCTCCATTGATGACATCAGCATGATGTCATGCTGATGTCATTTCTCCTTTTTCTTTTCTGTAATTGTTTTTTTAAAATGAAAATGTATGATATGTGGGCCATACCTGTCAGGATTTTAATAATTTCTGTAAATATTTTCTGAAATGAATAAAAGTCTGACATGTGGGCCCAAGTTTGGAAATTAATTTAAATATTCCAAAAAATGTTTAAAATGAATTAAAATTTGGGAAATTCATAACTAATTCATTTTAAATCAGAAAAATACAAATAATATACCAAAATGTTCAGAAAAATGAAACCTATCCAACTAAGCTATAATCATACATTGTTAATCAACTTTGACATCAAATTTAATTAGAAGAACCAATTGATCCCTATAGGTGATTCCGATGATCCCCCTGTTTTAGGGTTTGGACTTCCGGAACCCCCTTTAAAGTGACCAAGCATGCTTTAGGGTTCAATTCAACATTGTTTAACTTGTCATATCATTCATATTGTATGATCATTGCACATGCCATGTGTTGAGTGTTGCTCTCTCTTTTTCGGTGATTGGTTCTCGCGAATAGGAACCGAACCTGAAGATGAAGTCAACGCCACCGAAGAGCAGTACCAGTTCAACAACGGACAAGGCAAGCGAAGCCCCACTCATACATATGAATCCTATGATTACAGAGTATTTCATTCTCGTCAAATGCATTCGGTTCAAATAGTCTTCAGTCAGTAGACAGAGTAATCCTATCTGATGCATGTTATCCTTTGTGAACTATATTACCTGATCCACCGCTCCTAGCATAACTAGGGTCTGGCTTATGAGCGTCGCTAGTGCCGCAGTTCAGTCAAGCTTAGCCATGCTTAGTGCTCCGATGCTGATTATTCAGGTGATGCACCGGAGGTGCGAATGAATCTAGTACGATAGGTTGTGGTGATGTGATCAGAGATGAATGATAAACATGCTAAGGCTCGTATGGGAGGCCACGTGGGTTGTGGTTTTTGTAGTCCCATACTTGCCACCCCTAGGACCCGATGTTCTTGCCTCTTGAACCAAGATGAGCGTACAACCACACGGGGGCCTGGAAACCCCCTCGACCAACTAACTTGCCTAGTAAATTCCATGAGTCACATAGTTTGGGTTTTCCATTCGACATACGCATCTTGGTCGTTCTTGAATGGAGGTGAAGGAGGTGCATTCATACAGGTAGGTAAGCATGGCAGGGAATGGGAGATGCCCGGCATCTGTAATCTCAAACCCTGTTCACATCGCTAGGGAACGACTTCGGGACTCGACCCATTACAGCGGCATCTCCTTAGTGCGTGACTCATGGTCTCGGCGAAAGCAGGGTAAAGGTCGTGGTCAACCACTCTCTGCCGGCCTTCCAAGGAAGAGGGCTAATAATTTGTCATTAAGAATCGGTTGGTACGTGTGGGTAAAGTTGTGCACCCCTGCAGGGTTATTAATATTTTCGAAAAGCCGTGTCCACGGTTATGGACGACTTGGGAACGGACGTGAAGATCATAGAGAACTATAACCGAATGTTAAAACTTGTCAACTAAAGTGAGATCCGAAATACTTCCTCAGGGTTGTTGAGGGGGTAGTCCGGGAAGAGTTGTTCAGTTGACGATGATGCTTGGTGGATATCAAAGATAAATTTAAGGGTTAGAGTTGAAGTCTTCTTATCCCCTTTTGAAAATGATCTGACTAGACGAGTTTATTCTCCCTCTTGTTTTGAAAACAAAAAAATGGCTTTATGCAAAATAACTCCACTAGCCATAAGTCTTGCGGAGTACACCCTGTACTCAGCCTTGCTCGTTGATGTTTTTCTATAGATGATGCTACTCCAACTGAAGGTGGTTTCTACGTCGAAGTCGACGAGTAGTCGGTGTTCCCGGGCAGCAGCCTAGGATCTATGGAAGGGTCGTTACTTGTGTTATGGCCTCTTAGGCCCTTTGCCAAGTTTGTTGTTCAGAACAACTTGTTTGCTTCCGTTGTTTGATGTAATGATGGGTCTGTGACCCCTGTCTTGTATGACTGGTTTGTAACTCTCTTAAGAGTTTACCTTATTTATTGTATGGTTTGTATGTTCTGTAATGTTACCGATCTTTCCCTGCGCGTTTCAGAATTTAGGTTAGGCTTATATCAGATGAGGGTCTAGTATTTGTCTAGCCCTGATCCCGGGTCGTGACAGATTTTGGTATCAGAGTCGGACCGCCTGTAGGAAACCCTTCTAGCTGGTCGATGTTGAGTCTAGAGTTTGGGAAAACTATTTGAAAGCTAAAAACTATTTGCAAAACTCTGAATAGGACTCTTTTTACTCCTTATCCAAGATTATTCTATTGCTGAGTTATCTTACCTCGTTTGCTTTGCAAGGTTTTCACTTCTCGTCTATCATTTCAAACTCTTAGGATATACGGGTTTGGGTTGTTTTCCCCTAGTACTCCGTACTTTATTACAAGACTCAGAGTTTCCAAGATGTATCAGTGCAACTGAAGCATTGTTTTTCAACTTTGCTAAGGATGCCTTCAATTCTGCTCTCAACTCTTTTGTGACTTGTTGGAATCATATCATGCTTGCATTCCATTGTTATGGGTTGTATCTAAGTTGGTAGTGTATATGTTTCGTATGCTTGTTCTACAGCCATACTTAATGCATTGATATAGTTTTATTCCACATGTTCACCTCTACCATGATCTTTTGATATGGTTTTGCCATCCTTTGTTGTACCCTCTTTGGTGAATCCATTCTCATGGTTTCTGTTTTCTCCTCAGGATGTCGGCTGGTACTCGTGGTTCGGTTGGCCGTCGAGGACACAACGATGCTGATCAGGAACTTCCGCCACCTCCCACAATGGCCGAGGTTCTCAACAACATTGAGACCAACCGTCTGCGGAATGAACGCCTTTTGGAGCGTGTGGCGCAGAACACTGAACGTCGTCGCGACGACTGTGTCACACTTGGAGATTTCATCCGCTCTTTTCCTCCAATCTTCACCCACTCCAAGGAGCCCCTTGAAGCTGATGATTGGCTCCGCACCATAGAGCGCAAGTTCAGTGCTCTTCGTGTTCATCCCGCTGATCGTGTTAACTTCGCCACCTATCAACTGGAAGGTGAGGCTGGTGTTTGGTGGGAAGGTTTTCAGAATCTGCAAGTTCAGGGACATGTCGTTACCTGGGAGGAGTTCGTTGCAGCATTTCGTGCCTCATATATCCCTAAGCCCGTCATGGATCTCAAAAGGAGGGAGTTTCTGGATCTGACTCAGGGGCGCAAGGATATTGAAACCTATGGGCGTGAGTTTACTCGCCTGGCTTGTTATGCAACCAGGGATGTGACCAATGATGAAGATAAGCAAGAGCTATTCCGTAAGGGACTTAACCCTGCACTTCGCTATGAGTTGCTGCCTTTCAAGTTCCAGTCTTTCTAGGACCTGCACAATCAGGCTCTTACTCTAGAGCATGGAAGGAAGGATATGGAAGTATCTCAGAAGTGTGAAGAAGGAAATTTCGTGCTTCTTCCTCTGGCAACAAGAAGCGCCGTGTTTTTGTTCCATACAGTGCTGTGCCTCGTGCTCCTTATGCACCCAAGTCTTCGGGCAATAATTCTCGTCAGCCACAGTCAAATACTGGTGGAGCAAATTCTCGTTCTCCTGCTGGTTCTCACACCGGAGTTACCTGCTACTCCTGTGGTCAGCCTGGTCACTACTCAAGGGAGTGTTCCCAAAGGGTTGTCGGATGCAATGATCAGCAGGCAAAGAAAAATGATAAATCTCAAGGTGCTGGACATGGTCGTCTGACCCATGTCACTGTTGAGGAAGCTCAGGAAGATCCACGCGTCATTCTGGGTACGCTCCGTGTCAATTCAATTCTTGCAACAGTCTTGTTTGATTCTGGAGCATCGCATACATTCATGTCAAGTTTGTTCGCTCAAGAGCATGGGATAAATTTTGAACCCTTATCCACCCCTTTGACCATCGATTCCTCGGGTTCTAGCTGGTTCACCACTATGGTTAGTCATGGGAATGAGATTGACATAGCCTACCAGAAGTTCCCCACTTCCTTCGTTGCACTCAAGTCATGTGACATTGATGTCATTTTGGGTATGGACTGGTTAACCAAGTATCAAGCCATCATTGACTGTGCACTTAGAACAGTTTCTGTGACCTCTCCTGCCGGTATAACTGTCAAGTATTGGACTGATGGTTCAAAGTCTCCGTCAGCAGTTCTTAAACCTTTCACGGAGTTGTATGCCATGGATGTCCTACCGGCTCTCGAGGTCCAAGATGTCCATGTAGTCTGTGATTTCTCGGATGTCTTTCCTAAAGAGTTGCCTGGCATGCCACCTGATCGATGTGTGGAGTTTATCATAGAGCTAGTTCCTGGAACTGCTCCTATCTCCAAAAGACCTTACCGCATGCCTCCTCATGAGTTGGTTGAGTTGAAGAAGCAACTTGAAGAGTTAGAGGGTCTAGGATACATCCAACCTAGCACATCTTCTTGGGGTTGCCCTACCATCTTTGTCAAGCAGCGGGATACAAATATTCCAAGGTTGGTGGTTGATTACCGTCCACTCAACACGGTGACAATCAAGAATAAGTACCCACTTCCCCAGATAAACGACCTCTTTGATCAATTAAGTGGTGCCACTATCTTCTCCAAAATGGATTTAAGATCATGGTATCATCAAATCAAGATCAGAAAGGAGGATATTCCAAAGATAGCATTCACAACTCGTTATGGTCTTTACGAGTATACAGTGATGTACTTCGGGCTAACCAACGCCCCTGCCACATTTATGAGGCTCATGAACTCTGTCTTCATGGAGTATATCGACAAGTTCGTCGTGGTATACATTGATGACATTATAATCTATTCCAAGACCGAAGAAGAGCATGCCGAACATCTCCGTCTGGTACTGACTAAACTTCGTGAACATCGTCTCTACGCCAAGTTTTCCAAATGTGAGTTCTGGTTACAAGAGCTCGTCTTCCTTGGTCATGTTGTGTCTGCAAGTGGTGTCACTGTCATACCGGATAAGGTTCAGACCATTCTAGAATGGAAGTCACCTACTTCAGTCAAGGAAGTCCGAAGTTTCCTCGGAATGGCAGGATATTACCGTCGATTCATCGAGAACTTCTCCAAGATAGCCAAGCCTATGACTGATCTTCTTAAGAAAGATAAGAAGTTTGAATGGTCAGAAAAGGCAGAAGAAAGCTTCCAAGCTTTGAAAACTGAGCTAACCACCGCCCTGTGCTTGTTCTCCCGGATACAAGCAAGGACTTCGTCATCTATTGTGATGCTTCTCTTCAAGGGCTAGGCTGTGTGTTGATGCAAGATGGTCATGTAGTGGCCTATGCTTCTCGGCAGTTGAAGCCACATGAGAACAATTATCCAACCCATGATCTCGAGCTCGCTGCTGTTGTTCATGCTCTTAAGCAATGGCGACATTACCTCATCGGTAACCGTTGTGAACTTTACTCGGATCATCAAAGCCTAAAGTATCTCTTTACCCAGCCAGATCTGAATCTCAGGCAAAGACGATGGTTGGAACTCATCAAAGATTATGATTTGGGTCTCAACTATCAACCTGGCAAAGCCAATGTCGTAGCTGATGCACTAAGTCGGAAGTCTTATTGCAACAATCTGATGATTTCACAAGCCCAACCTTCTCTCTACGAGGAAATCAAGCGTTTTAACCTTGAAGTAGTTCCTTGTGGATTCCTTGCTAACCTTGAAATAAAATCTTCTCTAGAGGATCAAATCAAGGAAGCTCAAAAGCAAGATGATGAAGTTACCAAGATCAAAGAACGTGTTGCAAGCGGTGAAGCTAAATGTTTCTCCGTCAATGATCAAGGTATTCTATACTTCAGTAACTGGCTAGTGGTTCCAAACAGTCGGAAAATCAAAGATCTAATTCTTTTGGAAGCTCACGAATCCCCTCTGTCTATCCATCCTGGTGGTACCAAGATGTACCGAGATCTCCGTCAAAGATTCTGGTGGAGTGGGATGAAACCAGAAATCGCTCGCTTTGTTGCAGAATGCGACGTTTGCCGTCGTGTAAAGGCTGAACACCAAAGGCCTGCTGGACTACTGCAACCGTTGAAAATTCCTGAGTGGAAATGGGATGAAATTGGTATGGATTTTATCACTGGACTCCCAAGTACACAAGCAGGAAATGATGCCATATGGGTAATAGTTGATCGGTTATCTAAAGTTGCTCATTTCCTTCCAGTTCGAGAAACTATCCGTGCTAGTCAAATGGCTGACCTATACATCTCTCTCGGATCGTCGTTCTTCATGGTGTTCCCAAGAAGATCATCTCTGATCGTGAAAGTTTGTTTACTTCCAAATTCTAGCAAAGTTTGCAAGAAGCAATGGGAACTCATGTCTCCTTCAGCACAACCTATCATCCTAAAACCGGTGGTCAAACCGAAAGAGTGAATCAAATTCTTGAATACATGCTCAGAGCGTGTGTCATATCCTTTGGAAAGAACTGGGAGAAATGTCTTCCTTTTGCGGAGTTCTCTTATAACAACAGTTTTCAATCCAGTTTGAGCATGGCACCTTTCACAATTCCTATATGGGAGAACATGTCGAACACCGCTGAACTGGACAGAAACCGGCGGAAGACAATTCTTTGGTCCGGACATGATCCAAGAAGCAGAAGATCAAGTTCGCATAACTCGAGAGCGTCTGAAGGTCGCTCAATCTCGTCAGAAGTCCAACTATGATCGTCATCATCTTGATGTTCATTATGAAGTTGGTGATCAAGTTTACCTCCGGGTCACTCCTCTGAAGGGTGTCCATCGATTCGGTATCAAAGGCAAATTGGCACCTCGCTACGTTGGTCCCTTTCGCATTCTCTCCAAGCCGGGTGAGCTCGCCTACCAATTGGATCTACCTTCAACTTTTCCAGAGGTACATGATGTTTTCCATGTGTCTCAACTCAAGCGCTGCTTCAAAGATCCCATTCGTGGTGTGGACCATGAAACTTAGGATCTCCAAGATGATTTAACCTACCGAGAATACCCTGTTCGTATTCTTGATGAGACTGAGCGCAAGACTCGTCGTCAAACAATTAAGTTCCTGAAAGTTCAATGGTCTCATCACTCTGAGTCAGAAGCAACCTGGGAACGCGAAGATCGTCTTGATCCGAGTACCACCTTCTTTTCTAAAACCTAGGAATCTCGGATCGAGATTCTTGTAAGTGGGGTAGAGCTGTAACATACCACCTTTCTGTGTAATATAAATAAGATGTGTTTGAGCATTTCATGCATGCATTACACTTGCATTTTGGTTTAATCAAGAAAGAACAAATCAAACCCTAAACCCTAACTTCCCCCTCTATTTGAAAACCATTCAAATGAGTTTTGTATTTAAACAACTAACTACATGAGTTGAGCCCAAAGTGTAAAAGGGGTCTCACACTATTTTTTATACTTTATAAAAGTTTCTGTAAGTTGAAAAGATTCAAAACAGATTTGAAATTCAAATTACAAAAGGGAAATCAGAAATAGAAATAGAAATAGAAATACATTTCTGGAAATAAAAATATACCTAACCTAGCTACTAGGCCGAGCCCACCTCTCCTTCTCTCTCCCTGGCGCCAGCAGAAGACCACCCGTGGCCCAAGAGCAGCCTAGCCAGGCCCGTACCCCTTCGGCCTTTCCCCCTCTCTTCTTTCCCCGACGCAAGCGGTTGCTGGCAAAGACCTGCCATCGATCTCCCAGTGCAATGCCCGCCGCCCCTAGAGTCGCGGATAAGAACCGCCGAGCCACGCTCTCTCTCCCAGTACCCATTTCACCCCCTCTCTTCCTCTCCCTCGCGGTCGCGCCATGGCCGAAGCGTCCTAGCCGCCAGTCGCCGTCGGCCTCGCTGTTTCCGGCCACCCTAGCTCAAGCCGACGCCACCGCTGGAACCGCCGTCCTCGACTCTCTCTCCCTAGCCTCTTTTCCCCCTCGCGCGCGACCTCGTCTGAGCAAATCGGAAGCTCCGGCCGCCGTCGGTCATCGTCGATCCTCGCCGACCGCCGAAGCCTGCGCAAAGCTCATCTTGCTCATGGTGAGCTTCTGATTCTCGCAGTGGCCTCCGTTTGCCTCCTCTCCCTCTGTATCTCCCTCCCCGCATGTGCCCAACACTGCCGCCGTTCGCCGTCGTTGCACCGCCGTCTCCGGTGACCAAAAATAGGCGGCGCCACCACCATTCGACTCCCCATCGTCGTCTACGTTCAACGCCCCCAACCTCGCATCCAGGCGCGCTCGGAATCGCTGGATTCGAGCTCGATCTAGGAGCAGCTCCATTGATGACATCAGCATGATGTCATGCTGATGCCATTTCTCCTTTTTCTTTTCTGTAATTGTTTTTTTAATGAAAATGTATGACATGTGGGCCATACCTGTCAGGATTTCAATAATTTCTGTAAATATTTTCTGAAATGAATAAAAGTCTAACATGTGGGCCCAAGTTTGGAAATTAATTTAAATATTCCAAAATGTTTAAAATGAATTAAAAATTTGGAAATTCATAACTAATTCATTTTAAATCAGAAAAATACAAATAATATACCAAAATGTTCAGAAAAATGAAAACTATCCAACTAAGCTATAATCATACATTGTTAATCAACTTTGACATCAAATTTAATTAGAAGAACCAATTGAACCCCATAGGTGATTCCGATGATCCCCCTGTTTTAGGGTTTGGACTTCCGGAACCCCCTTTAAAGTGACCAAGCATGCTTTAGGGTTCAATTCAACATTGTTTAACTTGTCATATCATTCATATTGTATGAGCATTGCACATGCCATGTGTTGAGTGTTGCTCTCTCTTTTCCGGTGATTGGTTCTCGCGAATAGGAACCGAACCTGAAGCTGAAGTCAACGCCACCGAAGAGCAGTACCAGTTCAACAACGGACAAGGCAAGCGAAGCCCCACTCATACATATGAATCCTATGATTACAGAGTATTTCATTCTCGTCATATGCATTCGGTTCAAATAGTCTTCAGTCAGTAGACAGAGTAATCCTATCTGATGCATGTTATCCTTTGTGAACCATATTACCTGATCCACCACTCCTAGCATAACTAGGGTCTGGCTTATGAGCGTCGCTAGTGCCGCAGTTCAGTCAAGCTTAGCCATGCTTAGTGCTCCGATGCTGATTATTCAGGTGATGCACCGGAGGTGCGAATGAATCTAGTACGGTAGGTTGTGGTGATGTGATCAGAGATGAATGATAAACATGCTAAGGCTCGTATGGGAGGCCACGTGGGTTGTGGTTTTTGTAGTCCCATACTTGCCACCCCAGAGGGGGTAGTCCGGGAAGAGTTGTTCAGTTGACGATGATGCTTGGTGGATATCAAAGATAAATTTAAGGGCTAGAGTTGAAGTCTTCTTATCCCCTTTTGAAAATGATCTGACTAGACGAGTTTCTTCTCCCTCTTGTTTTGAAAACAAAAAAATGGCTTTATGCAAAAATAACTCCACTAGCCATAAGTCTTGCGGAGTACACCCTGTACTCAGCCTTGCTCGTTGATGTTTTTCTACAGATGATGCTACTCCAACTGAAGGTGGTTTCTATGTCGAAGTCGACGAGTAGTCGGGGTTCCCGGGCAGCAGCCTAGGATCTATGGAAGGGTCGCTACTTGTGTTATGGCCTCTTAGGCCCTTTACCAAGTTTGTTGTTTAGAACAACTTGTTTGCTTCCGTTGTTTGATGTAATGATGGGTCTGTGACCCCTGGCTTGTATGACTGGTTTGTAACTCTCTTAAGAGTTTACCTTATTTATTGTATGGTTTGTATGTTCTGTAATGTTACCGATCTTTCCCTGCGCGTTTTGAAATTTAGGTTAGGCTTATATCAGATAAGGGTCTGGTATTTGTCTAGCCCTGATCCCGGGTCGTGACAGGGTTCGCCGCTGGGGCGTGTACGGGGATGGAAGGTTTAGCCGGCAGAGGAGAATCGCTAGTGGAGATAGATGCGAGGTGTGCCGGAGGTCGACGGCGCATAGCTGCGATAGAAGGCAGAATCAGCGGCGGCGTTTTTCAAGAGAGAGAGGCGGTTGTATCTACAGATGAAAGAAACAGAGGTCTTTGGGAGAGAGCAGAGTCCAAGAAAAGGATCCTTTACATGTGCCTTGCCTCTACGTTTTTTCATCTAAGGAACCGACCTAACCGAGGCTCCCGACATGTGGGCTTCCAATCCAGCCAGACGCCGAAGGATGCAGAGCCTCGAGCGATAAAAAAATAACATGCCACTCACAAACCGGGATGAAACCAACGAAAGCGGTGGAATCAACCACACCTCGTTGTTTTAAGCGAGACTAGGGCCTCCTTCTTTTCAGCTTCTTGGCCAGCTTCTTCCAGAAGCTAACCTCGACCAGCTTCTCTCAGAATCTCATCTGCCAAAATCGTTTATACTTTTAAATTAACATTGAAACTACTAGTTAAGAAGTTTAAACGAATTTTAAAAATAAGATTCTGAAAAAAGCTGGTCGAGGATAGCTTCTGGAAAACGCTGGCCAAGAAGCTGAAACGAAGGAGGCCTAGATCTCCTTAGGGATACGGTGTTTTGAACCTGGTATCCAGTCAAGGGATAACATCCACTCTACGACAAGAAAAAAAAGCTTCCCTGATACCTGGGGTGCTTGGTCCCTAGGCACGAGCATACTGTTTGGGCTGTTGCAGATAAGCTAACTACTGGATCCTTCAGCTAGAAATTCCTAAATTACAATAGAACCAGCCCCATGGAGAACATCCACTCTGGCAAAACCAAAATCACCTCCTTGATAGCTAACACACGGTTTTTAGGACATACAATAACTCTGCCACCATCGCTCACAGGCATAGTATTGGGTTGCTATATACAATAACTAACATTTCAACAGGACACGTCGTAACTCTGACCACCATCGCTCACGCCGGCGGATACACCTTTTCGACGGCATGAACATCGAACCTCAGAGCATCTCCGCTCGCCTACATAGGACGGCAATTCCGGTGCGTTTTTTGGTTAGAGTATATTACGGTTAGGTAGTTTAAATATTATAATTTAATTTTATCTCTAGTAGTCTTTTTGCTTCCAAGACTTTTAGTATTATATAAATAGCACAAGGGCTCACGATGTAATCATTTTTTGCAATAACAATACAATTTATACTTTCGCATTCTTTCATGGTATCAGAGCGGTTCGCTCCGTCTAGGGTTTAGCCACCTCTTCCGCCATGGAGATCGTGTTGAATTAAAGAGCAATTTACCAAGCGAATTATCCATAATAAACGCTAGATAAAACATGATTAGAATAATAGGAAATATACTAATCATGTGAAATAGCGAATACATATTAAGGCATATAACGAAACAAACTGTAAGGCGTAAAACTTTAGATACGATCAGAACAAGATTGAGAAAGAAGATATACATGGCAGTAGTAGAAGAGGTGTTGAAATAATTAGCAGTTTTCGTGTTAATTTAATGCAAGTATAAATCATGACAAAACAATTTCCAAGACTAACTAGCATACGCATAGTAGATATGCACCATACAGGCAAGTGAAAATCTAGCACATCTACGCATACTGCAATACTAGTGATCATCATAGGAAAAAGCAGGAGAGCAAAGAACATGTACGAGTTCGTCGATGGTATGACCAACAACGCAACAGAAGTGGAGCCACCACCAGCAGCAGCATCGTCAGACATGGCGATGAAGTCGAGAAAGATCTAGTCTTTTTATCCTAAGACTTTTAGTACTATATAAATAGCACAAGGTTCACGATGTAATCACCTCTTGCAATACCAATATAATCTATAATTTCGCATTCTTTCATGATATCACAGCGGTTCGCCCCGCCTAGGTTTTAGCCACCTCTTCCGCCGCGCCGCCCCCGGGGAGATCGCTCTCCACCGGGGCCGCGCAATAGTAGATTAGATCTTACTTCGCCAAAATTTTCTCGCCGGCCGCTTGACCGGCGTTTCTTCTTCTTTCGCCGATCATAGATCGGATTGCGTCATCCACAGCCGTATGTCATCACGAGCCTCCACTTCAACCTCGGCGTCAACGCATCTTCGGCTACATCGTCATCGACTACGCTGGATCGTCTTCGCCAACATCAACCGGGACGCACGTCTCAAGTACGCGCCTCGCCGTCAACAAAGGGCTGCACCTTCATCACTCGTGGTCATCGTCAACGCCAACAAGTTCTTTCTCCACGAGCGACGCCGCGCTCATACAAGCGGAAAATACGGATCTAATCCCTGAAATCGACTACCGCAATAACTCAATCGCCATCGAGAACTACCACCATCGTCTTTTGTCCACCACGACCTTGCCGCCAGAGTCTCAGTTTAATTTTTACACTGACCGTTTACAGAAAATTTTCTTTGCTCCTCAATCCGACTCTAGCACGCATGGCTCGTGATGGTCCCTGTCTTCGCACGTCCGGTATCAGCAACACCGACGCATTTCTTTGTCCCCGACACGCTCCCGAGTCTTACAAGCTCGGGATTGCGGGTCAAGCTACTTCTCACACTACATCTACCTCAACCACTACGGCAAATTCTCCTGGCTCAATGACGACATCGACCACAACACAACATCATCAACGTCATCGACTTCATCAATGGCGACAACTTCACCAACGACACCATCGACCACCACTACAGCGCCTCACTTTCGGCTACATCGACATCAGTATCCACCGACATCCTCTCTAGTTCGCGACTTCGGATTATGCTCCAGTCAGACCGTCCGCGACGCTCTTGCTGTTCGCGTCACTACTGATCCGACTGCGGGGGGTGTTAGAGTATATTACGGTTACGTTATATTTGGTAGTTTAAATATTATAATCCAATTCTATCTCTAGTAGTCTTCTTGCCCCCAAGTCTTCTAGTACTATATAAACATCCCAAGGGATCACGATGTAATCACCTCTTACAATATCAATACAATCTATACTTCCGCAATCTTTCATTTTTGTCCAGACGGCGAAAATCGGTCCAGTCGCGTTGCAAGACCCCAGTTTCGTCCGGATTTAGGCCAACTTTAGTCCGGACTTGCCAGACCCAGCATTTCGGAAACGCATGGAAACACCGGACGAAGCGAATTTGGCAAAAAAATAGACGGTGACTGGACCCACCCGGTCAGCGATGGAAGCCGAGTCGTCGTCATCCTCCCGCCTCGGAACCCCGCGGAGGACCGTCGGACATTAACTGCGTGCCGCTTCAGCCACGCGTCGCCACAATGCCGCACCACCACCGCCTCCTCATCTCCTGCGACGGACCGGCGGGCAATAACTTCCTGCCGTCCCTTTTCCCGCCCTTGCCGCTACACCCCTCCCGCCCTCGCCGCCCGTATCGGCCTATATAAGCCGTACCCCTTGCCAGAACTCTTCACACTCTCTCACAACGCCCCCGCTCTCCCAACTCCGGCGAAACCCACACTCCCGTGAACTCACCACACCCCTCCCACTTCCCCATGGCTGAGCGCTTTTTCGGCAATCCCGCGGTGGCGAACGGCTTCGACCGTTGCACGCTCCAGCCATGGGAGGCCCGCATGCTGCACGACGCGGGCTACATGGCGCCGCCCGACGTTTGCCTCCCCTCCCGGCTGGAAGCTTAGCCCCGACAGGATCCCGATTCTGCCGGTGCCCAAGGACGAAGAGATCGTCGAAGAGATCCAGGCGGCCATCGCTGGCATGGAAGACCCGGATCTTGCCGAGGATCTGTGCAATTTGCTCTTTTGGGAACAGTTCTTCACGGACCGACAGCTCCAAGAGCTCGCCCACCACGAGGGGCCGCCGGGGTAGCTGCCAAAGCGGAACAACGAGGTGTCGCGCCGCCGCTGGTAGAGCGCTCTCGGGCGAACGCTCGTCGCCGTGCTGGAGCACATCCACGCCGGCAACACTCCCCGGGTTGGATTTCCCCGCAACGCGATGCCGGCGTCAAGGGCGAGGGCCATCCTCCGGCCAACTGGTTGCCGAGGAGGATGGCTAGCATCTCCTCCTACCCCTCCGTAGCCTCGGCGTCCCGCTCCTCCGGGTCCATGCCGGCGACGTTGCCGCCTCTGTGGTCGATCAAACGCGAGCCGGAGACGCCGGTTCGCTCGCCGCCGAGGACAAGGGCGCGCGACATCGTCATCAATGAGCCGCACGCGCCCTTGATACGTCAGAAACGTATCTATAATTTTTGATGTTCCTTGCTTGTTTAGTATATACCTTGCCTTGCTTTGTCTACACTTTGAGGTGTTTTTATATGTTTTCTGGTACTTACCTATTAACAAGATGCCATAGTGCCAGGTGCCTGTTTTCTTCTGTTTTTGGTTCTAGAAAGGCATAAAATCAATATTCTCGGAATTGGACGAGACAAAAGCCAAAGTCAATATTTTACCGTGGGGAACACGGAGCCAGAGTACGAGACGGAGGGGAGGCACCAGGGGGCTACACCCCCTGGCGGCGCGGGCTAGGGTTAGCCGTGCCTGGGGGGTGTGACCACCCTGGTCGCCCCCTGCCTCGCCTCTTTGCCTATAAAGACCCCCCGATGCCAAAATCCTAAACCCGATCAATATTCCACGAAATAGTCTATAGCCGCCGCCACCATCGTTCCTAGATCGGGGGATCTGAAGCTCTTCTTAGCACCCTGCCGGAGGGGAGATCATCCCGGAGGCCTTCTTTTTCAATATGCCAGTCTCCGGTATGAAGCGTGAGTAGTTCCACCTTGGACTACGGGTCCTTGTAGTAGCTAGATGGTTGTATCTCCTCCTTTGTGCTATCATGTTTAGATCTTGTGAGCTTCGTTCATAATCAAGATAATATCTATTTGTAATCATGCATGTTGTGTTTGCGGGGATCCGATGGATATTGAGATTACTATGTCAGATTGATTAATGGTTTTGTATTTTTGATTCTATCATGTCTGTGTAGTTTGTGATCTTGCATGCTCTCTGTTTGTAGTAGCTATCTTGGCCAAGTAGATGCTAGTGACTTCAAGAGGGGGTATTTATGCTCGATAGTGGGTTCATGCCTCTATTTAATCTAAGGAAAGTGACAGAAATCTCTAAGGTTGTAGACGTGCTGTTGCTACTAGGAAGAAAATAACGGTCTCTTGTTTATGGAATAAGTGGATTGTTTACCTTACACACTTTGCTTAATGCAGTTATCTGTTGCTTGCAACTTAATACTGGAGGGGGTTCGGATGATAACCTGAAGGTAAATTTCTAGTCATAGATGCAGTTGGATGGCGGTCTATGTATCTTGTTGTATTGCCCAATCGAATCTCATAGGATCATGAATATCTAGTATTGTATTGTTATGCCTTGCTCAGTCATGTTAATTGCCCTGCTGTAATTTGTTTACCCAGCATGCCATGTTTGTTTATCTTAAGGAGAACACCTCTAATGAACTATGGACCCCGGTCCAATCTTTACCATTGATATATCTTCTATTGTTACTGTTTACTTGCTGCAAACCACCATTACCTTCCACACCATGTAGTTAACCCTTTGTTTTCAGCAAACCAGTGAGATTGACAATCTCACTGTTTGTTGGGGCAAAGTCTTGAGATTGTGTTGCGCAGGTCACCAAGTTGCTAGCAACACGTTTGATTTGTTTCCTTCCTCCTACTGGTTCGATAACCTTAGTTTTTTACTGAGAGAAAACTTGCTGTTGTGCTCTTGACACCTTGCTCTTGGGGTCTCCTAATGAGGCGTCGACAACACGCCAACAGCCCTCGCCGCCCACTAGGCGTCTCCGACTTCTCCAGCCAAAGGCGAAGTCGGCCGATTGGCGGTGCCCATCGACAAGGACGCCTTCGCCATGAAGATGGCGATGGAGCAGTCCCTCCGGGAGTCGGCGCCGCAGCCGCCGGTGGAGCCGTCGTTGCCGGACATCCTCGCCTGGTCCAGGGCGGACTGGGAGGAGACCGAGCGCCTCCGCGTCCAGCGCCAGCAGGAGCAGGCCGAGCGCCAGGCCTGGTCTGGCCGCGTGCTCGCCTACCAGGGCGTCCCGCTCGTCGTCCTCGACGACGACGAAGAGGCCGGCCCCTCCCACCAGCCCTGGAGGTGCGGCAACGCCGGCCAGGGAAGCTCCCGCCCGCCGCAGCCGCCGAGCGACAATGGCAGCGACGACGACGGCAAGGCCGATCCTGGCTTCACGTCCTTCTATGGCAACTTTGGCCTGTAGAAGCGACGGCGGGCAACCTTTTATGTTTTTCTAGTTACTTTTATCTAAATGTAGTTTAAATTCAATGTAATCCGCCTATATTTGCCCTTAATTAACGAATTTCGCCTAGATTCGCCGAATTTTGTTGAATTTTAGCCGAACGCGGGAACTCGGCCTAAAAATGCGAGTGGAAAACTCGTCGTTTCCAAAACAAAAACAAGTTCAAAATAGGTTCGGATTTCAGCCTGAAAGCGGCCAACGAGTGGGATGCTCTTACCCAGCGCCTCCGAAAGCTGTCTGGTGCCACACGCACAACAGACTTGAACTTCCATGAGAAAATAGCGGCTATCTCAGGTGGGAGGAAATTAAAAGAACCCACCACAATTGGAGTTATTATAACAGATAACCATCACAATTCAGTTTCATGACAAAAAACCATCAGAATCAGGACACAATTTTTGTTATAGTGGAGGTTTTTTTTCCAATTGTGATGGTCTTTTATCACGAATCTAAATTGTGATGTTTTTTTTATTATAGTGACACCAGTTGTGATGGTTTTTTGTAATTTACTCCCAGGTGGGGTATGCATAATCTGAGCAGCCGCAGCAGCTAGATTGTTTACCGGAGCATTGCCTCCAGAATTATTAGTATAGTTTGCCGAGGCGAACCAGCAACGATTGACTGCGTAATGTTTCCTTTCAAAACAAATTTAGCATTGCCCGTGATGTCTGAACCGAGAAGATATAAACGGTACCGCAATTGAAGTAAACGAGAGAATCAAAGATACTCCCTCCGATCCATATTACTTGTCGTTAGAATGGATGTATCTAGCACTAAAATATGTCTAAATAGATCCATTTTAGTGACAAGTAATATGGATCGGAGTGAGTAGTATATAGCACATAAGATGTAAGATCTGATGTCAAGCTTACTGAAGGTAGGCTTGTGTGCAAATACAAGTACAACCAGTGTCTGAGCACTTGTAACTGTCAGGATCCATTGCCGAAGAAGCAGCAGTAGGGGTGGGCATTCGGTCATGACCGAAAATTCGGTCTTTGCATATCGGTCTATTTTAAAATTGATCTTTAAAAAATAAAGACGGAAATTTACTTGTTATTTTTACTAACCGACAAATTCGGTTACCCGATAATTCGGGTTCGGTTTCGGTCATGACCGAATTGTGTGATAGATATTATCAAATACAAAAGTTGGATAATATTTGGTACTATTTCAGTTGTAATTTAAATATAAAATACACTTATATAGCCATATTAATTGACAGAAACTAACATTCAGTAATACTAAATTTGGCTTAGTCGAGGAAGATAAATATATAATTATGGGAAACTTACTAGGCCACTCTCACCTAAAGTTCGGTCAAGTCGGTCCATTCGGTCACCAAGAACTAATGACCGAATTAACCGAACTAAATTCGGTCTACAAAATTTGCTATCCAATTTTTTAATCGGTCCTTTTAGTCTTGGTCTATTCGGTTTCGGTCTCGGTCTTTTCGGATTTGGTTTTTGGTTATCGGTTTTTCTGCCCACCCCTAAGCAGCAGGCATGGCCTTGCGCCCGCACTCGGCAGTGGGCACATCGGATAACCCACCATTGCTGTCTAGGAGTGATCCTCCAAACTGTAACAATCTATATCTATATCTATACCTACTAATAATAAAGCATGAATTGTTTCTCCCGGTCCAACACTTTTTTGAACAAATTTGTCCGCCCACCAAACCACGTATTACCCAACGCCACCAGTAAGTAAAAATTGTTCAATTTTTTGGGTGCTAACGCACGGTTTGAGGAAAGCTTCGTCTGTTCCTTTTCGTATATATCGTGAGCTCTCCATGTCAGTTTAAGTTATCGTGGATGAAAAGAACTCCAAGTCGATTATGTATAGGCCTTACCATAGCAGCACGTTTCCTATACCTCCCACCCCTGGTTCCTTATATATCCACGTGAGATTGAGGAGACGGAATCGATCGACCAGGACAAAAACTACGGATGCCCGATCTAACCCGTGACCATGGGATGATGGAACAAGCGAAGCTGAGGATGCCGATCTCGACGATTCGCCATAAACTTCCGAGATCTCGTGATCGAAAACATGTTTGGCGTTATTTTCCGTGACAGATGCCTTGCCGTCCACATGGGACGAGGTTTCCATCATGATCGTCCAGGCATCCGGCGCGTGCTTGGTCTTTCAATCTAGACTTCGTCGAGGATCTGATGTGTCTCTCCATTACTCTAGCGGCAGCAAGAGCGCTGGCTCCTCCCTCTACTCCAGTGCCGACAGTGAGTCATTATCGGCGTCAACTCTGGCGGTAGAAACATCAAGGACAGCTATGGCCTCAGGTGCCAAGACAACGGCAAGAACAATGCCCCAAGCAACTCGACGCTCCCTGTTGGCCACTTGCAGAAGACTGTGGAGGAGAAGCCGCTGATGGTGGTAGGGGGGCGGGTGTGCTCCCGCTACCGAACAGGACAAGCTGTTGCATGTTGATATGATGCATATAGTATGCACAAGTAGGCACAGTCGTCTTTCTGATTTTTCTTTGAATTAGCAGGCACAAGAAAGCGGCAACGGTTACAAACGATGGAATCGTTGTGCTGTTTTTATCTCCTTGCATTCAATAATTAGTGACCTGAATTAGCTACTGTATTGTTTTGCTTAATTAGCTACCAAGCAACGTGTAGTAGATATAGGTTTAGTTGTATTTTTTTGGGTGCGATGTGTGATAAATGGAGTCCGGCACTAGGTTTCATTTAATTTTCTAAACTTTATATGTTCATCATGTAGGTATTTGTGTTTGTCATGTAACTCATTATGTCTGTTTTGTTGTGTCCGAAACAATGTTCTGGCCCAGATAAGGATTCAAGCGGACTTTGTTGTCATTCGGCCAACGCTACCCGCAATCTGCCACAGCCAGGGTGTCGATCGAGATCTAGGAAGCACAACGTGTTTTCGGTTCAACGACCACACGACAAGGTCTAATGATCAGAGCAGATGCTACACAACCACAAACGCAGCAAGGGCTACATTTGCTTCATCAACCGTCAGGAGACGTAGGGGCTGTTGGCGGCGTTAGCTACAGGGAGTACAAGCTCACTGTGATGGTTGCTGCGCTCATACACCTGAGCTCTGCACTGCAAGTGGCTGTCACCGAACATTGGTTGTGTTATATGCAGATTTTTCTTCCGTTGCAACGCACGGGTATGTTTCCTAGTACATCTAAATATAGAATCCTGTAACAGAAACGTACCATAAACAACAGCGAGATCCAAAGAAACGGTAATCATAGTCGGGCGGTGCGTATAAAAAATATGCAGAAGCAAGACCTGTTGGTTGAAAAGATCGGTATTCAGTATTAAGGAGGGTGGCCTTGTTGGATAAAGAGCAATATCCGGCGCTCGTAGGTTCATTTGGCGTGGCGCAGGCAAGTGTGAAATTAGCTGGAAGGGGCACAACTGCTAACAAAAAGAAAATAATAAGAGTATGTATAGGAGAGGCAATAGCATGATTTAATCTAACCGTGCCTCTTTATCTGTACCTAGCGCAGAGAACATTTATCTCCTCTATGTCTTCGTTGATATATCACCTGCATGCATCTTGCACCTCTTGCACCTTATAAACCCTTGGAACCTACAGAAGGCAAGTAAGCATGTACATGTTATGTGCAAAGAAACCTCTATCCATATAAGCTATAGCAGGTTTTAAAAGAGCAAGAACACATGCCTTCATTCATAGTGACATCCAGGCTAACAAAGATAACTATTGCTGGTTCATCGTGACCAAGAAAGCGCGCGGCTTTCATCAAACCTCAAAGTAGATTGACCCCACAGAAAAAACCAAGTATGTGTATCAAATGATGGATCAAACTGAAAAAATACATCAAATGTAACATGGTTACAACAAGCATGGTACCTTCCATCATCAAGCAATACATGTCTGCTGCTAGCACATGAATTCCTGCCGGGCATATTCAGAGTGGCAACGGCTGAGATGCCCCGGATAACTCCAATGACATCTAACAGTACATGCAAGCAATTAGCTGAGAAGCAAGCAAAGTGTCGACAAGAGCATACACAAAGACATGTCGAGCTCCCGTACCTACGAACTGTCTTGGAGCGTCGCTTGGTGTAGGAAGATCTACAATTGGTGTTAGCCTATATGTCCACTCTGGAAACCTTGCATTAGGATACAACACCAAATGAATAATTATGAGTTACGTGAACACAATAACCAGAGGACGTGTGACTGGGTTCATGACCCTTCGCCAATCAGACACCTCAAACAGCGCAAGCTTGTACACGGAAGCCTCATGTATGTCATGGATATTTTGCTAAGTGAGATTGGCTGGCACAACGGCATACATAGAATTACCCTGCAATAGAGAACACTTTAATATAGGCAAGTATGAGCCAGCTGCAGACGAGCGAAATGCTTTGTGTGTGACCACATAGGCAGATAACTGCAAGGTAACTATATCGATGGGCAAAATTACTACCAGGAAAAACGACATAGGCTAAAAACCAAGTGATTTTCCTTTTTTCTCAAACAAAGCCGAGCTTGATAATAAACAAGAGTTATGATAACAAATGCAGAGCCGCTAATTCTTATAGATCAAATATGCTTGAGAAACAAATAAAATTCCAACCATGTAAATGGAGGACTGCAAGCTACAAAACGACAATTGGTATAGAAAAAGCTTGTATGTATGGTGTTTTTTGCTGCAACACACGCCTCTTGTTGGGATATGCTATATGGGTATCCTCATAGCATGTCTCTTATCCGGATAATCCGGGTGACCCATAATTGGTAACATGGCCCGTGGCCTGCTGGACGGCCCAGTTAGATGGATCCAGAAGGGAGGTCCATGCCGGATAAATGAAGACTATGGAGGAGCCACCGAACTACCCGGATCCTTGGAGTGCAAGACACGCTAGACTAGTTGTATGCAGTGTAGGACTCTGTAACCTGTCCGGCTAGGACTTTCTCTGTGACCCTAGGACCTGGCGACTATATAAGTCGGGCATATGGGAGCCTTTAGGGCACGATTCAACATACATCTCGCACAGCGAACCAATCCCTGTAACCCGGCGTATTGCCATTATAGTAATTTATAGCAGGAGTAAGATTCCGGCACCGTTGTGGGATCTGAACCTAGGTAAGCTGTGTTACCTCGTACCTGTCAACCGTCCGCCTTACCCCACGTCTCCATACACGCACTATGAGGATCCCTCCATGGCGTACTCGTCGGCAATACCACGACAGTTGGCGCCCACAGTGGGGCAAGAGGCGCTTCAGGCTCTGCAGCGGGCGAGGTCCAAGATCTTCGCGGGAATCGGCGAAACTGTAGCCGTCGGTCGCGTTCTCTTCTCCGGCAACGTTCCGATCGTCCCCCTGACGAGTTCTGGATCCCGGCGAAGATGAACCCTACGTGGTGCTCAATCGTCCCCATCGGAGATATCCACCTCTTTATTGGCGAAACCGACTCGAGCACTAGTTCCCTGGGAGTCGGAGGAGCATCAAGACCCGCACGGACCGCCTACGGGCAGGATACGTCCGCGGAAGGACCGATGTCGGATCTCTCTTCGGAGTTTGCCGACAAAGATCGAAAAATTCAAGGCCCACCCAAACCGCCCATGTGCAAGATATAATGGTGGAAGATCGCTGCAAGTCCGCCGGCTTCGCCCGTGCGTCTGGAAAACAGAGATCCAAGTTCGTCGGAATGGTGACCATCTTCGATCTGGCGCGTTGCGTTCAGAGAGAGGGCAAAAAAACCCGCGATTACCTTGCCAGGTGGCTCCGTATACGGGCCGACCTGGCTCATTACCCCAATGATGATGCTATGTATCACTTTTTGGAAGGACAGGACCAAGGTACGCTTCTCCGACATACTCTAAGGCGGCAGCAGGCTTCAGGACACCTCACTTTCGAAAGCATGGTGAACACCGTCAACATCTATGCGGAGGCTGAGGAGGAAGCTCAGATAGAAATCGCTCTCGTTGGCGGAGCCCCTCCGCCTCAGCCACTGCCACCACCGCCTCCGGTCGTCATCGCCGCAGCACCTCCACCCCCCATCATCGAGGAATACCGACACCCTCCGACTCCGTGCTTGACGCGCTCTACGCCGACATTAGCTCTGACTCGGAGGAGATAGACTTCATCCCGGAGAAGCTAGACTCTGCCATGCAGGAGATGGAGTAGGATTACAAGCGCGACGAACATGACAACAACACTGTCACGTCCCGAGAGGTGTTCGTCGCCATTGGGACTGCGATGGATGAAGATTAGCCCGGATGAGCTCCGCCTATAGCGATGGACAAAGGGAAGGGACCACCTATTGCTGCCAACAATGATCGCGCAAAGGTCATGCCTCCTCCGCCTAACCCAGTGCAGCAGCCGCAGGAACTCAGCACTGGTCCGAGCAACAATAACACCGCAAACCCGCCGCCTCCGACATCTACGTCTGCTGCTGCCCAAGTCACTCCAGCTGATAGAGTGATGTACGACAATCTCCTTGTCGAGTCCATGACCATGGCTCATATCCGCAATGTAGTCCAGCTTGACGAGAAGCGCCAGCAGCTGCTGGAGGAAGCGCAGGCCATCACAGAGCAAGGCGCTAAGCTAGATCAAGATCTGGCCAATGCGCAGAAGTCAATAGAAAAAGCTAGAGCAATGGAGGCCGAGTACAAGACCCTGCTACAGCAGCAGAAGGCTAAGAAAGCTCCAGCTCGCGTCATCAACGATCCCGGTGTACGGCGAAACCTAGGATGGGCTCCCTCGAAGTCGGCACACGCCAAGCCATACATTGACAGTGAAGGCAGGCATGTGATGCCCACTCCTCTTCTCAACCTCGCCGTTGCCAATACCCTTCTGGAGCAGGATAGATCACCCGAAGCGGTGGACCAGGTCTATGACCTAGTGGCCAAGGCGGTGAAACAACATGAAAAGGCCACCTCTCAGAGGTTTGAGTCTGACCCAGCGTTTTGCAAGTCTAGCCAGCATAAGCCGCCAAGGGACATATCTCCTCATGATGTCGGATCCCAGACGGGTTCGTCAGAACGAAGACGGAGAAATGCGCGCAACAGGAAGGATGCTATCCCCATATCCTCTGACCATGGAGGCAAGGCTCAACCTCGTCGCCCATCTCCACCACCCCGCTCTCCCTGACATCGCGAAGACACCAAGGCTCATCGTCGTACGGATATGCCTCCGCCAAGGCAGAGCGGCATCGTCATCCGCGATAACGCGAAACAGACCCATCATGACGGAGAGCGCAACCAAGGACACAAGTCTTGTTCGTGGCAAGCAAGTAGCTGTCCTAGTCTTTAGGGTAGTGGACGTTGAGGCTAGCTCGATCACCATTGGACGTGGGATGACACGTCTGTATCGGATCGACTTCTATCTCTCCGCCTTTTCTGTTATCTGATCTCTGAATAAATAGAAGAGAAAGACAGACCGAAAAGCTGCAAGCTTACGTAGCAACAAAACTCTTGTTTCCCTTCTCTGAAAACCTTCTGATCCACGATCGCGAGGTAGACGAGAGCACGAGAGAACATACGTAAGCTTCTAATCTTGATTGTTGATAGGCCTGTACAGCTACACATAACTATAGAGCTAGACTAAGGTGATATGGTGGGGTATCACCTAGATCTACACGATAACAAACTTGTGCTAAAAAATCAGCCATGCTTCCGTTTGAACAAACCACATCAATAATCAACACTAGTTGGAGCCAAATACCTATCTTTTGAAATTGAATATTACTATCTCCACGAGAATCAGGAGACAGTGAAAGACCTTACCAATGCAGTACCCAAACTGCAAGCTGACATAAAATTCCAAAGGGCCGAGCCCAGTTCGCATGTGTTGTGGCAGCCGCCGTAGGACGCCAGTCCAATTTCAGTTGACCACCTTCGTTCCCAACCTAGGACTGCTATACTAAAAGTATATTGAAGTTCTACATCCAATTCATACACAAGCTATTACCCACAGAAAACACGACAGATTCGACAAAAGGATGGAGAGAACGTGGTAACAGCCGGAGGTGGTCGAGAGGGGATCCGGAGCAGAAGGCAGCCGATGCCGATGCTGCCCTCAACTACCAGCTACTGCGCTGGTCGACCGGGATGCGGAAGGCGCCTGCAGCGCCGCCGGCTACCACCACCCCTCTGCACCACGCTGCTCACCACGCCGCCATTGCCGCCGATCCAGCCGGCCGACCACAGCTCCACCGATTCGACCCGCCAACGACGACGGAGCAGAGGACATCAGAGGGCGTAAAGCGCAGCCACTGCTCGCCGGCCGCCACTAGCCGGCCGCCGCTCCCCGCTGCAGCGTTCTCTCAACCGCTCGCCCGTGTGCGCGTGATCTAAAAACAGGATGGGAAAAAATGAGGTGACGGGTAGTCCTCCTCAGCTATCCAAATCCCACGACCACGTGAAAATAAACCGTCTAGGTAAAAAAATTCCGACGTTGCGCATTGCATCCACTCAAACTAGGTTCAATCATAGGCGGATCCTGGCCAGGGTGGTGCTGGGACCACCCTGGAATTTTGGTCACCTCCTTATGCCTAGCAGAAAAAATACTTCCTTTATCCCGAAAAGAATGTCACAAATTTGACTAAATTTAAATTAAACTTGATATATGGAAAAAACACGTGGATTTGAGTGGGATCCAAGAGATTGACACATGCCCCTAGGCTAGACGTAGCGGTTGGCTCAGTCGGTTATCGTTTCCTGTAACCATCACCGAAAAACCGGTCCTTTAGTATCCGTACGGTTTATCCAATTTTTGAAAAATCTGAGAAATCCTTTTCGGAATAAAGAGAGTAGAAAAAGGCCATTTCTAGAGGACACGAGCAGCGAGTCGATCCTAGGAAAAAACAGGAACTAGCCTCCTTCATCCAGTCTTTCGCTTCCTGACTTCCTCCATTCGATATTAAACACCGTCACCCGTCGCCCAAGATGCCCTTCTCCGTTCAGTCGTTCGCTTCATGCCTTCCTTCGTTCGATATGGAGACCACCGCCCATCGCCCGATCTCAGTGCCTCGTCGCCGCCCCACCTCGCTGACTCCCAGCAACCAACGCACCTCCTGCTCCTCCCTCCCGCGGTTCCTCTAGAGGGCACCCGCTGGGTTTAGGGACGGATTTCCCCCCACCCCATACCCGCACCGAACCTCCCCGCGACCCGCCCCCAAACCCGTCGTCGGGTTTAGATCTTCACCATACCTGCCACCCGCCAGGTACCGGGGACCTGACGGTACCCACTCATTTCCATGTCCTTCGCCTTGCTGGGCACTGGCCGTCGGTAAAGGGAGAGCATCGCTGCAAGATGGGAGGCGGTGGCACAATGGGTGGCGGGTAGTGTTGGAATTATGCCCTAGAGGCAATAATAAAGATGTTATTGTTATAATTCTTGTTCATGATAAAGTTTATATTCCATGCTAGAATTGTATTAAGCGGAAACTTTGATACTTGTGTGGTTTATGAAAAACACCGTGTCCCTAATACGTCTCTATGGACTAGCTCATTGATTAATGATGGTTAAGGTTTCCTAACCATAGACATGAGTTTTCGATTAATAATGAGATCATGTCATTGGAAGAATGATATGATGGGCAGACCCAAATTAAGCAGAGCAATTAGATCGTGTCATCGTGTTCATCTTTGCGAAGCTTTTTCTTATGTCAAATATTGTATTCCTTAGACCATGAGATAATACAACTCCCTAGTATCGGAAGAAAGCTTTGAGGTCGTCAAACGTCATCCTATGTGAGGGTGATCATAAAGGTGTCTCTCAGGTGATCGGAAAGTACTTGTTGGGTTGTATGTATCGAGATGGAATTTGTCCCTCCTGAGTCGGAGAGATATACGCCCACTCGGTAATCGATATCAACACCGCTTGCAAGCACGTGGTTAAGGAGTTAATCACAAAGTGATATCGGATTACGGAACGAGTAAAGTACTTGCCGTGAACGAGATTGAAATAGGTATGCCGATACCAACGATCGAATATCGGTCAAGTAAAATATCGCGTGACGAAGGGAATACATATATGGGATTAATTGAATCCTGGCATCGTGGTTCATCCGATATGATCATCGATGAATATGTGGGAGTCAATATGGGTTTCCAGATCCCCCTGTTGATTATTGATAGAAGATCATGTCTGCATATTCTCGAACCCGTAGGGTCACACACTTAACGTGCCTCGACGCTAGGATAGAATGGATAATTGGTTTATGAGTTTTTGTTCGGAGTCTCGGATGAGATCCAGGACATCACGAGAGGTTCGAATGGTTGGAGAATAAGATTCATATAAAGGAAAGCAGTTTTGGATTTGAATTGTTTGAGTATTCGGTTGTACGGAAGGTTCTAGAAGCTTCAGTGGGACCAACGTGGCCCCACTAGTCGGAGGGGTGGGCCTCAGGGAGTGCCCTGGCGCATTGGGCCAGGGCACAGGCCATAGGCCCAGCCGGCCAAAACCCTAGGGGAAACCCTAGGAAACCTTCTAGAAGGGGGGGAGACTTGCCCCCCACTCCACCCTTGGGGCCGCCGCCCTAGGGCTTGGAGGAGGGGGCAAAGGGGCCGGCCAGCCCCCTATATAAGGAGGGCAGGGCGCAGCCTCCCCCCTAAACCTCCTCAACCCTAGCCGCCAACTGCTGCCCTCCTCCTCTCTCTCTCCCGACTGCGCGTAGGCGAAGCCCTGCTACAGAAATTCTCCATCATTAGCAGCACGCCGTCGTGCTGTAGATCCAATCTATATCTCCACCCTACTTGTGGACCAAGGAAGGAGGAGACGTTGCGGCACCGTACGTGTGCATCTCTCGGAGGCGCCGCCACTTGCGGCGTAGGATCGGATCGGATCGCGAGGAGGAGACGGCTAGTACGACTACACCAACCACGTTCTGTTGAACGTTTCCGCTCTTCAAGGGTATGAAGATCTCATCTATCTCTCTCGTTGATTGCATCTCCTAGATTATATCCTAGCTTTCTTGTTCGCATCCGTAGAATTTTTTTGATTTACTATGCTGCGAAACCCTTCAGGTATCAGAGCTAGATCTATGTGTAGATGTGTTTCACGAGTAGAACGCAACATGCTTGTTGCGGGCGTTGATGTTTTCTGTTGCAAGACTCTTGTTGTGTACTTCTTATGACGCGGGATAGTGAGATCGAAGCGGTCCAGGCCAACTTTACGCGACCTCGTTCACGAGACCGGCTCCGCACTTGACGTGTGGCTTGTTCCACACATGCGGCTGGTGGATGCCAGTTTCTCTCACTATAGTAGTCATGGGATTTACACCGGATGTTAGCAACCATAATATCACCGTTGTGGCTTTCCGTAGGTAAGAATCGTTCTTAGCTTGCTACTGTCATAAGCCACGTAAAACATGCAACAACAAAGTAAAGGCGTCTAACTTGTTTTTGCAGGGAGTGTTTTGTGATATGGTATGGCCCAAGACGTGATGTGTATGTTGTATGCAATGATCATGTTTTGTAATATTTCACGACTTGCATGTCGATGAGTACACAACCGGCAGGAGCCATATGGTTGTCTTTATAATTATGTATGACCTGTGTGTCAACTTTTTATACGCCATGTAACAGCTTTACTTTATCGCTAAGTAGTTAGCAATAGTTGTAGTTGCTATTCATGGTGGAGGCAATCATGGTGGAGTGATGGAGATCATGCTGGCGCGCACAAGATGAAGATCATTGCGCGGAGATTGGCTATACCATGTCACATAAAATTATATGCATGTGATGTTTATCCTTTTATGTATCTTATTTTGCTTAGATCGCGACGAAAGCATTATAAGATGATTCCTCACTTAAAGATCAAGATAAAATTATGTTCTCCCCATGTATGAACCATTGCGAAAGTTCGTCGTGTTCAAGCATCTCGTGATGATCAGGTGCTATAAACTCTACGTTCACATACAACGGGTGCAAGCCAGTTTTGCATACGCGGAAATACTTGGGTTTAACTTGACGAGCCTAGCATGTACAGACATGGCCTCGGAACACACAAACCGAAAGGTTAAGCATGAGTCATATGAATGATATGATCGACACTTTCTTGTCCACCATTGAAATCACATCTCTTCTCATGAAGATCGGATTAGGTGTGGTGAATTTGGATCGTGTTCACTAAACAACTTGAGGGATGTTGAATTTAGTGGGAGATTATCTAGTAATTTGATTAAGTTGAACTAGTTATCATGAACATAGTCTAAATTGTACTTGCAAATTTTGTAGATCAAATGGCTAAGTCCAACTTCAACTTCAACGTTTTTGCTGAGAAAGAAAAGCTTAAGAATAATGGGTCTAACTTCACCAACCGGTTTCGCAATCTGAGAATCATTCTCGCTGGCGGACAAAAGGACCATGTTCTTGAGAAAGCGCTAGGTGACGCCCCTGCTATTGATGCGCCGGCTGATGAAAAAGCTATTTATCAGTCGCGCAAAGATGATTATGGAGTGATTAAGAGTACCATGTTGTTTGCTATGGAACCAGACCTTCAAAATCGTTTTGAGGAGTTCGCCGGGCCCTTTGAGATACTTGAGGAACTGAAAACCATGTTTCAGACTCAGTCCCATTCTGAGAGATATGAGATCTCTGAGAAGTTCTTTAACTGCAAAATGGAGGAAGGGAGTTCCGTTAGTGAGCACGCCATTAAGATGTCGGGTTACACTCAACGTCTTGAGCAAATCGGGCGCAAGATTCGTAAGAGCTCAAGATTGATAGAGTTCTGCAATCTCTCCCTCCTAGCTACAAAGGTTTTGTAGTTACTCACAATCAGATTGGTTCCACTGATACGATCATTGAGCTCTTCGCTAAGATGAAAGCTGCGGAGGTGGATATCAAGAAAGATAATCATGTGTTGATGGTCAACAAGACCCCTAGCTTCAAGAAAGGTAAGGGTGCAAAGAAATCCTTCAAGAAAGGCAGCGGCAAGCGCGTTGCCCCTGCTGAGAAGAAGCTCAAGTCTGGCCCTAAGCCGGACACTGAGTGCTTCTATTGCAAGGACAAGGGTCACTGGAAGTGCAACTGTCTGAAGTACTTAGCGGACAAGAAGGCTGGCACCATTAAAGGTATATTTGATATACATGTTATTGATGTTTACCTTACTACCGCTCGTTGTAGTGCCTGGGTATTTGATACTGGTTCAGTTGCTAATATTTGTAACTCGAAATAGGAGCTACGAAATAGACGGCAGCTAGCAAGGGATGAGGTGACGATGCGCGTTGGCAATGGATCAAAAGTTGATGTGATGTCCGTCGGCACGCTCTCCTTAGTTTTACCTTCGGGATTAGTTTTAAACCTTAATAATTGTTATTATGTGCCTGCGTTGAGCATGAACATCATATCTGGATCGTGTTTATTGCAAGGCAATTATTCATTTAAATCGAAGAATAATGGTTGTTCTATTTATATGAATAACATCTTTTATGGTCATGCACCTGGTGTGAATGGTTTATTTCTTCTGAATCTCGAAAGCAATGAAACACACATCCATAACATTGAGGCTAAGAGATGCAAAGTAGATAGTGATAATCCAACTTATTTGTGGCACTGCCATCTAGGTCATATTGGTGTAAAATGCATGAAGAAACTCCATTCTGATGGACTTTTGGAGTCTCTTGATTTTGAATCATTTGACACGTGTGAGTCGTGCCTCATGAGCAAGATGATCAAAACCCCGTTCCCGGTATAATGGAGCGAGCAACAGACTTATTGGAAATCATACATACCGATGTATGCGGACCAATGAGTGTTTCAACGCGTGGTGGATATCGCTATTTTCTCACTTTTACTGATGACTTAAGTAGATATGGGTATATCTATTTAATGAAACATAAATCTGAAACGTTTGAAAAGTTCAAAGAATTTCAGAACAAAGTGGAAAACCATCGTAACAGGAAAATTAAATTTCTACGATCCGACCGTGGAGGTGAATATTTGAGTTATGATTTTCTCACGCATCTTAAAGCAAGCGGAATCGTTTCGCAACTCACGCCACCTGGAACACCACAGCGCAATGGTGTATCTGAACGCAGGAATCAAACTCTATTCGATATGGTGCGATCAATGATGTCTCTTACAGATTTGCCGTTATCATTTTGGGGTTATACATTAGAAACCGCTGCATTCACTTTAAATAGGGCACCATCTAAATCCGTTGAGACGACACCGTATGAACTATGGTTTGGTGCTAAACCTAAGTTGTCGTTTCTTAAAGTTTGGGGATGCGAAGCTTACGTCAAGAAGTTGATGCCGGACAAGCTCAAACCCAAAGCGGAGAAATGCGTCTTCATAGGATACCCTAAGGAAACGATTGGGTATACCTTCTACCACAGATCCGAAGGCAAATTGTTTGTTGCAAAGAAAGGATCCTTTCTTGAGAAGGAGTTTCTCTCGAAAGAAGTGAGTGGGAGGAAGGTAGAGCTAGACGAGGTTATTGAACCTTCTCTCGAGTTGGAGAGTAGCGCAGCACCTGAAATTCTTCCAGTGCCGTCTGCACCAACAAGAGAGGAAGCTAATGACGAGTATCATGAAACTTCGAACGATGCTACTACTGAACTTCGCAGGTCGACAAGGTCACGTGCCACTCCTGAATGGTACGACAACCCTGTCTTACCCGTCTTGTTGTTAGACAACAATGAACTTGCGAACTATGAGGAAGCAATGATGAGCCCAGACTCTGAGAAATGGCTAGAGGCCATGAAATCCGAATTGGGATCCATGAGCGAAAACCAAGTATGGACTTTGGTTTACCCTCCTAGCGACTGTAAGGCCGTTGAGTGCAAATGGATTTTCAAGAAGAAAACGGACGCGGATGGTAATGTTACTGTCTATAAAGCTCGGCTTGTCGCAAAAGGTTTTCGACAAGTTCAAGGTGTTGACTACGATGAGACTTTCTCTCCCGTAGCGATGTTTAAGTCCATTCGGATTTTATTAGCAATTGCTGCATTTCATGATTATGAAATATGGCAGATGGATGTCAAGACTGCGTTCCTCAATGGCAACATTGATGAAGAGTTGTATATGATGCAGCCCGAAGGTTTTGTCGATCCTAAGGATGCTAATAAGGTGTGCAAACTTCAGTGTTCCATTTATGGACTAAAGCAAACATCTCGGAGTTGAAACCTTCGTTTTGATCAAGTGATCAAGAGCTTTGGATTTGTTCCAAATTGCTATGAAGCTTGTATCTATAAGAAAGTGAGTGGGAGCTCAGTGACATTTTTAGTACTATATGTGGATGACATATTGATTATTGGAAATGACATTGGTATGCTTAATGATGTGAAGAGTTATTTGAATAAATGTTTTTCAATGAAAGACCTAGGAGAAGCTACTTATATACTAGGCATCAAAATCTATAGAGATAGACAAAGATGCCTAATAGCTTTAACCCAAAGTACATACCTAGACAAAGTTCTGAAAAGGTTCAGAATGGATAAAGCAAAGAAAGGTTCATTGCCCATGTTGTCAGGTAAGATATTGAGCAAGGCTCAGTGTCCTTCTGATGAACGATAGAGAAACTATGAGCAAAGTGCCATATTCCTCGGCCATAGGTTCTATCATGTATGCCATGCTGTGTACTAGACCGGATGTGTCCAATGCTCTTAGTTTGATGAGCAGATACCAAAGTGATCCAGGAGTGGAACACTGGACAGCCGTAAAGAACATCCTAAAGTATTTAAATAGGACTAAAGAAATGTTCTTGGTCTATGGAGGTGATGAGCAGCTCGTCGTAAAAGGTTACGTCGACGCTAGTTTCGACACCGACCCGGATGATTCTAAATCTCAGACAGGATACGTTTATATTTTGAATGGAGGAGCTGTGAGCTGGAGAAGCTGCAAGCAAAGCGTGATCGCGGGATCTACAGTAGAATCGGAATACATGGCTGCTGCAGAAGCGTCAAGTGAAGGAGTTTGGATCAGGAACTTCATCACTGAGCTTGGTGTAGTTCCAAGTGTCTTAGACCCACTGGAGATATTGTGTGACAACACTGGTGCCATAGTACTAGCTAAGGAACCAAGATATCATCCAAAGACCAAGCACATCAACCGCCGGTTTCATATAATTCGAGATTATATAACAGATGGAGATCTGAAGATTAGCAAAGTACATACGGATCTGAATGTCGCAGATCCGTTGACTAAACCTCTTCCACGAGCAAAACATGATCAGCACCTTAATGCCATGGGTGTTAGATTGTTGCCAGATGTAAACTAGATTATTGACTCTAGTGCAAGTGGGAGACTATTGGAATTATGCCCTAGAGGCAATAATAAAGATGTTATTGTTATAGTTCTTGTTCATGATAAAGTTTATATTCCATGCTAGAATTGTATTAAGCGGAAAATTTGATACTTGTGTGGTTTATGAACAACACCGTGTCCCTAGTACGCCTCTATGGACTAGCTCATTGATTAATGATGGTTAAGGTTTCCTAACCATAGACATGAGTTGTCGATTAATAATGAGATCATGTCATTGGGTGATATGATGGGCAGACCCAAATTAAGCAGAGCAATTAGATCGTGTCATCGTGTTCATCTTTGCGAAGCTTTTTCTTATGTCAAATATTGTATTCCTTAGACCATGAGATAATACAACTCCCTGGTATCGGAAGAAAGCTTTGAGGTCATCAAACGTCATCCTATGTGAGGTGATCATAAAGGTGTCTCTCAGGTGATCGAAAAGTACTTGTTGGGTTGTATGTATCGAGATGGAATTTGTCCCTCCCGAGTCGGAGAGATATACTTAGGGCCCACTCGGTAATCGATATCAACACCACTTGCAAGCATGTGGTTAAGGAGTTAATCACAAAGTGATATCAGATTACGGAACGAGTAAAGTAATTGCCGTGAACGAGATTGAACTAGGTATGCTGATACCAACGATCGAATCTCGGGCAAGTAAAATATCGCGTGACGAAGGGAATACATATATGGGATTAATTGAATCCTGGCATCGTGGTTCATCCGATATAATCATCGATGAATATGTGGGAGTCAATATGGGTTTCCAGATCCCCCTGTTGATTATTGATAGAAGATCATGTCTGCATATTCTCGAACCCGTAGGGTCACACACTTAACGTGCCTCGATGCTAGGATAGAATGGATAATTGGTTTATGAGTTTTTGTTCGGAGTCTCGGATGAGATCCAGAACATCACGAGAGGTTCCGGAATGGTCCGGAGAATAAGATTCATATAAAGGAAAGCAGTTTTTGGATTTCAGAATTGTTTCGGAGTATTCGGTATTGTACCAAAAGGTTCTAGAAGCTTCCAGAGTGGGACCAACGTGGCCCCACTAGTCGGAGGGGTGCGTGGGCCTACGAGGGAGTGCCCTGGCCGCATTGGGCCAGGGGCACAAGGCCCCATAGGCCCAGCCGGCCAAAACCCTAGGGGAAACCCTAGGAAACCTTCTAGAAGGGGGGGAGACTTGCCCCCCACTCCACCCTTGGGGCCGCCGCCCTAGGGCTTGGAGGAGGGGGCAAAGGGGCCGGCCAGCCCCCTATATAAGGTGGGCAGGGGGCGCACCCTCCCCTCACCCCAAAACCCTAGCCGCCAGCTGCTGCCCTTCCTCTCTCTCTCTCTCTCTCTCTCTCTCTCCCCGACTGCGTGTAGGCGAAGCCCTGCTGCAGAAACTCTCCACCATAGCACCACGCCGTCGTGCTGCAGATCCAATCCATCTCTCCTCCCCACTTGCTGGACCAAGGAAGGAGGAGACGTCGCGGCACCGTACATGTGCATCTCTCGGAGGCGCCGCCACTTGCGGCATAGGATCGGATCGGATCGCGAGGAGGAGACGTCTAGTACGACTACATCAACCACGTTCTGTTGAACGTTTCTGCTGTGCGATTTCTTCAAGGGTATGAAGATATCATCTATCCCTCTCGTTGATTGCATCTCCTAGATTAGATCTTGGCTTTCCCGTTCGCATCCGTAGAATTTTTTTGATTTACTATGCTGCAAAACCCTTCAGCAACAACCCCAAGAATTTGAATCTAAGTGAGCTTTGAATTCAACTTGAAAACGAATTTGAATCTGCAAATTCAGACAAATCAGACAAACGATTAGAAAAAAAGAAGAAGAACTGACGAACAGGGGGACAAACACTAGCTTCCGTCGATTCCCCATCGCCGGCCAGCCACACCGCCCCCTGGACCCACCGCCGATGTAGCCGACAAGCAGCATCGATGTCGCTTTGCCCGCCGTCTGCGCCATGCATTGCCGCCATATCACAGACTGACCCGCCATGCTTCGCGCTCGCCACCTCGCCATGATCGCGTTTCGAAGAACTCGGCGAGGCCGGATAAGCTCGCCGCCACCACGCGTCACCGTCCTGGGCTCTGCCCTCTCCTATAAAGCCTCCCAACCTTCTCCAATTTTCGATTTCTCTATGGGAATCGATCTCTCTCTCTCGCTCCCAACCATCCCTGTGCCCTCAATTTCAAACATCACCGCTGCCGAGCCCGCCTCCAGCGCCGCCAACCGTCGCCGGTGAGCATCTCCTCTTCTCCCGTCCCTCTGCTTCTTTTTTCCCCAGCGAGCCAAAGAGGTACGTTCTTTATACTACCTCTTGGGCCACGCCCAGGCCCAGTGCTAGGCTAGCTGCCCCTTTTCCAGCCCAAGCAGAGAAAAAAATGCTAAGCCTTTTTCTTTTTTCCATTTTGTTTTCTGTTTTCAATTTAGTGATGATTTTAAAACAAGTTCCTTTACGAAACTTCTTTGGCAAAAAGATTCAAAATATACAGGGCTATATTAAACCTCATAAACCTCTATTTGCAAACAAATTTTCCAAGAGCCTTTAAAAAATTATTTTACTAGACTCTCAAAACTCAAAACCTTTATGTATATGTGACAAAATAAAGGCCCATTTTATTTATATTTCAACCTAAATTTACAAATACAAATAATATCCTTGGTAAAAATGTCTCTGAACATTTTAGGACCCATTGGTGAAGCCTCGGAGGATTTTGACATAGGAGTGCACCATCTCGGAGTCGAGGATCTTCTGGGAGACCTTTCTTTAGGCAAGTCACCTCTCTCACCGATGGAATTTTGGTGGTAAATGATTTTAGAATATTGAAGCTATGTGCAATAATAGAACCCCTAAACCATTAATATTTGGTGTTATGCCTTGAGACCAACCCTAGTGGAAACCCTGGACTTGCTTGATGGATGATGCATGATTGTTTGTATGATTGCTTGGAGGTCATATTTACCTTCAAAATCTTGGTATAAAAAGGACTCGTCACCTGAATGAGAGCCTTGACTTTGGATTATGTGCCCTAGTATGTGGGCGTGGTTGAGGTAAACCTGTGGTACATCCCTTTGACACAAAACAATAAAACACACCACATAAATTGTAAGAACCCTCTACTCTATTCCAATGGATTTTCTACAAGGTAGATGGACCCTGGTATGGTGATCAACGGGAAGACACTCGGAGTCGGGATGCTATAGTATGTTATCGATTTCCGTGGCCCTGACATACTCCCGGTGGGATTCGAGTGATGAGACCTTTCCGGGTAGAATTTTCAAAAGATAGAGTAGATAAAAACTTAGCCATCGATTAAAGGTTCTGATGCCAATGATAGAAATATCGCAAACCCTAGAGGTTTAGGCCACTTTGGCTTAGCACGGAGCCATCGGAGGCACACACTTACATATCTAAAATCCATGGTACAGAATGAAAGAAAAATAAATATATATACTAAAGAAAATAAATGATACCAAGTATGATCACTTGGTGAGATTAAGTATGCCGCGGACGGACGATGTTTTCCCCTCCGTTTGGCAAAGTGGTGAAAATGATACCACTATGGGTTTGACCACAAGGAAACCTTATGGGATTTTCCTGGTTAAATAATCTTGAATAAAACTTAAATTTGAAACCATCTTGTGACTTGCTGAGTACTTTAGTACTCACCCTTGCTATACAAACATTTTTCAGAAATATCCGAAGATGTTGCGGAGGTTAATCCTGATGTCTTTCTTCGCGGAGAAGATTTCGAGTTCTAGGTTATTCCTACGCTCGAGGGCTGATCCTAGAAATGTAGCCATGCGTGTAAAAATCAATAAAATTTGTATGCTTTAGGCATGGTTTAATGATCTTAAGACAAAGAGAACCTCGTTTAATGTTGGATTGTAAGAAAGCTATTTATGTGATATTATCTATCTATATAATATTATTCCTATGAGTTTGTATGCGATAGCTGTGTTTTGTAATCACTCGGAATTTTGCGAAATTTGGGCGAATTCGTGGAATTTCTAGTCCTGGTCCCGAATTTTCGGGGCGTGACAATCAGTGTTGTACAATTGCATCTCAAATATATCAGAACAATTGGGTGTTGGATCTGCATCATCACCGCTCTAACACTGCAGAACAGCAACTGACACAGCTCCTAGCCTCTCCCAATTCATCATAGCATACCACAAATTCTTGAGCCTGACAAGAGAGAAAAAGACATCTACAAACAACTCTACAGCGGCCTTCTACTATATTTTCTCTGACAGTGGAATGCGCTGGCAACCCAGCTAACTGGGTCTAGAACAGGGCCATACCACCCAAACACCGTAATTCTTCTGGCTACCACTGCGAGGGCGCCTCAATACCAAGGATAACATGACGCTAAAAAGATAGTGTTCTTATGTTGGCTGTGACATCTGCCCTGCTCTAGATACAGTTCATCACATTGGTCTGCACTACAAGCTAGCGCAAGAATTATGGCAATACTTAGGTCAGGAACAACCAATGGAACTGCGAGACAGTGCAACACAATCAATGTATTTATATCTAAAACAACACCATGGAACTGCACCCTGGAAGGCCAGGAACAACCAAGTATTCAACAACAAGTCCAGCACGACGACGATCATCCGATGGAAATTTTTTGGAACTGCAGCTGTGGTCCATCAGATCACCAAAAGAGAGGTTGGAATAATTACAATCTCGCTACACCCTTTTTTAGTCGTTCTCTTCTTCTTTCGTTTTCTTCTACAGGATACGCCTGCTGTATAGTCGGATGTAAAAACCTTGAGAAGGTAGAGTATCCTCTGACTTTTCAATTAAAAATTCCATAGAGTGCCGAAGGATATTTTTTTTGAGATTCATCACCTCGACAACTTCCTCTCTGTATGTTCTTGCAAGTGACAAGCGCATACCACTGGACCAGCTGTGGACAGGTACTGCAGCTGGAACATGCTCAATGAAATGTATCCAGTCCGGTGCAATCCTAGGAATTACAAAAATCAGTTGATGTTTCAATATATATTTTATTAGTAATCTGGATGCATGTTTATATGGTTTATTAGACAGAGGGCTGGGACGTCGTATTTATAGAGGACAGGATCATACGTCCCGGTTTGTAACACAACCGGGACTAAAGGTGTGTGCCACGCCACGTGGCTGACGCCCAACATTTAGTCCCGGTTTATAAACCGGGACGCATGACCCCTTACGAACCGGGACGCATGCCTCCGGTCACCGTGCCCGCTCGAACCGGGACGCGTGCAAGTATTAGTCCCGGTTCGTGCGCAACCAGGACTAATGCTGTTAGGGACGCGAACGGATAGCCTATTTTCTACTAATGGATATTTGTTCAAATTAGCAGAATTTCAGCGATATGATGGCCTCCTGCAACTCCCTTGGCAACTCATATACATTAATTTTAACCCGGGCACAAGTAGGACATTTAAGTACAAACTGATTATAAAGAACATATGGTATATTATATAGTCATGTGCCACACGTCTCCTGCCAATGCACGGTTCCTTTAAAATGTTAATTCAAAACTTGCAGTTTTTGAAGATATAAAATACAAAATTATTTCCCGATTTGCTTTAAGAAATAATACTATTAATTAATCTTTCTTCCGTAGTACACGGAAATTAAATAAATTAACTTGCTGGTGTTTATTCACTTTGCTTGTGCTTTATAATCTCCTTAGTTTTGACTACTCTGCATGTGTACTCAATTTTTTCTCTTTGTTTTTGTTATTGCCAGGAGTACATATTAAGCGATATGTCGAGGTGACCTGGAAGAAGGGTATAAATAATATCCACAAGGATAGTATATTTCTTAGATAAATAAAAAAATTCAGGTATATCAATATAAAGAGTTGTTTTGTTTTCATTTGGGTGAAAAAATGTGGCTTTCTAATTGTAGTATTATGCGCTTATATGCCTAGGCCAAAAATGGGCCCACATTCATGTTCAATCTCCAATGCCAAATAGATTTTTAATTTGTAACTAAAATCAGATTTGAGATTATTGATAAGCTTCTGAGTGCATCCATTCAAACTTCGAATATTTTCCACAGTCCAATCATTTGAGCTTATTGTGCTGAGATAAAGTTCCTTGACCAATATTGAAGTGCCCTATAAGAGAACCACAAAAAAAGAATCACTATGTCCTATATTTCTTGCACATGTAAGAGTCCATTGAATCGCGTCACATTTTATGTTCTTATAGAAAAATGGATTAGTAAAAAAATACACAAATAAAATTAATATTTTTATTCTTGGATCTAGATAATTCTCGCATTGGAAATGAGAGCATTGGTATTTTACTTATGATACTCCTCTAAGATAAAGTACCTTCATGTTAACAAATCACGACGTTAACAAACCACGGTAACTAATTATGTCCAAAAAACCTAGAAAAGCAACATACAGTTAATTGAGTGTGTTCCTTGGGAAAAAAAGTTTCTTTATTAGCATTGAATATGAAATATCTTAAGAAAGAACATATTGTACTCGCTCAGTCAAGAAATAACTGACTTGAGTTTTTCTTGATTCAAATGTATCTATACGCTAAAATGCTACTAGATACATTTGAATCTAGACAAACTCTGGTCAATTATTTCTGGACGGAGGAAGTACTTTCTTTCTTTACGCGTCAATTAATGAATCAATCTCTTATGGCTAAAGTTTAAGACATACATAAGTTGAAATCAATTCGATCTCATGTCTCATACTATCAGTTGTATCAGGTTCACTGGTGAAAAAAGGGCCTCCACTCCCGGGCCGCAACTGGCTCTAGTCCCGGTTTTGGGCCCGGGACTGCGAAAACGGGACTAGAGGCCCCCCTCTAGTCCTGGCTCGCTACGGCCCGCGACTGATAACAGCCACGTGGCTGTTTCAGCGCCGCGGGGGGCGGAAACCCTTTAGTCCTGGGCTGTAACACCACCCGAGACTAGAAGGTTTCCCGCCGCGGCAGAGAATTGTGTGTTTCTCTGCTGCGGCAGAGATTGTGTATTTCCTTTTTTTTTGCCATTTCGTTCCTTTTTCGTTTTATGTTTCACTATAATTCAAACATATATTTCAGTATACATATTATACGCTACTACATACACACTACACGTCGATGCATTTATATAATTAATCGATCCCTTGCAAGCATACATATAATCAATCATATCAAAAGGAAGAAATGTTTTAAAATTACATGGTCATTGATGAATATATATATTTTATGAGCTACATGGAGATGACTAAGGCAAATCGAGTTCCACGTCATCCGCATAATGCTCTCCATGTACATCAAGGACTTGCTTCATCATAAATCCCGCCAGCTCCTCTTGAATTGCTCTTATGCGCTGGTCTGGCTCTAGTTTCTCCCGCAAATCATAAATATAATGTGAGTCAACTTTTCGTTCACTGGTCAACTCTCGGATGTACTCGTAGACGTAGTATCCACATAAATGAGTTTCCGGTGGCTGCTGTAAACTCTTCTCCATTTTATAAGTTAGCTCCTCTTTGAATGGACCTGGTATTTTCTATCTGAACCGTGTCCAACACCTGCTCGGCAAAGAAAATGAACAAAGGAGTTATTAGTTACCTGATATCAGGAAATGAATAAAAGAGGATGATATAATGCGATAATGATTGAAATTACTTATGGAGCATTGCTTTCATGCCGCTCCACTGCTCTTGGTCCCAACTTAATGAGTCGTGGACTTCAACTAGGGAGTTGTTAACTTGAATGTTTAGCAAGATCCAGTGGAATCTGCGGACGTTTACATAACCATACATGCATATATAGCTCATCGAGTAAGCAAAAATAAAATGTGTACAAGATATAAACACTCACTTGAAGTTGTAAGGAAATAGTATTTCCTTAACAAAATTATTCTCGGTTAAGAACCTGTACAGGTCTTCCTCCACGTCCTTGGGGTGATTCTTTAACGTATATTCATTAATGATATATGAGTCAATGAACCCAACGTCGTATCTTCTAGCTCTTTTGCATTCAAGCATCTTCATTCTGTAGAATATAATATCATCATACAAAAGGATATATAGTTAGGATAATATATTAAATGCAATGAACGACCTGAGCTACAAACTTGATTATAGAAATAAATCACTTACAGATAGTAGCAACCAATGATAGATTTGTCGAGGGCGCGCTGGTTGTATAACTGAAACAGTTCGGTCATTTGAACCTGTATCGAGTATTGTTTGAAGTGATGCTCCATTCTAACGTCCACCGGAAACCAATCTTTCTGATGCTTTTTTTGTGCTTGCGACATGTACCATTCGTGCAGATTTCGCATATGTGTGGATAGACGCGTGAGCTCCTCATTACTGACTAGAGGCTCCCCTTGGACATACTGCCGTACTATCTGACCCACTGGCGTATCTTCATAGCCTAAATATTGACCAAGAGACATATTTGCTTCGTTAGCAAGTGCTTTGGCCTGCGATATAGTGATTCCCATAAGTGCAGCATTATTACGGGCTCTAGGGTCCATTATTTGCATGTCCATATCCATTTCAGCTCAGAAGGCCTTGTCGAGGTCTGAAATGACTTTGAGCGGGGCGACTGATTGATTCTTCTGCGCTCCGAGCTGGGCAACTTGCTTCCCGCCTTTTGCACTTGTGATTTTTTTCTGTGCTTGCTTAATAATCTCCCGGTCATAGTCTGATTCCAGATTCATCAATATCAGGGATGGTTGCTCAAGAAAGGACTTAGCCCACTTTTTGGTTTTTTCGTTATATACCGGCTTTGGCTCAGGCTTTTTGGGTGCAAAATGCGCCTTAACTTGGGCAGCCACATCCGCGTTAGTTTCCTCATCGGTCTTGTCATAAGGTCTCTTTGGAAGAGCCGGCGGGATATCGACTAACTTCGGCGTTTAACCTTTCTTTGATGTGGGGCGCAGGGGACCGTCGAACTTCCGTTTCTTCAACGAGGTAGTAGTATTGCACGGAGGCGGAGGCGGAGATCGAGTTGATGTACTCCTACTGCGGCGATCGTCAGCGGGGCGGGGTGGACTTGGAGGTTGGCGATAATCGGGTTGGGGTGGACTTGGAGGTTGGCGATAATCGGGTTGGGATGGACTTGGAGGTTGGCGATAATCAGGTTGGGGTGGACTTGGAGGTTGACGATATTCGATGCGGGGTGGATTTGGATTCCTTGGAGTCGGTGGCCTTGGCGCCAAGCCTGGAAACTTGATGTACTTCTTATTCCATAGAATGATGTTGCACTTGACATCTCCTAGTTTCGTAAGGCCTTCAGGCGTAGCGATTATCTAGGTCCGCAAAATCCTCCACTATGTCATCCACTGTGACACGAGCATAGCCTGGTGGAATCGGAAGTGAATGGTGGAGTGCTCCAGGTAGACAAGGTAAAGCAGTGCCGATCGCCACCTTGAAGGACAGGTTGTTCATTGGATGATGTAGCTCATATTGTGCCATCTCTCTGACATCATCCACGGGGTAGTGAGGAGCCGGTGCATCATCCAGTAGTGCTTGATCATCAGCACGGACCTCCGTGGAAGCCACGCTGCTTCTCCGTTGGCTAAGATCCAATGCAGGATCATCAGACCGCGGGTGAGTTGACGACGGCGGCCTTTGGCTAATTTCATGCATGTGGTTCTTCAGATCAGCTAGGTCCTGCTCTACCATGGAGATCCGGTCTGCCTCCCGGTCCTTCTTTCTCTGAGGCTTTTGTAACTGGCATCGTATTGAGGAAACCCTTTCTTCCACGAGACACCGGCGCCTTTGCCTCGTGTTCGTCCTCCCTTTTCAGGATTCCCTAAGGGCGCGTGTCAGCTCGTCGTTCTCTCTCTCGGGACGGAACAATCCCAATTGAGCATCGTTCATTGCTTTAATAAGGTCTTCGGAGAGTTTTAGAATTTTCTCATGAAATAATGTCTTCCCTGTTTCTAGGTCCAAGGATCCCCCGTGCCCGTACCACCAGTGCCTTGACCTCTCAGGCCATCCATCTGTACCAGGAGTGACGCCTCTAGCCCTCATTTCCTTCTCCATAGTTTCCCACTTAGGGACGACACTCTTGTAGCCACCTATCCCCATTTTATGATGGTATTTCTTATTGGCAGCATTTAACGCGTTCTTTGCCGACTTTGCCTTTGCTTTATCAGATTGCTTGTACTTTACAAAATCGGGCCACTGTTCTCTCAACTTCTCGTTTACTCCTTTGAAGTCTGGAGTTTTCTTTTTCGCGACATATTTCCCGTATAAACTTTTGTTGTGGTTCCGGTACAGTTCAGCCATCTTGCTCAGTGCCCACTCCTTGACTTTGTCTCTATTTTCAAGCCCACTCGGCCTTGGGGTAATACCATCTACCTCAAATTCCTCATACTCTGGAGGTAGTATGAAATGCGCTATGAGCTTCTGCCAAAGGTCATCTTTGGCATCATCGGTGACATAGCTGTTGGATTCTTCACCGGGTTTCTTTGACTTGTTCCATTCTTGGATGGTGATCGGCAGGTTTCCCTAACAAGCACCCCGCATTGATTTATAAACATCCTCCGATGCTTCTCTGGAGCAATCGGTTCACCATCATCATCTATTTCTTCGATGGTGAACCTCTGATTACCATCCAACTTTTTGTTTGGCCCTCGTTTCGTTCAAGCTGTCGATTGCTTCGATCCGGTGGGCTAAAAGAAGAAGAGAGAGTGATTAATATATATCTAGATCAGTTAATGAATAGAGGTAACACGAGACTTTATATATATATATATATTTGTACCTCGCTGGATCCTCTCGAGGGGCCATCATTATTGTTGTTATTTGTTTGCCCTTCGTCCATCTGGTCTTCCCCTTGGTACATTAGGTTTTCCTCTATTCCATCACCGGATGGATTCAGATACGAGGATATCTCTTCCTCGAGCAAAATATCTTCGGCGCCGGTAGTAATATTAAGAGGAATTTCACCTCTTATCATGCCCTGAAGAAAACCTTCACCGATGCGACCAGGATCTTCGGATGGATCCATGACTTAATTATCTATAACAAAAAGAGAGTTAAACAGGTTAGAAAAAACAATAATCCTAATAACTAAAACAAAAAAACAATAACCCTAATAACACAAATTAATAACCCTAATAATTATATATTAATAACCCTAATAACACTAATTAATAATCCTAAAAAAACAACTAAAAACAATTATATAAACAATTATATATTCCTAAAAACAACTAAAAACAATTAATATTCCTAATAAACCTAATAAACAATTATATATTCCTAAAAAACAATTATATAAACAATTATATATTCCTAAAAAATATTATATAAACAATTATATATTCCTAAAAAATTATATAAACAATTATATATTCCTAAAAACAGCTAAAAACAATTATATAAACAATTATATATTCATAAAAACAACTAAAAACAATTATATATTCCTAAAAAAAGAAACTAAAAACAATTATATATTCCTAAAAACAACTAAAAACAATTATATAAACAATTATATATTCCTAAAAACAACTAAAAACAATTATATATTCCTAAAAAAGAAACTAAAAGAAACTAAAAACAATTATATATTCCTAAAAACAACTAAAAACAATTATATAAACAAATATATATTCTAAAAAAAGAAACTAAAAGCAATTATATATTCCTAAAAAAAGAAACTAAATGCTAAGATACTAAAAATGCTACTAAGATACTAAAAAAGAAACTAAAAATTCCTAAAAAACGCATGTCGAGGCGGCGTTGGGTATGGGATGGCTGATGGCGTGGTGGCAGCTGCGTGTTATGGGCGACGGAGACATTGACAAGCAATGAGATACACAAGGCGTGGCGACACTTACGGCATGGCGGCGCGGCGACATCGGCGACAGGCTACAAGCGGTAACATGTAGGCGGGCATGATATGTGGCGACCATTTGGTGACGAGGGGCGTAAGCGGTGAACTGGACAACACCTCCCCTGCTATCATTTATAAATTAATATAATATCCATTTATCTGTTTGCATCATTTATAAATTATTTCATTTGTAAATTTTCTTTTTTTATTCAAATCAAATATAAAAACTTAGGAAAATCATATCTTGTATTGTAATAATCCAAATAAAACAAATAATATGTCTATTATTATCAGAAAAATATAAAGAATCCTAATATAATATCCATTTATCTTGTTTGCATCATATATAAATTATTTCATTTGTAAATTTTGTTTTTTTAATTCAAATCAAATATAAAAACTTTGGAAAATCATATTTTTTACTGTAATAATCCAAATAAAACAAATAATATGTCTATTATTATCAGAAAAATATAAAAAATCCTAATATAATATCCATTTATCTGTTTGCATCATTTATAAATTATTTCATTTGTAAATTTTCTTTTTTTTAATTCAAATCAAATATAAAAACTTTGGAAAATCATATCTTTTATTGTAATAATCCAAATAAAACAAATAATATTTCTATTATTATTAGAAAAATATAAAGAATCCTAATATAATATCCATTTATCTGTTTGCATCATTTATAAATTATTTCATTTGTAAATTTTCTTTTTTTAATTCAAATCAAATATAAAAACTTTGGAAAATCATATCTTTTATTGTAATAATCCAAATAAAACAAATAATATGTCTATTATCATCAGAAAAATATAAAGAATCCTAATATAATTTCCATTTATCTTTTTGCATCATCTATAAATTATTTCATTTGTAAATTTTCTTTTTTTAATTGAAATCAAATCTAAAAACTTTGGAAAATCGTATCTTTTATTGTAATAATCCAAATAAAACAAATAATATGTCTATTATTATCAAAAAATATAAATAATCCTAATGTGATATCCATTTATCTGTTTGCATCATTTATAAATTATTTCATTTGTAAATTTTCTTTTTTTAATTCAAATCAAATATAAAAACTTTGGAAAATCATATCTTTTATTGTAATAATCCAAATAAAACAAATAATATGCCAGAATCCTAATATAATATCCATTTAGTCCCGATTGTAGTCACAAACCGGGACTAAAGATATTTCCCAGCGCTTCCCTCTAAGTTTTCCCGCCCTTTCCTTTCTACGAGAGCTTTTAGTCCCGGATGTAGTCACTAACCGGGACTAAAGATATTTCCCGCCATTTCCCAAAGCTTCACGCCAAGTTTTCTCGCCCTTTCCCTCTATATTTAGGGCGATCGCGCCATGGCTATCCACACATCCACACCTTCCTCTCTTAGAACAATGGACAACGCCCTCTTGGGCCATTCGACCTCGAGGAGACCGAGGCTGTCCGCCTCAACTACCCTTGTCCAGCCGGCTACGCCGCATGACTGGATCTTTGAGTCTTTGGAGGGGTTCCTGTCCCTCCTGTCCCTCAAGGTTCCGTACGCCAGGCGGCCATCACAAACCACTTCTACCACGAGCTCACGCCGGAGCAGCGGATGGATCCCAATGGGATCCCGACAACTACGACACCTGGAATATCTTCTTCGCTAATAGGCGGGAAAGGGAGCTCGTCAGGTACGAGGGTGATGGCCCGGCCCCGATGAACCACAACGAAGCTGGCCGTCGTCTGTGGTGGGTGAACCGTACTATCATCAGAGTGATGCGCTACATCACCGGGGAGACCATCCTCGCCTGCGGTGCCCATGAGTACACCCGCCACAGAGCCACAAAAAGGCCCCACACCGGCCCGGCGGTAGCGGCATCGTCTTCCAGGAGACCCCTCTCCCACCCGCCGTGAATCCGAGGCTGGAATGGCCCCTGGTATATGCCATTGATGGGCTGAGGATCCCCGGAGTGGCAGGTGACGATGAAGATGATGATGACGATGACGAAGAAGACCACGGTTGCGTATTATAGGACTAGGCATGATTATGACTAAAGGCGGCTTTAGTCACGAGTGTTAGCTAGTCCTAGTTTGTCGGTTTTAATATTAATAAATGTCTTGAGTGTTACCTAATAAATAGAGGGTTCATCTTTAGTCCCGGTTGGAGAAACCAACCGCGACTGAAGGGATTGCGGCAGACTGGGCCAGGCAACACTAATAATAGGGGTGAGTGTCGACATTATGTCGTGCGTCTTGTACCTTGTCCCGGATGGTGTCACCAACCGGGACAACCTTTAGTCCCGGTTGGAGACACCAACCGGGACTAAACATGAGTCAGCACTAATAATAGGGGTGAGTGTCGACATTATGCCGAGCTGCTTGTAGTATAAATAGGCATCCTTGTGAGTCCAGTCCTCCAGCCAGTTTGAGGCATCTCTAAGATGGTTTTCGAGAGCAGGGACACCACTACGGCCAGTTTCAGGGAGATGCCGACGGAGCCCAGTCCTCGGCATCTCAGAAACTGGTCATAGAGAGGCACTCCCTAATATGTGAAATTAGTTAGCTCCCAGGCGTATTGATCTAGTTAGAGAAGTTACAAGCTGCAAGATGGTTTTCGAGAGCAGGGACACCACTACGGCCAGTTTCAGGGAGATGCCGACAGAGCCCAGTCCTCCGGCATCTCCGAGAAACTGGTCATAGAGGCACTCCCTAATATGAATCGGTATTAAATGCCCTCCTTTAATCCCGGTCCAGCCACAAAACGGGACTAACACACTCAAGATTGTTTGCAGACAACACTATAAAAATGGACACATGCATGGAGCATCTTCACTCATAAAATGTTATAATTATTACATATCATTTCTTCGAGTGTGTTCCTTCGATCCCCTATCCATGGAGCATCTTCATTCATTAACATGATGCTTGGGTCATCCTTCACATGAAGGCGGAATTTCATGAAACTTATCACAATCTTGACATGTCATCTTGTCCTCCACTCCCATGATGTTTCTTTTTCCTGAAAGAACTATGTGGAGCTTTGGCTCATCGTCTGATGTATTCTTTTTCTTATTTTTTCTTTTTCTAGGTTTGGTAGACATGTCCTTCACATAGAAAACCTGAGCCACATCATTGTCTAGGACGAATGGTTCGTCTAAGTACCCAAGATTGTTGAGATCCAACGATGTCATTCCGTATTTCTTGTCTACCTCAACCCCTCCTCCTGTCAGCTTGACCCATTTGCACCGAAACAAGGGGACCTTAAAAGTAGGTCCATAGTCAAGTTCCCATATCTCCTCTATGTAACCATAATATGTGGTCTTTGACCCATTGTTGTCTGTTGCATCAAAGCGGACACCACTATTTTGGTTGGTGCTCTTTTTATCTTGGGCTATCGTGTAAAATGTATACCCATTTATCTCGTACCCTTGGAAAGTCGATATAGTCGAAGATGGTGACCTAGACAACAAGTATAGCTGATCTCCAAGAGTGTTGTTTTTGATGATATGTTGCAACCAACCGCCGAAACTCTTCATCTGTTCATCTCTAATCCAAGAGTCATGCTTTCCAGGGTTGTTGGAGCGTAAGATTTTCTTGTGTTCCTCGATATATGGGGCTGCCAAGATAGAATTCTGTAGAACGGTGTAATGTGCTTCGGTGTAAGAATGTCCGTCCCTACATATTATTGATTTCCTTCCTAGAGTACCCTTTCCACTCAGTCTCCCCTCATACCGCGATTGAGGAAGACCAATCGGCTTAAGGTCAGGAACAAAGTCAACACAAAATTCAATGACCTCCTCTGTTCCATAGCCCTTGGAGATGCTTCCTTCTGGCCTATACGATTCTGAACATATTTCTTTAAGATTCCCATGAACCTTTGAAAGGGAAACATATTGTGTAGAAATACAGGAGCGAGAATGGAAATCTCTTCGACTAGGTGAACCAGCATGTGCGTCATAATATTGAAGAAGGATGGTGGGAACACCAACTCAAAACTGACAAGACATTGGACCACATCACTCTATAACCGTGGTAGATCTTCAGGATTGATTATCTTCTGAGAGATTGCATTGAGAAATGCACATAGCTTCACAATGGGTACTCGAACATTATCTGGTAGAAGCCCCCTCAATGCAATCGGAAGCATTTGCGTCATAATCACGTGGCAGTCATGAGACTTCAGGTTTTGGAACTTTTTTTCTGCCATATTTATTATTCCCTTTATATTCGACGAAGCAGACGGGACCTTAATCTTAGGCATTCAAAAAATATTTCCTTCTCTTGTTTGGTAAGAGCGTAGCTGGCATGACCTTGAAACCATTCTGGATGCAGGCCATCTGGGTCTTTCATACGTTGATGGTCCTTTCGTGCTTCCGGTGTATCTTTTGTCTTCCCATACACGCCTAAGAAGCCTAGCAGGTTCACGCAAAGATTCGTCGTCACATGCATCACATCGATTGCAGAGCGTGCCTCTAAGAATTTCCAATATGGTAGCTCCCAAAATATAGATTTCTTCTTCCACATGGGTGCGTGTCCTTCAGCGTCTTTCGGAACAGATTTTCCTCCAGGACCCTTTCCAAAGGTTACCAGTTGATCCAAATCTTTGACCATATCAAATATATCAGCACCAGTACGCTCCTTAGGCTTCGTCTGGTGACATGCCAGACCGTTGAAATGCTTGCCTTTCTTTTGTATACATTCTTCTTACAATGTTCCAACTATATACTTTCAGTCTCATCTAAATAGTGTGTGCATGCATTGTATCCCTTGTTTGACTGTCCTGAAAGGTTACTAAGAGCAAGCCAATCATTGATTGCTACGAAAAGCAATGCTCAGAGGTTAAATTCTTGTTGCTTGTGCTCATCCCACACGCGTATCCCGGGTTCGTGCCACAACTATAAAAGTTCTTCCACTAATGGCCTTAGGTACACACCAATGTTGTTGCCGGGTTGCTTCGGACCTTGGATCAACACTGGCATCATAATGAACTTCCGCTTCATGCACAACCAAGGAGGAAGGTTATAGATGCATAGAGTCATGGGCCAGGTGGTGTGACTGGAGCTCTGCTCCCCAAAGGGATACATGCCATCTGTACTTTGACCAAACCTTAAACTCCTTGTGTCATCTGCAAAGTCCGGGTACTTTCTATCGATTTTTCTCCATTGCGACCCATCAGCGGGGTGTCTCAACATCCCATCTGACTTACGTTCCACTTTATGCCATCGCAACAACTTGGCGTGCTCTTTGTTTCTGAATAAGCGTTTCAACTGTGGTATTATAGGAGCATACCACATCACCTTCGCAGGAACCCTCTTCCGGGGGGGCTCGCCCTCAACGTCACCAGGGTCATCTCGTCTAATCTTATACCAAAGTGAAGTGCATACCAGGCATGCATCTAAATTCTCGTACTCCTCACCGCGGTAGAGGATGCAGTCATTAGGGCATGCATGTATCTTATGAACCTCTAAACCTAGAGGGCAGACAAATTTCTTCGTACGTACTGGCGGGCAATACGTTATCATTTGGAAGCATATTCTTCATCATTTTCAGCAACTTTTCAAATGAGGAGTCAGGTATAGCACACTCAGCCTTCCATCGCAGCAATTCCGATTATCTTTGCCTAGCTTTTCAGACCCTGTGCGCAATTTGGGTACAACAACTTTTTGTGATCATCTAGCATGTGATTGAACTTATCCCTATCCTTTTCAGTTTCACAATCTCTTCGTGAATCGGCAGCGGTCGACCAAGATCATCGGGGTTCATCATGTGTCTCTTCTTCATCCTCCCCTTTAGCATCCCCCATGGAAGTATCTCCGTACTCAGGGAAACCATGATAGTTGTCATCCTCCTCCTCTTCTTCATTGTCTTCCATTATAACCCCTCTCTCTCTCCGTGCTTGGTCCAACAATTATAACTGGACATGAAGCCGGACTTCAACAGGTGGCTGTGAAGGGTTTTTGAGTCAGAGTAATCCTTCTGATTACTACATCCATTACATGGATAGAATACAAAACCATTGCGCTTGTTTGCATCAGCAACACGGATGAATTCATGCACGCCATTAATGAACTACTTGGGCGTCGGTCAAGATCTGTACATCCATTCCTGGACCATCTGCATTATAGTAAAAGTATATCAAAAACCATTACACAACATGATAAAATTATTACAAGTTATATTGAGAGCTTCTAGAGCATTAATTTTGAATTTTGAAAAATTTACATGCACCAATTTGTGAATTGGAGAAAACAATCAACATGATAAATGTGGAGTTTTTTATTATTGTTCTATCAGTGAAAACCTCATTCCATTCTAAGCTCTGAAACTCTAAAATTACACATTTCAATTTTCAGTAACTATGTGCCTAATCAAAATTTGTTACACATATATATCAAAATCCTTCTAGCTACTTCTAGAGCATGCATGCATTTGATCCATATCTCTATACTTCTAGAGCATTATAGAGCTAAAGTAGCAATAAGAGATGAAAGAATGAAGTTCTAACCTTTTAAAGCTTTGGATTTAGGTGTTGCAAACTAAATCTTGACAAATCTTGAGAAAAAAAATGGCATGAACTATCTTGCTTGTTTGAGAAAAATGGCCACCATATGCTTTAGGGCAGGTAGACAGGAAGCTGTATATATACTGATGGACAACTAGTCCCGGACCGTGATACGACCCGGGACTAATAGTCCCCGAAAAGAGCAACTGGCCTGCTCCAGGTTATTAGTCCCGGGCCGTATTACGGACCGGGACTAGTCACTACGGCCGTTTCTAGCCGTTAGAGGCCTCACGGCCCGGAACTAGTGCTTCCACTAGTCGCGGGCTGTGACAGGCCGGGACTGCTGGGCTTGTTCTGATCGAACCGAAGATGGTTTTTCCAGTAGTGGTTCTAAACCTTGGTTGATCAGTATCATCGTATACCACTTATAATAACTTAGGAAAACAACATATGTATAGAGGAATGAAAAACACAAATAGCGAAAATGGGGTGTCGAAGCCCGCGGGGTCCTTCTAGTGAAACTTCTATTTTGCACCTGTTTCCTCCTAATGTATTGTAAACAGCAGCTGCTATTTCAGAGAGATGTATCGTATGATACTTATGTTAGGCTCCATGTATTTCCCATGTTCGTGTTGTTCCCTGTTTACAAATCTAAGAGCTCCATAGCGGTTGTCCTGTACCCAAACAATAGGCCATCGGAATTGAATTTTTTGTCCCAGAAACTACAGATTGGATAAAAGCAGACGAATTTTCAATAAGCAGCTGATAAAGGAAGGAAAAACATCTAAATACACCACGGAAACACAGTTCTTTCTGTTAGATTGATCTCTCCCGTACAAGCCCAACGGCTCAAACGGAACCCCTATCTGCGCCCTGATCGGGGGCGCCCAACCTCCTCATGGTTGGTGGGCTCTTGTCGCCAATGTATATAAAGAGGTGGGGGGCCGGATGCACACGGTACGAGGTTCACCGTGTGCCGCACCCCCCCCCACCGACACACCCACCGATCTAGGGTTTAGCGATGTGCCGACGGGAAGCTCCACCGCCGCTACTCTCAACCACCCACGCCCATGCTGTCGCCCCTCTCCGCCATGGCCACCACCTCTAGCATCCCCTCTGGCTCGTGTTCCTCGAGCCAGGGCGCAGGTATACAACCTCTCCCTCTCCGATCTCTCTGTCTCTCTCAGCTCTCATAGATCGAATCCTAGTAGCTACTACCGGTAAGATGTAGAGCTAGAACGATGCTAACAATGGTATCAGAGCTAGTGGCTCTGTAGATCTTTCTAGTGTAGCAAAATAAAAGCAAAGGAAACCCTAGATCTCTAACCCTAAAGTGCGCCTGCCCACCTGGCCGCGCCGTTCCTCTCTATCTCGACGCGCATCGGCAAGCCGAGGCGTTGATGTCTACGCACTTCTATTCTTGTAGACAGTTGTTGGGCCTCCAAGTGCAGAGGTTTGTAGAACAACAGCAAGTTTCCCTTAAGTGGATTACCCAAGGTTTATCGAACTTAGGGAGGAAGTGGTCAAAGGTATCCCTCTCAAGCAACCCTGCAATCAAGATACAAGAAGTCTCTTGTGTCCCCAACATACCCAATACACTTGTCAGGTGTATAGGTGCACTAGTTCGGCGAAGAGATAGTGAAATACAAGTGGTAACGGTGCCAGAAAAGAGATTTTGACTTGTTGACGTGGGAGAGACTAAAGGCAAACTGAAATAAATATGGAAGCAAGCAAACATGCAATAGATCTAGATGCAAACGGTGTTTCAATGCTTAGGAACAAGGCCTAGGGATCATACTTTCACTAGTAAACACTCTCTCATATAAATATCTTCTTTTAATGATACTACTCTTAACTACTCTCTGGTTGGACACTCTAATCCATGGTAGGGCTATAACAACACACCTTAAAGTCCGCCTTCCCCAATCTAGATAACCCCACAATGTCACCTTGAGCGCTAGATGGTTCCAACAAACACCACATTTTTATAAATACATCCAACTCCAAATATACTCATGATAAATATATATGTAACCTAGCTTAAGTGCCACACACGATGTGCACGCTGTCAATTTCACACACGTGAGGAAAAGCATAGATCTATTAAAGCACGATGAGTATTTATGTAGACTCTAGCCTTAGTGCCACCATGACGTGCACGCTGTCACTTTCACACAAATGGGGATAGCAGAGATCTATTGAAGCACTTGAGTAGCAAGGTAGATCTACTTGATTACAAAGCTCATGACCACAACAAGATCATGCATAGAGAGAGAGATGAACACATAGATACCGGTAGAGCCCTTAGCCTCGAGGAAGAACTACTCCCTCCTCATCATGGGAATCATCAACGGTGATGAAGATGGTGGTGGAGATCGATGGAGATGGCTCCGGGGGCACTTACCCATCCCGGTAGGGTGCCGAAATAGAGACTTTCTGTCCCTCGAATCTCCCCTTCAGTGGCGGCGGCGCTGCGGAACTTTTCGTGGCTTTCTGGTCGATGATTTAGGGTTTTTGAGTCGGAGGCTTCTTATAGGCGAAGGAGGCAAGGTCGATGGAGGTCGAGGGGTCCTACACCCCCTATGGGTGCCACTAGGGCTGGCCCACGCCTAGGGGGTGCGGCCACCCTGGTGTCCTCCTCCACCTCTGCTTCGTGGGCCCGTGTTGCTCCGGAAAAAATAGGAAGATTGGCTTTTGTCCCGTCCAATTCTGAGAATATTGATTTTCTTCCTTTCCTGGAACCAAAAACAGAAGAAAACAGGCAACTGGCACTGTGGCATATTGTTAATAGGTTAGTCTAGAAAAACATATAAAAAGCACCTCAAAGTGTGGACAAAGCATAAGACAAATGATATAAAACAAGCATGGAGTATCAAAAATTATAGATACATTTCCGATGTATCAAGCATCCCTAAGCTTAACTCCTGCTCGTCCTCGAGTAGGTAAGTGATAAAAAGAATAATTTTTGAGGTGACATGCACCATCATAATCTTGATCAAACCATTTACAAGCAATGAAAGCTGGGATCAAAGAACTCTAAACATTAGCATGAAAGATGGAGTTCTAACAGTAAGATAAAGTAACTATGCATGCAACATGAAAGGATACAAACAAAGATCATGAATAACATGCATTGAAAAACATTTGTTTGTTTCACATACAGAAAACATAGCATAGCGGCATTCATCTTGTCCCTGATGGAGTAGAAAATAGATGCATAGGACACCTTCAAAGTTCATAAGAGTGACTAGATACAAATAGTTCAAGAACAAGCAATATCAACAATATGAATCAATCAATAAGTTTTGGGACAATGCACATAAAACTAAGAATGGCAACTATGTTCTCTTAATTGGTGCCTAAGGATAGAAGGTGGAGACTCAATATAATGGTGGAATAAAGGCCCTTCATAAAGGGAAGCAGGGATTTCAAGTTTCAAAAAGAGCTTCCAAAAATTATGGTACTTGTTAGCTTTCAGCCCTCATTGCCCCTATCATAAGCATCTTGAAGTGATTAAGATTAAAGTGAACAAACCATGGAGTATATGCTTGACAAAGTATAAGTTGGCAATCTCATGTCCCTTGAATACGAGGGTTGCACCTCATGCTACTCAACTTTAGTTACTTGCAAGTTCTTGTCATAGTAAGTATATGCGTATCATAGAACCGCCAACGGGGTACCCCTTGCACATGGTACATGAGCTATCCCATAACCAAAATGACAAGGCAAGAAGACAATGAGCATCTCAACGATCTTTTTATTTGCTATTTTCATAGGTTTTATTGAGGATGCTTCACAGATTGCTCATTATGGTGATGCTGCAAGTTTCCAGCATGATTAGGCATGGCTTAGGCTAGCGGCCCAGACGTTTCTCTAACACAAAATACATAACTCCATGGACTTACAAGTTCCCCTTTCATTTCACACCGACAACATCCATATACAAAAGAGCATGATATCAACTATGTACAAAGTACAAGTAAAAAGTTGAAAGCATTCCCCGTGACAACACGATTCTGCTAATTCCAACATATAAGTGCAAGCATATACAACATAGATGACACAATGGTTCAAGTTTATTAGGGCAAAAAAAATAAAGTGTGTCATCAAGTTCGTGAGAGCTTTAATCACTAAGTTTTCACATAACAAAATACTTTTTAATTGGAAGATAGATGAAAACAAGAATATACTTGGACTGGTGTAGAACCCATGCATATAAATTTATAGTGGAGAATTTGGAATAACTTGGTTTCTTGGAAGTTGGAAGCATGAGTAGAGCTTACTCATACAAGTGGAGGCTAGCAAAAGACTAGGAGCAACCAACTAAGAGAGCAATAATGGCCATAATCATGCAGAGCGACAAAATATTACTAATCAAAGCATAAATAGGTACTACAAGTCAAGGACTAAATGATCATAAAGGCTATGGTGACTTGTTCATAGTCATAACATGGTGTGAGCATGTGCCAAGTCAACCCAAACAAAGCATCAAAGGAGAATACCACAATACTATGCTTTTGTATGCTAAAACAACGCATGATTTCTTCAAGGCACACTAAGCAATCCCAATTGTTTAGAACAAGTCATGCTACAACAATAATAACTAAGCATAAGGTCAAAACAACACCTAGCATGACATGCTAAAGTCTAAGTCACAGTCAAAGCAAGCTCCTCTTGTACTATTCAAGCAAGAACTTTCTACTCCTCTCCAATACCAATCAACTTATTTGAAACAACACAGCGATAACAGGGGTCCAAAATACTTTATTCAAGCAAACTAAACGAAAACTAAGATGCTCCAAGAACAACACAACAGTGCATGAAATAATAAAAACGAAGTGTCTAGAAAGAACTGAGCTTTTTATTAATGAAGAAGGGGATGCCTTGGGCATCCCCAAGCTTTGATGCTTGTACCTCTTGAATATTTCTTGGGGTGACACGGGGTGGCATCCCCAAGCTTGAGTTTTTGTCCATTCTTCATCTCATTACATTATTCTCTCTCTATACCTGAAATTTTTCCTTCATACAAAACTTCACACAATCTTCATTAGCAACATTAGTGTATTCAAAAGATAATAGACCCTTGGGTTTAGCTTTAGAATAGCAAAACTTTCACTAAAAACACAAGCTACTATATCAATTCCCTCAAAAATCTCAATTTCCCAAAAAGAACCCAAAAAGGAATCAATAAGAAGCAAATACAAATAATGGTAGAAATCTATCAAAACAAAACCAGCAGGTAGAAACTGATTTTTTCGAAGACCTTCTGTTGCTCAAATCAAAACGTGTTAAACTAAAGAAAGTTAGATAACATACTGGGGGATTTATTCACAAAATATCATCTCAATCAGACTTACATAGATTCCTCACGATTTTTTATGGTGGAGCACAAAAATCTGTTTCGGCATAGCAACTCCCCAAATCTTACTTCCCTCTCATTAGAGTTCATTCTTGGCACAAAAAGCAAACAAAAAAAGGATAAGGAGAGGTCATTACTGAAGTAATAACTTCCAAGACTCAAGAAAACTCTTGGGTTATCTCCCAACAAGAACTTTTCTTTAACGCCTTTAAGTTAGGCAAAAGAAGCAAGAATCAAGTATTTTCAAATGAAGAAGCATTAACACCAACTCTCTTGCTCCTACCTTTCTTACCTTTCTTCTTCTCTTTAGGGAATATATGATTGCTTATTGGAGAAGCAAAATGCATAATGCCTTTTCCCACATCAATTATTGATCCAAGGTATTTCTGCAGGGATCTTCCAAGTGTAATCTGTCCTTTTTCTACATATTCCATAACAAGATAATCAGTAGACACCATTTTCCCTGAGATTTTTGTAAACACACCTTCATCTATTCCAATGGGTAATAAATTTGCATTATTGGCGAGAGATATTTCTTCTCCTCCTTTAGAAAGTCCCCAAAGACTCAAAGACTCATAGATATCATTAGGCATAAGGCAAAATTTAGACATGATATCACAGCGAGCATCAGAAGTTTCACTATTTATAGAAACTTTTATTGTAGGAAACCATTTTGGAGGCTCAGATTTTATTGGAACATAACCATGGTGTTATCTAAGTGTGTGATAGCAACTGTTCAAAGAAGCTGTACTGGACTCAAGAGTGTTCAACCTAGCATAAATGTCTATAAAAGAAGAATTAGACTTGCTAGGCATATTATAAATTATAATGAAATTGTTTATGGCATCCAAATCTTCATCCTCAGTACATCGAAACATATCTTTCTCAGCTACAACATCCAAAGCATATCTATAACAAAGAGCAATACCGCGGTAGAAACTATTAATAACTAAGCCAAGACTCATCTTAGGCTCAGTTTCCCTTTGTAAAGCAGAGATTCTAGACCAAGCTTCTTTGAAACTCTCTTCACTTACTTGCTTGAAAGTAAAGATCATTTCTATAGGTGACACAAGGATTGGACCACAACCAGACATGGTAGCAACTAGACCAGGAACTATTTTTTTGTGTTTTTGATAAAAGAAAGCAAACCAAACTAAACTAATTTTTTTTGGAGTTTTTGATAAAAGAGGCTAACAAAACCAAGCAAAAGAAACTAAGAAAAACAAAAAGAAAGTAAAAAGAAAGGTTGAGAAGGACTCATTTTCCTTCCCACAGCAGCTAGAAAAAATCTTGTTGGTGTGTTGTCGACGCCTCGTTGGGAGACCCTAAGAGCAAGGTGTGAAGAGCACAAACAACAAGTTTTCCCTCAGTAAGAAACCGAGGTTATCAAACCAGTAGGAGGAAGGAAACGACTCAAAGGTGTTGCTAGCAACTTGGAGACCTACACAAAACAAACTCAACAATTTGCCCAACAAACAGTGAGGTTTTCAATGTCACTGGTTTGCTGAAAACAAAGGGTTAACTGCATGGTGTGGAAGGTAATGGTGGTTTGCAGCAAGTAAACAGTAATAGTAAAATATGTATCAATGGTAAAGATTGGACCGGGGTCCATAGTTCACTAGAGGTGTTCTCCTCAAGATAAACATACATGGCATGCTTGGTAAACAAATTACAGCAGGGCAATTGACAGGTCTGAGCAAGGCATAACAATGCAATACTAGACATTCATGATCCTATGAGATTTGATTGGGAAATAAAACAAGATACATAGACTGCCATCCAACTGCATCTATGACTAGAAATCCACCTTCAGGTTATCATCCGAACCCCCTCCAATATTAAGTTGCAAGCAATAGATAACTTCTTTAAGCAAAGTGTGTAAGGTAAACAATCCATTTGTTCCATGAACAAGAGACCGTTGTTTTCACCCTAGTGGCAATAACACATCTACACCATTAGAGATTTATGTCACTTCCCTTAGATTAAATAGAGGCATGAACCCACTATCGAGCATAAATACCCCCTCTTGGAGTCACTAGCATCTACTTGGCGAAGATAGCTACTAGAAACGGAGAGCATGCAAGATCACAAACAACACAGACATGATAGAATCAAAAAGACAAAACCATTAATCAATTTGACATAGTAATCTCAATATCCATCGGATCCCCGCAAACACAACATGCATGATTACAAATATATATGATCTTTATCATGAATGGAGCTCACAAGATCTAAACATGATAGCACAAAGGAGGACATACAACCATCTAGCTACTACATGGACCCATAGTCCAAGGTGGAACTACTCACGCTTCATACCGGAGGCTGGCATAATGAAGAAGAAGGCCTCCAGGATGATCTCCCCTCCGACAGGGTGCTAGGAAGAGCTTCAGATCCCCCGATCTAGGAACGATGGTGGCGGCGGCGGCTACAGACGGTTTCGTGGACTATTGATCGAGTACTTAGGATTTTGGCATCGGGGGGTCTTTATTGGTGAAGAGGCGAGGCAGGGGGGGCGACCAAGGTGGTCACACCCCCCAGGCGCGGCTAACCCTATCCCGCGCCGCCAGGGGGTATAGCCCTCTGGTGCCTCCCCTCCGTCTCGTACTCCGGCTCCGTGTTCCCCACGGTAAAATATTGACTTTGGCTTTTGTCTTGTCCAATTCCGAGAATATTGATTTTCTGCCTTTTTGGAACCAAAAACAGAAGAAAACAGGCAACTGGCACTATGGCATCTTGTTAATAGGTAAGTACCGGAAAACATATAAAAACACCTCAAAGTGTAGACAAAGCAAGGCAAAGTAGATACTAAACAAGCAAGGAACATCAAAAATTATAGATACGTTTCTGACGTATCAAGGGAGCGCGCGGCTCATTGATGATGATTTCGTGCACCCTTGTCCTCGGAGGCGAGCGAACCGGCTTCTCCGGCTCGTGTTTGATCGACCGCAGAGGCGGCAACGTCACCGGCATGGACCCGGAGGAGCGGGACGCCGAGGCTGCGGAGGAGTAGGAGGAGATGCTGGCCATCCTCCTCGGCAACCAGTTGGCCGGAGGATGGCCCTCTCCCTTGATTCCGGCATCGCGTTGCGGGGAAAGCCAACCCAGGGAGTGTTGCCGGCGTGGATGTGCTCCAGCACGCGGCGAGCGATACGCTGAGCGCTCTACCAGCGGTGGCGCGACACCGCGTTGTTCCGCTTCGGCAGCGACCCCGGCGGCCCCTCGTGGCGGGCGAGCTCTTGGAGCTGTCGGTCCATGAAGAACTATTCCCAAAAGAGCATATTGCACGGATCCTCGGCAAGATCCGGGTCTTCCATGCCAGCGATGGCCGCCTGGATCTCTTCGACGATCTCTTCGTCCTTGGGCACTGGCAGAATCGGGATCCTACCGGGGCTAAGCTTCCAGCCGGGAGGGGAGGCGAACGTCGAGCGACGCCATGTAGCCCGCGTCGTGCAGCATGCGGGCCTCCCATGGCTGGAGCGTGCGACGGCCGAAGCCGTTCGCCACCGTGGGATTGCCGAAAAAGTGCTCAGCCATGGGGAAGTGGGAGGGGTGTGGTGAGTTCGTGGGAGTGTGGGTTTCGCCAGAGTTGGGAGAGCGGGGGCGTTGTGAGAGAGTGTGAAGAGTTCCGGCAAGGGGTACGACTTATATAGGCCGGGATGGGCGGCGAGGGCGGGAGGGGTGTAGCGGCAAGGGCGGGAAAAGGGATGGCGGGAAGTTATTGCCCGCGTCCGTCATCGCGAGAGGCGAGGCGGTGGTGGTGCGGCATTGTGGCGACGCGTGGCGGAAGCGGCACGTAGTTAATGTCCGACGGTCCTCCGCGGGGTTCCGAGGCGGGAGGATGACGATGACTCGGCTTCCATCGTTGACTGGGTGGGTCCACTCACCGTCTATTTTTTCACCGAATTCGCTTCGTCCGGCGTTTCCATGCGTTTCCGAAATGCTGGGCCTGGCAAGTATGGACTAAAGTTGGCCTAAATCCGGATGAAACTGGGGTCTTGCAACGCGGCTGGACCGATTTTCTCCGTCTGGACAAAAATGAAAGATTGCGGAAGTATAGATTGTATTGATATTGCAAGAGGTGATTACATCGTGATCCCTTGGGTTGTTTATATAGTACTAGAAGACTTGGGGGCAAGAAGACTACTAGAGATAGAATTGAATTACAATATTTAAACTACCAAATATAACGTAACCGTAATATACTCTAACACCCCCGCAGTCGGATCAGTAGTGACGCGAACAGCAAGAGCGTCGCAGACGGTCTGACTGGAACACAATCCGAAGTCGCGAACTAGAGAGGATGTCGGTGGATACCGATGTCTATGTAGCCAAAAGTGAGGTGCTTTAGTGGTGGTCGATGGTGCCGTTGGTGAAGTTGTCGCCGTTGATGAAGTCGATGACGTTGATGATGTTGTGTTGTGGTCGATGTCGTCATTGAACCTGGGGAATTTGCCGTAGTGGTTGAGGTAGATGTAATGTGAGAAGTAGCTCGACCCGCAATCCCAAGCTTACCAGACTCGGGAGCGTGTTGGGTACAAAGGCGCGCGTCGGTGTTGCCGATACCGGACGTGCGAAGACAGGGACCATCACGAGCCATGCGTGCCAGAGCCGGATTGAGGAGCAAAGAAAATTTTCTGTAAACGGTCGGTGTAGAAGTTGTCCGCCGTGTTGGAGTAGACGAAGTGGCTACAAGAAAAAAATTGAGCACAAACTTGTGAAAATAAAAAAATAAACAGAGACTCTGGCGGCAAGGTCGTGGTGGACAAAGACGATGGTGGTAGTTCTCGATGGCGATTGAGTTGTTGCGGTAGTCTATTTCAGGGATTAGATCCGTATTTTCCGCTTGTACGAGCGCGGCGTCGCTCGTGGAGAAGAACTTGTTGGCGTTGACGATGACCACGAGTGATGAAGGTGCAGCCCTTTGTTGACAGCGAGGCGCGTACTTGAGACATGCGTCCCGGTTGATGTTGGCAAAGACGATCCGGCGTGGTCGATGTAACCGAAGATCGTTGGCGCGAGGTTGAAGTAGAAACGCGTGATGACATCGGCAGTGGGCGGCGCAATCCGATCTATGATCGGCGAAAGAAGAAACGCCCGGTCAGCCGTCGAAAAATTTTGGCAGTAAGATCTAATCTACTATTACGCGGACCACAGCGTGGTATTGCCGGCAAATGCGCCATGGAGGAATCCTCACGATGCGTGTTTAGAGGCGTGGGGTAAGGCGGACGGTTGACGGGTACAAGGTAACACAGCTTACCCAGGTTCAGATCCCACAACGGTGGCGGAATCCTACTCCTGCTATAAATCACTATAATGGCAATACGTCGACTTACAGAGATTAGGTTCGCTATGCGAGATGACTAGAAAGTCTAAGCTATCGTCTGAGATTGTGCCCTAAAGGCTCCCATAGGCCCGACTTATATAGTTGCCAGGTCCTAGGGTTACAGGGAGAAGTCCTAGCCGGACAGGTTACAGAGTTCTACACCGTCTATTACAAGTCTTGTGTATCTTGCACTCCAAGGCTCCGGGTACGCTGGTGACTCCACCGTAGCCTTCCTTTATCCGGCATGGGCCTCCCTTCTGGATCCACCTAACTAGGCCACCTAGCAGGCCATAGGCCATGCTACCGACTATGGGCCACCCGGGTTAGTCGGATAAGAGACATGCTATGAGGATACCCATATAGCATATCCCCAACAGTAGCCCCCGGAGAACTCCAAGATCTTGCGCCGTCTTGCCTCTTCATTTGGAACGCTTTGTCTAGATGGATGTCGGCAAATCGTCAAGCAACATCTTATAGTCCTCCCAAAGAACCGTGCAAAGGTTTCTCCTTCTTCTAACAGTGAGTCGGAGAAATGCTGAATCTTCCATCGTACACTCCCATTGTCGGATTAAATCCGTCCATGCCGGAATCTTCGATGGGACGGCTCATCTACCATGTCAGTTATGACGACGTAGGCCGTACGTCAGCGACGCCTCGTAACTCACACATGCAGAGAACGTAATCATATCCGATTTTCCCGCGCGAGTGATACGAACCATTGGCGGCGACGATTGGAGACGTGGCGAAATTACCGTGCACGTTCACGAACACGTCGTCTACGCGGCAACCGTCCGATTAGCTGCACGAATCTTGACGCAGAGTAAGATAAATAGTAATCGTGGGACACTCGCCACATTTTCACCCCATTCTCTCGCGTCATCGTCTTCTTCCTCCAGCCGCGCGCCTCCTCGTGCTCTCCGCGAAAACCTCGAGAAACCCTAGCCTCGCACTCTGCACCAGTTGTGTTCTCTTCCTCCTCCATGGCTAGCAGCAGCTCATCCCCGTCAATGGCGGCGTCGAGCGAAGCCGCGGCGAAGCCGGCGAGCTCCGTCGTCGTGCCCCCAGAGTGTCTGGTCATCCCCGTATCGGCGGTGATAGAAACCACCGGCGGCGACCATAATCTGGCGGCACTGGAGCCCCTGGAAGTGGAGCCAGACTCGCACAAAGGCGACTGGCGCGGCTCGGACATCACCGGCCGCGACATCCAAGAGATGGATGCTGAGGGTTACCTCCCCGCGACGGAGGGGCTCGCCTGGCGGGTGGCGCTGGCCGGCGAGGTGACCCCTTCTCCCCAAGCCGGAGAGAAGGTGTACCTCAAGGCACAATTGGTACGCGGCGTTTCTCTGCCCATCTCCCACGTTTTCCTGTCCGTCTTGAATCACTACGAGGTCCAACCCCATAACCTCTCCCCCAATAGTATATTAGTGCTTAGCAACTTCGCGGCACTTTGTGAGGGTTACCTAGGGATTAGGCCTAGGTTAGATTTGTTTGTATACTTTTTCACCGTCAAGCGTGAAGCCGGACACAGTAGGGAGGAGCTTACAAACTGCGGCACCATAAGCTTCAAGATCCGTCCTAGCCGGCGGTTCCCCGACATCGTCGGCCACGAGTCATGCAAAAACTGGCAGCGGACGTACTTCTACGGCCCCGACATTCCTTTGGCAGGCCGAGAAGTAACGTACCCGGAATTCGTGGATGGAGCCACCGCCGAAGTCTCCACATGGCGATCTCATGCCTCCCTTCCCTCCGACCTCGACGCTTCTCGCGCAATAAGGCGGATCGAGTGGTTCGTAGAGACGGGTCTGACCGGCTTGGACCTAGCCATGTGCTGGTTCATCAAGCGGATCCAACTTCTGCAGCACCGCACGAAGTTTATGCACGAGTACACCGGCGACCGAAGGGATTCCCTCGGATCTCCGAGGACAACTTCTCGAGCGACTCCGTCAAGTTCCGCCTCAAGGACATCGTCAAGGTGAAGGATAAGAAGCGTGGCTTCACCCTCACCTACGACATGTTAAATGAGCGGAAAGTGCCCAAAGGTAGACATTTATTTTTGGTGTATGACATTGCTCCAGTTTTTCCGTCTTGCCAATATCATCTTGTCTAACACGACGATTTCTTCACTTAATCAGCTTAGTGATCTAGAGGAGGGCAACCTGGCTGCCCAAATCTATGATCCAAAGACGAAGAAAGTCACGGTCGTGTCCAATGATGATGCCAGTTAGTGGCGGAAGAGCTCCACCTCTGGCGCTGCGGAGGTAAGAAGAAGAAGGCAGAGGTGGAGCCTCCAAAAAGAGTCTGACCACCACAGGCGGAAAAGAAAGCCACGGGATGTTTGCCAGCGCCCCCCTAGTGTAAGCTTCTTATTCTCTGACATTGTCTTATTTATCTATCTTATTCCTGTACTTATGCATTTTGCACGTTTCAGGAAGAAAGCCACAACCAGCCTCAAGAAGTCCTCCAAGACTCTTGGGGCTTCTAGAAATATCAAAGATATGATGCATCATGACTCCTCTCCCGCCATCGCCCCTGCCACCCCTGCCGTCAAGCCCTCCTCTGCTCCGACAAGCTCTCAAGTCTAGGAGGCACCAGGCCCTTCCGCCATGGAAGTGGATGCAGTGCCTCTACAGCTTCATTGTTGTCGGCGACGGTGAGAGCGCTGCTCTTCAAATGGCTGAAGCTCCGGCTAAGGATGCCATCGGTAGCGGCAAGGCGGTGATGGGAGCTGGTACCTCTGCCGAAGGCGGCACCTCCACTCCCTGAAACCCTTTGAGTTCCCGAAGATAGTTTACCCGACGCTCCTGCCGAGTAACACAACTATGGTTCCTGGAGGAGTGTCGTCATCTCCGACGTGCGGTATTGAGGAGCTGCTCCGACAAGCAGATATCTTGCGGGGAAATAGCATTTACTTTGGCAAGTTGCTGGCCGAGAGTGCTACAAACCTCAAGATCATCGCACTTGTAAGTTTTACTTTACCTTTTGCATTTTATATGAATATCCCACTGTAGCCCCCGAGGATGTAGACGGAAAACCATAGGTTTTGCATCTATATGCTCTAAGAGAAACTAAGTTAGAAAGAACTTGCACTGTAGCCCCCAAGCATTTAGATTGGATGAATTATTCCGACTAGATGCTTTAAGAGTAGCATACACAGTGTTCATAAATTTAAGTGCTGTGGCCCCCAAGCCTATAGTTGAGAACTGAATTAGCTCCGACTAGATGCTTAAAGAAAAGCTAAGCATATTGCTAAGTTAAAATCTCTCGCTGTAGCCCCCGAGCATCTAGGTGGAAAATTTCCGACTAGAAGCTCCAAGCGAACAAACAACGACTTAACTTTGTATTTGTTTCCTGAGCGAGAATGCTCGGAGGGGCATGGCCAGCGATAAGTACCGAGAAGATGCTTGCGGACCTTGAAGCTGAAAAGGTAAAACCGCCATCTTGAAGGAGCAGATCATCAAAACAAAGTCTACATTTTCTTTTTGCGCATTTCGTCTTACTTTTGTGCCCATAATCTCCGAGTACTCAATGTGTACTTTGTTTTCTCCGACTTGCGAACGTTGCCAAGGCTAAGGATATTGTCGAGCAGTCAAGCATATCGATGGCTGGACAGCGAGAACAAGATCCTTAAGAAGGAGAGGGAAGAAATGCTGAAGATGCACGAGGATTCCATGAAAGCCATGCAGGACTCCGCCTCCGTTGAGATCAATCACTTGAAGGAGGAGCTTGCGATCCTAAAGGATCAGAAGCAAGCTGCCGATGAGCAAACCCTTCGCCATAGCGAGGCGTTTAAGCTCCTCCAACAAGAGACGGAATACTTGGCGGGCGTCGTCTGGCAGGCCAAGGCCAGCATCTTGAGTAAGTGTCCGCCGCCTTGTAGTTCTATAGTATGGATACTTTAGAATTTTTGAACTCATGCAGTCGTTGTCGGAATTTTCAGCGCCCATGGGCTTAACCCGCTCGCCTCCTTCGGACAAGGAATGCATGATTCTTGCCGGCAACTTCATCAACACTGCCATTGCCCAAGCCAAGGAAATCGCCAAGCCCCTCTAGATTTATATCAAGGCCTCGGACTCCATGGCGAAGTACTCGGAGATTCTGCGCTGAGCCCCCGAGCATGTTGCAAGCTGGAAAGCTTCATGTGCACGGGCTGGCGCAAGGATGGCGCTGTCTATGGTGAAGGCACACTATAAAGATGCCGACATCGACACAGTGACATCTGGTATCCCCGACATGGATGATGACGGCAAGGAGATCGATCATGAAGCCATCTTGTCATCACTCGCGGGGTATGATACCAGGGTTGCCGAGTTGGTGGATGTGGACGTCTTCGTGCCCAGAAACTTTCTCGACAACGCCAACCCGGAATCCTCCGAGTCTCACCATAGCACCGATGCTGAGGGTGATTCTCCGACTGGCGATGATGCAGCCTCCAAGTCTCCTGCACCCAAAGAGTGAAAAACACTTTGTAATTTCTGTTTCACCTCTGGAGTGTGCGTGGAAAAAACTTTGTTGATGTAATCTTAAGGCGGAAAACAATGGTTATCGTATCCTGCTACTTAAGAATTAAGTTTCAGTATGTATATATTTTTTAAGCAAGTGCTGGCTTATCCATTACTTTGGTTCGTATGCTTGACTTTTCGTGAGTCGGAAGACTCGTTGTCGGAACCATGCTCTTTAGGTGATGATGCCCAATGGCACCGTCAATAACCTAAGCACAAAATTGCCGACAATGAGTGCCGAAAGTCACTACTCCACAATCCACATAAAAACAACAAAGAACGTGTAGACCAGAAAACTTAAGCTACCCAGTGGCGGAATTTTCACAAGTGCAATCATAAGCTTGTGCATAAGGTTTATATGATCAAAAATGAACATTAAAGGAGGTAAAAGACTCAATATGAGTGAACCAAGAGCTTTATTTCATTGATCATATAAGAGAATTACGATTAGATAAAATGCTAAGTGTAGAAAGGACGTAGCTGTGCTATGTTCCATGGCCGATCAAGATCCGGGTAGTCATCATCCGGGTCACGTCGCTTACGCTTATGATCCTCGTTGGGTCTATCCTTGAGCTCACGATTGTCGACAAGGTAGTAAGACCCATTGAGCAGCGCCTTTCTTATGATGAACGGTCCTTCCCATGGCGGGGATAATTTGTGTGACTATACCTTAAGTCGGAACGCAAATCGTCCTCTTTAAGCAGTGATGCGAGCAGCGACTATGGTAGGCTGTAACCTGGCTGGTAGATGGCGAATCTTTGGAATGCCAAAGCGCTCCTCCTCGAGAAGGTCCACATCTAGGCGTTTGGATTCTTCAGCGTCATCTTAAATCGTAGGCGGCAACTCTTGGTGCATCGTGGAGGATGTCGGAAGGTAGGATGGCTTCTGCTCCATATACCATGAAATAGGGGGTGTAGCCGGTGGATCTGTTGGGTGTAGTTCGTAAACTCCACAGCACAGATGGCAATTCTTCCGCCCAGGCTCCAGCTGCTCTATGTAGCGATGCCTCAAGACGTGGCTTGATTCCCTACAGAATTAATCCATTGGCTCGCTCAACTTGACCATTGGATTGTGGGTGTGCCGCAGATGCAAGGTCGAGTCGGATGCCTTTGTCCCAGCAATAGGCCTCCACTTCTCCGAGTGACAAGTTGCTTCCGTTGTCGGTGATGATGCTATGTGGGAGACCAAACCTCACCACTAGATCCCGGACAAATCGAGGCAGTTGCCCCATCAAGCTTTCTAATGGGTTTAGCTTCTATCCATTTGGTGAACTTGTCAACTGCTACAAGCAGATGCGTAAATCCACACGGTGCCGTTTGTAACGGTCCTACCATGTCTAGCCCCCAGACTGCAAACAACCAAGTTATTGTTATTGTTCGCAATTCTTCAGCAGGAACATGCGGTTGTCGGGCATAATACTGGCATCCTGTGCATGTCTCAACTAGCTTGTCGGCGTCTGCCTTAGTGATCGGTAGAATCCTTAGGAAGGCTTTCGCGACCAACGATCGAGGAGCGGCGTGATGCCCGCAATCTCCAAGATGGATTTCGCGTAGGATTTCCATTCCTTCTAGCTGGGAAACGCACTTTAGGTATACCCCAGTAGTGCTCCTTTTATAGAGTTGCCCATTGATTATGGTATAACCCTTTGCTCGCCGTACTATTTGCCGTCTTTCGACCTCGTCGTCGGGCAAAGTTCCGTGTTCGAGATATTCCATGATCGGTTTTGTCCAAGCCGGAGGGATCTTTGTCACCATGTTGACGAAAGAGTCAGCTCTATCCGGGTTGTCGACGTCAGCTCCCTTCACGCATGGTGTGCGCAGATGCTCTAGGAAAACTCCTGGCGGAATTTTCTTGCGCCCTGATCCAAGTTTAGACAGCAGATCAACCGCCTCGCATGTCCAGCCAGTTGTAGATAGATCTTTCCGGCAAGTCGTCGATCCATTGACGGGCCGTGCCCACCAACATTAACGGGAGCTACTTGACAGCGACGTTGGGGTTGCCTCCGACAGTCTCCACCGCGTTGCCGTAGTCCTGCAACCATGTGGCAGGCTTGGCGGTGCCATCATAGGGATTGATTGTCTTGTCAATCCAGAAACCTTTGGGGTAAGTTGCAGACCGTATTGCAGGTCCAAAGCAACGTGGTCCCAGGTATGGTCCTTCCCGAGCCTCGTGGATCTTATCGATCCGCGAACGTGCATCGTATGGCTCCGGGTTCTTCTTCTTGTTGTCAACAGGGGATGGGCAGCGTGAGCGGCGTGGGCCTCTTCGCCATGGTGGCCTTGGCGTGACGAGGCGGAGGTGGCGGTGGGTTAGCCTTCTTCTTGTTACCCTCCTGCGGCGCCCCACGCTGTCGCGGTTGCTTGCAGCCGGACGCGGAGGGTCGTGGTGCGACCTACTCTTATGTCATGGCGGTGCTCTTCATCATAGCCGGGTATGTGCGCGTTATCGCGGATAGCGATGCCGCCTGCTTTGGTGGAGCATATCCGTGCGATGGTGAGTCTTGTAGTCTTCGGCGTCGGGGTATCGGAGGCGGTGGCGATGGGCGGCGAGTTGGGCTCTTTCTCCGTGGTCGAGAAGATATGGGAATAGCATCCTTCACATTGCGTGCATCCTCCGTCTTCTTCGTTACGATGAACCCGTCCGTGATCCGACATCCTGAGGAGATCCGTCCCTTGGCGGTTTGTACTGGCTAGATCGGTAGAGCGCTGGGTCAGACTCAAACCTCTGAGAGGTGGCCTTTTCCTGCTGCTTTACCGCCTTGGCCACTAGGTCATAAACATGTTCTACTGCCTCAGGCGATCTATCCTGCTCCAGAAGGTTCTTGGCGATGGCGAGGTTAAGGAGTGGGGTGGGCATCACCTGTTTGCCTTCACTGTCAATGTATGGCTTGGCCTGTGCCGGCTTTGAGGGAGCCCATCCTAGGTTGCGCCATACACCAGGATCATTGATGATGTGAGCCGGAGCTTTCTTGTATACGCTTGTGGCGAGTCTTGTACTCGGCCTCCATTGCTCTAGCTTTTTCTATGGACTTCTGCGCGTTGACCAGATCTCGATCTAGTTTAGCGCCTTGCTCCACGATGGCTTGTGCTTCCTCCAGCAGCTGCTGGCGCTTCTCGTCAAGCTGAGTCACATTCCGGATATGATCAACAGTTAGTGGCTCAACGAGGAGATTGCCGTACATCACTCTATTAGCTGGGGTAACGTGGGATGCGGCCAACGTGGATGCTGGAGGTGGCAAGTTTGCGGTGTTGTTGTTGCTCGTGCGGTGCGAGTTCCTGCGGCTATTACCTTTGGATTAGGCGGAGGAGGCATGACCTTTCTTGTGAGCATCGTTGGTAGCAATAAGTGGTCCCTTCCCTTATCCGGCGCCAGTAAGGCGGAGCTTGCCCGGGCTGGTCTTCATCCATCGCTGTCCCAATGGTGACGAATATCCCTCGGGACATGACGGTGGTATTAGCTTGTTCGTCGCGCGAGTACTCCTCCTCCATCTCCTGCATAGCGGAGTCTAGCTCTTCAGGACTGAAGTCTATTTCCTCTGAATCTGCACTGAAATCGGCATAAAGCGCGTCAATGACAGAGTCGGAGGGTGCCAGGGCTTCCTCGATGACGGGCGGTGGAGGTGCGACGGCCTCGATGATGACTGGAGGTGGTGGCGCTGCTACGACGATGGCGGCTGGAGGCGGTGGTGGTGGCTAAATCGGAGGTGCTCCGTCAATGAGCGCAAGCGCTGTCTGAGCTACCGCTTTAGCCTCCGCGTAGTTGTTAACGGTGTTCACCATGCCTTTGAAGGTAAGGCGTCCTGACGCCTGTTGCTGTCTTAGAGAGTGTCGGAGAAGCGTGCCATGGTCCAGTCCTTCCACAAAGTGATAGATGGCATCATCATTGGGGTAGTGGGCCAGATCGGCTCGTATACGGAGCCACCTGGCCAGGTAATCGCGGGTCTTAAATTTTTCCGATCTTTGCCGGCAAACTTCGAGGAGAGATCCGACATCGATCCTTCCGTGAACGTATCCTGCCCGTAGGCGGTCCGTGCGGGTCTTGATGCTTTTCGATCTTTGCCGGCAAACTCCAAAGAGAGATCTGACATCGATCCTTCCGCGAGCGTATCCTGCCCGTAGGCGGTCCGTGCGGGTCTTGATGATCCTCCGACTCCCAGGGAACTAGTGCCCAAGTCGGTTTCGTCGATGAAAAGGTGGATGTCTCCGATAGGAACGATTGAGCACCGCGTAGGGTTCGTCTTCGCCGGGATCCAGAACTCGACAGGGGGGCGATCGGAACATTACCGGAGAAGAGAATACGACCGATGGCTACGGTTTCACCGATTCCCGCGAAGATCTTGGTCTCGCCTTGAAGAGCTGAAGTGCCTCTCGCCACGGTGGCGCCAACTGTCGTGGTATTGCCGAAATGCATACGCCATGGAGGGTCCTCATAGTGCGTGTTTAGAGGCGTGGGGTAAGGCGACGGTTGTGGAGTGCGAGGTAACACAACTTGCAGGTTGGATCCCTAGCGGTGGCGGAATCCTACTCTGCTATAAATCACTATAATGTGCAATACGACTTACGAGAGATTAGGTTATTTGCGAATGACTAGAAAGTCTAAGCTATAAATGCGAGATTGTGCCTAAAGGCTCCCATAGGCCCGACTTATATAGTTGCAGGTCCTAGGGTTCTGAGGAAAAGTCCTAGCGGACAGATTCTGAGTTCTACACCGTCTATTACTAGTCTTGTGTATCTTGCACTCCAAGGCTCAAGATGCTGGTGACTCCACCGTAGCCTTCCTTTATCCAGCATGGGCCTCCCTTGGATCCACCTAATGAGCCACCAGTGAGGCCATAAGCCATGCTACGACTATGGGCCACCGGGTTAGTCGGATAAGAGACATGCTATGAGGATACCCATATAGCATATCCCAACAGCCGGTGGAGAAGCGTCTGTTGGAATTTTTGCCTAAATAGGAGCCCATTTATTATATGTCAATAAATTCTGAAATCCTAGAGACCCATTTGGCCCATTCATGCAAGGCAAGAGCTGGGACAAATGTTTGATCCCATTCCTAGTTGAGTGGAAGTTGGACCAACTTATAAGGTGAGCTCTCCTACCACTTGGTAAAAGGATGAGACGGAGAAGGAGAGAGTTCCACACGCGCGCTCCTCCTCCTCGCTCACCACGCCACGCCACGCCTCGCCTCAAATCACAGCAGCGCGCCAGCAGATTCTTGCAGATTCTGAGTTTTGAGGAATCTCATGAGCCGAGCTTTATTTTGCCACGCATGAATGGTATATGAACCAGTCGTACAGAAGTTGAAACGGTTTGCTCGAGTGGACTTTTAATATGAACTCCTGTTCGCTTCAATTCCTGTCCGTTCGTTTCATCTTCTGCGCAGCCTGTCTGCCTACCCCTCTATGTCTATATAAGAGAGAGGTCGCGCCTCCTCTCAGATACACTGCAACACATCATCGCATACTCCTTTGCGCCTCAAGTTCCAGAGCACTGCGCTACCTAGATCTTCCCCATCCGTCTTGCGGCGTGCACATGAGCAGGGACAGTGAGCCTCACGAGACCCGCTGCTTGAGTCACTGCAGGAGAAGGGCGATAAGGTTTTTGGGGAGCGCTATCGGTGCGGCTACTGGCTTCGTCACGGACTCCCACATGGATAGCGACTGCGGCAACGTCTATCCCGAGGAGGACTTCTTCCCCGACATCAGCACCCTCTTCCTCGACAACATGGTCAACGACGGTTCCAACGCCGGCGGTTCCTCTTCTGCTACTGTTGTGTATATCTTCTTTCTCAATCTTGTTCTGATCGTATCTAAAGTTTTATGCCTTGCAGTTTGTTTCATTATATGCCTTAATATGTATTCGCTATTTCACATGATTAGTATATTCCCTATTATTCTAATCATGTTTTATCTAGCGTTTATTATGGATAATTCGCTTGGTAAATTGCTATTTTATTCAACAATCCAAAAAACTTATTTCAGGCAATTTGCCCCAAGTGGCTTTGTTGCTTCTATGAAGCCACCTGTGTTCGAAGGTGTGAATTACAAACGATGGCGTGCGAGAGCGATGCTGCAGTTTGAGACCATGAGCTGCTATACGCCATCTATGGCGCTGAGGAGAACTTAATCCCGCTCAGGAAGAGGCGTTCCAAAAAACTTGATACCACTTTCAAGGCTGCCTTGATCAGCATCCTTGGCAACAATATTGTCGATTCATACCTGTCTTTTAGCAATGGCAAAGGTATGTGGGATGCGCTCGAGAGAAAAATTGGAGTCTCCGATGCTGGCAGTGAACTGTATGTCATGGAACAATTCTATGACTATAAGATGGTTGATGACCGCCCCATTGTGGAGCAGGCTCATGAGATCTGATCACTTTCCGGAGCTTGAGCACTTCACTTGTGTATTCTGGACAAGTTTGTTGCGGAGGCATTATTGCCAAACTTCCTCAGTCATGGAGGAACTTTGCTACTTCTCTGAAGCACAAGAGACAAGAGTTCTCCATGACAGATCTCATTAGGACTCTTGATGTGGAAGAGAAGGCAAGAGCAAAAGACACACGTGCTCGAGGTGCGAGGAGGTTCTAATGCCAACTGGTACAGAAAAGGAACTTCCAGCCTCATAAGTTCAAGAACAAAGGCAAGTTTGATGACAAAGGAAGTTCGATGGAAAGAACAAGGCCTCACAGTCTACCGACTTCAAGAAGAAGGCGATAAGAGGAAAGGTGCTTGTCATGTATGCGGTGATCTGGTCATTGGGCTCTGCTTGTCCCAACGCTTTGACAAGCGCCCGACATGGAAGGCGACAAGGCGCTAATGTTGTCATAGGCGATGTTGAGATGCAAGATGTTGGGTATGGTATATTACCTCTGTTCTTTCATTATGTCATTCTCTGATTGGTGGATTGACACGGTAGCTAATGTACATGTCTGTTACGATATTTCCATGTTTTCTTCATATTAGGTTAGAGGACTCAAACCATGCTTGATGGAACGGCTCGCATGTACATTCATGGTGTTGGTAAGGTCGATCTGAAGTTCACTTGGAAAGACCGTGCGCTGAAACGTGCATCATGTTCCCTCAATAAATAAAAATCTTGTTAGCGGATCTCTTACATGCGAGATGGCTACAAGATTGTATAGTCAATAAATTTGTAATTTGAAGTATGGAACCTTTGTTGGTAAAGGCTATGAGTGCGGAGGCTTGTTCGCTTATCTCTGTCGACATTTGTAATAAAGTTGTTAATCATATGTACACGGATTTTGAATCAAATATACGGCACTCTAAATCTTTATCATATTAATTTTGGTTGTATGTGCGGCTATCCAAAATGAATTTAATCCTTGATTTCTACTTAAGGGATCTAAGTGCCAAGTCTGCGTGCAAGCTAAACAACCTACGCAAGTCACATACATTGCAGTGGGAAATTTAACACCACTAGAGCTCATACATTCGATCTTTGTGAGATGAATGGTGTGTTGACAAAAGGTGGAAAAATATTTCATGACTTTGATCAATGACTCTCGAGATATTGTCATGTGTATATTCTGAAATCAAAAGATGAGGCTTTGAGTTTCTTTAAAATCTATAAAGCTGAGGAAAATCAACGATCGAAAGATTAAGAGGCTTAGGTCTGATAGTGGTGGAGAGTACTTTTACAACGAGTTTGATTCCTTTCGTGTGGAACATGGCATAATTCATGAGAGGACGCCTCCCTACTCACCCCAGTCAAATGTAGTAGCCGAAAGAAAGAACCGTACTCTAACAGATTTGGTTAACGCCATGTTAGACACATCCGGTCTTTCTAAGGAATGGTGGGGGGAGGCACTATTGACTGCGTGTTATGTCCTAAACCGAGTTCCCACAAAGAACAAAGAAATTACTCCATTCGAAGAATGGGAGAAGAAAAGATTAAAACTCTCTTACTTATGTACTTGGGGTTGTTTGGCAAAGGTTAATGTACAAATCCTCAAGAAGCGCAAGCTTGGACCAAAAACCATTCATTGTGTTTTTCTAGGCTATGCTTTTCATAGCATTGGTTATAGATTCTTAATAGTAAAGTCTGAAGTGCCTGACATTCATGTCGGTACAATCATGGAGTCAACTGATGCGACTTTCTTTGAGGATATCTTTCCAATGAAAGATAAACCTAACTCATCAAATCCGGAGATACCTAGTTCATCTAATAAGGAATTTACTACATTCTCTGAACCTACTATTCCAATTGAACACTCTGAAAGTCCTAAGGAGGATGATAATGAAATTCCTAAAAGGAGCACGAGACAGAGGCGCAAAGTCCTTTGGTGATGATTTCATTGTGTACCTTGTGCATGACACTCCCACTTCCATTTCAGAAGCATATGCATCTCCTGATGCTGACTACTGGAAGGAAGCCGTCCATAGTGAGATGAATTCCATCTTAGCTAATGGAACATGGGAGATCACTAATCGCCCTTATGGGTGCAAACCTGTAGGGTGCAAGTGGGTGTTTAAGAAAAAGCTTCGACCTATTGAGAAGTACAAGGCACGGCTTGTGGCCAAGGGATATACTCAAAAGAAAGGTGAAGACTTCTTTGACACTTACCCACCTGTTGCCAGATTGACCACCATTCGAGTATTACTCTCATGGTCTTCTCGTTCATCAAATGGACGTTAAGAGAACTTTCCTTAATGGAGATTTGGATGAGGAAATTTACATGGATCAGCCAGATGGCTTTAGGGTAAATGGTCAAGAAGGAGAGGTGTGCAAGTTGTTGAAGTCTTTATATGGCCTAAAACAAGCCCCTAAGCAATGGCATGAGAAGTTCAAAAGAACTTTAACTGCTGCGGGCTTTGTTGTAAATGAAGCTGATAAATGTGTGTACCATTGCCATGGTGGGGGTGAGGGAGTCATCCTTTGTTTGTATGTTGATGACATACTGGTTTTCGGAACCAACCTTAATGCAATTAAGGAGGTCAAAGATTTCTTATCTCGTTCCTTTGAGATGAAGGATCTGGGAGTAGCTGATGTCATCCTAAACATCAAGTTATTGAGAGATGATGATGGTGGGATTACACTGCTTCAGTCCCACTATGTGGAAAAGATCTTGAGTCGCTTTGGGTATAGCGACTTCAAGTTTTCTCCTACACCGTATGATCCTAGTGTGTTGCTTCGAAAGAATCGAGGAAATGCTAGAGACCAACTGAGATACTCTCAAATCATTGGCTCCCTTATGTATTTAGCTAGTGCCACGAGGCCTGACATCGCCTTTGCTGTAAGCAAACTCAGTCGATTTGTTTCAAATCCAGGAGATGATCATTGACATGCTCTTGAGAGAGTTATGCGATATCTAAAAGGCACTACGAGCTATGGCATACACTATACCAGGTACCCAAGGGTACTAGAGGGTTATAGTGATTCAAATTGGATATCTGATGCTAACGAGATAAAGGCCACAAGTGGATATGTATTCACACTTGCTGGTGGCGCTGTTTCTTGGAAGTCTTGCAAGCAGACCATCTTAACGAGGTCAACTACGGAAGCAGAACTCACAGCATTAGACACAGCCACTGTTGAAGCAGAGTGGCTTCATGAACTCTTGATGAACTTACTTGTGGTTGAAAAACCAATACCCGCAATCCTTATGAACTGCGATAATCAAACTGTGATTTCAAGGTAAATAGTTCTAAGGATAATATGAAGTCATCAAGACATGTGAAGAGGAGACTAAAATCTGTCAGGAAAATGAGAAACTCTGAAGTTATTGCATTGGATTATATCCAAACATCTAAAAACCTGGAAGATCCCTTCACAAAGGGTCTATCACGCAACGTGATAGAAAATGCATCGAAGGAGATGGGTATGAGACCCACAATTTGATCTTTCCACAGTGGTAAACCACTCTATGTGATCGGAGATCCCGTGAATTAGAATTGGGAGACAAGCTATTGGTTAGCTGAGAGGAAAGTATCCCTACTTTAATAAACACCACTCCATAAAGATGCAATACTTTCCTATTATGCACGGCAGGTTGATTTATTATCTTAATGTGTTCTAAGTGGCTTATCCTAAGCAAAGATGTTGTCCTGCAGAACATCTTTTGAAGAACACACCTATATGAGTCATTGTTAAAAGCGTCATCTATGAGGTAGGGTGCTCTATAATAAACTCATGAAAGGTCATGGAGTATGGCGTATAAGCTCCACCCATTTGGGAAGTCCCACGGTAGCCTAGTATCGGTCAAGACTTTTTGTGAAGCTAGGTTCGCGACAAACTTGCGATTCAAGGCATAGTCCTTTGTACAAGTTGCATCCTAGTATAACATAAATTTCTAGGTGGAAGTTCAACAGTCTCCACTCTGATGCAGGTGTATAAACAATGTTTTGGAACCAAAGGCAAACTTCATGTGCCTCTGGGATCTGGTGGGGGATTATTGGAATTTTTGCCTAAATAGGCCCAGCCCATTTATTATATGTCAATAAATTCCTGAAATCCTAGAGGCCCATTTGGCCCATTCATGCAAGGCAGAGATGGGACAAATGTTTATACATTGCTAGTTGAGTGAAAGTTGGACCAGCTTATAAGGTGAGCTCTCCTACCACTTGGTAAAAGGATGAGAAGGAGAAGGAGAGAGTTCCACACGCGCGCTCCTCCTCCTCGCTCGCCTCACCACGCCACGCCACGCCTCGCCTCGCCACGACGTGCGCGGGCCGATGGTTGCGGGAATCTCGCCGAGCCGAGCTTTATTTTGCCGAGCTTTATTTTGCCATGCATGAATGGTATATGAGCGATTAAATGCAGTGGAGGCTGTCCGGTGGGCTGCCGCCTGTTCGCTTCAATTCCTGTCCGTTCGTTTCATCTTCTGCACAGCCTGTCTGCCTACCCCTCTGTGTCTATATAAGAGAGAGGTCATGCCTCCTCTTAGATACACTGCAACACATCGTCGCATACTCCTTTGCGCCTCAAGTTCCAGAGCACTGCGCTACCTAGATCTTCCCCATCCCGTCTTGCAGCGTTCGCCATGGCCAGAATGATGAGCCTCAAGACCCGCTGCTTGAGTCTGTGCGGGAGAAGAGGCGATAAGGTTTTTGGGGAGCGCTATCGGCGCGACTACTGGCTTCGTCACGGACTCCCACACGGATAGCGACTGCGGCGACGTCTTTCCCGACGAGGACTTCTTCCCCAACATCAGCACCCTCTTCCTCGACGACATGGTCACCGACGGTTCCAACACCGGCGGTTCCTCTTGTTGGAATTTGAGGCATATTTGATGTTGGGATTTTGGCCCATAACAAATACAAATTCTGAAATTCTCTTTGGCCCATTATCATGGCAGCTCATGTGTGTGCTAGTGGTGCCAAAGTTTAGTCCCACATTGCTAGTGGAAGGAGAGTTGGACCACCTTATATAGTGGAGTGTTGCACCACTCACTAAGGTGTGAGAAGAAGAGAAGCCCTCGCGCACTCCTCCTCCGACGTCGCCCGCCACGCCACGCCACGCCTCGCCTCGCCTCTTCTAGCAGCAGCTGCGTCGCGGTTCTTGAGTTCAGGGGAATCTCGCGAGCGCGAGCTTTATTTTGCTCGCTGGGAAAATTAATTGTGTATTAATTATGAGTCATTAATGCGTCATTACAGACGCGTTAATTAACCGGCCGTTCCATATCATGGGCTGGCATGACTTCGGTCGTGGTGGTGCCTCCGTCCTACCGACCCGCACTATATAGCGGTGAAGCGCCAAACCGTAGCGTTACCAGCAATTAGATTGCATCGCCTACTTGCGCATCGCCGTTCCATCTCTCTGTGCCCCTCGCTACTCCATCCCGCCATTGCGTGCACGATCGTCCGGGAAGCAGGCCTCCGGAACCCGTCTCTACGATCTGCGGGAGAGGCGATAAGGTTTTAGGGGCGTCTAGGCGCAACTGCTCAAACTCTTCCTCGACTTCATCGCCATATGCAGCAGCCTGCTTTGTTGGTGGTGGCTCCACTTACATTGCGCGTTGGTCATACCATCAGCGAACTTCGTCGTGTTCTTTGCTCTCTGCTTTTCCTATGATGATCACTAGTATTGCGGTATGCGTAGATGTGCTAGATTTTCACTTTTGTATGGTGCATATCTACTATGCCTATGCTAGTTAGTCTTGGAAATTGTTTTGTCATGATTTATACTTGGATTAAGTGTCTGAAAACTGCTAATTATTTCAACAATCCAAAAACCTTATTTTAGGTTGTTTTCCGTCAAGACTTTGCCGCTTGCGAAACCGAACCCGTTCTGGTGCGCACTTTAGTTGGCAAACCAAGTGTACCCTACGGTGATGGCTATGGGCGTATACGGGTATCGGTGGTAATCTGAAGGAATGATCACTCTGAGCAGGAGAAAGGCGTTCAAGGAGACCACCATATTCTTTGTGGGCTGTGTCATAAGCGTCATTGGGGACAAGTTGGTGGATGCATATTTACATATCTTAATGCCGATGGTATGGGATGCGCGAAGCAAAATTCAGTGCTACGTCTTTGGCGATGAGCGTATGCCATGGGCGATTTCATGACTATAGGATGGTTGAAACCGTTACAGCCGTTGAGCAGGCTCATGAGATTGCATTGCAAAAGAACTTGAGCTCTGAAGTGTGCGTTGCCGGAAAATTTGTTGCGGGATGCATCATTGCAGCTTCCTCAATCACGGAGGAGTGTTGCCACTAACCTCAAACACGAGAGGCAAGAGATATCTGTTGAGAATCTCATTGGGTTTACGGACCTTGAGGAAAAGGCAAAGGCAAAGCGCACCCAAAGGGAGCCAGGCACCCAGTCAAGCGCCAATGTGGTGCGAATAACTTCCACAACAAGTTCAAGGGAATACCAAGGCCGTTCGTACTACCAACTTCAAAAGAATCTGAAGGACAAGTCACAGGATCCTGCTTTGTGTGCGGCAAGGTTGGACATTGGGCTCCAAAGCGCAAGCGGCGCAAAGGAAGGAAGAATCCAAATGGACAGAACTCTAAGTACATCAGCGTGACTATGAGCAACAATGATAAGGGTGCATCCGGGTATGTTAATTTACATACTGTTTTGTCAATTTGTCAATCTACAGATTGGTGGATCGACACCGGTGCTAATATTCATGTGTGTGCTGATATCTCCTTGTTTTCTTCTTATCAGATCACAAGAGATCTCTCCGTCTTGATGGGAAAGCGGATCGCATGCTACATTAAGTGGTGTTGTACGGTGGATCTGAAGTTTACTTGGGAAAGATCGTCTTGGTGAAGAACGTGCAGCATGTGCCCTCAATAAATAAGAATCTTGTTAGTGATTCCCTTCTTTGCAAAGAAGGTTTTAAGTTGGTATTTGAGTCCAATAAAGTAGTCATCTCTAAGTATGGACAATTTATTGGTAAAGGTTATAGTCTTGGGTTTGTTAGTCTTTCCCTATCGATTTTTGTAATAAGGTTGTGAACCATATTTGTGCCTGGCAATGATGCCGATATTTGGCATTCACGAATTTGTCACATTAATTTTGGTTGTATGTGTGACTAGCTAAGATGAATTTAATTCGAGTTTCACTTTAGCCAAAGGCTCTAAATGTCAAGAGTGTGTTCAAGCTACATAGCCGTGCAAGCCTCACAAGCTGCGAGGGGAAGCAGAAACTTGGCACCACTAGAGCTTATACATTCAGATCTATGTGAGATGAATGGTGTGTTGACCAAAGGTGGAAAGAAATACTTCATGACGTTGATTGATGATTCTACTAGATTTTGCTATGTATATCTTTTGAAAACTAAAGATGAGGCTCTACACCACTTTAAAAACTATAAGGCAGAAGTTGAAAATCAACTTGAGAGAAAGATTAAGAGAATCCGGTCAGATCGTGGTGGAGAGTATTTCTCTAATGAGTTTGATTTATTTTGTGCGGAACATGGCATTATTCATGAGAGGACGCCTCCCCATTCTCCCCAATCTAACGGAGTTGCCGAAAGGAAAAACTGTACTCTAACGAGACTTGGTTAGCGCCATGTTAGGTACTTGGGTTTATCCAAGGCATGGCGGGGAGGCGATATGGACATCATGTCATGTCTGAATAAAGTTCCACAAAGACAATGAAGCTGCTTCCTATGAATTATAGGAGAAGAAAACTAACACTCTCGTATTTACGTGCTTGGGGCTGTTGGCAAAATTGAATTTGCCAATTCCCAAAAAGCGTAAACTTGGAACAAAGACCGTAGACTGTGCCTTTCTTGGCTATGCTCATCATAGCGTTGGATACAAATTTCTAGTGGTGAAATCTGAGGTACCTGACATGAAGGTCGGTACAGTTATGGATTCTAAGGATGCTACATTCTTTGAGGATATTTTTCCGATGAAAGATATGCCTAGTACATCTAGACAGAATCTGTTGAAACTCCTGAACCTGCTATTCCCATGGAATATTATGAGCGAGCACATGATGAAATTCACGAGGAGGTAGACAATGAAGTTCTGTAAGGAACAAGAGGAAGGATTGCAAAGTCCTTTGGTGATGATTTCATTGTCTATCTAGTGGATAATCTCCACCTCTATTTGAGGCTTATGCATCCCCGATGAGACTCTTTGAAAGAGGCATTAAATAGCGAGATGGATTCCATCATGGCAAGCGAAACTTGGGAGATCAGATCGTCCTTATGGGTGCAAACCTGTAGGATGTAAGTGGGTGTTCAAAAAGAAGCTTAGGCACGATAGTGCGATTGAAAAGTACAAGGCTGCTTGTTGCCAAGGTTATACCCAAAAGAAGGCGAAGACTTCTTTGATATGATACTTTGTGGCTAGATTGACCACTATTGAGTTCTACTCTCATTGGCTGCCTCACATGGTCTTGTCGTTCATCAAATGGGCGTCAAGGCGGCTTTCATAATGGAGAGTTGGATGAGGAAATTTATATGGATCAGCCAGATGGTTTTGTAGTAGATGGTCAAGAAGGCAAGGTGTGCAAGCTATTGAAGTCTTTGTATGGACTGAAACAAGCACCTAAGCAATGTCATGAGAAGTTAGATCAAACTTTAACATCTGCTGGCTTTATTGTAAATGAAGCCGACAAATGTGTATACTATACGCCATGGTGGGCGAAGGTTATACTTTGTTTGTATGTTGATGACATACTGATTTTTGGGACAAATATGATTGTCATCAAGCAAGTCAAAGTTTCTTGTCTCAAAATTTTGATATGAAAGACCTTGGAGAAGCTGATGTTATTCTAAACATTAATTTCTGAAAGATGAGAATGGCGGAATTACATACGCAATCTCACTATGTGGAGAAGGTGTTGAGTCGCTTTGGCTACTCAGATTGTACTCCTTCATCGACACCATATGATCCTAGTAAGATGCTTGAAGAACAAAGAACAACTAGAGATCATGAGATACTCTCGATAATTGGCTCGTTAATGTATTTAGCTAAGCGCAACAAGGCACGACATCGCGTTTCTGTGAGCAAACTTAGCAGTTGTTTCCAATCAGGAGATGATCATTGGCATGCTCTTGAGAGAGTAATGAGCTATCTAAAGGGTACATCGAGTTATGGTATTCACTATCTAGGAGACCTGTGGTACTTGAAGGGTATAGTGACTCAAATTGGATTCGATCTTGATGAGTTGAAAGCCACAAGTGGATATGTATTCACTCATGGTGGTGGCGCTGTTTCATGGAAGTCTTGCGAGGCAAACCATCTTAACGAGGTCAACAATGGGCAGAACTCACGGCACTAGATCGACTCTTGTGAAGCTGATTGGCCGTGAACTCTTGATTGACTTGCGGTTGTTGATAAACACATGTGGCTATTCTTATGAACTGCGACAATCAAGCTGTGATCGTCAAAGTGAGTAGTTCAAAGGATAATATGAAGTCATCAAGGCATATAAAGAAGATTGGCATCTGTTAGGAAAATGAGAAACTACGGAGTAATAGCATTGGATTATATCCAAACAGCTAAGAATCTAGCAGATCCTTTCACAAAAGGTCTATCAAGAAATATGATAGATATTGCATCAAAGGAGATGGCTTTGAGACCCACATGAGTTACAATGGTAGTAACCCAACCTATGTGATCGGAGATCCCGTGAATTAGGACATGGAAACAAGCCGTTGGCTAAGCGGAGGAGAGTAACTTTTATTAACCCACTCCGCGAAGATGCATTACTCTCCACGATCTGTATGGCAGGTTGACTTATTCTTAATGTGTTCATAAACTTGTATAAGCCAAGATGCTATCCTGAGCAGTCTTGAAAGAGCAGCACCTATGTGAGCCCATTGCTGGTCACGGTCTATGAGATAGGGTAATCTCTAGGAAGCTCATGAAAAAGGCCGAGTGTGACTTATATGCTCCACCCAAGGGTAGCCTTGACCTAGTATCGATGACATTAGGTGAAACTCATTTACACAAAGCGGCAATTCAAAGGCTTAGTCCATTGACAGCTATTGATGGCGTAGTCTAATGCTCTAGGTGGAAGTTTAACAACGGTCTCCAGCACGGCTGGTATATCAAAACAGTGATTTGGAACAGAATGGTGTGATGTGCCAATGAGACTTTGTGGGGGATTGTTGGAATTTGAGGCATATTTGATATTGAGCTTTTGGCCCATAATAAATACAAATTCTGAAATTCTCTTTGGCCCATTATCATGGAAGCTCATGTGTATGCTAGTGGTGCCAAAGTTTAGTCCCACATTGCTAGTAGAAGGGGAGTTGGACCACCTTATATAGTGGAGTGTTGCACCACTCACTAAGGTGTGAGAAGAAGAGAAGCCCTCGCGCACTCCTCCTCCGACGCTGCCCGCCTCGCCACGCCACGCCTCGCCTCGCCTCGCCTTGCCTCGTTACAACGCCTGCGCGCCGCGGGTTGGGGGAATCTCGCCGAGCCGAGCTTTATTTTGCTCGCTGGGAAAATTAATTGTGTATTAATTATGAGTCATTAATGCGTCATTACGGACGTGTTAATTAACCGGCCGTTTCCATATCGTGGGTTGTTTGACTTCGATGCGTGGACTGTTTGCCCCGTCCTACCCGACCACTATATAGCGGGGCGCATAAGCGTAGCGATTACCAGCAATTAGATTGCATCGCCTACTTGCGCATCGCCGTTCCATCTCTACATGCTACCCTCTGCTCCATCCCGGCTGCGTGCAGTCGTCCGGAAAGCAGGCCTCCGAACCCGTCTCTCGATCCTGCACCGGGAGAGGCGATAAGATTTTGGGAGCGTCTGAGCGACTGCTCAACTCTTCCTCGACTTCATCGCCATGTCGGCGCTGCTGCTGGTGGTGGCTCCACTTACATTGCGTCGTTGGTCCTTCATCGACGAACTCGTACGTGTTCTTTGCTCTCCTGCTTTTTCCTATGATGATCACTAGTATTGCAGTATGTGTAGATGTACTAGATTTTCACTTGCCTGTATGGTGCATATCTACTATGCGTATGCTAGTTAGTCTTGGAAATTGTTTTGTCATGATTTATACTTGCATTAAATTAACGCGAAAACTGCTAATTATTTCAACACCTCTTCTACTACTGCCATGTATATCTTTTTTCTCAATCTTGTTCTGATCGTATCTAAAGTTTTACGCCTTGCAGTTTGTTTTGTTATATGCCTTAATATGTATTCGCTATTTCACATGATTAGTATATTCCCTATTATTCTAATCATGTTTTATCTAGCGTTTATTATGGATAATTCGCTTGATAAATTGCTCTTTAATTCAACACGATCTCCCCGGGAGCGGCACGGCGAAAGAGGTGGCTAAACCCTAGGCGGAGCGAACCGCTCTGATACCATGAAAGAATGCGAAAGTATAAATTGTATTGTTATTGCAAGAAATGATTACATCGTTAGCCCTTGTGCTATTTATATAGTACTAAAAGTCTTGGGAGCAAAAAGACTACTAGAGATAAAATTAAATTATAATATTTAAACTACCTAACCGTAATACTCTAACCAAAAAACGCACTGGAATTGCCGTCCTATGTAGGCGAGCGGAGATGCTCTGAGGTTCGATGTTCATGCCGTCGAAAAGGTGTATCCGCCGGCGTGAGCGATGGTGGTCAGAGTTACGACGTGTCCTGTTGAAATGTTAGTTATTGTATATAGCAACCCAATACTATGCCTGTGAGCGATGGTGGTCAGAGTTATTGTATGTCCTAAAAACCGTGTGTTAGCTATCAAGGAGGTGATTTTGGTTTTGCCAGAGTTGATGTTCTCCATGGGGCTGGTTCTATTGTAATTTAGGAATTTCTAGCTGAAGGATCCAGTAGTTAGCTTATATGCTCGTGCCTAGGGACCAAGCACCCCAGGTATCAGGGAAGCTTTTTTTTCTTGTCGTAGAGTGGATGTTATCCCTTGACTGGATACCAGGTTCAAAACACCGTATCCCTAAGGAGATCTGGCTCGCCCGTTTAGAACAACTTGTAGTTTTTCAGGAAGCTATTCTCCAACTTTTTAATCTCATCTTTAAAATTCGTTTAAACTTTTTAACTAGTAGTTTCAATGTCAATTTAAAAGTATAAACGATTCTGGCAGATGAGATTCTGAGAGAAACTGATCGAGAATAGCTTCTGGAAGAAGCTCGGAAAAAAAAGACCTAATCTCATAAAACAACGAGGTGTGGTTGATTCCACCGCTTCCATTGGTTTCATCCCGGTTTGTCAGTGGCATGTTATTTTTTTTCATCGCTCGAGGCTCTGCATCCTTCGGCGTCTAGCTGGATTGGAAGCCCACATGTCGGGAGCCTCGGTTAGGTCGGTTCCTTACATGGAAAAACGTAGAGGCAAAGGCACATGTAAAGGATCCTTTTCTTGGATTCTGCTCTCTCCCGAAGACCTCTGTTTCTTTCATCTGTAGAGCCAACCGCCTCTCTCTCTTGAAAAACGCCGCCGCTGATTCTGCCTTCTACCGCAGCTATGCGCCGCCGACCTCCGACACACCTCGCATCTATCTCCACTAGCGATTCTCCTCTGCCGGCTGAACCTTCCATCCATGTACACGCCCCAGCGGCGAACCCTAAACACGGCTCGATTCATCGGCTCCTCCGACCTGCCGCCTCTAACTCCTGTACCTATGTTGATGGGAAGGAGACGGTCAGCGTAATCCCGGTGGCCTGTCGAATAATATCTAGCTACTACCTCGGCTCTCACCTTCCTGCGAATGGTGCCGGTTTGGCGGCACCAAAACCAAGTGATGTACTGCTAGGCCTCTTCCATGCTTTCCTTTTAGGTATTCCGACTTTTTCAGCATAATTCTAATCATTCTATTGGTTGCAGATGATAGTGGTGTTGTTACCTTCTGCATAATTATGGGACATTGGTATATATGATATGTTTTGATTATACTATATCATTTTTCTGTACCATGAGCTGGTCGTACTCGTACTAATGTACCGCATCAGAGTTTGGATTACTTCAAATTCGAGTTTGCACGGAACTATGTCAAATAATGCATTTCTGAAGAAATAGTCTTTTTGAGATTCTGAAATCGACAAAGCCAGATCCCCATTGAGCTTATTCCTCTTTCAGTTTTTTCAGCTTTTCCTTGGGTTTAATTTTATTCGGAGTTAAAGAAGAATTTAGGACCAATATTAATTTCATGGTTCCAAATCCACATCACACATTCCTTGATGTTGCACTGACGTTAGGTTAAAAAATTTAGGGAGAGAACGGTGTGCAATCATTAGTAACGGAGTTGAAGGCACATGTACATTGGAGGTTAAGAATTATTGTAATCTTCATCTTCCCAGTTTGGCCATAGGCTTGATTTAATAGCACAAAAAATGCTACAAGGGTCAAGGAGTACCTAATTCATAGGTTTATGGAATTTGGTGGCTAGTTGTGGACTGTGGTACCCCTACTCATTATAGCAAGATGGAAAACAAATAGCATGGGTAGATAGATCCAACAATTATTACAGTGACGACTTTATATAAGCCATAGCATCGAAGCAGTTGACTACGCCGCACATTTTTCGGAAGAACAAAAATCAAGTGCCTGGTGGCCACTGCCTTGTTGCCTGGGAAATTGTCACCATGTCAAGAGAACAAGGAGGACCTGGTTGTATTTTTCTTTTCTGTTAAGGTCATTTGTGTAAAATGTTATCCCACTGATTAATGCAGCTCTGGACCCTTCGGGGTCCTTCCCTTGTTAAAAAAAAGAGAACAAGGAGGACCAGGATCAGGAATCTATGCATTCATAATCAGGCTCTGCTTGCAAACTTGGCGGCAAAATTACTGTTAGGATCTCCAGGCCCATGTTTCTCATGCCTTGCACAATGATACTTGCAACAATTATTCCGCAGAGACAACACATAGGACACTCCATTCTGAAAATCACTGCTGCCGATGACCAAATCTGTACAATTCGTAACAAGGTGCAACCTGGGTTAAGGGCAAACATTCTCATTCTGGTATGACCTCTGGTGTTCAGCTGGCCGCCTTTACACCACCTTTCCCATCCTATTGACCTTTGCAAAAGATCAGTGTTGTACAATTGCATCTCAAATATAGCAGAACAATTGGGTGTTGGATCTGCATCATCACCGCTCTAACACTGCAGAACAGCAACTGACACAGCTCCTAGCCTCTCCCAATTCATCATAGCATACCACAAATTCTTGAGCCTGACGAGAGAGAAAAAGTCATCTACAAACAACTCTACAGCGGCCTTCTACTATATTTTCTCTGACAGTGGAATGCGCTGGCAACCCAGCTAACTGGGTCTAGAACAGGGCCATACCACCCAAACACCGTAATTCTTCTGGCTACCACTGCGAGGCGCCTCAATACCAAGGATAACATGACGCTAAAAAGATAGTGTTCTTATGTTGGCTGTGACATCTGCCCTGCTCTAGATACAGTTCATCACATTGGTCTGCACTGCAAGCTAGCGCAAGAATTATGGCAATACTTGGGTCTGGGATACTGCAAGACAGTGCAACACAATCAATGTATTTATCTCTAAAACAACACCATGGAACTGTAGGCTTGGTCGGTGTGCTTCGCGGCCTATCTGTGCTCACTCTGGAAGGCCAGGAACAACCAAGTATTCAACAAGTCCAGCACGACGACGATCATCCGATGGAAAAAATTTGGAACTGCACCTGTGGTCCATCAGATCACCAAAAGAGAGTGAAGCCATTCTTCGGTAGATCAACAGGTTGTGTTGAGTAACATATTATACTACGTATAGGTCCCCGTATTTTGTCAGGGTTGTACCTGTAATTGTACATGTGTCCGTCTATATATACATGAGCAGCCGGCCCGGGTGCTTTGTGCAATCTCAATTCCCTTCTACATGGTATCGAGACCCTCAGTCCTGACCTAGCCGCCCTCCTCTACCCTAGGCGCATGACCCTCCCAGCCGCCCCCACCTCCTGGGCGCGCGCCTTCTCCAACCGCCGCCCCCTTCCACCCCCCTCCCTTCCCTAGGGCGCCGCCGGCCCCTACCTCCAGCCGCCGCCCCCACCCACCTCCCTAAACCTAGCCGCCACCCACCACGCTCCGCCATGGCCGGGTTCTCCTCCTCCGGCCCCTCCGATCCCTTCAACTCCTCCCGCTCCGGCAGCAGCAACCCCTTCGCCGGGCCCTCCGTCGTCGTCATCCGCGACATCCCCATCGCCGAGCGCGTGCCGGTGAAGCTCTCCACCACCGCTGCCAACTTCTTCCCGTGGAAGGCGTGAGCTGCTCTTCCAATCTGATCTCCTCGATCACGCGTCGGCACCATCGACCTCCTCGCCATGCCGACGACCGAGTGGCTCGCGATCAGCGCCACCATCATCCGCTGGTTTTACAGGACCGTCTCCAACGACATCTTCCGCGCCGTCGTTCGACGGCGACACCGCGTACGGTGTGGGGAAAATCACCGCCTCTTCACCGACAACAAGATCCAGCGGGTCACCTTCCTCCAGCAGGAATTCTTGGCACCACAGGCGACCACTCTCTAGGCGAGTACGTTCTCAAGCGAAAAACCTCTCCGGCGAGCTTGGCGACTTGGAGTTTCGATCGGCGACAAGATCATGCTCTCCACCTGTCGGCGGCCTCGGCGAGGACCTCAACAACGCCGCCGCCAATCTCACGCTCCTCCACCCTCCTTGAGCAGGCCGTCGCCTACTGCGCCTTGAGGCGCCGCCTCAAGCATCTCGGGCTCGGGCGGCTCATACCGCCTTGTCGCTGGCCTCTCCCGGCGCCCGGCACACGCGCCGCGCCTTTCGCTCCGTCTCCGTGCCTCGGCGATGGGGCCGCCTCGGGCTTCTCGCCCGCCGCCTCCGCCTCCTGCCGCCGGCGGCAGTGGTCCCGGCGGGGGTCATCGCGGACGCCGTCGCCGTGGCGGCGGTGGCAACGGCGGCGGCCATGGTGGTGCCACCGCCCCCGCGCCTCCCGCCACCACTCCGCCGTGCCTCGCGGGTCACAACCCGTGGACCGGGTAAATCCCACGCTACTCCATGCCCCGCGCGCTCCCTACCCGGCATCATGGTGCGCGTCCGCCACTCACCGATCTTTCTACGCGGCGCCCAACCCGCCACACGCCGACTTCGACACCACCCAGCCTGCGCGTGTCCTACTCCGCCCCGGCCCACGTCGCCCCCGAGCTCGCCCCATGGGATCCGCGCTCGACCGCCCTCGAGCGCCCCAGCCATGGGCGTATGGTGGCGGCGGCGACTGGTTCATGGACACCAGCGCCTCCGCGCATATGGCTGCGCACCCCGGTACCCTCTCTTCTTCTACACCCTCCTCTCGCATCATCGTTGGCAACGGTCATGCACTTCCCATTACTCACACCGGTTCCGTCTCTTTTCCCTCCACTTCCACTCCTCTCTCTCTCAACAACGTTCTTGTTTCTCCTGCCTTGATTAAAAATCTGGTTTACATTAAATCTTTACATCGTGATAATCCGATTGGTGGAATTTGGCGCTTTTGGTTTTTCATCAAGGATGGTATTTCGAATGCTCCTCCACCGATGTGACAGCCCCGGCGATCTGTACCCTGTTGGTTCGGCCTCCACCACCGCCAGCAGCTCACTCGCCCTCTCCACCGGTGTCGATCTCTGGCATGCTCGCCTCGGCCATCCTAGCTCCGCCGCTCTCCGTCAAATAATGCAAGGCTTTTCTTTTACCTGTAATAAAACGGAAGCCCATTCCTGTGACGCATGTCGCCTAGGCAAACATGTTCGGCTCCCGTTTAGTTCCTCCTCCACAGTCGCGTCTTTTCCGTTTCAACTTATTCATAGTGATGTTTGGACCTCGCATGTTCCCAGTAATTCTGGTTATAATTATTATCTTGTGATTCTGGATGATTACTCTCATTTTGTATGGACGTTTCCCCTCCGTCGCAAATCCGACGTTGCCGCCACTCTCACCATTTTTTTCGGCTTTGTTTCCACTCAGTTCGGTCGCCCTATTCACGCCTTACAAACTGACAACGGCAAAGAGTTCGACAACATCACCATTCGCTCCCTTCTCGCCGCCCATGGCGCCATCTTCCGTCTCACGTGTCCCTACACTTCCCCGCAGAATGGTCGTGCTGAACGGATGCTCCGTACTCTCAACGACTGTGTCCGCACCCTTCTGTTCCACGCCCACATGCCTCCACGATTCTGGCCGGATGCTCTTGCCATGGCGACTCTTCTCGTCAACATCCGCCCGTGTCGCGTGCGTTGGTCTTACACGCCGCACCACCTTCTCTACGGTACGCCGCCCGCCTACGATGACCTCCGCATCTTCGGCTGCACGTGTTATCCCAACACTGCTGCTACCGCCGCGCACAAGCTTGCGCCTCGCTCTCTCCCTTGTGTGTTTTTAGGCTACCCCGCCAACACCAAGGGCTACCGCTGCTACGACCCGGTCTCCCATCGTGTCCTCACCTCTCGACACGTGTACTTTGACGAGTTGTCTTCTCTGTTTCAGCAGGGACTCTTGGCGACACCTCCGACGACGCCCCCAGCGCCCACCGGCCCCCCTGAGGCCAGACACGCGCGCCGCCGACTGCGCCCGGTGGCCTCCCCCCTGTCGGCGCCCCCAAGCCCAGGCCTGGCGGGCGTCACCAGCTGGCGCTGGGCGCTCCCTCCTCAGCGCCTCGGCGCCGTCGACCAGCTTCGAGCACACCTCCCACCTGCGCCGCCCGTCGCTGCGGCTCCTGCGCCCATGCTCACCCGAGCACGTGCGGCGTCGCGGCTTCACGCGCTACCACTGCCGACCGGTGGGCCACAGGCCAGCGAAACGATGTCTGCCGCGCCAGCGGCGGGCGCGTCTCGCGGCGAGGCGTCCTCCGCGCGGCCGGCGCACACCTCTGCTCCCGCGGTGCCCACCTCGCTCGCGCCGCTTCTGCGCGACCTTTGGCGCGGCCGCCATGCGAGGAATACGCGCTGCAGCGCAACCGGACCTGGGAGCTGGTTCCCCGGCCCCCTCGCGCCAACGTCATCACCGGCAAGTGGGTCTTCAAGCACAAGCTCGGCTCCGATGGTACTCTCGAGCGCTACAAGGCGCGTTGGGTCGTCCGCGGCTTTCGACAGCAGCGGTGTCGACTTCACGGATCGTTTGCCCGGTTGTCAAACCGGCACGATCCGCCGCGGTCTGCACCTCGCCGCTTCGCGCGTGGCTGCATCAGATGGGCGTCTCCAACGCCTTCCTCCATGGCCACTGCCGGGCAGGTCTCTGTCGGCAACCCATTGGCCGTTGGCAGCGCCCGATGGCGTGTGCTTGCTCTCTCGGTCCTTGTATGGACTGAAGCGGCGCCCAGCGCTGGTACCAGCGCTGTCGCCCGCGTTTACGCATCAGCTCGGCTTTCGCTCTACGCGCTCCGATGCGTCGCTGTTCGTCTTCCGGACCGGCAGCGACATGGCCTACCTGCTGCTGTACGTCGACGACATCATCCTAACGGCATCCACGGCCGGTCTTCTTCGACAGCTCACTGACAGTCTTCGTGCTGAGTTCGCGTTGAAGGACCTCGGCCCGCTCCACTACTTCCTCGGCATCGAGGTTGTCCGGCGTGCGGACGGGTTCTTTCTTCATCAGCAGAAGTACGCCCGCGAGCTTCTCGAGCGTGCAGGGATGCTTAATTGCAATCCTGCGCCTACTCCTGTCGACACGAAGGCCAAGCTTTCAGCCACTGCTGGCTCGCTGGCTTCCGATGCCCCGTTCTACCGCTCCATCGTCGGCGCTCTATAGTACTTGACGTTGACACGTCCGGAGCTCCAGTACGCTGTGCAGCAGGTGTGCTTGCACATGCATGCTCCTCGGGACGCCCATTGGGCTGCGGTGAAGCGGATTCTCCGTTACATTTGTGGCACGATGGGCTACGGCCTGTCGCTGCATGCCTCGCCATCGACATCTACTGACCTCGTCGCCTACTCGGACGCGGACTGGGCGGGCTGCCCGGACACGCGGCGCTCCACCAGACTCTGCGTCTACCTTGGCTCGTCGCTCATCTCTTGGTCCTCCAAGAGGCAGCCCACCGTGTCTCGCTCCAGTGCCGAGGCCGAGTACCGCGCCGTGGCTAATGCTGTGGCCGAGTGCACGTGGCTTCGCCAGCTTCTCTCCGAGCTTTCTTGTCCCGTTGACAAGGCCACGGTGGTCTTCTGCGACAACGTGTCGGTTGTCTACCTCTCCGCCAACCCCGTTCATCATCAACGCACCAAGCATATTGAGTTGGATATCCACTTTGTTCGTGAGCAAGTTGCTCTCGGTCACGTTCGAGTTCTTCACGTACCGACGTCTCAGCAGTTTGCCGATATCATGACGAAGAGATTACCGTCCACGACTTTTCCTGAGTTTCGCTCCAGTCTATGTGTCGGTGACGACCCTTCGACTGCGAGGGGTGTTGAGTAACATATTGTACTACGTATAGGTCCCCGTGTTTTGTCAGGGTTGTACCTGTAATTGTACATGTGTCCGTCTATATACACATGAGCAGCCGGCCCAATTGGTGCTGTGCAATCTCCAATTCCCTTCTACAGGTTGGAATAATTACAATCTCGCTACACCCTTTTTTAGTCGTTCTCTTCTTCTTTCGTTTTCTTCTACAGGATACGCCTGCTGTACAGTCGGATGTAAAAACCTTGAAATATAAGGTAGAGTACCTTTGACTTTTCAATTAAAAATTCCATAGAGTGCCGATGGATATTTTTTTTGAGATTCATCACCTCGACAACTTCCTCTCTGTATGTTCTTGCAGGTGACAAGCGCATACCACTGGACCAGCTGTGGACAGGTACTGCAGCTGGAACATGCTCAATGAAATGCATCCAGCCCGGTGCAATCCTAGGAATTACAAAAATCGGTTGATGTTTCAATATATATTTTATTAGTAATCTGGATGCATGTTTACATGGTTTTAAGCATGAGAATGCATCTGGAAATTTCTATAAAAAATAATGATGCATCTATAAAAAATAAGAAACTGCTATGCATCTATAAAAAATAAGAATGCATCTAGAAAACTGAAAGCATATGTAAATTCACTCTATCAGCTAACCATTTGGTTGTGTTATCTGTCCATAGTTACTTATTTTTAATCCATCTATGGTTTAGAAATATCAGTGAATTTTCTTATGACATACATAACATTTACAGTCTTTAGGCATCTGACGACTGAAATATAGTTATCCAATTCTACTGCTCCAATTTTTTGTGACTACTCATGCTTACTATGTCCATTTATATATAGCTACAGCTACCTGGTATAGTAGGACTTCTTGATTTCTCCTTATGAGGCAACTGGTCTTAGAATCGATCACTAATGGAAACCGTCCCATGTGTCTCGGTTGGTAAGGGTCTTTAGTCCCGGTTACCCAACCGGGACGGGGCAATCGGGACTAAAGCCCCAACCTTTAGTCCCGGTTGCCCCAGCAACCGGGACAAAAGAGCGTACACGTGGCCGCTGCTGAGTGCGAGGGGGGAGGAGCAACCGTCCTGGTTCGTAACACGAACCGGGACAAATAACCCTCTGCCGCGGCAGAGAATTCATTTTGGAAAGTCCCCGTCTGCCGCGGCAGAGATTTGACACATTTCTCTGCCGCGACAGAGAATTCATTTTGGCAACTTTTTTGGCCAGTTTTTGTGCCGCAGCAGAGAATTCATTTATGTTGTTTTATTTTTGATTTAGTGTTTTGCACTCATCAATGAAGGAACCATTATATTACATAAGATCATCATAACAATATAGATCCAAGTGTCGAACATATTACATTCGATACACGGAGTTCATGCACTACATACAAAATAAGCTCTTTGTACAATCCCTATTGTATATACACACCCGAATAGTATTCTCCTTTTGGGTTTAGGACTTATGCATCCAAAAATCCCGTCAATTCCTCCTGAATTGCTCGTACGCGATCCTTTGGCAGAAGAACGTCCCGTAGACGTTCGATCTGATTTTAAAAAGAAGTCAACCTATATGAATGAAACTAAACACAATTTGATGGTAATTAAAAACTATAGAAATTATTTACGTATGTTAAGTTGCTCTAAATTTCTGCCCTTCTTACAGCACGTCTGACAGATAAACTCGCAAAACATAGTATCCACATAAATTGTTCCCTGGTCCCTGCGTCACGCACTTTACGAGAACATAGTTCAATCAAAATAATAATCAAGCATGATAATAACGGTATCAAAACTAGAATCAAAGAGATGCGCGGATATAACTAGTGGTGCTTACATCTAGTGGTTTAAATGTAAGCTTCTCTTTCCAAACACCCCTAGCCTTGTTGGTGAACCGTTTCCAAGCGCTGCCCGGCGAAGAAAACGAATAAAAGAAGTTATTAATTACTTGATATCATAAAATTCACGAACGTTGCCGATATAGTGTCGTAATGATTAGAATTACCGCTGGAGAATCATCTGGCATGTCCTTCCACGACTCAAGGGGTTTATGTTTCGAGTCCATGACTGGTACACGCCGTTTGTTAGGTTGAATGATTAACAGAATATAGTGGAAGTTGCGCATGCATAACTAATCAATTATATAGTTAACGTCGAGTAAGCGAAATAGAAAGTGTATACAAGACAATAACACTCACTCGAAGTTGTAAGGAAATAGTATTTCCCTTCCGGTTTCTTAAAACCTTAACGCGTGTATGATATTATCCTTCGTATCCTGGGGGTTTGTTTTGAGATTAGTTTGATGAACCCAATATGGGTCAATGAACCCAATGTCATAGATTTGTCCTCTGCTGCATTCGAGAATCTTTATTCTGCATATTATAGTATGATTATATACATGCAATAAACGAGGTGAAATAGCTAGAGACTAAATTAATTACAGAATTAGTACTTACAGACTATAGGCACTGATGATCGATTTGTCCAAGGCGTCTTGATTGAATAATTGAAATAGTTCATCAAATTCAATGGATATCATGTCATCTATTTTTTTCCCATAATGCTTTTTTTTAACCCTCAGCATTATCCAATTAGCCCCGTCCTTTGTGGCATGCATGTACCAGTTATGCAATCTTCGCATTTTTGTTGGAAGATTATTTACCTCCTTAGGTTTGACGAGAGGTTTGCCATACTGGTATTTGTATGCTACTTCACCCACGGAGAAGTACTGTAACTGGGATAAGTAGTGGGAAATACTCATACCTTGAGCAGCGGCAGCTTCTCCGTATTGTGCAACTACATCTGGATCATACTACTCTTCGGCCGCATATTTGCTCGATCCCACATTGGTATGGAAAATCACCTTGAGAGGGGCGCAAGACTGTTTTGCCTATTCTCCAAGCTGGGCAAAAGATTTCTCGCTTGCATCAGTACTACTCTTCGAGGCTTGTTGTGTCGCATGTGACTTGAGAATAGAACGCTCATAGTCTGAAGACAGCTTTGGCTCGGGTTGATGAAGAGTCTTTAGCATTTTGAACACTCGGTCTTTTTCTTCTTTGGTGTTGGGGAACTCTGGCTCTCTCGGCCGCCTCAGCTTAGCGAAAAACGCTGTCGTTTCCGCATCAACGATAGCCGTAGTCTCCTCTTCAGTACAGTCATAAGCTCTCTTGGGAGGAACCTTTGGTACTTTCAGAAGAGGCTCTTATTTACGTTTCGGCGATCACTTACCACTACGCAGAGTAGCGGTGGTATGCTTACGCTTTTTATCCTGAGGCACCGACGATGGTTGTCGCGGCGATGGCTGCGCCGGAGATTGGTGAGGCGATGGATCTGGGTGAGGCGACAAAGACGGCTGTCGCGGCGTCGACGACCTTGCTAGAGACGGGTGAGGCGGCGGCAAAGATGGCCTTGGCGTGTGATTTGGAAGCACGATACATTCCTTTGGCCATAGAATGGTGACGTTTGTTGCTTTTCCCAGTTCAGTCACATCCCCTTCACCTGCAGGGTAGTCAAGCTTTAAAACTTGAAAGGTGGGCATGATTTCATCAACCCCGACAACATCGTAGCCCTGTGGAACCGGACAACACTGGTAAGTTGGTGTGGGTCCAATTGGTAAGGCATATCCGACCGCCACCTTCACTGATATGTTCACAACTTTGACATGTAGCTCGCAGTGTGTCATATGTGTGATATCATCCAGTGGGTAGCCAACAGGAGCCATCGTTGGTGCACCATCGTCATCGTCATTGTCATCACCCGGGACCTCGGTGGAAGCCACACTACTTTTTCGATTATTCGATAGGCCGGTAGCATCGAATGCAGGTTCTACCACCATGTGCTGTTGAGGTCAAATCTTTTTAGCACGCTGTTCATCCCCAAGTTTTGTCCACTTAGGAATGCCAGCCCTATAGCCACCTTGCCCCATAGTATGGTGATACTTCTTGTTAGCAGCATTCAGCTTATTCGTTGCAGACATTTTCTTAGCTTTTTCTAATGTCTTATAATTCACAAACTTAGCTCAGAATGGTTTTATCTTCTAAAACTGAATCTTCTCGAAATCCGGAGTCTTCTCTTTCACGACATAGTCAAGGTGCAATCTTTTCATCCAGTTGGTGAAACACTGGGCCATCTTCTTCATAACCCACTCCCTGACCTTCATCTCCATGGCTTGCGCATGTTCTACGGTGTCCTCGACTGGATCCTCCGCATTTGGATCCAGCTCTATCTTCGGTAGTTTGAAATTAACCATGAACCTCTTCCACACTAAATCTTTGGCCATGGTAGGAAGAAATAAAGACGTTCCCTCTTCTTCCGCATCAGCAGGCCTATTCCAATTTCGAATGGTGATCGGGATGAAGGCCCTAACGATTACTCCGCATTGTGACACAAATTTGTTTGCGACAACTTCAGGATCAATCGGTTTGCCGTCTTCATCGATATCTTCGATCCTGAACCTCTCATGGTCTTCCAACTTTTTGGTTGGGCCTCGTCCGCTCTTTTCAGTAGATTTCTTCGATCTAGAGGTCTAAAAGAAGAAAGACCATCGTTACTATTTCTATATAGATACCAGATGATTAATTAATAAATTAATTATATTACATGCACCTCGCCGGAGCGGTCGTCTTCTCGATCACACAAGGCATCGCCTTCTCCCTCGCGGAAGGCATCACCTTCAACCTCAAACAAGTTGTCTCTTCCGGCAAAAAGAGGATCACCCTCACCGGAGTTGTTCAGAAACATCGATACATATAAATTTTCTTCCCCGCGGATCACACCTTGGATCAACTCTTCCTTTTCTTCGTCTCTGTTGTGTGGGTCCATATTTTCTGCATAGGTGAAAAAACGGATAAGTCAAAGCGGCTAAGGGAGAATGTTAGGTACGGTGTTGAGAGATATAAACCTTAATTCGGAGAAACCCTAATATATACATACACAATAATAAAAATGAATTTACAATATCAGAAACCCTAATTCGGAGAAACCATCGGGCTCGGATCCTATCGCGAAGAACCAATACCGGAAAGAAAGGCGGCAATCAATACATGGCATAATACAATGTGCAATCAATATGTATGACATGTAAGATTTAGAGATCCTACACTAGCCCTAGGTGCAACATCAATTTAAAAGGGTTCGGGATGCCCTAGCAAGGACACACCGGCGAACCCACATGTACATAAGGGGTGTTGATGTTTCTTTAACTAAACTAGGGTTTAAAGTTGCTTGATAATGTATTATGATTGCTTAGACACATAGTTATGCATGGCTAAGCAGGACACATATATAAGATTTAGCAGTGCACACAAGCCAAACCTAGTTATGGTAGGAGCAGTGAATCAGGTAATATAAGCTCAAAGGGAGTAATGCAATAGATAGGACACTCTATCTATCGATAAAAGACCACAGTATAATCGTATGCATCATGGCAAGAATTGAAATGCTTTCGAAATCATAGGATTATATCATGGTGGGGCTATGCTTGCCTTTGCCTGTTGATAGCCGAAAGCAGAGCTTCAGGATCCTTGTACTTGACTTGATTACAGTTGGTCAAGTATTTGTCTTCGAGCTTCGACGGTGTTGATCTCTAGCTTCGATCTCGATCTCGATATCGTATTGTACCGGGAAGAACCAAACACCAGAAAGAAAGGGAAACAATCAACACATGGCATCGATGCAATGCTCAAGCAAGTATGATGATATGACAAGTTGAATTGCATTGAAATTTAACCGTAAAACATGCTCGACAATTAATCAGGGTTCCGAGGGGTGAAAACCCTAACTCGGAGAAACTCCGGAATCACCTATAAGGGGTTACTATGTTCTTCTAATTAAACTTGTTATGAAAGTTGTTGAACAATGCATGATTATAGCTTAAATAGATAGTTCTCACTTTTCTAAACATTTTGATATATTATACGTATTTTTCTGAGTTATAATGAATTACTTATTGAATTTACAAGATTATTACATTTTGTGGAATTGTTTAATCAATTTAAATAGAATTATTGCATCACTGTGACATCAGCACAGGGGTGAGGTCATTTGTCACCGGGGCAGAGGCTACCCCCAGCCAAACGACTAGGCCCCATGGGATATTATTCTTATTCCAGAAAAGAATTACAGAAAAGATTTTAATAAAAAGAAAAGAGGTTATATTGCCTCATGCTGATGTCAGCATGATATCAGCAATGGGGATCCTCGGGTGGCGATGCCAGTGCCGATTTCGGGCACGCGAGCGAGCGAGACTGGGCTCGTTCGGTGCGGATCATCGAGGAGGACCACAAATTGGTGGCGCTGGACCATTTGGTCGAGGGACTCGCCGGCGGCGAGCACAACTACGGTGACGGGGTGAGGTGTACGACGCGGGCTCAATACAGAGAGCAAGGAGGAGAACGGAAGGGTGCCTGAGCACCAGCAGCGGGTCGGGAAGGCTTGGCATGGTCCGAGGGCGAATCACGCCAGAGCATGAATGGCAAAGCGAAGCTCACGCTGGCTCAAGCAGGCGAGAGGAGGGCGGAGAGGGTCCAGGAGGACGGAGAGCTCACCACAGTGCGCGGACAGGACGGAGGCGGCCGGGGCGACGGTGAGCTTGGGCAGCCTGCCGGCGTCGGTGGCTGTTCCTGTGCGCACGTCGGTGAGAAGCAGAGAAGTGAGATGGGAAAAAAGAAGAGGAGGCGAGCCAGTTATAAATGAAGGACCTTTTGTCCCGGTTGGTGGCTCCAACCGGGACTAAAGGGTCATACGTCCCGGTTGGAGCCACCAACCGGGACGTATACTCCACTTTTTTTTCATCTGTCCAAGGGGCGCGCGCAGGGGTCTTTAGTCCCGGTTCGTGGCTCCAACCGGGACATATGACCCTGTTTTCAAAAATATTCAGGAATTTTCTCTCTGTTTCCCGCCTTATTTTTTATTTTGGGGTTTAAATTTGTAATATTTTTTAAATGATAATTACTTTGCAATTTAGAAAAACTTTAAACATAAAAAGTGTTTAAATTCGAATAACTAATTCAAAACCATTTTCTGTTTTTAAAAATAATTAATGTAACCATTTAAACTATGAACCATTTAAAATTAAAAATGAATTAACTTATATTTTTTTTGAATATTAATTTGGAATTTAGAAAAACTTTAAACATAAAAAGTGTTTGGATTTGAATAACTAATTCAAAACCATTTTCTGTTTTTAAAAACAATTAACGTAACCATTTAAATTTAAAAATGAATTAACTTATATTTTTTGAATATTAATTTGGAATTTAGAAAAACTTTAAACATAAAAAGTGTTTGGATTTGAATAACTAATTCAAAACCATTTTCTGTTTTTAAAAACAATTAATGTAACCATTTAAAATTAAAAATGAATTAACTTATATTTTTTGAATATTAATTTGGAATTTAGAAAAACTTTAAACATAAAAAGTGTTTGGATTTGAATAACTAATTCAAAACCATTTTCTGTTTTTAATTTGGATTTGAATTAACTTATATTTTTTATATATTAATGGGCGGGGAAAAAGGACGAGAAGAAAATTTTATTACGATAGAACTGGAATGAAAGTACATAACGCAACTAACACTAAGTTACATAAAGAACGACTGAAGATTAAGATACATAAAAGAACTGAAAATTAAGATACATGGCCAGATTAAGTCACAATCGGCCGAACTTATTTTGCAATGTTGGAGTGATTCAGTCATGCTCCTGCCTACACACCTGTAATACTCGCCATCAGAGTCGTCATTTCGCCATGCGTTGCCACTGTCGTCGTCGGGATCGCCGTAGTTGAACCTTGAAGGATAAGTACGGGTGGGCTGGACTTGAGGGTAGCGCAAGCGAGGGTTAGAGTCGGCGGCCGTGTCGTAGGCCATGACGCTCTGAAGAGTCCGGCCGTGCCACCACAGCCGACGGCTGGCCTCGTTGAAGTTCGGAGGAGGTGGGCCGTCCTCCTCGTGCCTGGCGAGCGCCCTCTCACGCCGATCCCCGAAGAAGGCTTCCCAAGTCAGGAAATAGTCGGGATGCCAGTTGGGATTCCTCTGCTGCTCCGGCGTGAGCTCGAAGTAGTAGTGGTTCGTGATGGCCATCCGGCACGCCACACCTAGAGGGACAGGAGAAACCAGCACGCCTCCGGCGCTTAGCATCCAGCCGACGGGGACGCAGTAGCCCGACAGGCAGGGGTAGTTCAAGGCGCAAAGCGCCTCCGCCTCCCTGGGGGTTAGTCGTATGGTGGAAGCCATGGGAAAGAGAGATGAGGTTGCAGATATGAGTCTAGAGATGTGCAATGACAATGGAGTCCAATCCTACATATATGTACTGAGAAATGGCGGGAAGAAAACTGTGGGAAGAAATGGCGGGAAGAAAAATGGCGGGAAGAAATGGCGGGAAGAAACTTGGGTTTAGGGTTTAGGGTTTTATGAAGGTTTTTTCGAGCATCGTTAGAACTTGCATTGGATCTCTGAAGAAACCACATATTGCGAGTCTAAAAATGATTTTTTTCAAAAAATTACGGGCGTTAGATCATGTACTTGTAGTACAAACCGGACCCACTTCCTCCCGATTCGGCAGACATTTGTCCTTTTTACCCTGGATAGAAGAAAAGGTTTGAGATGTACCGGTTTGGATATAGTCCATGTAAGGTGGTCTATTATTTTAGAAAAATGGGACGGTAGCATTCTCAAACAGCATTTTGGTGGTTACTTCACAAAACGACCCGTTTTTTGCGCTCGGTAAATGGAAAATGGCTTTTCCGTGCGACGAAAAGGAAAACTTCCTCCTGCAACATTGTTCTCCATACCAATGTCCACATGCATGCATAATATGGGCACAACATCACAAACTATGCCATGATTCAGCACATAACATCGGTCATTTGGACCGAAAGCCATGAAACCTCGAGCATGATAGGTCATTTGGTGAAGGTTTTTTCGAGAAATGATCAATATACCAAGTATGGTATTTTTCCTTGAAACTATGTCACATAATATGACACCACGCGAAGGATTTATATTGTTCGGATTTTTTTTGAATTTCTTATGCCCGTTTTGAATTTTTTGAATTTCTAACTATGGTCGAACCAGCGTGCATGAAGATAGGGGACGAGCATCGTTAGAACTTGTATTGGATATCTGAAGAAACCACATATTGCGAGTCTAAAAATGATTTTTTCAAAAAATCATGGGCGTTAGATCATGTACCTGTAGTACAAACCGGACCCACTTCCTCCCGATTCGGCAGACATTTGTCCTTTTTACCCGGGATGGATGAAAAGGTTTGAGATGTCCTGGTTGGGAGATAGTGCATGTAAGGTGGTCTAGTATTTTATAAAAATGGGACGGTAAGATTCTGAAACAGCATTTTGGTGGTTACTTCACAAAATGACCCGTTTTTTGCGCTTGAAAAATGGAAAATGGCTTTTCCGTGCGACGAAAAGGAAAACTTCCTCCTGCAACATTGTTCTCCATACCAATTTCCACATGCATGCATAATATGGGCACAGTATCACAAATTATGCCGTGATTCAGCACATAACATTGGTCATTTGGACCGAAAGCCATGAAACCTCCAACATGATAGGTCATTTTGTGAAGGTTTTTTCGAGACATGATCAATATACCAAGTCTGGTATTTTTCCTTGCAACTATGTCACATAATATGACACCACGCAAAGGATTTACATTGTTCGGATTTTTTTTGAATTTCTTATGCCCATTTTAAATTTTTTGAATTTCTAACTATGGTCGAACCGGCGTGCATGAAGATAGGGGACGAGCATCGTTAGAACTTGCATTGGATCTCTGAAGAAACCACATATTGCGAGTCTAAAAATGATTTTTTTCAAAAAATCACGGCTGTTAGATCATGTACCTATAGTACAAACCGGACCCACTTTCTTCCGATTCGGCAGACATTTGTCCTTTTTACTCGGGATGGATGAAAAGGTTTGAGATGTCCCGGTTGAGAGATAGTCCATGTAAGGTGGTCTAGTATTTTAGAAAAATGGGACGGTAGTATTCTGAAACAGCATTTTGGTGGTTACTTCACAAAACGACCCTTTTTTGCGCTCGGAAAATGAAAAATGGCTTGATCATTTGGACCGAAAGCCATGAAACCTTGAACATGATAGGTTCATATTTAGTCCCGGTTGGAGGTATTTCGGCAGGCTGGGCTAGGCATCACTAATGATAGGGGTGAGTGTCGACATTATGTCATGCGGCATGTACCTTGTCCCGAATGGTGTCACCAACCGGGACTAAAGATGAACCTTTAGTCCCGGTTGGAGACACCAACCGATACAAAACACGAGTCAACACTAATAATAGGAGTGAGTGTCAACATTATGTCGTAAGTGTCGACACTATGCCGAGCTGCTTGTACTATAAATAGGCATCCTTGTGAGTCCAGTCCTCCAGCCAGATTGAGGCATCTCCAATATGGTTTTCGAGAGCAGGGACACCACTTACGACCCCATGGGGGAGATGCCGCCGGATCCCAGTCCTCCGGCATCTCCAAGAAACTGGTAATAGAGGCACTCCCTAATACGTGAAATTAGTTAGCTCCCAGGTGTATTGATCTAGTTAGAGAAGTTACAAGCTGCAAGATGGTGTGCGATAGCAGGGACACCACTACGACCAGTTTCAAGGAGATGCCGCCGGATCCCAGTCCTCCGGTATCTCCAAGAAACTGGTCATAGAGGCACTCCCTAATATGTGAAATTAGTTAGCTCCCAGGTGTATTGATCTAGTTAGATAAGTTACAAGCTGCAAGATGGTGTGCGAGAGCAGGGACACCACTACGACCAGTTTCAGGGAGATGCCGTCGGATCCCAGTCCTCCGGCATCTCCAAGAAACTAGTCATAGAGGCACTCCCTAATATGTGACCACGCGCGTTTGGAGATCAGATCTTAATGGTAAGTACGAATCGGGACAACTTCTTCATAGTTCGGGAAAGTCGTTCTACGAATCGGGACTAAAGGCCCCCTTTAGTCACGGTCCAACCACAAAACGGGACTAACACTCAAGATATTTATTAATATTAAAAACCGAGACTACAAAACCGGGACTAAAGGCCCCCCTATATATAGTCCCGGTCAAGCCACAAACCGGGACTAACACTCAATACATTTATTAAACTTGGAAAATTGCAAACATCATAAGATATCCTTCACAAAATGAGCTATCATGTCTCATGACATTTAGGTTCACAATATGCAGCCGACCGGCCAGACATGAACTAGAGGTACACAATATGAGCATGAACTTCTTGGCATATATCCTTCCTTATGATCGCTTCAGACGTAACCATGGAGCATCTTCTTTACTTAACGTAATGCTTGGGTCAGTTTTCACTGTGAAGGGCAGAATTTCATCAAACTTATCATAATCTTCTGACATGTCTGTCTTGTCCTCGATTCCCACGATGTTTCTTTTCCCTGAAAGAACTATGTGACGCTTTGGCTCATCATATGATGTATTCGTTTGCATATTTTTTTTCTTTTTTCGGTTTGGAGGACATGTCCTTCACATAGAAAACCTGAGACACATCATTGGCTAGGACGAATGGTTCATCTCTATAACCAAGATTGTTGAGATCCACTGTTGTCATTCCATACAACTGGTCTATCTTTACCCCTTCCCCATTCAGGTTGACCTATTTGCAGTGAAACAAAGGTACCTTAAAAGAGACTCCATAGTCTAGTTCCCATATCTCCTCTATGTAACCATAGTATGTGTCCTTTTGCCCATTCTCGTCTGTTGCATCAAAGCGGACACCACTATTTTGGTTGGTGCTCTTTTTATCTTTGGCGATCGTGTAGAATGTATTCCCATTTATTTTGTACCCTTGGAAATTCAATATAGTAGAAGATGGTGACGCGTCCAATAAGTATAGCTGATCTCCAACAGTGGTGTCATTCAAGATATGTGTCGGCATCCAACCACCGAAAGACTTCATGTGTTCATCTGTAATCCATGATTCAGGCTTCCCCGGGTTTTTGGAGCGTACAATATTCTTGTGTTCCTCGATATACGGAGCTGCCAAGGTGGAATTATGTAGAACTGTGTAGTGTGCTTTAGTGAAAGAATCCCCGTCCCTACATATCATTGCCTTCTTTCCCAGCGTGCCTTTTCCACTTAGTCTTCCCTCATGCTGCGAATCAGAAACACCAATCGGCTTAAGGTCAGGAATAAAGTCAACACAAAACTCAATGACCTCCTCTGTTCCATATCCCTTGGAGATGCTTCCTTCTGGTCTAGCACGGTTATGAACATATTTCTTTAATACTCTCAGGAACCTCTCAAAGGGGAACATATTGTGCAGAAATACAGGACCGAGAATGACAATCTCTTCCACTAGGTGAACCAGGAGATGCGTCATAATATTGAAGAAGGATGGTGGGAACACCAACTCAAAACTAACAAGACATTGTACCACATCCTTCTATAACCTTGGCAGAATATCTGGATTGATTACCTTCTGAGATATTGCATTGAGGAATGCACATAGCTTCACAATGGGTACTCGAACATTTTTCGGTAGAAGCCCCCCCAATGCAATCGGAAGCAACTGCGTCATAATCACGTGACAGTCATGAGACTTCAGGTTTTGGAACTTTTTATCTGCCATATTTATTATCCTCTTTATATTAGATGAGAAGCCAGACGGCACCTTGATACTGTAAAGGACTTCAAAAAAGATTTCCTTCTCTGCTTTGGTAAGAGCATAGCTGGCATGATTTAAGTGACGCCCTTTATCCGTCTTGTTCTGTATATGCATGTTCTTTGGGTCTTTCATAATTTGTTGGTCCTCTCGTGCTTCTGGTGTATCTTTTGTCCTCCCATACACGCCTAGCAATCCTAGCAGGTTCACGCAAAGATTCTTCGTCACGTGCATCGCGTCGATTGAAGAGCGGATACGTAGGACTTTCCAATATGGCAGCTCCCAAAATATAGATTTCTTCTTCCACATGGGTGCGTATCCTGTAGCGACGTCATTCGGAACTGATTGACCGCCGGGACCCTTTCCAAATATTACTTCTATGTCCTTGACCATACCAAATACATCATCACCAGTAGGGAGTTCAGGCTTCTTCCGGTGATCTGCCTCACCTTTGAAATGCTTGCCTTTCTTTCTTACGGGATGATTGGTCGGAAGAAATCGTTGATTCGCCAGGTACACTACCTTCTTGCATTTATGCAAATATGTACCTTCAGTCTTATCTAAACAGTGTGTGCATGTCTTATATCACTTGTTTGACTGTCCTGAAAGGTTACTAAGAGCAGGCCAATAATTGATGGTTACGAAAAGCAACCCTCGTAGGTCAAATGGCTCCTGTTTGTTCTCATCCCACACATGTACACCTGGTTTGCCCCACAGCTGTAAGATTTCTTCAACTAATGGCCTAAGGTACACATCAATGTCGTTGCCCGGTTGCTTTGGGCCTTGGATGAGCACTGGCATCATAATAAACTTACGCTTCATGCACAACCAAGGAGGAAGGTTGTATATACATAGAGTCACGGGCCAGGTGCTGTGACTGTAGCTTTGCTCCCCAAAAGGATTCATGCCATCTGTACTTAGACCAAACCATAAGTTCCTTGCGTCACCTACAAATTCTGGGAAGTCTCTCTCAATTTTTCTCCACTGTGACCCATCAGCAGGGTGTCTGAACTTCCCGTATTTCTTACGGTCTTCTTTGTGCCATCGCAACAACCTGGCATGCTCTTTGTTTCTGAACATGCGTTTCAACCTTGGTATTATAGGAGCATACCACATAACCTTAGCAGGAACCCTCTTCCGGAGGGGCTCTCCCTCAACATAACTAGGGTCATCTTGTATGATCTTATACCGCAATGCATTGCATACCGGACATTTATCTAAATTCTCATACTCCTTACCGCGGTAGAGGATGCAGTCATTAATGCATGCATGTATCTTCTGCACATCTAATCCTAGAGGACAGAGAGTCTTGTTTGCTTCGTAGGTACTCTCGGGAAGTTCGTTATGTTTTGGAAACTTCGGCTTTATTATTTTTAGCATCTTTTCAAATGAGGAGTCAGTTAGACCACACTCTGCCTTCCATCGCAGCAATTCCAGTGTGGTACCGAGCTTTGTGCTGCCATCTTCACAATTTGGGTACAACAATTTCTTGTGATCTTCTAACATGCCCTCTAACTTCAACTTCTCATTTTCTGTTTTACAGTCTCGCTTTGCATCAGAAATGACCCTACCAAGTTCATCAGCGGGCTCATCTGATGCTCGTTCTTCACCTCCTTCCTCTTCATTGTCTTCCATTGCAGTATCACTGTATTCAGGAAACATATGATGATAGTTGTTATCATCATCTTCTTCTTCACCGTCTTCCATCATAACCCCTCTTTCCCCGTGCTTGGTCCAGCAATTATAGTTGGGCATGAAACCTTTCATAACCAGGTGGCCGCGAATGATTTTCGAGGAAGAGTACTCCTTGTTGTTCCGACATTGAACACATGGACAACATATAAAACCATTCTCTTTGTTTGCCGTATCCACATCGATAAATTTATCCACGCCTTTAATGTATCCGGGTGCATGCCGGTTACCGTACATCCATTCCCGACCGTTCATCTGCATCATATAAGTAAGTTTATCAAAAACAGACATCATAAATAGTGAAATGATCAATTCACATCGACACATGCATTGTATCAATGACAGAGAAAAGATAACACTTCTAACCTCGATCGAGGGAAATAAAGAGGAGAAAGCTCAAGTGCGCCTCGAACACCTTCTATATTTTTGTTCTGTCAGAAATTGAACGGGATCATTCAATCAAACATTTTATCAAACACCTTGAATGTATGCATAGGAAAAAAAATAAACTAGCACACCTCTCACACCTTCCACCAAGAAAAAACAGAGGGGAGGCAGAGGGCTGGGGCGTTGTATTTATAGAGGGCGGGATCATACGTCCCGGTTTGTAACACAAACTGGGACTAAAGGTGTGTGCTACGCCACGTGGCTGACGCCCAACGTTTAGTTCCGGTTTGTGTTACAAACCGGGACGCACGACCCCTTACGAAACAGGACGCATGACTCCGGCTACCGTGCCCGCTCGAACCGGGACGCGTGCCAGCATTAGTCCCGGTTCGTGGCGCAACAGGGACTAATGTTGTTAGAGGCGCGAACGGATAGCCTGTTTTTTACTAGTGGATATTTGTTCAAATTAGCAAAATTTAAGCGATACGATGGCCTCCTGCAACTCCCTTGGCAACTCATGTACATTAATTTTAACCCGGGCACAAGTAAGACATTTAAGTACAAACTGATTATAAAGAACATATGGTATATTATATAGTCATGTGCCACACGTCTCCTGCCAATGCACGGTTCCTTTAAAATGTTAATTCAAAACTTGCAGTTTTCGAAGATATAAAATACAAAATTATTTCCTGATTTGCTTTAAGAAATAATACTATTATTTAATCTTTCTTCCGTACTAAACGGAAATTAAATAAATTAACTTGCTGGTGTTTATTCACTTTGCTTGTGCTTTATAATCTCCTTAGTTTTGACTACTCTGCATGTGTACTCAATTTTTTCTCTTTGTTTTTGTTATTGCCAGGAGTACGTATTAAGCGATATGTCGAGGTGACCTGGAAGAAGGATATAAATAATATCCACAAGGATAGTATATTTCTTAGATAAATAAAAAAAATTCAGGTATATCAATAGAAAGAGTTGTTTTGTTTTCATTTGGGTGAAAAAATGTGGCTTTCTAATTGTAGTATTATGCGCTTATATGCCTAGGCCAAATATTTCCATCTACAAAATTTCCATTCTAGGAGGAAATGTGTGTTACATTTAACACAAAAATGGGCCCACATTCATGTTCAATCTCCAATGCCAAATAGATTTTTAATCTGTAACTAAAATCAGATTTGAGATTATTGATAAGCTTCTGAGTACATCCATTCAAACTTCGAATATTTTCCACAGTCTAATTATTTGAGCTTATTGTGCTGAGATAAAGTTCCTTGACCAATATTGAAGTGCCCTATAAGAGAACCACAAAAAAGAATCACTATGTCCTATATTTCTTGCACACGTAAGAGTCCATTGAATCGCGTCACATTTTATGTTCTTATAGAAAAATGGATTAGTAAAAAAATACATAAATAAAATTAATACTTTTATTATTGGATCTAGATAATTCTGGCATTGGAAATGAGAGAATTGGTATTTTACTTATGATACTCCTCTAAGAGAAAGTACCTTCATGTTAACAAATCACGACGTTAACAAACCACTGTAACTAATCATGTCCAAAAAACCTAGAAAAGCAACATACAGTTAATTGAGTGTGCTCCTTGGGAGAGAAAGTTCCTTTATCAGCATTAAATATGAAATATCTTAAGAAAGAACATATTGTACTCGCTCCGTCAAGAAATAACTGACTTGAGTTTTTCTTGATTCAAATGTATCTATACACTAAAATGCTTCTAGATACATTTGAATCTAGACAAACTCTGGTCAATTATTTCTGGACGGAGGAAGTACTTTCTTTCTTTCCGCGTCAATTAATGAATCAATCTCTTATGGCTAAAATTTAAGAGATACATAAGTTGAAATCAATTTGGTCTCATGTCTCATACTATCAGTCAGGGGCGGAGCCACACCCTGGGCAACGAGGGCCATGGCCCGGGGCTTGGGTAAGTTTGCTTTGTTGCATGTACGTCCGTATTAGATTTGGCCCGGGCAGTAAATAGCTAGCCAGCTTAGTAAACGTAAACACTAAACAGTCAATTTCTCCTACTAGTAGCTAAAAATCCTGCTGGGACGTGCACGCCTCCACTGTGTTGCCATCGCACTTGCACCGTCCACCATTCCCTACCAGCATGCATGGCTGCATCGATCTAAGTCTTGGTCTCCTGCCAACCGGGTGCCTTTTTTTCTAAGACATCATCCTCTGTTTGTTCCCTTCCGTATGATTTGATTTCTTATAAATTGGCTGCATATGAATTAAAAATTAAGAAGAATAGTTTCGGCTAAATTAACTTTTTGTGCAAAATTTTTACTAATTTATTAATAATAATCAACCAAACAGTATAAAGTATCTGAATAATAATAAAAATTACAAAAAAATCTTGGAACACCTACCGATAACTACATATGCCACCACGAGCCAAAGGCCCGTCGGTGTCCTTGTCCCCCAAACACCGGAGCTAGGCTACATAGACCATTACAATCTTTTGCATCAGTTTTTATGTTGATGTGCTCATGAGGCTCGAATTCAACAAACCAGTGTTACTATTATTTCTATTCCTTTATTATGTAGGCTTTATATGTTTGATTAGATTACTAAGATCGAGGTCAATTTCTACAATAATCGTACAATTGACTTAGTAAAAATATATTCTATTATGAATTGCTTTTAGAATATTTATAAGCCGTCAATTTTTGGCCCGGGGCTTGCTCGAATCCTGGCTCCGCCACTGCTATCAGTTGTATCAGGTTCTAAACCTTGGTTGATCAGTATCATCGTATACCACTTATAATAACTTAGGAAAACGGCATATGTATAGAGGAATGAAAAACACAAATAGCGAAAATGGCGCGTCGAAGCCCACGGGGTCCTTGTAGTGAAACTTCTATTTTGCACCTGTTTCCTCCTAATGTATTGTAAACAGCCGTGTCCATTTCAGAGAGATGTATCGTATGATACTTATGTTAGGCTCCGTGTATCTCCCATGTTCGTGTTGTTCCCTGTTTACAAATCTAAGAGCTCCATAGCGGTTGTCCTGTACCCAAACAATAGGCCATCGGAATTGAATTTTTTGTCCCAGAAACTACGGATTGGATAAAAGCAGACGAATTTTCAATAAGCAGCTGATAAAGGAAGGAAAAACATCTAAATACACCACGGAAACACAGTTCTTTCTGTTAGATTGATCTCTCCCGTACAAGCCCAACAGCTCGAACGGAACCCCTATCCGCGCCCTGATCGGGGGCGCCCAACCTCCTCATGGTTGGTGGGCTCGTGTCGCCAACGCATATAAAGAGGTGGGGGGGCGGATGCACACGGTACGAGGTTCACCGTGCGCCCCAGCCCCCCACCGACACACCCACCGATCTAGGGTTTGGCGATGTGCTGACGGGAAGCTCCACCGCCGCTACTCTCAACCACCCACGCCCATGCCGTCGCCCCTCTCCGCCATGGCCACCACCTCTGGCATCCCCTCTGGCTCGTGTTCCTCGAGCCAGGGCGGAGGTATACAACCTCTCCCTCTCTGATCTCTCTCTCTCTCAGCTCTCATAGATCAAATCCTAGTAGCTACTACTGGTAAGATCTAGAGCTAGAACGATGCTAACAATGGTATCAGAGCTAGTGGCTATGTAGATCTTGGTGTAGCAAAATAAAAGCAAAGGAAACCCTAGATCTCTAACCCTAAAGTGCGCCTGCCCACCTGGCTGCGTCGTTCCTCTCTATCTCGACGCGCATCGGCAAGCCGAGGCGTTGATGTCTATGCACTTCTATTCTTGTAGAAAGTTGTTGGGCCTCCAAGTGCAGAGGTTTGTAGAACAGCAACAAGTTTCCCTTAAGTGGATTACCCAAGGTTTATCGAACTTAGGAAGGAAGTGGTCAAAGGTATCCCTCTCAAGCAACCCTGCAATCAAGATACAAGAAGTCTCTTGTGTCCCCAACATACCCAATACACTTGCCAGGTGTATAGGTGCACTAGTTTGGCGAAGAGATAGTGAAATACAAGTGGTAACGGTGCCAGAATAGAGATTCTGACTTGTTATTGATGTGGGAGAGACTAAAGGCAAACTGAAATAAAGATGGAAGCAAGCAAACATGCAACAGATCTAGATGCAAACGGTGTTTTAATGCCTAGGAACAAGGCCTAGGGATCATAATTTCACTAGTAAACACTCCCTCATATAAATATCTTCTTTTAATGATACTACTCTCTGGTTGGACACTCTAATCCATGATAGGGCTATAACAGCACACCTTAAAGTCTGCCTTCCCCAATCTAGATAACCCCACACTGTCACCTTGAGCGCTAGATGGTTCCAACAAACACCACAATTTCATAAAGACATCCAACTCCAAATATACTCATGATAAATATATATGTAACCTAGCTTAAGTGCCACACACGGTGTGCACGCTATCACTTTCACACACGTGGGGAAAAGCATAGATCTATTAAAGCATGATGAGTATTTATGTAGACTCTAGCCTAAGTGCCACCATGGCGTGCATGCTGTCACTTTCACACACATGGGGATAGCAGAGATCTATTGAAGCACTTGAGTAGCAAGGTAGATTTACTTGATTACAAAGCTCATGACCACAATAAGATCATGCATAGAGAGAGAGATGAACACATAGCTACCGGGAGAGCCTCACCGAGGAAGAACTCCACCCTCCTCATCAGGGGAATCATCAACCGTGATGAAGCGGGTGGTGGAGATCGATGGAGATGGCTCCGGGCACTCCGTCTGGCGGGTCGGGCAGGTGTGGATGAGACTTTCTGTCCCTCGAATCTCCCCTTCGGTGGCGGCGGTGCTGCGGAACTTTTCGTGGCTTTCTGGTTGATGATTTAGGGTTTTTGAGTCGGAGGCTTCTTATAGGCGAAGGAGGCAAGGTCGGTGGAGGTCGAGGGGTCCCACACCCCCTGTGGGTGCCACCAGGGCTGGCCCGCGCCTAGGGGGTGCGGCCACCCTGGTGTCCTCCTCCACCTCTGCTTCGTCGTCCCGTGTTGCTCCAGGAAAAGTAGGAAGATTGGCTTTTGTCCCGTCCAATTCCGAGAATATTGATTTTCTGCCTTTTCTGGAACCAAAAATAGAAGAAAACAGGCAACTGGCACTGTGGCATCTTGTTAATAGGTTAGTCCAGAAAAACATATAAAAAGCACCTCAAAGTGTGGACAAAGCATAAGACAAATGATATAAAACAAGCATGGAGCATCAAAAATTATAGATACGTTTCCGACGTATCAAGCATCCCTAAGCTTAACTCCTGCTCGTCCTCGAGTAGGTAAGTGATAAAAATAATAATTTTTGAGGTGACATGCACCATCACAATCTTGATCAAACCATTTGCAAGCAATGAAAGCTGGGATCAAATAACTCTAAACATGAGCATGAGAGATGGAGTTCGAACAGTAAGACAAAGTAACTATGCATGCAACCTGAAAGATTACAAACAAAGATCATAAATAACATGCATTGAAAAACGTTTGTTTGTTTCACATACAGAAAACATAGCATAGCGGCATTCATCTTGTCCCTCATGGAGTAGCAAATAGACGCATAGGAGACCTTCAAAGTTCATAAGAGTGACTAGATACAAATAGTTTAAGAACAAGCAATATCAACAATATGAATCAATCAATAAGTTTTGGAACAATGCACATAAAACTAAGGATGAAAACTATGCTCTCTTAATTGGTGCCTAAGGATAGAAGGTGGAGACTCAATATAATGGTGGAAGAAAGGCCCTTCATAAAGGGAAGCAGGGATTTCAAGTTTCAAAAAGAGCTTCCAAAAATTATGGTACTTGTTAGCTTTCAGCCCTCATTGCCCCTATCATAAGCATCTTGAAGTGATTAAGATTAAAGTGAACAAACTATGGAGTATATTCTTGACAAAGTATAAGTTGACAATCTCATGTCCCTTGAATACGAGGGCGGCACCTCATGCTACTCAACTTTAGTTACTTGCAAGTTCTTGTCATAGTAAGTATATGCGTATCATAGAGAACCGCCAATGGGGTACCCCTTGCACATGGTACAAGAGCTATCCCATAACCAAAATGACAAGGCAAGCATACAATGAGCATCTCAGCGATCTTTTTATTTGCTATTTGCATAGGTTTTTATTGAGGATGCTTCACAGATTGCTCATTATGGTGATGCTGCAAGCTTCCACCATGATTAGGCATGGCTTAGGCTAGCGTCCCAGACGTTTCTCTATCAAAAAATACATAACTCCATGGACTTACAAGCTCCCTTTTTATTTCACACCGGCGACATCCATAGACAAAAGAGCATGATATGAACTATGTACAAAGTACAAGTGCAATGTTGAAAATGTTACCCATGAAAACATGGTTCTGCTAATTCCAACGTATAAGTGCAAGCATATACAACATAGATGACACAATGGTTCAAGTTTATTAGGGGCAAGGAATATAAAGTGTGCCATCAAGTTCGTGAGAGCTTTAATCACTAAGTTTTCACATAAAAAATACTTTTTAATTGGAAGATAGATGAAAACAAGAATATACTTGGAATGGTGTATCACACCATGCATAGGAATTTATAGTGGACACTTTGGAATAACTTGGTTTATTGGGAGTTGGTTGCATGAGTAGAGCTTACTCATATAAGTGGAGGCTAGCAAAAGACTGGGAGCGACCAACTAAGAGAGCAATAATGGCCATAGTCATGCAGAGCGACAAAACATTACTGATCAAAGCATAAAGTGGTACTACACATCAAGGACTAAATGATCATAGAGGTTATGGTGACTTGTTCATAGTCATAACATGGTGTGAGCATGTGCCAAGTCAACCCAAACAAAGCATCAAAGGAGAATACCATAATACTATGCTTTTGTATGCTAAAACAATGCATGATTCTTTCAAGTCACACTAAGCAATCCCAATTGTTTGAAACAAGTCATGCTCAGCAATAATCACTAAGCATAAGGTCAAATCAACACCTAGCATGACATGATAAAGTCTAATCCACAGTCAAAACAAGCTCTCTTTTGTACCTCTATAAGCATGGAACTTCCTACTCTCTTCCAACACCAATCGACTTATTTGAAACAACTCACAAAGATAATAATCAACTAAGATTAGTGAGATTGTCTCACAAATCCACAAAGAAGAACTAAAAAGTTCTAAGCTGAAAGAACAAAAAAACTAAAGCTAAACGCAGTGCTAGCAAAAGTGAACACTCACGTAAAAATAAGAATGAAAACTAGTGTTCTAGGCAATGAAAACAGAGTGTGTCTCTCCAAAAGAAGTGTGTTGTGATCCAACCAACTTTACTCAAGCAAACTAAGCAAACAAAAATCAAAAATGAAAACTAAGACGCTCCAAGAACAACACAATAGTGCATGAAACAATAAAAACGAAGTGTCTAGAAAGACCTGAGATGTTTATTGATGAAGAAGGGGATGCCTTGGGCATCCCCAAGCTTTGACGCTTGTACATCTTGAATATTTCTTGGGGTGACACGGTGTGGCATCCCCAAGCTTGAGCTTTTCTCTATTCTTCATCTCATTACATCATTCCTTCTTTACACCTGAAAATTTTCCTTCATACAAAACTTCACACAATCTTCATTAGCAACATTAGTGTATTCAAAAGATAATAGACCCTTGGGGTTTAGCTCTAGAACAACAAAACTTTCACTAAAAACACAAGCTGCTATAGCAATTCCCTAAAAAAGCTCAATTTCCCAAAAAGAACCCAAAAAGGAATCGATAAGAAGAAAATGCAAATAATGGCAGAAATCTGTCAAAACAGACCAGCATGTAGAAACCGATTTTTTCGAAGACCCTCTGTTGCTCAAATCAAAACGTGTTAAACTAAAGAAAGTTATCTAACATACTGGGGGATTTATTCACAAAATATCATCTCAATCAGACTTACAGAGATTCCTCACGAATTTTTATGGTGGAGCACAAAAATCTGTTACGGGACAGTAACTCCCCAAATCTTACTCCCCTCTCATTAGAGGTTATTCTTGGCACAAAAAGCAAATAAAAAGGATAAGTAGAGGTTATTACAATAGTAATAACTTCCAATACTCAAGAAAACTCTTGGGTTATCTCCCAACAAGTACTTTTCTTTAACGCCTTTAAGTTAGGCATGATAATTTGAGAAGATGCTCACATAAGAAATATGAATTGAAGCAAAAGAGAGCATCAAGAAGCAAATTCAAAATATATTTAAGTATAACCCACTTCCTATGCATAGAAATCTTGTAAAGAAATAAGTCATGAAAGCACAAAGCAACAAGCATAGGAAAGCAAAACAAGTGTAACTTCAAAAATTTCAACATAAAGAGGGGAAACTTAATATTATTGAGATGCATAAAACCATGTTTCCCTCTCTCATAATAATTTTCAGTAGCATCATGAAAAAAATTAACAATATAATTATCACATAAAACATTCTTATCGTGAGCCACATGCATATAATAATTATTACTCTCCACATAAGCATAGTCACTCTTATTAATTGTAGTGGGAGAAAATTCAACAAAATAGCTATCACTATTATTATCATCACCATAATCATCAAATATAGGAGGCATATTTTAATCACAATTAACTTCCTCCTCAATAGTTAGTGGACTGAAAATATCATATTCATCATTGTAATCATCATAAATTGGAGGTTTGGTATCATCATAAGCAATAGAATAGCTATCCTCCAAAGCTGGGGAACTAAAAAGATCATTTTCATAAAACTAGCTTCCCCAAGCTTAGACATTTCCATAGCATTAGCAATAATGGTGTCCAAAGAATTCATACTAATAACATTGCTATTAGCATGCAAATAAAGTTCCATAGGTTCTTTAATTTTCTCTTCAAACACTTCATGTCCTAACTCAAGATAAACACTATAAAGCTCTCTAATTTTTTTGTTTTTTACATTAAGCCTAACTAGTGAAAACAAGAAACATACAAAATTGCAGAATCTAAAGGAAATAACTTCGAGCACTCACACAGGAGGATGTGAGTACCTTTTACCTTACCTCCCCGGCAACGGCGCTAGAAAATAGCTTTCTGGCTTGCTGTTGTTGTGGGCTAACGTGTGAGTGCTTTTTACCTTTCCTCCCTGGCAACGGCGCCAAAAAATAGCTTGATGTCTACGCACTTCTATTCTTGTAGACAGTTGTTGGGCCTCCAAGTGCAGAGGTTTGTAGAACAGCAGCAAGTTTCCCTTAAGTGGATTACCCAAGGTTTATCGAACTAAGGGAGGAAGTGGTCAAAGGTATCCCTCTCAAGCAACCTTGCAATCAATATACAAGAAGTCTCTTGTGTCCCCAACACACCCAATACACTTGTCAGGTGTATAGGTGCACTAGTTCGGCGAAGACATAATGAAATACAAGTGGTAACGGTGGAAGAAAAGAGCTTCTGACTTGTTGTTGACGTGGGAGAGACTAAAGGCAAACTGAAATAAAGATGGAAGCAAGCAAACATGCAACAGATCTAGATGCAAATGGTGTTTCAATGCTTAGGAACAAGGCCTAGGGATCATACTTTCACTAGTGAACACTCTCTCAAATAAATATCTTCTCTTAATGATACTACTCTTAACTACTCTCCGATTGACTCTAATCCATGGTAGGGCTATAACAGCACACCTCTGATATGTTGGAAACGTATCTATAATTTTTGATGCTCCATGCTTGTTTTGTATCTACTTTGCTTTACTTTTCCACACTTTGAGGTGCTTTTTACATGTTTTCTGGTACTAACCTATTAATAAGTTGCCACAGTACCAGTTGCCTGTTTTCTGCTGTTTTTGGTTTCAGAAAAGTTAGTAAAGAAATATTCTCGGAATTGGATGGGACAAAGGACAAAGTCAATTACTTTCCGTGGGGAACAAGAAGTCCAGAGGATAGCCCAAGGGGCCGGACAGAGGGTCCAGACCCACCCAAGGCGCGGGTGGGCCCCACCCTACGCCTGGCTAGGATTTGGCCGCCTTGGCGGCCGCCTTGGTCTCCCCATTTGTCATGGTATTGCCGACGAGTACACCATGGAGGGGTCCTTACAGTGCGTGTTTAGAGACATGGGGGAAGGCGGAAGGTTGACGGGTATGAGGTAACATAGCTTACCTAGGTTCAGATCCCACAACGGTGGTGGAATCCTACTCCTGCTATAAATCACTATAATGTCAATACGCCGAGTTACAGAGATAGGTTCGTTGTGCGAGGTGTGACTAGAAAGTCTAAGTTGTCTTGCCCTAAAGACTCCCATAGGCCCGAATTATATAGTCGCCAGGTCCTAGGGTTACAGGGAGAAGTCCTAGCCGGACAGGTTACAGAGTCCTACAATGTTTATTACTAGTCTAGCGTGTCTTGTACTCCAAGGCTCCGGGTACGCTGGTGACTCCACCGTAGCCTTCCTTTATTCAGCATGGGCCTCCCTTATGGATCCATCTAACTGGGCCGCCCAGCAGGCCATGGGCCATGCTACCAACTGTGGGCCACCCGGGTTATCCGGATAAGAGACATGCTATGAGGATACCCATATAGCATATCCCCAACAGTAGCCCCCGGAGAACTCCGAGATCTTGCGCTGTCTTGCCTCTTCACTTTGAATGCTCTGTCTAAATGGATGTCGGCAAATCGTCAAGAAATATCTTGTAGTCCTCCCAAAGAACCCTGCAAGGTTTTTCTCCGTCTTCAATTTGTAAGTCGGAGAATTGTTGAATCTTCTATCATACTCTTCCGTAGCCGGACTGGATCCGTCCATGCCGGAATCTTCCGATATGATGGTTCATCTTCCAATGACAACTAGGGCGACGTAGACATAGGTCAGCAACGCCTCATAACTCACACATGCAGAGAACGCAATCATGTCCATTTTTCCCGCGCGGGAGATACGAACCGTTGGCGGTGACGGTTGGTAACATGGCGAAATTTCCGCACACGTCCCCGCACACGTCGCCTACACGGCAACCATTCGATCACGATGCACGAATCTAGATGTCGGAAATGATAAATAATAATAGCGGTGGAAAATTTACTTTTCACCTCATTCTCCTCTGCATCATATTGTTCCTCCAGCGAGCGCCTCCTCGAGATCTCCGCGCGACGTGCTAAAAAACCCTAGCTCCCCAACTTCTCCCAGTCATCACCAGAATCTCCCAATGGCCAGCAGCAGCTCCTCACCCTCCATGGCGGCGTCAGGCGAAGCCGCGGCGAAGCCCGGCGAGCACCGTCATCGTGCCTCCAGAGGTACTGGTTATCCCCAAGTCCGCGGTGGTTGAAGCCACCAGCGGCGACCATAATTCAGCGGCGCTGGAGCTGCTGGAGGAGTATGACTCCCACATGGGCGACTGGCGCGGTTTGGATATTACGGACCGCGATATCAAAGAACTGATCAACGAGGGCTACCTCTCCGCGACGGAGGGGCTCGCCTGGTGGACGGCGCCGGCCGGCGAGGTTACACCTTCTCCCCTAGTCGGAGAGAAGGTGTACCTCAAAGCACAAATGATATGCGGCGTCTCCCTGCCCATCTCCAACTTTTTCCTTGTTGTCCTCAACCATCACCGAGTACAACCTCAGAACCTTTCCCCCAATAGCATCTTAGCGCTTAGCAACTACGCGACGCTTTGTGATGGTTATTTAGGGATTAGGCCTAGGCTAGATCTCTTTATATACTTTTTCACCGTCAAGCGCGAAGCCGGAGCCGGCAAGGACAAGCTCAGGAATTGTGGCACTATTAGTTTTAAGATCCGGCCTGGCCGGTGCTTCCCCGACATCGTCGGCCACGAGTCCTGCAAGAACTGGCAGCGGACGTACTTCTACGGCCCAGATATCCCTCTGGTCAGCCGAGAAGTAACGTACCCGGACTTCGTCGATGGAGCTGCCGCTGAAGCCCCGACATGGAGATCCCAGGCCTCCCTCCCCTCCGAAATCAACGCTTCCCGCGCTATAAGTCGGATAGAGTGGCTCGTAGATACGGGTCTGAACGGATTGGACCTGGCCATGTGCTGGTTCGTCAGGCGGATCCAGCCTCTGCAGCACCACTTGAAGCTGATGCATGAGTATACCAACGATAGAAGGGATAGCCTCCGCATCTCCGAGGATAACTTCCCGAGCGACTCCATCAAGCTTCGCCTCAAGGACATCGTCAATGTGAAGGATAAGAAGCGTAGCTTCACCATCACCTATGACATGTTCGTAGAGAGCAAATGCCCAAAGGTACCTATTTATTTTCCGTGTATGACATATACTCCATTTCTTCCGTCTAGTCATTATCATCTCATCTAACACGGTGGTTTTTCACTTAACAGCTTAGCGACATAGATGAGGATAGCATGGCTCCCCAAATATATGATCCAAAGATGAAGGAAGTCACCGTCGTGTCCGACGACGATGCCCCGTTGGCGCAAAAGCGGAAGAGCTCCACCTCTGACGCTGCCGACGGAGGCAAGAAAAATAAGACGGAGGGTGGATCCTCCAAGAAGACTACCGCCACCCTGGAGGCGGAGAAAAGAAAGGTTACCGGGATCCCCTTTGCCAAAGCACCCCCTCTTGTGTAAGCTTCTTTCTCTCCGACATTGTCCATTGTCTGTTTTATTCCCATACTTATACATTTTGCACGTTTCAGGAAGAAAGCCACAACCAGCTTGAAGAAGACCTCCAAAACTTTGGGGGCTTCTAGAACCATAAAGGATATGCTGCATCGCGACGCATCTTCCCACGCGTCTCCCGCCATCGCCCCTGTCACTCCCATCGTCCAGCTCACGTCCGCTCCGACAAGCTCTCAAGCCAAAGAAGCATCTGGCCCTTCCGCCATGGAAGTGGACTCAGGTGCCTCCACAGAGCTCGCTGTTGTCGGTGAACAGGCAACGCAGGAAAGTACCGCCAACCAAATGGCTAAAGCCTCGGCTAAGGATGCCATCGGTAGCGGTAAGGCGGTGGTGGAGGGTGGTACATCTGCCGAAGGCGGCGTCCTCGCCCCCAGGAAGACCATAGAGTTCCTGAAGATAGTCTATCCGACACTTACGCCGGATAGCACTTCTCTGGTTCCTGGTGCGACGCCGAATCTCCAACATGCGGTCTTGAGGAGCTTCTCCGGCAAGCAGAAATCTTGCAAGGAAATAGTGTATCCTTCGGCAAGTTGCTGGCTGAGAGTGCTACCAACCTCAAGATTATTGCACTTGTAAGTTTTATTTGCCTTTTGCATTTCATATGAGTATCCCAGTGTAGCCTCCGAGGATTTAGACGAAAAACCATAGATATTTGCGTCTAAATGCTCCAAGAGTGACTAAGCTAGAAAACTTCTCACTGTAGCCCCCAAGCATATAGTATGAATGAACTATTCTGACTAGATGCTTTAAGAGTAGCATACGCAGTGTTTATAAATTTCGATACTGTAGCCCCCAAGCTTCTAGTTGTAACTGATTTACGACTAGATGCTTAAAAAGAAGCTAAGCATATGTCTGAGTTAAAAACTTTATACTGTAGCCCCCAAGCTTCTAATCAAAAACTGAATTAGTTCCGACTAGATGCTTAAAGAAAGACTAAGCATATTGCTAAGTTTAAAAAACTCTCGCTGTAGCCCCCGAGCTTCTAGGTGGAAATTTTCCGGCTAGATGCTCCAAGTAGACCAAACAACGTTTTAACTTTCTTCTATCCACAGAATGAGAATGCTCGGAGGGGCATGGCCAACGAAAAGTACCAGAAGATGCGCGCTGACTTGGAAGCCAAAAAGGGTAAAACTGCCTTCTTGAAGGAACAAATCACCAAGAGCAAGCGTCTGTTTTTCCTTTCTTTTTCGCATTCCGACTTGGTCTCGTGCCAACATTCTCCGAGTACTCACTTGTGTAATGTTCTTTCTCTGACTTGCAGAAACCATTTCCAAGGCTAAGGATATTGTTGAACAATCCAGGCATATTCAGCAGTTGGATAGTGAAAACAAGATCCTTAAGCAGGAGAGGAAGGACATGTTGAAGATGCATGAGGACTCCATGAAAGTCCTGCAGGACTCCACCAACGAGGAGATGAACCGCTTGAAGGAGGAGATCGCGATCTTGAAGGGGAAAAAAGCTGCCGATGAGAAAAATCAACGCCATCATGACGCGTACAAGATCCTCCGACAAGAACGGGACTCCATGGCGGAAACTCTCCGGTAGGCCGAGATCAGCATCTTCAGTAAGTGATTCTCCGCCTTGTATTTCTGGAAGTTAGATACTTTGAACTTTGGTGTTATTGAACTCACATGCTCCTTTGTCGGAAATTTACAGCTCCTATGGGTTTAACCCGATCGCCTCCTCCACCAAAGGAATGCATGGTTCTTGCCGGCAACTTTATCAACACCGCCATCACGCAGACAAAAGAGATTGCCAAGCCCCTCCAAATTAACATCAAGGCAGTGGATTCTATGGCAATGTTCTCGGAGATCCTGCGCCGAGCCCTCGAGCGTATCTCAAGCTGGAAAGCTTCGTGTGCACGGGCCGGTGCAAGGATGGCGATGTCCATGGTCAAGTCACATTACGAAGATGCAGACATCGACATAGTGACCTCCGGTATCCCCAACGTAGACGACGAAGGCCAAAAGATAAACCACTAATCTATCTTGGTGTCGCTCGCGGGTTATGACACCAGAGTCATCGAGTTGGTCGACGTTAATGTCTTTGTGCCCATGAAAACCATCGATGGAGGCAACCAAAGCTCCTCCGAGTCCCTCAACACTGCCGACTTAGAGGAAGGTGACTCTCCTGCTGCCGACGATGCTGCTTCCAAGTCGCCTGCGCCAGAGGAATGAAAAACAATTTGTAATATTTGTTTCCTCTGTAATGTGTATGCGGAAAAACTATGTGTTAACTTAAGGCGGAAAACAATGGTTGTTATTTCCTGCTACTCAAGAATTTGTTCTAGCATGTATATATTTTTTAAGCAAGTGTTGGCTTATCCATTACTCTGGTTTTTATGCTTGACCTTTCATGAGTCGGAAGACTCGTTGCCGGAACCATGCGCTCAGGTGATGATGACTAATGGCACCGTCAATAACCTAAGCACAAAATCGCCGACAATAAGTGCCAAAAGTCACTACTCCAGAATCCATATAAAATCAACAAAGAACGTGTAGACCAGAAAACTTAAGCTAACGCTCGTAGGCGGAATTTTCACAAGTGCAATTGCAAAGCTTGTGCATAAAGGTTTTATACGATCCAAAAATAAACACTAAAGGAGGTAAAAGACTCAGGAATATGAGTAAACCAACGAGCTTTATTTCATTGATCATATAAGAGGTACACAATAGATAAAAATGCTAAGTGTAGAAAGGACGTAGTTGTGCTATGTTCCATGGTCGATCAAGCTCCGGGTAGTCATCATCCGGGTCACGTCGCTTACGCTTATGATCTTCACTGGGTCTATCCTTCAGTTCATGATTGTCAACGAGGTAGTAAGACCCATTGAGCAGCGCCTTGCTTATGATGAATGGTCCTTCCCATGGCGGGGATAACTTGTGTGACTTCTTCTGCTTAAGTCAGAGCACTAAATCCCCCTCTTTAAACCAGCGATGCCGAACGCGGCGACTATGGTAGCTGCGTAGCTTCTGCTGGTAGATGGTGGATCTTTGGCATGCCAAAACGCGCTCCTCCTCAAGAAGGTCCACATCTAGGTGTATGGATTCTTCAGCGTCATCTTTGTCGTAGGCGGCAACTCTTGGTGCATCGTGAAGGATGTCGGAAGGCAGGATGGCTTCTGCTCCATATACCATGAAGTAAGAGGTGTAGCCGGTGGATCTATTAGGTGTAGTTCGTAAACTCCACAGCACTGATGGCAATTCTGTCGCCCAGGCTCCAGCTGCTCTATGTAGCGGTGCCTCAAGACGTGGCTTGATTCCCTGCAGAATTAATCCATTCGCTCGCTCAACCTGACCATTGGACTGTGGGTGTGCCATAGATGCAAGGTCAAGTCGGATGCCTTTGTCCCAACAATAAGCCTCCACTTCTCCAAGTGACAAGTTGTTCCCATTGTCAGTGATAATGCTATGTGGGAGACCAAATCTCACCACTAGATCTCGGACAAACCTAAGGGCAGTTGCCCCATCGAGCTTTCTAATGGATTTAGCTTCTATCCATTTTGTGAATTTATCAACAGCTACTAGCAGATGCGTAAATCCACATGGTGCCATTTGTAAAGGACCCGCCATGTCCAACCCCCAGACTGCAAATGGCCAAGTTATTGGTATTGTTCGCAATTCTTCAGCAGGAACATGAGGTTATTGGGCATAATACTGGCAACCCATGCATGTCTCAACCAGCTTGTCGGCGTCTGCCTTCACGGTCAGCTAGTAGAATCCTTGCCGGAAGGCTTTAGCAACCAAAGATCGGGGAGCGGCGTGATGCCCGCAATCTCCAAGATGGATTTCGCGTAGGATTTCAATACCTTCTTGCTGGGAAACACACTTAAGGTATACACCAGTAGTGCTCCTTTTGTAGAGCTGTCCATTGATTATGGTATAGCCCTTTTCTCGACGTACTATTTGCCGTCTTTCGAATTTGTCGTCGGGCAAAGTTCCGTGTTCGAGATATTCCATGAACGATTTTGTCCAAGCCGGAGGGACCTTAGCCACCATGTGGATGAAAGAGTCAACTCTATCCGGGTTGTCGATGTCTGCTCCCTTCACGGACGGTGTCCGTAGATGCTCCAGGAAAACTCCAGGCAGGATTCGTTTGCGACCTGATCCAAGCTTAGACAACAGATCTGCCGCCTCGTTTTGCTCCCTAGGTACATACTTGACCTCGTAGCCCAAGAAGCACTTGGCTATCTCGTCCACTTCGTCTCGATATGCCGCCATCATAGGGTTCCGCGCATTCCAGGTGCCAGCCACCTGCTGGGCAACCAAGTCGGAATCTCCATATCAAACTATGCACTTGATGCCAATATCCTTGGCTACGCGTAATCCGTGAATGAGTGCTTCATACTCCGCCATGTTGTTCATAGCCTCGAAGTGGATCTGCAGAACATAGTGTAGCTTGTCTCCAATTGGTGACTGTAGCAATACACCAACCCCCGAGCCATTGAGCATCTTTGATCCGTCAAAGTGCATCACCCAGTATTCTAGCTCCGACAATGGGGTAGCATCTGGCATCTCCGTCCAATCTGCGATAAAATCCGCCAAGGCTTGAGATTTGATAGCGTCACGTCTCTTGTAGATGATCTCGAAGGCGGCAAGTCCAATGCCCCACTTCGCGACCCTTCCTATAGCGTCGATGTTGTTTATGATGTCGGACAGTGGAGTCTTGCTCACCACTGTGATTGAGTGCTCCTGAAAGTAATGCCTCAGCTTCCGAGAAGCAAGGAATACTCCATAAGCTATCTTTTGGTAGTGCGGGTAACGCTGCTTGGACTCCGTCAAGACCTCGCTTACATAGTAAACTGGTCGCTGAACTCCGTGCTCATAGCCTAGTTCCTTCCGCTCTACCACGACGATGACGCTGATTACCCGGTTGGTGGCCACCATGTAAATTAACATGGGCTCTCCAGGCTCGGGTGCTGCAAGGATAGGCGCTGAGGAAAGTGTCTCCTTGAGCTGCTTCAATGCTGCATCTGCTTCGTCCGTCCACGTGAATTTGTCCGCCTTCTTCAGCAACTTGTACAACAGCAGAGCCTTCTCTCCAAGTCGGCTGACAAACCGACTAACTGCTGCAACACAACCTATTAGTCATTGTATGTCCTTTGGGCATGTCAGACGGTTTATGTTTAAGATGGCCTTGATTTTCTCTGGGTTGACCTCGATTCCATGTTGGGAAACGATGAAGCCCAACAATTTGCCGGCTGGAACCCCGAAGACGCACTTCTTAGGGTTAAGCATCATGTTGTATTTCCGGAGATTATCAAAGGTTTATCTTAAGTCGGAGATTAAGTCATTTGATTTTTTAGACATCACCGCTATATCATACAGATAGGCGTGAACGTTCCGACCAATTTGATCGTGTAGGCAACGCTGCATTGTCTGCTGGTACGTAGCACCTGCGTTTTTCAGCCCAAACGGCATCGTGACATAGCAGAACGTGTCGTAGGGTGTAGTGAACGAAGTGGTCAATTGGTCCGACTTGCTCATCTTGATCTGGTGGTATCCTGAGTATGCATGTAGAAAACACAAAAGTTCTGAGCCAGCCATCGAGTCAATGACTTGGTAAATGCGAGGCAAAGCAAATGGATCTTTGGGACACGCTTTGTTCAAGCCGGTGTAATCAACACACATTCTTAATTCTTTGGTTCCCTTTTTGGGGACAAGTACATGATTGGCCACCCATTGGGTGTGAAGGACTTCTCGGATAAAACTAGCCTTAAGTAACCTAGCTATCTCTTTGCCTATGGCGCATCTCTTCTCATCTCCAAAGCGTCGTAGAGGTTGCTTCACTGGTTTGCATTTTGGATCAATATTCAAGTTGTGCTCGGCAAGTTCCCTAGGTACACCTTTCATGTCGGCAGGTTGCCAGGAAAAGATGTCCCTATTCTCATGGAGGAACTCGACGAGCGCGCTTTCCTATTTGGGATCTAGGTTCATCCCAAATGGCGGTGGTCTTGGAGGCATCGCCTACCACAAGTTCCACCAACTTGGTTTCGATGGCGGCCTTGAATGCTGTAGCAGAGTCAAAAATCTGTTTCTTCGACGCGGGCATCTCTGAGGCATCGACCTTGATCTGGATCTCCTTGAATTCTTTGCTGTAGACGACAGCTTATGCGTAGGCCGCTTCTCCAATTTCGCAGTCCCTAGCTTTTGCAAAGCTTACAGATACGGTGATGACACCGTTTGGTCCGGGTATCTTGAGTTTGTTGTAGACGAAGCATGGCTTGGCCATGAAGGTGTGGAATATGTCGCGGACGAATATGACGTGGTACACGCTCTTGAAGGGGACTACCTCAAAGGTCATGCGCTCATGGCAGTAATTATTAACATCACCAAAGGCGACCTGAAATGTGATGCACCCAAGGGACCGAGCCTCCCGACCAGGAACTACGCCGTGGAAGATGGTGTTGGTCCGTCTTAGGTTTGCCTCCGTCAAGTTCATCTTCTACAGCGTATCCAGGTACATGATGTTGATGCTGCTTCCACTATCCACCATACATTTGGTGAACTCATTGCCGTCAATCAAGGGGTTGATGACCATGGCATATTGGTTCTCCGTAGCGATGAGGTCTGGGTGATCCTTCCTGTCCCAAGTAATTGGAATCTCCGACCAGCGCAGGTACTGGGGAACTGGGGGTAGAGTAGCCATCAGGATCCTCATAGAGGACTTCTGTTGTCGGACGGTGGGGGTGCCAAGGAAAGTGTGGAAAACTGCCGCCTTCTTCGCGAAGGGGTTCTTGCCTTTGTTGTCGCTCTTGGCGGCATGCTTGGGGTCAATATCCTCATCCATGTCACTTGAATCCTTGGACTCCTCCTCCTTCTTCCCCTTGCCCTTGCCTCGCGGTCTGTTCTTCCGACTTCGCTTGTAGCCGGACTCTGGGTCTTCCTTGAGGTCGTTGACGAACTTGCAGTGGCGATTGGTGTGGGTGGCCTTGCCGTTGGCATCGAGGTGTACGAGGCACGGCATATCACGGTACTCCTCGTAGGTTTGGGGAACACGGAGCGCTGCCGAGGTAGTTTCACTTCCTCGCTGCTGCCCACGACCGGCTCCCCGTCCTCGGCCACGCTATCCGCCATCACCTCGTCCTGCGAAGGTCATAGCGACCATGTCGGGAGTTTGCTTTTCTTCTGGTGCGGTTTTCCGCTTTGTCGCTGCTGTTCCTACGAGCTTGATTTGGGACGGCCCTTGCCGGCAGGGAGCCACGAGCATCATCGTCAGCAGCTGCGAACTCACTAGCCAACTGAATCATCTGGTTCAAGTCAAGCTGGTGGTTGTCCTGCAAGCGCTTCAGCTTATGTCGGTCTAAGTGTGCACTCCTGCGCAGGAATTCTTCATATCCAGCAAGAAGGAGAGGTAGGCGTGAGATGTCTCATCTTTCTCTTGCATGCACCGTTGTAGATCGCCAACAGTGCAGGGACGCTTATACGTACCCTCGAAGTTCTTGGTGAACTCTTCTTGCATGTCCAACCAATTTCAGATGGATCTCTCTGGCAAGTCGTCAATCCATTGACGGGCCATGCCCGCCAACATTAATGAGAGGTACTTGACGGCGACGTTGGGGCTACCCCCGGCGATTTCCACCGTGTTGTCGTAGTCCTGCAACCATGTAGATGGCTTGGCGGTGCCATCATAGGGCTTGATGGTCTTGTCAATCCGGAAACCTTTTGGGTAAGTTGCGGACCGTATCATAGGTCCAAAGCAACATGGTCCCAGGTATGGTCCTTCCCGGGCCTCATGGATCTTGTCTATCCGTGAACGTGCGACGTATGGCTCCGAGCTCCTTTTCTTCTTGCCAACAGGGGACAGGCTGCGTGAACGATGCAGGCCTCCTCTGCCATGGTGGCTACTGGGTGGCGACGGAGGCGGCGGTGGCGGTGGGTTAGCATTCTTGCTGTTACCCTCCTGCGATGCCTCACGCTTGTCGCGGTTGCTTGTCGGACGCGGAGGGTCATGGCGTGACCTGCTCTTGTGTCCCTGGTTGCGCTCTCCGTCATGACGGGTCTGCTCCGTGTTGTCACGGATGACAATGCCACTCTGCCTTGGCGGGGCATATCCGTACGACGGTGAGCCTTGGTTCCTTCGCGATGTCGGGGGAAGCGGGGCGGTGGCGATGGGCGACGAGGTTGGGCCTTGCCTCCATGGTCGGAGGATATGGGGATAGAATCCTTCCTGTTGAGCGCATCCCTCCGTCTTTAATCTGATGAACCCGTCTGAGACCCGATATCAAGAGGAGATCTGTCCCTTGGCGGCTTATGTTGGCTAGACTGGCAAAACGCTGGGTCAGACTCAAGCCTCTGAGAGGTGGCCTTTTCCTGCGGTTTCACCGCCTTGGACACTAGGTCATAGACCTGGTGCACCGCTTCAGGTGATCTATCCTGCTCAAGAAGGGTCTTGGCAACGGCGAGGTTGAGGAGAGGAATGGGCATCACCTGCCTGCCTTCACTGTCAATATATGCCTTGGCTTGTGCCGGCTTTGGGGGAGCCCATCCTAGGTTTTGCCGCACACCAGGATCGTTGATGACGCGAGCCGGAGCTTTCTTGGCCTTCTGCTACTGCAGCAGAGTCTTGTACTCAGCCTCCATTGCTCTGGCTTTCTTGATTGACTTCTGCGCGTTGGCTAGATCTCGATCTAGCTTTGCGCCTTGCTCCGCGATGGCCTGTGCTTCCTCTAGCAGCTGCTGGCGCTTCTCGTCAAGCTGGACTACATTGCAAATATGAGCTACGGTCATAGGCTCGACGAGGAGATTGCCGTACATCACTCTATCAGCTGGAGTGACTTGGGCAGCGGCAGACGTAGATGCCGGAGGCGACAAGTTTGCGGTGTTGTTGTTGCTCGGGCCGGTGCCGAGTTCCTGTGGTTGCTGCACTGGGTTAGGCGGAGGGGGCATGTCCTTTGCGTGATCATTGTCGGCAGCAAGAGGTGGTCCCTTCCCCTTGTCCAGCGCTGTAGTCAGAGCTCTCCTGGGTTGATCTTCATCCATCGCCGTCACAATGTGACGAACACTTCTCGGGACGCGACGGCGTTATTGGCCTGCTCGTCGCGCTGGTAATCTTCCTCCATCTCCTGGATAGCAGAGTCTAGCTCCTCCGGGCTGAAATTTATCTCCTCTTAATCTGCACTAAAGTCAGCATAAAGCGCGTCAATCACAGAGTCGGAGGATGCCGGGGCTTCCTCGATGACAGGGGTGGAGGTGCAATGGGCGCGATGATGACTGGAGGTGGTGGCACAGCTGCGGCGATGGCGGCCGGAGGTGGTGGTGACTGTGGCTGAATCGGTGGCGCTCCGTCAATGAGCGCCTGAGCCGTTCCCTCTGCCTCCGCGTAGCTGTTGACAGTGTTTACCATGCTTTCGAAGGTGAGGCATCCTGAAGCGTGCTGCCGACTTAGAGAATGCCGGAGAAGTGTTCCCTGGTCCAGTCCTTCCACAAAGTGATACATAGCATCATCATTGGGGTAGTGTGCCAGATCGGCTCGTATACGGAGCCACCTTGCAAGGTAATTGCAGGGGTTTTCGCTCTCTCTCTGAATGCAACGCGCCAGATCGAAGATGATAACCACGCCGACAAACTTGGATCTCTGCTGTCTAGATGCACGGGCGAAGCTGGCGGACTTGCAGCGATCTTCCATCGTTATATCCTGCACAGGGGCGGTTTGGGTGGGCCTTGAATTTTCCGATCTTTATCGACAAACTCCGAGGAGAGATCCGACATCGATCCTTCCGCGAACGTATCATTCCCGTAGGCGGTCCGTGCGGGTCTTGACGCTCCTCCGACTCCCAGGGAACTAGTGCCCGAGTCGGTTTCACCGATGAAGAGGTGGATGTCTGCGATGGGGACGATCGAGCATCAAGTAGGGTTCGTCTTTGCCGAGATCCATAACTCATCGGGAGGGACGATCAGAATGTTGCCAGAAAAGAGAACACGACCGATGGCTACGGTTTGCCGATTCCCGTGAAGATCTTGCTCCTCGCCCGCTGAAGAGCCTGAAGCGCTTCTTGCCCCACGGTGGGCTCCACCTGTCGTGGTATTGCCGACGAGTACGCCATGGAGGGGTCCTTCTCAGTCCACCCCTTGGGTCAAACCAGTGGCACTTGAACACAACAAGATTGAGTTCGACATTCGTACGATTGAAGGTCATCTCGTATGCATTCTCTAACCTTCCGTAGTAATCAAGGGAATCGGATCCTATGGTGAACACCCCGGTATTTACCCTTTTTGCATTCGCCTTATACGCTTCTAAAAGGCTCAGATGGAAGCGAAACCCATTCACATCATACTTCTCATACTTCATGACAACAAGGTTACAACCTTGGGAAACACATTTTAGCTCATCTGACATCTCAATGTTGGGATCAGCTCCCTACAGGTACAATTCAAATTTGTTGCGTTCAGTAGTTACGTGGAATAAGAGGGACAGGTTAGAAATTACTTTTTCCATGAACCAGGACACAAAGTTTTTTTATTTCCGGGAGCACCCTCTTTTAGTAGAGTGTCCAACTCCATGGGAGAGGGATCCATCGGTCCTGACCACTGTTCATCCGTGAAATCGCTAAGAAGGAGAAAATAAGCATTAGACGGAGACCGAGTTACTAGCTGCATAGAGCATTATGCATAGAGAAAATAAGTTGTTCACCATTTTACCTAATGAAATCGACCACTTCCTTCATGTTCATAAGCACATAGAGCATTATGCAATCCTTCTCTTCCTTTGGCAACCTATATTTTAGTCCTTTACCGGCCTTGCCACCGGGAAATTGGAATAGTTCGGGCTTGGGGTCATTCTTGGGCAGGTCGACATTGTAACGAGATATCGGGTCATGCATAGTGGGAACATCATCGGGCCAGTAGGTTGTCACGACGTCTGCCATCTCCCGAAGGCATGTTGCTTCAGCTATGCATGCTTCAATCTTGGCTTTGTTTCCAGTTATCTTTCGAATATACTTAAACTCTTTCTCAATACAAAACCGCCAACAAAATTGCACCCCCCCCAAGAGTGCCTCATTCGTGAGGTTAACAATGAGATGTGCGAGCGGAGTAAAGAAGCCTGGCGGAAAGATCATCTCCAAATTGCATAGCAACTCCGGCACCTGAACTTGCAGCTTCTCAATAACCAGAGGACATATCTGCTTAGCATAGAGCGTGCGTAAGAAATGGCTCAAATCTGCAAGCACTCACCAGACTTTCTCGGGGAGATACCCTCAAACCATCACCGGCATCAGCCGCTCAATCCATATATGATAGTCGTGACTCTTGATCCCGGTGACTTATCCTGTTGAAAGATTGACTCCCTTACTTATATTCGAACAATAACCGTGAGGGAACATCACGACGTATTTGATCGACCTGAATGAATCCATCTTTTGGAAATTATCAAGGCAGTAGTAGGCATGTGGCTTGAACCAATTCTTTCGACGGACAGTAGGAGGCTGCATGTGTAATCTCTTCCTATCACAAAGCTTCTCAACATCGACTCTAGCCTTGACATTATCCTTTCACTTCCCAGGAATGTTCAGGACTGTGTGAAAAAGGGACTCCCCGACATTCTTTTCGGTGTGCATCACATCGATGTTATAGGGAAGTTTGAGGTCCTTATAATACACGAGATTCGTTAAGGCTGCCACGTGAGTCCAATTATGCGTTACACCATATCCCGCAAATTGATTGCCAGTTCGGCGCATGGCACGAGGACGAGCTTCGGCATCAACAGTTGCACCCTCGAACTTTGGTACCTCTTTTACTTCATGCACAACTTTTCCCTTCTTGAAGTTCTTTCTATATTCTCTGAACGAATGATTTCTTTTGAGGTACTATCGATTCGTGTCAAATGCAACATACTTGCGACCCGACTTTATAAAAAGGAACTCAAGTCAGTGCCTGCACACTAGGCATGGCCACTTACCAGTTGTACACCATCCGCATGTTAGGGCGTACCCGGGCATGTCATGCATAGTATACTGCAACCAAACTTTCATCAAAAAGTTTCTCTTTGATGCTCAGTCGTACGTCAACGTCCCGTGTATCCAAGAGTGGTTCAAATCATCCACAATCCGTTGCATGTAGACACTCAAGTTCTTCCCCGGGTACTCAGGTCCTGGAATTATTAGCGACAAAAACATGGTCTTCTGTTGCATTAATACTCCGGGAGGGAGATTGAGCGGAATAACATACACCGGCCAGCAGTTGTACGAGGTCGTCGACATACCATATGGGTTGAAGCCATCTGTTGCTATCGCAATTCTAACATTCCGAGCCTCTTCTGCCCACTGGGGGTATTTGTCATCAAAGTTCTTCCATGCCTTACCATCAGATGGATGTCCCATCTTCTTCCGTCCGTGCTCGTCCTCGTATCTTTTCCCCTTCTTGTGCCACGTCATCTGTTTGGCAGTCTCCTCACTCAAGTAAATCCACTGGATTCTTTTTATGAATGGGAGATACCTGACCATCCTTCCCCTTTATCTTCTTCATACCTAGAGGCCTTACAAATGGAGCAGTACTTGTCACCCGCAAACTGTTTCCAAAACAAAAGGCAACCTTTTGGACAGCAATCTATCTTTATATAATCCATGTTGAGCTCCTTCATGAGTTTCTTCATTTTGTGAAAGGTTTTAGGCAGACAATGCCCTTCAGGCAACATGTTACCACATGTTCTTAGATTAGCTTCAAAGTGAGAACGGGTGGCAGAGTACTGGCACTTGTCGGCTAGACACTGAGAGATGGCATCGAGCTGAGAAATCTTTGCACCCTCATACAGAGGCCTCTTATCCGCGGCCATCATATCAAGGAAGGCCTTCGCGGTTGGCTCCAGTTCCTCCGGTTCTGGTGATTCCTCTCGTGGAGGTGGCGAATTCGGCTGGTCGGCATCGATGAGATCATCTAGCATGTTTCTAATCCCATCGTGCTCATTGCCATTGAGCCACTGACACATCACCTCACCTGCATCACGTTAAATCGAGCAAAGTCGACTTGCGTGACATAGTTAGACATGTACCCATATTGCAGAAGGTGTTTATACATGTCATCCTTTCCCTGATGATGACGCTTAGTGCAATGAGCGCAGGGACAAAGTACCCGAACCATTTCCTTCGAACCACGCGCTAACTCATTCACTAACAAATGAGTGTTCCATACCCAATCGTTTGTTTTATTAGTCGCACTAATACGGCCACTGTACATCCACCCATTATCAGCCATCCTCTTCTGCTTTGTTGGGAGACAAACAAAAAATATAACATTTTATATCAAACGGGAGATTAAATGCTTCATATTTTTACGCATTCATCAACCTACATGTCTAATAGGAAAAGAGGGTCCTAACCAGCCACCGGATCCGTAGATTGGGTAAGTTCTCCCTGGTTCTACCCCGATCCGAGCAGAATTTTTGCAGCACCTCTCCGCTGCTCTCATGATACACGTCTCAACAAAAAGCCAAGAGGATGTGCATCCGGACAACAACGAGGAGGCGCCACCGAAATCCTGTCTCGAATCGAGGTAGATCCAGGGAGAACCATACCCAACTACGAATCTGCCGACTGCCCGATAAAAGCCGTAAGCGTTATGGTCCAAAATATGCGAGACCACTAATGCATATTAAGTCGCGTAACGCTTACGATCGGGATGACGCCTAGGTGACGCGACAGACTTGGTGATCTAGACACGAAAATAAACCTAGGTACAAGAGAGGTGAACGGATTCTCACCCTCGAAGCGTGATCAAATCTTCGAAGATGATCCGTGACCCCGCCGTCGAAACACTCCCCCTGCTCACCCTCCGGTAACTGCAAAAAAATGAAAATATGGTTAAATATCCAACGAATGCCATTATTGTCTCATCTACAATATACAATGCACATATGCCCGGCACTAACACTATTTTCATTATTGTCTCATCTACAATATAAAATAGTTACATATAAATATTAACATAATACTAACAATACACCTAAATAACTATAACTAAGTACATCTAATAATACACCTAAAATTAACTACACCTAACAATACTAACAATACACCTAAATAACTACAACTAAGTACATCTAACAATACACCTAAAATTATCTACACCTAACAATACACCTAACAAAACTAACAACAAACCTAAAATTACCAATACTAACCTATGGGGGAGGGTGTGCTCGGTGGAGGGTGGGAAGTGGGGGAGGGAGGCGGTGGTGGGCGGCAAGGCAGTGAGGGGGTGGTGGAGGGCAGTGGGGGTGGGGTTGGGGTGGGGGTGGTGGGGCGGGAGGTGGGGTGGTGGCCATGGGTGAGGCGGGAGGGAGGAGGGGGTGGTGGCTCGGGGGAGGGAGGGGTGTTGGCGGTGGTGGATCGGGGGAGGAAAGGAGTGGGTGCTGGCGGCGGCTCGGGGGAGGTGAGGGGATGGTGGAGGAGGAGGTTGGGGCTGGCCAGGCGCGGCTGACTCGGGACCACAGCCTGGTGGCCAGTGGGTCGGGGGCGGGCACGGGAGGCTGGTGATAGGAGAGTGGAAGGAGTGGCCACTGGCCCGGGTGGGCCGCACGGGCAGCCCTAAATTGATAGGGCTACGCCGATGGCCAGGCATACGCCGAGGGCTACCGTCGACGTAGCATGGGCGATTTTCTACTTAGACCTACGCCGACGGCCAGGCATACGCCGAGGGCTGCCGTCGGCGTAGATAGGTTTTTTTATTTTTCTTATTAATAACAAATTATACAAGAAACTTTATTTGATGTCTACTAATATAACAAATCATAATATATTATTTGGTGTCTACTATTATAGAAAAAACTATAATATCCAGAATTTTACTAAGTGTTAACGCATGTCGACAAAGGGGGTCACAATTGGGACTTACACATGGGACCTACCAACCTTTCACCACACTCACACACATATGCTAGGGACACATGCAAGTTTTCATCTGATTCCGACGTTCTCATGGTCTTCCTCCAGCGAAACCCTGATCTGTGCACACTCAGATCATATACCCCCCTAGACGTTCCTCTAACAGGGGTAGCCCGGCGTAGCTCTCTCTTGTTTTGTGTTTGTTTAGGTCATAGGATGATGTAAAACCATGTTGGTTCACAAGTTGGGGCAGTATCCTACCCAGTTTCACCTCAACGCGGAGATTCCCCATATATGGGTCCGTAACCTTCCCTTCTAGGTTAGAGTTCATGCATGCGAGGGGGGACACATGCAAGCACCTATACCAACCTTTCACCACACTCACACACATATGCTAGGGACACATGCAAGTTTTCATTATATTCCGACGTTCACGTGGTCTTCCTCCAGCGAAACCCTGATCTGTGCACACTCGGATCGTCTACCCCCCTAAACGTTCCTCTAAGAGGGGTAGCCCAGCGTAGCTCTCTCTTGTTTTGTGTTTGTTTAGGTCATGAAGTTCAGCATCCTCCAGAATCTTATGGTCTAGTGCAAAGTTCATACTTCCATGGTCTCAATCCTTATGAAGAGCTAGTAGATGCTATATCTACAAGAGAAACTATCGTCCGCTCCTCAGGAGGGTTGACAGAACCAGGATCTCTGTTCAAGAGTCTAATGGTCATCTTGCGAGATGTAGTTATATGCTATGATGGAATTGTATAATTCAATCTTTGCAACTTAAGTATAGATAAGATGATCTCATAGATTTTCCAAGTGCTATAACTCCTGGAGAACCGGTGGTCTACCCCTATAGCTTTCTCCGTACGAGGGTAGCCCAGTGGACTTTTCTTTTTGTTTTGGTTTTGTTTAGGACATATGTACATGGAAAGCAAAGGTTTGGCCGAATTTGCCATAAAAAGGCTCTAGTTGCCCCGTGGCGGGAGTTTCCACGTATATATCCAGGATTTTACTAAGTGTTAACGCATGTCTACAAAGGGGGTCACACTTAGGACTTCCACATGGGACCTACCAACCTTTCACCACACTCACACACATATGCTAGGGACACATGCAAGTTTCCATCTGATTCTGACGTTCTCGTGGTCTTCCTCCGTGAAACCACGATCTGGGTTTCACATCGCCTACCCCTAGACGTTCTTCTGACAGGGGTAGCCTGGCGTAGCTCACTCTTGTTTTGTGTTTGATTAGGTCATAGGATGATGTAAAACCATGTTGGTTCACAAGTTGGGGCACTATCCTACCCGGTTTCACCGGAACAGGGAGATTCCCCCTTATACGGGTCCAGAACCTTCGCGTCTAGGTGAGAGCGCATGCATGCGAGGGGGGACACATGCAAGCACCTATACCAACATTTCACCACACTCACACACATATGCTAGGGACACATGCAAGTTTTCATCTAATTCCGACGTTCTCGTGGTCTTCCTCCGGCGAAACCCTGACCGGTGCACACTTGGATTGTCTACCCCCCTAGACGTTCTTCTGACAGGGGTAGCCCGGCATAGCTCTCTCTTGTTTTGTGTTTAATTGGGTCATAGGATGATGTAAAACCATGTTGGTTCATAAGTTGGGGCACTATCCTACCCGGTTTCACCGGAACAGGGAGATTCCCCCTTATACGGGTCCAGAACCTTCGCTTCTAGGTTAGAGCGCATGCATGCGAGGGGGGACACATGCAAGCACCTATACCAACCTTTCACCACACTCACACACATATGATAGGGACACATGCAAGTTTTCATCTAATTCCGACGTTCTCGTGGTCTTTCTCCGGCGAAACCCTGACCGGTGCACACTTGGATTGTCTACCCCCCTAGACGTTCTTCTGACAGGGGTATCCCGGCGTAGCTCTCTCTTGTTTTATGTTTCATTAGGTCATAGGATGATGTAAAACCATGTTGGTTCACAAGTTGGGGCACTATCCTACCCGATTTCACCGGAATGGGGAGATTCCCCCTTATACGGGTCTAGAACCTTCGCTTCTAGGTTAGAGCGCATGCATGTGAGGGGGGACACATGCAAGCACCTATACCAACCTTTCACCACACTCACACACATATGCTAGGGACACATGCAAGTTTTCATCTGATTCCGACATTCTCGTGGTCTTCCTCCGGCGAAACCCTGATCTGTGCACACTCGGATCGTCTACCCCCCTAGACGTTCCTCTAACAGGGGTAGCCCGGCATACCTCTCTCGTGTTTTGTGTTTGTTTAGGTCATAGGATGATGTAAAACCATGTTGGTTCACAAGTTGGGGCACTATCCTACCGGTTTCACCGGAACAGGGAGATTCCCCCTTATACAGGTCAAGAACTTTCGCTTCTAGGTTAGAGCGCATGCATGCAAAGGGGACACATGCAAGCACCTATACCAACCTTTCACCACACTCACACACATATGCTAGGTACACATGGAAGTTTTCATCTGATTCCGACGTTCTCGTGGTCTGCCTCCGGCGAAACCCTGATATGTGCACACTCGGATCATCTACCCCCCTAGACGTTCCTCTAACAGGGGTAGCCCGGCGTAGCTCTCTCTTGTTTTGTGTTTTTTTAGGTCATAGGATGATGTAAAACCATGTTGGTTCACAAGTTGGGGCACTATCGTACCCGGTTTCACCGGAACAGGGAGATTCCCCCTTATACAGGTCTAGAACCTTCGCTTCTAGGTTAGAGCGCATGCATGCGACGGGGGACACGTGCAAGCACCTATACCAACCTTTCACCACACACACACACACACATATGCTAGGGACACATGCAAGTTTTCATCTGATTCCGATGTTCTCGTGGTCTTCCTCCGACGAAACCCTGATTTGTGCACACTCGGATCGTCTACCCCCCTAGACGTTCCTCTAACAGGGGTAGCCCGGCGTAGATCTCTCTTGTTTTGTGTTTGTTTAGGTCATAGGATGATGTAAAACCATGTTGGTTCACAATTTGGGGCACTATCCTACCCGGTTTCACCGAAACAGGGAGATTCCCCCTTATACAGGTCCAGAACCTTAGCTTCTAGGTTCGAGTGCATGCATGCGAGGGGGGACACATGCAAGCACCTATACCAACCTTTCACCACACTCACACACATATGCTAGGGACACATGCAAGTTTTTATCTGATTCCGACGTTCTCGTGGTCTTCCTCCGGCGAAACCTTAATCTGTGCACACTCGGATCATCTACCCCCTAGACGTTCCTCTAACAGGGGTAGCCCGGCATAGCTTTCTCTTGTTTTGTGTTTTTTAGGTCATAGGATGATGTAAAACCATGTTGGTTCACAAGTTGGGGCACTATCCTTCCCGGTTTTACCGGAACGGGGAGATTCCCTCTTATACAGGTCCAGAACCTTCGCTTCTAGGTTAGAGCGCATTCATGGAAGGGGGGACACATGCAAGCACCTATACCAACCTATCACCACACTCACACACATATGCTAGGGACACATGCAAGTTTTCATCTGATTCCGACGTTCTCGTTGTCTTCCTCCGGTGAAACCCTGATCTGTGCACACTCGGATCGTCTACCCCCTAGACGTTCCTCTGACAGGGGTAGCCCGGTGTAGCTCTCTCTTGTTTTGTGTTTGTTAAAGTCATGAAGTTCAGCATCCTCCAGAAGCTTATGGTCTAGTGCAAAGTTCATACTTCCATGGTCTCAATCCTTATGAAGAGCTGGTACATGCTATATCTACAAGAGAAACTATCGTCATTTCCTCAGAGGGTCGATGTAACCACTTGCGATAAAAGCATTGAATCTTTGAACAACTTCTCCAAAATGTGTGATACATAAAATTCACACACATGCGATAATAACAAATACAAAGATGCAAATTTCTCGGGGTGTGAGAAAATTCGCAACAGCATTTCATGTGGGCATGGACTGTTATTCGGAGGGTACGAATTCATCCAATTAATAAAAATAGAAGATAACTAATTAATAATAGTAAATAAATACAAATACAAAATAAGATCATAATTTGGTGCAAAAATAAATACAAATGCAAAGGAGGTACGCCGAGGGTGGCCGTCGGCGTATCTGGGTTGACTCTACGCTGACGGTAGCTGTCGGTGTAATGTTGCCGCCGTTAGGGGTCCGTCCTGTCGTGGCCGGCAAATGCCACGTGTCTTCGAGCTACGCCGAGGGATAGCGTGCGCCGAGGGTAGCCGTCGGCGTAGGGTCTCCTACGCCGACGGTGCGGCTATGCCGAGGGCTGGCGAAGGGGGCTGGCCTGGTCCGGTCCTACGCGGACGGCCCCGACATTTGGCCGTCGGCGTAGCGGCTGGCCGTCGGCGCACCGCGCCATTCCTGTAGTGATGTCACACACCCATTCCCTTGAAACTTCACATGTAAAGTGAACATGCCACTTGTAGGGGTTCGTAGCATGGAAAACAAAAAAAATTACCGCATGCACACAAACAAGCCAAGATCTATCTACTAGATTGTAGCAACGAGTCGATAGAAGCACTCACCCTCGAAGATTCCAAAGCGGTTAACGAGAGCATATTCTCATGGGTGATGTAGTCGTACACTTGCCGATCTCAAGATCGCGTAGAAGATCCTTTCAGCGCTGCGTTCCGGCTGTGCTTCCCCAGTCGGTCACATGTTCGGTACTCGATGAAGACCTTCCTCTCCCTTGTTCCAGCAGGCAGCGGAGGTTGTAGTTCTCCCCTCGTGAATCCGGCAGCACGACGGCGTGGTGTCGGAGGTAGAAGGAAGATCCCGCAGGGCTTCGCCTAAGCCAGTGCGAGTTATGGTGGATTAGGGTTTCCCGAAGATCTAGGGTTTAGAAGTCCGGGAGGAGGAGGAGGTGTCGTCGGCTAGGGTGGCTGACGACCGCAAAGGCGGCCAAGTGGCGGCGATGGCGGCATGCCAAGTGGAGGGCAAGGGCAGCATTGTTGGGGCAGCCCTCCCCCTCTATTTATGATAGGGAGGGGCAGCCTTGGGAGGGGTGGGTTTGAATCCAAACCCAAACCCAAGTTGGATTGAGAGAAGGACTTGTTTCTTCTCCCACTAGGAAACCATTGTTCCAGTTTGACTTTCCAAACTTCTCGTTTGACTTTCAATTTAGAGCTTTATTTCTCTCTTGCAAATGCCAACACCAAGTGACCTAGAATATGATCCATTCATTCCACATATCCATGACACATTCATGGACCATTCCCCTTCGGGTCCGGTGAACCTTCTAGACCCTTCTAGAACTTCTCCGATGGAACCATCGGAAACTTTCCTGAACTCCGAAATCGAACTTTCCTTATATGAATCTTATTCTCCAGACCATTCTGGATCTCCTCGTGATATCCCGGATCCCATACGAGACTCCGAACAACATTCGGTATCCCTACTAGCATTCCATATCTACTAAACAACATCGAATCCTTAAGTGTGTCTCCCTACGGTTCGTGAATTATGCGGACATGACCGAGACACTTCTCCGATCAATAACCAATAGAGGAATCTGGAAATTCATATGGCTCCCACATATTTCTACGATTACTTTGCGATCGAATGAACCACTTACATACGATACCAATTTCCCTTTGTCTCACGATAGTTTACTTATCCGAGGTTTTGATCGTCGGTATCTCTGCATACCTAGTTCAACCTCGTTGCCGATAAGTACTCTTTTCTCTTTCCCTTGATATGTGATCCCTTGTGAGCCAGTCACATGCTTGCAAGCTAATTGGATGACATTCCACCGAGAGGGCCTAGAGTATATCTATCCGTCATATGGATGGACAAATCTCACTCTTGATCCATGTGCCTCAACCCATACTTTCTGAACACTCAATGCCACCTTTATAGCCACCCAGTTATGGTGTGGTGTTTGATGTCATCAAAGCATCCTTTCGGTGATGGTGATTAGCATGATCTCATGGTCGAAGGAATTAGGTTACTATGTATCCGAAAGCTTATAGCAAACAAACTATTAAAATGACTTGATCTTTATGCTACGCTTATCTATAGGAGTATGTCCATCATACCATTCTCCTAATGATATGATCTTGTTATTAATAACATCTCAATGTTCATGATCGAGAAACCGCGATCATCTATTAATCAACAAGCTAGTATTATAAAGAGGCTTTACCAGGGACTCTAATTTAGTTTACAAATCACACAAGTATTAGTGTTTCCGTTTAATACTATTATAGCATGAATGTAAACATTTATCATAAACACAAAGATATAATAACCACTTTTATTATTGCCTTTAGGGCATATCTCCAACACCACTAGCATATGGAAAAGGATACGATTCCCCCGGGGATCTAGCGAATCCATCCCCCGGGTCGGACCGCCTCGCTCATGTACCTCTCTTTCCAATCTTAATCTCCTCGTAACTGCTAGTCCTCTTTGTCTCGAGGCCTCCGTTGCGTGCAGCCACAGCAGATCGCGCCGCTCGCCCTGGATGTCGCACCTCCATGCTCCTCGTGCCCGCCAGAGTGGGCAGCCGTCGCAGCAGGACCAGATCCCCGGCCGCGCCCGTTCCCCTACGTTCGCCTGACCTCAAAATCGAGCCTCCTTCGAGGGCTCCTGTCGCTGGAGGAGTCTGCTGCCAGGGCCATCGCCGGAGTTGCTAGAGCCATAGGTGAGTCTCCGGCGAGAGTCTCGTCCTCCATGTCTGCTATCGGGAGCATCCCCTTGATCTCCATGGTGGTTGCTCCTTCAAGGACTAGGCAAGTCTGCTACAAGGGAAGGTCGGGAGAGGGCTCACCGGTGCAAGGGATCTTCCCTCTCTGCCAGGGCGCCAGCACCTCGCCAGTAAGCGCACTCTCCCTGCACCTCGAGGATGAAGTGGCCTGCCTTCCTGCCATGGCCTCGCTCCAGCGGAGTTGCATATCAGCGTGTCGTCCTTGCTACCCAAGGGCATTGGCGTTGCTACCCAAGGGTACATGCTCTGCTACGTATGTCGTCCGGGTTTGCTACATGGGTTCATCAATGGTGCTACGTGCGACCGGCGGTAGTGCTACACGTGGCATAGTGTTTTGCTGCATGCGTCTGACAGTGGTGCTACAATATTATAAATGTTTTGCTACGAGATCTTCGGCGAGGTCTCCGGCGAAGTTGGATTTGCTAGACATTTTTTTACTTTTAGCGGTTTTGCTACAATAGCGCAAAGTTTTGGCTACACTTATTCTCCGGTTTTGCTACATTAGCACAATTCTTTTGCTACATAGTTTCCGGCGAAACTCCGGCGAGGTCTACCGGCGAGTCTCCGGTGAGGTCGGGTTTGCTACATTAACACAACTTTTTTGCTACACGGTCGCCGGCGAGATCTCCGGCGAAATCTCCGGCGAGGTCCAGTCTATTTTTTAGACCGAACCGTTTTCTGCTACATGTAGTAAAAGCGGGACTTGTTGTAGCAAAAACAAGACTTTATATAACAAAAACGGATTTTTGACTGGAGACCCGGAGGATAAAAAACACAAATACTCTTGAGGACGCGTAGGGCTGTCCATCTTGTATACGAGAGAGGGAACCTGGAACGACATATTTGACTGGGACAGCCGGACAGGTGTCGGGTGTGCCAAGATCGCAGGTTGGCTAGTTGCCCTAATCGGATACCCATGCAAGTCTGCCTCGCATGTCTCGGAATAGGACCGATCGATGATTGTAGTATTCCCTCTGTCCTATTCTAAATAGTGTCTAAATTTAAATCTGAGACATCTATTTTAAGACGAAGGGAGTAACAGACTTGGTTTACGGCCCGCATCGATGAGGTGCCGCTTTACTTGACCCCAACGATCCATCATCGGTCGATCGTGTACGTTCTTAATTTCCCACGGGCAGTCGAGCCGGGACGTACGTGCACACAGTTCACCAACCCCTTGATCGATCTCCAACCTGCATAGCCGGGACGTACGTCCATAGGCAGGACCTAATCCTCATGGCGTTTCCAACCAATCCTCTGTTCCTCTTCTTCCTCAGGTACATTCCTGCTCCTCGGCGACGTGGTGGCGCAGGTATGTGCTGTCCCCACGCGCGCGCGTACGTGCATGCTCAGGTCAGGGGAGTCACGATCGCCACCAAACCTAGGACAAAACTGAAAGCCGGCTGGCTAACTGGCTCCCAAGGAGCACATGTCACCGCCGGACCAATAAATACACCGGCAGCTGAGATGCTTTCCGACCGGCAGCTGACGAGGCTGGACTAACAAGCTGCTCGGCTCGTTAAGCTCGTGACCGTTAAGGTTTGGATCGTCAAACTCGTTAAAAGACGACGAGCAAAAAATCATTATGGACATTTTATCTATGTGAAATAAATATATCTAGATGTCTTAGTACGTATATTCACTCTATAAACCTCTACGAACCTATATCCTAAAAGACGCCTACATGCGTTCGATTCACATAGCTAGAACGTTTTATATTTCTAAATAAAGGGACTACGTTCGTTATGTTAACAGAAAAAAAACAGCCAAGTGAGGGGCGGAGCTAGCATGTATTCATTGGTGTCGACACCGACGAAAATTTACAATTAATTATCCTTTGTATGTGAAGCAATACTCTTAGAAATTAGAAATGACACCGGTAAATTCAAAGAAATGATACCAATGAACTTTTTTCCTGGCTTCCCACCGTGACTAACAAAGAAAAAACTCGATCTAGAGGTCAGAAAAAAGACTCACCAAGACAGCCGATCATGAATTAGCGGACGAACCATGATACAGGTCGCGCGGCCCCCGGCGAAGATCATGAAGATCGAACTTTGATCCCGGGGGTGGCATGGTGCGGAAGCGCACACGGTGGCTAGGTCAATGATCTTGCCGCTTTGATACCATGTACAACGACAAAGAGGGATTGACGGAATATGTCAGATGTATTATTGAGCCCTAGAGGCGAGTATATATAAACATACAGAGAAATCATCTTGTAGTAAAAATCAAGTTAGAACTGTATGGAAACATATCCTACCTCTATCCTATACTTCCATAACAAACTTGTATATGTCAATACTCTAACCAACAATCTTAACAAGCAGCTCGCGAGGTTCGCCAGCTCGCTCATTTAGCACATTTATGGTAACAAGCAAAAAATCATTGTTAGCCTATGTTCGTTACTACAACGAGCTCACTAAACGAGTCGAGCAAATGAGCGCTCGTTAAATTTCTCACCGGGTTTCAAGCCTTAGAGCATATCCGGTCATGATCCCCAATCAGCGTCCAGCAATAGAGCCAGATCGATCATTTGGGGGCGCTTCGTCACGAGCATGTGCATTTGGAGTGCGCCTCTCACCAGCCACGCCCCTAACAGACTTTTGAATTAGAATCTGAAAATGTAAGTTTCATTCATATTAGGACACATTCTCACAAACTGAACGAAATTTAACTAAATTTAAACCTAAGCCTAAATCTTATTACTCTGTTGGTGGAATAGTTTCCACCATACAAGCAGCTAGCATAGTAGAAATACAAGCTAAATATCATAGGCAATTAATTAAAGCCCAGCCAAGCTAAATCATCGATGAGTACTTTGCTTACAGATACACATACATGTGTTTTGAAGTTCTGAAGAAAAAAATGTGAATGCGGTTTTTTTAACGATATTAAGGATACATGAGGATTTGGTGCATATGGAACTAGTGATCTCGTTTCTTAAAAACAATCGAAATCATATTTCTAAGTTTCAAAAAGTTCTGAAAAATAAATCCAGCTGAAGCCAATAATGTTTTCATGCAAAATATTAATTTCAAATTCTTTGTATTATGAGCTACACAAAGATGAAAAAAGTGAGATCTAGATATACGCAATTTCAAATCTCTAAATTTTATTAGATTTTTTCAGTTTTTATAGCCCATGATATAAAGAATTTCTGGTTCTAATTTTCATGCTTATAGGATACAACGTTGTGATTATGCCCAAAATTTATTTTCAGTTGTTTTTAAACTTGTAAATATGATTTTTGATTTCATTTAAATGAAGAGATCACTAGAACTCAGGACCCAAAAACACTTTCATATTGTAACCGAACATCTACGAGCTCTCTAGCGTTTATAGCTATCCGATCACGGTTCCTACTCAATCAAGTCCATTTGATTTGCTATCAACCAGCAGTGGGCCAAATGTCCCTGGCGGCACTACTCTGCACAACAAATCAACCAAATCTGGTTAACTGGGCGAGAGAAACATAGTCCAACATTTGGATTGGAGAGTACATTGTTTTCTTGGGCTGAATTTGGTTAACTGGGAGTAAAAAAATACTCCCTCGGTCTCTAAATATATGTCGTGTGCTTGTTAAAATTTGGATAAATCTATATATATACTAAATAGTACCTAGATTTATCTAATTTTTAATAAATCTTAGATACTCCCTCCGTCCAAGAATAGATATCTTGGGTTTTTTAAATTTTGGATGAATCTATATACTAAATGGTGTCTAGATTCATCTAAATTTTAATAAATTTGAGACATCTATTTTAGGACGGAGGGAGTATTTATTTTGGGACGGAGAGAGTACTAATGAAATCTTATTACTCCGTGATGGAAAAGTTTCCACCGTACATGCAGCTAGCACAGTAGGACTGTAGGAGTACAAGCTAAATACCATAGACGGCCCTTAATTTGAACCCAGCTAAGCTAAACTATCTGGGTGCCAACACACGCACCCACATATATTTAGTTACATAGCTAGATAGTTTGGCCAGGGCAAACTTTAAATAATACGTGACAGACAACTTAATCGCTAGTTCACAGCTAATATCTTGCGAGGTGCCGCACCCGCTTTTGCGGCGGTGGACGGTGTTGTAGCCTGGAAACTGGATGGTGCCACGGCCTGGAAAGTGGATGGTCCCGCAGCGGTGATGGGCGGGTGATATGGGTCACAACATTCAGGCTTGCCGTCGCAACAGCCCATGCGGCAGCAAAAAGGGGTCACTTCGCCATCGCTATGGGTGACCGCCAGTAGGAGGACTAGCACGAGGGCGCCGACCATCTTGGAAACCATCGTCGTCGCCTTGGTAGCCTTCACAGGTGGTTTTAGTACAACTTCCTTGTGCTATGAGGCTAGCAACTTGGTGATGCGAGAGGCATCGGTATGGATGTGTTCGCTCTTGGTCTTCCTCCTACTTATAGCCTCGAGTAGTATATGGGAAAAAAAATCAACCGGAGGTCCGAAGCATTAACAACCCACTAATCCACCCATTATAACATCAACATGACACCTCATGGATAAGGATGTTTTTAAGACGGCTCCCAAATTGCTCTACAAATAGATGGTTAATATTTATGGGAGGAAGGTCAGCATGGATCATCCAAAGATTTGTATGGCTAATTATTGCACAATTAAAAGGTTTGCATGGATAAGTACTGAGTAATATCATGACATATCCCAATAACACAATGATGCTAAATAGTATATGTAATAATCAATGACTCTAAATATAGGAAATAATTAATGTTGGCAAATCTTTTGACATGGGGCGATTAGAGATAAGTTCCACATGCTATACCTTTTTGAGGCACTTGCTATACATGTGATGAACTTGAACCATTGCTAAAATGCAGGAGTAAGCTTGAATAGGTAAACAATAATGATGATAAATCTCTTGTCAAGGGGTGTTGAAGATAAAATTATGCATGATATATATTTTTACTTTTAGATTATGCATATGTTAGATATCTCCCAAACTTGAATCATTTCAAAGATACACAACTAGTCTTGATGATTTAATAAAAAATTACTGGTGTAAACATTTGTGCTTGTGTGTGTTCCAAGGATGGTTGAATCTCTCTCCGATTCAGCCCGGGTGTACTTTGCGTCACTTTGATTCTTCATGAATTATATGCTAACATCTATATAAAAACAATCTTTAAGCGATCGGTATATCACTAGAAATATCATATATTCTATCAAATCCGACTTTATCAATTTAAAGCAATTTAAATCAGACAGAACAAACTGAAACAAAAACGAAAGACAAAGATCCATTAAAAACTTACAGTTACACCACACCAAGTTTCTTCAAATTCCCCGCAATTTTTTCTTTGAATTCATCATCTCTTGCTTCAGCTTTTGCATCTCAACTTTCTACCATGAGTCGGGTAAACAAACTGCATAAGACCAAAAACCTGCATAAGCTCAACTAACCTCAAATGTTTTAAATTGATGTATTTATCGCCCTCCCATAGCCATGACAAGTTGTCAGAGTTTTGATTCGGCGCCGAACTACGGGTGAAGAGATCGAGAACACACAAGATCAAAACAAGAGAACCTCTAACCAAAACACACATGAGACTACATTGGACGCGGATCCACAGGACCAAGAGTTGTCGATCCACAGGACAAAAACACCATATGCTCTCTGATGTCAGGTGCGCTGACCATGACAACCGTATCCACGACACGAATAGAGATGCGAGACTTTATTTCTATACAACGCCAACACTGAAGGAACATTGTTGCCAAGAGCATTCGGACATAGCACAATAAAAACTAAGTGTAGCTCCCAAACGTCATTATGTTGTTCTCCTTGCCTCCAGGTGACTAAGAGGCCATAGGAGACGAGGAAACCGGTGGGCAGGCCGCAAATGAACGAGACTCTTATGCACATGTGGTAGGGTTTCTCTTGCCTGGAGGATATGAGACCGAAATGTATCATTATCAGTAATTTCTACCAGTAGTTCACGTTGTGAATTGTGAACTTGTAAGAATTCAATCAAAATTTATGACCTCAGTTGTTGGCCCACACAAAAAGAGTCAAAGATTCTAAACTCCAATATTAACCACCTAATCAAAGTATTTCCTATGTGGCACAGTTGATCATAATTTTAACGCAATTTCACAGATTCGCACGTTTGTAGAATAATGTTTGTGCCTACCTCGACATGTTCGGATCATAATAATAACGCAATTTCACGTGGTAGGGTGTCTATTCAGTACCTACACGAAGTGTACACCTGACGCAGAGTATATCTTCACTGCTTGGAACTACTAATAGAGACAAAACCACTGAACTGGAAGCGAATTCATGAGCAGCCGCGGGAAACCTGACGCTAAACTTTGTATATAGACACCCAGACCAGAATGTCGCAGTGAAGATAGGTGCAAGAAAGAGGAGCAACCTTCACACACACATCCAGGGTATCAGTTAACAAGTTGCTTATGATACAGCACTCGACACTCCAAGTGTCTCTGCTCTTCCAAAGGCTCATCATAAGTTCATAACCGGCGTTGGGTCGTCATTCTTTGCCGTAGAATGCCTTCTCGAAGCAGTGCAGGTACTCGGGCTCGAGCGCGAACAGCACGGATAGGCCGTCGTCCTTGTCGGGCGACTGCATCACGTATGCCGTGCCGCTGCCGAACATCTGCGCGGGCGCCACGAACTTGGGGGCGCCCCACCCGAAGTCGGCGTCGCTCATCGGCATGCCGAGCCAGCTCACCACCCAGAGGTCGGTCTCCGGCATGAACTGCCCGCGCGCCGCCTGGCTGCCCTTCTCCGACTCCAGCTCCAGGTAGTCGATGACGGAGCGCACGAACGCGTCGTCCACCCGCGCCACGGCGCGCTTGATCTGGTCCGCCACGAACCCCAGAGGCTGGGACAGCACGTCGCCGACACGCACCGTCACGAGGTCCCGCACGATGGCATTGCCGAAGTAGTTCGCGGGCAGCTGCGGGCGCAGGCGCGACCGGATGTTGGCCGGCACGCGCAGCCTGGACTCGGCGTCGGGGGCCAGGCCGCGGGCGACGCACATGGCACGCCACAGGTGCGCGGTGACCGCACAGTAGGTGGACACACCGGGGGCGCAGCTCGACTTGATGTCGGCGAGGAGCTTGGGCGGCACGGCGTAGACGCGGGTGACGAAGGGCCGGGGAAGGCCGTTGAGGTTGCTCGGGGAGTAGACCGGGTGCTCGAAGGTGACGTGCGGAGGGGACCGCGCGCGCAGCACCGTGCGGTCGTGGGTCGGCGGGGACGGGGACACGGACGCCGCGTCCAGGCCGCGCGCCAAGGACGTCCACGTCCGGATGAACTGGATCGCGCCCGAACCGTCCATCGTCACATGGTGCATGCCCGTGCCGACCGCCACGCCGCCGCACTTGAGGAAGGTCACCTGCAAAACGAAAACCCAGTCGAGGATCATTCGAATGATAACCAAGAAACAACACGATATGACACCGCACATAAGAAATTAAATTGTGTGATCTATCTATTGATGATCATCTCAGTACAATGCCCAAGATTATCTCGTTCTCGATGGAGCTGCCCAGGCTTTAACTATCTACGAAGCATCTCCTTTTTCTTTTGACCGGACTACGGCGGGCTTAAACCAACCTGAACTTTTATATCATCATCAACCAGATTGTCTCTTACAAGGTTTTAGAGGACAGAGGGAGGGGTTTTTAGCCTGTCAGTTCAGTGAGGATCAAAGCTATTCCACCAAAAATTAAGCAAGTTAGCCGAGTGCTGCCTGAGTGCGCATCTATTGGCCCAAAGCAGTGAGAGACAACGCTAAGAGGCACATCCTCGGCATTGAACACCAGCGCATTGCGGCGCTTCCAGATGTTCCACGCGATGGCCATGAAGATCGTCGATGCTTCAGGGGTCTGGCAGCGAGAAGCCGGTACCAGCTTCTCCTGCTGATGTTACGCCATAATAACCATACTCAAACATCATGCCTCGCTTGCTTGACGCACGAGGCAATAATACTGTAATACACTACTCCGTTCTGTCTAAATTGTCAACAGTGACGGGCCAACTTCTGAAATCTGATCGTATCGCCTTGTCTTACTGATAAAACGGTTGGCTGCATCAGCATCACGATGGCAACTATAGGCCACGGCTGCTGTGTGATTATGTCCCAGGAAGCAGCTAGATTAGTTTCAGGCAGCTATCCGGGCAGCACTGCAGGCGGCTGCCGATAAAGATTTAACTGATCGATAATGGACAGTTGATTAATGCTAATACAAGTCACGGTCTTGGAAAGAAAACCTATCTAGAAGATATCCTTCCAGCTGGGCACGTCGGCAAGCGCACCCTGATCGGAGAAGAGGCAATCGCTCCGGCTATGCGGCGCTTTTGGGGGGAAGCTGTAGCGTAAAGCAGAGCCGTCGCGTTCGACGTCGACCTCAACGATTCACATCAGGTGCAATTGCTCAAGTGGCTCTCCTATATGCGGATAGGCACAAAGGAGGCGGATCTGGCCATCTGGGGAAAGATAAGGTTTGGACGATCAAGCTCAAAGAAGCACAGACACGCACGGCTGCATGATTAAGCTCGTGGATCCCACGGGTTTGCGCTGGGGCAGAGCATCAGCTTCTAGATAGCGGGTCCTCTGCTTTTCCTGCGTGTACGAGAGACAGAGCGTACCGAGTTCTGTTCCCCATTTCTGTACTGACGTGCCACGACTACCACAGGAAAAATTCGACGGGTTGCAAGTTGTGTGCAAAAACAAAGCCTTGTTTGCCAGGGAGGAGAATCTCATCTCATCTTATCTTATCTCACGTTTTTTAGTACGCAGCTCCCGCCAATCCTACATTTGATTCACCGCCGGAATCCATGGACTCGCGCTGAAACTGAAAGAAAGACAGAATACTCCTCTGCCTCCCTGCTGGCTTGCCGGCCGGTGACCAAGGGAATCTCCGCCGTGAAGAAAACGTCTCACACGGAATACTCCACTATTTAGTCGCGCTCGATCGAGGCCGACACGACGTGGCCGCGGCGAGACAAAACTGAACTGAAACTCGGACGCGAGCAGGGGACTGGGGACGGACGGCCATGCTGTTTGCGTGGACCATCTGCGCGCCGTGTCGCTCGGGGCGCGCTTTGGGAGTGTCCGGGGAGACCACGACCGGCAGTCAAGATCAGATGCTCAACTTTTTTCCTAGGGGAATTGAATGTGTATACATCATCATTTTTTTTCCATTTTCAATCAGTTTTCCTTTAAAAAAACAATAGCCTCTTGATATATACTTCCGAGACGCGATGGATGTCGTGTACTGGTAGCGGTCACTGGTCATCATCACTTACGGTTACGGATGGACTGCACGGGCCTGTAGTCAGTGCAGTGAGCCGTCCTGCGCGACAAAGCATTCACTCACCGGAGGGAAATTGGTCGGGAAGAAAAGGCTGGCTTGATCGTAACGGTCAACTGCTCCTTCTAAATTAACGTAAGTACACTTAATTTGAAAGATGATACCACCAAAAGCGAACTGTCCAACCACCGTGAGCAAGCAAACGCCAAAGCGGACGCGCTGGCCGGTGGTTTGCAACCAACCAAGCGAGAGATGAGATGAGATCACGATCATCTCCTGCGGTCCTGTCCCCAAATTTGAAAGATCATCATCCGTCTATCTGCTTTATTATCAGTTCCGGGACGCGCTGGGGCCTGGGAGCGTGAGACCAACCGATAATAATTGATACTAGTACTAGTACTGTGCCCCGGGGCCAAACCGCCAGCGCGCACCCGCCAGGCCCAGGCATTGATCGCTCACCCGCAAGGTAGGAGTAGTACAGTTGAGTTCGTCGCCATCCTCTCCTCTCCTCTCCTCGTCGTGGCAGCCTAGCGCACCGCTAGCGCTCCGGGGCTAGTACATTAATCGCTCATGGACAGCCACGAGCTGGAGTAGTAATCTTTCTTCTCTCGGATCAATGACGACTAAACTAAAAACAGGCCACACACATGCACGCTTCATGCAAATCCTCCCCCGGAACCTCGCGTGCCCGTCCAAGAAACAGCTAGTACAAGCCAGACAGCATCTTTATTTTTAAAAAACCCTACCCGCGAATAAAATTATAGCACTATACTATTCTCGAGACGAGATTGAGATTTCCATTCTCGCAAAAACAAATTCCGTCCAACCAATACTCGACGCGTCATTCGGTTAGGGCAAGTACCATGTTAGAGAAGGCGGGTCTTCTCTTAGCCCTACGTAATCTAGAGAAGGTAATAAAAATAAGTTTTATAATGGGTCATCTCTAAGAATTAATTTGAATTAACTAATTATAGTAAGAAATTGTGTTGATAGGAGAAAACATAAGGTATAATGGAGAAAAATAGTCTTATCTTATTTTTAAGGAATCATTTCTTAGCTAAGAAAAGACATCTGTCTTTTTTTTTCATTCTCTCTTCCAACTAAACGAAAATTTATCGTTACAACCATAAGAAAAGGCTGACATCACTGCATTGTAAGTGGCCTTATGCAGGCTTAACATGTGGTAACTGTGGCCCAGTTTTTTTGGTGGCTCCTACCCCCAGCTTTCTGAGGATGCCGGTTCAAAAAATTTGCGAGGCTTCCAAATTTGTTTAACTTCAACTATTTTGAAAGCCTAAAAAAAATTTAGACCGGCTTCCAAAAAAGCTGGGGGAGGACGGCTTCTCGGAGAAGAAAAAAAAAAGAACTCGGCCTGTGTCGCCACCGATAGAAGTTTCATTAAAGTAAAACTCACTGTGAAGGTGGGGCCTCGATGCTATAGGGCCACACGCGATAGCGAGGGGACCGTCATCAATCAGTCTAGGGGAAACGCCTCCCGGATTTTCCACCGACGTGGGCGCACAAGAAACTCGGGAAATTCAGAACAGGAGGAGGCAGGGCCATGGCGAGGAGGCAGGGCGGGCCTGTATGTACTCTACATGGACCATGGCGAGTTGGCGACGACCGACGAGTCAGGGCGGGCCTGTATGTACTATACATGGACCATGGCGAGGACTGTATGTACCTACTGTGTCTGCTACGGAACCTCACTGTGACCTCGGTGGGGCCTCGATGCCGGCGTAAAAATCTCGGGAAATTTAGAACAGGAGGAGAAGCGATTGTGTGTGTGTGTGTGTGTGTGTGTGTGTGTGTGTGTGTGTGTGTGTGTGTGTGTGTACTCTGTACCTGGACCATGGCGAGGCGGCAGGGCGGGTCGCCGGACGCGGCGAAGGGGACGAGCAGGCGGCGCGCCTCGGGGGAGGGCTCGAAGTCCCTGAACATCTCGTCGCCGGTGAAGTCGGCCCGCGCGACGACGAAGAGCGCGCCCTCGCCGCTGCAGTCGATCTCGAGCCGGCCCCCCGGGCCCACCGCCATCCGCCCCGCCAGCGGGTAGAACGTCACCAGCGCCTTCGCCAGCGCCGCCCGCAGCCTCTCCGGCGCGAAGAACGGCTCCGCATCTCCATCGCCGCTGCCAGGGGACGCCGCCGTGGGCGCGGGGTAGTAGTAGACGAGCGGCGTGTGGGTCTTGGGCACGGCGAGGTCCAGGTTGGAGAGCCACAGCGCGTGCCGCAGCGTCGGCTCGCTCGGCGCCACCAGGGTCTCCTCCACCACCTCCACCTTCATCTCGATCCCCCTTCCCTCCCTTGCCTGTGTGTGCTGGGTTTGGGCGGTCCTCGCCTTGCCTCGCGTGCGTGCGTGCGTGGGTGTGCGGAGCGGCGAAAGAGTGTGAGGGTTTATTAATAGGGAAATCGAGGGAAGTAGTGGCAGTAGACGATGGATATTTTACTTGGGCTTTATTTTCATGTACAGTCTAAAAAGTATTGGACTCTAAATCTAAAAAGTATTTACTTAGTAATTAATAAATTAATAATACACAGAGGTCGCTGTGGTAATCGGTGTCACGTGCGACGGCCTCGACAGGGGAGAGATGTTGTTTGATCGGGGTTTGCCTGCAGGTCGTCTGCGTTGAAGACTGACGTACTAGCGATCAGCTTAAAAAATTGAACTGCGATCTGAAGATCTTGTACTGGCGTAAGTGTCTCGTGGCTAAGCTAGGCTTTTGTTGCAGTAATCCTTTTGGTGTCTCCACTTTTTTTTGTTGCTTCTACGCTGCTTTCTACAGTACTCTAGTATCCAGGTGCTGATCTTCTCTGCATTATTTTTGCACCCGGAAACTAGTTATGTTACGAAACTAGTGGCAGTAGCTGCGTGGTACGAGCCATGCGTAAATTTTGGCGTGTCATTGTTGGGCACAGATTGGCTGACTTTATGAGACTCCAAGTCAGCTGACATTGAGTCACTGACGGGTGGTCCCATCATATACAGGGTCCACATGTCACTGACTCAAAGTCAACCACTACAAAGTGAGCTAATCCTAGCGGGTCATTGTTACCCGTTCCATTACCGACAGCTCGGCTCGTCGTCCTCTCCATTCTAGTGAAACGCGATAAATGCAATTACGCAAACGTGATCTCACCGGTCAGCAGTTCAGTACTGGTCGCTACCGTACATGCAGAACGAGTGCGACTGGACATAGCACCGGTAGACATCAGCCCATCACCGTACAGCAAACAGTTAAAACGATACCCATCGAGACCGATTTTGCGAATCTGCAGGTACTGTTTCCCTGCTTCGCGAAACTGCTAACGAACAGAACGTTCGTGCCAAAACTCTCGCTCATCACAAGAGAGAAATCCGCATGCACGCACGATCGAGGGCTGGTCGTGCCAATTTATGAATGAATATATGTAAGCTAAAATTCGTTATGCTCGAGTCCAAATAAACGGACGCACACACCATCGAGGTGCAGGATGTTGAGATACCACTCTATAGAGCAACAAAGAAAAGAAGCAAACAAATATTAGTGCTGGTTGAATTTTTTGTTTTGAACAGGAAAAAAGCCTCGAAAGGTCTGGAAACTGCATTAAAACAACAACGGTTACAAATTAGAAAGAGACCTCTGGCAACACTTGCACCGTATAAAACCAGAGATTTAAAGATAAGCCCTCTACAATTACAAAAAAGACCTTGGGGCAAAAGGTAGAAAAGCAATCAGGCCTAAGGTGTCCTCCGTCGCTGCTCGCCGGCGACCTCGAAGCACGGACACTAGAGCTAACCACTTGGGATGGCGCTGGCACTACCTCCTGCGCCGAGGTAAAAAAGGCTCCTCCAGTGAAGGAGGAAGAAGAAGCTCAAAGTCGATCGATCGAGCGCAGCAACGCCGTCCCTACGGCTAAAGATAGCGACGAAAAGATCGCATCGCCGCTTGGGCTCTGCTGCCGAGGACACATTTTCCAAAGTCCTCCAACACCGCTTTCGAGTACCAGCAGCAACACCCGCACAAACCTCCACTCCCTCGCCATCAAGGCCAGCAAAGGAGAGGCAATGGAAAGCGTGGCCGCCCCATCCAGAGCGGAAGCGATTTAGGAGAAGGGGTTGGTTCTTCCGTCTGTCATTGTCCACTTCTCTCCGACGCAACCATGGTCGGCCGAGAGAAGAAGACCCCAGAAGAGATGCATCAAAAACCAACGCCCAGCATCGCGTGAACGTGCCAGAGCAGAGACTCCCCCACCACCTCCGGATCTTCGCACCACCCAGCTTGACCTCTCCATCCCCTCGCCTCCATGGCCAATCAGAGGAATATGAAGAAGCTAGGCAGGGGGAAGCAACCAACAATTGATCTATTGGAAGGTGCGGTGGTTGTCATCACCATCTCCAGTATCGACAAGAGGAGCTCAAGAACAGTAGGGGCAAACCCTAGTCTCTAGATCTGGCCGCAAGGACCTAGAGTTCCAGCATCGACAGGCAGAAGTCCCACTATAAACCTACCCCTAGCTAATCCGGCTCCACCTCTCGTCCAACTCCGTCCGGCTATTCCGACGGAGAGGACCAGGGAGGGGCCTATTCTATTGTGGGGAACACTCGGGAGCGGGGGAAGTAAAGGAGCGAGGTGGGAAGAAAAAAATCCTATCCCTCCTATGATTTTGTGTTGGTCGAATGTAGAGGCTTCCATCCACCAAGAGTTCAAGGTCCAAGCACCACAGAAGAGGTGAATGCCATAGCGTGAGATGGAAGCATGTATATCAAAGGAAGATTGCCAGCCAATAATACCAAGGGCGAAACGGAAATATGGATGTTTTTGGGAGGGGGCAAATGACACTACTTTTACCTTTCTAGGTCCTAAAAAATTTTCTTCAATGATTTTTAAAAAATCTAGGGGGCGGTGCCCCCTCTGACATGCATGTATCTCTGCCAGTGGATCGCACCCTCGTCTACTCCGGGTTGGCCGAGCATCATAGTGTTATCATGTGTCTCCACCACTGAAGAAGGCCCACTTTCCCCTTTTCCATCGCTCGAATGGTGAACTCTCGGTCAATAGTGCAACTCACAAGATAGCTTGGTTTAACCTCACAACAAGGCACTTATTAGGGGTTAATACACAAATCACGACCACCTTCCAAGGTAAGCATTACATGGAAACAACACCTTTATGCATCTACCTCCAATGGGCCAGGTCAACCACTAGGGCTTGCGCATCTCATATCAACACTAAGGTGGGTTGGCCTACTCAAGTTAAGTAAACTTGTTGGTAATGAGATTGGTATGATGATGACAATGATCAAATATCGGACAAGTTATGTATCATATAAACAAAAGAATGAGACTCGAAGTTTGTAGTTCAAACAACAGAACATCGTGGTATGCATGGGGGTCATTATGGGAATCCAGATCCCGCTGGAATCGTCAAAGTCGGAAAGAAGAAGAAAAACTAAAAGTGTTCTGGTTAAAGTCTAAATATGTTCAGAGTGATCAAAAAGGATGACTAAATGTTTATATATGTTTTTAATATTAACTATTGGAATTAGTTATAAAATTAATTTTTGGGCACCTTGCACTAATGGGGCAAATCCCCAAAGGGAAAGGGCCCAAGAGGAAGGCCACCCAAAGGGGCATCCGCATCCACCGTCTAGGGATCCCACCGGCCGAGCCTAGGGCCGCCGCGTGGGGCGAGCGATCGGGCGAGCCAGTAGGCGGGGCCCACCCTAGCCATCTGCCACTTTGGTCCACGTGTGTGAGGGCGAGTAGGGCCCACCCGGACTGGACGCAACCGCCTCCTCCCGTAACTGCCACGTGGTGGCCTCCTCCTCCTCCTTCAGTCCCATATTGCCAAAAAAATTGGGAAATTCCTAAGGCATTTTTCAGTTTTCCCCTCTCTATCTCTTCGTTGAATCTCGTGTGCACGGTTCCAAGATGAAGAACACGCGTGAGAGATGACACCAACCCGACACGTCGTCGTGCTGCTGGATCCCAATTCTAGATGATCTACTTTCGCATACCGGGAGGAAGAACAGAGGTCGTCGTTGGGCACCGGACATGTGCGCAACCTCGGAAGTGATGCCACTCGTGGCACTGGAGCTGTCGGGCAAGAGCTAGGAGGTGACATGCGAGGAGCAACACAACCTTGAAGTCGGCTATGAGGTACAACTACATCGCCAATGTTTCCACGAACGTAGAACACTTTCGATCTACAATGGTATGTTACTGAAACCTCTTTCCTATTACTACATGAGTTCATAGATAGATCTTGGCAGTGGTGTTCTGCTAGTTAGATTTTTTTTGTTTTTCTCTACGAACCCCTTCATTTAGTAGATTCACTACTGACAAATGGGTGTGAGTGGTTGTAGATATTCTTATGATGAGAATCATAAGATAATCTTTGTGTGTTTTACCCATTTCATTGTGTTGTCTCCTCTAGTAAGATTAACCATAGGACAAGGTTTAGTTTTCACCTAGATGTCTGGAATCATATTCCTATTATCTTAACACTAGGGTTTAGTGTAAGAAGAATACAATTACAATACAAGTGTGTAAGGTAATGATCACCTCATCACCTGAGTTCTAGGGTTTATTAGATAGACAAGATACTGTCTTTTAACCATATAAACATGTCTATGATTGGTGGACAGAGATGATTCATTAACTATGCATGGGAACATATATTTGACTTACTCTCTAAAGTACCATGACATATCAAGTATATGTCCTAGTTTGAAATAGAGTGTTACATCCACTTAATTCCCCTCAGTATGAAGTAGGTTTATATTCATCAAAGAATTGGCTGTATACATGAGATGAACTCATGAATGGATTTCAAGGAATAGTCACAGGTTGCTCAAATGACTTGGATGAATGGCTTGTATGGGTTTGGCTACTCATTGGCCTAAGACTAATGAGCTGTCAACAAGGTCCACTTAAGCTAGAGTGTAGTTGAAGTAATAAGTTTTCCTATCTAAAGTTGGTACTATCTTGAGGTATAGAATTTTGGGTGTTGTCTGGCTTGAGATCAACTAGGAACTATAGTTGAATCTGGATATAGTCAAGGTACATAGCATGATCAACTCCCAAAGTGAATTGATGGTGATAAGGTGGTCTTGACAATGGTAAACTTGATAAGGCTTTGGAATGGATACTTGTTGATCCAAGCGTACCCACTAAAATTAAGTTCAAGATATTACTTAAGACTTGGTATTAAGTACATATCTCATCCTTATGATGATTAAGATAGAAATGTTGGATTGAAAAGAATAGACAAGTCAAGATTTAGATAGATCAAAGTTTGGTTTATGTATTTTGATGTTTTACTTGCTGCATGACTCCTGTCACTCACAAGTGTTGGTAGAATGAATGATGTGTAAGATAAGGTAGAATAAGGTAAGTTAGGAATGTATTTGATCTTGTTTAGATGGTGTGACCATGTGCTAAGGATTATTCATCACATATGTTAAATGAGATTTAGAGAAGATAAGTTAAGCATCAAGTTTTTTACTTGTTTCATAAGAATGTATTGTGTGTTGATTCAATTTTATTTACGAGTTCTACATCTACCCTCCCTAACATAGAAATTTATCGAAGATTATTTTAAAGTTTAAACACTTAGCATGATGAACTAGTCCTAAATCACTAGCTCAAGTGGAACTTCAATCACTTTGTCAAGTTCTATAAAAAAGGTTTTTGTTCTTCAAGATTTTATATGCATGGATGCAACGCATAGAACTGTGTTCTCCCCATATTTGAGACTATTGAATTTACGGTATGTTACAGCCCCTCCGAGGTTTTGCTGAACTTGTTCATCCGAGCTCAAAAGAGTGATCAAAGTTGGGAGTTCTTTGTCCAAGCAAGATGAGAAGATCGAGATCGAGAACGAGAAAGTGGTCGTGAAGAAAAGGAAAGTGCCTTTTAAACTCTATATGCACTATTGTATTTTGATTTATTTTCTTGCAGAATCATGTTTGTCGGCTTGTTTAGGGGACGCGGCTGGGGGAACGGCCGAGCTCCAAAGATGACACCACCCGTCGGCAACCTGCAATTGCACGATTCGGCGCTGAATACGGACGGCATTTGGGGGACGTGGCCAGAGATGCTGTTACTGCTCCTAGCATATAGATGTGGGGCCATGCCACTACGCTGATGGATTCTATATGCACTCAGTACAAAACTAAAATGGAAAGAAGGGCCTTGATCCAGTTCCAAAAAGAAGACTAGTAGATTGATGCTGCAGGATAATACTCTAACATCTTATATTTCTAAACGGAGGGAGTAATAAGCAAAGGTAACAGAAGTTGGCGATTATTCACCGGTCGACCAGAATAGAATTAGGTCCGTCCGAGCACTGGCCGGGCGGCGCCTTCTCAGCTCGCGCTTTGTGCCGGTATATAAACTGTCCATCGCCATCCGCACGTCCCACGATTCTTTGGTCAAATGGGCTTTTGATTATTGAAGCTAGCTAGGGGAACCGATTCCTGCCGTGGGCCGCGCGCTCGTCGTTAGCCATGTCGTCATCGTCGGTGCGTCTTTGTTTATCTCCGGCCGGGACTGGTCATCTGCCCCGCCTTCGTCTTCGTGGGTAGAGCAGTCACCTTCTCTTCTCGTGGTGAAAGCCTGACCTGCTGCGCATTTTTGTAGGTACTACTAGTATTGGCGAAGAAAGAGTATTTATGTAGGTGGTCCAAGAGCACCGATCTTCACGGTATCTGCCGAAAACTACTGCGAAATCGTACTGGCCCACGCGCGGACTTTGGTTGTGTGAAGCAGCGCCTCTACCTTGGCGAACCTTCCAGGGAAAGATTTCTCGAGTTGTACATCTCGGCTGACGGACGGTAGGGGACTTGGACATCAAAATCGAGCTGTGGTGCTGGCGATCTCGCGAGGATTCATGCACCGAGCGATCACTGTCGTGGCACGTAGTACTACTGTACTAGCATAGATGGCGAGACTCGGAAAGCGCCGGCGGGTTCCCGTCGGCGACGGCGAGGAAGATACGATGCGAACGGACAGAGTGTTTGACAGGAACGGCTGGGCGGAGGAGGCGCCCGCGGCGGCACGCTTCGGTGACATGGCCCGCGGCGTCGTTGTCGGTGATGCGGATCCGCCGGCCGGGGCGCGGCGTCACAGTCGATCTGCGACACTGACTGCGAGGGAAAAGTACTGTACTACTAGTCCGGTCCTGTGACGTGCCTCTCCGTGACCGCTGGGCTGGACGGCGGGGCGACTCCGGCGTGCAGTGCAGGCAGCCGAGACGCGCGACGAGACGGACACAGCTCCGCGCACGCGCGCGCGGGATCGGGCCTCGTCGAGGTCGCTACAGGCCGGCAGGCATCGGACACGGGCCGGCGGGTGGTCTGGGCGCGCTGGCCGTCCGCAACGGGTCGGTAGTCGGTCCGCCTCAAGCTCCAGTTCTTCACTGTTAGCTTTTCAGCTTAACAGAAAACTTATTTTCACTTTGTCACAGTGTTGAATGTGTATAACTTTTCCCAGAAATATGTTGCCAAGTCAATCCTGCTCGTGAAGCTTGTTGTCTCTCATTTTGCAAAAATAGTACTACTACCTTCAACATAAAAAGGATGTCAGATTAGACAAATTTGCGATATCCTTTTTATGAGTATCGGATGCTTATTTAAAATAGAAATGAAACTAAGTGAACTAACTTAGGAAAGTACATCGATGATGGAAGTGCCCCCACTTCCATCTCTAGTTTAAAATTCTGACACGGTTGGAACTATCGCTGAGACTGTTCTGATTTGGTCGCTAGCTATCTCTATACAGAAGACATGCCGAGGGGTATGAACTCTCTATAATTGTACATTCTAGATATTGACCTTTTCAATTCAATAAAATCATAATTTAGCAAACATATCTAGTTTTTCACATTTTTTAGGATCATCGTAAGCCTATTTGAGATAGCCGATTTCTCCCTGATTTTAGTGTATGATTAACATGTTTCCGCCTACTTTCCTGGCTAATACTTTTGATGAGGAAAAATCCATTATATGACATTTTTTCAAAATGGGGAACTTGACCCTGGCACTGCATCAGTTAATATACCTAGTATTTTTTTATTGGAAAGTCCAAAGGTATTCAAAGAAAGTTACACGGAGTTGAGAATGTATGAAACAACGAAAAAAAGAAAAGTAACATGAAGCTATTCATTATGAAGTCTCCTAGTATGCTGCCATCCAGCAACCTATAAATTAAAGTTTTGCGCAACCATCAACAACATCATAGGCTTCCGCCGTGGGAGAAGATGAATAGTTGTATCCAGTATGCAGACAACCAAATAACCTGCAAGAGTTTGTACCTGTTTTTTCTTAAAAACAATACTATTCATGTACATCACCAACATAAAGCTAAAACATCAATATGTATTCTACCCTTATTTCTCCCATCAACCCCATTTTAACCAACTTCCAAACATATTGATGATATTAGTTGGTGGTGATATATTGTAGGTGAAGTATATTATTCGGTAAATAATACGAGCAAAAGGACAATTATAAACAAGTGCTCTACAGTCTCCAGTGAGTAACAAACCCAACACTTTTACACCCATTCCGTTTACTTTTAGCTAGATTGTTTTTTTTAACATAACTTTGCTATCTAGGAACCACATGGAAGATGGGCTCTAAATCCACCCTACTCGGCCGCACATTTGTAAACCTTATGCTGAACGATACTTCAAAAAAATGTTTAGCCAGCCCACTCTGTCATCGTTGGACAATGATCCTAGTGCTCACGTGCCAAGGTGTGAAACTTGATTTGTCAGTTTGAAGGACCGGAACAGAGGGGCTGATATTCTGACAGCATAGCAAATTCAGTCCAGTCTCCTTACCCTCACGCTGATCTTGGTGTGGAAGCAAACAAGGCCGAAGGCGTAACTGACTCGTGGCCGTCGTAGACTTAGGCTGAACTTGTAGGTCAGGCCGAACGGGACTGGTCGGCCACCATCTTGCGTACACAGTATAGCCCAACGTGCGCCCCATTTGGACTAGTAGAGAAATGTGGCCTATTGGGCTCTCCGTAAGGTCCAGCTTCTAACTCCATGTCTTTTCTCAAAATTAAAATAAAATGTAACTTCATGATTGTTCCGATATATAAAGATATTACCTACAATGCCACCGCGCAGTGAAATCCTTACCAACCGGTTCGTTCTTTTTTTTTTTCCTTCACAAGCCTTCTCTCTCCACCGTAGAAGAGCAGCACGGCTCGCGGTCGCGGGGAAACACAGGTACGACGCCTCGGTCGATCCGCGGAGGCTGCGCTGAAGACGAGCAGGTCCAAGGCCTCTTTATCGTCCCCTCTGGTGGGTGGGTGTTGAGAGGGGGAGGGAGTCGATCCGCGGAGGCCGCGGGCGGCGGCGCTGAAGAGGAGCAGGTCCACGACCTCCATGACGGCCACAGGAGAAGGTGCATAGGGGAGACCCGCCCAAGCGCGGCGGCGGTTGGCGGGGGCATGGCGGTCGAGCAAAGCCTGCATCCATGGACAGGTACACTGATGCTGGTGGTGCTATCACATCACTACAAGCAGGAACTGACGGGAAATAATACAAGAGATTATGACAGTGGTGAGTTGGATGGCCAGTACCCTGATGCAGAACGACCGCGTCCTACCGGCGGCGGGGAAATCGCCAAAGTACAGGACCATGCCATAGTCACGGGCCGACGTGCACGAAACACTGATCTGTAAACAAGTGCCGGCAGTAAATTCAGAGGCATGAACTGAATGAGCAGGCGAGGAAGGAGATGAGACAAACCAGGTTCGCTTCTACAATACAAAAAAATTGAGATCTGTCAGTAGGCCTGTAGTGTAAAGTTCAATGTGTGAGGTTCTCTATTTTTTCTGATAGGTGAATAACTAGATAAAATCTCTGTGAGTTTTTGTTTCCTTTAGACGTTCGAGATTTGACACATGGAATCAACAAGAATGGTCCATGTCTAGCTTTCAGTTGTTTATTACTTCTAAATTTGGATTCACATGTTCTTCTTGTTAGGGAAGTAGTTAGATGCAAATGTTTCTGAACAATGAGTGACGTATAGTTTTTATTGATAGGAACGATTTATGGAAAAAGTACAACATTTCCAAATTACTATTTTGAACAATCTGAGTATTGAGTTATTTTATTATAAGGTAATTTTACTACTCCCTCCGACCTATATTAGTTGTCTTGGATTTGTCTAGATTTGGATAAATCTAGACACTATTTAGTATATAGGTTCATTCAAATTTTGACAAATCCAAGTCTACTAATATAGGTCGGGGGAGGTATAATTTGAGAATGTTGACCTGGGTGAACATAATATGGTCAATAAATTTTGTTTTTTGTGAAAAAAGGAATAAGTCATCGTTTGTTTTTGGATAAGACCTTAACTGATCCATTCTCGGAACTGATTGGTGATATTTTAAACATATAAAAATAAATGATCCTACTGTTATTCAATCATTTATAACATTTATATTTCTCAAACACAACATGATGAGTAACTGTGTTGAGTCATAAGTTGGCATATACTATACACAAACAGGGTTGCACAAAAAATTAGTGACCAAATAAGTGCCATCAGACTCTGTTACAATGCATGGGCATTTGAATTCGCCACTCATGCTTATAGAAACTATAACTACATTATTACGGCGTGTGGTACAGTGATGAGTGTGTTGATTTGTATTTGTCATGAATGTTAATACTATGTGTTATATTCTATGATAACAATGAACGAGGGGCAATTGTCGTGTTGATCTAGAAAATAATATTCCCTTCGTCTCAACATAAAAGTCTGAAGTTTGTTTAAATTCGCATATATTTAGACACTATTTAGTGTATAGATATATCTAAATTTAGATAAATTTGTGACATCTTTTTTTGGACGGAGAGAGCTGTTATAAGAGCATTTATTATTATATAGAAAATTAATTCAGGCATTGCATAAAACGTGCATGTGCACGTGCTTGATTACTAGTAAAGATAAACGAGAGAGTTGATTTGGAGGATGGGCTCTGTTGGCGTTCTGTCGACGTGGGAACGTTTCGTTGGGAACCCTAAGAGCAAGGTGTGAACAACACAGCAGCAAATTTTCCCTCAGTAAGAAACCAAGCTTATCGAACAAGTAGGAGGAAGGAAACGTCTCAAAGGTGTTGCAAGCAACTTGGAATTCTGCACAACACAAACTCAAGACTTTGCCCCAATAAACAGTGAGGTTGTCCATCTCACTAGTTGCTGTAACTAAAGATTAACTGTACCTGCTAGTTCGATAAGCTCACTAGAGGTGTTCAATAACTGTGGTTTGCAGCAAGTAAACAATAACTGTGGAAGATGTATCAATGGTAAAGATTGGACCGGGATCCATAGTTCACTAGAGGTGTTCTCCTTAGATAAAAAAACATGGCATGCTGGATAAATAAATTATAGCGGTACAATTGACAGGACTGAGCAAGGCATAACAATGTAATACTACACATTCATGATCCTATAAGATTCAATTGGGCAATACAACAAGACACATAGACCGCCATCCAACTGCATCTATGACTAGAAATCCACATTCGGGTTATCATCTGAACCCTATCCAGTATTAAGTTGCAAGGAACATATAACTGCTTTAAGCAAAGTGTGTAAGGTAAACGATCCACTTGTTCCATGAATAAGAGACCATTGTTTTCTCCCTAGTGGCAACAACACATCTACAATCTTAGAGATTTCTATCACTTTCCTTAGATTAAATAGATGCATGAACCCACTATCTAGCATAAATACCCGCTCTCGGAGTCACTAGCATCTACTTGGCCAAGATAGCTACTAGAAATGGAGAGCATGCAGGATCACAAACAACACATACATGATAGAATCAATAAGAGAAAACCATTAATAAATCTGACATAGTAATCTCAATATCCATCGGATCCCCGCAACCACAGCATGCATGATTACAAATAGATGATCTTTATCATGAATGAAGCTCACAAGATCTAGACATGATAGCACAAAGTAGGAGATACAACCATCTAGCTACTACATGGACCCGTAGTCCAAGGTGAAACTAATCACACTTCATACCGGAGGCTGGCATGATGAAGAAGAAAGCCTCCGGGATGATCTCCCCTCCGACAGGGTGTCGGGAAGAGCTTCAGATCCCCCGATCTAGGGACGATAGTGGCGGCGGCTACATACATTTTCGTGGAATATTGATCGGATACTTGGTTTTTTTGCATCAGGGGGTCTTTATAGGCGAAGAGGCAAAGCAGGGGGCGGCCAGGATGGTCACCCCCCAGGCATGGCTAACCCTAGCCCGCGCCGCCAGGGGGTGTGGCCCCCTGGTGCCTGATACGTTGGAAACGTATCTATAATTTTTGATGCTCCATGCTTGTTTAGTATCTACTTTGCTTTACTTGTCTACACTTTGAGGTGCTTTTTACATGTTTTCTGGTACTAACATATTAACAAGTTGCAATAGTGCCAGATGCCTGTTTTCTGCTGTTTTTGGTTTCAGAAAAGTTAGTAAAGAAATATTCTCGGAATTGGACGGAACAAACGCCAAAGTCAATTACTTTCTGTGGGGAACAAAAAGTCTAGAGTAGAGCCGGAGGGGCCGGCCAGGGGGGGGGGGGACAGACCCACCCCAGGCACAGGGATAGGTGGGCCCGCGCCTAGCTAGGGTTTGGTGGCCCTGGACGCCTCCCGGTCTCGCCCCTTCGCCTATAAGAAGACCCCGATGCAGAAACCCTGAGCAGCCGATCAGAAATCCACGAAACCGTCTGTAGCCGCCGCCACCATCGTCCCTATATCGGGGGGGTCTGAAGCTCTTCCCGGCACCCTGCCGGAGGAGAGATCATCCCGGAGGCCTTCTCTCCGGTATGATTCATGAGTAGTTCCACCTTGGACTATGGGTCCATGTAGTATCTAGATGCTTGTATCTCCTCCTTTCTGCTTTCATGTATAGATCTTGTGAGCTCCGTTCATGATCAAGATCTAATCTATTTGTAATCATGCATGTTGTGTTTGCAGGGATCCGATGGATATTGAGTTTATTATGTTGGTTTGATTAATGGTTTTATCTTTATGATTCTATCATGTCTATGTTGTTTGTGATCTTGCATGCTTTCCATTGCTAGTGGTTATCTTGGCCAAGTAGTTGCTAGTGACTCCAAGAGGGAGTATTTATGCTCAATAGTGGGTTCATGCCTCTAGTTTCCAAGGGAAGTGACAGAATTCTCTTCGGTTGTAGATGTGCTGTTGCTACTAGGGAGAAAACAACGATCTCTTGTTCATGGAACATGTGTACTGTTTACCTTACACACTTTGCTTAAAGCAGTTGTCTGTTGCTTGCAACTTAATACTAGAGGGGGTTCGGATGATAACCTGAAGGTGGACTTCTAGTCATAGATGCAGTTAGATGACGGTCTATGTATATTGTTGTATTGCCCAATCAACCTCATAGGATCTTTCTGGCTAGTAATTGCATTGTTATGCCTTGCTCAGTTCCTGTCAATTGCCCCGCTATAATTTGTTTACCCTTCATGCCATGTTGTTTATGTTGGAGATATGCCCTATAGGCAATAATAAATATAGTTATTATTATATCTTTGTGTTTATGATAAAAGTTTACATTCATGTTATAATAGTATTAACAAGGAAACATTAATACTTGTGTGATTTGTAAACTAAAATAGAGTCCCTAGTAAAGCCTCTTTATAATACTAGCTTGTTGGTTAATAAATGATTGTGGTTTCCCTATCATGAACATTGAGATGTTATTAACAACAAGATCATATCGTTAGGAGAATGATATGGTGGACATACTCCTATAGATAAGCTTAGCATAAAGATCAAGTCATTTTAATAGTTCAATTGCTATATGCTTTCTGATACATAGTAACCTAATTCCTTAGACCATGAGATCATGCATATCACCTTCACCGGAAGGATGCTTTGATGACATCAAACACCACACCGTAACTGGGTGGCTATAAAGGTGGCATTGAGTGTTCGGAAAGTATTGGTTGAGACACATGGATCAAGAGTGGGATTTGTCCATCCATATGACGGATAGATATACTCTGGGCCCTCTCGGTGGAATGTCATCCAATTATCTTGCAAGCATGTGACTGGCTCACAAGGTATCACATATCACGGGAACGAGAAAAGAGTACTTGTCAGTAACGAGGTTGAACTAGGTATGCAGAGATACCGATGATCATAACCTCGGATAAGTAAACTATCGTGAGACAAAGGGAAATTGGTATCGTATGTAAGTGGTTCATTCGATCGCAAAGTAATCGTAGAAATATGTGGGAGCCATATGAATTTCCAGATTCCTCTATTGGTTATTGTTCGGAGAAGTGTCTCGATCATGTCCGCATAATTCACGAACCGTAGGGAGACACACTTAAGGATTCGACGTTGTTTGAGTAGTTATGGAATGATGAGTAAGAGACCGAATGTTGTTCGGAGTCTCGGATGGGATCCAGGATATCACGAGGAGATCCGAAATGGTCCGGAGAATAAGATTCATATAAGGAAAGTCCTGTTTCGGGGTTGGAGAATGGTTCCGGTGTTTTCATCGGGAATGTTCTAGAAGGTTCCGGAATGTTCGGCACTCCGGAGGGGAAGGGTACATGAATGTGTTATATCAAGTTGGTATGATTGCATCATGTACTAGGTGTCATCGCTGAACAAAATAAAGGGTTTAATCAAATCCTAGTTTGAAAAGTCAAACGCCAATTTGAAAAGTCAAACGGCTATTTTGGAAGGTGGAGGGGAAGTAGGAAACCTACTTGGGGAGTAGTTCCTCCCCTCCACCGCCGGCCCACTTGGGAAACCGAGTTGGGGAGGGACTCCCTCCTGGCGCCTCCACCTATATAAGGAGGGGCGGGCTGCCCTCCTAGCACACAAGTTGCCCCTCTAAACCTAACCCCTGGCCGCCCATAGCCGCCGCCTAGGGCACTCGCCGCCGCCGCCTAGGGCCAACCCTAGCCGCCGGCCATTGCCCCTTCTTGGTGCGTCTAAACCCTAGATCACCGAGGCTCTCTCTCATAGTCCACCATACTCGCTCCGGCTTAAGGCGAAGCCCTGCGAGATCTCCCCTCTGCTTCCGGTACCACGCCGTTGTGCTGCCGGAATCGCGAGGAGAGTGCTACAACCTCCGCTGCCTGCTGGAACAAGGGAGAGGAAGGTCTTCGTCGAGTACCGAACGTGTGACCGACTGCGGGAGCGCTTGAGCAGCAATACGGAAGGATCGTCTCACGCGATCTTGAGATCGGAAGAAATCGACTACATCACCCACGAGAATCCGCTCTTGTTAAACACTTTGGAATCTTCGAGGGTGAGTTATTCCATCGACTCGTTGCTACAATCTAGTAGATAGATCTTGGCTTGTTTGTTTGTATGCGGTAGAAATTTTTTGTTTTCCATGCTACGAAACGCTACAGTTTATCTAAGGAGAGCACCTCTAGTGAACTATGGACCCCAGTCCAATCTTTACCATTGATACATATTCCACTGCTACCTGCTACTTGCTGCAAACCTTTACCTTCCACACCATACGTTTAATCCTTTGTTACAGCAAACCGGTGAGCTTGACAACCTCACTGATTCGTTGGGGCAAAGTCTTGAGTTTGTGTTGTGCAGGTCTCCGCGTTGCTTGCAACATCTGTGTGACGTTTCCTTCCTCCTACTAGTTCGATAACCTCGGTTTCTTACTGAGGGAAACTTTCTGTTGTGCTGCTTCATACCTTGCTCTTGGGGGTTTCCAACGAAGCATCCCACGACAAGTACTGGGAGCCATCAAGCTAATTTATGGCGCCGTTGCCGGGGAACTAAAAGGCCATCAAACTTCTTCCTCCTCGAAGCACCCTAAATTTCAGGCTGGTTGGGAGGCTAAGGACGTCTTCACTAGGGGAGTCCTTCACTTCCTTTCTCTTTACTTTGTTTTTAGTTTGCTTTGTTTCTTTTGCTTTGTTTTGTTTGCCTATTTTCAAAAAAAAACCAAACAATTTAGTCTAGTTTGGTTTGCTTGCCTTATTCAAAAACACAAAAAAATTAGGTCCTGCTCTAGCTGTTGCTGCTGTTTTTGGCTTGCCCACCTTTGCCAAAATGAACTCTGCTGAGAACACCAAGTTGTGTGCCTTCACTAGCACCAACAACAATGATTTCCTAAGCACTCCCATTGCTCCACCTGCTCCTGGTGCTACCTTTTATGAAATTAAGCCTGCTTTGTTGAATCTTGTGATGAGAGAGCAATTTTCTGGTGCTGGTTCTGATGATCCTGCTGCCCATCTTAATAGCTTTATTGAACTTTGTGAGACGCAAAAGTATAAGGATGTAGATGGAGATATTATTAAGCTCGGGCTTTTTCCTTTCTCCTTGAGGGGAAAAGCCAAAGAATGGTTGCTATGTTTGCCTAAAAATAGTATTGATTCTTGGACTAAGTGCAAAGATGCTTTTATTGGAAAGTACTATCCTGCTAAGATTATTGCTATGAGAAGTGACATTATGAATTTTAAACAGCTTGATAGTGAACATGTTGCTCCTGCTTGGGAAAGAATGAAATATTTGTTTAAAAATTGCCCTACTCATGGACTCACTGCTTGGATGATTATCCAGACTTATTATGCAGGTTTGAACTTCTCCTCAAGAAACCTGCTGGATTCTACTACTGGAGGTACCTTCATGGGCCTCACTTTGGGTGTTGCAACAAGGCTCCTTGATAATATGATGGCCAACTACTCTGAATGGCATGTTGAGAGAGCTCCACATGGTAAGAAGGTAAATTCTGTTGAGGAAACTTCCTCTTTGAGTGAAAATATTGATGTTATTATGGCTATGCTTGTTAATGAGAAAGCTCCTCTAGATCCTAATAGTGTTCCCTTAGCCTCTTTGGTTGCTCAAGAAGAGCAAGTTGATGTGAACTTCATTAGAAACAATAATTTCAACAACAATGCCTATAGGAATAATTTTGGTAGCAACAACAATTATAGGCCTTATCCTCCTAATAATGGCAATTTCTATGGAAACTCTTACAATAATGCTAGAAGTGCCCCCTCTGAACTTGAGGTCATGCTCAAGGAATTTATTAGTAAACAAACCACTTTCAATAAGACTATAAAGGAAAAGCTTTTAACTGTTGAGAAAAATATATCCTCTTTGTCTGAAGCTCAAACTTCCTTGGTTAATAAAATGGCTGCTAAACCTGAAACTATGGAAAACACCTTTGCTAATGCTCATGCCATACAGGTTACTATTGATGAAAATGTTAGGCTGCTAGCTCAACTTCATGCTAGGTGGGAAAGGGAAGCTGAAATTGATAGAAACAATAGTGTGTGCACTATCACCACTAAACCACAAGTAGCCCCTATTCCTCCTCCTACTATGCCTACCACTAGTGATGCTAAGTTTGACTTTGATATTGATGGTTGCAATATTTCTGAAGTGATTATGTTCCTGCAAAAGCTTGCTAGAAGTCCTGATGCTAGCGATATGCATGTTGCCTTTACCAAACACATTACACATGCTCTTGTTAAGATTAAGGAAGAGAAGCTAAAACACAAATCTTCTATTCCTAGGAAAGTAGAAGATAGTTGGGAACCCATTATTAATATGCAAGTGAATGACTTTGATCTCAAAGCTTCATGTGATCTTGGTTCTAGTGTCTCTATTATGCCTAGGAAGATTTATGAAATGCTTGATTTGCCACCATTAGAAGATTGTTATTTGAATGTCTCACTCAATGATAATGCTAAGAAGAAACTCATGGGGAGTATTAATGATGTTCTCATTATGGTTAACAATGCTTATGTCCCTGTTGATTTCTATGTTTTGGATGTTGAATAGAATGCTTCTTGTCCTATTACTTTGGGAAGACCTTTTCTTAGAACAGTTGGTGCCATCATTGATATGAAAGAAGACACCATAAAATATCATTTTCCATTCAAGAAAGGTATTGAACACTTCCCTATGAGAAGAGAGAAGTTGTTTTTTGCTCCTCCTTTGAAAGCAAGGTTTGATGTTAATGCTTCCTCATTTGAAAATACTTGATTCTTCTTGCTTCTTGTGCCTAACTTAAAGGCGTTAAACAAAAGTACTTGTTGGGAGATAACCCAAGAGTTTCCTTGTGTCTTAGAAGTTATTACTTCTGTAATGACCTCTCCTTATCCTTTGTGTTTGCTTTTTGTGCCAAGAATGACCTCTAATGAGAGGGAAGTAAGATTTGGGGAGTTGCTGTCTCGAAACAGATTTCTGTCCTCCACCAAAAAATTCCGTGAGGAGGCTCTATAACTCGGATTGAGCTAAAAATGTACGAATAAATCCCCCAGTATGTTGTCTAACTTTAGTTAGTTCAACACTTTTTGATTTGAGCAACATAAGATGTTCGAAAAAATTTGTTTCTACCTGCTGGTCTGTTTTGACAGATTTCTGCCATTATTTGCATTTGCTTCTTATTGATTCCTTTTTGAGCTCTCTTCAGGTAAATTGAGTTTCTTTGAAGGGGTTACTATAGTAGCTTGTGTTTTTAGTGAAAAGCCTTGCTGTTCCAAAGCTTTGCCAATGGTATAATATCTTTTGAATACACTAATGTTGCTAATGAAGATTGTGTGAAGTTTTGTATGAAGGACAAATTTCAGGTGTAGAGAGAGAATGATGCAATGAGATGAAGAATGGACAAAAGCTCAAGCTTGGGTATGCCACCATGGTGTCACCCCAAGAAATATCCAAGAGGTACAAGCGTCAAAGCTTGGGGATGCCCAAGGCATCCCCTTCTTCATCAATAAAAAGCTTAGGTCTGTCTAGACACTTTGTTTTTATTGTTTCATGCACAATTGTGTTGTTCTTGGAGCGTCTTAGTTTTCGTTTGCTTTGCTTAGTTTGTTTAGTTTTCTTTAGTAGTTTGGACCCCTGTTCTCGCTATGTTGTTTTGCAAATAAGTTTGCTTGGTGTTTGGAAAGGAGTAGTAAGTTCTTGCTTGAAGTGCAAGAGGAGCTTGTATTGACTGTGACTTAGACTTTAGCATGACATGCTAGGTGTTGTTTTAGCATTATGCTTAGTGATTATTGCTGTAGCATGTCTTGTTCCAAACAACTGGGATTGCTTAGTGTGCCTTGAAGAAATTATGCGTTGTTTTAGCATCCAAAATCATAGTATTGTGGTATTCTCCTTTGATGTTTTGCTTGGGTTGACTTGGCACATGCTCACACCATGTTATGACTATGACAAGTCACCATTAGCCTCTATGATCATTTAGTCCTTGACTTGTAGTACCACTCTTTGCTTTGATTAGTTTGCTTTGTTGCATTGCATGATTATGGCCATTATTGCTCTCTTAGTTGGTTGCTCCCAGTCTTTTGCTAGCCTCCACTTGTATGAGTAAGTTCTACTCATGCTTCCAACCCCCAAGAAACCAAGTTATTCCAAAGTGTCCACTATAAATTTCTATGCATGGTGTGTTACAACATTCCAAGTATATTCTTGTTTTCAACTATCTTCCAATTAAAAACTATTTTGTTATGTGAAAACTTAGTGATTAAAGCCCTCACGAACTTGATGGCACACTTTATTTTCCCCCCTAATAAACTTGAACCATTGTGACAACTTTGTTGTATATGCTTGCACTTATAAGTTGGAATTAGCAGAACCGTGCTGTCGCAGGGAACGTTTTCTCACCGGTGTGAAATAAAGAGGGAACTTGTAAGTCCATGGAGTTTGTATCTTGTGTTAGAGAAATGCCTGGGCCGCTAGCCTAAGCCATGCCTAATCAAGGTGGAAACTTGCAACATCACCATACTGACATCTATGAAGCATTCTTCTTATAAAAAAAGAGAGACACATTGAGAAAAGAGGAAAAAGAGAAAAAAGCACCATATTCCCATGGTACATAAGAAGAATTGCTGAGATGCTCATTGTATGCTTGCCTTGTCATTTTGGTTATGAGAAAGCTCTTGTACCATGTGCAAGGGGTACACCCCATTGGCGGTTCTCAATGGTATGCAAATACTTACAGTGACAAGAACTTACCTGGACCCAAAGTTTAGTATGCATGAGGTGTGGCCCTTGTATTCAAGGGGCATGAGATTGCCATCTTATACTTCGTCAAGCATATACTCCAGCTTTTCCACTTTAACCTTAACCACTTCAAGATGCTTATGATAGGGGCAATGAGGGCTGAAAGCTAACAAGCACCATAATTTTTGGAAGCTCTTTTTGAAACTTGTAATCACTACTTCCTTTACAAAAAAAGACCTTTCTTTCACCATTATTGAGTCTCCACCTTCTACCTTTAGGCACCATTAAGAGAGCATAGTTGTCATTCTATGTGCAGTGTTCTAAAGCTTATTTATTGATGCATATTGTGATATTACTTGTTCTTGTACTACTTGTTTCTAGTCACCTTGTGAACTTTGCAGGTGTCCTATGCATTATTGCTACTCTACGAGGGACAAGCTGATTGCCACTATGCTATTTTTTCTACATGTGAAACAAACAAACGTTTTTCAATGCATGTTATTCATGATCTTTGTTTGTAGCTTGCCATGTTGCATGCATAGTTACTATGTCCTATTGTTAGAACTCCACCTTTTATGCACATGTTTAGAGTTCTTTGATCCCAGCTTTCAATGTTTGCAAATGGTTGGGTCTTTATTGCGAGGGTGCATGCCACCTTAAATTATTCTTTTTATCACTTACCTACTCGAGGACGAGCAGGAGTTAAGCTTGGGGATGCTGATACGTTGGAAATGTATCTATAATTTTTGATGATACATGCTTGTTTAGTATCTACTTTCCTTTACTTGTCTACACTTTGAGGTGCTTTTTACATGTTTTCTGGTACTAACCTATTAACAAGTTGCAACCGTGCCAGATGTCTGTTTTTTGCTGTTTTTGGTTTCAGAAAAGTTAGTAAAGAAATATTCTCGGAATTGGACGGGACAAACGCCAAAGTCAATTACCTTCCGTGGGGAACAAGAAGTCGGAGGAGGCGGAGGGGCGGCCGGGGGCAGACCCACCCAGCCGAGGCGGTGGGCCGTGCACAGCTAGGGTTTGGTGGCCTGGCGCCTCCCTCTTGCTTACTCGCCTATAATAAGCCCCCGATGCAGAAACCCTAAGCACCCGATCAGAAATCCACGAAACCATCTGTAGCCGCTGCCACCATCGTCCCAAGATTGGGGGGATCTGAAGCTCTTCCCGGCACCCTGCCGGAGGGGAGATCATCCCGGAGGCCTTCTCTCCGGTATGATTCGTGAGTAGTTCCACCTTGGCTATGGGTCCATGTAGTAGCTAGATGGTTGTATCTCCTCCTTTGTGCTTTCATGTATAGATCTTGTGAGCTCCGATCATGATCAAGATCTAATCTATTTGTAATCATGCATGTTGTGTTTGCAGGGATCCGATAGATATTGAGATTATTATGTTGGTTTGATTAATGGTTTTATCTTTATGATTCTATCATGTCTATGTTGTTTGTGATCTTGCATGCTCTTCGTTGCTAGTGGTTATCTTGGCCAAGTAGTTGCTAGTGACTCCAAGAGGGAGTATTTATGCTCGATAGTGGGTTCATGCCTCTAGTTTCCAAGGGAAGTGACAGAAATCTCTTCGGTTGTAGATGTGTTGTTGCTACTAGGGAGAAAACAACGGTCTCTTGTTCATGGAATATGTGGATTGTTTACCTTACACACTTTGCTTAAAGCAGTTGTCTGTTGCTTGTAACTTAATACTGGAGGGGGTTCGGATGATAACCTGAAGGTGGACTTCTACTCATAGATGTAGTTGGATGATGGTCTATGTATATTGTTGTATTGCCCAATCAACCTCATATGATCTTTCTGGCTAGTAGTTGCATTTTTATGCCTTGCTCAGTTCCTGTCAATTGCCCCGCTATAATTTGTTTACCCTTCATGCCATGTTGTTTATCTAAGGAGAGCACCTCTAGTGAACTATGGACCCCAGTCCAATCTTTACCATTGATACATATTCCACTATTACATGTTACTTGCTGCAAACCTTTACCTTCCACACCATACATTTAATCCTTTGTTACAGCAAACCGGTGAGCTTGACAACCTCACTGATTCGTTGGGGCGAAGTCTTGAGTTTGAGTTGTGAAGGTCTCCGCGTTGCTTGCAACACCTGTGTGATGTTTCCTTCCTCCTACTGGTTCGATAACCTCGGTTTCTTACTGAGGGAAACTTACTGTTGTGCTGCTTCATACCTTGCTCTTGGGGTTTCCAACGAAGCGTCCCACGACAAGTACTGGTTGCCATCAGTGCCTCCCCTCCGTCTTGTACTATGGCTCCGGGTTCCCCACGGTAAAATATTGACTTTGTCTTTTGTCCCGTCCAATTTCGAGAATATTGATTTTCTGCCTTTCTAGAACCAAAAACAGAAGAAAAGAGGCAACTGGCACTGTGGCATCTTGTTAATAGGTTAGTACTAGAAAAAATATAAAAAACACCTCAAAGTGTAGACAAAGAAAAGCAAAGTAGATACTAAACAAGCATCCCCAAGCTTAACTCCTGCTCGTCCTTGAGTAGATAAGTGATAAAAAGAATAATTTTCGAAGTGACATGCACCATCAAAATCAAGATCAAACCATTTGCAAGCATTGAAAGCTGGGATCAAAGAACTCTAAACATGAGCATGAAAGATGGATCTCTAACAGTAAGACAAAGTAACTATGCATGCAACATGAAAGGCTACAAACAAAGATCATGAATAGCATGCATTGATTGTTTCACATATAGAAAACATGGCATAGTGGCATTCAACTTGTCCCTCATGGAATAGCAAATACATGCATAGGACACCTTCACAGTTCATAAGAGTGACTAGATACAAATAGCACAAGAACAAGTAATATCAACAATATGAATCAATCAATAAGTCTTGGTACAATGCACATATAACTAAGAATGGCAACTATGCTCTCTTAACTGGTGCCTAAAGGTATAAGGTGGAGACTCAATATAATGGTGGAATAAAAGCCCTTCATAAAGGGAAGTAGGGATTTCAAGTCTCATAAAGAGCTTCCAAATATTATGGTACTTGTTAGCTTTCAGCTCTCATTGCCCCTATCATAAGCATCTTGAAGTGATAAAGGTTAAATTGAACAAACTATGGAGTATATGCTTGACAAAGTATAAGTTAGAAATCTCATATCCCTTGAATACGAGGGCCTCACCTCATGCTACTCAACTTTTGTCACCTATAAGTTCTTATCATAGTAAGTACATGTGTATCATAGAGAACCGCCAACGGGGTACCCCTTGCACATTGAAAGTGCAATGGACGTCGCCTAGAGGGGGGTGAATAGGCTTTTTAAAATTATTACGATTTAGGCTCAAGTAAATGCGGAATAAAACTAACGTTTAATTTATTGAGCACAAAACCTAGCCACTAGGTTCACCTAAGTGCACCAACAACCTATGCTAAGCAATACAAGCAACAAGGTGATAGCAAGGTAAAAATACTTCAAGCACGATGGCTATCACAAAGTAAAGAGCATAAGTAAAGGTCTCGGTTGAGAGATAACCGATGGACGCGGAGACGAAGATTTGTTTCCCGAAGTTCACTTCCAAAGAAGCTACGTCTCCGTTGGAGAGGTGTGATGGCGCAATGCTCTCCGAACGCCACAAATGGCTCACCTCGAGGTGTGGTGGCTCGATGCTCACACAACGCCACACAAGGCCTCACCCCGGATGCGGAAGCACACAACTCACCGACGCCACAAAAGGCTCACCCTATTCTCCCGAGTGTGCACCACAAAAGGCGGGCACTCGCTCCACTATGGGACGCTTGAGGGCGGTCATCGAACCCGTACAAGATTGGGGCTAACTCCACAACTCAATTGGAGGCTCCCAACAACAAAGCCACAAAAGGCTACAATGCCACACAAGGCCAACAACGCCACAAAAGGCTACAAGACCACAAAAGGTCAACAAGACCACAAAAGGTCAACAAGACCACAAAAGGTAAACAAACCAACCACACAACCGTCTAGGGTTCCAAGGAACCAAAGAGAAACAAGCCCACAAGCTTGAACTCACCGAATCTCCGAGGAGAACTCAAACCTATGCACCAAATGCAAGGGCAAGTCCTTCTCTCCCAAATTCCAACAAAGCTACAAAAGCTATTGGGGGAATAAGGGAGGAAGAACACAAGAGGATAACTCAAACCTATGCACCAAATGCAAGGGCAAGTCCTTCTATCCCAAATTCCAACAAAGCTACAAAAGCTATTGGGGGAATAAGGGAGGAAGAACACAAGAGGAGAACACAAAACTCTCCAAGATCTAGATCCCAATGATTCCTTCACAAAGAAGGGATTTGACTTGGGGGGATTGTAGATCTAGATCTCCTCTCACTTTTCCCTCAAAAAGATGTAAGAATCATTGGAGGGAGAGGGAGTAAGAGAGCTCAAATAGGTCAACAATGGTGGGCAAAAACGAGCTCAAAAGATGGGGAACCATTGGGGAAGAAGCCCCCCTTAAATAGGACAAGGAAAAACTGACCATTTGGGCCAGATTCGCGCCCCCACCGGAACTTCCATAGAAACACAAGTTACTGATCCTGACCGGAACTTGGGTCGGAACTTGGGTTGGAACTTGGGCCAGAACTTCCGCTCAAGCAAAAACGCAGGATACCATTGCACGAAAACTTCAATAACTTTTGATTCCGGACTCTGTTTTTGATGATGTTGGGCTCGTTTTGAAGAGAACGAAAAGATCTATAAGATTATGCAAAGAAACATCATAGTCCAGCATGGAAGGATAAAACAAAATTGAGAAAGTTATGACGTCTCTAGAAGCGATGAACCGGTAAAAACTCCAAAACCCAAAACACAAGAAGATGAGCTTGGAAACTCCGATTGGGATGAAACCAATTTAGTTAGGAATATAAAACCAAGAGAACCCAACAAAATGTTAAATATTTGATACCAACAAGGGAGAAAATATCAATTATATATATGTGAAGTATCCCCCAAGGTGTGGAGCCGGAAAACTCGCAAGATCAAAAAACCGCAATAAGATATGCAAGGGAAATCCTTGGACGATGAACTAGAGCTTGTTATGATGATGAACACAAGCTCTAGATCCTCTCATGGACAAGAACCAAATAAAAACCAAGAAAGATGATGCTATGAATGCAAAGGTTTGAGCTCTCTCCGAACGATGCAATCAAGACACCCGCTTGAGAGCCCCTCTTGATAGTACGACTATCTATCCTAAACCCGGTCTCCCAACTAACAACACGAGACCAGAAAAAGAGAAGCCCTATCAAGAACATACCTTTGCCTTGAGCAACACACTTTAACTTGATGTAGACCGTCTTGTTCTTCTATAGTGGGAACACCTTTCTTGATAGCTCTTGCTTGATGAAGATGAAGACTTGCGAATTGCTCCCCCATACTCCATGGGTAAACCTCTTCTTTGAACTTGTCTTCATCACCCCATGATCATGAGGATGGCAAGCTTCAAGCATGAGATCTTCTAGATATGGCGCATCTTGAGCTCGCCCTTCATCATCTCTTCTTGAGGTTGATCCATCTTGATGCAACTCTTTGCACATGTCTTGATCAACCTTCAAGCCCCTTCTTTCTTCATGATTCCAATGGGCACAAAGCCCTTGGACATTTCTTCATCTTCCAACCTTGAGACCAACACAAGGCCCAAGCGATGCCAATGGACAAACCTACAAGTGAAACTCAATTTACACATTAGTCCATAGAGATTGTCATTAATTACCAAAACCACACATGGGGGCATACATGCCCTTTCATTCTCCCCCATTTTGGTAATTGATGACAATCCCTTTACAAGGGTTTAAATATGACAATTAATGACCAAAGAGGTTGCCCAACATCAAATACTACACAAGTATGTGATGTTGGTACAACCACAATATATAGAGCAAACTCCCCCACAATCTATGCATGTGTGATGAACTAGAATTTCATTGCATAGATTGCCAACCGTTACCGTTGGTTGAGTTTCCTCTATATATTTAACATGCAAAGCAACCACAAAGATGCAAGAGCATGAGAGGCAAATGCTTAAGAACACACCCAAAGTAAAGGCCGAGTTCCCTTAAACCCTCCAAAACTTCTCCCCCATTGGCATCGATTGCCAAAATGGGTGAAAAGTTCTAGACGACCAACATAGTGAGAATTCCTCCAAAGGTGTGCATATGCACAAGTCAAATGATGAGAACTTGGGGAGGAAGTAAAACTATATTGAGGACCCAAAGAAATCGAAAAGAAAATAAAGAGAAATAAGCTTCAACAAATGAAGCGAGCAATCAAAAGATCCAAATGAAACAATTGAAACACCAACAAATGATGTCAAATGGAAACAATCAATAAAAAGAGTGTTTAAATGAAAATAGATAAGCTCTCGAAACTTTGTGCAAAGATTAGAATACTTGTATTTGAATACAATATGCACAAATATGGAATCCTCGCTCTCCCATAAGCATTTAAACCACAAGAAATGAGAAGGAAGGAAAATGTGCATTATTAAATGAATTAGAGAAGCTTCCCAAAGATTGTGCACCAATTATAGTAATTGTATTTTGAAACAACGTGCACAACCATGGAATCCTCACTCCTCCAAAACCATTTAACAATGCACACAAAATACAATAATTTGGAAGCCACCGAAGAATCAAAATGAAGTAAGAGGTGATTTCCAAGAAATGCAAAAAACAACCAAATATTGATGTTCTCTTGTGTGTATAAATTTCTAGGTGGAAAATATCACAAAGACATATGACCACAAAGAAATATGCACAAACAAGATAGATGCTCAATAAAGCACATTGAAAGGCAAAGAGGAAGTCATAGAATATACCAATAAGATGTTTTGCTTGAAAGCATGCCCAAGGGCTCTAATATATCTTATTGTACATCGATGAGCTTCAAACACCAAAAAACTCCATACAATACAACTATTCTCAAGGGAAGAAGGGGATAGAAGGAATATATGGAGAAAGGCAACAAGTATCACAACATAGAAATCAACTTGGCAAGATAGAAATCAACAAGTATCAAAAATACTCACTATTGCACATGAGAGATATTGAGGAAACGATATGCAACAAAATTGCTAGATTGACATATTTGGGATTAGTGAATCATGAGCATGATTTAGTATAGTCCCCATTATATGCACTCATCTCAACATACACACATTTGCAATAGAAATACCTATTCAAATCCAACTCAAGAAATCCAACATATGGAAGAACACAAACTCATGCCAACAAGCAACCTACACAAGGTTGGGAACAAGATATGTATGCATGACTGAGATATACTTGTTACCGAGATATAATTGGTAGGATGAAGATATGAATTCGTTGATTGTCCTAGCTTGCATCCAATTGACATGTAGACGCCACTTCTTCCTTGTTCACGATACAAGCACCCAATATATATCCCAATGTACCTAAAACACAAATAAGTACACTATGGTCCCCAAACAAATTGAGTCCAAAGTAGTTAGTGAAACTACAATACATAGGAGAGCCCCTAAACAAATATGTGCATATTGATATGAAATTGAATTTCATGCACATCTTAGCCCATTAGGATTTGGTGGAGTTTCCCCTATATATTGGATCAAAGAAAGCAAGCATGCCATAATATATACAAGAAGTAAATATGCATGCATAGGCTTTCAAGAACCAAAAGGAGATACAATTTGAACAAAAACACCAAGTAAACCAATAAGACACACACAAAAGCGTGACTTGACAAAAGGTGTCCAAATTGTATTGAAGAGCCAAATCAACACATGAAAGAACACAAGTTCAACAAATGAACTCGAAAGAGCCAAAGAAAAAGGATAAGAAAAATACCAAGGCTCAAGTATTTATCTCATCCTAAAAGAACAAAACAAGTGAAACGGAATGAGATAAAGCCAACTCCCAACGAGAGCAAGGAAATAATAACCAAAACAAACTCTTCACACTTTTCATGATGGCACACAAAGTACCAACACAAAAAGGATCGACCTTCCAAGCAAAAAACGGATCAAATTAAGAAGCATAAAACAATGTTCTAGATAATATAGGAGAGCTCCCCCATAAGTAGAGCATTATATATAATTTTGCCTTTGAATGCAAAATGCCCACAAATGAGATCATCACTACTACCTACACTAAGTAAAACACAAGGGGAAATAAATAGAATAAGAAGATCCACAAGAGGCAAGGAAAGCTTGGGAGCAACTAGACAAACATTTTATTGGCCAAAGATAAGATAAATAAGAAAATACTAAAACAAATATGATCAATGAATTCTACCATATATTAAATACTAATTGTCCAAGGACAAGAAGTAATAGGAATAATTTTCCCAAGGTAGTTTGCAAGGATATCCAAGATCATATTCACAAAAAGAAGCATATAACAAGATAGGAATTAAGCTTGATGCTTCGAAAGAGATTCTTGATTGCTTCAAATAGTCGCACAATCACTAGTGATTGGATTAAATAGAAGCAAGTGGTTCCCATGAGGATATGTAGATCCAAATATGAGGAAATACATACCAAGAATCACTCTCACAAACAAGATCCAAAAGATGAGCAATAAAAACATTTAAGTAAATTGGAACTTGTATGAGCAAATGTGCCACATAGGAACTAGATAATTCTCAATATTAAATCTAAGTGGCACTACCTCAAATGTACACATTTTCTAGGTTTGTAATATGCAAAAAAGCATATGACTCCCCCATAATGTGATAAACCAAGAAATCTCAAAAAGAGGCAAAAAGATCAAAATAGAGGTATTAATGGACATTATGGAAACTTGAGTTTCTCATGAGAGAGACAAACCACATAGAGACAACGAAATGACTACTAAGTGGTTTTTCTCATGTACACATATTTTAGGATTGTGGAATGCCCAAGCATGACACTCCCCCAAAAGGGAATAGTACATTAATCCCTCACAAGAGCCAAATAATATACCTACTAGAAACAATAAAGGCTCAAAACCAAGAAACACAAATACATGGTGTGCCAACCAACATACACAAAGATAATTCATAGGTCAATATAAGTAAGTGGGAAGCACAACATGTACAAACACATGCAAGGTACAAAACCAACACATGCACAAGGGATCAAGTAACTATAAATATAAAGGATTTTAGCACAAGTTAACGGAAGGAGGAACATTGGATAAGGAATAGAAGCATGATAACCAATGACTTGACTTTGACAACAAGAATATAACGGAGATCCCTCAATTCTTCATAAGGTAGACAAGTCTCCAATGCCCTCCAAAAACACATATTGATCAAGTTTTAGCTTGTTGGTCCCCAACCAAGTTAGGTCCTAAGAAGTTAGTCACAATAGGCTTGGCCACCCAAATGGTTCTTCTCTTGACACCACTTTGGGCACTAACAAATTTGGCAAACACATTGCCCATCTCATCCTTACGAAGAAAATAAGCATCATCAATCAAGATAGGATGAGATGAGGAGATACCCATGGTGCATGAGGAAGAAAGGTGCCCCTTCTCACGGCATATGTAGCAAGTTCTTCTCTTGCCATCTTTCTTCTTGGGAGGAGCTGCACCATGAATAAGAGCTTGAGGCTTCTTGGGAAGTGGCCCATCTTGAGCTTGTGGAGGAGCTTGAGGCCGCTTCCCTCGTTGCTTCCCACTAAGAGGCTTCTTCTTCAATGGGCAATCCCTCACATGATGCCCTTCTTCCTTGCACCTGAAGACACAATGTTGGCCGGATTCTTCACTTGTCCTTGGACCTTCTTCTTGTTGCCCTTGTGCTTCAACGAGTTAGTGGGCTTTCTCTTGGTGTTGGAGTTGAATCCAAGCCCACTCTTGTCACTTGGGGGACGTCGCACACTCAACATCTTCTTGAGTGTGGTCTTCCCTTCATGACACCTTTTCAAGTCATTCTTCAAAGAAGTGACTTGAGCCTTGAGCTCTTTGGCTTCCTCTACATGGTTAGTATCAATAACAACACTATAGGAAGTAGAAGCTTTGTTAGAGCAAAAAGGCAAGGAATGCAATTCATCACAAGATATAACATGGTTATGAGTGGATGAATCACAAGGACTAGCACATGGCAATATAACATTGGGAGTAGATATAGTGCTAACGTCCACATGAGGCCCACTAGATGTTACCTTTGACACAATGGCCTCATGAACTAACTCTAGCCTACCATGGGAGAGTAGAAGATCCTCATGCGAGCTTTAGAGCTTGGCATGACTTTCTTCTAATCTCCCATAGTTGCTTGTTAGCAAAGCAAGTTGAGCCTTTAGCTCAACATTCTCCTTCAAGATAGATGCTTCACAAGAAATAGAGTTAGTAGCACAAGCATCATCATTTAAGGCAAGAGGTGAGGTCAACTTGGAGAGCTCTTTAGAATAAGAAGATTTAAGTTGCTCATGTGACTCGGTGAGTTTGATGAGCTCACCCTTGATGACCCTAGAGCCATTGTTGAGGTGGTCAAAATCCTCAAGGAGTTTAGCATAAGTAACTTCAAGTTCATCATTTTTAATTTGAAAGGAACGTGCCACCTCGAGATCTCTATCATGAGATTTCTTCACTATAGATAGCTCTAGAGCAAAGGTCTCCTCAAGAGATTCCTTAGTGGTTTGTTCCACTTCAAGAGCCTCATTTAGGTTTGCAATGTCATTAGCATACTCACGCTCAAGACTACGCATTTTGTCAATAGTATCCTCATGCTCATTAATAAGTTGCCTACTTTTTATAGCATAGGTCAAGATTTCAATGAAAGTAGAGCAAGCATTTTTATTAGGATGAAGATCACGAAGGACTAGCCCCCCTTCTCTTTTAAAGAAGCAGCATCATCATCATCTACTTCATGATCAACATTCACATCATCATGAGATATATTGGGATCCAAAGGAGAGGTTACCTTTGAACCCTTAGCCATGAGGCACACGTGAACATTGGGAGAATATGATGATGGGGGAACACATGAAGCTCCAATGGCAACCTTGCCTTGGCCCACACATTCTTCAATTTCCTCTACATGGTTAGCAACACAAGTACTAGAGGAAATAGAAGAACATTCATCATGGCAACAAGGCAAAGCAAGCATATCATTATGAGACATATTCAAGGCATTTCTACATGATATGCAAGGGCAATCAACACTAGGATGTAAATCACATATGGTCCTACAAGTGTTCATGCCCAAAGATACAACATTGCAATGAGATAGAGACAAAGAATCATGAATGGAAATCTCACTATCTACATTGCAAGTTCTATCACCACTCACCATATCATTACCTTGTGATAACTCACATGTTGGTGAAGTGGAAGAAGATGAGAACTCATCGCGGCCGGAGGTGGATGGAACACAATCATCCTCATTAAGCTTGGACACATCATATTTTGCTTGAAGCTTGGTCCAAATATCATGAGCATTCCGAAAAGGCATGATTGAGGAAAGAACTACAAAGCTCACAACATTAACAAGCACATTAGAAGCTTGAGCTTCGAGATAAGAGTTTGTATTCTCCTCCAAAGATAGATTTTGGGGATCCTTAGGAGGAGACAAGCCCATATCTAGAATTCGCTCAATGATTGGGTCACTAAGCATGCGAGTATGCCAAACATCATAATGTGTGCCATCAAAAGTAAATGTGTGAGAGTGCACTAAACCCCTAGGAGACATCTTTACTATCGAGGCGGTGAAGCCTAAAAGCGAGAGACCTTGATCTGATATCAATTGAAAGTGCAATGGACGTCGCCTATAGGGGGTGAATAGGCTTTTTAAAATTATTACGGTTTAGGCTCAAGTAAATGCGGAATAAAACTAACGTTTAATTTATTGAGCACAAAACCTAGCCACTAGGTTCACCTAAGTGCACCAACAACCTATGCTAAGCAATACAAGCAACAAGGTGATAGCAAGGTAAAAATACTTCAAGCACGATGGCTATCACAAAGTAAAGAGCATAACTAAAGGTCTCAGTTGAGAGATAACCGATGGACGCGGAGACGAAGATTTGTTTCCCGAAGTTCACTTCCAAAGAAGCTACGTCTCCGTTGGAGAGGTGCGATGGCGCAATGCTCTCCGAACGCCACAAATGGCTCACCTCGAGGTGTGGTGGCTCGATGCTCACCCAACGCCACACAAGGCATCACCCCGGATGCGGAAGCACACAACTCACCGACGCCACAAAAGGCTCACCCTATTCTCCCGAGTGCGCACCACAAAAGGCGGGCATTCGCTCCACTATGGGACGCTTGAGGGCGGTCACCGAACCCGTACAAGATTGGAGCTAACTCCACAACTCAATTGGAGGCTCCCAACAACAAAGCCACAAAAGGCTACAATGCCACACAAGGCCAACAACGCCACAAAAGGCTACAAGACCACAAAAGGTCAACAAGACCACAAAAGGTCAACAAACCAACCACACAACCGTCTAGGGTTCCAAGGAACCCAAGAGAAACAAGCCCACAAGATTGAACTCGCCGAATCTCCGAGGAGAACTCAAACCTATGCACCAAATGCAAGGGCAAGTCCTTCTCTCCCAAATTCCAAGAAAGCTACAAAAGCTATTGGGGGAATAAGGGAGGAAGAACACAAGAGGATAACTCAAACCTATGCACCAAATGCAAGGGCAAGTCCTTCTATCCCAAGTTCCAACAAAGCTACAAAATCTATTGGGGGAATAAGGGAGGAATAACACAAGAGGAAAACACAAAACTCTCCAAGATCGAGATCCCAATGATTTCTTCACAAAGAAGGGATTTGACTTGGGGGGATTGTAGATCTAGATCTCTTCTCACTTTTCCCTCAAAAAGATGTAAGAATCGTTGGAGGGAGAGGGAGTAAGAGAGCTCAAATAGGTCAACAATGGTGGGCAAAAACAAGCTCAAAAGATGGGGAACCATTGGGGAAGAAGCCCCCCTTAAATAGGACAAGGAAAAACTGACCGTTTGGGCCAGATTCGCGCCCCCATCGGAACTTCCGGTCCCCCACCGGAACTTCCGGCAAATAGAAACACAAGTTACTGATCCTAACCGGAACTTGGGTCGGAACTTGGGCCGGAACTTCCGCTCAAGCAAAAACGCAGGATACCATTGCACGAAAACTTCAATAACTTTTGATTCCGGACTCTATTTTTGATGATGTTGGGCTCGTTTTGAAGAGAACGAAAATCTCTATAATATTATGCAAAGAAACATCATAGTACAGCATGTAAGGATAAAACAAAATTGAGAAAGTTATGACCTCTCTAGAAGCGATGAACCGGTAAAACCTCCAAAACCCAAAACACAAGAAGATGAGCTTGGAAACTCCGATTGGGATGAAACCAATTTAGTTGGGAATATAAAACCAAGAGAACCCAACAAAATGTTAAATATTTGATACCACCAAGGGAGAAAATATCAATTATATATATGTGAAGTATCCCCCAAGGTGTGGAGCCGGAAAACTCGCAAGATCAAAAAACCGCAATAAGATATGCAAGGGAAATCCTTGGACGATGAACTAGAGCTTGTTATGATGATGAACACAAGCTCTAGATCCTCTCATGGACAAGAACCAAATAAAAATCAAGAAAGATGATGCTATGAATGCAAAGGTTTGAGCTCTCTCCGAACGATGCAATCAAGACACCCGCTTGAGAGCCCCTCTTGATAGTACGAATATGGTGCTTTTTTTCTCTTTCCTCTTTTCAATATGTCTCTTTTTTATAAGAAGAAAGCTTCATAGATGTCATTATGGTGATCCTGCAAGTTTCCACCATGATTAGGCATGGCTTAGGCTAGCGGCCCAGACGTTTCTCTAACACACATACATAACTCCACGGACTTACAAGCTCCCCTTTTATTTTACAACGTTGACATCCATAGGCAAAAGAACATGCTATCAACTGTGTACAAAGTACAAGTGCAATGTTGAAAGTGTTCCCCGTGACAGCACAGTTATGCTAATTCCAACGTATAAGTGCAAGCATATACAATATAGATGACACAATGGTTCAAGTTTATTAGGGGCAAGAAAAATAAAGTGTGCTATCAAGTTCGTGAGAGCTTTAATCACTAAGTTTTCACATAACAAAATACTTTTTAATTGGAAGATAGATGAAAACAAGAATATACTTGGAATGGTGTAACACACCATGCATAGGAATTTATAGTTGACACTTTGGAATAACTTGGTTTCTTGGGAGTTGGATGCATGAGTAGAGCTTACTCATACAAGTGGAGGCTAGCAAAAGACTGGGAGCGACCAACTAAGAGAGCAATAATGGCCATAATCATGCAGAGCGACAAAACATTACTAATCAAAGCATAAAGTGGTACTACAATTCAAGGACTAAATGATCATAGAGGCTATGGTGACTTGTTATAGTCATAACATGGTGTGAGCATGTGCCAAGTCAACCCAAACAAAGCATCAAAGGAGAATACCACATTACTATGCTTTTGTATGCTAAAACAACGCATGATTTCTTGAAAGCACACTAAGCAATCCCAATTGTTTGGAAAAAGTCGTGCTACAACAATAATCACTAATAATAAGGTCAAAACAACATCTAGCATGACATGCTAAAGTCTAAGTCACAGTCAAAGCAAGCTCCTCTTGTACTACTCAAGCAAGAACTTTCTACTCCTCTCCAACACCAATCAACTTATTTGAAACAACACAGTGAGAACGGGGGTCAAAACTACTTTATTCAAGCAAACTAAACAAAAACTAAGATGCTCCAAAAACAACACAACAGTGCATGAAAAAATAAAATGAAGTGTCTAGAAAGACCTGAGCTTTTTATTGATGGAGAAGGGGATGCCTTGGGCATCCCCAAGCTTTGATGCTTGTACCTATTTAATATTTCTTGGGGTGACACGGGGTGGCATACCCAAGCTTGAGCTTTCGTCCATTCTTCATCTCATTACATCATTCTCTCTCTACACCTGAAAATTTTCCTTCATACAAAAACTTCACACAATCTTCATTAGCAACATTAGTGTGTTCAAAAGATAATAGACCTTTGGGTTTAGTTTTAGAATAGAAAAACTTTCACTAAAAACATAGGATACTGTAGCAATTCACTCAAAAAGCTCAATTTCCCAAAAATAACCCAAAAAGGAATCAATAAGAAGCAAATGCAAATAATGGCAGAAATCTGTCAAAACAGACCAGCAGGTAGAAACCGATTTTTTCGAAGACCTTATGTTGCTCAAACTAAAAAGTGTTGCTCTAATGAAAGTTAGCTAACATACTGGGAGATTTATTAGCAAAATATCAGCTCAATCCGACTTACAGAGATTCCTCACGAATTTTGCGGTGGAGCACAAAAATCTGTTTCGGGACAACAACTCCCCAAATCTTACTTCCCTCTCATTAGAGGTCATTCTTGGCACAAAAAGAAAACAAAAAGGATAAGAAGAGTTCATTACTGAAGTAATAACTTCCAAGACTCAAGAAAACTCTTGGGTTATCTCTCAACACGTACTTTTCTTTAACGCCTTTAAGTTAGGCACAAGAAGCAAGAATCAAGTGTTTTCAAATAAAGAAGCATTAACACCAACTCTCTTGATCCTACCTTTCTTACCTTTCTTCTTCTCTTTAGGGAATATGTTATTGCTTATTGGAGAAGCAAAATTCATAATGCCTTTTCCCACATCTATTATTGCTCCAAGGTGTTTCAGCAGGGATCTTCCAAGTGTAATTTGTCCTTTTCCTATACATTCAATAACAAGATAATCAGTAGACAGCATTTCCCCTAAGATTTTTGTAAACACATCCTCAGATATTCCGATGGGTAATAAAGTTGCATTATTGGTAAGAGATATTTCTTCTCCTCCTTTAGAAAGTCCCCAAAGACTCAAAGACTCATAGATATCTTTAGGCATAAGGAAAAATTCAGACATGATATTACAGCGAGCATCAAAAGTTTCACTATTTATAGAAATTTTTATTGTAGGAAACCATTTTGAAGGCTCAGAGTTTATTGGAACATAACCATGGTGCTCTCTAAGTGTGTGATAGCAACTATTCAAAGCAGCTATACTGGACTCAAGAGTGTTCAACCTAGCATAAATGTCTATAAAAGAAGAATCAGACTTGCTAGGCATATTATAAATTATAATCAACTTCTTTATGGCATTCAAAGCTTCTTCCTCAGTACATCGAAAAATATCTTTCTCAGCTACAACATCCAAAGCATATCTATAACAAAGAGAAATACCACTGTAGAAACTATTAATAACCAAGCTAAGACTCATCTTAGGCTCAGTTTTCCTTTGTAAAGTAGAGAATATAGACCAAGCTTCTTTGGAACTCTCTTCACTTCCTTGCTTGAAAGTAAAGATCCTTTGCATAGGTGATACAGGGATTGGACCAAAACCATACATGGTAGCAACTAGAGCAGGGACTAATTTTTTTGTGTTTTTGATAAGAGAAAGCAAACCAAACTAAAATATTTTTTTGGAGTTTTTGATAAAAATAAGCAAACAAAAACAAGCAAAATAAACTAAGCAAACCAAAAACAAAGTAAAGAGAAAGGTTGTAAAGGACTCCCCTTGTGAACACGTCCTTAGCCTCCCCGGCAACAGCGCCAGAAAGCTTGTTGGCGCTCTGTCGACGTGGGAGCGCTTTGTTGGGAAACCCCAAGAGCAAGGTGTAATGAGCACAACAGCAAGTTTTCCCTCGGTAAGAAACTATGAAGAGGGAAAGAAGCGTCTCAAAAGGTGTTGCCAATGAACCTGCAACACAAACTTAAACTCAAGACTTTGCCCCAACAAGATGAGTGGGTTGTCAATCTCACCGGTTCTTTGTAAAAGGATTAGCAGATGGTGTGAGCGGTAAAAGGCCTCGGTAACAATACAATACTAGAAATTCATGATCCTATGATATTGATTGGGCAATACAACAAGATGCATGCATAGCCATCCAAGGCATCTAAAGAAATCAACCACCTTCCAATCAGAAACCTCGGTATTGTTGCAAGCAACAGACAATAGCGCTTTAATCAAAGTGTGTAAGGTAAACAATCCACTTGTTCCATTAACAAGAGACCATTGTTTTCTCCCTAGTGGCAACAACATATCTATAACCTTAGAGATTTCTGTCACTTCCCTTAGATTAAATAGAGGCATGAACCCACTATCTAGAATAAATACCCCCTCTTGGAGTCACTAGCATCTACTTGGCCAAGATAGCTACTAGAAACGGAGAGCATGCAAGAGCACAAAAAACACAGACATGATAGAATCAATAAGACAAAACCATTAATCAATCTGACATAGTAATCTCAATATCCATCGGATCCCCGCAAACACAGCATGCATGATTACAAATAGATGATCTTGATCATGAACGGATCTCACAAGATCTAAACATGATAGCACAAAGGAGGAGTGATACGTCGGAAACGTATCTATAATTTTTGATGTTCCATGCTTGTTTAGTATCTACTTTTCTTTGATTTGTCCACACTTTGAGGTGTTTTATATGTTTTCTGGTACTAACCTATTAACAAGTTGTCACAGTGCTAGTTGCCTATTTTCTTTTGTTTTTGGTTCCGGAAAGGCACAAAATCAATATTCTCGGAATTGGATGGGACAAAAGCCAAAGTCAATATTTTGCCGTGGGGAACACGATGCCGGAATACGAGACAGAGAGGACTCACCAGGGGGCCACACCCCCTGGATGCGCAGGTGGGCCCACCCCGCGTCTGGGGGGTGCAGCCACCCTGGTGGCCCCCTTGCCTCGCCTTTTCGCCTATAAGAAGCCCTCGATGCAGAAACCCTAGGCACCCACTCAATATTCCACGAAACCGTCAGTAGCCGCCACCACCATCGTACCTAGATCGGGGGGATCTGAAGCTCTTTCCGGCACCCTGCCGGAGGAGAGATCATCCCAGGGGCCTTCTTCTTCATCATGTCAGCCTTCAGTATGAAGCGTGAGTAGTTCCACCTTGGACTACGGGTCCATGTAGTAGCTAGATGGTTGTATCTCCTCCTTGTGCTTTCATGTATAGATCTTGTGAGCTCTGTGCATGATCAAGTTCTAATCTATTTGTAATCATGCATGTTGTGTTTACGGGGATCCGATGGATATTGAGATTACTATGTCAGATTGATTAATGGTTTTGTATTATTGATTCGATCATGTCTGTGTTGTTTGTGATCTTGCATGCTCTCTGTTGTTAGTAGCTATCTTGGACAAGTAGTTGCTAGTGACTCCAAGAGGAGGTATTTATGCTAGATAGTGGGTTGATGTCTCTACTTAATCAAGGGAAGTGACGGAAATATATACGGTTGTAGATGTGTTGTTGCCACTAGGGAGAAAACAACGTCTCTTGTTCATGGAACGAGTGGATTGTTTACCTTACACACTTTGATTAAAGTAGTTATCTGTTGCTTGCAACTTAATATTGGAGGGGGTTCGGATGATAACCCAAAGGTGGAATTCTAGTCATAGATGCAGTTGGATGGTGGTCTATGTATATTGTTGTATTGCCCAATCGAATCTCATAGGATCTTTATGTCTAGTATTTCATTGTTATGCCTTGCTCCGTCCTGTAAATTGCCCTGTTGTAATTTGTTTACCCACCATGCCATGTTTGTTTATCTAAGGAGAACACCTCTAGTGAACTATGGACCCCGGTCCAATCTTTACCATTGATACATCTTCCACTGTTACTATTTACTTGCTGCAAACCATCATCACCTTCCACACCATACAATTAATCCTTTGTTACAGCAACCGGTGAGATTGACAACCTCACTGATCGTTGGGGCAAAGTCTTGAGTTTGTGTTGTGCAGGTTTCCACGTTGCTTGCAACACCTTTGTGCAGGTTTCCATGTTGCTTCCACCAGTATGTTAGATAACTTTCATTAGTTTAACACTTTTTGATTTGAGCAACAGAAGATTTTCGAAAAAAATCGGTTTCTACCTGTTGGTCTGTTTTGACAGATTTCTGCCATTATTTTCATTTGCTTCTTATTGATTCCTTTTTGGGTTCTTTTTGGGGAAATTGAGCTTTTTGAAGGAGTTGCTACAGTAGCTTGTGTTTTTAGTGAAAAGTTTTGCTATTCTAAAGCTAAGCCTAAGGGTTTATTATCTTTTGAATACACTAATGTTGCTAATGAAGATTGTGTTAAGTTCTGTATGAAGGAAAATTTTAGATGTAGAGAGAGAATGATGTAATGAGATGAAGAATGGACAAAATCTCAAGCTTGGGGATGCCACCCCGGTGTCACCCCAATAAATATCCAAGAGGTACAAGCATCAAAGCTTGGGGATGCCCAAGGCATCCCCTTCTTCATCAATAAAAAGCTCAGGTCTTTCTAGACACTTCGTTTTTATTGTTTCATGCACAGTTGTGTTGTTCTTGGAGCGTCTTAGTTGTCGTTTGATTTGCTTAGTTTGTTTAGTTTGCTTGAATAAAGTAGTTTGGACCCCCATTCTCGTCATGTTGTTTCAAATAAGTTGATTGGTGTTGGAAAGGAGTAGAAAGTTCTTGCTTGAGAAGTGCAAGAGGAGCTTGCATTGTGTCACATCCCAAGATTTTCCAAATCTTGTAATGTGAAAATAAATGAATAAAATAAAAACTTTGTTTGATTTTAGGGCCAGAAGAAACTTTTTGAATTTAATTGGAACTTCAAACCAATTTGAATCAAATAAATCCTAAAGGGATTTATAAAGATAAACATTTATTAAAGAAAATTAAAATGTTTTGGAATTACTATTTTGGATCTTTTAATAAAAGATTTGATTTTCAAAAGAAAAGGTGGATTTATAAATAAAGATTATTTTATAAAGCCAAATTAAACCTTGGCCAAGCTTTTGAAAATAAAACACTTTGTTTTGATAAAAATAGCAAAGGTTTATTTAAAATAAAATAATAAGGATTTAATATCCAATTTTTATTTAAATAAAAGGTTTTACCATTTTAATTAAAACCTCAAAACTTATTAAATTATTTTAAATAAGTTTTCCAAGTATTTTATATTCTCAAATGAAACCCTACTGAATGGTTTTGGTACTTTTTTTTAGATTTCAAAATAAAGTTTTTAACAAAACAAATCCTATTTGGTTTAATAACTAAGGCCCATTTTATTTAATTATTAATGGACCTTATAACAAAAATGTTATTTTATTTTAAACAAGCTTTCCAAGTATTCTTTACTTTCAAATAAAACCTACTGACTTGGTTTTGAAAATATTTGGTTTTCAAATGGAGATTCTATTTAAATAAATCAAACCCTATTTGATTAAATAACTAAAGGTCCAATTTATTTAATTAATGAATGGATCCTAAAAAGAATAAAATTATTATTTTATTTTGAGGATTTGGGTTATGTTGATAAACAGAACCAAGTTCAAAGTTGTGAAGTGTGGTGTTTGTTTGAATTGATTTGGTTGATTGGATTGTTTGTTTGAATTTCAAATCAGTAAATAGAAATAGAAAAGATAAAACAATCAGACAGAAAAAATAGAACAAAACGACCCAGCCCGGCTAAAAGCCCACCCCAGCCCAGTCCAGCCCACCTGCCCCCTCGCTCCGAACCGTTTTTCTTCACCGCAGAAGCAACCCGCGAGGACGCTGACAAGTGGACCCCTCCCCCTCACTTCCTTTCTCGCTGGCAAGCAGACCCCACATCCCCAGCCATCGTCTTCAACGAGACCCCGTCGCCCTGCCGTTGCAGTGAGATTACTCCGACGTTGATTACGCATGAAGGAGGCTTTGATTCCTTGCAATGACCATGCCCCTTTAAACGCCAGTGACTCCTCTCCACTTCCCCTTTGTTTCCCCATCTCAACACGCCCCCAGGCCGCGGAATTTTGCCCTACACTCCCTCTGCTCCGACGACGCTCCGGTGAAAATTCCGGCGACCCAACGCCGCCCCTTGCCTCGTCGACCTCGCACACATACTCCACGCATCCAGGCGCATCTCCCCGTGCCATTCATTCATCCGCGAGTGCCCTGTAACCTCGGCTTCGTCGACACTAAGCGTGCGCCGCCGTCTGCCATTGCTCCGTCAAGCACCCCAGGTGAACTCCGACCGCCCTAAGCTCTCTCAAGGATGCACGCATCTTCCCCAGGTCATTCCGCGTCTAACCATGCCTCCACTTTGTTTTAGCCCGGTCCTAAACAACGCCAGCAGCGACGCCTGAACGCATCCGACGCCAGGAGCAACTCCGGCGAGCCATTACTCTCACCTCCGTGCGCCCCTTCGCCAGCCAGTGCCTTCTTGAGCTTCCCCAGGCGTCTGTGAACACGGTGAGCACATTCTTTTCCTCCCTCGCTTCCTGTAGCATCGACCCGCGTCGTCCGTCGCCGCCATGCCGCCATGTCAATTGTCAGCGCCCGCCTTAGCCTAGTTGCTGAACCGTAGGATGAGAAACATCGCTAGGATTAGATCTGATCGAACGATGCAGCGTCCATCTGTGCCGCCGTTTCGGTTAGATCCAACGCACCCCGTAGCCGATCCGAGCGAACCGTTATTGCCCAATCAGGGACAGCCACGTGGCCAGTTTCTGTTTAAAACAGATTTTGAAACCAGATTTAAATGCCATTTTGAAACCTTGTAACTTTCAAACCACACGTCCAAATTTTACAAATTTTATATCAATGGATTCAGTGGAACAAGCCCTAGCCAACCATGCCCTTGGTTTAGCAAAAAGCTTCTGGAAAAATGTTTGTTTTTGCAGAAACATTTGTATGCTTGTTAAGATTATAAAAATTGTTTAAAAATGAATTTGGGGATGAAATCTTGGGAAAATGGTGTGATTTGAACCTACTAACATTGGGAACCACTTTGTGGATTCAAAAATGAATTTGGTGAAACAAAATAATGAATCTTTGATTTAAAACCATTCCTAGTCAAATAGAAATGTGGTTTATTTATTTAAAAAATGGTTTTGGAAGAAAACCTTTGGAAAATGTTTTGTTTTAAACTCACTGACCCCAAAACCCCAAGTTTTGTGATTTGAAAACATATTTGGTGAACCCTATAGGTTAATGCCTTAGTAAAAATATTCCTACACCACATAAAATGATACCTTGCTTTGAAAATGGTTTACAAAGTGAAAACTTTTGCAAATGACTTTGCCACTTTACAAAATGACCAATAGGTGTTTCCAAATGTTTATGACCCATTAGGAACCACTCCTTCAAACAAAACAAAGTTTGGCATGCTTGCATGCATTACTTTGACTTTGTCATTTTATGTGTTGTTTTGCTTGTTTGGTAGATTGAGTTTGTGCCTTGCTTGATTGATTTGTAGTGACTTGAAGAGTGTGATTGTTGCAAGGACAAGGAGTGAACCTATACTCTACCAAAAAGGCAAGTGATGCTCATACTTTTGTCCCATTACTTTCACTATGCATTAGTGATTTTCTCTAAGTAAAACTTGCATGGAATTTTGCCAAGTATAAACCTTGCTATAGGAAAACCTAGTAGATGGAACCTTAGTAGAAAATTCCTAAGTTAAGATTCCTACTACTATCAAGCTTAGCCTAGCTAATAGAAAACATGGGTGGACTATATATTCACACTATGGAAAAATTCCTAAGTCTGAGGACTTGTGTTTTGTTTAATAAAACAACTAAGTTAATGAATCACCTGGGTGGAATGGAAGGAATGGTTTGTGTTGAGTGGTTACACAAGGCCAGAGGACTGGTGAACCTTGTGTATCTCACTTGTGGATGGCCACCCAGGAACAAAGAGATTTGAGATGTCAAATGTTGAGAAGCTTCAAGTGTAGCCACTTGGCATTATGGGCTCTGCCTGGATCATACAGGTTGCAAGAACTTAGCCATATGGACAGTGGGTGGTAGTGTTTGATAGGTTGGAGCGCGTACATTTTGGTCTAAGGGAAGGCTTCTGAAAGATCTTGTCTTGGGAAACCAAGTCTTGTGGGGAAAGTGCACCACCTCTGCAGAGTGTAAAATCTAAGTACTTAGCCATGTCCCTGGTAAAGGACAATTTGAGCATCAAGACATGGAAGCAATCAAGGATATCATCATTCAAATTTCTAAGATAAAAACTTGTGGTTTGAACAAGGGTTGTTTGAAGTCTTCAATCTTTGATTGAGAGATGCCTTGGTTAAAGGATCTACAATCTTTGATTGAGAAAAATGATTTTGTCAAAACAAAAACTTAGTATTTTCAAAATGATAAGGAAAATCTATTTTGAGCAATGCAAGCCTCAACTCCACTTAGCCAAATGCATGTAGATGTTAGACTCCACTATTTTACCATAGTATCACTTGCCAATACAATTCAAATGTATTGACCCTTGTGGCTGTAACTTGTAATGTTGCAGGTTTGATTGATTTTAGTGAAGATTGAATGTTTAGGATTACAAAGTCTACAACCAACATCTGCCTGTGGCACTTTGAAGATGAAGGACCCCATGCTTATATTTATTCCGCTGCAATGTAATGTAATAGCCAAATGAGCTATGTAAAGATGTAATAAAATTATGTTATTCCTGGTTATAAAATTTTATTATGACCTTTGTTTCTTGATATTACATCTAAACTGTGGATGCTAGCTATTGATCCAGGGACTAGCATTGTAAACACAGGGGACACCACCTTATGTTAATAAAGGTTGGGATACTCCCTCTACACATTGACTGTGACTTAGACTTTAGCATGTCATGCTAGGTGTTATTTTGACCTTTTTTTAGTGATTATTGTTGTATCATGACTTGTTCCAAACAATTGGGATTGCTTAGTGTCCCTTGAAAGAATCATGCGTTGTTTTAGCATACAAAAGCATAATATTGTGGTATTCACCTTTGATGCTTTGTTTGGGTTGACTTGGCACATGCTCACACCATCTTATGACTATGAACAAGTCACCATAGCCTATATGATCATTTAGTCCTTGACTTGTAGTACCACTCTATGCTTTGATTAGTAATGTTTTGTCGCTCTACATGATTATGGTCATTATTGGTCTCTTAGTTGGTTGCTCCCAGTCTTTTGCTAGCCTCCAGTTGTATGAGTAAGCTCTACTCATGCTTCCAACTCCCAAGAAACCAAGTTATTCCAAAGTGTCCACTATAAATTCCTATGCATGGTGTGTTACAGCATTCCAAGTATATTCTTGTTTTCATCTATCTTCCAATTAAAAAGTATTTTGTTATGTGAAAACTTGGTGATTAAAGCCCTCACAAACTTATGGCACACTTTATATTCCTTGCCCCTAATAAACTTGAACCATTGTGTCATCTATGTTGTATATGCTTGCACTTATACGTTGGAATTAGCAGAACCATGTTGTCATGGGTAACGTTTTCAACATTGCACTTGTACTTTGTACACAGTTGATATCATGCTCTTTTGTCTATGGATGTCGCCGGTGTGAAATAAAAAGGGAACTTGTAAGTCCATGGAGTTATGTATTTTGTGTTAGAGAAACGCCTGAGCCGCTAGCCTAATCCATGCCTAATCATGGTGGAAACTTGCAGCATCACCATAATGAGCAATCTATGAAGCATCCTTAATAAAAAACCTATGCAAATAGCAAATAAAAAGATCGCTGAGATGCTCATTGTCTGCTTGCCTTTTATTTTGGTTATGGGATAGCTCCTGTACCATGTGCAAAGGGTACCCCATTGGCGGTTCTCTATGATACACATGTACTTACTATGACAAGAACTTACAGGTGACTAAAGTTGAGTAGCATGAGGTGCGACCCTCGTATTCAAGGGACATGAGATTGCCAACTTATACTTTGTCAAGCATATACTCCATAGTTTGTTCACTTTAACCTTAATCACTTCAATATGCTTATGATAGGGCAATCAGGCTGAAAGCTAACAAGTACCATAATTTTTGGAAGCTCTTTTTGAAACTTAAAATCCCTGCTTCCCTTTATGAAGGGCCTTTCTTCCACCATTATTGAGTCTCCACCTTCTATCCTTTAGGCACCAGTTAAGAGAGCATAGTTGTCATTCTTAGTTCTATGTGCAGTGTCCCAAAACTTATTGATTGATGCATATTGTTGATATTGCTTGTTCTTGTGCTATTTGTATCTAGTCACTCTTATGAACTTTTAAGGTTTCCTATGCATCTATTTTCTACTCCATGAGGCACAAGCTGAATGCCATTATGCCATGTTTTCTGTATGTGAAACAAACAAACATTTTTCAATGCATGTTATTCATGATCTTTGTTTGTAGCCTTTCATGTTGCATGCATAGTTACTTTGTCTTATTGTTAGAACTCCATCTTTCATGCACATGTTTAGAGTTATTTGATCCCAGCTTTCAATGCTTGCAAATGGTTTGATCTTGGTTTTGATGGTGCATGTCACCTCAAAAATTATTCTTTTATCACTTACCTACTCGAGAACGAGCAGGAGTTAAGCTTGTGGATGCATGATACGTCGGAAACGTATCTATAATTTTTGATGTTCCATGCTTGTTTAGTATCTAATTTGCTTTGCTTTGTCTACACTTTGAGGTGTTTTTATATGTTTTATGGTACTAACCTATTAAGAAGTTGCCAGATGCGATTACTGTTTTCTTGCTTTTGTTCGGAAAGGCAGAAAATCAATATTCTCGAAATTGGACGGAACAAAAGCCAAAGTCAATATTTTCCATGGGGAACACGAAGCCGGAATACGAGATGGAGAGGACTCGCCAGGGGGCCACACCCCCTGGACGCACGGGTGGGCCCACCCCGTGCCTGGGGGGTGTAGCCGCCCTGGTGCCCCCCTGCCCTGCCTCTTCACCTATAAGAAGCCCCCGATGCAGAAACCCTAGGCACCCGATCAATATTCCACGAAACCGTCTATAGCCGCCTCCACTATCGTCCCTAGATCGGGGGGATCTGAAGCTCTTCCCGGCACCCTGCCAGAGGGGATATCATCCCGGAGGCCTTCTTCTTCATAATTCCAGCCTACGGTATGAAGCGTGAGTAGTTCCACCTTGGACTATGGGTCCATTTAGTAGCTAGATGGTTGTATCTCCTCCTTGTGCTTTCATGTCTAGATCTTGTGAGCTCCGTTCATGATCAAGATCTAATCTATTTGTAATCATGCATGTTGTGCTTGCGGGGATCCGATGGATACTGAGATTACTATGTCAGATTGATTAATGGTTTTGTCTATTTGATTCTATCATGTTCGTGTTGTTTGTGATCTTGCATGCTCTCCGTTGTTAGTAGCTATCTTGGCCAAGTAGTTTCTAGTGACTCCAAGAGGGGATATTTATGCTAGATAGTGGGTTCATGTCTCTACTTAATCAAGGTAAGTTACAGAAATCTCTACGGTTGTAGATGTGTTATTGCCACTAGGGAGAAAACAACGATCTCTTGTTCATGGAACAAGTGGATTGTTTACCTTACACACTTTGCTTAAATCAGTTGTTGGTTGCTTGCAAGTTAATACTGGAGGGGGTTCATATGATAACCCAAAGGTGGACTTCTAGTCATAGATGCAGTTGGATGGCGGTCTATGTATATTGTTGTATTTCATATCATAGGATCTTTATGTCTAATATTTCATTGTTATGCCTTGCTCAGTCCTGTCAATTACCCTGCTGTAATTTGTTTACCCGACATGCCATGCTTGTTTTTCTAAGGAGAACACCTCTAGTGAACTATGGACCCTGGTCCAATCTTTACCATTGATACATCTTTCACTGTTACTATTTACTTGCTACAAACCATCATCACCTTCCACACCATACAGTTAATCCTTTGTTACAGCAACCGGTGAGATTGATAACCTCACTGATCATTGGGGCAAAGTCTTGAGTTTGTGTTGTGCAGGTTTCCACGTTGATTGCAACACCTTTGAGACGTTTCCTTCCTCCTACTGGTTCGATAACCTCGGTTTTTTACTGAGGGAAAACTTGCTGCTGTTTTGCGTCATACCTTGCTCTTGGGGTTTCCCAAAAAGCGCTCCACGTTGATAAAGCGCCGACAAGGAGATGCAACCATCTAGCTATTACATGGACCCGTAGTTCAAGGTGGAACTACTCACACTTCATACCGGAGGCTGGCATGATGAAGAAGAAAGCCTCTGGGATGATCTCCCCTCCGGCAGGGTGCCGCAAAGAGCTTCAGATTCCCCCCGATCTAGGGACGATGGTAGTGGCGGCTACAGATGGTTTTGTAGAATATTGATCGGGTACTTAGGGCTTCTGCATCGGAGGGTCTTTATAGGCGAAGAGGCAAGGCATGGGGCGGCCAGGGTGGTCACACCCTTCGAGGCGCGGCTAACACTAGCCCGCACCGACAGGGGGTGTGCCCCCCTGGTGCCTCCCCTCCGTTCGTACTCTGGCTCCGTGTTCCCCACGGTAAAATATTGACTTTGGCTTTTGTCCCGTCCAATTTTGGAATATTGATTTTCTGCCTTTGTGGAACTAAAAACAGAAGAAAATAGGCAACTCGCACTGTGGCATCTTGTTAATAGGTTAGTACCAGAAAACATATAAAAACACCTCAAAGTGTAGACAAATTAAAGCAAAATAGATACTAAACAAGCACGAAACATCAAAAATTATAGATATGTTTCCGTCGTATCAAGCTCCACGGAGGATCTTATTGTTTTTTAGTTCAAATTTAAAGATTAAAAAATTTCTAAAAAATACCGGGATATAGATAGTGATGTATAATACACATGATGCCAAAACTTATGTGAAAATATTTTGTATTCTGGTCCCATAAAAAAGAGAAAATTTTAGATTTGGACGTGAGCGATGCAATTTTGAATGGGCCCTGTTTTCTCAATTTTTTTCATAATTTTCTCTTTTCTACGTCCGAACTAAAAGGTAATTTCTATAAAAAAATTGCAGACGTGTATTTAGGATACCACAAGAGCTCTCGTTCAAAAAACCTAGCTGCCGCCCTCCTGAGTCGCTCCCCTCCCGAGAGGCTCTGGAGGATCCCCCTCTCTCGAGCCCAAGCACCCTCCTCGATATCCTTCCTGGCCACCGCTTCTACCGTTCGCCGACGGTGGTGGCGGCGCCCATCCGTCAAATTAGCGGTAGGGCAGGGGAGGTGCCACTCGGCGGCATCCCATGGGGGGTGGTAGGGCGCCGACAAAGGGCATGGGGCAGCACGGCGCGACTGGGTTGGCTGGTTCCTGAGGCCCTCTCCAGCAGAGCGGCGATGAGAAGTAGGTGGCGCACCACCGGTGTGGTCGCTCTGGCGCCGCCGGAGTGCGTTCTAGTGCCAAGATCTAGATCAATCTAGCCATGCCCTTGACGGCTGGGCCGCGATCTGCGCTAGAGGGGGCAACCGGGCTTGTGTTGCCTTTGATGCCTGTTTTTGCTGGATGATGGCTGGTAGTGTGGGGGCTGCGAGTCATGCGACTAAAGGTGGCGGTCCTTGGGTTCCTCCCGTGCTAGGATGAAGATCTGATTGATACCTTCTCTCATTGATCTGGTCGGAGTGTCGAGCTCCGGAAGGCTCCGTCGACAAATTCTCATGGGTGCATCATGTTCGAAGATTGTTGGATCGGAAGGTATTCGGTCGTGTGTATCCATGTTTTTTCTGTCCGTTTTGGTTCAGAGGATGTACTTCGTAGCTCCGTTGGCTGTTAATATTATGAGGCATGTTCTCGTTTCATGGTGCTAACGGAGAATGTCATGAAGAGCGACTAACAATGGTGGTTCGAGAGTCTTGATGGTGATAAGGAATTGGCTTGATGACTCGTGACTTGGTGCAGTGGCATACAAGTGCGGGCGACTGCACATGAGAGGTTTATAGTCTTATCTTTCAGGGTGAGAACCCATGGTCTGGCCTTAATTGGTTGTGTCTAGCAATGACCTTGTTGAAGGTATTGTTTTGAGAGCGTGGACTTTTTTCAGGGTGAAAACCTAAGATCTATGATCAGGCAATGACAGTGTTTGTACACTGTTCCTTTTTGAAGACGTCGTTTTTAGAGAAGCTGGACTTCTGGTGCTGTCTTGGTGGTGGTAGTACTGCTGTTTCAATGAATGAGTTACTAGCTTTCAAAAAAAATGAATGAGTTACTATAGCATGCCATTTTTTCTTTTTTGTATTTTTTTTTATTTTTTGGTTGTGTGCATCCATATGACCGCTAGGACAATGCGTTGTTGCAGATGCTGGGTGTGATTGGTATCTTATAATATTAATATATGCTCCTTTCCCAAAAAATAGGATTATTGGCTACACATAGGTATTTTTAAAAAAGTATATTTTATGACTTTATAAAAATTCAAAAACGGGGTCCATGAAACCCGTGCTCAAGCAATTTTCCGTTGTTCCTACCCACAAGTATAGTAGGTGATTCGTAGGATATTTGGAGTTTTGGACAGATCACAAATGAGAAGTTAGCTGTCAAGGCCATGGAACCAACTCGAAATAAGCATGTTAGTGTAGCTAGATTTTTTTGGCAGGGTGCTACAATTTCTTGCTGTGTGCTTTAATAAGAACCCAACTTGAAATTAGCACTATAGTCTCTAGGAGATCATGGTGTCATGTGTGCACAAAGGTAGTACTTCCTCCGATCCATATTAGTTGACTTGGATTTATTAAAATTTGGATGAATATATATATACTAAATAGTGTCTAGATTCGTTTAAATTTAGACAAATCCAAGTCAACTAATATGAGTCAGAGGGAGTAATATTAAGTTCGATGGAATGCATGGTCGTCATTGTTGGGTGTTTATGCAAGTCCGCTAGGTTTTGTGTATACTCCATTTATGTGGATCGGAAAATAATTCAGACGCAGGATCCTTTTTCTCTGTTTGCGTTACCGCTTTCCACTCAAGCCTATCACGAGCTTACTCAGATGCTTGAAATCATCCGGCCTCTTGTGCTTACACCTACAGATATTGATGTTAGGAATTTTGTGTGGGGGAACAGTTCACGTCAGCGGGGTACTATAATTTTTTGTTTGAGGCGTTCCCAGAAGATGTCTCGCTCTCTGCTATTTGGACATCGAAATGCCTTCCGAAACTCTGGAGTTTTTGCTTGGTTGCTACTACTAGATCGATTGAACACTAAAGATATTATGCAAAGGAAAAATGACACATTGAGGGAGGACCCTCCTGTGTTTTGTGTGCGAGCTAGGAACTTGAAACTCGAGACTACCTATTCTTTCAGTGCTCTTTTGTTGTGGCATGCTCAGAAAAAGTTGGTATTCACTGGAATTATTTGATGGAGACCTCTGATCGCTTTGTGGAGGCGAAAAGAGTGTTTCCAGGACCATGTTTTATGGAAATAGCAGTCTGTGTGGCGTGGAATATCTGGAAATAGCGAAGTGATCATATTTTTAAAAATCAAGCTCCTTCATTTGCTCGTTGGAAAGTTCATTTTTGGACTGACTTCCTTCTCCTTCAATATAGAGTGAAGTCTTCTTTGGTGCAATCCCTCCTGGACTAGGTTTTGGACACGTTCATTTAATATGTATCCATTATGCTCTATTTACACCACTTCTTCCCTCCCTGATGTAATCTCGCCCTGGTTTATTCTGTCTTGTACTTTTGTTCATCTTTACAATTAAATGGAGGTTGGTGACCGTAGGTCATGTTAACCTGTTTGACATCAAACATTGGAAACATCCGGACCGATCATTCTACATCCAATGGTCTACATAGTCTGTCGTTTCAACGTTTTGGCTAATTACAATCCATTGCCACTGATTAGTAGAAGAATACCTCTACAGAACACCTCATAGAGAAAAAAAGGGAACCAACGCAAGTCAAAAAAAAAGGGAACCAACAGCCCGACCCGGGTCCATCATCCCTGACCTCCTCCCATGGAGCCCTAGCATAGGGTACGTCCATCTGCCGCCACCAATCCCGCCGCGCCCCGCCACCCACCCCAGACACCCTCTCGCTGGAGGCCGTCCTGCATCACCTACATATTCTCCCCCAAACAAATAGCCCGATCACCTCCAAGACGGACGACCTCCTTGTTCGATCTGAAGCGCCTCCAGCCCGGTGGTCTGAGATCCGTGTAGTTGGCGCGGGAGCGTATATCCATACAAGTTGTCGTGGTAGCGCAAGTCAGGCTCCAGGCTGAGCGGCGATGGGCGGGGAATTTCACCAAGGAGGGCATCGCTAGCTACACCACGAGGATCTCAATTTCATAGGCAACAAGGGCGTAGGGGCGCCTTTGATAATAAAAAAAGTCCTAGGGGGCACGTCCTATTTTATCCCCGCCCCCCGTCATCTACTGGCCGTCAATCGTGTCATGCGCAAGGTAAACTTCTCTCAACTTCTCAGGTCAGTTTCTTAAGTAATAAGGTGTGTGGGTTCATGGTTATGTATACATGCTTATTCTGTGTGAATTTCTAAATTTATATCGGGCTTTTGATCCAATCTTGTTTATAGCTTTTGCTGGTATGGTAGTTTTGCTTGTAAGCACCTCTTTGGCTATGCTTTAAATAGGAGATGTTTCACTGGTAAGATATGGGCGTCGTAGATTATGAAGAAAAGGCACGGGACAGAAAATGTTGGTTCTCTTGTACTACTCGTATCTTTCATCTTGCTCAGTTGAGCACCGTTTTGTAGTTTGTTTTGATATTTCACTCGAGGACCTTTCTGTAGAATGTTTTGATGTTTCACTACTAATAAATAATTATTGACTTGGATAATAGAAGAATCTAATGACTTGTGGAGGGTAAATTTTAATAGTTTAATAGAGTAGAATATGACTCATATATCCTTTATAAAAATGAACACAAAAAACCCATTTTCCTCCTTTATAGTAAGGTTTTGGTTATGAAAATGACAATAATCTGTGGAAGAAGTCTTGGAGTGTGGTGAAGAGACATATTATCCAACATTACATGTTTGTTCAGAGAGATCTGTTGGGTATGTATAAGCATGCCATTTTGATCCCTCATAAGCTCAGTCTTAAGATTAAAACTCTAACTGAATTATGGAACTACTCTTATAAAACTTTTATGTTCACTAAAATGCACACTAAAGACACACTGCTATGCTGTAATTAGACGAATTTTATGTCCCCGTTAATGTTATGTGCTTCAAGACATAGCAGAGCTTTTGCATGTGCCTTTTTGTGATCTTGATTTCGTTTATGCGATTATTTCTGCTCAATTTATTGATAGATTTATTATCTTTAGTTTACCGGCATACACATATGTTGTTGTCATAGTTGTGTTTCATCTTTGCTTACTTATGATTTTATGGAAGCTCGACATAACCAGCTATAGTTAGAATACAATTTCTGACACGACATGAAAATCCATCAAAATATCATGGCCGAGTTACCTTTTTCGTCATTTTCTCCTACCCAGGTTCATACTATATGCAATCTTGCATCAAGATTCATGTATGGTACATTCACCTATTTAGAAAATATTCTTAGGTGGCAGACATTATGGTGAGGCATGAAGAGATGAATGACTATGAGGTGTGGTACTGGGTGCGTTCTAAGGAGCAGATATGATGGGCTTGCCTGGCGCCATGTACCTCTGTAGGCCTGACAGTGGCATCTCACTTTACACCTGAATTGCTGTGTGGAAATGATAATTTTTTAAATGATTTTGACTTTCCAAAATTTCACTGGATTATACTATAAAAATATCGTTACCTGCATATTTCTAATGACTGTATATAGACCTGAACCAAAGATGGGCCGACGTTGCTTGAAGAATATTCATACGCTGAAGACACAGACATAGTAGATTATCACCACACCTAAGCATATACATACGGAAAAGTGTGCTTTTAGATAAGAGATAATATAGTTTTCTACAAGATACATTTGTAATGTGTTGTATTTGATTGTTACAGGAAGCACGTTATTTTCTAAAGATGAACCATACTTGGGATATTTGTACGAGTTAGAAATTAGGGTGTGTGAAAATGTCAAATTTTGATGAAATCTTCATACTTTTTGATATAATTTTTTTATGTTTGATATAACGTGATTTGTGCGTTGCACGTAGAATCTTAATAATAAATTGTTTTATCCGTTTAAATTGACTTGTCAAAATATCTTATATTTATAAACGGAGGGAGTAGCATTTTATGGAATTACATTTTAAGCAAAGTGGAATGATAGATTTTCACAATACTATGTAGATATCTTTTTCTATGCATGTGAAGATTCATTTGCACAATGTTCACATTGTGACAAGAAATAAATTTGTGGAAACCGTAGCAACGCACGGGCACTCAACTAGTATATATAAATTCAAAGTCATACCGTAGGTGTTCTCCCCTACCGTTCACTTGTCAAAAAAACGTGGATCGGAAAATAAGTAGGCTCTATCTTACTTTTAAGAAGATGTGTTTCATTAAGGTATCACACTTAAAGTGAAAGTATCCGTTGATTGGCTTTTAGGAAAATGTATTCTTAGTAAAGATATACGGTTACATAGAAGGGATGGAGGTAGCTCTAAATGATGTTCTTAGTTGGATTCTTAGTTTCATTATTAGGATGATTCAAATTTACTTTCAAATAAAGAAAAAAAGATTCAAAATATTTAGACTAACAAGTAGGCTAAATTCAATACAATATCAAACCAATGTTACACTCGAATTTTAAGAAAGTCTTTGAGCTGTCATCAAATGTGAGATCAGACCCAACCGAAGAAGGCCTTGAGACCAAACATGACTCAACAATTCAAACTTGTGGGTCGAGTCCCCTTCCAAGCACAACACCCACCATAAACATGTTGATACCTTAGCCTCATCTGAAATGAATAAAGTCAAGTCCTATTATCATCATAATATCCCCATTAGACAATCAACTTGTGAACTTGTACCTAGGTGTTATTATCATGAATCCTAGAAGACAAACTCTCCTTGAATTCAAGACATATTTCTTCATCAGCAAAATAAATAGTGTCCTACAAAATACTAATCGTTAGAACCTGACTAACAATACAAGGAATCAATATGAACATTCTGAACTTATGTTTTCAATCATGTAAGTCTCCATATTACCAATATAGATTCTAAAAATAACTCATTAACATTGACATGCACATTGTATTTAATTCTCGAGGTGATCATCTGATGAAAACAACATGGTCAGTTGGAAAGAATCAACATAGAAGTTCGAGTCCAAGCATCTATAGAGGGTGTGATTATTTCAGAATTGTCTGGACAAGATTTGTAACAGAAAACACTGACTTCAATTGTATAAACCATTCAACAGACCTGAACAAAAAAGGAAGTCAACAATAGTTGGTTATATTGATAGATTGATATTGCCTATTGTGTTATTATATTGTGAGTACTAGAAGACTTGGGGACTAAGCCAAATATAGCATTCCGTCATCAATGCGCGAGGCACAACCATCAACAAAAAATCCCTCATCTAGAACACGCTATGCGGCCCTAGATCTCCACGTTCCTACATTTGTAGGATACTCCTAAAACAACACCCCTACCGTCATTCCTTGACGCGCACTCGTCTCTTATGCTCGAGGATCTAACACCGTTGAAGTTCGAGTCATCATCCTCGGCTCCATCTGCCTTCTTCGCATGCGGAGATCCCACACCTCCACCGTTGCATGGTCCTATAGACAACATAGATGCCTCTGCACTGCCTCGATGTCTGTCGCAACTTTAGGCATTTTGGAAGTTACCGATTTGCAAGGTAGTGCTGATTTATCCACTCCGTGCCTCCTCAACTATGTCGCAGCATCACCTCCAACACATCAGGGAATGGATCATGGGCTCCCTAGCCATCCATGAAAAACCCTGGGTAGGGTCCATCCAGATGTGGCCCGGTCTGCCACCGCGGCTGCCGCTCCTTGGCCACCCCAAGATCATTATTCGTTTCAGCATAGCAATGTCTTTGTTGCTTGTGTGCTACCATCTGATCCTGCCGAACGCACTGATGAACAACAAATATACAGACGAGAAAATACCATGATAGCTTGCATTCATTATTTACTTATAGTTTTAAGCATTCCCACTACCGTGCACTCATATTTACCATTGCATATAGATTTAGTTAACTTTTTTTTTTCAATTCTAATTTAAACTTTGTGCTCTACAACCAGACGATGGAGTTGGAGACACAACTCAACACATCTTATTTTGCAGGTTGGTAGAACATGATGAAGAAAAGGGTGCTATTATTTCTCTAAGAGTTAGATATTAAACCTCGATTCACTCTTGTGGGGAAATTCCCCTTGCTATATCTCTTTGTGTTTGGAGTCCGAACGAATTAGTGTCCACGTAGAATGGTGCCATCACTCATCTAGTGGTAATCCATTAATCCACGACTGCAACATTTTTGGATGATGTGGTAGAAAAATTTAAATTTATGCTATTACTCCCACTCTAACTCTTTCAATACCACGGTTTTCTATATATTCCAAGTCCACATCTTGAATCACTCTCAAACTAGAAGTAGCCTTAGAGATCTTTTTTTGATGAAAGGTAATCCTTGCCTAGATTGAATGTAGTTTGGCCTTTGCTGTAGAAAAAAAGGTCCATATAGTGATCTCCATTTAGATATCTGTATCTATTAAGTTGAGTTCATTTTTTTGTTGTTCTATGCTCTTTTCAAGGGTAGAAAATATCATAAGAAACCTATTCTCAGCAATAGCTTTAATAGACCATGACCATTCCTTTATCTTTGAGAGTACGAAGGCATACCATATTTTTTTGTAGAAGGTACAATTTAAAGTACAAGACGACTACAAATCGCCGCGAACCATGGCTAGAGAACGAATTACACACCGGCAAGTCCAAACACATCCACCACAAACCTTACAACTTCAACGCAAAAAATCTTCCTAAACTGACAACACAGCCACATCTCGACCTACCTCATATGCCTCCGAAGATCAACAACTCCAACCGGACTTCCCTTATTGACGCGCCATCCACCCTTGAGGCCTAAATGAGACGACAAGTGGATATTGGAACTTGGTCGGTCTCAAGAAAAGCATCAGCTCGGACTCCCGACAACGACGTACACTACACCATCAATACTGAACCATGGTGGGCACCAGAGGAGCACCACTACGGTGACCCAGCATACCACTGATGTGTAGTACACTATAGTCGTTAAAATGACATCCACAGAACACCGTTCCGTAAATATCACATCCCTCAGAGTGGTACAACATAAACATTGCAGGTCCATATTACAAACATACACACATTATTATTATTACAATACCGGAATTTCAAGACTTCCAAAAGATTTAACTTACAAACCAAAATATAAGTGTTTCAGCGGAAGTTTCAAATTTAAAACTTAAACTCCAAATTGAGCCCAACAACTTATTGCTATATATTGTTCATGTTGCTCGGCTCAAGTGGCTACTAGAACTATAACAATTATTCGGACTTTTGGAACTCTCCTCCATAGACGATATCATAGTCCTCCCCTTCTATGGCTCCATACAGGTTGGGCTCTTCATAGAAGACCTCCTCTTGGCTCTCGGCTGCATACATTGGAGTATCTTCGGGATTTTCAGGGTCTAAGCAAGGAATCAAAGGAAAGGATGAGTAACAGTGTTACCCAGCAAGTTTATTATATGCAAGGTAGGAAGTTTGATGCTCTATCTACCACCTCGGACTATCATTCCTTGGCACTATGTAATTTTCGTAAATCTTTCTTCAAAGATTGATTTTATTATGAAAATCTATGATCATCAGCCTTCACAGGTTGACCAGAACTTTTATGGAGTTCCTTTCCTGCCGCGTTCGTAGCTCCTTCCCGGAACAGGGAGTAACAAGTTACAATTCTTACACTCTGCAGAGGTGCGTTACTTTTTCCATGAGAGACCGACTTCCTTGTTGCACAACCGGGCGTACTTTTCCGTCCACAATTCCATGATGTGGGGCCCGATAGTTGGTCCAAGCCAATCACTGCCCTCTCCACGACCTCATATGTCTGCATGATCCTTTGGGGCTGGCTCACCTATGTTAAGCCCCCTTTCGGGCAGGCTAAAACTCTGATGAGTTCCCGAAGACTCTATGACCTGGTGATGCCCGAAATAGTACCATTTACATGGACTATATCCCTAAACACCATTCATGGATAATCTAGACACCAAACGTGTGGGGGCGTAAGGGTGCCCACCCATATGCTAGATCCGCACAAGGAATCACAACGTCATGTTAAGGTCGTCTTGCCTCTATATAAGAGGAAAAGGATACAACTGACTTCTTCGTCCCATTCTAAATCTCATGGTTAACGCATGATATACGGCGCTAGAATCACTGATGTCATGGGTTATTAATCCCTAATATTTCATCATTATTGCAATTAGAAACATAAGTTCTATTGCTCCATCATATCATCACTTAGGATGATATCTAAGATTATTATCTTGAGAAAATAATGTTTTCTTTTTCTAGAATATGGATGATAACACACAATTTGCAAATACTTTGATAAAGACTCTTCAAAAGACATGAGCAGGTGATGAACTTGCCTTGTGATTGCAAGGTAGTGAAATCTGATGCTTGCACTGGACCTTGAGCTTCTATGTCTACAAAAACATCATTATTGCCCGGTAAGGACAATATTTAAAGAAGCAAAATGATTATGCAAAGTAATGTAATGCATTGTTTAACTATATGTGTATTCTCCCCCATTATTTAAGTTCTAAAAATTCTTTTAATATTATAGAATTTATAAATATAAATATTTTAATATTTATTGAAAATTGTATTCTTTTATTTTATTTAATTAATACTTCCTTTAAGAATTATCATTAAATACCAAAAATTGATATTAAATATTTGTTTAGTATTTTTATAAAATATTACAATATTAATATATAATGAAAGTGATTTTTATTTATTTTTATCATCTTTCCATAATTTTATAAAATTCCATGAGGAATATATATATTACAAAATTCTTAATAAAATTTATAAGTCTAAAATTTCATTTCTTAATTTATTTGGATAGTTTGAATTATTGTGAATCCAAAAATATTTTACTTATAATTTTTGGATTTTTATTTTATTTTCTAGAATTTATTTAAATGTAGGGGCATTTTGGTGTTTTCTTATTTATTAAAACTGCCTTTATGTAAATGGGATGCATTTGTTGGTTTATTGGGCCCTTGTGGCCCTATAGGACAGAATCAAAACGATACCCCGAAGGGGTCCTAGCCCAGTCCATCCCACTTCCTCTGTCACTCTCTCGACCTCATCTCTCTCTTCCTCTCCTCGACCCCGTGGTCGATGGCGCCGCCGTCGTGCGCTGCTCACCATCGTGGTCCTCCCTGACCGTTGTCGTGGTGCAGGGCTAGGTTGTTAACCATGCTCCTGTAGGGTTCGCAGCATAGAAAACAAAAAATTTCCTACGATGGGAACAACTATGTACCAAGATCTATATACTAGATACAAACAATGGGCGGATGTATATCCGTAGATAACATACCCTTGAATACCGACAAAGCTTAATGATTCCAAACTCATGGTTGATGTGGACGATCTCTTGCCGATCTCAAGATCGAGAGGAAGTCCTAGCGCTACAAAACAGCAGCGCATCCGTGCTCGCACACACGTTCAAGGCACCGAGCAACCTCCGCCTCCTCGCTCCAGCGATGCAGTGGAAGCACAACTCTTTCTTGCTGAATATCCACCGGGAACATGTATCTCGCTAGTCCAAGACCATGGGGGATAAATTCTAGAGAGGGAGAGAGATCCTTCATGAGGAGGTGTGAGTGAGAGAGAGGGAGGGGGGCTCCTTTTATAGGGAGAGGGGGGCACCCAAGGGGCCATGCGCCCAGCCATGGGGCTGCCCCCACCTCTTCCACATTCATGTGGGTGGACACTCCACTCACTCAAATGCCTTTCAATTCCCTCCACTCAAAAACCCACTCAAATTCCCATTAAATTTCCACCAAATTTAATGCAAACTCTCATTAAATAAAACTCCTTTTATTTATTCAGATTTTTGTCAATTACTTTAATGACAAACATTCACATATAACCCCTTGCTAGTATTTCATTTCACATGCAGAACACTTTCTGCAATTTCACCCGAAAACCCGTTTCGGTATCTAGTGAAATAAATTCCTGCGCTTGTTATTCTTTTCGGCATGAAACTTTTGCTCCAAATGGATGTCGGTGTCTCTTAAGTGTGTCATCCTACGGTTCGTGAATAATGCGGACATGACCGAGACCCCTCTTGGATAAATAATCAGAAGAGGGATCTGGAGACCCATACTGACTCCCACACATTCAATGATGACTTTCTTGTGATCATCGGAACCTTTTACGCTAGTATCTTAATCCTTTTGTTTCGAGATATATTACATGTCCGAGATTCGATCATCGGTATCTCGATACCTAGTTTGATCTCGTTACTGACATGTACTCTTTTATTGTTCCCGTGATATAACATTCTAGTGATCAAATCACTTGCTTGCAAGCTAATCAATGTGATATCACCGAGAGGGCCCAGAGTATATCTATCCATCATCGGGATGAACAAATTCCACTCTCAATCCATGGGCCTCAACATAACACTTTATTAGTTCTGAATCCATCTTTATAATCACCCAGTTACGGTGTAAAGTTTGATGTTATCAAGAAACTCTTCCAGTGTTAGTGATTGACATGATTTCATGGTCTAAGGATTAGGATCACTTCGTAAGTTGTTATAGCAATATAAACTCAATGAATTTGATCGTAATGCTATACTTTGGATGAATGTTCATCACATCATTACACTAATGTTGTGAGCTCATTATTAACAACATCCAATGTCCATGATCAGGAAACTTTGATCATCTTGTTAATCAACGAGCTAGTTTATAAGAGAGGCATAACTAGGAACTTCCTTTTTGTTTATTAAACACACATGTATTAACGTTTCCGTATTAATACAATTATAGCCTGCAAAATAAACATTTATCATAAATAAGGAATACGATAATAACCACTTTATTATTGCCTCTCGGGCATATTCCCTTCAGTCTCCCACTTGCACTAGAGACAATAATCTAGTTTGAAAACTTTGCGTATTGAACACTTATGGCTTTCCGGTGTTCCATATACGCGATTGTAAGTGGTTAACATAATCTACGGATCTGACACTTTCAGGTCCGTGTGTATTTGCATATCTTTGCGTCTCCACGCATCACTCATTCTCCAATGAGATGGCATTGTATAAATTTGGTCTTTTGGTGAGACCTTTAGTTCCTTGGGGTTACACCATGTCGATACTATTGTCATACAATATATCTTTAGTGTTAGCCCGTTGCGAACCACACCTTAGTTTGATTTCAAACTACTTGACACAAATTCCCTCCTTTGCTGCTACTATAGCAGTCATATACTTAGCCTTTTTGTTGTAGTATTCGTCACAATGTCTTAACTATGGATTTCATCCAAATCCATCACGGAATCTCCTTTCCATTACATTGTGCCACCCATAGTTTAAATTGAGATAAACTTAATTTGTATCTTGTGACAAACCTAGTGTCAATGTAACGCTTTACAATGAACTATTCGTAATTGTTTGTCACCTCTACACAAATATATTCTTAGTTCTTTCAAAAAGATCATAAGAATATCCTCACTATCGTCCAATGATCATTTTATGATTCATTCTGGTATATGCTCATAACACTTAGAGCATAGGACATATCTGGATGTGTACATATCATGGTATGATTAATCAAAACATTCTCGTGATTTCACTCATCAAGTGTCAAAGCACTTGAATCTTGTTTCACTTATCAAGTGTCGATACACTTGAATCTTGATTTAATTCCTTTCATGCGACAAGAATCTTTTCTTGTTGTATCTTTATTGAACTCCTTCAATATCTCATATATGTACATTTGGCACAACCATATTAGCGTCACAGTCTATCCACTATATACATTCACGCTAAATATTCGGGTTTTGCCTAAGTATTTCATCGAAATGAAATTCTTAACCTTTGTAAACAAAAGATACATCATTTCTAATCAACACGATGTCATCCACATAATGTATTAGAAATATGTCTCAGTGCTCCCACTTAATTTCTTGCAAATGCAAGCATCTTCATCGTCTCCTGATGAAAACTCCTTTTCATTAAGGTGAAGATTCCAACTCCGCGATGCTTACTTCAACCATTGAAGTTTGCATGCCCTTTTAGCATTCTTTGAATTTTAACAAAACCCTTTGGACCGTGTCATGTACACGTCCTAGGTAACCATTCTATTAGAATAATTTTGTTTTGTTTATTCATCTACCATATACCAAATTATATGTAGCGGTTGCTACTTTAATCCGTCCAGACTAAATATCGCTATGAAAGATCAAATCTTGTCATAGTCAACTCCTTGAACATTGTCGTAAAATACATTACGACATGTCGACTATTTCATAGATGTGAAACATCCATGCCTGTTTCCTTATAGATCCAAATACGACCGATAGGTTTTTACACCTTTCCGGAGGGTCTTCCAAGTTCAAAACTTGATTTCTCGTGTATGGAACTATCACGGATTTTATGGCTTCAAGCCATTTGACGGAGTCAGGGCCCATCATCGCTTCTTTGCATATAGTCCGTTCATCATTGTCAAACAATAACGATTTACTCTCAAATCTCAGCATTTGATTTGTTTATCCGACCGACTTTGTTCAATAAGAACTTAGGTCTCTGTGACCACAACATTTGAGGCACATAAGCTATGAGCATTATGGCAGCCTCCGGAACCATTTCCGGCGCTGCGCAACTCAGCACATTTAGCTAAGGTTCGTTAACCTTATCAAAGTTCTATTGTCCTCCCACTTAACTTTTGCGAAAAATTCCTTCTTCAAGAAACTTCACGTTTCAAGCGACAAACCCTTTGTCCTTGGTGTTATGGAGGAATAACCAATTGTTATTCGAAATAACCTACAAAGACATGCTCATTCGACTTTGGTTGTAAACATCCTACTTATGTTTAGCATACCAAAATTTAAGAAAGGACAACTTGGGTTTTACCCCAAACCATAACTCATATGGTGTCATTTCAACGGATCAATATGGAGCTCTTTTCAGTGAAAAAGCGGTAGTCTCTAAAGCTTTAATCTTTTAGTACATGATGGCAGTTTTATAAATAACACCTTTGATCCAAACATGTTAAACAAGGTTTCTTTACAAATCTCAAACACTCCATATTCATATGGTGTTTCGGGATATGTAAATCTAGGTGTTTTGCTAAACTTGCAACTCAAATAAATCCCTTTATGATATAATCATAATTCATTTATTTTCTTGTTACAATGATTTTCCACTTCATCTTGAAAGTCTTTGAAACGTTTTTTCAAATATTTCATACTTCTTTCTCATTAAGTGAATATTCACTCAAATTTCCAGAGAAAGCATATGAAGTTGAAACGCATCGCTTACGACTACACATAATGGACTACATACATCGATATGTATAAATTCCAATAATTTAGTCGTTCGTTCTTCTTTGGCCTTTGAACGAAGTTTTAATTATCATGTGGAAAGTCTCACAAGCATCACTTGATCAAATCAAAGACTCCAAAAATCCATGAATATGGAGATTCTTCATGTTTTCTTTCCAATATAATTTAAACAGCGATGTCACTTCGTAAGTGATCTTTCAATCATTTGTCTTGCGACATTTTAGCATTAGGTTTTATGGATGTGATTTCTCCAACTAGATTTGTAAATCATCCATCTTATATGGAATACGGTAATTATTTGAACAACCTTTGTTCTCATAATACCTGATTCAAATAACAATTATTAAAACAAATCTTGAAGTCAAGCTTTGATGTCAACGAGAAATACAAACAACGGTTTGTTTGTTTTCGATGAACATCATCACATATCTCTTGCTAGTTACTTAGGCCATTGTGGTTCATGAATTACGTTGTTCCGTATGAAATTTCATACCAACCAATTCGGTATCCAATACCCAAGAACCACATTGTTTAACAAGCAAAGAATACAACCATAACATGTATATCATCCATATACCTAAATTGGATATTTCCAATCTTTTCTTTTCTGCCAAATATATTTTATAGATTCTCTTTTAGCATTTCCTTTTCCTTTTTAAAAGAATCTATCAACATCAAAAGTGGCGCCATATACATGACACATAGTCCAAAGCGTGTATATTCAAATAATAATACCTTTGGACTTGCACTTTGAAGTAGATCACCATCATCAAAATGATCGATATTATTTCAAAATCCATTCTTTAGTAATCTTTTAGTGTAGTAAACACTTTACATACATCTTCTATTCATCCTTATCATGACGACTTTCATGATCAAGCTACTGTAGCTTATAAAGGCGAATCGTGAGTATAACATTACTTTCCAAAACCATTTTGGATGATTAGGATGTATAGCATCTCCAACCTTCGTAAATTCTCATCCAATATGAGAACATATATTATACTCTATCATATTGCAACCAAAACATTGTTTCAGATATCGTTATATCTGTAGGGTTTCGTAGCATGGAAAACAAAAAAATTCTACCGCATACAAACAAACAAGACAAGATCTATCTACTATATTCTAGCAACGAGTCGATGGAATAACTCACCCTCGAAGATTCCAAAGTGTTTAACGAGAGCGGATTCTCGTGGGTGATGTCGTCGTACTCTTCCCGATCTCAAGATCGCATAGACGATCCTTCTGGCGCTGCATTCCGGCAGCGCTCCCGCAGTCGGTCACACGTTCGGTAATCGACGAAGACCTTCCTCTCCCTTGTTCCAGCAGGCAGCGGAGGTTGTAGCACTCTCCTCGCGATTCCGGCAGCACAACGGCGTGGTACCGGAAGTAGAGAGGAGATCTCGCAGGGCTTCGCCTTAAGCCGGAGCGAGTATGGTGGACTATGAGAGAGCTCCTCGGCGATATAGGGTTTAGACACACCAAGGAGGAGGTGCTAGGGCCGGCGGCTAGTGCTTGGGGCTTGCCCAAGTCGGCGGCTAGGGGAGCCCTAGGCGGCGGCAACAGGAGGTGGCGGCGCCGGGCTAGGGTTTTGGGTGGAGATCTTGTGTGCTAGGAGGCCCCTGCCCTCCCTTTATAGGTGGGGGCGCCGGCCAAGGGAGGAGTCCCTCCCCAAGTGGGTCGGCTATGGAGGAGGAACTCCTCCCCAAATCGGTTTCCCACTTCCCTCCACTTCCCAAAATAGCCGTTTGACTTTTCAAATTGGCGTTTGACTTTTCAAACTAGGATTTGATTAAACCCTTTATTTTGTTCAGCGATGACGCCTAGTACATGATGCAATCATTCCAACTTGGTATGGCACATTCATGTACCCTTCCCCTCTGGAGTGCCGGACATTCCGGAACCTTCTAGAACATTCCCGATGAAAACACCGGAACCATTCTCCAACCCCGAAACATGACTTTCCTTATATGAATCTTATTCTCCGGACCATTCCGGATCTCCTCGTGATATCCCGGATCCCATCCGAGACTCCGAACAACATTCGGTCTCTTACTCATCATTCCATAACTACTCAAACAATGTCGAATCCTTAAGTGTGTCTCCCTACGGTTCGTGAATTATGCGGACATGATCGAGACACTTCTCCGATCAATAACAAATAGAGGAATCTGGAAATTCATATGGCTCCCACATATTTCTACGATTACTTTGCGATCGAATGAACCACTTACATACGATACCAATTTCCCTTTGTCTCACGATAGTTTACTTATCCGAGGTTATGATCGTCGGTATCTCTGCATACCTAGTTCAACCTCGTTACTGATAAGTACTCTTTTCTCGTTCCCGTGATATGTGATCCCTTGTGAGACAGTCACATGCTTGCAAGATAATTGGATGACATTCCACCAAGAGGGCCCAGAGTATATCTATCCGTCATATGGATGGACAAATCCCACTCTTGATCCATGTGTCTCAACCAATACTTTCCGAACACTCAATGCCACCTTTATAGCCACCTAGTTACGGTGTGGTGTTTGATGTCATCAAAGCATCCTTCCGGTGAAGGTTATATGCATGATCTCATGGTCGAAGGAATTAGGTTACTATGTATCAGAAAGCATATAGCAATTGAACTATTTAAATGACTTGATCTTTATGCTATGCTTATCTATAGGAGTATGTCCACCATATCATTCTCCTAACGATATGATATTGTTGTTAATAACATCTCAATGTTCATGATAGGGAAACCAGAATCATTTATTAACCAACAATCTAGTATTATAAAGAGGCTTTACTAGGGACTATTTCAGTTTACAAATCACACAAGTATTAATGTTTCCTTGTTAATACTATTCTAGCATGAATGTAAACATTTATCATAAACACAAAGATATAATAATAACTACATTTATTATTGCCTCTAGGGCATATCTCCAACAGTCTCCCACTTGCACTAGAGTCGTCTAATCTAGATTACATGGTAATATACCGAACACCCATGGCAGTTTGGTGTTGGTCATGTTTTGCCCTCGGGAGAGGTTTAGTCAACGGATCCGCCACATTAAGATCTGTGTGTACTTTGCAAATCTTTATGTCCCCATCTTGGACATGTTCTCGAATAGCGTGAAAATGTAGCTTGATGTGCTTCAGCTTCTTGTGTGACCTTGGTTCTTGCGCATTGGCTATGGCACCCATGTTATCACAGTAGATAGACATTGGGTCCAGCGCACTTGGAACCACACCGAGCTCTGTAATGAACTCTTTCATCCATATCGCTTCTTGTGAAGCCTCCGAAGCAGCCATGTATTCCGATTCAGTTGAATATCTCGCCACAACACTTTGCTTTCCACCCCTCCAGCTAACTGCTGCACCATTCAAAGTAAATACGTATCCAGATTGTGATTTAGAATCATCCGGATCGGTGTTCCAACTAGCATCGGTGTAACCATTGAGAACGAGTTGTTCATCACCTCCATAAGAAAGAACCATATCCTTAGTTCTTCTCAAGTACTTAAGGATGTTTTTGACCGCTGTCCAATGATCCACTCCTGGATCACTTTGATATCTGCTAGTTAAACTAACAGCATATGCAATGTCGGGTCTAGTACATAGCATGGCATACATTAGAGATCCTATGGCTGAGGCATAGGGAGTCTTACTCATCCTTTCTCTATCTTCTGCCATTGTCGGACTTTGAGTTTTACTCAAGGTCGTATTGGGCAACATGGGCAAGAACCCTTTCTTGCTTTCTTCCATTCCAAACCTCTTTAGAACTTTGTCCAAATATGTACTTTGTGACAATGATATTAGGCGTATCGATCTATCTCTATAAATCTTTATGCCTAATATGTAAGCTGCTTCGCCAAGATCTTTCATTGAAAAACTATTATTCAAATATTCCTTGACACTATTAAGAAGGTCTACATCATTCCCAGTCAACAATGTGTCATCTACATATAGTATTAAGAATGCTACAGAGCTCCCACTCACTTTCTTGTAAATACAAGCTTCTCCTTAAATTTGTATAAAACCAAAACTTTTGATTACCTTATCAAAACGTTGATTCCAACTTCGGGATGCTTGCTTCAATCCATAGATGGACCGTTGAAGTTTGCATACCTTGTTAGCATCTTTAGGATCGACAAAACCTTTGGGTTGCATCATAAACAACTCTTCATCAATGTCTCCATTGAGGAATGCTGTTTTGACATCCATCTGCCATATCTCATAATCATAATATGCAGCGATTGCTAACATAATCCTCACAGACTTTAGCTTTGCTACTGGTGAGAAAGTCTCATCGTAGTCAACTCCTTGAATTTGTCGAAACCCTTTGCGACAAGTCGAGCTTTATAGACAGTAACATTACCATCATCATCTGTTTTCTTCTTGAAAATCCATTTGTTCTCGGACCTTGGCCATCGATAAGTCCACCAAAGTCCATACTTGGTTTTCGTACATGGATCCAATCTCGGATTTCATGGCTTCTTGCCATTTATTGGAATCTGGGATCATCATCGCTTCCTCATATGTCGCAGGGTCATCGATGTTGTCCACCAACATGACATTCATTACGGGATCATACCAATCAGGAGTGGTACGAGTTCTCGTTGACCTGCGAGGTTCTGTAGCAACTACAACCGAAGTTTCATGATCATCATCATTAGCTTCCTCTCTTATTGGTGCAGGCACCACAGGAACCACTTCCGGTGCTGCGCTACTCGCAAGTTCGAGAGAAGGTTCGACAACCTCGTCGAGTTCTACCTTCCTTCCAATCACTTCTTTCGAGAGAAATTCCTTCTCTAGAAAGGATCCATTCTTGGCAACGAAGATTTTGCCCTCGGATCTATGATAGAAGGTATACCCAATAGTTTCCTTCGGGTATCCTATGAAGACGCACTTTTCCGCTTTGGGTTCAAGCTTGTCCGACTGTAACTTCTTTACGCAAACCATGACCCCAAACTTTAAGGAACGACAATTTAGGTTTCTTCCCAAACCATAATTCATACGGTGTCGTTTCAACGGATTTAGATGGTGCCCTATTTAAAGTGAATGCGGCTGTTTCTAATGCATAACCCCAAAATGATAGCGGTAAATCTGTAAGTGACATCATAGAACGAACCATATCTAAGAGAGTTCGATTACGACGTTCGGACACACCATTACGCTGTGGTGTTCCCAGCGGTGTCAATTGTGAAAGTATTTCGCATTTCTTCAAATGCTCGCCAAACTCGTAACTTAGATATTCACCTCCACGATCAGAACGTAGAAATTTAATCTTCTTGTTACGTTGATTCTCAACCTCACTTTGAAATTCCTTAAACTTCTCGAAAGTTTCGGACTTATGTTTCATGAAATAGATATACCCATATCTACTCAAGTCATCCGTGAAGGTAAGAACATAACGATAACCACCGCGCGATGCTACACTCATTGGACCACACACATCGGTATGTATGATTTCCAATAAGTCCGTAGCTCACTCCATCATACCAGAAAATGGAGTCTTAGTCATTTTTCCCATCAGACATGCCTCGCATCTTTCAAGTGATTCGAAATCAAGTGATTCAAGAAGTCCATCGGAATGGAGTTTCTTCATACGCTTCACTCCAATGTGACCAAGGCAGCGATTGCCACATATAGGTCGAGTTATCGCTCGATTTCAAATGTTTAGCCTCAATGTTATTAATATGTGTATTTCCACTATCGAGATTCAATAAGAATAAACCATCTATCAAAGGTGCATGTGCATAAAACATATTACTCATATAAATCGAACAACCATTATTCTCGGACTTAAACAAGTAACCGTCTCGCAATAAACAAGATCCCGATATAATGTTCATGCTTAACAAGGCACCAAATAACAATTATTTAAGTATAAAACTAATACCGATGGTAGATGAAGAGGTAGCGTGCCGACCGCGATCACATCAACCTTTGATCCGTTTCCAACGCGCATCGTCACCTCGTTCTTCGCTAGCTTCCATTTATTCTGCAGCACCTGTTTCGAGTTACAAATATGAGCAAACGGACCAGTATCAAATACCCAGGCACTACTACGAGTACTAGTGAGATACACATCAATAACATCTATATTGGATATACCTTTCTTCTTGATGTTGCCGTTCTTCAAATCCGCCAAGTACTTTGGGCAATTCCGCTTCCAGTGGCCTTCTCCCTTGCAGTAAAAGCACTCAGTATCAGGCTTAGGTCCAGCCTTGGTCTTCTTCGTCGGTGCGGTAACTTTCTTACCACCCTTCTTGAAGTGTCCCTTTTGCTTAGACTTGCCTTTCTTGAATTTGGTGGCCTTATTGACCATCAACACTTGGTGCTCTTTCTTGATCTCCACTTTTGCAGATTTCAACATGGCGAAGAGTTCTGGCAACGTCTTGTTCATGTTTTGCATGTTGTAGTTCATCACAAAGTTCTTGTAACTTGGTGGTAGTGATTGAAGGACACGGTAAATCCCCAAAGCATTAGGAATCACTATACCCAAGCTTTGGAGTTTGTTTGCATGCCCAGACATCTTAAGCACATGCACACTGACGGAGCTACCTTCTTCCATCTTGCAGTAAAAGAACTTTTCAGAAGCCTCATATGTTAGGTTCCCAACCTTTAATAAGGTAGAGATCCCTGTGTTTACAATGCTAGTCCCTGGATCAATAGCTAGCATCCACAGTTAAGATGTAATATCAAGAAACAAAGGTCATAATACAACTTTATAACCAGGAATAAAATAATTTATTACATCTTACATAGCTCATTTGGCTATCTCATTACAATGCAGCAGAATATAACAATAGCATGGGGTCCTTCATCTTCAAAGTGCCACAGGCAGACATGTTGGTTGTAGACTTGTAATTCTAATCAATAAACTTCACTAACATCAAACAAACCTGCAACATTACAAGTTACAGCCACAAGGGTCAATACATTTGAATTGTATTGGCAAGTTTCACTACTAAGTAGAAGTATGTGGATCCTATCATTACATGCATATTTGGCTAAGTAGGGTTTAGGCTTGCTTACAGAAAGCAATATAATTTATCCTATCTTTTCAAAATAGTTTTGATCTTTTGTCAAATCTTTCTGAACTCCTTGGTAAACCCCAAGTGCTTCAAGTCTCTTGTTGTCACTTTCAAGTTTTACTTTTAGAAATTGGGATGTCGAGATCTTCCATAGCTTCAGGCCTTAGTTGCTCAGTATTGTCCATAACCGGGGACACGGCTAAGTACTTAGAATTTGATCTTCTGCAGAAGTTGTACACTTTACCCACATGACACAATCTCATCTTGTTGCCACCAGTGGCCGCTGGATAAGTACTCACCAAGATGGAGTACTGGCAGATTGAGAATATGACGAAGTCTTTCCATAGGGTCCTCCCAATACACAATGCTAGCTTGTCTTCAGGCACCAATGTAGGGTTCCTAGTTCCCTCATTCCAGTTAACCTGAAGAGGCCAATCTATGGGGCTTCCATTATGTAGTTGACTAAGCCAGTGCCCATTTAGCATGTGGCTGTACACGGAAGCCACTGTACGAGAAACATGTTCAATCTCTAAGTCCCTGGGTGGTTTTCTTCTGGTGCACAACACAAAGATATTTCCATAAACATGGTCCTTTTGTTGCCACCTTTTCCAAAACTCAATTATCCTTGTCCACCCAAGTGGTTCATTGAGTACTTGTTTTATTATATAAAACACAAGTCTTTCAATACTTCAAATAATCTCAACATGTATCTCTTCTCAAAATATTTAGCAGGGCTAAGCATAGTACAACTACTTTGTTTTCACTAAGGAATATATAGAGTTATCCTATTAGGATTTAGCATAGCAAAATATAGTAGTCCTTATTATGCATGTTTCAAAATCCACTAAGTGTAATGAAAATAGTAGGACTTTGGATGATAGTGTCACTTGCCTTTTTGGTAGGGAATGTAGGTTCACTTCTTGATCTTGCTAATTTCACAATCTTCTAACTTCACTACAAATCAATCAAGCAAACATAGATTCAACTAGCATTCCAAACAATAATCAAACAATTTAACACACACAAAGTATTAGAAACAAAGTCATGCATGCAAGCATGCAAAAGATAGTTTTATCTACAAAGGTGGTTTCTACTAGGCTCTAAACATTGCAAGGTTCAAAGGGGTCATTTTTCTAAAGTGGTAAACCATTTGAAAAAGGGTTTTATTTATAAACCTTTTCTTAACTCAAATTATTATTTCATGTGGTGGAAAATGTTTGTAGCAAAGCAACAATTTTATATTGTTCACCAAATAAGTTTTTAATTCACAAAACTTGGTGTTTAAAGTCAGTAGGTTTGAATCAAAACATTTTCCCAAAGGTTTTAATCAAAAACTATTTCCATAACAAAATCAATGTTTTTATTTGACTAGAAATGAGCTAATTCAATTATTCAATCCTAATCTTCACAAAATTCATTTTTAAATACATGAGTTGGTTTAGTAAGTTCACAACAAACCAATTTGCAAAGATTTCAACCTCAAAAACATTTTGGAATCATTTTTATATCCTAAACAAGCACACAAAAGTTTCTGCAAAAACAAACAATTTCCCAGAAGCAAAACACTAAACAAATTGCATGATTGGCTAGGGCTTGTCTTGCTGATTCCATTGATATAAAATTTGCAAATTTTGGACGTGTGGATCAAAAGTTATGAGGTTTACAAATTTGCATCTAAATCAGATTCTAAAATCTGTTTTAAATCAACTAGTGCCACGCGGCGTGATATTACTGGCTGATACCGATTCGGGTGGATCAGCCTCTGCGGGACGTTGGATTTAAATAGATCGCACGGCTCAGACTGGTCCTTACCCTTTCGCTTAAGTTCTAATTCTAGCCACAGGATCAAGATCCAACGGTCTCTTGCCTTGACCAGGATGGCGGTATGGCTTGTGGCGGCGGCGACGTGGTGTCGCGGTGATTCTAGGAAGCAAGGAGGGAAGGGGAGGTGTTCACCAGGTTCAGGAGGTCATGACGATTCTCAACGTGTGGATGGCTTGGCAAGGGGCGCTCAGACGCGACGGGGATTGCTCGCCGGAGTGGGGGACAGCGTCAGGCGGTGCTGGAGGTCGTTGAGGGCGACGCTGCGGTTCACCCCGAGGCAAAACAAAGGTGTGGTTAGATGCGGGCGAGTGTGTCGAGTGCAGGAGCGTCATCAGGAAGGAGAGGGGCGGTCAGGTGCTTACCAGAAGGGTCGTCGGAGTAGCAAACAGACGGTGGCGCTCAGGTTGTTGTCGTTGCCAACTATTCTGAGCACGCGTGTGCGAGTGTAGTACACGGGCAGGTGCGCCTGGAGGTGGATATCACATCTGTGTGCTGGAGGAGGCAAGGGGCGGCAGGGTTCGGCCGGAATTTACTGGAGATGCTCGTCTAGTGGCTCTGGTCGAGTGGGATCTGAGGGGAAAGGAAGAGAAGACGCAGGCGGTTAAATGGGCGCTGTTACTGCGAGGAATCAAGGCTTCATCAACGCGCAATCAACTCCGGTGTTTCTTGTCTGCAACGGCAGGGCGAGTGCAGGGTTGAAAGGCCCTGAGGTGGCGGTCCGAGCGGCGTCGGAGTGAGATAGGGAGAGGGTCCACCGGTCAGTGAGGGTGTGGGTTCTTTCTCTGGTGCGAACCGTTTTCTTGCGGGGAGAGAGGGAGTGGGCTAACTGGGCTTAAGTTGGGCCAGGCTTAGTTGGGTCGAGTCTGACTCTATTTTTTTCTTTCTAATTGCTTTTTCTTCTTCTAATTTGATTTTCTGTTTTGAAATTCAAACAACATATCAAACACTCAAATGATTTCAAATCCTTGCCAAACTTTGTATTGATTTTAGTCCTGTTTATCAACACAAATCAAGGTCCAAAAATAAAATAATAATTTTATTCTTTTAGGATCTATTTAATAGTTAAATAAATAGTCCTTAGTTATTTATTCAAATAGGATCTGTTTTATTTTTTTAAAACTCTATTTGAAATCTAAAATAGTACCAAAACCATTCAGTAGGTTTTATTTGAAATTATCAAACACTTGTAAAACTCATTTAAAATAAAATAACAAGTTTTAGTGTTTAATTTAAAATGGGAAAGGTCTTTACTTTAATAAAATTGGGTATTAATAAATCCTCATTATTTTATTTAAATAACCCTTTACTCCTTTAATCAAAACAAAATATTTTACTTCAAAAACTTGGCCAAGGTTTAATTTGGCTCTATAAAATAATCCTTCTTTATTTTTCTACCTTTGCCTTTGAAAACCAAAAAAAAAATTTAATAAAAGATCCAAATAGTAATTTCATTTATTAAAACTTTATTTATTAATTGTTCATCTTTATAAATCCTTTTAGAATTTATTTGATCAAAATAGGTTTGTAGGTTTCCAATTGGAATCAAAAAGTTTCTTCTCACCCTGAAAATCAACAAAGTTTTATTTTATTTATTTATTTTTCACATTACAAGATTTGGAAAATCTTGGGATGTGACATCATAGCTCTTAATTGCCGCATGAGTCTCAAAGGTCAATTTGAGATCACGGACAATATCATGTGGGTCTGAATTCTCAAACCTTTTCCGAAGCTCTGATTCTAAACCATACAAGAGCACACTGAACTGTAGAGTACTGAGTCTTCCGAGTGAGGTAAACATTCTTTACTTCATCGGTAGCAGTAGCTGCAGGTGGGTCACCTAGCGGTGCATCCAGCACATAGGTCAAATTACCAGCTGTGAGGACAATCCTCAAATTGCGGAACCAATCCGCGAAGTTGCTTCCATTGTTTTTCAACTTTCTTTCTCTAGGAACGCATTAAAATTGATGGTAGGGGCCTCCATTGATCTACAACATATTTGCAATAGTTTTAGACTAAGTTTATGACAAATTGAGTTCTAATTAATAGTTAAATTAATCTAGGTGAACTCCCACTCAAAACAATATCCCTCACATTGTTTTAGTGATCACACGAACCAAATCCACCACATCAAAACCGATCATCACGAGAGTTGATGTAGCTTCAATGGCGAACAATCGACATGTTCATCATATCTACTATATGATTCATGCTTTACCTTTCGGTGATCCGTGTTCCGAGACCATGTCTGTACATGCTAGGCTCGTTAAGATCAAACCTTAGCTTCCGCATGAGCAAATCTGGCTTGCTCACGTTGTATACACTTGCGGAATCTAACACACCCGATCATCACGTGGTGCTTCGAAACAACAAGCTTTAGCAACGGTGCTTACTAAGGGTGAACACTTTAGGACTTGAAATTTATGTGCATGAGTGATCATCTTATAATGCTACCGTTGTTAACTAAGCAATACAAGATGCATAAAGGATTAACATCACATGCAATTCAAAATATGTGATATGATATGGCCTTTCTTCTTTGTGCTTCCGATCTCCATCTTCAAGCACGAACATGATCTCCATCATCACCGGCATTGCATCAAGGTCAATGACGCCGCTTCATGGTTGTCGTCCACCAGCTTCAACTATTACAACTACTTTGAATAGACACGCGGGTCTTTAACATGAATTAAAGACAACCATATGGCTCCTGCCGGTTGCCAACTTACAATAAGGAACATTGCATACATCAAATATAATCACAATCATGGTCATATCACATCACAGCACACCCCTGCAAAACAAAGTTAGACGCCTCTACTTTCTTTGCATGTTTTACGTGGTTTGGGGCTTTCAATAAGTGTCGTTCTAACTTACGAACAAGAACCACAACATTGATACTAGTATTGTCAATCACCCGTTGTAAATTGGATCTTAACTATGTTGGGAAACAGGCACCCATAAAGCCACTTATGCAATACAAGTTGCATGTCAAGCGTGGAGCAAGTCTCATGAGCGATGTCATGTAAGGTTAGCGGGGCTTCATCCCACCATCCCGCAAGATGCAAAGTACACAAGAAGCAATCGACAATAAAAGCATCAACGCCCACAATGACCATTGTGTTCTACTCGTGCAACAGATCTACATATAGACACGACTCTGATACCACTGTTGGGATTCGTAGCATGGAAAAGAAAAAATTTCTACCGCATACAAACAAACAAGCCAAGATCTATCTACTAGATTGTAGCAATGAGTCGATGGAATAACTCACCCTCGAAGATTCCAAAGTGTTTAACGAGAGCGGATTCTCATGGGTGATGTAGTCGTACTCTTCCCGATCTCAAGATCGCGTAGATGATCCTTCCAGCGCTGCGTTCCGGCAGCGCTCCCGCAGTCGGTCACACGTTCGGTACTCGACGAAGACCTTCCTCTCCCTTGTTCCAGCAGGCAGCGGAGGTTGTAGCACTCTCCTCGCGATTCCGGCAGCACAACGGCATGGTACCAGAAGTAGAGGGGAGATCTCGCAGGGCTTCGCCTTAAGCCGGAGCGAGTATGGTGGACTATGAGAGAGCTCCTCGGTGATATAGGGTTTAGACACACCAAGGAGGAGGTGCTAGGGCCGGCGGCTAGGGCTTGGGCTTGCCCAAGTCGGTGGCTAGGGGAGCCCTAGGCGGTGGCAACAGGAGGTGGCGGCGCCGGGCTAGGGTTTTGGGTGGAGATCTTGTGTGCTAGGAGGGGCAGCCCTGCCCCTCCCTTTATAGGTGGGAGGCGCCGTCCAAGGGGAGGGGAGTCCCTCCCCAACTCGGATCCCAAGTGGGTCGGCTATGGAGGAGGAACTCCTCCCCAACTCGGTTTCCCACTTCCCTCCACTTCCCAAAATAGCCGTTTGACTTTTCAAATTGGCGTTTGACTTTTCAAACTAGGATTTGATTAAACCCTTTATTTTGTTCAGCGATGATGCCTAGTACATGATGCAATCATTCCAACTTGGTATGGCACATTCATGTACCCTTCCCCTCCGGAGTGCCGGACATTCCGGAACCTTCTAGAACATTCCCGATGAAAACACCGGAACCATTCTCCAACCCCGAAACATGACTTTCCTTATATGAATCTTATTCTCCGGACCATTCCGGATCTCCTCGTGATATCCCGGATCCCATCCGAGACTCCGAACAACATTCGGTCTCTTACTCATCATTCCATAACTACTCAAACAATGTCGAATCCTTAAGTGTGTCTCCCTACGGTTCGTGAATTATGCGGACATGATCGAGACACTTCTCCGATCAATAACCAATAGAGGAATCTGGAAATTCATATGGATCCCACATATTTCTACGATTACTTTGCGATCGAATGAACCACTTACATACGATACCACTTTCCCTTTGTCTCACGATAGTTTACTTATCCGAGGTTATGATCGTCGGTATCTCTGCATACCTAGTTCAACCTCGTTACTAATAAGTACTCTTTTCTTGTTCCCGTGATATGTGATCCCTTGTGAGCCAGTCACATGCTTGCAAGCTAATTGGATGTCATTCCACCGAGAGGGCCCAGAGTATATCTGTCCGTCATATGGATGGACAAATCCCACTCTTGATCCATGTGTCTCAACCAATACTTTCCGAACACTCAATGCCACCTTTATAGCCACCCAGTTACGGTGTGGTGTTTGATGTCATCAAAGCATCCTTCCGGTGAAGGTGATATGCATGAACTCATGGTCGAAGGAATTAGGTTACTATGTATCAGAAAGCATATAGCAATTGAACTATTTAAATGACTTGATCTTTATGCTACGCTTATCTATAGGAGTATGTCCACCATATCATTCTCCTAACGATATGATCTTGTTGTTAATAACATCTCAATGTTCATGATAGGGAAACCAGAATCATTTATTAACCAACAAGCTAGTATTATAAAGAGGCTTTACTAGGGACTCTATTTCAGTTTACAAATCACACAAGTATTAATGTTTCCTTGTTAATACTATTATAGCATGAATGTAAACATTTATCATAAACACAAAGATATAATAATAACTACATTTATTATTGCGTCTAGGGCATATCTCCAACAATATCTGCCACACATGATGGTTTCTGAAACAATTCTTTCAGCTCCTAGATAAACTTGATATTAAAACAATCAAGAATCATGGAGGCAAACATGATACTTAAGATACTAACACTGGAATTGTTACTCTCGATTTAATACCAACTATTAAATTTCACGGAGTAAATAGAGTTTGCTGAAAGTTTGCAATAGGACTTTAAACTTTAGATTGACACTCAACACAATACGATACCAGTTCGTAAAGTATATATCCAGAATTCTATAGTTCTATTATCTCAATAACAACTATGCATAAGGTGGTGAACGAATGCCAATGACTACAACAAATTATGCAAATTCACTTTGATTTAATTTATGATAAATTGAGTTCTACTAATCCAAATTAAAAATGAACTCCCACTCAAAAACGACATCCCTCGTGTCTTTTTAGTGATTACATGAACCAAATCCACTACACCAAGTCTGATCATCGCGTGCGTCGGTGTAGTTTCAAAGGCGGGCATCAAATGGTCATCATAACAAAACATATGACTCATGCTTAACCTTTCGGTCCGTGTTCCGAGGCCATGTCTGTACATGCTAGGCTCGCCAAGTAAGAACCTTAGTATTCGCGTGTGTAACTGTCTTACACCCGAGATATGCTCGTGGATTCAAGTACACCCGATCATCACGTGATGTCTTGAAGCGACGAAACATTTTCGGTGCATACTTAAGGAAGAACACATTCTTATCTTGATATCTAAATGAGGGATCATCTTATTATGCTAATAAAACTCCAAACAAGCAATATAAGATGCAATCAAAACATCACATGTTTATAAGTGAAATGATATGGTTCCCGCATATGATCTCCATCATGTGCACCGTGGTATGATCTCTATCATACCTTTATGTGTAAGGCCAAGGTCTATGGAACTTACACGCTATGTGTTTTGTAAGAGTATCATCTCATACTTCTACTTACAACATCACCATATCATAACACTAGCCCAGCAACAATCTAAACTAGACGCCTCTAATTTATCCATTGCAAGTTTTACGTGTCTTAGGGCTTTCGAAGATAGAACCGTTCTTACCTACGAACATGAACCACAACGAGGATAACCAAATTGTTGACAACTCATTGCAAATTAGATATTGACTATAGTAGGAGAGATGGACACCCGCTAGCCACTTATGCAAAACTAGTTGCATGTCAAGCGTGGAACAGGTCTCATGTGCGAGGACATGTAAAGTTTGTCCGGGCCGCTTCATCCCACTATGCCACCAATATCCAAAGTACAACTAAGAAGCAATAAAATGATCATCATCGCCCACATACTCATATGTGTACTACCCGTGCAAAGTATCTACCCATAGATCCGGCTCTGATACCCTTTGTAGGGTTATGACATAGAAAACAAAAAAAATCCTACGATGGGAACAACTATGTACCAAGATCTATCTACTAGATACAAACAACGGGCGGATGTATATCCGTAGAGAACATACCCTTGAAGACCATTAAAGCTTAATGAGTCCAAACTCGTGGTTGATGTAGACGATCTCTTGCCGATCTCAAGATCGAGAGGAAGTCCTAGCGCTGCAAAACAGCAGCGCATCCCTGCTCGCACACACGTTCGAGGCACCGAGCAACCTCCGCCTCCTCACTCCAGCGATGCAGCGGAAGCACAACTATTTCTTGCTGAATAGCCACCGGCAACATGTATCTCGCTAGTCCGAGACCATGGGGGATAAATTCTAGAGTGGGAGAGAGATCCTTCACGAGGAGGTGTGAGTGAGAGAGAGGGAGGGGGCTCCTTTTATAGGGAGAGGGGGGCACCCAAGGGGCCATGCGCCCAGCCATGGGGCTGCCCCCACCTCTTCCACATTCATGTGGGTGGACACTCCACTCACTCAAATGCCTTTCAATTCCCTCCACTCAAAAACCCACTCAAATTCCCATTAAATTTCCACCAAATTTAATGCAAACTCTCATTAAATAAAACTCCTTTTATTTATTTAGATTTTTGTCAATTACTTTAATGACAAACATTCACATATAACCCCTTGCTAGTATTTCATTTCACATGCAGAAACACTTTCTGCAATTTCACCCAAAAATCCGTTTCGGTATCTAGTGAAATAAATTCCTGCGCTTGTTATTCTTTTCGGCATGAAACTTTTGCTCCAAATGGATGTCGGTGTCTCTTAAGTGTGTCACCCTACGGTTCACGAATAATGCGGACATGATCGAGACCCCTCTCGGATCAATAATCAGAAGCGGGATCTAGAGACCCATACTGACTCCCACACATTCAACGATGACTTTCTTGTGATCGTCGGAACCTTTTACGCTAGTATCTTAATCCTTTTGTTTCGCGATATATTACATGTCCGAGATTCGATCATCGGTATCTCCATACCTAGTTTGATCTCGTTACTAACATGTACTCTTTTCTTGTTCCCGTGATATAACATTCTAGTGATCAAATCACTTGCTTGCAAGCTAATCAATGTGATATCACCGAGAGGGCCTAGAGTATATCTATCCGTCATCAGGATGAACAAATTCCACTCTCGATCCATGGGCCTCAACATAACACTTTATTAGTTCTGAATCCATCTTTATAATCACCCAGTTACGGTGTGACATTTGATGTTACCAAGAAACTCTTCCAGTGTTAGTGATTGACATGATCTCATGGTCTAAGGATTAGGATCACTTCGTAAGTTGTTATATCTATATAAAATCAATGACTTTGATCGTAATGCTATACTTCAGATGAATGTTCATCACATCTGTTAGACCCCTCCTTTATAAAGGAAAGGATCCATGTGATTGCAATGCTAGTCCCTGGATCAATGCTAGCATCCACAGTTTAAGATGAAGTACACAGATACAAAGGTCGTTTATTACATTCATTCCAGAGATAAAACATAGTCTTTTACAACTCAGGGCCAAAGGCCTAATACAAGAGTTTATGGAATAAGTAAATAAACATAAGTCTTCATCTTCATGTGCCACAGGCAAGCATGTTGAGTGTAGACTCATGACTCCTATTCATCATCGGAGTAACCTGCAACATCACAATTCTGACCCACAGAGGGTCAATACTTTGGAATAGTATTGGCAAGTGATACCTTAGTTTATTTAAAGTGGACTATAATACTATATGCATTTTGGCTAAGTGTAGCTTGGCTTGCTTTGCTCAAAATAGGTTTTCCTATTAGTTGAAATCACTAAGTTTTTCTTTGTCAAAACTTCCCAAGGAACCACCAATAGACATTGAGGTCCTTTACCCTTGTTCACCCACAAGTTTTACTTAGAAGTTGGAGTGATGAGATTCTTGTAGCATCCATGTCTTGATGCTCAAGTTGTCCATTTCCATGGACTTGGCTAAGTACTTAGGTTTTTCCATCTGCAGAGGTTGCGCACTTTCCCCACCAGACTTGGTTTCCCAAGACAGGACCTTTCAGAAGCCTTTCCTTAGTCAAATGGACGCGTTCCAACCTATCAATCCCTCTACCACCAACTGTCCAAGAGACTAAGTTCTAGCTACCTATATGATCAAGGCCTCAAATGGACGCGTTCCAACCTATCAATCCCTCTACCACCAACTGTCCAAGAGACTAAGTTCTAGCTACCTATATGATCAAGGCAGAGCCCATTTTGCTAAGTGGTTGCACTATAAGCTTTCTCAACACTTGGCCTCCAAATCCCTTTGTGCCTGGGTGGCATACCACAAGTGAGATACACAAACCAAATCCATGGCCTTGTGTAACCACTCAACATAAACCAATCTTTCCATTCCACCCAGGAGGTTTATTGACTTAGTGGTTTTATTAAGAAAACACAAGTCTCATGACTTAGAAATATAGTCAATATAGCATGAATAGATTATACCAACCCTTGTTTTCTAATAGCTAGGCTAAGCATGGTATGACAACTTATCTTAGGAAAAAATCCCTAGCAATTCTACCATTCTAAACTACATAGGATTTCCCAACATATCATTTGACAAAAGTAGCATGCATGTCTTAGCAAAATATCTAATGCTAGTACAAGATATAGGAATGAAATATACATGAAATATCACTTGCCTTGGTAATGGGGAGAGCAGCACTCTTCACAATCACAGTCACTATCAAAATCTACACATAAAATTGTAGCACACAATTACACACAAATCATATACAATCAAAAATATGAATGCATGCATGCAAGAATTTACTAAGTGGTGAATTTGAAATCTCTACCAAGCAAGTGCATGCTACAGAAACATAACAAGTCACAAAGTTTGCCAACTTAACTTATTTAGCACTAAATCAATTTGCTAAACAAAAACTATAATCAAAAAGGGCCTAAACTTGTTTCTACAAACAAAGTCATTTTAATGGTTACTATTTGTTAAACATTTTGCATAATCAGAAAGGCCTTGATTCACTGAATCCAACGGTATAAAGTTTGCCAAATTCCAACGTGGCAATCAAAAGTTATAGGCATTTGAAATTTGGATCAAATTCTGATTTGAAATCTGTTTTTAGATCTAACCCTAGACACGTGTCGCGGTATCACTGGCGCGTACCGATTCGCACCGGATCGAGCTCTGCAGCCGCAGGATCTAATTAAATTGCACGGCCCTAAACGCATACCTCTTCGCTGATAAGTGAATCTATCCTAACGCTTGGATCTAGATCCAACGGTGCTTGAGCACGCGACCATGTCCTGGCGGTAGCGGCATCGATGTGGCGGAGGCGCTCGGTCTGGGGCGCTTAGCGTTCCAGGTCGTCCGCGAGAGGGAGAAGGGTCATACCAGATCCGCAGGAGGCTGCTGAAACTCAAGGTGGCGTTGGTTTGCGAAGGGGCGTGCTGACGCGGTGATGATTCCTCGTCGGAGTTGAGTCTGGCGACAGGTGGTTCTGTTCGAGGTCGAAGGCGACGTTGTCGATCACTAGGAGGCAAACGGAGGGTGTGGTCAGATGCAGAAGATCACGGAGAACACACGTGTGTGAAAGACAAGGCTTGGGGCGGTCTGGACTTACCACTGGAGGTCGTCGGAGTTGAAGCCGAAGACGGTGGCGGCCAGTCGTCGACGTTGCTGGAGCTACGGGTCATGCGAAGGTAAGTGGGGTGTGTCAGTAGATGCGCCGAGACTCACTGAACAAGATAGCATGAATGAGAGGTAGAGGGGAACACGAGGCTCACCGGAATTTGCTGGTGCGCCGAGCTTGGCGAGTCGTGCAAGTCGTGGGCACTGGTGGCGTGAAGGCAAAATTGATTGGGGAAATGGTCGAGGAAGTGGGCATCTTATAGCCGAGGCTCGACAGAAGCTTCGTCGCATCAATGCCAATTAAGCTCATGATTCTTTGCAACGGCCAGCGGCGTAGGTCGTCTTGTGAATCGGGGAAGACGATCTTGGCGTGGAGATGGCCTGCTTCGTCGCAGTCTGTGATGGGAGTGGGGCCTGTGCCGTGGTGAGGGTGTGCTCGTGCGTGTGCAAGGAAAAGAGAACTCCCGGGTGGGCTAACTGGGCCTGTTAGGAATCTGGCGCCGGCCCGTTTCTATTTCTTTCTCCTTTTTCTTTTTCTGTTTCAATTTTCTGAATAGATTTTCAAATGATTTCAAGTTTCATTTGAATTCAAATTTTCTTGGGATTTTTGCAGTGAGCAGTAGTCTCAAATATGGTCTTAAAATCATGGGGTTGCTTTGCAAAGGCTTGGTCAAACTTGGGGAATAAAATAATCAGGGACTTGCATCTATTTGCAAATATTTGAAAAGGGGTTTTTGAAATTATTCTCAATTTGTAAAACTTGGTCAAAACCACACTTAATCCTTTCAATAAGGAAGACAATCAAGTTAGGTTTTAAAGAAACATTCAAACTTTCAAACTTTCAAATGGTGATGGCCATTTGAATTAAATCTGCCCACATAAAATCATAGCACCATGTGCTTCTGTTTTTCTGAAATGAGTTTGAATATGATCTCAAATCTATATGCATGCATGAGTGATATGCAAACTTTGAAATCATGATTTTAGGGATGTTACAACATCATTACACTAATGTTGTGACCTCGTTATTAACAACATCCAATGTCCATGATCAGGAAACTTTGATCATCTTGTTAATCAACGAGCTAGTTTATAAGAGAGGCATAACTAGGAACTTCCTTTTTGTTTATTAAACACACATGTATTAACGTTTCCGTATTAATACAATTATAGCATGCAAAATAAACATTTATCATAAATAAGGAATACGATAATAACCACTTTATTATTGCCTCTCGGGCATATTCCCTTCAGCTCCACCTTCCTATCCAACCTGATTTGGATCTGGAGCTTCCCCATGGCCAGACTAGCTTCGTCTCGAACCCTAGGGTTTGGGATGGCGCTGGTGTTGTCGTCGCCGCTGCTGCCGTGTGCTGTGGTGGTGTTCCTCTACTTCAGGCGTGGCTAGGGTCGCCGCCTCAGTGTGGTGTGGTTCGCAGCGCCCCCTTGTGGGTGCTCCCCATGCCACCGTGTTCGTCGGCCTCCTCTTCTTCCTCTTCTATTCTTCTGTGAGGACCATAGGTGAGTTGTTTTTCTTCCCCTCGTGTCCTCTGTGCTAGGCCATCCTAGGCTATGTGTTGATAGTGGCCACTCCTTCTCTTCGGCGTCTTTGATAAGATCAGGTCCAAACAAACTCCTTTCTCCCACACCATTCCATAGCAATGGGGTGGTACACTTCCTTCCGTAGAGAAACTCAAATGGTGCCATCCCAATACTAGATTGATAACTGTTATTGTAAGAGAACTCTGCGTAAGGCAGACTTTCGTCCCAACTTGCTCCATAGTCTAGGGCGCATGCCCTCAACATGTCTTCAAGAATTTGATTAGTCCTTTCTGTTTGCCCATCAGTTTGAGGATGAAAAGCAGTGCTGAATTCCAATCTCGTTCCCAAAGATTCATGGAGCTGTCTCCAAAAGTGAGAAATAAACTGAGTTCCTCTATCTGACACAATACTCTTAGGTACACCGTGAAGGCATACAATTCTGTTCATGTAGATTTTGGCTAACTTGGCACTTGTATAAGTTGTCTTCACGGGTATAAAATGAGCCACTTTAGTTAGGCGATCCACTACTACCCATATGGAATCATACCCTGACCTGGTCCTCGGTAATCCGCTAATGAAATCCATACCGATATTTTCCCACTTCCACTCAGGAATAGGCAGTGGTTGAAGCAAACCGGCTGGTTTTTGATGCTCCGCTTTCACTCTACTACACACATCACACAAAGCAATATGCTCGGCGATGTCCCTTTTTAGATTGTTCCACCAGAATCTTTCTTTCATATCCATGTATATCTTGGTGTTTCCCGGGTGAATAGAATATGGAGAGTTATGGGCTTCTTGTAGAATCAATTTCCGCAACTCCGGATCTTGTGGAACACAAATACGTTTCCCGTGCCATAAAGCACCTTGTTCGTCTATATGGAAACTTTTTGCTTTTCCTTGACTAATTCTTTCCTTAATCTCTTCGATTTCTTTGTCCGTCTTTTGGGCTTCTTTAATCTTATCCAACAGAGTGGGTTGAACATCCAAAGATATGAGATGTCCTTCTGGCACAATCTCCAATCTGAGTTCTTTGAATTGCTTACACAAGTCATCTGGCAATTCACCTTTGGTAAGGCCATTTACAAACGTCTTACGACTTAGAGCATCTGCTACAACATTTGCTTTACCTGGGTGGTATTGCAAACTTAAGTCGTAATCCTTGATAAGTTCTAGCCATCTCCTTTGTCTCATATTGATTTCCTTCTGGGTGAAGATATACTTCAAACTCTTGTGATCTGTGAATACTTCTGGCGCTTTCCCAAAAGGTAGTGTCTCCATGTTTTGAGTGCATGGACAACAGCAGCTGACTCTAAATCATGAGTAGGATAGTTTACCTCATGAGTTTTGAGTTGTCTCGAGGCATAAGCCACAACTTTTCCGCCTTGCATAAGTACGGCACCTAATCCTTGATGCGAAGCATCACAATACACTTGGAAATCTTTTTCCAAGTCTGGCAGGCACAGAACTGGTGCTGACACAAGTCTCTTCTTCAATTCTTGAAAGCTGAGTTCACAACCTTCAGACCAAGCAAACTTCTTGTCCTTCTTTAATAATTCTGTCATTGGCTTAGCAACCTTTGAGAAATTTTCAATAAATCTTCTGTAGTAACCTGCTAAGCCAAGGAAACTGCGAACTTCTTTCACATTCTTGGGGGATTCCCATTCTGTCACAGCTGAAACTTTAGCAGGATCAACCGCTACACCATCCTTTGTCATAACATGACCAAGAAAGCCAACTTCTTCCAACCAGAACTCACACTTGCTGAATTTGGCATAAAGTTTATGCTCCCTTAGTTTCTCAAGTATCAAGCGTAAATGTCTTTCATGCTCTTCCTTGCTCTTGGAGTAGACTAAGATGTCATCGATGAAAACGACAACAAACTTGTCAAGAAATTCCATGAACACTTTGTTCATCATATTCATGAAGTATGCTGGAGCGTTGGTTAAACCAAAAGGCATCACAGTGTACTCATACAATCCATACCTTGTGGTGAATGCTGTTTTAGGTATGTCTTGCTCTCTTATCTTGAGTTGAAAATAACTTGACCGGAGATCAATCTTTGAGAATACACATGCTCCTTCTAGTTGATCAAACAAGTCGTTGATTCTTGGCAAAGGATATTTGTTCTTGATGGTTACCTCGTTGAGAGATCGGTAGTCAATGCATAATCTTTGTGTTCTATCCTTCTTTTCTACGAATAAAACTGGAGCTCCCCAAGATGAAGAACTTGGCTGGATGAATCCTTTCTGCAATTGTTCTCCGAGTTGTTTCTTGAGTTCCTTAAGTTCGTCAACTGACATTTTATAAGGTCTCTTTGCTCTTGGTCCAGAACCTGGTACCAAATCTATTATAAACTCCACATCTCTATCTGGTGGCATTCCCGGTAATTCTTCCGGAAATACATCCGGATACTCACACACAATTGGCACAGTGTCCATGCTAACCCCCTTAAGAGAATTCAGCTTACTTCCTTTAGATTCAAAGTTGGACTTGAATTTTATCCTCTTACCTTCAGGGGTTGTGAGTGTAACTGTACGATTGGCACAATCTAGTACTCCCTCATACTTAGCCATCCAATCCATTCCCAAAATCACATCCAATCCTTGGGAATTCAGGATTATTAGGTTCACTAGAAACTTATGTTTTCCAAACTCTATGACTAAGTCATGACATCCTGAGTTTACTATCATTTCTCCACCAGGAGAACTTACTCTTATAGGACACCCAATGGTTTCTACCTGTAGTTCATTTGTTTCGACAAATGCTTTTGATATGAATGAATGAGATGCACCGGTATCAAAGAGTACAAATGCTGGAATTGAATTGAGTCTGAACTTACCAGCAACAGCATCAGGCTCCTCATAGACCTCCTCCACATTGATGTGGTTAACCTGTCCTTTCTGAAAAGGATTTGGCTTGTTAGGTCCTTCAACTTTCTTTTCAGGGCACTCATTAGCATAATGCCCCAGCTTCTTGCATTTGAAGCATTCAACCTGACTAATGTCCTTTTTAGGCTGGTTTCCACTTCCACTGTGGTGGCTCTTATGTCCACTCTTATGGTTCTTGTACTTATCATTGTCATGACTGCGATGATGCTTGTTGTCATGACGGTTGTGGTTGTGGTGCTTGTTGAATTTCCCATGCTTGTGGGATCCTGAGCTGCCACTGTCATCATAGTGAGATCGTTTGTGAGACGATCCAGTACATGTGTGTCGAGTGTTTCCTCTTCCTACTCTCGACTTGCTTCATTTTACTCTCCAAAATAGCAGCCTTGTCACACAAAGGCGATAAGTTGGAACATATGCCCTGAGCATTTGCAGATTCAGCTCATCATTCAAGCCTTCGAAACTTTTCCTTTCTTTTGGCATCTGTCAACCTCATCCGTGCATAGCGTGCGATTGTTGAACTCTTCTATATATTCAGCCACGCTGCGGTGGCTTGAGTTGTGAAACTCCTTCTTTTTCAGGCTCATCATTCCTGATGAGATATGAGCAGTGCGAAAGCCATCTTCAAAGATATCCCAAGTCACCTCATCAATAGGAGTGGTGATCTGGAAGTTGTCCCACCATGTGGCGGCTGGTCCTTCCAACAGATGTCTTTGCGAACTGACTTTTCAGCATCCGTGCGACCCACGGTCACTAAGTCTTTGTTCACGAGCGTAGCCAATCATTGGCCACCATGGGATCGTCGTCCCGAAAACTTAGGCGGCCTCGGGCGAAATCTGGTGAGCATATCAAAACCCGGAGGGTTGTTGTTGTTGTTGTTATTGGGGTTGTTGTTGTTATTCTGGTTTTGGATGAATGTTGTCATCATTTGCATAAGCTGTGTTTGCGCATTCATCATTTGTTGCATTTCCGGGGTGATGTTGTTGGGGTTGGGGTTTACGTGACGGGGAGGCATCTGTGGTTTGTTCAAATAGAGATAAGAATGAGATACCCATACATGATTCATGCACAATACATCACATAAGCAAACACATAGCATGCAACACAAGGATAAAAACTCAACAACAAGATAACGAAGTCTCAAAGTAAAACACACAAGTGGCAAGCCATCCACATGTCGGATGGTCCAATAGTAAGTTCACAAATAACAAGTATGATAATAATAGATAACCGAGTAGTCAAGTCTACTCATCAGCATCAATCTCCTCCTCGACAAAAGTAAGACCTGTGTTCTCCATCGCGGTCTTGTTCTCCTCAATGGTAGTGGTCAAGGACTCGATCTTGGTCTTGAGAGCCCTCTTCTGGGAGCGAAGCCTCTCAATAACCATCTGCTGCTGCTCTAGCTCGAAATCCTTGGACTTCAGTTCCTCGGTCATGTCTCGGATCCTCTTGTTCCTATCCTGGACGCGTTTCTCCTGACTCTTGAACTTGCGGTCCTGGGCCTCGAACTTCGCCTCCATTTCCTTGACTAACTCGTCCTGCTGAGCGAAAAGCTTGTCCTTCTCGCGAAGCTGCACCTGGAGCTCGTCATTGCTAAGCATGACGTTGGTCCTGTCCGTGTCCATGTGCCTAATAAGAGACTCTAAGTCCTGGAGATAGAGACGTATCGGCTCTGCTGCGGCCCTCGAGTCGTCCTCAAAGTCGATGGACTCTCCATCATCATCACGTCTTCCAAAGACGTGGAAATGGGTGCCCCTAACCTGTCGGGAGTGACGGCCTAACAGACGTCCTATCAGATCCTGCATGACGACCTCCATGCCTCTCTCCCTGTCATCGTGCATAAGCTTGAAAACAATGGCCTCCGTAGTGGGCTCCGTCTGGCGTCCTGGCTGGTTCACCTTGAAGCCCTAGAGGTCCTTCCTCTCGAACTTGGTGAGTGGGTGCACCATAATGGTAGGAAGAGGGAGATTGAGCAAAGTGGTAAGCTCAACGATACACGGACCAAAACGGGTACCCTGGAACTCCTCAACGGTGCTGATGGTAATAGGCATCTATTTATAAGATAGAAAAGTTAGGACATCATAATTTAAAACAAGACAAACATCTCATACACATCCATGGAACACAAATTCACACAAGTCATGCGTACTTGATTCCATTACATCAATCAAGGTCCAAACTTATTTAAGGTATTCTTTTAGAAAATAAAGTGATAGATGGTGGTCCAACTAACGAAGTGTGTTCATAATCCTATCTCACTGGATCTGGTGGCTAACACAATGTTCCTAGAAGCAATCCACCTATCTTGTTCACATGATTCCATCACCAAGTCTATAATATCTCCCCTTAACTCTTGGTTGGTGGCTTCCAACTCTTGGGTAAGTTCCTTCTCTTTCTCTAAGTCTTTTTGGAGGTTGAGCATTCTGCACTTGACTCTAGCACTAAGTTCTTTGATAGTCCTCCAAGCTGCTTCTCTGGCTGACTCAAAGAATGTGGTGTGCATCACAGTGTTGGTGTACATGCAGAAGCCTCTTTCTTTGTGGTTGTATTCCTTGTTTTTGTACAAGTGAAGTTGCACCCACCAATACTCCACTCCTTCATCCATCACTGGAAAGCCCTTGTACACAGCTGCACCATGTGCTTCCATTGCCACCATGAGGTCCTTGAGAATTTTGGGAAACTCAGTTTCACACTCCAAGGTCATGGTCATGAGTGGTCCTTTCTTCACGGCTTCGTTGATGGAGTTCATCTACAAATAGAGATGAGAATGAGAAGATTAGAAAAGTTTACGAGAAGAATAGACAAGTGTAGAAGTAGTTAAAAAATTTCCTTAGTGGTTTCCAATCCTAGGGTCATAATCCTACAGGCAACACAGTGCTCTGATACCATTTGTTAGACCCCTCCTTTATAAAGGAAAGGATCCCTGTGATTGCAATGCTAGTCCCTGGATCAATGCTAGCATCCACAGTTTAAGATGAAGTACACAGATACAAAGGTCGTTTATTACATTCATTCCAGAGATAAAACATAGTCTTTTACAACTCAGGGCCAAAGGCCTAATACAAGAGTTTATGGAATAAGTAAATAAACATAAGTCTTCATCTTCATGTGCCACAGGCAAGCATGTTGAGTGTAGACTCATGACTCCTATTCATCATCGGAGTAACCTGCAACATCACAAGTTACAGCCACAGAGGGTCAATACTTTGGAATAGTATTGGCAAGTGATACCTTAGTTTATTTAAAGTGGACTATAATACTATATGCATTTTGGCTAAGTGTAGCTTGGCTTGCTTTGCTCAAAATAGGTTTTCCTATTAGTTGAAATCACTAAGTTTTTCTTTGTCAAAACTTCCCAAGGAACCACCAATAGACATTGAGGTCCTTTACCCTTGTTCACCCACAAGTTTTACTTAGAAGTTGGAGTGATGAGATTCTTGTAGCTTCCATGTCTTGATGCTCAAGTTGTCCATTTCCATGGACTTGGCTAAGTACTTAGGTTTTTCCATCTGCAGAGGTTGTGCACTTTCCCCACCAGACTTGGTTTCCCAAGACAGGACCTTTCAGAAGCCTTTCCTTAGTCAAATGGACGCGTTCCAACCTATCAATCCCTCTACCACCAACTGTCCAAGAGACTAAGTTCTAGCTACCTATATGATCAAGGCAGAGCCCATTTTGCCAAGTGGTTGCACTGTAAGCTTTCTCAACACTTGGCCTCCAAATCCCTTTGTGCCTGGGTGGCATACCACAAGTGAGATACACAAGCCAAATCCATGGCCTTGTGTAACCACTCAACAAAAACCAATCTTTCCATTCCACCCAGGAGGTTTATTGACTTAGTGGTTTTATTAAGAAAACACAAGTCTCATGACTTAGAAATATAGTCAATATAGCATGAATAGATTATACCAACCCTTGTTTGCTAATAGCTAGGCTAAGCATGGTATGACAACTTATCTTAGGAAAAATTCCCTAGCAATTCTACCATTCTAAACTACATAGGATTTCCCAACATATCATTTGACAAAAGTAGCATGCATGTCTTAGCAAAATATCTAATGCTAGTACAAGATATAGGAATGAAATATACATGAAATATCACTTGCCTTGGTAATGGGGAGAGTAGCACTCTTCACAATCACAGTCACTATCAAAATCTACACATAAAATTGTAGCACACAATTACACACAAATCATATACAATCAAAAATATGAATGCATGCATGCAAGAATTTACTAAGTGGTGAATTTGAAATCTCTACCAAGCAAGTGCATGCTACAGAAACATAACAAGTCACAAAGTTTGCCAACTTAACTTATTTAGCACTAAATCAATTTGCTAAACAAAAACTATAATCAAAAAGGGCCTAAACTTGTTTCTAAAAACAAAGTCATTTTAATGGTTACTATTTGTTAAACATTTTGCATAATCAGAAAGGCCTTGATTCACTGAATCCAACGGTATAAAGTTTGCAAAATTCCAACGTGGCAATCAAAAGTTATAGGCATTTGAAATTTGGATCAAATTCTGATTTGAAATCTGTTTTTAGATCTAACCCTAGACACGTGTCGCGGTATCACTGGCGCGTACCGATTCGCACCGGATCGAGCTCTGCAGCCACAGGATCTAATTAAATCGCACGGCCCTAAACGCATACCTCTTCGCTGATAAGTGAATCTATCCTAACGCTTGGATCTAGATCCAACGGTGCTCGAGCACGCGACCATGTCCTGGTGGCGTAAGCGTCGATGGCGGCGTGAGGCCTTCGGTCTACGGCGGCGCTAGCGTTCCAGGTCGTCCGCGAGAGGGAGAAGGGTCATACCAGATCCGCAGGAGGCTGCTGAAACTCAAGGTGGCGTTGGTTTGCGAAGGGGCGTGCTGACGCGGTGATGATTCCTCGTCGGAGTTGAGTCTGGCGACAGGTGGTTTTGTTCGAGGTCGAAGGCGACGTTGTCGATCACTAGGAGGCAAACGGAGGGTGTGGTCAGATGCAGAAGATCACGGAGAACACGCGTGTGTGAAAGACAAGGCTTGGGATGCGGACTTACCCGGAGGTCGTCGGAGTTGAAGCGAAGGCGGTGGCGGCGGTCGTCGGCGTTCTTTGGAGCTACGGGTCATGCGAAGGTAAGTGGGGTGTGTCGATGAGATGCTTGAGACTCACGAACAAGATAGCATGAATGAGAGGTAGAGGAACACGAGGCTCACGAATTTGCTGGTCGCGGTCGTGAGCAGCCGAGTCGTGCAAGTCGTGGGCAGCCTGGTGGCGTGAAGGCAAAATTGATTGGGGGGAAATGGTCGCGAGGAAGTGGGCATCTTATAGCCAGAGGCTCTACAGGAAACGCTCGTCGCATCAATGCCACTTAAGCTCGCGGATTCAGTGCTGCAACGGCCAGCGGCGTAGGTCGTCTTGTGAATCGGGGGGATGATCTTGGCGTGGAGATGGCCCGCTCGTCGGTAAGTCTGAGTGGGAGTGGGGCCCTGTCGTCAGTGGCTGAGGGGGTGTGCTCATGCGTGTGGAAGGAAAAGAGAACTCCCGGGTGGGCTAACTGGGCCTGTTCAGAAGCTGGGCTGGAATCCTGGCGCCAGCCCGTTTCTATTTCTTTCTCCTTTTTCTTTTTCTGTTTCAATTTTGTGAATAGATTTTCAAATGATTTCAAGTTTCATTTGAATTCAAATTTTCTTGGGATTTTTGCAGTGAGCAGTAGTCTCAAATATGGTCTTAAAATCATGGGGTTGCTTTGCAAAGGCTTGGTCAAACTTGGGGAATAAAATAATCAGGGACTTGCATCTATTTGCAAATATTTGAAAAGGGGTTTTTGAAATTATTCTCAATTTGTAAAACTTGGTCAAAACCACACTTAATCCTTTCAATAAGGAAGACAATCAAGTTAGGTTTTAAAGAAACATTCAAACTTTCAAACTTTCAAATGGTGATGGCCATTTGAATTAAATCTGCCCACATAAAATCATAGCACCATGTGCTTCTATTTTTCTGAAATGAGTTTGAATATGATCTCAAATCTATATGCATGCATGAGTGATATGCAAACTTTAAAATCATGATTTTAGGGATGTTACAACATCATTACACTAATGTTGTGACCTCGTTATTAACAACATCCAATGTCCATGATCAGGAAACTTTGATCATCTTGTTAATCAATGAGCTAGTTTATAAGAGAGGCATAACTAGGAACTTCCTTTTTGTTTATTAAACACACATGTATTAACGTTTCCGTATTAATACAATTATAGCATGCAAAATAAACATTTATCATAAATAAGGAATACGATAATAACCACTTTATTATTGCCTCTCGGGCATATTCCCTTCAGCTCCACCTTCCTATCCAACCTGATTTGGATCTGGAGCTTCCCCATGGCCAGACTAGCTTCGTCTCGAACCCTAGGGTTTGGGATGGCGCTGGTGTTGTCGCCGCCGCTGCTGCCGTGTGCTGTGGTGGTGTTCCTCGACTTTAGGCGTGGCTAGGGTCGCCGCCTCGGTGTGGTGTGGTTCGCAGCGCCCCCTTGGGGGTGCTCCCCATGCCACCGTGTTCGTCGACCTCCTCTTCTTCCTCTTCTATTCTTCTGTGAGGACCATAGGTGAGTTGTTTTTCTTCCCCTCGTGTCCTCTGTGCTAGGCCATCCTAGGCTATGTGTTGATAGTGGCCACTCCTGGTTAGTCTCCTGTCCTGATTAAGATTGTTTGTTCTGCTTAGGGTTCATATCCCTCTGTGGATTAGATTCTGATGAGTTGGATCATGTATTGATGATCCCTAAGCATACTAAGTAGTTGTTTTCTGTGGCTTGCTAATTATGGTGAGCTTTGATGATGCTAGTGGCTTACTAGATTTATTCCATTGGTTAACTTGATATGGTTCAGATGATAAGGTTGTTCTGGAATCATTGCTTGGAGATTCTAGTGGTTTGAGAGCTCACCACTGTCATTACTTGGTTAATGACAGTGATTTTTTGTGTGATGCAGTCACTGTATCTGTACTGCTAGCTTAAGAATTCATATATAGCTTGAGATCTAATGGTCTCTTACAGTGATGATATATATATATAGATATAGATATTCTTAGAAATGATCCCTGTGATTAGTATCAGGAAATGATTTATATTTGGCTGTAAGTGTAACTGTGAAATTTGAATGCTTAACTTGTTAATTTGGAAGTTGTTCTTGTGACACCATCCTAGTATGGCACACAAGATTAGATTCTATTACTTGGCTTGGTCTTGTTCAAGCTTTGGATTAGTGTGGCATCAGAGATAAATAGAAACTTCTTTCCTTGAATCCCTGAGACCTATGATGTTGGTCTGAGGTTGAGGGATTAGACCCTTCTCTTATTGTTACTCATGGATTGGTTCTGGTAGTGCCGCCAGCTACTGGCTCCTGAGTTAAAGTTTGGAAAAATGATTTGTTTGCTTATAACTTAATGTTGGTGCATATAGTTTATGAAATCTGAGGTGCTACTCCATTAGGAGATGTGCCCAAATTTTATAAGCTATTTGAGAACATTTTGGAATATATATTAGTTGTTGATGATCACCAGGATCTATGATGCAGGTCTGAGATTCTGGTGGATTTGGTAGAGTTTACTGTTAGCCTTTATATTTCAAATTTCCTCTATGATAGGTTTACCCCACTTGGGTGATCACTGAGAGGTTTATCTTGTGAAACAACACATGCTTTTCTGTTTGATGAAGATGAACAGACTATGTGGATGTTTTCTGATACTCATGGCTGTGCTGATAGTTTTGTGTGTGTGGAGCTATTGCTGCTGTGCTGACAGCACAAACCATGCAATTTGGTGTATGTGCTGCTTGTGTGCCTGCTGCACCATGTGGATATGCTCTGGATATGGAAGTTACTTTTATCTGGTTACACTTACTGGTTTGGTGAAACTTGCCCCTCCTTGCTATTTGGAGTTATTTGACTTCTGGCTTAAATTATGAAAGATTAGGTTCTTTCATATTGGTGAAACCTGTCCCTTTTTAAAGATTACTCAATGATGAAATTTTGAACAGTGCAACTCACTATCAATTCTAAGAGTAAAACATTTTTAATCCTTAACTTTCTTTCTTTTAGTTGTGTTTATTTTGCAGGTACCAGACTTGAAGATTCAAGACTTAGATTAGGTTTTCTTTTTCTTTATAGATAGTTACTTCATTACTTGTAATATTTCACTTATTCAATTGTAATCTTTATTTTATTCTTTTGTAATTTTTATTTTATTCCTTTGTAATAAAGATTGTGCTATTACTCAATATATAAAGATTATTCCTTAATTTAATTATCTATTGTAAAATTTCTTGATCGTGTTTATAAGTTACATTTTTGTAACTTATTTATTGAATAAAATTTTGAAATGAATATTCTTATTCTTAATTGTTTTGTTTATATAAAGTTTGAACAGTTAATTATTATCTCTTGACTAAATCCAAAAATACTCAAACATAAATCTAAATCCAACACTCAAATTTAAATTCAAATTTCATTTCCCAAAACACACTAATCCACAAGGATCATATCAAAGTTTATAACGATCATCCTCCAAGACTATACCTGGTCTCAAAGTATGAGAGAAACTTTGATCACTTTAGGTTTTTATTTGGCGAAAATTTTACCCACATTTTTATAGATGAATGCATGAAATTTCACAGATTCCTAAATTTACCCTTCATTGGTTCCTAAATGTTGGTTCCACATAGGAGCTCCAACCGTGTCCCAAACACGATGCTTCCAATAGAGGAACAACGTCGAGGACGCCACCATCACGCCTATCCGGATCCAGATCTAGGATTACAAATTCCAACTCCAAGTGAGAGTGAGGGTGATGCCAACACACCCTAGTGATGCCTCCAAGGAGGGTAACGACACCCGTGTGCGTAGTCGTTGCTGATGGCATAGGCAAAGACGGACATGCTTTCATATGTCTCATCACACACCTCCTTCACGACTCATTAGATTGAGTCGCATTGTCCTTGATGGTTCACATCACTGCCATTTGAACACCTTACTATTGTATCCGCAAAGTCGTGGTCCTCCGACACCCCGCATAGCTGAGGATGTGGCCCATATTCCACCTCCAACACCGATGAGGATCCGTAGCCTTGGACTAGGGTCGCTGATATGTCCTAAACGTATCTATAATTTTTGATGCTCCATGCTTGTTTTGTACCAACTATCTTATGTTTTGTCTACACTTTGTGGCATTTTTATGCATTTTCTGGAACTAACCTATTAACAAGATACCACAGTGCCAGTTTCTGTTTTCTGCTGTTTTTGGTTTCAGAGAAACTAGTAAAGAAATATTCTCGAAATTGGACGAAACAAAAGCCAAAGTTCATATTTTTTCTGACACGACACAGAGTCCGAAGGAGAGACGAAGAGTAGCCGCGAAGCAACCACACCAGGTGGCCGCGCGGGCCTCCTAGCCACGCCACCATAGGGTGTGGCCTCCTCGGGCCTCCATCGACCTTGCCCCTTCGCCTATATATTCCCCCCGAGGAAAAAACACTAGACAAGATCAAAATTCCATGAAAAGTTCCGCAGCGCCGCCACCACCGAAGACGAGATTCAGGGGACATAAGTCTCTGTTCTGGCACCCTGCCAGGACGGGGAATTGCCCCCGAAGCCATCTCCATTGACTCCACCGCCATCTCCATCACCATTGTTGACTCCCATGATGAGGAGGGAGTAGTTCTCCCCCGAGGCTAAGGACTCTACCGGTAGCTATGTGTTTATCTCTCTCTCTCTATGTGTGTGATCTTATTGTGTTCATGAGCTTTGTAATCTAGTTGAATAAGTAGATGCTACTCTGCTACTCAAGTTCTTTAATTAATGTAATTTACGCTTATCCCCATGTGTGTGAAGTTGATAGTGTGCACACCGTGTGCAGCACTTAGGCTAAAGGTTACAGAAATACTTATCATGAGTTATAATTTGAGTTGGATGTCTCTATGAAATTGTGGTGTTTGTTGGAACCATCTAGCGCTCAAGGTGATAGTTAGGGGTTATCTAAATGGGGAATGCGGACTTTAAGGAGTGTTGTTATAGCCCTACATCGTGAATTGGTGTTCGTTATCCAACCGGAGACTAGTTCAGGGTAGAATAGTTAAGAGAAGATATTATGTGTTTATTGAGAGTGACCACTAGTGAAAGTATGATCCCTAGGCCTTGTTTCTAAGCATTAAAATACCGTTTACAATCAGTCCTACTACATGTTTGCTTGTTGCCACTTTTATTTCAGAATGCAAATACCACTTATAATCATCCATATTACTTGTATTTCACTATCTCTTCGCCGAATTAGTGTATCTATACACCTGATAAGTGTATTGGGTGTGTTGGGGCACAAGAGACTTCTTGTATCTTGATTGCAGGGTTGCTTGAGAGGGATACCTTTGACCTCTTCCTCCCTGAGTTCGATAAACCTTGGGTGATCCACTTAAGGGAAACTTGTTGCTGTTCTACAAACCTCTCACTTGGAGGCCCAACACTGTCTACAAGAATAGAAGTGTGCATAGACATCAAGATCTTTTCTGGCGCCGTTGCCGGGGAGGTAAGGTAAAAGGTACTCACATCCTCTGGCTACTAAGCTATCTTCTAATACTATTGCTGGTGTGTGAGTGCTCGAAGTTATTTCCTTTAGATTCTGCAATTATATCTTTTTGTTTCCTTTTTTATTTTCACTAGTTAAGCTTAATGGAAAACAACAACAAAATTAGAGAGATTGATAATATTTATCTTGAGTTAGGACATGAAGTGTTTAAAGAGAAAATTAAAAAACTTATCGAACTTTATTTGCATGCTAATAGCAATGTTATTAGTATGAATTCTTTGAACACCATTATTGCTAATGCTAGGGAAACGCCTAAGCTTGAGTAAGCTAGTTTTTATGAAAATGATCTTTTTAGTTCTCCAGCTTAAGAGGAGAAAATTTGTTATGATGATACTATACCTCCAATATATGATGATTACAATGATGAATATGATATTTTCAGTCCACCTACTTTAGAGGAGAAAAATTGCTATGATGATAGTATACCTCCAATATATGATAATTACAATGATGAATATGATATTTTTAGTCCACCTACTATTGAGGAGAAAATTAATTATGATTACAATATGCCGCCTATATTTGATGAATATGGTGATGAGAATACTAATGATAGCTATTTTGTTGAATTTTCTCCCACTACAATTAATAAGAATGAATATGCTTATGTGGAGAGTAATAATCATTTTATGCATGTGGCTCATGATAAGAATGTTTTATGTGATAGTTATATTGTTAATTTTATTCATGATGCTACTGAAAGTTATTATGAGAGAGGGAAACATGGTTTTATGTATCTCAACAATATTAAGTTTCCCTCTTTATGTTGAAAATTTTGAAGTTACACTTGTTTTGCTTTCCTATGCTTGTTGCTTTGTGATTTCATGACTTGTTTTTCTTACAAGATTATTTTTCATAGGAAGTGGGTTAGACTTTGTTTTTTAATATTTGCTTCTTAATGATCTCTTTTACTTCAATTCATATTTCTTATGTGAGCATCATCGAAATTATCATGCCTATCTTAATGGCTATAAAGAAGGGAAAATTTGCTAGAGGATACCGTTATTTTCTGGCGTTTGCTAAAATACACTATTGGAATGTGGCTTTGCCCAGTACCATTATTATTTCGTGACAATTTGCTAGAACACACTGTACTGCCCAAAACGGAAAGTTTGACGTTTTAGACCTTTTTACCTTGTTGCAAATATGTCTAGAATTTTAATTGAAATGCAAGATGTTTCAGATAAAAAAAAATGTCCAGCTTTTTCCCAATTCCCTTGTTGATTTTTTGTCTTCACCACGATGCTGCATGCTGCAATGGATGGCGACTTGGCGATGTTCCAACTTGATATGAACTTACGTATAGTTTCTAATTCATGTTCGGTATATGCATATGCTGGATTTGGTGAATTTGAATTAGAGAAAAAAGTGTTCAAACCGAACATATGACAAACTTTCCATTTGTGGAATGCAGTGTGTCCTGGAAAATGTGCCATGAAATTATAATGGTACTCAGCAAAGACACATTTCAGCGGTGTGTTTTGGCAAACGCCAAAAAATAACGGTGTCCTCTAGCAAATTTTCCCTATAAAGAAAGAGCTTTTGGGAGACAACCCATTATATCTTTGCTTTCAGTTTATTTTTGTTTATTTGAGTCTTAGAAGTTGTTACTTCTGTAGAAACCTCTCCTTATCCTTTTTATTTCGTTTTTGTGCCAAGAATAGCCTCTAATAAGAGGGAAGTAAGATTTGGGAAGTTGCTGTCCCGGAATAGATTTATGTGCTTCGCTGTAAAAAATCATGAAAAATCTCAAAACGCCGTATTGATCTGCAATTTTTTGTGCGCATGCCCTTGGTATTTACCAAACTTTCGTTAGTTTTGCACTTTTCCATTTGATCAACAGAAGATTTTCGAAAAAACGGTCTTTACGTGCAGGTCTGTTTTGATATATTTCTGTCATTATTTGCATTTGCCTCTTAAATCGATTTCTTTTGAGTTCTTTTGATCACTTGAGCTTTTAAAAAGAGTTGCTACAGTAGATTATGTTTTAATGGATGATTTACTTGATTTGAAAGTGAACCCAAAGGTTTCTTATTTTGCGTACACTAATGTTGCTAATGAAGATTGTGTGAAGTTTTGTATGAAGGAAGTTTTCAAGTGTAGGAAGAGAAGATGTGATGAGATGAAGTATGGACAAAAGCTTAAGCTTGGGGATGCCACCCGTGTCACCCCAAGAAATATTCAAGAGGTACAAGCGTCAAATCTTGGGGATACCCAAGGCATCCCCTTCTTCATCAACAAAAATCTCAGGTCTTCTTTCAAGATACTATATTTCTATTGCTTCATGTACTATGTGTTGTTCTTGGAGCGTCTTTGTTTTTGTTTTTAGTTTTATTTTGTTTTGTTTGTTGTAGTATATTTTTGTATCCCATCATGTTTGTTTTGGAGAGAGACACGCTCCGTTTTCATTGTTTAAAACACTCTAGTTTTCACTCTTATTGTTCTGTGAGTGTTCTCTTTTGCTAGCACTGCGTTTAGATTTATTTTTCTTATCCTTTTTGCTTAAGAACTTTTTAGTTCTTCTTTGTAGTTAGGAGAGACAAGCTCTCTGGTCTTTATTGATTATTATCTTTGTGAGTTGTTTCAAATAAGTTGATAGGTGTTGGAAAAGAGTAGAATGTTTCATGCTTATGGTGGTACAAAAAGAAGCTTGTTTTGACTGTGACTTAGGCTTTATCATGTCATGTTAGATGTTGCTTTGACCATATGCTTAGTGATTATTGTTGTAGCATGACTTGTTTCAAACAATTGAGATTGCTTAATGTGTCATGAAAGAATCATGCGTTGTTTTAGCATACAAAAGCATAATATTGTGGTATTCTCCTTGGATGCTTTATTTGGGTTGACTTGGCACATGCTTACACCATGTTATGACTATGAACCAGTCATCTTAGCCTCTATGATCATTTAGTTTTTGACTTGTGATATCACTTTATGATTTGATTAATAATGTTCTGTCGCTCTGCATGATTATGGCCATTATTGCTCTCTTAGTTGATCGCTTCTAGTCTTTTGCTAGCCTCCACATGTACTGAGTATGAGCTCTATTTGTGTATCCAACTCCCAAGAAACCAAGTTATTCCAAAGAGTCCACTATAAACTCCTATGCATGGTGTGTTACACCATTCCAAGTATATTCATGTTTTATCTATCTTCCAAATTAAAAAAAATGTGAAAATTAGTGATTAAAGCTCTCACGAACTTGATGGCACACTTTATTTTCTTGCACTTAATAAACTTGAACCATTGTGCCCATCTATGATGCTTATATGCTTGCAAATTATGAGTTGGGAGTTAGCAGAATCATGCTGTCATGGGGTACACTTTCGACATTGCACTTATTTATTCAGTTGATATCATGTTCTTTTGTTTATGGATGTCAGCGGTATGAAATAAAAGGGGAGCTTGTAAGTCCATGGAGTTTGTATATGTGTTAGAGAAACGTCTGGGCGGCTAGCCTAAGCCATGCCTAATCAAGGTGGAAACTTGTAGCATAACCATAATGAGCATTCTATGAAACATCTTCAGAAAAAAGAAAAGAAAAAAAAAGAAAAACATGCTCATGGTAAATAAAAGGATCGCTGAGATACTCATTGTCTGTTGCCTTGTCATTTTGATATGGGATAACTCTTGTGTCATGGGGCAAGGGATACCCTGTTGGCGGTTCTCTATGATACACATATACTTACAATGACAAGAACTTACCTGTGACTAAAGTTGAGTAGCATGAGGAACGATACTCATACTCAAGGGGCATGAGATTTTCAACTTGTGATTTGTCAAGCATATAACTCATATTTTCCCTCACATTAACCTTAATCACTTCAAGATTCTTATGATAGGGGCAATGAGAACTCAAAGATAGTAAGTACCATAATTTTTGGAGCTCTTTATGAAACTTGAAATCCCTACTTCCCTCTGTGAATGGCCTTTTTTTTACTTTTTGTTGAGTCTCCATCTTCTATCTTTATGCACCAATTAAGAGAGCATAGTTGTAATTTTGAGTTCAATGTGCATTGTCCCAAAACTTGTTGATTGATTCATAATTTTGGTATTGCTTGTTCTTAAATTATTTGTATCTAGTCACTCTTATGAACTTTGAAGGTGTCCTATGCATTTATGTTTTGCTATTCCATGAAGGACAAGCTGAATACCACTCTTGCTATGTCTTCTATATGTGAAACAAACAAATGTCTTTCAAAGTATTATTCATGATCTTTTGTTTGTGTTGCCTTTGATGTTGCAACATAGTTGCTTTGTCTTATTGTTAGAAATATATCTTTCATGCTTATGTTTGAGTACTTTGATCCCAGCTATCAATGCTTTGCAATAACTTGATCAAGATTGTGATGGTGCATGTCCCCTCAAAAAAAATTTATCAATTACCTACTCGAGGACGAGCAGGAGTTAAGATTGGGGATGCTTGATACGTCGTAAACGTATCTATAATTTTTGATTCTCCATGCTTGTTTTGTACCAACTATCTTATGTTTTGTCTACACTTTGTGGGATTTTTATTCATTTTCTGGAACTAACCTATTAACAAGATGCCATAGTTCCAGTTCCTGTTTTCTCGAAATATTCATTTTCTAGAACTAACCTATTCATTTTATTCAGAGAAACTAGTAAAGAAAAATTCTCGGAATTGGACGGAACAAAAGCCAAAGTTCCTATTTTTCCCGACACGACACAGAGTCCGAAGGAGAGACGAAGAGTAACTGCGAAACAACCACACCAGGTGGCCGCGCGACCCTGGGCGCGCCACCATAGGGTGTGGCCCCCTCGGGCCTCCACCGACCTTGACCCTTCGCCTATATATTCCCCCTGAGGCAAAAACCCTAGACAAGACCAGAATTCCATGAAATGTTCCACAGTGCCGCCGCCACCGAAGACGAGATTCGGGGGACAGAAGTCTCTATTCTGGCACCCTGCTGGGACGGGGAATTGCCCCCGGAGCCATCTCCATCGACTCCACCGCCATTGATGACACACAAGTATAGGGGGTGTATCGTAGTACTTTCGATAAATAGGACTGTCGATCCCAACGAGGAGCAGAAGGTGTTGACTAGTGGTATGGAGCAGAAAATCTCTATAAATACTTAGCAAACGGATTTTTAGTGGTTTTGTGATAAGGCAACAAAACAAAGAGAAAGTAACAAAGAACAAACGCAACAAGTGGACCAATCCTTTCTTAGCAAAGGACAAGCCGATGGAAATACTTATAAAGACCAAACGTTCTCGAGGACACATGGGAATTCTGTCAAGTGCTTTCGCTTCAAATAGCTGCGTACTCTTCTCTAGTGTTGTAAGTGTTGTGTGGGTGAACCTGTGCTAATGTACCGACCTTACTTGGACTAATACATACTTGTGATTAAACCCCTTGCAAACATCCGTAACTACAGGAAAGTAATTAAGATATAAACTTAACCACAACCTTAAACTCTGAGATCATACGCTCCCTTATGCAATGGTGTCCTAACGGGGGTTCATGTTTCTGTCACTCCGGCAACCCCACAATTAGTAGCCAAATACACAATGCATTCCCCTAGGCCCATAAATGGTGAAGTATCATGTAGTCGATGTTCACATGACACCACTAGAAGAATAACACCACAACTTAAATACTTAACCATTGAATAATAACTCAACACAAATCCACTACTAACAACATGACTTCTCCCATGTCCTCAGGAACTAGACGAACTACTCACAAGACATCATTTGGATCAAGATCAAAGATGATATGGTGATGAATAACAATCTGAACATAAACAATAATCCAATGGTTCCACACACAAGCATCAACTACAATAGTAATTAACACCAGGAAAGTTTCCCCTAAGAACTAAAGCAATATCCAACACAATTATTACAGCGTGACGGAGTGGTGATGATGGTGCTGGTGGAGATGATGGTGTGGATGATGATGATGATGTTGGGATTCGTAGCATGGAAAACAAAAAATTTCTACCGCATACAAACAAACAAACAAGCCAAGATCTATCTACTAGATTGTAGCAACGAGTCGATGGAATAACTCACCCTCGAAGATTCCAAAGTGTTTAACGAGAGCGGATTCTCGTGGGTGATGTAGTCGTACTCTTTTCGATCTCAAGATCGCGTAGACGATCCTTCCGGCGCTGCGTTCCGGCAGCGCTCCCGCAGTCGGTCACACGTTTGGTACTTGACGAAGAACTTCCTCTCCCTTGTTCCAAAGAAAATGGAGGTTGTAGCACTCTCCTCGCGATTCCGGCAGCACAATGGCGTGGTACCGGAAGTAGAGGGGAGATCTCGCAGGGCTTCGCCTTAAGCCGGAGCAAGTATGGTGTACTATGAGAGAGCTTCTCGGCGATCTAGGGTTTAGACACACCAAGGAGGAGGCTTGGCCGGCGGCTAGGTTTAGCTAGGCGGCGGCGGCAGCGGGAGGTGGAGGCGCCGGCGGCTAGGGTTTGCGGGGTGTGAGAGGTGTGTTTGGAGGGGCAGCCCTGCCCCTCCTTATATAGGTGGAGGGGGCGTGCGGGGAGAATCCTCCCAACTCGGCTTCCAAGGTGGGCCGGCGGTGGAGGGGAGGAACTCCTCCCCAACTCGGTTTCCACCTTCCCCTCCACTTCCCAAAATAGCCGTTTGACTTTTCAAATTGGCGTTTGACTTTTCAAACTAGGATTTGATTAAACCCTTTATTTTGTTCAGCGATGACACCTAGTACATGATGCAATCATACCATCTTGATATAACACATTCATGTACCCTTCCCTCCGAGTGCGGACATTCCGAACCTTCTAGAACATTCGATGAAAACACGGAACCATTCTCCAACCCCAAAGCAGGACTTTCCTGATATGACTCTTATTCTCCGGACCATTCCGGATCTCCTCGTGATATCCCGGATCCCATCCGAGACTCCGAACAACATTCGGTGTCTTACTCATCATTCCATAACTACTCAAACAACGTCGAATCCTTAAGTGTGTCTCCCTACGGTTCGTGAATTATGCGGACATGATCGAGACACTTCTCCGAACAATAACCAATAGAGGAATCTAGAAATTCATATGGCTCCCACATATTTCTACGATTACTTTGCGATCGAATGAACCACTTACATACGATACCAATTTCCCTTTGTCTCATGATAGTTTACTTATCCGAGGTTATGATCGTCAGTATCTCTGCATACCTAGTTCAACCTCGTTACTGATAAGTACTATTTTCTCGTTCCTGTGATATGTGATACCTTGTGAGCCAGTCACATGCTTGCAAGCTAATTGGATGACATTCCACCGAGAGGGCCCAGAGTATATCTATCCGTCATATGGATGGACAAATCCCACTCTTGATCCATGTGTCTCAACCAATACTTTCCGAACACTCAATGCCACCTTTATAGCCACCTAGTTATGGTGTGGTGTTTGATGTCATCAAAGCATCCTTCCGGTGAAGGTGATATGCATGATCTCATGGTCGAAGGAATTAGGTTACTATGTGTCAGAAAGCATATAGCAATTGAACTATTAAAATGACTTGATCTTTATGCTATGCTTATCTATAGGAGTATATCCACCATATCATTCTCCTAACGATATGATCTTGTTGTTAATAACATCTCAATGTTCATGATAGGGAAACTACAATCATTTATTAACCAACAAGCTAGTATTATAAAGAGGCTTTACTAGGGACTCTTATTTTAGTTTACAAATCACACAGGTATTAATGTTTCCTTGTTAATACTATTATAGCATGAATGTAAACATTTATCATAAACACAAAGATATAATAATAACTACATTTATTATTGCCTCTAGGGCATATCTCCAATAGTCTCCCACTTGCACTAGAGTCATCTAATCTAGATTACATGGTAATATACCGAACACCCATGGCAGTTTGGTGTTGGTCATGTTTTGCCCTCAGGAGAGGTTTAGTCAACGGATCCGCCACATTCAGATCTGTGTGTACTTTTCAAATATTTATGTCCCTATCTTGGACATGTTCTCGAATAGCGTGAAAACGTAGCTTGATGTGCTTCAGCTTCTTGTGTGACCTTGGTTCTTGCGCATTGGCTATGGCGCCCATGTTATCACAGTAGATAGACATTGGGTCCAGCGCACTAGGAACCACACCCAGCTCTATAATGAACTCTTTCATCCATATCGCTTCTTGTGAAGCCTCCGAAGCAGCCTTGTATTCCGATTCAGTTGAAGATCTCGCCACAACGCTTTGCTTTGCACTCCTCCAGCTAACTGCTGCACCATTCAAAGTAAATACGTATCCAGATTGTGATTTAGAATCATCCGGATCGGTGTTCCAACTAGCATCGGTGTAACCATTAACAATGAGATGTTCATCACCTCCATAAGAAAGAACCATATCCTAAGTTCTTCTCAAGTACTTAAGGATGTTTTTGACCGTTGTCCAATGATCCACTCCTGGATCACTTTGATATCTGCTAGTTAAACTAACAACATATGCAATGTCGGGTCTAGTACATAGCATGGCATACATTAGAGATCCTATGGCTGAGGCATAGGGAGTCTTACTCATCCTTTCTCTATCTTCTGTCGTTGTCAGACTTTGAGTTTTACTCAACGTCGTATTGTGCAACATGGGCAAGAACCCTTTCTTGCTATCTTCCATTCCAAACCTCTTTAGCACTTTGTCCAAATATGTAATTTGTGACAATGATAATAGGCGTCTCGATCTATCTCTATAAATCTTTATGCCTAATATGTAAGCTGCTTCGCCAAGATCCTTCATTGAAAAACTATTATTCAAATATTCCTTGACACTATTAAGAAGGTCTACATCATTCCCAATCAACAATATGTCATCTATATATAGTATTAAGAATGCTACAGAGCTCCCACTCACTTTCTTCTAAAAACAACCTTCTCCATAAGTTTGTATAAAACCAAAACTTTTAATTACCTTATCAAAACGTTGATTTCAACTTTGGGATGCTTGCTTCAATCCATAAATGGACCGTTGAAGTTTGCATACCTTGTTAGCATCTTTAGGATTGACAAAACCTTTGGGTTGCATCATATATAACTCTTCATCAATGTCTCCATTGAGGAACGCTGTTTTGACATCCATCTGCCATATCTCATAATAATAATATGCAGCGATTGCTAACATAATCCTCACAGACTTTAGCTTTGCTACTGGTGAGAAAGTCTCATCGTAGTCAACTCCTTGAATTTGTCGAAACCCTTTTGCGACAAGTCGAGCTTTATAGACAGTAACATTACCATCAGCATCTGTTTTCTTCTTGAAAATCCAATTGTTCTCGACAGCCTTCCGGCCATCCGGTAAGTCCACCAAAGTTCATACTTGGTTTTCGTACATGGATCCAATCTCGGATTTCATGGCTTCTTTCCATTTGTTGGAATCTGGACTCATCATCGCTTCCTCATATGTCGCAGGGTCATCGGTGTTGTCCACCAACATGACATTCATTACGGGATCATACCAATCAGGAGTGGTACGAGTTCTCGTTGACCTGCGAGGCTCTGTAGCAACTTCAACCGAAGTTTCATGATCATCATCATTAGCTTCCTCTCTTATTGGTGCAGGCACCACAGGAACTTCTTCTGGTGCTGCGCTACTCGCAAGTTCGAGAGAAGGTTCGACAACCTCGTCGAGTTCTAATTTCCTTCCAGTCACTTCTTTCGAGAGAAATTCCTTCTCTAGAAAGGATCCATTCTTGGCAACGAAGATTTTGCCTTCGGATCTATGATAGAAGGTATACCCAATAGTTTCCTTCGGGTATCCTATGAAGACGCATTTTTCCGCTTTGGGTTCAAGCTTGTCTGGCTATAACTTCTTTACATAGGCTTCACAACCCCAAACTTTAAGGAACAACAATTTAGGTTTCTTCCCAAACCATAATTCATACGGTGTCGTTTCAACGGATTTAGATGGTGCCCTATTTAAAGTGAATGCAGCTGTTTCTAATGCATAACCCCAAAATGATAGCGGTAAATCTGTAAGTGACATCATAGAACGAACCATATCTAAGAGAGTTCGATTACGATGTTCGGACACACCATTACGTTGTGGTGTTCCCGGTGGTGTCAATTGTGAAAGTATTCCGCATTTCTTCAAATGCTCGCCAAACTCGTAACTTAGATATTCACCTCCATGATCAGAACGTAGAAATTTAATCTTCTTGTTACGTTGATTCTCAACCTCACTTTGAAATTCCTTAAACTTCTCGAAAATTTCGGACTTATGTTTCATGAAATAGATATACCCATATCTACTCAAGTCATCCGTGAAGGTAAGAACATAACGATAACCATCATGACGCTACACTCATTGGACCACACACATCGGTATGTATGATTTCCAATAAGTCCGTAGCTCGCTCCATCATACCGAGAAAATGGAGTCTTAGTCATTTTCCCATCGGACATTCTTCGCATCTTTCAAGTGATTCAAATCAAGTGATTCAAGAAGTCCATCGGAATGGAGTTTCTTCATACGCTTCACTCCAATGTGACCAAGGCAGCGATTGCCACATATAGGTCGAGTTATCGCTCGATTTCAAACGTTTAGCCTCAATGTTATTAATATGTGTATTTCCACTATCGAGATTCAATAAGAATAGACCATCTATCAAAGGTGCATGTGCATAAAACATATTACTCATATAAATCGAACAACCATTATTCTCGGACTTAAACAAGTAACCGTCTCGCAATAAACAAGATCCCGATATAATGTTCATGCTTAACGCAGGCACCAAATAACAATTATTTAAGTATAAAACTAATCCCGATGGTAGATGAAGAGGTAGCGTGCCGACCCCGATCACATCAACCTTTGATCCGTTTCCAACGCGCATCGTCACCTCGTTCTTCGCTATCCTCCGTTTATTCTGCGACTTTGTTTGAGTTACAAATATGAGCAACCGAACCGATTATCAAATACCTGTGCACTACTACTAGTGAGATACACATCAATAACATGTATATCGGATATACCTTTCTTCTTGATGTTGCCGTTCTTCAAATCCGCCAAGTACTTTGGGCAATTCCGCTTCCAGTGACCTTCTCCCTTGCAGTAAAAGCACTCAATATCAGGCTTGGGTCCAGCCTTGGTCTTCTTCGTCGGTGCGGTAACTTTCTTACCACCCTTCTTGAAGTGTCCCTTTTGCTTAGACTTGCCTTTCTTGAATTTGGTGGTCTTATTGACCATCAACACTTGGTGCTCTTTCTTGATCTCCACTTCTGTAGATTTCAACATGGCGAAGAGTTCTGGCAATGTCTTGTTCATGTTTTGCATGTTGTAGTTCATCACAAAGTTCTTGTAACTTGGTGGTAGTGATGGAAGGACACGGTAAATCCCCAAAGCATTAGGAATCACTATACCTAAGCTTTGAAGTTTGTTTGCGTGCCTAGACATCTTAAGCACATGCTCACTGACGGAGCTGCCTTCTTCCATCTTGCAGTTAAAGAACTTTTCAGAAGCCTCATAGCTCTCGATCTCCGCGTGAGTCTCAAAGATCAATTTGAGATCACGGACAATATCATGTGGGTCTGAATTCTCAAACCTTTTCTAAAGCTCCGATTCTAAACCATACAAGATAGCACACTGAACTGTGGAGTACCGAGTCTTCCGAGTGAGGTAAACATTCTTTACTTCATCGGTAGCGATGGCTGGTGGGTCACCTAGCGGTGCATCCAAAGACATAGGTCAAATTACCAGCTGTGAGGACAATCCTCAAATTGCGGAACCAATCCGCGAAGTTGCTTCCATTGTTTTTCAACTTTTCTTTCTCTAGGAACGCATTAAAATTGATGGTAGGGGCCGCCATTGATCTACAACATATTTGCAATAGTTTTAGACTAAGTTTATGACAAATTGAGTTCTAATTAATAGTTAAATTAATCTAGGTGAACTCCCACTCAAAACAATATTCCTCACTTTGTTTTAGTGATCACACGAACCAAATCCACCACATCAAAACCGATCATCACGAGAGTTGATGTAGCTTCAATGGCGAACAATCGACATGTTCATCATATCTACTATATGATTCATGCTTTACCTTTCGGTGATCCGTGTTTCGAGACCATGTCTGTACATGCTAGGCTCGTCAATATTAAACCTTAGCTTCCACATGAGCAAATCTGGCTTGCTCACGTTGTATACACTTGCGGAATCTAACACACCCGATCATCACGTGGTGCTTCGAAACCACTACAAGAAATGTGTTCACTAGTGACCTTCTCGTAGTGACACGAAATGAAATCGTCACAGATCTATGACGATTTCGCACCAGATGGTCATAGGCCATTTGGAAAGACCAGAACCATGTACAATGACGATGTTTTGTATCAAAATCGTCGTAATTTCATCAGATGAAATCGTCATAATCTGCATGATATGGCTTAGGATCCTACTTGTAGCCTAGTTTGTGAAGGGACCAATCAAAACAGAGGAAACTTCCTCCCACGGATCAGCGTTATGGCCCTGATCTGAACCGTTTAGTCCTGATCCAACATCTGACCGCTCACCCGAAGAAGCACAAAGTACCATCCAGTACGCACCGCACCCACGGCCCTAACCCTAACCTCACGAACTCCGGATCGCCTCCCCTCGCGCCGCCGATTCTCCCCTCTCACCGATGCACGCTCTCCAGCCCTCGTCCCTCCGACGCCACCCCCATTGCTCCTGATCGCTATCACCAATCTCTGCTCGTCCCAATTGTCGATCTCCACTCCACCCTCACTTCCCCAGCACCACATCCCCGTCGCCATCACCGTCGTCAACATGGAGGCAGCCGAGATCCTAGTGCTCCACAGAGGCAAGTCGTCCGTCCTACGGGCCCGGTGTGGCCGCTGCTCTCCACCCAGATCCTCGGGAGAGGGACCTGATCTGAATTTCTCTCGTGCCTTGCAGGATGAGGAGCGACTACAAGGTCGAGATGGTGAATGTCAGGATGCAGTTCTTCGTCGAGTTCTGCTGGCCCAAAGAAAGTACAGATGGTTCTTCACGAACACAGCTGATGACAAGAAACTGGTGGCGGCGCTTTCCATTCCAGCCATGGTGAGCTTCCCCTCCCCTCCTGCCTCATCTCCGTCCGCTCTGGCTCTCTGTGTGTCCCCTTCCGATCCGAAGGTTTCAGCTGTCGATCTGATATGTTGCTGCCATGTGGATGATGCAGGAAGGCAACCGTCGACGTCGCGATTGAGTTGCTCTTGAACATGGAGAAGCAGTGTCGGCTCGCCAGCAATGTGGCCGTCACTAGGAAGGCCACGGTCGACATTGTCGAGCTTTGCTTCAAGGATGTTGCTTCTCTTCACCAAGTCCAGAACCAACATCCTCCATCCTCAACACACTCAAGCCTGTCTTCGGTGTGCTGCCGTCTCGTTGCTGTAGAATCGCATCAACATCGACTTCGACCTCGCGCTCGCCAAGGTTTGGTCGTGTGATCCCTCGCTCCTATCATGATTTCTTGATTTAGTTCTTTGTACTCATGCATGTTCTTGATTTGGCACTAATTGGAGTAGTCTGGCACCTGTAGTTATGTGTCTTATCATCTCCACCGAGTACTCCACTGAGTACTTGACTTATTGTTATGTGTCATGTTCATGATTTCTTGATTTAGTGCTTTGTACTCCACTGAGTACTTGACTTGTATGTGTCCTATCATTTGTTGTGTCTTGGGGACAAGTAGAAACAAATGATAGTAGTATCTTGGGGACAAGTAATTGTCTTGTTTAGATTACAATTGGCTTACTGAGTAAATTGTCCTGTCATCTCTATGACATTTAAGCGTGTCACTCATAAACTCTTTCTTTGTAATGCTAGATCTCTTTGCTTACTGAGTAATTGTCCTGTCTTGACTGCGCGATCCACATCTGGCGGTGTGCGAAGCTTCGCGCGCCAGGACCCAGCTGCATAGACACAATACAGGAGTACGGGGTATGCGTAGTTCAAGTTGCTAGATGAAAGCTAGTTTCATGCAGAACTATCTTTCCACCTGCTAGATGAAAGCTAGTTTCTATTCTTGATGGAATTGCTAGTTGCGACTTGCTAGATGGAAGCTAATTTTTTAATGTTACTTTTCCTATTTTTGCTGCTTCATGCCAATTTTCCTTGATGCAGCTTATTTTCCCCTGTAATGTATCCTACTAGCTCAATGCTATATGTAACCTGCTAGCTCTATGTTGCTAGTTCTACATAGAAGGAAAAATAAATAAACTTGAACTTTGTTTTCTAGAACCAGTTGTACTTACAGGTATCTGAAACTATGCTACTGGAGCATGTACTCAACTGCAACTAAAAACTTGTACATAGACATAGATGTTACTCTCAGATTTGCCATAAGTAAGCTTACTGTTTGAGATAGAACTAGTATGGTTCAGCATGGTTAGCACCGACTCTCAGTTTTTTTCGTAGAGATGCTTGTTTTCTGGCACGAGCACGGTGAGTTATGTCTCACCAAGCGTACTTCCTGTTAGTTATCTTTTTCTGTTGTGTATGGGTTATGTTTTGATTCTAAATATAATGGTGGTGATTTGTTAGATGTAATCAAATAACTTCGATGGGATCTTCTAACACCATAGTCTGTTGTAATATATGATGGGGATGCATTTTTTTACTATATCAATTTTAATACTGATTCTTTTTGGAATATACAATGCCCCTGCATAAGTTTTTTATCTACAGATGTTGTTATATTTTCCCAGTTTCTAATTTATATGTTTGCGGTTTCCTTATGGTGAGTAGATTTTCTTCTCTAAGGAGGTTCAACTAAGACAGTAATATGATCTTTTGTTGTTACATCCTCAACATGTACCATCCTCAGCAAGGTAGAACCTGCTATTTTTTAGCACCATCCTGGGAAACTATAGATGGAACAAAAGTAGTAGAAGATTTTTTCCCTTTGTTACTGATATAAACGGGGTTTCGTTCTCTATGGTAACATCCTGAAACATGTACCATCCTGCGCAAGGTAGAAGCTTCTACTTTTTTGTACCATCCTAAACAACTGTAGATGGAACATAGGTAGAAAACTTTTTCCTTGTTCAGTTTTGGATAACATCATCCTTTTAGCACCATCCATACCATGTAACTTTGTTTCTCAATTAGTTTTCTCTACTTCTAATGCAATAAAAAATCTCAATTAGCTCATCGCCTTCCTCTCCCTCCCAAGGCGGTGCAACTGCGCATATCCTCCCAAGGCCGTTGCTTGGCACGTCCACTGGTCTCTGACCGATGATCTGGCCGCTTGTGACATGGCACTACTTCCTTTGTCGTTCCTCGGGTAATTTTCAACTTGCTCCATTAGTTGAGGTTGACAGCAATAGGACTTGTTCGGATTGGGAATCTTTTAGGGAATACTAATCACTTGTTGTTAGGATCTCCCTTCGTTGACCTAGCCCTGATCCAACTGGTTCCTGGTAATACCTGCCGCTGTGTTGCGTATGTGCTCTATTCTAGACAGGGAAAGGCAGTATGGCTTTATTGTTCTGACTCACCTGCCTGATGTTGTATCCAGTCACATGTGATCTGTTCTAGGCAAGGGTTGTTGTGTAAAATACTTTGGTTCACCGTTACAAAAAGCAGACAGAGTTCTTCTCATGTCCGCGCTTAGTTTTTCACTTTTCATGTTGAACTGTGCTGACACACTTTTAAATTTCTCAGCTAGTTCGGAAACATGGTATGGCTTCCTCATTCAGTGGTACATCCACAAGTGGCCTCTTACCTTCTCCATCACGTGTTACTGATACTTCTGTTAGCTAGTAAAGAACTGTTATGTTGTCAGGACATGATTTTTTATGCTCTATCAGTGTTTAATTGTTGTTGTTTGCTGCGATATGATATTTAGCTCCAGCGAATGGAAAATGAATAGAAATAGCTTGTGGTTTGAGTATGGTTTTGGAAGTTGCAATTATCTGTTAGCTAGTAAAGAACTGTTATGTTGTCAGGACATGATTTTTTTATGCTCTATCAGTGTTTAATTGTTGTTGTTTGCTGCGATATGATATTTAGATCCAGCGAATGGAAAATAAATAGCAATAGCTTGTGGTTTGAGTATGGTTTTGGAAGTTGCAATTATTCTTGGGAGTAACTTGTGCCTCTTGCCTCCGCCTTCATGATGAACTTAGTTTGTTCCAGTGCATTATCTCGGTTCATATGTTGTTTTTACAAGAATTGACATACTCCAGTCTAGGTCCAGATTTGAATGTAGATACATCTCAAGCTCACTATATGTGTTATGTTGCTCAAATGCAGATGTATCTCAAGCTGAAGTGTTGTTACCGCAGTTGGTAGTGTTGGGACAACATGATTGCCTACGTCTCGCCAACACCGAGGGCACAATCTGCACCATCACACAAGAATCAGTCCTCAGTGGCTCCACCTGCCTGTCTCTCCTATTGTAAGTTCGGTTGTCCATTCCTCGTAGTTGTGCTTGGTTAGATCAACTATTTTGTCTATTATTTTCGTTGGATTAGCTCTGTCAATTGTTTATGAATGACCACTACTATTCCCGATGAACATCAAATGCTATTAAATATCAATGAAATGTTCAATGGAAAATTGCTCGTTCTAGTGAAAGATTTGGTATTGCTAAATTCTTGTGAGCACATAGGTCGTGAATGTATTCTAGATAGTATTTGTCAATTTAGGCTGAACATAAACGGAACCTTTTTTTGAATGCTTTCTTACTCCTTTTTATTTTTGTGAATAATTTCATAGGCTAATATGGAGGCCTTTATTGAGATGATCAAGACAGCAGGTTCTGGATGATATCATTGAAGCTTAGATGGAAGAAGCGCCCTGTGCAACTCTATTTTGTGAACTTAATTTTATTTTGATGTAAATAAGTGCACATAGTATCGCCATTCCAAAGTTTGGTTCATTTTGTATGCTGTGATAAGAATATTTTTAGTAATATTGAGCATGACTCGGTGACTGAATCTGCAATGTTCTGTATCAAATGCTGTAACAAGGACATGGCCCATTCTTAGTGTTGGATCGGAAGGATATTTTGTTGGAAATTGAATAACAAAAAAAGCTGAAATCTGAAAAGAAAATGGTAGTTCCAAATAATAGAAGGATTGTAAAAAGGCCATGGCCCAAATAATACTGTGAATAAAAAGGCTGAAAATTATAAAAAAAAGGATCGTACAAAGGTAAAGGCTGAATTATTGGGCTTGGCCCATATAAGTGACTGAACTGGATTGGGCTGAATTCACACTACGACGATTTTATTTCATCATAATTTTGCCACGTAGGATCTGAGCTGGCCTGGCTAGATGGGCCATGACGATATTGGATCGTCATAGATGTTATGACGATCCAATATCGTCATAGACGATTATGACGATTTTACCAAAAACGTCGTTATAGTTCATTTGCGACGCCCAGCTTTCGATGATCTCAAAATCATCATAGAATCGTCATAAATGGACTATTATGACGATTTTGTGACGAAAATGGAGGGTCATATATAGCCAGATTCCTTGTAGTGAACAACAAGCTTTAGCAACAGTTCTTACTAAGGGTGAACACTTTAGGACTTGAAATTTATGTGCATGAGGGATCATCTTATAATGCTACCGTTGTTAACTAAGCAATACAAGATGCATAAAGGATTAACATCACATGCAATTCAAAATATGTGATATGATATGGCCTTTCTTCTTTGTGCTTCCGATCTCCATCTTCAAGCACGAACATGATCTCCATCATCACCGGCATTGCATCAAGGTCAATGACGCCGCTTCATGGTTGTCGTCCACCAGCTTCAACTATTACAACTACTTTGAATAGACACGCGGGTCTTTAACATGAATTAAAGACAACCATATGGCTCCTGCCGGTTGCCAACTTACAATAAGGAACATTGCATACATCAAATATAATCACAATCATGGTCATATCACATCACAGCACACCCCTGCAAAACAAAGTTAGACGCCTCTACTTTCTTTGCATGTTTTACGTGGTTTGGGGCTTTCAATAAGTGTCGTTCTAACTTACGAACAAGAACCACAACATTGATACTAGTATTGTCAATCACCCGTTGTAAATTGGATCTTAACTATGTTGGGAGAAACAGGCACCCGCAAAGCCACTTATGCAATACAAGTTGCATGTCAAGCGTGGAGCAAGTCTCATGAACGATGTCATGTAAGGTTAGCCCGGGACGCTTCATCCCACCATCCCGCAAGATGCAAAGTACACAAGAAGCAATCGACAATAAAAGCATCAACGCCCACAATGACCATTGTGTTCTACTCGTGCAACAGATCTACATATAGACACGACTCTGATACCACTGTTGGGATTCGTAGCATGGAAAAGAAAAAATTTCTACCGCATACAAACAAACAAGCCAAGATCTATCTACTAGATTGTAGCAATGAGTCGATGGAATAACTCACCCTCGAAGATTCCAAAGTGTTTAACGAGAGCGGATTCTCATGGGTGATGTAGTCGTACTCTTCCCGATCTCAAGATCGCGTAGACGATCCTTCCAGCGCTGCGTTCCGGCAGCGCTCATGATCGGTCACACCTTGATTTTCGGCGAAGACCTTCCTCTCCCTTGTTCCGGTGATGGAGGTTGTAGCACTCTCCTCGCGATTCCGGCACGGCGTGGCAGGAAGTAGAGGGGAGATCTCGCAGGGCTTCGCCTTAAGCCGAAGCGAGTATGGTGGACTATGAGAGAGCTCCTCGGAGATCTAGGGTTTAGACACACCAAGGAGGAGGCTTGGCCGGCAGCTACGGTTATCTAGGCGGCGGCGGGTTGCCCTAGTGCGGCGGCGGCGGCAGCAGGAGGTGGCGGTGCCGGTGGCTAGGGTTTGCGGGGTGTGAGAGGTGTGTTTGGAGGGGCAGCCCTGCCCCTCCTTATATAGGTGGAGGGGGCACGCCAGGGGAGGGGAGTCCCTCCCCAACTCGGCTTCCAAGGTGGGACGGCGATGGAGGGGAGGAACTCCTCCCCAACTCGGTTTCCACCTTCCCCTCCACTTCCCAAAATAGTTGTTTGACTTTTCAAATTGGCGTTTGACTTTTCAAACTAGGATTTGATTAAACCCTTTATTTTGTCTAGCGATGACACCTAGTACATGATGCAATCATACCAACTTGATATAACACATTCATGTACCCTTCCCCTCCGGAGTGCCGGACATTCCGGAACCTTCTAGAACATTCCCGATGAAAACACCGGAACCATTCTCCAACCCCGAAACAGGACTTTTCTTATATGAATCTTATTCTCCGGACCATTCCGGATCTCCTCGTGATATCCCGGATCCCATCTGAGACTCCGAACAACATTCGGTCTCTTACTCATCATTCCATAACTACTCAAACAACGTCGAATCCTTAAGTGTGTCTCCCTACGGTTCGTGAATTATGCGGACATGATCGAGACACTTCTCCGAACAATAACCAATAGAGGAATCTGGAAATTCATATGGCTCCCACATATTTCTATGATTACTTTGCGATCGAATGAACCACTTACATACGATACCAATTTCCCTTTGTCTCACGATAGTTTACTTATCCGAGGTTATGATCGGTATCTCTGCATACCTAGTTCAACCTCGTTCTTGATAAGTACTCTTTTCTCGTTCCGTGATATGTGATCCCTTGTGAGCCAGTCACATGCTTGCAAGCTAATTGGATGACATTCCACCGAGAGGGCCCAGAGTATATCTATCCGTCATATGGATGGACAAATCCCACTCTTGATCCATGTGTCTCAACCAATACTTTCCGAACACTCAATGCCACCTTTATAGCCACCCAGTTACGGTGTGGTGTTTGATGTCATCAAAGCATCCTTCCGGTGAAGGTGATATGCATGATCTCATGGTCGAAGGAATTAGGTTACTATGTGTCAGAAAGCATATAGCAATTGAACTATTAAAATGACTTGATCTTTATGCTATGCTTATCTATAGGAGTATGTGCACCATATCATTCTCCTAACGATATGATCTTGTTGTTAATAACATCTCAATGTTCATGATAGGGAAACCCACAATCATTTATTAACCAACAAGCTAGTATTATAAAGAGGCTTTACTAGGGACTCTTATTTTAGTTTACAAATCACACAAGTATTAATGTTTCCTTGTTAATACTATTATAGCATGAATGTAAACATTTATCATAAACACAAAGATATAATAATAAATACATTTATTATTGCCTCTAGGGCATATCTCCAACAGATGATCCTGATGAAGCCTAGCTTGATGACGGTGTTGATGGCGACGATCTCCCCTCTTCGGGAAGGAATTTTCCTGGTAGAAATCTGTCTGCCGGAGAGATCTTTCTCTCTCGGTGTTTTCCGCCCCGCAGAGGAAGCAGAAATCTATCTATGGTCGCTCCCTTCGTATAGGGTTCCATAGAGAAGATATAGGCGAAGGGGCGGAGTCGGGAGCCGGGCAGGTGGGAGACACCTGCCGTAGGCGCGGGGTCAGGTGGGCCCGTGCCTAGGGGGTGTGGGCCCCCTATGGCCCTCCTTCGCTCCTCCTTCTGGCTTCCTCAATCTTCTGGAAAAATAATATTTTCCCATGTTTTTCTGGTATTTTTCTGATCTTCGCGAAATTGCATCAAAATGTCTTCTTTTCCATCAGAATCCAGACTCCGGCAGTTCATCCTCCAAGAATCATCCAACATGCATAAACAGTGGAAAAGACATAAGTAGTACCTCATAATAAGACATATATCAATGAATAGAGGCAAATTTTGATATAGAATGGTGATGCAAATTGGACGTATCAACTCCCCCTAAGCTTAGACCTTCGCTTGTCCCCAAGCGAAAATTGAGCTCAGTAAACATGTCCACAGGTTTATGGAGTGAAGTGTTGATAAAAGAATACGGACAAGAAGCATCACACTTACCATTACACAACTTATAGAAGCAAGAAACTCACCATTATATAACTTAGCTTGCAACAAGTACAGGAGTCACAATAGAGATGCATAAAGATAAATCATAATTGGAATTGGCAAACTCTTGTTCCTGGTCAGAGAACAGCTGGCAAATGGTTTCACAAAAAGATTTTTGTAGAAGTTTTATAATAGGATCACTCTTTGCTCAAAAAGGTTTTTCAATGGAGGCTTTCAAAGTAATACACAATAAATAAGAGTTTTGTGCAAACAAGGAAGATAAAGAACATGATTGAATAAATCACCATATGAATGCTTGAAACACAACAACTCAAATGCTTGCTGGAGATAGAGAGGAAGCAGGTTTACTAACTCAACTTGGTAAATAGGGGAAAGGTCCCTTTATAGAGGGTAGCAAGGATTACAAGTCATAAAGAGCTTCCAAAAGATTATGGTACTTACTAGCTTTGAGCCCTCATTGCCCCTATTATAGGCATCTTGAGATGATTAAGGTTAAAGTGCACAAAGATGGAGTATATGCTTGATGAAATATAAGTTGGCAATCTCATGTCCCTTGAATATGAGGGCCACTCCTCATGCTACTAAACTTTGGTCACCGGTAAGTTCTTGTCATTGTAAGTACATGTGTATCATAGAGAACCGCCAACGGTGTACCCCTTGCACATGGTACATGAGCTTTCTCTCATAACACAAATGACAAGGCAAGCAGACAATGAGCATCTCGGCGATCTTTTTATTTACCATGTGCATAGCTTTTTATTGAGGATGCTTCATAGATAGCTCACTATGGTGATGCTACAAGTTTCCACCATGATTAGGCATGGCTTAGGCTAGCAGCCCAGACGTTTCTCTAACACAAAATACAGACTCCATGGACTTACAAGATCCCTCTCACACCGTTGACATCCATAGACAAAAGAGCACGATATCAACTGAGTACAAAGTACAGGTGCAATGCTGAAAACGTTCCCCATGATAGCACAGTTATGCTAATTCCAACGTATAGATGCAAGCATATACAACTTCGATGGCACAATGGTTCAAGTCTATTAGGGGCAAGAAAATAAGGTGTGCCATCAAGTTCGTGAGAGCTTTACTAACTAGGATTCACATAACAAAATATTTTTTAATTCGAAAGGTAGATGAAGCTTGAGAATTTGCTTGGAATAGCAAAAGCTACTAGGTAGATATGGTGTACACAAATGGCAAAGGTTTTGGTTAAAGGGATTGGAAACATGAGAAGTATGCCTTCTCAAAACAGGTTTTTTTGGCTAGCAAGGCTGGGTAGCAAGCAAGAGAGTTGAAAGAAACAAGCAAACATACAAGTAATAAAGCCAAACATGAAATATTTCTTGAAGACACAAAAGATCTTAAATAAAGAATACTAAGCTTATGAGCCAACAAGAAAGAAAACAAATGATACCAAATACCTATAAGCTTTTCTCTTTTTTTTCAAACCTCAGAAAGTGTTGCTACTGACCAGAACTCGGTTTGCCAAAACCAATTTAGATCCACTTGATGATCCCAAAGTGATGCCAATACTGATCAACAATATCCACATATAATAGAGACTGCAAACTAAAATAAGAAGTGCAAAAAGTAAAAGATGAAACTTCTCATTAGTATTCCAATAAAGGCACTCACACCAAGGGATACATACATAATCAACTAAAGGAGAGATACTTAAACATGCAAACCAAACTATAAGATAACACCTCTACCAAAGATATGACTCCACTAAAAAGGTAAAATATAAAATATAATGGTTGTGATACCGTGGCACTCCCCCCAAGCTTGGAACAAGCCAAGGGGATGTCAAAACTGATGACGAATTACTCCTTTGGCGGTGGTGGTGTTCTCTTGATAAGATCTTCAATTAGTTTCTTCAAATCCTTAATATCGAAGGTCAGAGTACGAATCAACTCTAAATTATGCTCAATGCAGCTCATGATCAATTCGGACCGAGGATCCCAGTCCTTATTATTCTTCCTCCACTCTTCCTTCTTAGAGTGTTCCTTCCCTGCAAGGTTAGAGTGAGTGGTAAAAGAAGGAAGTGTCAATGGAGAGAGGATATGATGTGGAGGTTTCCCTCCTGTAGACATCTGTGATGTCCTCTTAATCTTGATGAGGGTTGCCACCACTCCAATGCTTGCGACGGTAGCACGGTTGTCCGGTTGCTTGTACTCCTCCATGTCTCCTTCATAACCTACGAAAATCTCTTCCTCCTTGGGTTTGCGAGGATCGTCTTCCTCGGGCTTCTTTCCTTTGTCGTTGGCGGAGACCATGGTGCTCTAAACTTGAGAAGATTTCCTGACAGAAACAGATCAAAACGAAAACACGATGAGAACATGATGCACGAACCTCGGGGGATCCGGGGGTTATATATTACGAAGTTTCAAAGCATAAGGAAGGTTTTACATGGAAACGAGGCGGTGTCGGAGCTCGAGGATGGCACACCCCCTCCAGGCGCAGCCAGGCAGGGGCCCACGCCTGGGGTGGGTTTGTCCACCCCGGACTCCGTCTCCTCCTCTGTTCTGTCTCGTAACTTCCCTTATGTATTAAAAACATCAATAATATAAAAATATTGGGGTTTCACGAACCTTCTGTTTTCATCACTTTTACCTATTCAAAGACTAACTCTGCAGACTCCTTTTCTCCTTCCTCTAGAAATTCCTTTTCTCTCAAGGCACTACACAAACTTCAATGGCAACATTAGTATAAGCAAAAAAAATAACCTTTAAGTACACACTTCAACTGAAATCCATCAAAACAAAGGCTTCTATAAGAGGCAAATGCAAATGGTAACAGAAACCTGTCAAAATAGACCAGCAGGTAAAGATTGATTTTTTCGAAAACCTTCTGTTGCTTAAATCAAAAAGTGCAGAACTAATGAAAGTTGGATAACAACTTGGAGAACAAGCTCAGAAAAATACAGCACCATCCGCATACTGAGCTCCCTCACGAATTTTTACAATTCAGCACAAACATCTGTCCTAGGACAGCCAATTTTCACAACTCCTCCACTTATCAAAAGTAGTTGAACTTGACACAAAAACCAAAACAAAAAGGATAAGGAGTGGTTATTACAGAGTTAATAACTTCCAAGACTCGACAAAACTCTTGGGTTATCTCCCAACAAGTAATTTTCTTTAATGCCTTTAAGTTAGGCTTGAGAGTTTCAAAGATTCTCACAAAGGAAATATAAATCTGGAGTGAAAAAGAGCATCAAGAAGCAAATAACCAACACACTTGAGTCTAACCCACTTCCTATGCATAGGGGCATCATGAGAAAACAAATTGTTGAAACAAAGCCACTAGCAAAGGAAGACAAAACAAATGCAATTTCAAAGCTTTCAACATAAAACGGGGAAACTTAACATTATTGAGAAGCATAAATGTTTTTTATCACTTACCTACTCGAGGACGAGCAGGAGTTAAGCTTGGGGATGCTTGATACGTCGTAAACGTATCTATAATTTTTGATGCTCCATGCTTGTTTTGTACCAACTATCTTATGTTTTGTCTACACTTTGTGGCATTTTTATTCATTTTCTAGAACTATCCTATTAACAAGATGCCATAGTGCAAGTTCCTATTTTCTCGAAATATTCATTTTCTGGAACTAACCTATTCATTTTATTCAGAGAAACTAGTAAAGAAATATTCTCGGAATTGGACGGAACAAAAGCCAAAGTTCCTATTTTTCTTGACACGACACAGAGTCCAAAGGAGAGACGAAGACTAGCCGCGAAACAACCACACCAGGTGGCCACGTGGCCCCCCTAGCCGCGCCACCATAGGGTGTGTCCCCCTCGAGCCTCCAACGACCTTGCCCCTTCGCCTATATATTCCTCCCGAGGCAAAAACCCTAGACAAGACCATAATTCCACGAAAAGTTCCGCAGTGCTGCCGCCACCGAAGACGAGATTCGGGGGACAGAAGTCTATGTTCTGGCACCCTGCTGGGACGGGGAATTGCCCCAGGAGCCATCTCCATCGACTCCACCACCATTGATGACCCACAAGTATAGGGGGTGTATCGTAGTACTTTCGATAAATAGGAGTGTCGATCCCAACGAGGAGCAGAAGGTGTTAACTAGTGGTATGGAGCAGTAAATCTCTATAAATACTTAGCAAACGGATTTTTAGTGGTTTTCTGATAAGGCAACAAAACAAAGAGCAAGTTACAAAGAAAAAACGCAGCAAGTGGCCCAATCCTTTCTTAGCAATGGACAAGCCGGTGGAAATACTTATAAAGACCAAACGTTCTCGAGGACACATGGGAATTCAATCAAGTGCTTTCACTTCAAATAGGTGAGTACTCTTCTCTGGTGTTGTAAGTGTTGTGTGGGTGAACCTGTGCTAATGTACCGACCTTACTTGGACTAATACATACTTATGATTAAACCCCCTACAAACATCCGTAACTACAGGAAAGTAATTAAGATATAAACCCAACCACAGCCTTAAACTCTGAGATCCTACGCTCCCTTATGCAATGGTGTCCTATCGGGGGTTCAGGTTTCTATCACTCCGGCAACCCCACAATTAGTAGCCAAATACATAATGCATTCCCCTAGGCCCATAAATGGTGAAGTATCATGTAGTCCACCTTCACATGACACCACTAGAAGAATATCACCACAACTTAAATACTAAACCATTGAATAATAACTCAACACAAATCCACTACTAATAACATGACTTCTCCCATGTACTCAAGAACTAGACAAACTACTCACAAGACATCATATGGATCAAGATCAAAGATGATATGGCGATGAATAAAAATTTGAACATAAACAATAATCCAATGGTTCCACTCACAAGCATCAACTACAATAGTAATTAACACCGGGAAAGTTTCCTCGAAGAACTAAAGCAATATCCAACACAATTATTACAGCAGGACAGAGTGGTGATGTTGGTGCTAGTGGAGATGATTGTGTGGATGATGATGATGATGATCCCGATGAATCCTAGCTTGATGATGGTGTTGATGGCGACGATCTCCCCTCTCTGGGAAGGAATTTCCCTGGCAGAAATCTGTCTGCCAGAGAGATCTTTCTCTCTCGGTGTTTTCCGTCCCGCAGAGGCGGCGGAAATCTATCTGTGGTCGCTCCCTTCGTATTAGGGTTCCATAGGGAAGATATAGGCGAAGGGGCGGAGTTGGGAGCCGGGCAGGTGGGCCACACCTTCCCTAGGCGCGGGGTCAGGTGGGCCCACGCCTAGGGGGTGGGCTCCCTGTGGCCCTCCTTCGCTCCTCCTTCTGGCTTCCTCAATCTTCTGGAAAAATAATATTTTCCCATATTTTTCTGGTATTTTTCTGATCTTCGCGAAATTGCATCAAAATTCCTTCTTTTCCATCAGAATCCAGACTCTGGCAGTTCATCCTCCAAGAATCATCCAACATGCATAAACAGTAGAAAAGACATAAGTAATACCTCATAATAAGACATATATCAATGAATAGAGGCAATTATGATATAGAATGGTGATGCAAATTGGACGTATCAGCCATCTCCATCGTCATTGCTGACTCCCATGATGAGGAGGGAGTATTTCTCCCCTGAGGCTAAGGGCTCTACCGGTAGCTATGTTTTCATATCTCTCTATGCATGATCTTATTGTGGTCATGAGCTTTGTAATCTAGTTGAATAAGTAGATGCTACTCTGCTACTCAAGTGCTTTAATTAATGTAATCTCCGCTTATCCCCACGTGTGTGAAGTTGACAGTGTGCACACCGTGTGCGACACTTAGGATAAAGGTTACAGAAATACTTATCATGAGTTATAATATGAGTTGGATGTCTCTATGAAATTGTATTGTTTCTTGGAACCATCTAGCGCTCAAGGTGACAACTAGGGGTTATCTAGATGGGGAATGCAAACTTTAAGGTGTGTTGTTATAGCCCTACATCATGAATTGGTGTTCGTTATCCAACCGGAGAGTAGTTCAGGGTAGCATAGTGAAGAGAAGATATTATTGTGTTTATTGAGAGTGACCACTAGTGAAAGTATGATCCCTAGGCCTTGTTTCTAAGCATTAAAACACCATTTACAATCAGTCCTGCTACATGTTTGCTTGCTGCCACTTTTATTTCAGATTGCAATTACCATTTATAATCATCCATATTACTTGTATTTTACTATCGCTCCACCAAACTAGTGCACCTATACACCTGACAAGTGTATTGGGTGTGTTGGGGACACAAGAGACTTCTTGTATCTTGATTGCAGGGTTGCTTGATGTAACACCACGGTTCTGAAAAGACCGTAGCTTCTATGTGACATGCCAATCCCTGGATCGGTTCATTGGCCCACAATAGAATAAGATGAATAACATAGCAAAATATCCATGTATCATAAATAACGAAGATCCAGAGTACCATTATTACAATAAAAACTTAGCTCAAGGCTAGCTCAAATTATTCAGGTAGCAACATAAATAAAGCAAATCCTCCATTCTTCAAATTGCCCACAAGTGAACAAGTACCGAGTGGAGTACCGTGGCCTAAATCGATTACTCAGAATCGGAATATCCTGCAACATGAAACGTAGCAGCCCCGAAGGGCCAATACATGAAATGTATGGCAAGTAGAGCTATTAAAGGAGATAATAGTGCTAACATCTACATGCATATTTGGCAAGTGGAGCTGTGGCTAGCTTGCATTTGCAAATACCTTTATCCTACTTTCATAAACATTTTTTGATTTTCTTTGAAAAAATCCCAATTAAGTTAACCCAACAACATTAAATTAATTATGAAATTAGAATGAGCAAGAAACATGTCATGGAATCAATATCAAGCAACTCAGACGTCCATAACCGGGGACACGGCTAATCGATTAGATTATACACCCTACAGGGGTTAGTACACTTTACCCATGTGACTTGGCCAGCCCAGCTCGTACCATCACTCTCATTTTGGGTGATGATAGGGAGAAGTCCAAGAAGAGACCGTTCGGGAAGTAGCTCCCCAATCCCGACGCGCACCGGTCCAACCTACCAAAATTCTACATCTCTGGATATGCGGGTTCGAGTTACCACAACCTACTGAGTCCAACCAACCGCCCATTTCATTATTGGCACATGGTTGTACACATAAGCTATAAAATAAAGAAGCCAATCATTTTCTCTTGATACCTGGGTGCCTTTCCGCAATGACACCACCAAAATTTATCAATCCCATCACACCCAGGAGATTCATTGATTGAGTTGTTTTAGTTTTCGCAACCAACACATTTAGAAACAACTTTCAGTGATGTAACCTAGCCCTCGTTCATCATAGCATGGCTAAGCACATCTACCAACGATGGTTCATCTACAAGGAAAGCCCTACCACATAATAGGACATAGCATAGCGATAGTATCATCCTACACATGCATCTACAAAATACACGACAATGCATTGAAAATAGTAGGACAACATCATGAACAAGGTAGCATCTACTTGTCTTGGTTGTAGCGGTCGAAAGAACAATTCACACACGAGCAAGCGTTGCACTCGTCACAATCTACACGATACAATTGCAATCATAAACAAACCATCCGCAATCATATGCAGGCAAGGATGATGCAAGATGCATGCATGACAAGTGGATTGATGCTACCGTAGCACCGCATAATCTTATTCAGTATAGCTACTGTATGCATGCATGGAAACTATTTTTAGTGCAAGGAAAACAAGCATGCAATTTATAATGCTCAATAATAGAGCTAGAAACTAAAATAATTCACCACTGCTAACATACTGTTTGTAAAATCTTGGAAAAATTCTACTGTGTAGGCATCTCCAAATAGGAATAGTACCAATTGGAATTTCTCAAAAAGAAGTCATATAACTCCCTGAGTAATTAAGATACTGCAGTAAGCCATTAAATAGTTTCTGCAAAAGTTTTTACCGTAAGCCTAACTTTTTAATTCACTTTGAGATTCCCCTTGTTCTACTGAATCCAGGGACACCTTATTTGCAATTTTTGGAGTTACAGAACTTATTCTACGAATTAATTACTCTAAAAAGGCCATTAACTCATTTAATTAATATGGACAAAATCTTGCGGTAAAAGTGTGAAACAATGGTACATCAAGATTCTACACGAGTTAATGACTCTACACATATTTTATTTGTAATTTTTGGCCAGGTAGAATTAAATATATGAATTTTACAAGTTTTGGTCAAAATCTGCCAATTAAATCAATTAGAAAAACTACCCAGTCAACTCTGACTGTTGACCGCGCTGACGGGGCGGCTGACGTGGCGGTTTGACCAGTTAGCGCCCGGGCTGACTAGTCCACGGCCCGATCTGGACCATCAGATCACGATCGAGCGGCAGAGAGGCACGCGACAGGGGGAGGCTCACCGGCGGCGACGGACGGCGTCGGTGGCGGCGGCTCCGGCGGTCCTGGCGGCGGCGGCTCGGCGTACGGGGTCGCGTAGGAGGCGGCGGAGCTTCCTGGGGCGGCGGCGCTAGTAGGCGGGCAAGGTGGCGTCGGCGGCGTCATGAAGCGGGCAAGCGGATGGCGTCGGGCGAGCGGCGTGCGGCGTGGTGCTCTGCTGGAAGGAAAGGGAGTCGATGGCGGACGAGCTCACGGGGAGGCTCGGGAGAGAGAGAGGCGGCGACGGCGGCGCTTACCGCGAGCGGCGGCGGCGGCGGTGTCAACTCCGGCGAGAAATTGCCGGAGATCGAGAGCGAGAGAGAGGCGAGGGTTTAGGGGGTCGGGTAGGGGAGAGCGAGGGCTTTAAGAGAAGGGTCGCGGCAGCGCACGCGGAGTCTAGGGCGTGGCCGGGTCAGCCTCGGCGTCCGTGCCCTGGCCGGCTCGGGCTGGCTGGCGGGCCCCAGCTGGCGGTCTCTGGCCGCGGGCGAGCGGCGCGTAGGTGTCTGCCACAGGCGGCGGCTGCAGGCACAGCAGCGTCTTGTTAGCGCTTCTGTTAGGCTGGGCAGGCAGGCCGACCAGCTGCTGCGTCGTTTGCTTCTTTTTTTTTGTTCTTTTTTTTTGAATAACAGCAGGAGAACTGCTATATTCATTACGACAGTAGAATAGTTTTTACAGACAGTTAAGTTTCTGCCCATTTGACAGAAACAAAGGAGCACCCCTTACATGCATTCAACCAGGGTCAAAAGGTGTACCTCCATCCTGCGTTACTAACGGAATTGGTGCCCCAGCTAGCCTCCAGTTAGTAGCCTATTCTTTTATCCTATCGCATAGCGCAGAGGCCGTTATCTCATGCTTTTGAAAGATCCTCCGATTTCTTTCTTTCCAAATTTCCTAGCAGATTAACTTTGCTGCCGTGTGTGCTAACCTTCTGCTGCCCGCGGGCACCCCGACTACAAGACTTCGATACCAATCATGTGTAGAGAAAGCTCTGGCCTGCCAAGCTTGTGCATCGAAGGATGGTATCTTGAAGTAGCCCGCCAGAACAGTCCACTCATGGCGACTGTATGGACACTCGGAGAGCAAATGCCGAGATGTCTCAAGATTTCTCCAACATAGAGGGCAGAAGTAGTTATTTTCCCACTGTCGCAATAGCAGTTTGTCAGCAGTTAGCACTCTATCGAGCATAAGCGTCCAAATAAAAAACTTGCATCTTGTCGGCGCCCATCCACTCCAGACAAACTTTATGTGGTCTGTGCGCATTGCCCCCAAAAACTGCATTTTGTAAGCGGACCGAGAGGAGTATTTTTCGTCTTTTCCAAAACGCCAGGAAATTTCATCCTCATTCTCCGACAGTTGGACGCCGTCCAATATTTCAGTGAGTTGACTGAGCTGAGGAATGTGTTCCTCGGCCAAGCGGAACCTAAGGTCTTGCAACCACTTCATGCCCGTGAGAGCCTCTTTGATCGATCTATTCTTACGTACCGAGATGGCGTAAAGCTCTGGCGCAATGTCACGAGGCGCCATATTTTCCAGCCACCTATCATTCCAAAAATTAGCCGTTTGGCCGTTTCCAATGGTTATCTTGGTTGCCGCAGCAAACAGGTTCTTTTTCTTTTTCAATTTCTATTTTAGTAATACCAACATAACTTTTTCATATGAACCCCAAATGGAGTGAAATTTCTTTCTAAATTTTTCTGAAAACTAGGAGATCAACCTAGGGTCATGTGGTATCAATTCCACTAGCTTCCAAAGGTGGAAAAAAACAAGTCCTTGTATAATCCCTTGTAGGGGCATTTTAGCAATTTAAAATAGGCTTAGAGAATATTGTTTCGCCAAAATCTTTTCAAGCTGAAACTTTGCATGGATGATCATGATGCAATGACATGAATGATATGCAATACCAAATTCTAAAATTTGGGATGTGACAAGACTAACCCCCTTAAGATGAATCTCGTCCCCAGATTGGCTACTAACAAATAGGTGTGGGTGGTCTTCTCGGATGTCATCCTCACGCTCCCAAGTGGCTTCCTCTTCGGTGTGGTGGCTCCATTGCACCTTGCAAAACCTGATTGTCTTGGTACGGGTAATCCTCTCCATGTTTCCAAAGATTCTTGACCGGCTTCTCCTCATAGGTTAAGTCATTCTCAAGCTGAACCTCCTCTAGTGGCACAGTGTCTCTCAATGGTGTATCCACCATCTCCGGATGGCACTTCTTCAGCTGGGACACGTGGAAAACATTGTGGACAGCGGACAGAGCCTCTGGCAACTCCAACTGATAAGCAACTTCTCCTTTGCGTGCTAAGACCCGATATGGTCCAATAAACTGAGGTGCCAGCTTACCCTTGATTCCAAATCTCTTGATTCCACGAAGTGGCGATACTCTGAGGTATGATCTATCACCTATCTCATACACCACTTCCTTGCGTTTGGCGTCAGCGTAGCTCTTCTGCCTTGATTGTGCTACCTTCAGCCTGTCCCTAATCAAGGCGACCTTCTCCTCAGCGTCCTTGATCAAATCAGGTCCAAACAGCTGACGTTCTCCTACTCCATCCCATAGCAATGGTGTCCGGCACCGTTTCCCATATAGCACATCGAACGGTGACGTCTTATGCTGGTTTGATAGCTATTGTTGTAGGAAAACTCAGCATACGGCAAATTCTCATCCCAACTAGAACCATGAGCCAAAGCGCAAGCTCTCAGCATATCTTCCAGAATCTGATTTACCCTCTCTCATCAATCGATGCAGGGTGAAACATCGCTAAACTCCAATCTAGTCCCCAATGACTCGTGCAGCTGGCGCCAAAAGTGTGAGGTAAATTGGGTGCCTCTATCAGATACAATACTCTTAGGAACTCCATGTAGGCACACAATCCTGTCCATATAAATCTTGGCCACCTTTGCACTCGTATAAGTCGTCTTCACCGGTATAAAGTGGGCTACCTTGGTCAAATGGTCAACCACTACCCAAATGGAATCATATCCTGATCTGGTCCTGGGCAATCCTGTGATAAAATCCATTCCCACTCTATCCCACTTCCAATCCGGCACGGGCAATGGTTGTAGCAGTCCTGCTGGCTTCTGGTGTTCCGCCTTCACTCGGCTACATACATCACATAGGGCAATATGCTCAGCGATGTCTCCCTTCATGTTGTTCCACCAGAATCTGTCCTTTAGGTCCATATACATCTTCGTATTGCCCGGATGTATGGAATACAGCGATTCATGAGCTTCCTGCAGAATCAATTTCCTTATCTCTGGATCGTTGGGAATGCACAAACGATCTCCATACCACATGGTTCCTTGCTCATCCTCGCGGAACTCTTTTGCTCGATCCTCCTTCATCTTTTCCTTTATTTCATCTATCTCCTTGTCTCCTACTTGAGCCTTCCTGATTCTGTCCTGCAGCGTTGGTTGGACTTCCATCGCTGCCAAATATCCTTCTGACACTACCTCCAGTCTAAGGTCCTTGAACTTCCTGCACAAATCCTCGGGTAGTTCCCCAACAGTCAATCCATTGGCATAGACCTTCCGGCTTAGAGCATCTGCCACTACATTGGCCTTTCCTAGGTGGTATTGCAGATTCATATCATAGTCCTTGATAAGTTCCAACCATCTCCTTTGCCTCATATTCAGTTCCTTCTGTGTAAATATGTACTTTAGGCTCTTGTGGTCGGTGTACACATCACAGTGTTTTCCCATTAAGTAGTGCCTCCATACTTTGAGCGCATGAACAACCGATGTTAATTCCAAGTCATGCGTGGGATAATTCCTCTCATGGTGTTTAAGTTGCCACGAGGCATACGACACCACTCTCCCATCTTGCATCAGCACACTCCCAAGTCCCTGTCGAGAAGCATCACAGTACACTTGGAAATCCTTCTGAAGATCTGGTAAACACAGAACAGGTGCGGTCACTAGTCGACGCTTCAGTTCCTGAAAGCTGGCTTCACACGCATCTGTCCATTCAAACTTCCTCTCCTTCTTTAGAAGTTCTGTCATTGGCTTAGCAATCTTGGAGAAGTTTTCAATGAACCTCCTATAATATCCAGCAAGTCCCAAAAAGCTATGAATATCTCCCACATTCTTGGGCGCTTCCCACTCAGTTACTGCAGTCACTTTGCTTGGATCAACAGCGACTCCTTCTCCTGACACCACGTGTCCAAGAAATCCAACAGTGTTAAACCAGAATTCACACTTGCTGAATTTGGCATACAGCTTGTGCTCCCTCAGCTTCTCCATAATTAGTCGCAGATGTTTCTCATGCTCAGCATCATCCTTGGAATATATCAGTATGTCATCAATAAACACCACCACGAACTTTTCTAGGTACTCCATGAATACCTTGTTCATCATGGTCATGAAATATGCCGGGGCATTCGTTAGTCCAAAAGACATAACTGTATACTCATATAAACCATACCTAGTAGTGAAAGCGGTTTTTGGTATGTCCTCCTCCCGGATCTTCAATTGGAAGTAGCCCGATCGCAGATCAATCTTGCTAAACACCTTTGCTCCTTCCAGTTGATCAAACAAATCATTTATGTTCGGCAGGGGGTATTTGTTCTTGATGGTCACTTCATTCAGCAAGCGATAGTCCACCACTAATCTCTTGCTGCTGTCTTTCTTCTCCACAAACAGAACAGGTGCACCCCATGACGACGAACTAGGCTGAATGAATCCCTTGTCCAACTACTCCTTTAGCTGTTTCTTCAATTCTTTCAGCTCATCCACATCCATCTTATATGGTCTCTTGGCTATTGGTCCCGTTCCTGACATCAGATCAATGAGGAACTCCACTTCCCTGTCAGGTGGCATCCCTGGCAGCTCTTCCGGAAACACATCGGGGTAATCCTTAATCACAGGCACAGTATCCATGCTAACCCCCTTAAGAGAATTCAGCTTACACCTTCTCGGTCGGCCCGACTTGAACCTAATTCTCTTACCATCCGGGGTTTTGAGTGAAACAGCTCGCTGTGCACAATCTATGTGTCCCCCATGCATAGACATCCAATCCATACCCAGAATAACATCTAACCCTTGTGATTCCAACACTACCAGATGTGCAATGAAATTGTGTGCTCCAATCCTCACAGTTAAGTCGCGGCATCCCGTGCTAGCTATCATATCCTCTCCAGGTGAGCTTACCCTAATTAACTCTTTCATAGACTCCGTAGGTAACTTATACTTATCCACAAATGCCCTTGATATGAATGAGTGCGATGCACCAGTATCGAAAAGTATAAGTGCAGGGTGAGTGTTGATTGGAAACTTACCAATCACAAGGTCAGGCTCATCTGGGATCTCCTCCACATTCATGTGGTTCACTGTGGCCTTCTGGTTGTTGGTTGGCTTCAGTACCTTCCTCTCCGGACAGTTGTCTGCATAATGTCCCTTCTGACCACACTTGAAGCATGTCACCTCACTCAGATCCTTCTTCACAAAGCTGCGATCACAGTTGCGGTCATGTCCACTGTGTCCTCCAGAGTGGTGGGTGTGTCCTCCCTTGTGGTTGTGGCGGTTGCTCTTGTGGCTATCATGGCGATGTCCATCGCCTCCATGGTTGTGGCGGTCATGGCTTCCATGGTCACTCCCTCCATGCTTGGAGTATCCATCATAAGAAGAGCGAGACTTGTGGTGAGAACCAGAGTGGTGATTGCTGCTCTTTCTCTTGCGGTTTTCCACCTGCTTGTGCTTCCCTTCCAAGATCCTGGCCTTGTCCATAAGCTCCTGGAAAGTGGGGCAATAAACCACCAGCAGCTGCACTGAAAGCTCATCACTGAGGCCATCCAGGAACCTCTCCCTCCTTTTGGCATCAGTGTCAACATCCTCAGGTGCATAACGAGACAGGTTGTTGAACTCCTCAATATACTCAGCCACAGTGCAGTTGGTTTGGCGCAAGTTGCGAAACTCCTTCCTCTTCAGGCTCAGAACTCCTGAAGACACGTGGTTGGTCCTGAAACCTTACTCAAACATTGACCAAGTCACAGTGTCCAGCGGGTGGGTGATCTGAAAAGTGTCCCACCAAGAAGCGGCTGGTCCCTCCAGTAGGTGAGCGGCAAACCTCACCTTCTCAAAGATAAGGCACCCAACAGTTACCAGATCCTTGTTGACTGAACGCAACCAGTCGAGAGCAACCATTGGTTCCGTTGCAGTAGAGAACTTAGCTGGCCTTAGCCTCAGAAACCCGGTGAGAGCATCTCCCTGAGGCTGGTTGTTCCCATTGTTGTTGTTGTTGTTCTGAGCTTCCATGAACTGAGTCATAACTTGGGTCAGTTGTGCCTGAGCTGCCATGAGATGCTCCAACTCAGTGGGTTGACGGCGGGGAGGCATCTGCGGTTCAGCACAGGTAAGCTTAGAAAGAATCAACTACGAAAACAGGATTCTACCCATGCATTATGATCAAACAACAACAAACAATAGCAGACAATCTCAAGCAAGCGACACATCAACAAACAACTGATCCAGCAACATCCCAGGGGTTATCCTAGCAGTATATATCTACTGAAATAGTTTTTAGAAGAGTTGGCAATGGTTATCTACACAATAGATCAACAAAGCATTAAAAACAGCAATCTATCAGAACAGTCCAGCAGTGTTCACGAATTTTTCTACCTGACTTAAACTCCTCAAGAATTTTTGCTGATTTTTTTACATACAGTACAGAGCGATTAGAACCAACTTTATTTTTTTCATATTTTTCCCAGATACCAGTAAAATATGAAAAATCATACAGTACTGCTGTATCAGCAGAAAACTGCAACAGGAATAACTCAGATATTAACCAAACTTGCCATAACTCTTACATAAAATTCGCACAAATAATCCTAGGATATTGGAGTATACAAATAAGCAACTAAACACTCTTAAACTAACAATAATTAAGTTTTACATCGATCGAAACTAGTCCTAACGATTTTACCTAACAAAGACTAATGGGTGGACTTCTATCTACTTCTTGAAGAGGTTGCGGTAGGTCCTTGCACTCATGCGTTGGCGCTTCTGTCCACGATCCAACCATGGCGGCGGAGTATACACCTCTCCTGAGTCATCACTTGAAATCTCAAACTCCACCTCTTCAGGATCCTCCTCTTCTTCTTCACTCTCTACTGCAACTACAACAGCTTCATCTCCTCCACCATCATCGTCTCCATCATCATCATCCTCGTCCTCATCATCATCGTTCCCACTATCATCATCATCATCGTTGTTGCCATCATCTCCATTGTCATCATCAGAGGGTGGATTCAGCTGTGCTTGGAGAGCGGCAATCTGGGCTGCCATATCTTCAATAGTTTGATCCCTTTCCTGGACGGTCCCTTGCAACTGTTGTATGTTCTGATTGTTTTCCTGCACAGTTCCATTAAGCTGAGCTATGGTTGCATCCCTCCCTATCAGGGCATTTTCCAGAACTCTCACAGCTTCATGCAAGGTGTCTATCTCCTATCCTTGGACCACCATACCATTGCTGGCAAAATCTGAAATCTCCTTTACCATCATCACTTTCTCAGCTAGAGCTCCATTCTCCCTTTCCATGTCCTCTATGTGCCTCCGACGGGACGGCATGTTGTTCCTGTCGCCCGGGGTAACCACAACGTTCCCATCTTCATCACGCCTCCCATAGTCACGGTAGGGTGAGTCTGCTGGCAGTAGGTGTCGGACAAGATGGCACTGGCGAGACAGGGCTTCATGCATGGCCAAGTTTATTCCAAGTCCCCAGTTGTAGTATGTCCTGGTGTAGATCAGATGCACAGGGTTTGGCAAGGCGGCATCCCTGAAGATGAAGGTGGTGATCTCCCATGCATCCTCGCCATATCCATAGGTGTACAGCCTTCTTCCCTTGAACATGGGCAGTGGCAATCCCAATGACTACGAGAGTTGTGCTAACTGTCTTGCAAAGGGCCTTGGTGACTCCATGGTTGCATACTCAGTCCTGACTTCTCCCATCTATCAATTAAAAGAGGAAAGTGGTGAGAATAGCATATGGTAAGAATTTACGAGAGTGAAAGGCATAAGATGAAAGACAGGGTTAATATAGGCTTTAATACATCTATGGCTTCCTATTCCAAACCTAGGTCACGATCCTACAGTCGACACACGGGCTCTGATACCATCTTGTAACACCACGGTTCTGAAAAGACCGTAGCTTCTATGTGACATGCCAATCCCTGGATCGGTTCATTGGCCCACAATAGAATAAGATGAATAACATAGCAAAATATCCGTGTATCATAAATAACGAAGATCCAGAGTACCATTATTACAATAAAATCCTAGCTCAAGGCTAGCTCAAATTATTCAGGTAGCAACATAAATAAAGCAAATCCTCCATTCTTCAAATTGCCCACAAGTGAACAAGTACCGAGTGGAGTACCGTGGCCTAAATCGATTACTCAGAATCGGAATATCCTACAACATAAAACGTAGCAGCCCCGAAGGGTCAATACATGGAATGTATGGCAAGTAGAGATATTAAAGGAGACAATAGTGCTAACATCTACATGCATATTTGGCAAGTGGAGCTGTGGCTAGCTTGCATTTGCAAATACCTTTATCCTACTTTCATAAACAGTTTTTGATTTTCTTTGAAAAGATCCCAATTAAGTTAACCCAACAACATTAAATCAATTATGAAATTAGAATGAGCGAGAAACATGTCATGGAATCAATATCAAGCAACTCAGACGTCCATAACCGGGGACACAGCTAATCGATTAGATTATACACCCTGCAGGGGTTAGTACACTTTACCCATGTGACTTGGCCAGCCCAGCTCGTACCATCACTCTCATTTTAGGTGATGATAGGGAGAAGTCTAAGAAGAGACCGTTCGGGAAGTACTCCCCAATCCCGACGCGCACCGGTCCAACCTACCAAAATTCTACATATCTGGATACGCGGGTTCGAGTTAGCACAACCTACTGAGTCCAACCAACCGCCCATTTCATTATTGGCACAAGGTTGTACACGTAAGCTACAAAATAAAGAAGCCAATCATTTTCTCTTGATACCTGGGTGCCTTTCCGCAATGATACCACCAAAATTTATCAATCCCATCACACCCAGGAGATTCATTGATTGAGTTATTTTAGTTTTCGCAACCAACACATTTAGAAACAACTTTCAGTCATGTAACTCAGCCCTCATTCATCATAGCATGGCTAAACACATCTACCAACGGTGGTTCATCTACAAGGAAAGCCCTACCACATAATAGGACATAGCATAGCGATAGTATCATCCTACACATGCATCTATAAAATACACGACAATGCATTAAAAATAGTAGGACAACATCATTAACAAGGTAGCATCTACTTGCCTTGGTTATAGCGGTCGGAAGAACAATCCACACACGAGCAAGCGTTGCACTCGTCACAATCTACACGATACAATTGCAATCATAAACAAACCATCCACAATCATATGCAGGCAAGCATGATGCAATATGCATGCATGACAAGTGGATTGATACTATAGCAGCACCGCATAATCTTATTCAGTATAGCTGCTGTATGCATGCATGGAAACTATTTTTAGTGCAAGGAAAACAAGCATGCAATTTATAATGCTCAATAATAGAGCTAGAAACTAAAATAATTCACCACTGCTAACATACTTTTGTAAAATCTTGGAAAAATTCTACTGTGTAGGCATCTCCAAATAGGAACAGTACCAATTGGAATTTCTAAAAAAGAAGTCATATAACTCCCTGAGTAATTAAAATACTACAGTATGACATTAAATATTTTCTGAAAAAATACCGCAAGCCTAACTTTTTAATTCACTTTGAGATTCCCCTTGTTCTACTGAATCCAGGGACACCTTATTTGCAATTTTTGGAGTTACATAACTTATTCTACGAATTAATTACTCTGAAAAGGCCATTAACTCATTTAATTAATATGGACAAAATCTTACTATAAAATTGTGAAACAATGGTACAGCAAGATTCTACACGAGTTACTAAATCTACACATATTTTATTTGTAATTTTTGGCCCGGTAGAATTAAAGATACGAATTTTACAAGTTTTGGTCAAAATCTGCCAATTAAATCAATTAGAAAAACTACCCAGTCAACTCTGACTGTTGACCGCGCTGACGGGGCGGCTTACGTGGCGGTTTGACCAGTCAGCGCCCAGGCTGACTAGTCCACGGCCCGATATGGACCGTCAGATCGCGATCGAGCGGCAGAGAGGCACGCGAGAGGGGGAGGCTCACCGGCGGCGGCGGACGGCGGCGGTGGCGGCGGCTCCGGGGTCCTGGCGGCGGCGGCTCGGCGTATAGGGTCGGGTAGGAGGCGGCGAAGCTTCCTGGGGCGGCGGTGCTAGTAGGCGGGCAAGGTGGCGTCGGCGGCATCCGGTGAAGCGGCGTCGGTGAGGGCGGTGTGGCGAGGTGCTCTGCGGAAGGAAAGGAGAGGGTCGATGTGGCGAGCTCGCAGGGAGGCGCGGGAGAGAGAGAGGCGGCGACGGCGGCGCTTACCGCGAGCGGCGGCGGCGGCGGTGTCAGCTCCGGCAAGAAATTGCCGGAGATTGAGAGCGAGAGAGAGGCGAGGGTTTAGGGGGTCGGGTAAGGGAGAGCGAGGGCTTTAAGAGAAGGGTCGCGGTGGCGCACGCAGAGTCGAGGGCGTGGCCGAGTCGGCATCGGCGTCTGTGCCTGGCCTTGGCTCGAGGTGTGGTAGGCCCAGTGACGGTCTCGTCACATGGGCGCGGCGGCCTGGGGCTATGCTGGCGGCGGCTCTTCTTGCCAGCAAGGTCTTCTTGCGTGGGGCTGGGCTGGGCAGCGGCAAGGGCCGGGTTGCTGCTGCTGTTTGCTTCTTTTTTTTGTTTTTTTTCTTTTTCAATTTCTATTTTAGTAATACCAACATAACTTTTTCATATGAACCCCAAATGGAGTGAAATTTCTTTCTAAATTTTTCTAAAAACTAGGAGATCAACCTAGGGTCATGTGGTATCAATTCCACTAGCTTCCAAAGGTGGAAAAAAACAAGTCCTCGTATAATCCCTTGTAGGGGCATTTTAGCAATTTAAAATAGGCTTAGAGAATATTGTTTCGCCAAAATCTTTTCAAGCTGAAACTTTGCATGGATGATCATGATGCAATGACATGAATGATATGCAGTACTAAATTCTAAAATTTGGGATGTCACACTTGAGAGGGATACCTTTGACCTCTTCCTTCCTGAATTCGATAAACCTTGGGTGATCCATTTAAAGGAAACTTGCTACTGTTCTACAAACCTCTGCACTTGGAGGCCCAACACTGTCTACAAGAATAGAAGCGTGCGCAGACATCAGTCGCTGCACCACATGCACTGTCGTTACTAACTCCATGTGTCGGATGATCTTCTTGCCGAAGACTTGTGATCTTGGATGTTGGATCATGTGATAACTTTTGGTGGTGTGTTTGATGTTTTCTGGATCAGTACCTTCTTTTTCGGTGGACTGCTCTTTTTATACCCTCGGCCATGGACATTGGGTTTTTTCTTTGTGTGGCTCTTCCGGAACCGCCGACGTGCACGGACAGGGAGGCAGTTTTTCCAATGTTGAAACACTCTAGGTAATCTGTTGATACACACCAATCCATACAAAGCACGAGGCCAGATCGCCGGTTTGCGCATGAGACGCTCCACGGCAGCGAGCAGCTGTGACGCTTCCACGTATGCGTTCGCTTGGATGATGCAACTCTTCTATCCTGGCGTATCTACTGTCGAAGGTCAATCGATCAGCACTCGGCTTCCTGCATGCTGGATGCACACCAGTTTGTTCAACCTTGGTTTGGTCATCAAAGCATTCTTCCCAACCTATATATATATATATATATATATATATAGCCCAAGCCAGGAATGACGACTGCCTGACCGGTGATCGAGAACCAAAAAAAAAATCCAGATTCTACTGTGGCAGCAGCTGCTTATTTCTTCACATCACACCGACGCTGCTCGGTCAGTTTCCGATGGATCGGTCGCACCAGCAGAGCCAAGACTTGCGTCCTACGATGCTTCAGCCGCGCGCCTGCTGCGTCTCGCGTTCGGGACGACGGGGACATCTCTCCTCCTGAATTCCCAATCAACCGTCCAAGTGCATTTGGCGCTTGGTTTCCTCGTGACGGTTCTCGCGCGCGTGTGTGATCTCTCTGTTACACGATCGATCGTAGCGTCGGTAGGTGACCAGGGACGGACTTGCTGACATGTGCTACCAAATTGAGGTGCCTGGTCACCTTCCTAGCTCATACTACCGCCTGGGTCACAAAAGGCCTGAAAAGGTGATGCGTCTCGTTAGCTTGACGCTCAATGCTTTGTATGAACAAATGGTCGATGCGAATGAGCCCGAGGAAATGACTTCCATTGCATCTGCAGAGGTTGAATTTGTGCAAAGGAAGCAAGTGAATAGAGCCATTGTATATATTTTCTCTGTTGATCCGGCACATAAGCTCGCAAATGGCACGCGAAGTTTTTTTACTTGGCATTTTCGTGACTAGAAAAGGCTGGGACGAAATTGCCTTGATATAGATGCTCGATTAATTTTCAATTGTTCATTAAAGGGCTACTCACCCGTCACCAAATAGTTTTAAAAATCTGGAAAGGGAGTTTTGTGAGAGAAAAGAAGGGGATGGCGGGAAATCCAAGTATCGGTTGTTGGTCGGGGTTGGTCCGGAGCCGCACGCAGCCTGACTGACAGCGGCAGCAGACTCCAGCACAGCGCAGGACACCGGCAAAACCAACCTTTCGCTTCACTTCGCGGCAACGGGGACGCCGCACCGACCCGACCCGACGACGGCTAGCTCCCCCTCACCACGCCGGCCACGATGCACACGCCGGCGCCCATCCGTCCGTCCGTCCGCCAGCACGCGCGCGCATCGGGCGCACCAAATCGCACTGGCCCGAACGAACAGCCACCCCTCACCTCTCCCACCCGCCAAAACTCCTCCTCCCCGCGCGCGACCTCCTCCCTCTTTAACCCTCTCATATAGCCCCTGCCACAAGCGAACCAAGCACCACCACCACCACCACCCACACTCACCTCCCTCTGCCCTGCGCCGGCCGCCGCGAGTGAGCTGCGCAGCCTGCGACGATGGAGGCGGGCGCCGGGCTGGTGGCCGGCTCGCACAACCGGAACGAGCTGGTGCTGATCCGGGGGCACGAGGACCACAAGCCGCTGCGCGCGCTCAGCGGGCAGGTCTGCGAGATATGCGGCGACGAGGTCGGGCTCACCGTCGACGGCGACCTCTTCGTCGCCTGCAACGAGTGCGGCTTCCCGGTGTGCCGCCCATGCTACGAGTACGAGCGCCGGGAGGGCACCCAGAACTGCCCGCAGTGCAAGACCCGATACAAGCGACTCAAGGGGAGCCCCAGGGTGCAGGGGGACGAGGACGAGGAGGACATCGACGACCTCGAGCACGAGTTCAACATCGACGACGAAAAGAACAAGCAGCATGGCGCCATCCAGAACAGCCAGATCACCGAGGCCATGCTGCACGGCAAGATGAGCTACGGGAGGGCCTCTGAGGACGGCGGCGATGGCAACCACACCCCGATGATCCCGCCCATCATCACCGGCAATCGCTCCATGCCGGTACGCATGAATCCTTTAGCTCAAATTACGTGTTGCTTGGATAGTTCAAGCTAGCTCAGGATTTTGACCAGTTAAACTGTTCATTCTCGTAGGTGAGCGGTGAGTTCCCGATATCAGCAGGCCATGGCCATAGCGAGTTCACCTCCTCCCTGCACAAGCGCATCCATCCGTACCCGATCTCCGAGCCAGGTCAGTACTTTGCTCCAAAACTTGTACTCCTCGTGTGCCTCGTGTGCCTAAGTTACTGATAAGGAGAAAATTGATTAGGGAGTGCCAAATGGGACGAGAGGAAGGAGGTCAGCTGGAAGGAGAGGATGGATGACTGGAAGTCCAAGCACGGTGGCGCCGACCCCGACGACATGGACGCCGACGTGCCCCTGTATGCAATCCTCACAACAAACCCAGCCCGCTGTACCGTACTTCATTCAAAAATCCAAAGAACCGTTACTGATCACCTGAACTTTTGTGTGGTGTGCAGGAACGACGAGGCGAGGCAGCCGCTGTCGAGGAAGGTGTCGATCGCGTCGAGCAAGGTGAACCCGTACCGGATGGTCATCATCCTCCGTCTCTTCGTCCTCTGCGTCTTCCTCCGCTACCGTATCCTCAACCCCGTCCCGGAGGCCATCCCGCTGTGGCTCACCTCCATTGTCTGCGAAATTTGGTTCGCCGTCTCCTGGATCCTCGATCAGTTCCCCAAGTGGTACCCCATCGACCGCGAGACCTACCTCGACCGCCTCTCCCTCAGGTCCTTCATTGCCACCGTCACGATTTCTTTCTTGATCCAAAAACTACCCATCCATAGTATACCTCTGAACTCTGAAAATGAAATGTGCAGGTATGAGAGGGAAGGGGAGCCGTCGATGCTGTCGGCGGTGGATCTGTTCGTGAGTACGGTGGACCCGCTCAAGGAGCCCCCGCTGGTGACGGCCAACACGGTGCTGTCCATCCTGGCCGTCGACTACCCGGTGGACAAGGTGTCGTGCTACGTCTCGGACGACGGCGCGTCCATGCTGTCCTTCGAGTCGCTGTCGGAGACGGCGGAGTTCGCCAGGAAGTGGGTGCCCTTCTGCAAGAAGTTCAGCATCGAGCCCCGCGCGCCAGAGTTCTACTTCTCCAGGAAGGTCGACTACCTCAAGGACAAGGTCCAGCCGACCTTCGTCCAGGAGCGCCGCGCCATGAAGGTACCTTTTGACAGCAACTCGCTGAATTAATCTGCTTAGCAAGTGAAGAACGTTGCTGATCATTTTCGTCTGATGGGTGGATGGGCAGAGAGAGTACGAGGAGTTCAAGGTGCGGATCAACGCGCTGGTGTCCAAGGCGCAGAAGGTGCCCGACGAGGGGTGGATCATGAAGGACGGCACGCCGTGGCCCGGCAACAACACCCGCGACCACCCCGGCATGATCCAGGTGTTCCTGGGGCACAGCGGCGGCCTCGACACCGAGGGCAACGAGCTGCCGCGCCTGGTCTATGTCTCCCGTGAGAAGCGGCCCGGGTTCCAGCACCACAAGAAGGCCGGAGCCATGAACGCTCTCGTACTGCAACTGCACCCATTACATCTCTTCTTCGGCGATTTGCAAATGCTGGAACTATTGCTGACGACTGTTCTCTGAATTTTCACCTGACAGATCCGCGTCTCCGCCGTGCTGACCAACGCGCCCTTCATGCTCAACTTGGATTGTGATCACTACATCAACAACAGCAAGGCTATCCGGGAGGCGATGTGCTTCCTCATGGACCCGCAGGTCGGTCGCAAGGTCTGCTACGTGCAGTTCCCTCAGAGGTTCGACGGCATCGACGCACACGACCGATACGCCAACAGGAACACCGTCTTCTTTGATGTGAGCCTACCATTCCATCGCCATGTCTGGAAAAAAAATCACGAGTGGTGTATCTGATATTAGTAAGTTCTTGGCGATCAGATCAACATGAAGGGGCTGGACGGTATCCAAGGACCGGTGTATGTCGGAACAGGGTGTGTGTTCAGGCGACAGGCGCTCTACGGGTACAACCCTCCTAGCGGCCCCAAGAGGCCGAAGATGGTCACCTGTGACTGCTGCCCGTGCTTCGGTCGCAAGAAGCGAAAGAACGCCATGGACGGGCTGCCAGAGGGCGTAGCTGATGGAGGTAAGTTTCAGAGGAAGCAAACACTGAAGATTTGTTTTTAGTACAGTGGCCTGCAGCAGGTTGGTTACATTTCTGTCTTTGACTCTTCAGGAATGGACGGTGACAAGGAGATGATGATGTCCCAAATGAACTTCGAAAAGCGCTTCGGACAATCTGCGGCGTTTGTCACGTCGACGTTCATGGAGGAAGGCGGCGTCCCACCATCTTCGAGTCCTGCCGCTCTCCTCAAGGAGGCCATCCATGTGATCAGCTGTGGCTACGAGGACAAGACTGACTGGGGTCTAGAGGTACAGAAAAAACACAAAGACCATCACTTCAGAGTTCAGACATCTGTCTCCTTCAAGTACTGATTTGTTTCCTGCCATGAACAATGCAGCTTGGCTGGATCTATGGGTCGATCACGGAGGACATCCTGACTGGATTCAAGATGCATTGCCGCGGGTGGCGGTCGATCTACTGCATGCCCAAGCTTGCCGCCTTCAAGGGGTCGGCGCCGATCAATCTGTCTGACCGTCTCAACCAGGTGCTGCGGTGGGCGCTGGGGTCCGTGGAGATTTTCTTCAGCCGGCACAGTCCCTTGCTCTACGGCTACAAGGGCGGCAACCTCAAGTGGCTCGAGCGCTTCGCCTACATCAACACCACCATCTACCCCTTCACCTCGCTGCCGCTGCTCGCCTACTGTACCCTCCCAGCCGTCTGCCTCCTCACGGGGAAGTTCATCATGCCGCCGGTCAGTGCTACACGGCCAGCCTTCTCCATCGTCCTTCTTCCCGCCAAAATTTAGAGGTTCAAATATCTGACGCTTTTGGGGTGTTCTTTTGTTGCTGCAGATTAGTACATTTGCCAGTCTCTTCTTCATCTCCCTCTTCATCTCCATCTTCGCCACCGGCATCCTGGAGCTGCGGTGGAGCGGTGTGAGCATCGAGGAGTGGTGGAGGAACGAGCAGTTCTGGGTCATCGGCGGTGTGTCGGCTCACCTGTTCGCCGTCATCCAGGGCCTGCTCAAGGTCCTGGCCGGGATCGACACCAACTTCACCGTCACCTCCAAGGCCACAGGTGACGAAGACGATGAGTTCGCAGAGCTCTACGCCTTCAAGTGGACCACCCTCCTCATACCACCGACGACGCTGCTGGTCATCAACATCATCGGCGTCGTTGCAGGAATCTCCGACGCCATCAACAACGGCTACCAGTCATGGGGTCCGCTCTTCGGCAAGCTCTTCTTCGCCTTCTGGGTGATCGTGCATCTGTACCCGTTCCTCAAGGGTCTCATGGGGAGGCAGAACAGGACGCCCACCATTGTCATCATCTGGTCTGTGCTGCTGGCCTCCATCTTCTCCTTGCTCTGGGTCAGGATCGACCCGTTCACTGTCAAGGCCAAGGGGCCTGACGTGAAGCAGTGTGGCATCAACTGCTGAGCGGGTCAAGAATCTTTGGAGATTGTGCATAGGGAGGAGAACAATTTGGACGCAAGTTTTGTATTGTTGATGTTTTGTTCATGCTATGTTTTGTGTAATATTTTGGGGGCCAGAATTGGTTAAAACAAGAATTGAACAAAGGACCAGGTTATGATGTTAAGCAAGGATGGTATTCATGTGTTTTAGATGTGAACCTGTGACTGCACCCGTGGGTAATTAGTAATTTGGTTCTATCAAAGCCTAATGTAGCTAATAGGTGCATCTACTTGATCATGAACCAAACTAAAGTTGGAGTGTGGCATAGCATACAGACTGCAGCTTAAACAATTTTGGTACTCCCTCCGACCCATATTAATTGACTTGGATTTGTCAAAATTTGGATGAATCTAGACACTATTTAGTACTCCCTCTGGCCCATATTAATTGACTTATCTAGATTTGAATGAATCTAGACACTATTTAGTATATAGATTCATCCAAATTTTAACAAATCAAAGTCAATTAATATGGATCGGAGGGAGTATATAGGTTCATCCAAAATTTGACAAATCAAAGTCAATTAATATGGGCCGGAGGGAGTAACAGAAAAAAATGCGTGCACCTTGTAGAATTTGCATTCTACTAACAGCGAGAGAACGCTTTTGACAGGTTTTCTTGTTTAGCTGAAGAGCCTCAGCTAGGGAATCCAATACTGTATGATACAGTATTCCAAAATCTGAATACTTCAAATTTTCAAAATGAAGAAGTAGAATTCCAATATTCAAAGCATCATAAATGTGTACCACACAAGTGTTACTTTAGAGTAAGCTGCAATCCAACGGGAACATGTACATTGGTCCGATTGAGATGCCAGTATTCCCAAACAATGGAGTTGGTTGACGTGACAGAGAGAGTACAATTGCAAAATCTGGCTACACAGGTTGCACACGATGGAGAATCCGATATATTTTAGTATCTCTTTCCTTGAATTTCATTTTGTGTATTCTCTTCTAGGTGTCAAAAAATACATTGGAAAAGAATAGGGCTCTACCCCTAAAATGAAATTACTAACAGATCAAGAAAAAAACTAAAAGGAGAGAAGAGGCTAGAAGTGCACTATATGGTAAAAGCAATTTACACATGAGGAGACCTACAAGCTATCATATCTAAGCACATTTGTCATCTGCACAGCATCGCACCTTGATCGCCAGGGGATGTTTAACATTCTTTTGTTTTGTTACCTTTTCTCTTTGCACAATATGTTGTTATAGTCACAGGCTCAACTTGCACAGTTGTACCTATTCAAAAAGACCGTTGTATATATCTTATATATTTGCCTGGGTTGTTAATTCATCTGGACAAGTCCTTAACTTGCATAAGATGTGTCCGCAGGCTAGACTCCTGTACCTGGTTAAAGATACAATAGCACTATTAAGACCTTGTGTACAACTGCTGCCATCATGTGAACAATTAATCACCAGTTCACCACCAGCCAGAGAAAGAAATTACTACTCCCTCCGCCCAAGAATAGATGTCTTTGGTTTTTCAAATTTTGGATGAATCTATATACTAAATAGTGTCTAGATTCATCCAAATTTTGACAAATTTGAGACATCTATTTTAGGACGGAGGGAGTATGTTTTTCAAATTTCGGAGCTTTATGGTCACTTCGTAGAAGGAAATTCTTGGGAATAGAATGTAAGTACCTCCAGTTTTGCTGCCATAGCTAAGAGTTCTCTGCATTCATCAAGCATGACCTTTTCTTGTCCTGCAACGACTGAAAGCTCCGAGACCAAATATGACTTGTCTTCAACCTGGCACGAAAGATGCTATACTTTCAGTTAAAACAGACTTTGACAAGAAATTGTGTTAATGGCGAGCGATGGCCTTTCTTAGTTCTTCAATTTCTGCACTTCAGTCCACTTGATGTCATGAGCTTATGAAGGTCAAATTCAAATCATGCAAAATCGAGGGTGTGTACAGAAATCTTTCAACTATCAATGGCAAAAAAAATAGGTGGGGCCTTATTCATATGTTAGTGATTTAAACGTCAATATATGTTCATCACCTTTTTTTATGTAAAATAGTGTTTTATAAGCTGAGGATTCCCATGAAAAATACCAACACTCGGAAGATTAGCATTCATTACCAGGGAAAAAGTCTTATTATAGTATGAATCATACTTATCCTGCAACTCTTGTGAAGAATGTGTATCAAACCATGAGATAAAGTAAGATATGCCTACGGTTAAAGATTTTATTTTATTAGCGAATAAGTAAATGTGGAGTGTAAATTCCTAAGATATCTGACCTTGGAAAGCATACAGTGGACTGACGACCCCAAACCTTGCATGACATCAACAGCTGAGCTTACAGCATTCTTAAGACTAATTGCATCCGCCTGTTAATACAATGGCAATACCATCAGTCACAATGGCAAACGTAATATTTGGCACAAGTAGAAGTGCAACCACAAAATTATTCCAAGTTTAATCAATGCAGTTTTTCACAGCATACCTTCGCTCCAGATGTGACTGGAAGCCGCAGTGTGCTTGCTTTTAGAGCCTCCGTTGCCCGAAATAAAGATAGACTATTCTCCTTTTCAAGTGCTGGCCATTGTTCCAGGTAAGCAATCTGAATCACAATAATAGCAGAATAAAAGAGGTGATGTATTGCATTTACAATCATAATTCACGTAGTATGGTCATTGATCATTACATGGATTCTTTCAGATCCCTAATTTTCAGGTTTCATATCACTCTCTTTTCGAGAAAAAGAGAAGTGCAAATGTGTGATATGACAACTATGTCCCTATATTGCATATTCCAAATTTTCGTGTTATCACGATGCAATTAGGTTTTAATCTTTCAAAGAGGACATTTTGAAACAATTGTACTCCCTCCGTCCCAAAATAGATGTCTTAGCTTTTTCAAATTTTAGATGAATCTATATACTAAATAGTGTCTAGATTCATTCAAATTTGACAAATTTAAGACATCTATTTTGGGACGGAGGGAGTACTATGTTTCAATTGGTATCAACAGGAACATTGTAGCAAATTTGTGCCAACTTGTGACAAAGTGGAATTATAGCCAAATGAGAAATAACATGAGTTTTGCAGTATGCTTGGGAGCTTATAGAACTAAGCCACTGATGCATGAAGTGCACCTTACCTGCTCCTGCAGAATGCCATACAGCTTCAACACTTCCTGATGACGTTGCACCATAATTCTTCGCAAATTAACAGCATCCCTCAAATTCGAGGTATTCCTCCAAACATTATATAGAATATTCTGTTTTACACGAGAACAGGGAAAACTCTTTCATCCACTGAACATCACTAAACAAAATAGAAGCAAAGCTCAAAAGAAAAGTACAACTACACCAAAAGTTCCAATGCTAAATTCATTAGACCACGTACTTCTAAACATATGTATGACTATACGAGCAAATTTTTGTAATGCAAAAACTGTTGGCAGTATTGTCTTCACTGAAACTGAGCCTGAAACAGTCACATGCCTAATTAGGTAGCCTATTGTTGATGAGCTATAAGATGTTTCTATCCTCAAGTTTTGCCAAAAAAGGGTACAAAATGAGAGTGTGCTGTGTTGGTATCCTTGAAATTATGGATCAAGTGAATTAGCATATATAAGTAAAAAAACAGGAATTAGGTCCTTGCACGAAACAGAGCAACTTGAAACATTTTAAAATAAAAAATGCTAAGTTTACCTCGACAGTAGAATTTTGGAAAGATAGAACATCTTCCGCACGAGCATTTACAAAGAGCAACTGCAAGTATCTATTATGCAGCAAGCGCAGTTGATGGACATTTTCAGTTTGGCTGGCATTCTTCCTTCCCTTTCTTGGATCAACCATGTAGCTAACAACAGGAGATGTAACACCTGGTTGAGTAGTTCCAGCACTTTGTGAACGGCAAGGTGTTGAAGGCCTTGTCCGAGATGGACTTTGAAAAGCCCTAGAAGCAGATGATGCAGCTGACAAGACCTTGTTTGGTGATGATGAGCGATGAAGAACAGGAACAGGTAAAGTGATTGTCCTACTTGGACGGCTCACATATTTAGATCTTTCTGTTGTCTGTGAATAAACATCATTCACAGAGTCTAACTGTTCATCTCTTTTGTTTGCATGAATAGCCAATCTCCGTGCCACGTCATCCAATGATTGATTCAGCCTTTTACCCGTGACTTCAGAGGTAGGAATCTTTCTTGGTGAAAGCCCTCTAGAAGTATTTGACACAGGGACCGATCTGCTAGATTTCTCAGAAAGATCAGTATTTGACATAAGATTGGCAGGCCCACGCCCACTTATCATGGCTGGCCAACGGTTTTGCTCGGTTGCCCTCTTAGGTAGGTCATCTGAAGGTCGAGCATTCTCACATTGTTCAGTAACTTTTTTCCTTCTCAGAGGACTCCTCTTCCTCTCAGTTGGAACACTGGCCTGTCCCTTGGTCTGATCTAAAGATGGGCTAGAGACTACCTTATCTTTCTTATTATTACCAGAGGCAACCACAGACCCCAACTGGTAGGAGGGAGACAGGTTCCGCATTGCTGGCCACAAACCATGTGGAGACCTTTCGTTTGCTATACACCTAGAACTCTTATTTACCTCTTTGATGGTATCACGGACTGGTGTGACAGACCTTGATATTGGGGTTGAGGGTGTTGACACCCTAGAAGAAGGGGTTGAAGGTGTTGTGGGTCTTCTCCTGTCTGCCGACTGTGCCCTTTTGGGCACTGGTGTGCCATCAGTTGTCGAGGTCCGGGCAAGACTAGGAGATGTGCATCGCCTTGTCGAGGTAACAGCCTGACCACTCTTGTACCTGGATGCAACATCTCTCGCTCGGCTTACAGAGGACGCATTGTGCTTCTCAGATGGAACTAGTGGCGGTCTTTGAGTTTCTTCAACAAGAGCAGCTTTCTGCACACCGCTCTTAAGAACATCCATGAAGGGTAGCAACTTCTAGAACCAACCACATCAATCTGTGTCTCAGGAAACTAGCTCCCTGCAGGCTGCTGCAGTCACCCAGATCTACAGAAGGGCCACACACAAACATCAAACAATCAGAGTAGGCCAAATGACGAAAAGCACTCAACCAGATTCACTTGAAACAAACAAGAAAAACTATCCAGACTTGCAAAAGCAAAGAAAAGACACAACATCAACGTGTTTAAACAATGTAGGCAAGTGATCCAGAAACTGCAGGTAACTGAATAACATACCAGTTTGAGTACAAAACTTGCGGTAGCTATTCCCTCAATCCTCTACCGAGATGACATGGTTGGACCAGGGAAGGAGAAGTGATATAATTGAGGCTCCTAAGCGAAGGAGGAGTGTGCATTTATAAAAGCACTATGCATGCCCTAAAAAAATATAAGATAGAAGATGTTTTGTGCAAATTGCTGGTGCTATGGTAACATGAGGCACTCGAGAGCAAGGACAAGGCCAATAAACAAAACTATTTGCGGAGATTCTGAGGGTTTGGGGACAGACAGGGAAATCCACATCATCACATGCATGTGAAACGAATCTCTTGCCTAGAAGATTACAAATCTCTCATCGGAAGTGGCATTGGAAACCAAGGACCTTTTTGTTTAATGCGCCACTTATGAACCAGGAACATGCTCGAGGTTTCGTAACCTTCGATGCAAACAAGAACAAAACAAAGCAGCAGGACACAGCACATGCCAATAATAAACAACCAGTATTTCACTTGAAGTTGCCGGGAAATTTCATCGATGAAATCGACTGATGAAGATACGAAAAAGTATATGGCTCATGTGTGTTCCGTATCGATTGTTGGGTCTACATTCGATGATGCTTGATGATGGCTTGCTCGAAGAATTCACCCAACAAGAAGAGTGAATCAAGCACAAATTGCAGGGTAAATGGATTTGGACTGAGACATTTACTTTGGATCACTGCAGGGGCTTACTGCGTCTGCATTGCTGCTACGAGACAGGTTGTGTAAAGTCACCAAATAGGATTGTTTAATAGCAGCAGTAAAAAATTGAAGCGCGGACTAATCAACCATCGAAATCCAAATCATCAAACAGCTCAGAGCGTAGGTAGCCTTGTAATTTCCCAAAAGCTGCGCTAGGACGAGGACAGGTAAAACAGGGCGAAGACAAATTTCTCAAGACTGACGCCGTAATAACACAGGAAGAAAACAAAGAAGCCCCAGCCCCAGCCCCACCCTCCCATCGGAATTGCCATTCACTCGAGAACGTCGACGAACCCAAGATAAGACGAGACGAGCCAAGCGGGGTCGCCGATGTTAATCTCCGTACAACCCGAAGCAGAGCTCATCTAGATCATCTGAGCTGTAGTATACAGGCTAGCGAGCTAGCGACAGCAAACACAACACCAGGCTCCTGCACTGAAGGCTGAACCAGCCCCAATCGCACAACCCCTCATCATCCTCGAATTTCTTCTGAAGGCGCTCCTCCTCGAACCGAAACAACAGCACGGCGCAGAACCGAAAATTCTCCCACAGATAGGCCGCGCCAGCAGCTCCCCGCGCAGCAGCGAACCCTAAGCACCCAGCTCCGAAATCGACAGGACAGGCGCCAGAAGCCTCACCTCGCGAGCTCCGGCAGCGAAGAAAACCCCTTAACGCCGTCGCGCCTCCTCGGGGCCCCACCGGGATCTCCGCGAGCACCAGACGGGCGTGGCCTCGCGGACTCGCCGCTGCCAGTTTGGCGTGGGGGTTTTGCTTCTGCAGAAACAGAGCAGAGCGGAGGGAAGAGGTGGTGGGCGGTGGGAGGGGGGGAGCAGCGTGGGGAGGAGAGATGGAGGTTACAAACAGAACAGGCTAGCGCGGCGGAGGCGGGATTAAGGGGGAGTGCGTAATTAAGGAAGACCAAACGGCTCTTCCCTTTGATAACTGCGGGCAGGGCAGGTTACGGTACGCGTACCCGCGCCCGTGCACCACCGGCAAGCCGTGCGTTGGGTCACTGGGGTGGGTGGCTCTGATGGAGTCCATACGCGCCCTACGTACAGTATCCATAAAGACCATACTGTAGGAATTAGGATGATGGATCTTATCTACGCCATGGTCCATTCCATGGTGCTCTTTTCTGCGTACGTACGCAACGTCCAGAATGGCCTTTCTTTTTCAGAGCAGAAGTGTTGAAAACACGGTCATGAACGACCGGTCCGGAGGGGAGAATGGGAGGTGGTGTTTTTTTTTTCCTCCTAGCTTGTAAATAAATCTGTTATTAACATTATTTTAAAATGCAAAATAAATCTGAGTGTAAGTCCGGTATGTACACACAAATTTTCGTGAAAAAAATAATATTTCACATGGCCAAATAAAACAATGGAAATGTCGTCATGTGAATATTGGCATTGGATTGTCGAAAATTGTATTTTTACGCATGGGACAAAAATGTATTCTCTCTGTCGCAAATTAACAAACAGCTTTGTCTAGATTTTACAAAATTTATACATGAACATAAAATATACACTTGTTTTTTATTGTTCCTTTTGTTTTATAATATAAAATATTTTAACTTTATGAAACGAGTGTATCTAGATCTCTTTTAGTGTGTAGATTTGGAGTAAACTTACACAGTAAAATAGGTATAGCTACACTTTTTTCATAAAGCTAAAACATTTTATATTATAAAACGAAAGGGATTACATCTTAAAATATGGTTTTACATAATGAGTAGATATACACCTAGTCCTAGGAGCCAAATTGGATTTCCTAGAAGAACGGATGTGTACTCGTGTGGTCGAACCATAGATCATAGTTACATATATAGTTTGAGGACGTGCAAATTACTACTCCCTCTGATCCGCAGTTCAAAACAATGACATTTATTATGGATCGAAGAGAGTATTTCCGTTTGTCTAGATGGCTCAGTGAGTACTATTGGACAAAATGATTTTGTGAAATCAAGTGCGAGGGTCCGAGTGACACGAATTTGGTGAACCAATCTGAACAACAACGCTGTCATGTCTGCTATGAGCAGTATTACTGGTGATATAATGTGTTCTTAAGAAAATTGGTATTCCAGTAATCATAGGCGGACGCAGCGTCTCTGCAGCCTGGGCACGCGTCCGGGTTTCGGACCCGGCCGGCAAGTCTAAAATTACTATTTATCGAGCCAACAGGACCCGTTCGCTCGCTCGCCCCCCTGTGGGCGACGGGCGAACACTCGCCGCCTCCCACCCACCACCCCTCCCTCTCCTCGGCCGCCGTCGCCGGCGTAAGTCGCCGGGCTTCTCCCGTGCGGGGCTGGCGGCGGCGGGTCAGCCTCTTCCCGACGAGCGAACGGAGGGCAGGGCCTCCCGACGGCGCCGGTGCTCCTCGACGGTGAACGGTCCGGCTCGTCGGCGTGAGACCCGCGACCGGGTGGTGGCGATGCGGCGGCGTGGCCGTTGGCTGCGGGGGGCTGCGGTGGCCGGCTGGTCGCCGGACGGCAGAGCCCTGTCTGCCCATATCTGGGCCCAAAAGGGATCCATCTGGGCCTGGACGGGCCATGCCTGGCGCGGCTGCGGCTGCGGCTTCTCCGGTGGATGAGGTAGCAGAGCTTGGGCATGGGTTGGTGGCGGCGGTGCCCCTGCTGCAGTGTTGCAGCGGGACTTCACGGGCCCTCTCGACCGGCCGGGGCAGCGGGCTGGTGTGTCCTGCTGCTACACCCGGTCGGCTACCGCCTCCCGACGACGAAGGTGGTGGAGGTAGTTCCCTCCCGGGTGGCGTTGTACCACTGACCCTCGCCGGTGCTCCTTGCTTATCGTATTTACCGGCCTCGCAATGTGGACCTCGGTGAGATGGCGGGGGTGATTACAAAACCGTGGTGGCGCGCGCTGGTGGACGGCAAGGTTGGTGGACGTTCCGGAGGGCCCGGAGGTGTGGTTTTTTTGGGGGTCGGGAGAAATCCCTGTCTCGACCGTGGCTGTGGACGATGCGGTGTCACCTTCCTTCCGAAGGCGTGAGATCCTCTTCCCCACACCCCGTTGTGGACCGGGGGAAACCCCAGGATTGGTTCCGGGGAGTCCCCTTGGAACGATCCGGGCAGCAGCGGCGTCATCGTCGCTTTCCTTCTTGGAGGTGTTGCTTGGTGCACGGCGCTTCGGAGCGATAGTAGCAGGGTGGAATTTCGTCGGAGGGCGCAGCGGTGGAGAATCCCCTTCGTTTTAGTCGAACCGCCGTTCTCGGCATTGTTTTCTCTTTTTTTCCTTTTTGTTTCTCTTGGGCTCAGATTGTGCTGTTTTGCCCCAGCGGTGGTATCCTTGTATCGGTGGTTTGCTATATAAATATAGCGGGGCGCAAGCCTATTTCGAAAAAAAAACTATTTATCAAAGGTAAAAATTAATAAAATTAACCTCTAAATTAAGAGTTTGTCCGGGTTTTAGAAATTTTCTGGGTCTGCCGCTGACAGTAATGCTGGATGAATTAAACAGCCTATCGTATTTGTCTGTAGATGAAAGTAGGGTAATGCGTCCAGATATGATGTATTGAGTTAGTCGGGTGCAGTTAGTAATTTGAGGTAGAAACATGGGACGTCCTTGTCGGTTCAATCGACCTCACATTTCCTTTTGCAAAAAGTAGAGGGAAAGAGAGGAAATGAGTTCCCCGATTAGCTCATCTCCTTGGACCAAAACTAGCACGCAAGCAGCCAGGGTCAATGGCGCCGGTAGGCCTCATTTAGTTGACCAAACCCACTAGGAAACGCACGCTATAGACTGTTCCTCATTGCGACTGCATCAATTTTGTAACATCGGCTGAATGCTTCCAACCCTAAACGATTGCTTTATAAAAATTATCATGTACCCCCTCTTATAGTTCAAAAATAGTAATCCCTTAGCTCATACAAATGCATATTTAATTCCTGATCAATATTACGTGACTTGATTGGCATTTTAGAAAAAAACAGAAATCTTATTTTTTTTCACTTTCTACATGTCATAGTCAAGAAATATATCTAGACTGGTAAAACGGAATGGTATATCTTTTGATTTAACATGAAACATATGTTTATGATATTATATTTTCATAAGTTTACACTAGCAATTGTATGCGCACGTCCTTGTGGTGCAACCAGTGCACCCGAGGAAAAAAGGTGTTAGAATATTAGGCATAATTTTCACGATTAATTCCAGAATATAAATCATGGCAATAGCAACTACAATCACGTGAACCTCTAATATACTATATGTATTGATCAACCTGAACAGTAGCAGATTATACGCACTAACAGCCATAGTAAAACAACAGATCTGATGACGGTGTACGTACTGATCGGTTGTCGATGTAGTCGCCGTTGGTGCAGTAGCCTGTCGAAGAAGTTGGCGTTGAAGACGACGCTCACGAGATTCGGCTTGACGACCGGGAAGACGCACCGTAATGACGAACTTGAGCAGTCGCACAGAGCGCTCCCCAAAAACTTTATTCGCCCTCTCCCGTACAGGATCGCAAAGGCGAGTAGTTCCGAAGACCTGCTCTCCCGATCCCCGGTGCACGCCAGCAAGCGGGATGGAGTAGACTACGGTGGCGACGCAAGCAGAAAGGATGGCAAAACCCTATATTGGTTTGGTGTCGTGCGTTGTGGAAGCCGCACATGACACGTCTATCTAACCGCACACATTTTCCTGAGCAGCAAAATAAAGTTCAGTTCGGCGAGATCCCGCAACCCGCGGCACGCGCGCGTCGTGACGAGGTAAGCATGCGAGCGGCGTCGTCGGAGAAGGAGCGCGCGTGTAGCTTTCTTATTGTCACTCACTTACAAAGTGGTGCAACACTCCACCTTATAAGTTGGTACAACTCTCCTTCAACTTGTCATGTGAGACTAACTTTAGCTCTCACAGCTCTTGTCACACACATGTGAGCTGCCACCAACTTGGGCCAAATCACATATGGGCTTCCATATACATGGGCTTTAAGATTTAGCGAAAATCTGAAATCACACATGTGTCTAATGATTTACCATTATTTCTAACAAAAGGTGCGTAGAGAAAAAGTTGTATAGAATTTTGGAAATAATTTCGCATCGAGATAAAACATATATCTACCAAGTCAAAAAGCTTTAACATAAATTCTACCCACAATAGTAGAATCATAAAGAAGTAAATGATGTTATAAATAGTTCTTATTATAGATTTGTTTGTGAATTGAGCTCATTCGTACTACAAAAGCTGAATTGTTCATTTTTGTTTCCTGGGATGTGTTCCAATTTTTACTTGATATACTTTATGACATAAATGTTTAACGTTGTATCTACACCGTAACTTGTTCTTAGATTTATCTGAATTTTTTATGTATTTTTGTATGTTGTGTGCACCGGTTTCACCTCTAAGATGTGTGTATTTTAATGTTTCCATTTAAAACACGGGGATGTGTTCATGTTCAAAATGGTCATGGATTTCCTTGACCATCATTTTCAACATATTAATATTATTGCATAAAAGTGAAGTTTTGGCCCTATCATTTTTTTTGCTTGACAACCCGAAGGACTAATAATTACTAACTTTTGTCACAATAGTTAGAGAGAACTTTGACCATCATTTCCTAACAAATGGAGTAATTTTAGCAAAAAAAATGTTAAAGATATAGTATTTATTTGAACTTGATAATTTATTATCTATTTTTTGTTGGAATTCCTTGCTACCATGGTCCTCCCCCTACTTCATGTCACACTGTCACTCATTGCTTTGATGTTTCAATTTCGAGTGCCCATATGTGGTTTTCCCCATTAATTTATAGCTTGCTTGAGCTCACAATCATGAGATTTTGCTCATGATTTATCATCATTGATTGAACTAACCTGATGACCGCCTACCAAAAATAATGTATCAAGCCTCTTCGCATACATCTCAATTATCATGCCATTACTAAGATCCCCCCCCCCCCCAATTAATGATCACCTAGCCACAAGTTGGAGTCTCACTCATGTGAAACAACATTGTAAAGGTTCAATTTCCATGGGATAGCTAAGCATTGGTCCATGCTAACTTTGCAAAGTTTAGTTACAGTTCACTCTAGGTTTAATTATGAATTTAGTATCTGATTTTAGTTCATCGGTTCATTTTTTAGGTTAATGTATGAATGCACAATTAGAATTTTGTTATCATATGAATCATTTTCAAAGTTATACATCCCATCATGGGTTGGGCTGAACTAAGTCAAAAATGGCATAACACAAGTTGGCCATGTGCTTAGCAAGTAGATCCGTCATTGGAGAGTGAGACACACGTGTAATGATGTGATGTCAACATTTTGTAAACGCGAACCAAATATGAGGATTGCTGACTTGGAGATGAGAGAAAAGCTTTTACCTTCTGTAACATACACCCTATATTCTAGAATAACCGAAGTTCTAGGTTTGTATTTAGTCAAACTTCTCTAACTTTGACCAAACTTATGAGAAATACATCAATACTTACAACCAATAATTTACGAACAACGAAAATATAGTGTATGATGAATCTAGTAAACTGGAATTGGTGGTGTGGTTATTAATATATTTGTCGATTAATTTGGTCAAATGTGAAGTAGTTTTTTGTGTAAAAATTCAATCGATCTATTGATAATCATCATCAGGAGTACAAAGAACCAGCGCATCAGATCACCGACCATCGTCGATGATGAAAATCATAGATAGGAAGAGACAGAACTGAAACCACATCAACAAACACGAAAACCGACCGGGTCCTAGGAGATCTGTTGGACACACGACTTCACGCATCCCCTGCTGGCACTAAATGCACCACCTAAGCGAGGATAGGGCGAGGATGACCTTTTTCTGCCTTCAAGATATAGCCGGCGTCTCACCATCCTGAAGAATACATTGAAAAGACAAAGAATGGGAACCCTCCTGCCGGCGAGAGGCCACCAGAGGCGGGCGGACATGCATCGTCTTTGACGAGGGAGAAGGAACCCTATATGGATTTTACAGGGCGGCTCCTGACTGCCTCATCACTCAGTTGTGTGGTTAATGTGAAGTAGTTTGACTTAGAATAAAATTAGAACTTCAAGTATTTTGGAACATAGGGAGTATACATGAGTATATCACAAGGGCCATTTTTTACATCTTTTCTTAATTAATTTTGATCATCTCATCCTGATATGATTGCAAGTATTAATTGCAAGACACTAAGTAATCTTCTAAGTACACCGCTGACGTGAATCTCAGGTGCGTTAGAACCCGTTTCGAACAATTAAATCGAAAAGGTGAAAAATAATTTAAAAATATGGCATAAATTATGCGTGTAGAGAATATATGTATGTAGGCATGTGCATGGCAAGTCTGAACCTAATAAAATATAAAAGTATCTAACCTATACAAAAATGATAAATTATATTGTTCATAATATCAGAAGTGGATGTATACTATTCACAATATAACAATAGTCTCAGTTTCTTGTTTTTTGTGTATGTCACATGCTGTCATATTCTCTTTTGAAAGTTGCACGAGCAAGTATCAACATGACATGTACGATAAGTGAATTTTTTTGAAACATTTAGGTAGTATTTTTTTCTTTCAAAATCAGTTGCTGGTGCTCAGGTTCTCCACCACATTTTTTGTTACCATAACATCTTATATTATGAAAAGTAGGGGTGTATATCTCAAAAAAAAAGTAGGGGTGTAGTCTTTCATGGTCTGTAAATGATACAGAGCGTGTGTGAAAAATGTCTTTATCTACCGCATAGGCAAATGTCTGCTGTACTTTTTTTTTCATGGAGGACAGTGTCTGCTGTAGTACGTGTCCAGTACTCCATCTACAACATGTCCTCTCGACGCGTGCCACTAACAACTTTGCGTTGGTTAACGCGCGCGCCTCTCTCCCGCCACAAATACGGCTCGCACAGCGGGAAGCGGTTAGGGGCCGGGGCCCATCGTCGTGGCCACGTCGGAGGGCTGCGTCTCGCCTACCGGTCACGTTGGCCGCTTCGACCCGGCGACAAAGGAGCCCCGCGGGGGGGCGCATCCTGCCGGCCGCTCCGCGCGCCCCGTGCATCAGATACGCACATGGCCTGCGGGAGACCGACGTCGACGCCGCGCGCGCGCGGTCGGGACCGTCGGGGTCACACGTTCGCTCGTGGTCCGGCCGTCCTCGCGCGGCGTGGCGTGGCCTCTGGTCGAGCGGCGCACGTATGGAGTGGCAGGTACTGGCAGATACGGACAAGCTTACCGGCAGGAGCAGCACGCGAAGATGTGCGACCTTTTTTTGGCCGCATCGTCGGTGCGGTGTCGTACTAATTCGGTAGTAGTATTTTCTTGTGGGGATCCAGAGCATTGGAAGCGCAGTGTTTGTTTGCCTGCCCCAGTTGCGATCCCAGAGTCGACGGTGGGATAGAATGCGTCGTGAAAACAGTGGGGAGTGTCATGATTTCGTCGATTTTAAGATATCTGGACCATTTCGTATGCTAATGATTAATCCTTGCATTTTTTGTGCGGGGAAATCATTGGTCCTTTCGGTTCAAAATGGCGGTTTCGACCAGAAAAGGACCACCACAAGTAATTTCGTTCGTCAATTTCCCGAGTGATAATAACTTAATTAAACATACAAATATTTTATTTTTTCCAGTAAAAAATGTTTGTTCTTAAGGATGTGTTTAATTCTAAAGACGGTCCATCTTTATTCTAAAGACGGTCTTATAGTCATGACTTTTCTACTTGCATATATTCGTATATATTTAGACGTGTTGTAGCACCGAAGCGTGGTGTTTGTGTCTGCCCCAGTTGCGATCGCAAAGTCGCGGTGGGATAGATTGCGTCGTGAAAACAGTCGGGGGCGCCATGATTTCGTTGATTTTAAGATATCTAGACCATTTCGTATGCTAATGATCAATCCTTGCATTTTTTGTGCGGGGAAATCATTGGTCCTTTAGGTTCAAAATGGCGGTTTGGACTAGAAAAAGGACCGCCACGAGTAATTTTGTTGTCAATCTTCGTAGTGATAATAACTTAATGATTATTAAACATAAAAGTGTTGAATTTTTTCTGTAAAAATGTTTTGTTCTTAAGGATATGTTTAATTCTAAAGACGGACCCCTCTTCATCTCTATTCTAAAGACGGTTTTATAGTCATGATTTTTTCTACTCCCTCTATCCTGAATTAGATATAGTAGTTTTATCTAGATTTGCATGTATTTAAGTCACAGATTTGTCTACAATCATGTATTAGACGTGTTTTAGCATATACTTATATGCGAATCTAAACAAAATATATCTAATTCGGAACATAGGGAATAACCTATAACTGTCACAAGAAATCATGGTTCTTGATGGATTCTGGCATGTGAGATAGTTACACTTATGAAATATTTCACATTTTTTATAAACTCAAAAACTAGATTGAAAATGTGGGGACGGAGTGGTGACTAGTTACACAAGAAACAACTAGGGGTAACTAATGATTCGTAGGAAAAAGTTGAGAATGGTCCTTTATTATCTTAATTCTAAAGTATAACACACATGTAATAATAATTGTGAAAAATGCAACTCACTATTATTTTGACCTTTTCCTATAATGTGAAGTATTAGTTTGCACTCACTCCGTGCTCACGTCAGTGTACTTCTAGCTCTTGTCCTAAGTTAGATATTCTAATGTTTGACTATTTTTATAGGAAAAAGTAACAACACCAATTTTATATCACTAGATCCATCTTAAAATATAGTTTCATATTATGCTGATTTGATGTCATATATGTTACTACATTTTTCAATAAAGTTGGTCAAAGTTCAAATTTTTTGACTTTGGACAAAATCTAGAAGTATTACTTATTTGAGGACTGAGGGAGTATATTCTTCCACTGGTTTGTTACCACATTTTTCATGTGATTATCATTTGAATTATTGGCTGTCTCAAAGAAACCCACGCGGATGCCAATAAATTCAACACCATGGTAACATAACACAAATAAACGTATATGTGAAATAATCATTTGCTTCTCACAAAACAAACACCTCTTTCGTGGAGATCGGTGACTGTAATGAGAAAGAAATAAGTTTTACAAGGTGACTTTTAATTCTATGTGAAAGTGTTCTGAAAGGTATGAGACTAGTGCATGCAGTGGAAACCAACATTATGACTTGACGACATGGAGTTTGGATACCTGCAATTCCTCCTGTTGGTTAGAGGGGGGATTTCGGTATTCGTGTTACCAAAAAACATTGCTAAGTATCTGACGGTATTCTCCAACAAAATTTGGATTTCATATGTAGAAACATTTCAAATCAAAATTGGGATGAGGATAGAGGAGTTGGGACGTGGGAGGAGTGGGGGCATTTGGTGAGAGGCATCTGTTTTAGGTTGGGCTAACCACTCATTTAAAATTTAAACCAGTGTCAGATGTTTTGTATGCTTAACCCTTTACCAGTTTACCTGAGGGCGAAGAGATGAAGGGCCTGAAAATTCCGGTTACCACCCGGTAAGCTTGGTAGTTCGCTTAGTGACCATATCCTTGCTCTATGGTGTACAGTAAGAATTCCTTTGAAACAATAATACATTACTAAGAAATTATGAATCAATTGTCATAGGTTTTGTCTTTTTTGTGTGTGTCGTGGACGCTATAATCAAACATGCCCGACCTGTACTGAACGTTTGGTTTTTTCTTCTTCCTAATTGAAAAGGCAGAGCTCCTGTCGGCTGCTCAAAAAAATAACAAGTGTCACTGATTTTTAATACTTCCTTCATCCTAAATTAGATATCTCAAATTTATCAAAATTTGGATAAATCTAAACACTATTTAGTATATAGATTCATCTAAAATGACATCTATTCTTGTCCAGAGGGAGTATAATAAATGGATCCAAGGAAGCATCATGTGTCACATGGTGATACAAACACAAAATTTATCACGTAAACGTTTTTGACATGGTGTGCATCATGTGCGTTCAATTACATGGACCTGGAAATGTCCGGATACCGCGAACGGTTGAGAAGTGGATCAGAGTTCAAGCATAAGCAAACGTGCACGGGACTATGATTAGTACGTACGTCCTCTCTCTTTAACTGATACTACAACTATTCCATAATTATACGTACAAGCCAGTACAAACCGTGCATGCAAAGTATACAATCAAATTAAGGCGGCAATCAAATTCAATCATGATGAGCGCCGGCCGCGCCGCTCCGGCCATGATGCCACGCACAACGTGCTTGCCACCAGTGCAAGACGCACGAGTGCGCCGGCCGGTTCATCAATCATCGGCCCAGCCCAGACCGTGATCCGTGTCGAACCACGCGCTGCTGCGCTCGTGCAGGACGTGGTTCCGTGGCAGTCGTGGCAGTCTATTCTCATGCGAGGAACAGGTTGCGGTCATCACTGGTCAACAAGCACAAATAGTTATGTAGTTAGACTTGTCTAATCATGTCGTCCCTTGTCATGACATATGAGTAAGACGTGTCTTTATCCCTGGACCTTGTCGAAGTAAAGCATGAACATATCGTGCCAGTTTGAGGCACCCAGCTTTCAGCTTTTGGCACGATGATGAGATACACATTTTAACAACGTAAAGAATTGGGATCACATATGGTATTCTACTTTCAGAGGGAAATGATTAATAATAGTTGAAGACTTGAAGTCTTGATTGTTTTTCTTTTGGGAACAATCGAAGTAGTACCGTTTTTTAAGTGAAAGATCATGTTAATTAGTCAAGGATAGCATGATCTAGAGGACTAAAAAACTAGACATGACGTCCGGCATCAACATCAAGGTTGAACACATACTACGAACTCCTTTTTTTAGAATTACATCGAGCTGAACTACGAGCCTCAACAGGGGAGGCCATGGGGGATTGTGGAGGGCTCACGCCAAGTGGGAGGTGGAAGGGAGGGGCCGCCATGGGGAAGAAGGAAAGGAGAGGGACGGTACATGTGCGGCTGCCGTCGGTCTCTAGGTCGTGAGTGGAGGCGTGAGCGAGGGATGTATGGTGAGGTTGGCAGAGAGGTACAACAGAGCATGTTGGAGCCAAGGCTTGGATGGCGACCAACACAACAATCTCAAACCATCACGGCCGCCTGAAAACTTAGGGACGGTGTGTTGGGGTACGTCGGTGGCAGTTCCGTCCTGGTGAAGATCTTGGCAACCTATTGGACCTCAGCAGTAGTTGAGGGTGGTTTGAGGCAGCAACCTTGGTTCAAGACCGGCGGGCCTCGACTTCGTGCGGTTCTGAATCAGGGCTCTGTCACATATGTGGATGTGGAGGCATCGTAGGTTTCTTTTCTTGCACATGAGGATGAGAGACATGGGGCGTCGGGTAAGGGAATACGACGTAGTGGTATTTGGCAGAAAACGGAACCACTTCCTTCTTTTTAGATAAGTAGAGATGTGTAAGTGTTATGAAAGGTAAAATACTGGTGCACGAAGTGGAAACCGACATCGATGACTCTAGAACAAGGATTTGGCTACCTGCAATTTATCCCATCGGTTGAGGGGGACGGGTAGGGGGTCGGGATTTCAGGTATTCATGTTATGAGAAAAACATTGTCAATAATCAGACGGTGCTCTTCAACAAAATTTGGATTTCAAATGCAAAAACATTTCAAATCGGATTTGGAAGGAGGGAGTTTGGGATAGAGGCGTTGGAGCGCGTGTGTGTGTGTGGGGGGGGGGGCAGGGTCGAGGTAGAGGCGTATGTTTTAAGTTGGTAACCCATTCAAAATTTATACATGTGTGGGATGTTTTGTGTGGTAAACCAGTTTACCAGGGGCGAAGAGGAGGGGGCTAATAATTCCGGTTACCACCCGATAACCATGGTAGTTCACTCTCTAACCATACCTTCCTCTATAGTGTACACTAATAAGAATTCCTTTGAAACAAAATACTAAGAAATTAGGAATATATTATTATAGGATGCAAAAAAAATTATAACAATGTTTCACATGGTGATACATACACAAAATGTAACACAGAAAATGGTTTTGACATGATGTGTTGTGCATTCAATTACATGGATCTCGATATGGGCGGACACACCGTGATTTTTTTAAAATAACCCGCAAACGCTAAAAAAACGTATATACACTCACCCCTATGAACGCACACATTCCCACCTTGCCCCATGAGGACCTCTAAAGACTCAGTTTGAGAGATTTATCTAGCGGATCTTTTTTTTTGGAGCAACAAGCACTGCCTTTTCTATTAGAAGAAGAGAATCGACTGGTTTGGAAGGGAAACCGGCCAAAACCTGATACAAACGTATATACACACGGGTCCGATTAAAAGGGGAACCAAACCGAAAAAATACCCCAAACGGCACAGTTTTCAGGAAAACCGGCAAAAACCAAGACGAGGCCACGCGACCTAGCACGACTAGGTCAGGAGCACCGCCGAACGACACCAGCACAACGGCAATAGCGGTTGCTACGAAAAGCCTGGTCCACGTCCCCATAGAGGAAGTCAGAGCCGTAGGAAACACGGCTAGGCCTCTCAGGCTTCATGGCGAGAGGCAGGCCGCAGGGAAACACGCCAGCAGTACTCACACGCCGGCAGGGCCCGAAGGCGTCGACTCAACCGGCATCACAAAGATCGCGAGAAAAAGGCTCCCCTCCCTCCAAAAAATTACGCCTCCAAGGATGTAACGACGTCCAGAAGACGCCGCCGTCATCCAATCCAGCAAGCCAGATTTGGGTTTTCACCCCAGAGTGATGGACGGAAGGGTGTCGGGGCTCCACGACAACACCCCCAAGAGGGTGAGCGGCGCCCTCAAGCGTCGCCGCTGTCGGCACCGACCAAGTCGGGCTAGACTTTCGTCTGGAGACCTCGGCCACCACCTCCAATGGACTATCCCAGAGACGGTCCATGCCGATCGACGAACAAGATCACTGGCGAGAGAGTCGACGCCCACGCCCACGGAGCCCTGCCCCGCCGCTCGCGCAGCCAAAGGCAGAGCATCACCACCAACACAATCCAGAGCCGCCGCTCCGGCCTCCTCGCATAGCAGGGAGCTCCTCACGCCAACCTGCCACCGATCGCGAGACGCCGGGGTAGCGCCTCACCCACCAAAGCGGCACCGCCGCACCACTGTCCTCAATCCATGGCACACCTCCGTCACGGACCTGCACAGCCGGCCAGGACCACCATGCCCCAGCCAGCCAGCCACCCGCGGCGACCCTCCCCAGCCGCCAAGACACCGCCGGAGCCAGACGGCGCCCCCACGAGACCACTGCGCCGTCCCCCACGCCACCGCCGCGTCGAGGCAAAATCTGACCGCCGAGCACCCAACACATCATCGCGTCCGGCCGCCAAGCCAATGGACGCCACCGACGCCGGAGCAGCAACACGGCCACCACTGCCGCCCGCCACATGGTCGAGGGCGCCACCGGATGACCTGCGTTCAGCCGCCGCTGCTCGACATCCACCATGGCTGCGGGCCCGCCCAGCCCGACCAGGGCCTAGATCGGGCCCCCACCCAGCCCGACCAGGGCCCAGATCTAGCGGATCTTGAGATTGACGAAGTCACCTTAATTATCTTACGATTGGTAAAAGCGTCGTCTTCACTGAATAATAATCTGTTTTTTAATGAGATATCAAAACGTTAAACCTGATGTTCGATCCCTTGTAGATTTGGGATACCACTGCTATTAAGCATCGGGAACGTGCACGAGACTACGATTACGTACGTCCTTTCTCTTTAACTGATACTACAACTATTCCATAGTTATACGTACTGGCCAGTACAAACCGTGCATGCAAAGTAAACAATCAAAGGCGGCAATCAAATTCAACGTGATGAGCGCCACGCCGGCCATAATGCCACAACGTGCTTGCCAGTGCAAAACAGTGCAAGGCGCACGAGTGCGCCCGCCGGCGCATCAATCATCAGCCCTGCCCAGACTGTGGTCCGTGTCGAACCATGCTGATGCAGTCTGCGCTCGTGCACGGCGTGGTGGTTCCATGGCATGGCAGGCCAAGGCAGGCAGGGATACTAGCTCGCCTAGTCATGGCAGTCTTTTCTCATGCGAGGAACAGGATACACTCATTGGTCAAACAAGCATGAATTGTTATGTAGTTAGACCTGTCTAATCATGTGGCCCCTTGTCATGACCATATGAGTAAGATGTGTCTTTCTCCTGGACCTTGTCGAAGTAAAGCATGAACACATCGTGCCAGTTTGAGGCACCCAGCTTATTTGGCACGATGAGATACCTACTTTATAAAAAATAAATAAACATGATTACATATATATGGAATTCTACTTTCAGAGGGAGATAATAATAATAGTGAAGTCTTATTTGTTTTTTCTGAGATTAGTCGAAGTACCATTTCTTAATAGAAAGATCATGCTCAATTAATGGAAGATAGAGGGATCTGGAGGACTAAAAAACCAGACGTGACGTCCTGCATCAACATTAAGGTTCAACACACTACGAACTGTTTCGGTGTCCCCACTTCAATTAAGTTTGCATGGAATATTTACTCAGTCGAGTTAAGTATACTTCATGTTTTCACTAGCTGATCCCACCTCTCATCGAGATCTACATCTTTGCATGTCACGTTTTAAAATTCCGTTTTACGGTTTTGGTTTACGAGCTCTGTTCCGCGATAGTAGCTTCCAAATAAGGACAGGGTTTTTCACGGAATTAGCATATAATACTACCAAATGCAAATAAGTGATGCATAGTGTTAGGAATAGACAAGTTGTATTCCTCTGGAGGCCAAAGGCCAAAATATATAGTACAGGTACAGTGCAAATATGCAGGAAGACCCCTAACATACGAGGAAAATACAATATACAGATATATACATCTAACACCCCCCCCCCCTCAAACTCATGGTGGATCCACAACACTGAGTTTGGAGAGTAAGAAATCATGCTGCGCTCTGGTCTGTGCCTTCGTAAAGAAATCCGCCAACTGTAAATCTGAAGGCACATAGTGAGTTTGGAGAGTTTGGAGAAGTGTGAACAAACAACGCTGGATCATGAGCACTAGGGGAGAAACCAGCAGCAGTCACTACAGAAGCAAAGCGCTCAAACCAGGCACGAGGGGCCTGTTTGAGTCCATAAAGAGAACGTCGAAGACGACAAACCATCCCCTCGGGAATAGAATACCCAGGAGGAGGCTGCATATAAACCTCCTCACTCAACTCACCATTGAGAAAGGCGTTCTGAACATCAAGCTGGGACATGCTGACGTGTGAAGCAACAGCAAGAAGAGTACGCACAGTGGTCATATGAGCCACAGGAGCAAAGGTCTCATCATAGTCACGACCATGCTCCTGCTGAAAACCACGAGCCACAAGACGCGCTTTATAGCGCTCAAGAGATCCATCAGAGCGAGTCTTAATCTTATAGACCCACTTACACGTGATAGGACGAACACCGAGAGAGGGAGAAACAAGATCCCAAGTGCCAGTGCGCTCAAGCGCAGCAATCTCCTTAGCCATGGCTAGCTGCCATTCAGGATGATGCTCAGCATCCCGATAAGAAGTCGGCTCGAAGGCAACAGAAAGACCATACTGACTAGGAGAGTAACGGTTGGGGGCACGACGACGATTTAACAGACGAGGTAGAGGGAAGATCATCAGAGGAAGACGACGCAGGAGATGACGATGAAGAAGAGGGAATAGTAGAGGAAGACTCCGGAGAACGAGGAGAACTAGGAGAACTAGACGGAGCAGAGGAGGACGGTGTCGAATAAGAGACATCAGGGGGAGGAGATCCTGAAGAAGACACAATAGGGGTAGAAGGAGGTGTGTCAGGAAAGAGAAGAAAAGAGATATCTTCCACCGGGTAGGTACCAGCGGTGGGACGAGGATAGAAAGGACGTGTCTCATCAAAAGTAACATCACGAGAGATATGCATCCGACGACCAACAGGGTCCCAACAGCGATAGCCCTTATGCTCATCACTGTATCCAAGGAAGACACACTCAACAGACTGAGCGGTCAGTTTGGTGCGTTCACGAGGAGCAAGGAGAACATAGCAAACACAACCAAACAAGCGAAGCATGGAGTAGTCCGAAGACTGTCCAGATAGGCGCTCAAGAGGGATACCACCCTGCAAGGCGACAGAAGGCTGAATATTGATGAGGTAAGCGAGAGAGAGCGACAGCCCGTAAATGCGGCAGGGAGAGAAGAAGCAATCATCATAGCGAGTGGTCTCAAGAAGATGACAATGTTACGCCAAGAACGCCATTCTCGGGCATGTGCGCCAGACAGAGAATCGAGCAAGGGTGCCTCGCCAAGAAGAACACCTCGCAACATCTGGGAGATATACCCACCAGCAGAATCAGCACGAAAAACATGGATGGGGGTAGAATACTGAGTACGAACCATGGCCGCAAAAACGCTGATATATGGAAAGCACTTCACTGCGAGAGCGCATAAAATACAACCAAGTGTACCGATAAAAATCATCGATGAATAAAATATAGTAGCGATGGCCCCCTTTCGAAGCGAAAGGAGCCAGACCCCAAACATCGGAATGAACTAAATCAAAAGGTCGCTGAGATATAGACGCGCTAGTAGGATAGGGAAGCTGAATCTGTTTACCCAACCTATAGCCCTCACAATGCAAAGACCCATCTCCTGAGACAGACCCTAGAAGACCACGATGAACTAATGACGATAGGCGAGAGTCACAGAGGTGACCAAGACGATGATGCCACCACTGAAAGGAGCTGGTAGTAGAGGCGACAACCGGAGAAGAACTAGCAGATGAAGTGGCAGCGGAAGGAACACGAAGCCAGTCTAACTCCCAAAGTCCTGAAGAGTCACGGCTGCGAGGGCCAGCTCCAACCAGGGCTTGTGTGCGACGGTCCTGGACAACACAAGAATCAACATCAAGAATGACACGATAACCAGAGTCAGTAAGCTGGCTAGCAGAGAATAGATTCATCTTAAGAAGAGACATAAGAAATATCAGGAACAAAAAAGAAGAAGTAGAAAGGGTGCCCCGACTAGAAACAGAAAGAGAGGTACCATCAGACGTAAAAACACGGACAGGAGAAGGGAGAGAACGAAGAACGGACAGAAAAGAAGACTCAGAGGTCATATGAAAGGAAGCTCCAGAATCCAGATACCACGGAGACGTACCTGACTGTGTAGAAGGTGGTGGGCGCACAGGCTCAAGAGTCACCACGTAACCAGAAGGCCCGTCGAAGAAGAGTCTCAGAAAGCAAGCGCATGCCAAGACTCGATAATGTCCCGATCAGAGAGAGCAACCGCGAAGACCCGGAAGGAGCCGATCGCCCACGAGCCCGATGTCACGACATAAACTGGGTCCTGTATAACAGGTGTGGCCCAAGTGTAGGCATCCTCAAGAGCAAAGTGATTTAAGAAAACCACGGCGACCGACCACGAGCCTGCTGGTGCCGACTCGACCGAGTCTGCGGTGCCGACTTCGACCACGACCGGAGGAGTGGGTAGTATCGGCGGCGGCGCAGAGGACCGCGACTGAGTCGAGGGACCAGACGGCATAGGAGGACCACGGGTAGCAAGCACAAATATAACCGCAAGAAGACCAGCACCACGGAGGCGGGTCTCCTCAGCCCGAAGCTCAGACAACACCTCAGAGAGCGGAACACGACCATGATCATTCAGCTGAGCACGCCGGGGCTCAAACTCCTGGCGGAGCCGAGACAGAAACTCATAGATGCGGTGAAACTCCGAATCCGAGCGCACAATCTGGCAACACGAGCATGTGCCATAAACAGCAGTACGAATAGAATCAAGCTGACGCCAGATAGCAGCACTCTGAGTATAGAAATCATTAATAGTAGAATCACCCTGCTAGAGAGCATGCTCCTGGCGAACCACAAACAGATAAAGAGCATCCCCAGATGGATGATATTGCTGACGAAGATGGGCCCACTGAGCGGCAACAGTAGGGAGACTCATGAACTCGACGGCATAGAAGCGCGTAACATCGGAGGTGAGAACGGAAGAAGACGAGCATCCTCATCAACCCACCGAGTGTAAGCAATCGAGCGTGTCAATAGGCCTCGAGATCAAGAGTACCGCTGAACTTCGGTCATAAGCAACAAAGACTATCATCAAGACTGAGCAGCATCCTTGGCCTCCAGAGAAGCATCAACACCGAGAACAATCGGCGTCGGCGGAAGAGGGGCCACAGAAGCAGGGGGCACGACGGACAGGAGACCTCGCCGGAGAGCACACCCCAAAGACGGAGACCGCGCATGTGAACGCGCATAAAGGCAGCGAAATCAGGGTAATTCGCGCCATCAAAAACCACTGGGCAGCGAGGAATCGCAACATAAGCCGATGAAGAAGACTTTTGTTGTTGTTTGGACACAGATCAAATCTAGATCAGATCGATCTGACGCAAGCAGACGGAATTAGCACCGGTGGAAGCGCCAAGCGAGCGGCAGGCTTCCTGCAGGTGGCGGGCCCCAGGTGGCAGGCCCTATGTGCGCACGCGGCACGGCAACTGGGCAGCGGTGGCGGACAGCGGTGGCGGGGCCCGAGCGGTAGTGGGAGGTTATGCAGGAGGGTAAGTCGGGTGCTGGTGTAGAAAGTTTGTAGCAAGTGGTGTATGTATGTGTGTAGATGCAAAGGACGAGGCTAGTGTATGTGTGGCAGACGCCATGCAACCAGGAGGTGTGGCGTAGGGGCCGTCTTGTGAGCAGACGCGGGTGATGCAGATGGCGGGGCCCTCGCAGCAGGCGACGCGCATGACGCGCAGAGGATCGGGGGCCCGATCGGTGGCGGGGCCGATCGCAGGGAGAATTGCAGGAGGGTAAGGGCGGACGAAGGTGTAGATCCGATCGGAGGTGTTGATCGGAACAGATCGAATCTGGAAACAGGGGACACGGACTGGCAAAGAATCGAAAGGACTTCTCGCAAGCGGCCAGAACGGGAACCGGCGGGTGGCCGGGGCGAGCTGACGGCGGCGATCACAAGCAGAGGACCGGTGGGCACGCGAACCCTAAAACCGGCTCTGATACCATGTTAGGAATAGACAAGTTGTATTCCTCTGGAGGCCAAAGGCCACAATATATAGTACAGGTACAAGGCAAATATGCAGGAAGCCCCCTAACATATGGGGGAAATACAATATACAGATATATACATCTAACACATAGTTCATAGTTTTACATCAAATCGGCACGACATAATCATTGCAAAACGTGCATAGTTCATAGCAAGAAGTTGCTGAATCTCCTCACCATCTCCTCTCACCATGCTAGGAGCGGGGTCGGGCCGCCACGGCTCGTCGTGGTCTTCGACTTCGTCTTCTTCGGCGCCGAAGTCTTCGATTTGGCGCGGGATGTCTTCGCATCTGGCTTGGCTTGGCAGAACCCTTTGGCGACATGAGACAACACGGTGGTCGAACACACTATGCGGACCACGTGTTCCGCCACGCCGCTTGAGGAAGCTCGTGGACGCGACCAGGCTCACGATGTCGGCGGGGGTGGATGGAGTGGTGGGAGCTCTGGCGGCCACATGAGAGGGTGGCGAGGCCTGCGAGCTAGCTCTGGCGGCCGGCAGGGTTGATTTGAGACTCATGCCGGTGAGATCGGGCGATGGAGACGCAGAGGACGGTGAGGGCGCGCAGATCAGCGGCGGCGGTGGCAGTTGGGAGGAGGTGAACTTTTCGTCGGGCACAAACTAGGGGTTTCGTTCGGCCCCTACAAATACAGGCCGAGTTGGGGTTTCGGTCTCGGCCTAAAAACTTTTTTTTTGGTTTTAACTAGTATATGATCGCTGATCTGCTCCACTTTTCGAACCGAATCCCTAAACTAGCGATTATTATTTGGTTTTCGGCTGTTTACGGGGTGTGTTAGAGATGCTTTTAGAATTACAAGGAGGTGAATTATGAGCCTCAACATTCGATGCTCCATCTTCACAGCTCAAGCAGTGACAAAGCCCGTGTACCATGACTAGTTTTGATTGGCCGTAACACACGAAATATAAGGCCCAATGGGCTATGGACCCAACAGAAACTTTTGATTCTTGAACCCAGACAAATCACACACGTAAGGCGACAGCCTGCTCAAAAAGAAGAAGAAAAGGCAGCTGGTGCTTTGCGTCTTCCCCACAAGGCCCCCTCTCCTGCTCTGTAGCGTCTCCCCCGTATTGTTACTTGCGTCACCGGCCGGCGCCATCGGCGCGCGCCAACCGTGGCGCGATCCGAGGCCCTCTTCATGAAATTGTTTGTGTACAGCTGGTGATCTACTACTGGTTGTCTGCCACGGGCTGGGCACCCGCGCGCGTGCCCACCACCTGCTCGTGCAAATGCGCGAGCGCCTGTTGATCCAGATGCCAGATACCTCCTGGGTACTCAGTACTTACAGGAATCCTGTGCAACCGTCTTGGTGGAGATACCTTTCTTCGGACCGGAGGCGCTCACCTGGCCCCAGAGGATTGGCATTATCGCTCGAATCAAGTTGACGGCTTGCGATAGATGATTCATGGAGCATCGGCGGCGACCATGCCTGGTGTGGTATCCACCTAACCTCCTCGCCCGAGGTCAGTGGTATAATTTTTTTTTCAATCACTGAAGAACGTTCTCTGATCAATTCAAATTTCGTAGAAAGAGGGGGAAAAGAAGCTGGTGTGCTCTTTCGGAAGAAGGCGACAGCAGAGCAAAGCCCATTCACCCGGTGACTGCTGCGGATCACGTCCATCACACAGGTCAGAATTATTTTTTTCAAGGATACGTCCTGGGAGACATATCGTTTTCATAGAAGAAGGGCCAAGAGGCCAAGTTTTACCACGGGTGCAAATCCACGCCGTCACGAAGACGGCACACACACATCCTACCCAACTACTCGCGGCACCTCCACCTATCTACCTCTCCGAGACAATCGCGGAAAAGCCGTGCAGTCCTCCAGAGGTCTGCCTCCGTGGTGATTCTATGGATGACCTCTCTGGGAGAAGGAGCGGCCCCTTCGAAGACCACGTCATTCCGGTGGCGCCAAAGCGTCCAGCAAACCAAAGCAATCCCTGTCCAGAGGTCGCGCTCGCGGCCCTTGCCGCCTCGCCTATCTTAGAGCCAATCAACAAACTTGGAATCATGTTCCGGCATCACAGGTCAGAATTATGATAGATAGTGCCATGACATTTTCTCTAGGCATTGCTCAAAGATCATTGGGTCGTCTCAAATTGCTTTATTTTAGATTAGCTAGTGCTCAAGAGGCTTCACTGTATTATCCTAAGTCTCATATGATTCGATTTTACTGTATTAGAAGCAGAAGTGCCTTGCTGTACCTATCTACAGCTTGGCATGCACATAGAGCAATCCAGAAACAGTGCCTCTGCTACTTATCTTCCTCCTGCTACTTTAACATGGGAACTGAGTGAAACTACCATCATAGATATACCACTAGTGAAATGAAATCTGCTTAGCAACAAGCGTATCTCTGAAGGTGGAATAGTGGCATAAATCGACAAACTGAACATCCTTCTGTTTCAGAGAGAAACAGCAGGGAGCAAATGAAATACCCCCAAGGGTGTGAGTGCCCCACTTGATTTGGTTAAAAGGGCAGTCATGATGTACCTAACAAATCATTCAATAACAACCTTAGACATGTAGGCTGATCTCCCTATCAAAGTGGTAATCATTCTTTGACATTTTTTTTGGCTACCTACGCGAAAACAAGGGTTTCATAGGTTAAGCTTTCTGGCCCACCCCTAGCTCGTGCATAGCAGCATAGGCCACAATCGTAAGCTGAATTTTATACTACTAATAATCAGCAAGTGCAACGTCATATCATGGGCCAGACCGTTGAAAAAGCTTATTTGTGAATCATATGCCCGTATTGTGTTTTTCTCTGGACTCGGGAGGGTATGCATGTGTAGCATGATAGATGGACCCCAAGAATTTCTTGGGCGAACCCAGGCCAAAATCCGGATTTGAACTTGATTTCGGCCTAGGTACATCCAGTTTCCCACTCGCGTACCTAGGCCGAGTCCCAGGTTCGGCGAAATTCAGTCAAACTCGGCGAAATATGGGTGAATATAGGCGGATTTTATTAAGTAGAGCGAGCACATATTACATCGAATTAAAAACTAGGAAAAGGCCGCCGTGGTCGACGCTGGACGCCGCAACTATAGGCCGAGGCGGGGTGGTTGCCGGCCTGGATGTGCTCCATGACGCCGGCGAGAGTTCGCCCTGAAACGCTCCAGAAGCGGCAGCGGAAAGCCATATTGTGACGCTGCGGCGGCGGTGAGCCCGGCTTCTGTCGCCTCTTTCGGCGGGAAGAATGGCGGCGAGTCGGCTTCTGTCGCTGACAGGCTGGTCCACTCGGCCAATTAGCTCTGTCCGGCGTCCCAAGGGCGTACCCGGGATCCTGGGTTCGGCCTGGATAGTCCGGACCAAAGTTGGCCCAAATTCGACCGAAAAGAGGTCCCTGGGTGATTTTCAGCGTCCGGACATAATTTCGGCGTCCGGACCGGCCTCCTGGGTAGGCGAGTGGAGATGCTCTAACCTGAACCTAGGTACTAGTTGAGACGACCCAGCTTATCTATGGTTCAGTCTTCAGTGAGTACCATGTCTGTTTGTGCTTCTAGTTGTTACACACAGGCAAAATATGACATGACCATCGTTACTATAGGCAAGGAGCAGAATAATGTTAGCCATGTATTAGCAAACATGGGTCGCCTGAATAAAGGTACTCAGACCTGGCCAAGATCTGGCCCCGATAACATCCCGACACTATGTCGCGATGAATGTAACCTGGCTCCTTGAGTAATATATATTTCAATTCGCAAAAAAAAAATAAAAAAATATGACATGTGGAGCTGCGTATATGTGCAACTGCTCGGTATGATTTGATTCGGGCTTAAACTAACTAGGTTACTAAGTAGTACTACTAGTTCTTTTTTGTAAAAACACAGATTAGCTTTTAGTGGGCGGGGTTTTCTTGGTTAATAGTTTTCTTGTCAAATAATTTTTTGTGACATACAACCCCGTTGCACTCGCTCGGCCTCGTACACTGGCCTGCTGGCGCGAGTGCGGCATGTCCAACGAAAATCTTCAGACTTTACACCGTTCCCCTCCCACAACACAACCTCCTACATGCTGTGCCTGTTCGATCGCACGAGCCCACCGCGCGTGCGCGGTGCTGCCAAGCCATCTCCGGTCGCTTTCCCCTGCGCTCCCACTTCTAGTGCACAACGCAATCATAGCCGACGCAGAAACAATTCGCCCAGCTAGCTAGGAGGGGCCAGCCATGCCATTACCCGCCACTTTGGCCATCACCTCATCCCCTATCCATCTTTATTTCCTGCGAGCTGCAGCATTTCCAATCTATGGTACATCGAGGCATAGACTGGAGATGCTACTGCCATGTATGTAGTAGCCTTGGCTAGCTTAGTCCATCACTGGCTACCTCCCTTTCCCAGATGGCCGTCAAGCGCGCGGCCGTTCTCCTCCCCCTCCTCCTCCACCTCCAGCTCATGCTTCTCCATGGCATGGCCTCTGCGTCTTCTGAGCGGCGGTCTGGGACGATCGTCCGACGGCCGCGGCCGCAACCGCTGCTGCAGGAGAAGGCCACGCTTCTGGCGTTGAAGCAGTCCCTCATTTTGTTGTCGCCGTCGGTTCTGGCCGACTGGAACGAGTCCAGCGACGTGTGCGGCTTCACCGGGGTTGCCTGCGACTGGAGGCGGCACCACGTCATCAGCCTGTCGCTAGCCGGCATGAACATCTCCGGAGCTATCCCGCCCGTCATCGGCAACCTCACGCACCTCAGGAGCCTCGACATGTCCAGCAATTTCCTCATGGGGCGGATCCCTGCCGAGCTCTCCAACCTGCGCAGGCTCCAGGTCCTCATCCTCGGCCGGAACCAGCTCAGTGGCGGCATACCGCCGTCCCTTTCCGAGCTGGGGCACATGTTCTACCTCAGCCTGAAGGAAAACCACCTCTCCGGCACTATCCCTGTGGCTATCTTCAAGAACTGCACCCGTCTAGGACTCGTCGACTTCGGCAGCAATGAGCTCTCCGGCGAAATCCCTGGCGAGGCCTCGGTCAACGTCGCCGACTGGTTTGCCATCCTCAACCTCTACTCTAACAGGCTAACTGGGAGACTCCCACGGTGGCTCGCCAACTGCACCTATCTGTACCTGCTGGACGTGGAGAACAACTTGCTCGCCGACGAGCTCCCTGCCGCCATCATATCAGGCAAGCAGCAGCTCAAGTACCTGCATTTGTCTAACAACAATGGGTTCTGGAGCCACGATAATAACACCAACCTGGAGCCGTTCTTTGTGGCGGTATCGAACTGCTCCCAGATATTGGAGATCGAGGCCGGGGCCGTGGGGATTGGCGGGCTGCTGCCGAGCCGGCTTGGCACGATGCTCCCGCCCAACATCTCGCACCTCAATCTGGAGCTCAACGAGATCAGGGGCCAGATCCCGGCTGATATCGGCGACGTGATAAACATCACGCTGATGAACTTGTCGAGCAACCAGCTGAACGGGACGGTCCCAACATCCATCTGCGCATTGCCGAAGCTCGAGCGGCTCTCCCTGTCCAACAACGCCCTGATGGGCACGATCCCAGCATGCATAGGTAACGCCACGAGTCTCGGCGAGCTGGACCTGTCAGGCAACTTGTTGTCGGGGAGCATCCCAAGTGGAATTGGGACCGGGCTCATCAACCTCTACCTGCAGAACAACCGGCTGTCCGGGGAGATACCGGCTACCCGCCTCGCCGAATGCATCCGCCTTCTGCACCTCGACCTCTCCAACAACAGCCTGATGGGTGAGGTACCGGAGAGGGTCTCTGGCACTGCCATTATATATCTGAACCTGTCCCATAACCAGATCAGAGGTGAGCTGCCGCGGGGGCTCGGCGACATGCAGCAGGTGCAAGCTATTGACCTGTCCTGGAACAACTTCACTGGTATGATCTCCCCGCAGCTTGGCAGCTGCCGCGAGCTGGAGGTTCTCGACCTGTCGCACAACTCGCTCACTGGAGTCCTACCACCCTCCCTCGACCTCCTTGAAGACCTCAAAAACCTAGATGTCTCTGACAACTCCCTGACCGGCGAGATCCCCATGAACCTGACAAAATGCACCAGCCTGAAGCATTTCAACTTATCGTACAACGACTTTGTTGGTCATGTGCCCACCACCGGCATCTTTGCGGACTTTACCTTCCTGTCCTACATCGGCAACCCACGGCTCTGCGGCTCGGTGGTCAAGCGCAACTGCCAAAGGCACCGCTCATGGTATCAGACCCGGAAGTACTTGGCCGTGATGTGCGTCTGCGCCGCCGTTCTGGCATTCATGCTGACAATCCTCTGTGCGGTCAGTGCCAAGAAGATCCGGGATCGGCTCACAGTGGTAAGGGAGGAAATGTTTAGGGGCCGCCGTAGTGGTGGCTCTTCGCCCGTGGTGAAGTACAAGTACCCACGGATCACATACCAGGAGCTGGTCGATGCGACAGAGGAGTTCAGCGCGGACCGGCTGGTCGGGGCAGGCAGCTATGGCCGGGTGTATCGCGGCACGCTCCAGGACGGCACCATGGTCGCTGTGAAGGTGCTGCAGCTCCTGTCTGGGAACTCGACCAAGAGCTTCAGCCGCGAATGCCAGGTCCTGAAGCGCATCCGACACCGGAACCTCATGCGTATCATCACTGCGTGCAGCCTGGCGGACTTCAAGGCACTGGTCCTGCCGTTCATGGCAAAGGGAAGCCTCGAGCGGTGCCTCTATGCAGGGCCACCGGACGAGCTCAGCCTGGTGCAGCGCGTCAACATCTGCAGCGACATTGCTGAGGGGGTGGCCTACCTGCACCACCACTCGCCGGTCAAGGTCATCCACTGCGACCTCAAGCCGAGCAACGTCCTCATCAACGACGACATGACTGCGCTGGTGTCTGACTTTGGCATCTCCCGGCTGGTGATGAGCGTTGGCGGGGTGGCCAACACTGCTGATGTCGGCGCCTCCACCGTCAACATGCTGTGTGGCTCCATCGGATACATACCTCCAGGTACGTAATGACCATCAAATGGTACATTGCAAGCAATCCTCATGATGTGTTCATCAATTCTAAATTCTGAGTGACGTTGGTTGATGTTCTGAAGAATACGGCTATGGTTCGGACCCAACAACGAAGGGCGATGTGTACAGCTTCGGTGTGCTGGTGATGGAGATGGTAACAAGGAAGAAGCCAACGGACGACATGTTCGAGGCTGGGCTGAGCCTGCACAAGTGGGTGAAGAACCATTACCATGGCCGGGCTGACGTGGTGGTGGACCAGGTGCTGGCTTGCATGGTCCAGGATCAGACGCCTGAGGTGAGGAGGATGTGGGATGTGGCCATCGGCGAGCTGCTGGAGCTCGGCATTCTCTGCACTCACGAGAGTGCATCCATGCGGCCAACCATGATGGACGCTGCCGACGACCTGGACCGGCTCAAGCGGTACCTTGGCGGCGACACGGCGGCTACATTCGCGTCCTCGCTGGGCTTCTCATCCATGACAATCGAAGATATTGATGGCTAGCCAGTAGTAGCAAACTAGCAATTAACAAAGATATAGTACTCTACTATTGTATATGCATAGCATAGCTAGAATTTCTGCAAGAGACACGATTCTAGAAGGAAAAGATGGATTTCTGAATGTGCAGGCGTTCAGAAGTTCAAGACGTGTAGTAGTAACATTTTTTCAAGGTTTCTGACTGGATGTGGTGTGAGCTTTGGCCATAGATATGTATATGATGATTTCGTTTCGGGCAGTAACTGATTAGCTATGTCCCTTGGGTCAGCAGGTAGTTCTGTAAGTACTGATCAGATAACTGAAAAGATATCTAGCACGTTACAAGCATTATTAGATGTGCTCAATTGTTTACTTTTGTACTCCCTATGTCTAGAAATATAAGACATCGTTTCACAAAGCTAAAATGTCTTATATTTCTGAACGGAGGGAGTATGATATACTAGCTCTCTAGTGCTATGCTAAAGCATGCTAGGTCTCCGTTGCCAAAATCAGCCGTGCAAAGACTCGAGCAATGCATCCATCACTGCAAGTCTGCAAGCAACACAAAGTTGGCACCGTTTCTACATAGGCTTTACAGAAAAGTAGGACTGGAATGATGTAGTTGCATATGGATTTCAGACGGAAAGTTTGGTCTATCAGCCTATGCACATATATGTATACAAAGGGATAAACCAAGCGTGCGTCGGAGCATATCATGAGCGGTGCCTAAACTGGACCAGCCTAGCAAATATGATAACCTGATCATGCAGATGATGTTGTGCTCTTACTAGTGGTTCACTGATTTGGCTTCCCATTGGATGTTTCTTTCTTTGTCAAACTAGTCTGCAAGCACATATGTGGCCCTAATTATTTTAGGCAGTTATAGTGCAAAGTTTTAACCATTCGGATCCCTAATTATTTTAGGAAGTTATAGTGCAAAGTTTTAACCCTGCGGATCTTACGGCACGTTGATGACCACTGTTTGATTTTTCATATTTTGTTGAAAATGGAAGCTCGTAAAATCACGAAAGTATTACTGTAAGAACATCTTTTAGTCCTCTGCATGTTCAGAAAAAATGATTTTTTCTGGCATTTGTAAGTTGTCAAAATAATATGTTTTCCTAAACAAAAATCTGTCTTTTGTCGCAAGAGTGGGTCTTTTCAGCTTTAATATGATTCTTTTGGGGTTTTAAAATATTTTTTGAATGTTACCCACTCAACCTTTCTAGACATTTGAAAGAAATTGTTTTAGAGTTCTGCCATTATCTAAGATATTATCTAAGAGCAACTCTAGTAGATCCTGATAAAACCGCGCGATCTGAAAAATAACCGCTCGTTTTTCAGCTTGTGACTGAAAAAACGGCACCTAGCAGATCTCCTAAACCAGTGTGACCCCCAAAATTTTTAAGGGGAACGGAAAAAATCCCCACCCCAACCTTTAGATACACGGGCTGAGCAGCCAAACCGAGTGCACCATGTACTCGTGGAGAGACTCGCGGCCCAGGTGATGTATGTAAAATGTATCTATGATCTTTGTAATTTATTATGCTATATTCCTTCATAATAGATTCATATGAGATGGTATAATCACGTTCTAGAATGATTTCAAGGATTTTCTAAAAGATCTATTTAATTTGTATTATAACTTTGCGGACAGGAAAACCCTGTTTTACGTATTTTAGACTTTCAGGGACTTTCGCGAACTCAAAAGGACATGTGAATAAGTTTTTCATCGAAACGAAGGTCTGGATCACTTGGACTTACCTGGAGTAGCTGGAGGCCCAAGATAGGGCCCATGACGTGTCATGGGGCCCATCTAGAGCTTCAAGGCCCCAATGTCGTCGATATTTTCGCCCATGGCTTCGTCTTGACCTAAAAACGCCTACATATACTACCTCGATCACAGTTTTGGAGGACAGCGCACCATAGAGACAGAAACACGACACATAGGAGATTCTACAAAGACGGGAGGGGAAACGCCGCCAGAATCCCGCTGGCTTGCACCTCCAACCTCCAACAACATCCTTCATCACCATGATGAAGAGGGAGTAGTCCACGCCGGGATTATGGATTCGTGGAAGTAGCTTGTTCTCTCTGTCATGTTATCAATGTTCTAGTGCCATATGAGCTACCCAACATGATTATGGCCACCTATTTGTAATTCCAATGTGGTAGCTCTATGGTTTTTATAGTTTGAGTATTTGAGGTTTCTATTTTCAGATTGTGTTTGATGTATAAGTAGATGCATATTATCTACCTCATTCTTGATTACTTGTTCTGATCCAACTAAGTATATTGGGCATGTCAAGGGGAAACATGTGTATTACTTGGAGTAACATGGTCGTATGGAACCAAATAGTGATAGAACTTTTGGATTCTACTATGGTTTTTACCTTTCTTTTGTTACCTCACTAAGGATAAATGAATGCATGTTGTACTATTGTCTAGTGACAATCTTTGGTGAGCTCATGTAATGCGAGGTAGTGTTATGTGTTCAACATCATGTCATCAAAGTAAATGCAATACTCGGTTTATTCTTAATACTAGTTTGTAGAGATTTTTCTTACTAGTGGAGTATTAGTGAGATGTACTGCATCATCTCAAATATAGGATGTGATGCCCATATAAATAATTATTAAACACTTAATAAAGATCCATTAATATTAAACTTACGAGAAGTTGTTCATATACCACCATGTTTATGAGAGAGTGGACAAGTGAACCTTTGAACCTCGGCCCATTTACTTGCATTTACAAGTCTTTTTATTTTCAGTATTCATTTAATTGAAAAATATAAAAACACCTACTACACTTGCATTTAGTTCTTTCATATAGTTTACACCACTATCATCACCATACCACTTTACTTTTGCATTGCCTTTAGTCTATCTTTCATATTGCATTTAGTTTACTTCAATTCCTGCATATTTATTTTAGTTATTTTATTTAATCATTTGTTTTAAATTCTAAAATGTGAAACTTTGTGCTTCACAACCATTTCATGGAGTTGGGGACACAAAGCTAGACGTGCCGAACGTCTACACAACCACGACAATCATGTTCTGCTGATTTCAGTACCACCATACGATTGATCGTTCCCACTCGGAAGCACCCGTCTATTGGTACATGAACATTAGAACCAAGGAAAGAAAATACTTGTAGCCTAGTTTTGATCCAATGTGAGTACTGCACATTAGGTGTTTGAGGACGAACTAGATGAGAACTAATCGTACGGATCTTAAATTTCTCGATTTATTATACCCTCATAGAAACAAATACAACGATTAGATCATAATATGCATAGTCTCTGATGGTTTTGTGCTTGTCTATCTTTAGCCTCTCTTTGTTACTCGCTCACGGCCGATGACCATGTCCTCTAGCAACGCACAGTGGATTACTAAGTCCATCAGAGACAAGCACGGTGACCCAATGCTTTAAGGCGGTTGGCGATCCAGGTAAGTTGCGCACGATATTGAGCTCGTACTGCTTTGGGAGGGTGCTCGAGTGTTCAAGCCAGGCCTTCACTTGGAAGAACTCGCTCTCCTGGGGCAGCACCTCCAGCACCTACCCACCAAAGTTGCGGAGGATCTGGTTCAGCATCTCCGTCTTCATTGGTTCTATAGGAAGGTTTTCGAAGCATATATTGCATAACGTTAGGTTGATTCTCCATGGCGTGGGTCTAGAGATTGTGGATGCGTATGTGAAAATATGAGTGCTAATGACAAGCATATCGTTCGAATTGGGAAGGATTACAGAGCAAGAGAGAAACATATGGCCGATAGCAAGCTCAATGGGTAGTTTTTTGCAGTGAGGCAGAGCTGGATTGACAGAGGATCACTGAGGCATAGGATGGGAATTAGGTGGCACTATGCATTTTTCTAGAATCAAGTTAATGGTTCACAGGATTAGCGAGGTATAGGAAAATTTAATTTGCCTAAATCGCAGGTTCAAGTTCGTTGGCATTTGATGCTAAGGGGCCAAATTTGTCGGTATTTGACGCTAAGGGACCAAATAGAGGTGTGTATGATTATAATAAGATCAAGTTCAAGTGTGTTTAACTATTAGTTTCTGACGGAACTGGAATAAAAAAGTGTTTGTGTCGATGAAACTAAAATAGAAGATTACGGGCAGAACACTACAAAGGAAAATTATGAATAGTTAAATGTAAAAAGTATGATCACTTTTACTCTTTATGTAATACTTTTACTATGGAGTAGATAGCGTTATGCAATTGTCATATTTCATACAAGCTTTTATTTTTCATCACTAATGCAAAATTTCAATTGATCTTGCGCTATAGGAAAAGGAATTGTAGTATGAACACTGTTGAAAGAACATGTTGGGCCCACATGTGTGGTTTTGGTAATTAATGACAATCTTTATGGACTAATGTGTGTATTAAGTTATACTTGTAGGATTTGTCCATTGGTATTACTTGGAGCATGTGTTGGCTTCAAGGTTGATGAAATGCAAAGAAGATATGTTGGGCAAGCTCAATATGCGAGGTTGATGATGAGGAATTAAGAAAGACGTTTCATCTTGAGAAGGTCAAGATCGTCTACATCGAGCTCAAGTGGAATACTCAAGTCAAAGGTATAATCTTGATAGGTTTTTCCTTTTTCCGGTCTCACGTTGTGTGTGTAAGACCGGGTTTAGGATAGATAACCGTACTATCAAGAGGGGCTCTCGTATGAGTAATTCAGTCACATCGTTCGGAGAGAGCTCAAACCTTTGCATACTTGCATCATCATATTTGGTTGTTATTTGGTCTTATCCATGTGATAATATAGAGCTTGTGGTTATATCCATAACAAGCTCTTGTTCATCTAAATCGGATCTCCCATTTGTATCTTGTTACCATTTTGATTTATGCGGCTTTTCGGTTACTCACCAAGTGAGGTATATCACATTATTCTATTTGATACTTTCTCACTTGGTGATAATCAATATTTCCACTTTTTATTTGAAAGCCATTGTCGTCCTCTATCCAACGCAATTTGAATCGGGTCAATCGAAGCTTCCAGTCAAAAGTTATTGCCGTTTGAATATTTGCCTGTCGGTCTGTTTTTGGGCCAAGCGGTAGTACCGCCCGGACGGGCCGGTACTACCGCCCGGGCCTAAAAACGGCCCGTTTTCTTTCTGCCTCGCTAGGTACCTTTTTGCGGTAGTACCGGCCGGCCCGGTAGTACCGCCCGGGTGGGCCGGTACTACCGGCCGGCCTAGTTTTTCTTTCCCAGATTATTTTTCCCAGATCCAGATCTCGCTGCGCTCGCCTCGCTGCACTCGCTCGCTCGCGTTGACCGCGCCGCTCCGCTGTGGTCCCACCCCTGCCGCTGCCGCGCGTCAGCTGGCTCCCGCCTGCGCTCTGCTCGTGCGCGTGCTTTCCCCGCTTGCATGCTGCCGCGCTGTTCCCGCGCGCCTGCGCGCACTGAGCCGCGCTCGCCCACTCGCGTGGTGGGGCGCTGCCAGCTAGGCCCGCTGCCGCTGGTCGCCCGCATGCGCGCGCCCGTGCCTTGTTTCTGCTGCACGCTGCTAGCTGGCCCACGCGGACCCCGCGACCCGCAGTGCTGCTCGCGCTATGCTGCTGCAGCCTCTGCTGCGCCTGCCGCCTGCGGGCCCCGCTGCTGGCTGCATGCGGCTGCCGCTGCGCTGCTGCCGCTGCATGCGCTGGCCCGCTGGCTCGCCCTGCGCTGCTGCTAGTGCTGCTGCTGCGCTGCTTTGCCGCAAGCGACTGCGCGCGCGTGTGCGCACTGCTGCGGCGCTGCGCATGCTGCTGGACCCCTCTCTCTGGCTCCCTCGGTGTATGTGTTGTGTTCGGTCCGGTAGTACCGGGCCAATCCGGTACTACCGGACCGTCTAGAAAAATCACCCCAACGGCCAGATTTCGGCCGTGTCTTTAAATAGCTTTGCCCCATTTTCATTTAGGGTTACTTCTTCCTCCTTTTCTTGCCCAAGCTTTGCCCCCATTTGCTCTACTCTTTAAGTTTGATTTCTACACACCCCTCCATTGATTCTTGCAAATATTTGAGGGGTTGTTGGAGGAGATCTAGATCTACGTTTTGACTAAACCAAAATATCTCTTTGTGAGTGTATCTTTGGGGATCTAGATTTTGGGGGGTTTTGTGTCTCTCTTTGATTCCTCCTCTCTTGTTCCCCTATTAGCTTTAGTAGCTTTGTTGAAACTTGAGAGTGAGGGATTTGAGCATCTTTGTGGTGTTCTTGCCATTTGCATTTGGCGCATCAGTTTGAGTTCTCCTTGGAGGATTTGGTTTGAATTGCTCATTGGAGCTTGTCCCTCTTGGGTTCTTGGAACCCTAGACGGTGTTGTGGCCTTGGTGGCATTTGTTGAGGCCTTTTGTGGCGTTTGTTGGGAGCCTCCAATTAAGTTGTGGAGTTGTGCCCCAACCTTGTGAGAGGTTCCGATTGCCACCGACAAGTGCACCTATAGTGGAAGCGTGGATCGATCCCATTGGGGTGAGATTCACCGGAGAATAAGAGAGGCCTTTTGTGGCGTTGGTGGTTTGATACCACCCCCTCTCCAAACAAGACGTACTCTATGTTGGGAGGAACTCGGTAAAATATCGGTGTCCCCGCGTGCCTCGGTTATCTCTATACCCGAGCTCTTTACTTATGCACTTTACATTGTGATAGCCTTCGTGCTTGAAGTACTATATATCTTGCTATCACTTTGTTGCTTGTATTGCTTAGCATAAGTTGTTGGTGTACATAGGTAAACCTTAGTTGTTTCTAGGTTGTGCTTTACAAAGTAAACACTAGTTTTATTCCGCCTTTGTTGAGACACTCTAGGAAAAGTTTTAATCGCCTATTCACCCCCTCTCTAGGCGACATCCGTATCCTTTCAATTGGTATCAGAGCCCGGTCTCTCATTTTAGGCTTCACCGCCTTGAGAGTAAAGATGTCGGCTAGGGGATTAGTGCACAAGGACACGCTCACTTTCGATGGCACAAATTATGATGTTTGGAAAATACGCATGCTTAATTTATTTCGGGAAATTCACCCAATTATCGAGGGCTATCTATATGTGGGTTTCTCTTCTCCTATGGATACCCAAAACGAATCTTTAGAGGAGAAGTTGAACTCTCATATAGATGCTCTAGCTACTAAAATTCTTTTGCATGTTGTGAGCAATGTAGTTCTTTCGTCTATCATGCCTTATTCAAGCGCTCGTGAGATATGGACCAAGCTTCAAGATAAATATAGCAAGTCCAACTTTATTGAGGATGATTGTGTTGCTTCCACTTCCGGTCGAGATGAATTCTCATCGTCTACCACTTCACCAACATGTGATGTTTCACAAGGTAATGATATGGTGAGTGGTGATAGAAATTGCAATATGGATAGTGTGTTCACTATTTGTAATCCCTCATATCTATCTAGTTGCAATGATCTATCTTTGGACCTTAACACTTCTAGCACTCAAAATTCCTCACATGCTTGTGTTAATAGTCCTTGCATATCATGTAGAAATGACTTGAATAAATCTCATGATGATATGCTCATGTTGTCTTGTTGCCATGATAAAAATGCTTCTATTTCCTCTAGTGCTTGTGTTGCTAACCATGTAGAGGAAAATGAAGATTCTATGGGCCAAGACAAGGTCTTGAAGAGAGCTACAAGTGCAATCTCATCATCACCTTCTTCCGGTTCTCACATGTGCCTTATGGCTAAGGGAACAAAGGTAACCTCTTTGAATCCCATTGTATCTCATGATGATGATGAGGTTGAGAATGATAATGATGATTATAGAGGTAAGTATGATATTACCTCTATCAAGAAAATGGGAGAGGTTGTCTATAGTGCTCTCTACAAAAATAAAATTGCTTCCTCCAACCTTCTTGAAATCTTGAATTATGCTATAGAAGGAAATGATCTTATTGAGGAGCAAGAAAAAATAATTGATGAAAAGTTTGCACTTGAGCGTGAATATGCTAATGAACTTGCTCAAGTAAAGGACTCCCTTGAAGAAGAACAAACCACCAAAGAATCTCTTGAGGAGACATTTACTCTAGAATTATCTAGAGTAAAGGAATACCATGATAGAGAACTTGCGGTGGCTAACTCCTTCAAGATTAAAAATGATGAACTTGAAGTTGCTTATGCTAAACTTTTTGAGGATTTTAAGCACCTCGAAAATGGCTCTCGGGTCGTTAAGAGGGAGCTCATCAAACTCACCGAGTCACATGAGCAACTTAAAGCTTCATATTCAAAAGAGCTTGCCAAGTTGCCCTCACCTATCACTAATAATGATGATGCTTGTGCTACTAACTCTATTTCTTGTGAAGCATCTATTTTGGAGGAGAATATTGAGCTAAAGGCTCAACTTGCATTGCTAACTAGCAACTATGGGAAATTAGAAGAAAGTCATGTTAAGCTCTCAAGATCGCATGAGGATCTTCTAGTCTCCCATGGTAGGCTAAAGTTAGCTCATGAGGCCATCGTGTCAAAGGTAACATCTAGTGGGCCTCATGTGGGCATTAGCACTACATCTACTCCAAATGTTATATTGTCATGTGCTAGTCCTTGTAATTCATCCTCTCACAACCATGCTATATCTTATGATGAATTACATTCCATGCCTTGTTGCTCTAACAATGTAGCATCTACTTCCTCTAGTACTTGTGTTGAAACTAACCATGTAGAGGAAATCAAAGAGCTCAAGGCTCAAGTCACTTCTTTGAGAAATGACTTGAAAAAGGGTCATCAAGGGAAGGTCACACTCAACAAAATCTTGAGTGTGCAAAAATCCCCCAATGACAAGAGTGGGCTTGGATTCAACTCCAATGTCAAGAACAAGTCCACTATCAAGTTGAAGCATGAGGACAACAAGAAGAATGGCCAATATCAAGTCAAGAATCCGGCCAACATTGTTTGCTTCAAGTGCAAGGAAGAAGGGCACCATGTTAGATCTTGCCCATTGAAGAAAAAGCCTCTTAATGTGAAGCATCAAAGGAAGCGGCCTCAAGTTCCACCTCAAGTCATCAATGGGCCTCTCCCTAAGAGCACTACTCGAGCCCTTCCTCGAGGTGTGGCTTCACCTAAGAAGAAAGATAGCAAGAGTAGAACTTGCTACATATGCCGTGAGAAGGGGCACATTTCTTCCGCATGCACTATTGGTAACTCCTCATCCCATCATATCTTGATTGATGATGCTTATTCACTTCGTAAGGATGAGGTTGGCAATGTGTTTGCCAAATTTGTTGGTGCTCAATGTGGTGTCAAGAAAAGAACCATTTGGGTTGCCAAGCCTATTATAACTAACTTCTTAGGACCCAACTTAGTTGGGGACCAACAAGCCAAAACTTGATCAATAGGTGTGTTTTGGAGAGCATTGGAGACTTGGCTACATTATGAAGAATTGAGGGATCTTCATCAATTATTATTGTCAAGCCAAGCCATTTGTATTATCATGATTATATTATATTTCCAATGTTCCTCCTTGCGGTAACATATGCTAAACTCTTTACATTGAAAGTTACTCGCCCCCTTGTGCATGTGTTGGTTTTGTATCTTCCATGTTTTTGTGCATGTTGTGCTATCCACTTAATTATATTGAGGTATCAAGCATATTTGTGTATGATTTGGTGGCACACCATGTATATGTGTTTCTTGTGTTTGAGCCTTACTTGGTTATATTTGGTATCTTATTTGGCTCTTTTGAGAGATTAATGGATTATCCCATTTTGGGGGAGTGTTATGCTTGGGCATTCCACAATCCTAAAATGTGTATACATGAGAAATACCACCTAGTATTTATATTGGATTATTGTCTAGTCTCTATGTGGTATAAGTCTCATGAGAAATTTAAGTTTTATAATGTCCATTAATTATCTCTATTTGTACTATTTTGCCTCGTGTTGGTTTTATGGTAGTATCACATTATGGGGGAGTCATATGCTTAGTGCATATTACAATCCTAAAAAATGTGAATATTCGAGGGTGTGTCACTTAGAATTGATATTGATAATTATCTAGCACATATGTGACACATTTGCTCATACAAGTTCCAATTTGCTTGAATGTCTTCATTGATCTTATTTTGGATCTTTTATATGAGAATGATTCTTGGTATGTGTTTCCTCATATTTAGATATATATTCGCATGGAAACCATTTGCTTCAAGTTGCTCTAACCACTAGTGATTGTGTGACTATTGGAAGCTACCAAGAATCTTGCTTGAAGTATCATACTCAATTCTTATATTTAGTTATATGCTTCTTGTTATGACTATGATCTTGGATATCCATGCAAGCTATCTTGGGAAAATTATTCCCAATATTTCTTGTCCTTGGACAACGATTATTCAATTTATGGTAGAGTTTATTGATCATATTCACTTTGACCTTTGTTTAACTTTATCCTATCTTTGTCCATGAAAATGTTTTGTGTTGTCTCCCAAGTCTTCCTTGCTTCTTATGAATCTTCTTATTTTATTGGTATCCTCTTGTGTTTTATTTAATGTAGGTAGTAGTGATGATCCCATTTGTGTGCATTTTGCATTTAAAAGGAAAATCCTACATAATGCACTATCCATGGGGGAGCTATCCTATATTATTTAGAACACACATATTTATGCTTCTTTGTTTTGATCCATATCGGTTTTTTTGTGCTTGGAACCTCAATCTTTTCGTTTTGGTACTTTGTGCCATCATGAGAAGTTTTGGGAATTTGGTTTCTTATTGGAACCTTGATCTTTTTGGGAGTTGGTTTTGTCTCATTCCTTGTTTCATGATTTGACCATTTTAGAATGAGATAAATCCTTGAGCATTTTTATTTCTATCTATCTTTTGCTCTTTTGGTTTTAGCCTAGTTCATTTGTTGAACTTGTGATCTTTCATGTGTTGAATTGGTTCTTTGATACAATTTGGACATCATTTGTCATGTCACACTCTTGTGTGTGCAATCTTGATTTACTTGGTGTTTTTGTTCAAATTGTATCTCCTTTTGGTTCTTGAAAGCTTTATGCATGCATATTTACTATATGTTTATATTATGGCATGCTTGCTTTATATGATCCAATATATAGGGAAACTCCACCAATTCCCATCGGCTAAGTTGTGCATGAAATTCAATTTCATATTAATGTGCACATAATTATGTGGAGTCTCTCCTATGTATTGTAGTTTCTCTAACTACTTTGGACCCAATAAGTTTGGGGACCATTTTGTACTTAAATGTGTTTTAGGTACATTGGAGATATATTGGACGCTTGTCTCTCAATTTTGAAGAAGTGATGCTTAGAAGAAAATTTGAGACAAGCTATAGGATGATCAACGAATTCATATCCTCTACATCCTACCTCGGTAACAAGTATCTCTTTCTCATGCTCACATATCTTGATTCCAACCGTTTGTCGGTTGCCTTCTAGCATGAATTAATGTATTTATAAATATTATAGTTCTAGCCATTGTTTTAAGAGGACTCTCTAGTGTATATGTGTTTAAGTTGAGATGAGTACATGTAGTTGGGATTATACAAAATCATGCACATGATCCTCCAATCCCAAATATGTCAATCTAGCAATTTTATTGCCTATCATTTCCTCAACTTCTCTCATATGCAATAGTGAGATTTTGCTAGTCTATTTTCTATTATGATACTTGTTGCCTTTCTTCATATATTTCAACTTCATATGCAATAAAGATGTCGATGATAGGGACAATGAAACTTCATACAAGCTACATCTCCCAAAGTGTTTTGTGTTATATTTTGAATCATATAAGCTCTAGCACATGTTTAATTTCTATTTCCCTGGGCCTTTCTTGTTTTTCAATTCTTTTTGAGTAGAAAACAAAAGGCTCTTGAAAACCTTTCTAGAGCAAAGTTCAGGAACAACTCATTTTTGCATAACTTTGCATATGTGAAACAGATGCAAATCTCACACACAAGTTTGCGTAACTGTTCATGGTTTACTTGATAGAGTATGATTTTTGTTTTTTACCACAACCATGCCTCAGCCCGGTAGGAGCTGCATCTCCAACGGTTGTTCCTCCGTCACCCACTCTCTATCCGGCCATCCCACCCCCAAAGCCCACCACCACTCCTCCAGTCCTCCTCCACTCTACTGCAGCTGCAGTGGAGATCCATCCGGAACCCCATGCCCCACGTCAGGTGATAGCTGCCGGGAGCTGAGATGGGGCTCGATTTGGTCGGGTTCAGTTCCCGGGTGCTGCCAATCAACGTCGGGCATGGCGCCGACCGGCGGCACGCCGGCGGCGGAGCTGCCATATGCCATGGGTTCTTCACTGACACTAGAAGGAGGAGGAGCAATCCGAGGGCGACTCTGAAGGATGGCGTGGTTTGCTCTCCGGTGGACGGCGGCGGCGCGGAGTCCACGTTGTGCGCATCTGGCCCATCTGAAACTCCGAGTCGCAACGGCGAAGTGGCGGCGGATTTGGGTCGGGATATCGCGGACGGCATCGCTGCTAGCCAGAAGAGTTCTGCAGGGAGGAATAAAGGGGGGAGGTCATGGAGGAGGGTACCAAGTGGAGACAAGCCAGTGAGGAATGGCGCTCCGAAGCGTGTCCACCTGAGAAAAAATTCGCAAGTTCGCAGAGTTCTAGTGAATGATGCTAATGTCAATGCGATCTTGTCTGGTGTCAGCCGCGAGTCCAGTATCGAGGAGTGCAACTCTGTTCTGATCCGTCTCGAGAAGCACAGCGATGTGAAGGCTCTTGATTTCTTCGTGTGGATGAAGGCCAATGGGAAGCTACAGGGGAACACCGACGCCTATCACCTAGCTCTTCAAGCCATTGCCTGGAAGGAGGACTGGAGGAGGGCTGAGCTGTTGCTCCACGAAATGGTTGCTGTTTCGGGTTGCCGACTGGATGCTCGGGCGTTTAACGGGCTGATATATGTCTGTGCCAAAAGGAGGCTTGTTGATTGGGGAACAAAGTGGTTTCATATGATGCTGGAGAGAGAGGTGCAGCCGAATGTGTCTACCGTTGGTATGCTTATGGGCCTTTACCAGAAGACTGGGAACCTCAAGGAAGCTGAATTCGCTTTTGCGAAAATGAGGGAATGCAATGTTAAGTGCGTTAATGCGTACTCGGCTATGATTACTTTGTATACGCGTTCAGGCCTTTTCGCCAGGTCCGAGGAGGTTATTGTTCTGATGAGAGATGATGAAGTCATTCCAAACAGGGAAAACTGGTTAGTGCGGTTAAATGCTTACAGTCAACAGGGTAAAATGGAAGAAGCAAAATTTGTACTGCAGTCCATGATGGATGAAGGAGTTGCCCCAAATGTTGTGGCATACAATACTGTAATTACAGGGTATGGCAAGGTTTCTGACATGCAAAAGGCGACAGAAGTTTTTGATAGTCTTGAGAGCGCAGGTCTAGCTCCTGATGAGACCACCTATAGATCAATGATAGAAGGTTTTGGTAGAGCAGACAAACACAACGAGGCAATTTTGTATTACAGGAAGCTCAAGGGATCTGGTTTTCAACCAAATGCCTCCAACTTTTACACAATGATCAACTTAATAGCAAGGCATGATGACAATGAAGGCGCAACTGAAATTCTTAGGGACATGAGGGCAGCAGGCTGCCAGTGTTCATCAATTGTTACTATTCTTGTCCGGGCATATGGAACAGTAGGAAAGATGCATAAGGTTCTACCAATTCTACAATCATGCCTCTACAAGAAGATTTTGTATGATGCTACCTCATGCTCTATTTTAGTTACAGCATTTGTTCAAAATTCTTTACTGGAAGAAGCCCTGCGTGTTCTGCGTGAAAAGAAGTGGAAAGATTCTGATTTTGAAGACAGTTTGTACCATATCCTGATATGTTCTTGCAAAGAGGCTGGCAGTTATGAAGATGCTGTAAGGATCTACAATGAGATGCCAAAGTACGGAATACATCCAAATCTCCGCATTGCTTGCAGTATGATTGATGTTTTCAGCACCATGGAGAGATTTACTGATGCTGAAACTTTGTACCTTGAACTGAAAGCTTTAGCTTGTGTGTTTGACATGATTGCTTACAGTGTAACTGTGCGGATGTATACTAAAGCTGGGAGACCAGAAGATGCTTGCTCAGTTTTGGAAGATATGGAGAAACAAGCGGACATAATTCCTGACAAATACCTTTTCCTTGATATGCTTCGGACTTACCAAAAATGTGGGCAGCTCGAGAAGTTGACTGATACATATTATTGGATACTGAAGAGCGAAGTTGAATGTGATGAAGCCATGTATAACTGCATTATTAACTGCTGTGGGCCAGCGATACCAGTTGATGAGCTCTCGAGAATTTTTGACGAAATGATTCAACTAGGACACTTGGCTAATACTGTTACCCTGAATGTATTGCTAGATATATATGGAAAAGCTGGGCTTTTCAATAGGGCTGAAAGGGTGTTGAACATGGCTCGGAGGCAGGGATTGGCAGATACCATATCATACAATACTATCATTTCAGCGTATGCGCAAAGTGGAGATTTTCGCAGCATGACTTACTTCGTTCAAAAGATGCAGGATGCAGGATTTCCTGTTTCTCTCGAGGCCTATAATTGTATGCTGAATGCCTACGGAAAGTCAGGCCAGCTGGAGGAGTTCTCTGCTGTTTTGCAGAAAATGAGGAGAGCAAAATGTGACTTCGACCACTACACTTACAATATTATGCTGAATATATATGGGAGAAAAGGTTGGATCGAAGGGGTTGCCTATGTTCTTTCAGAATTAAAAAGCCGCGGCGTTGAACCAGACCTATACAGTTACAATACCTTGATAAAGGCTTACGGGATAGCAGGAATGCCTGAAGATGCTGTCAAACTGATGCAAGAGATGAGGATTAAAGGTATTAATGCTGATCGAGTAACGTACACTAACCTCATAGCAGCTCTACAAAGGAATGAAAATTTCCTAGAAGCAGTCAAATGGTCCCTGTGGATGAAGCAAACAGGAGTTGTAGGGGTTGGAACTCGAGCATAATGTGCCATAAGCATTCAGGTTTTGGTTGCAAATAATCCTGAGAAACTACCACTGTTATCCCTCAATCAAGTAAGTACATATATATGTAGAGTGCCACTGTACAGAGCAGCATAGCTGATTGCCTGATTGTTCTGTATCTGTATGTTACAGAGGCTTACAAACTTGTAGAAATTCAGTCAGTGTAAAGCAAGATGGGAAGCTGTATCATACCTATCATACAAGAAAATTTACCATGAACAGTGTGACTTGAAACTTCTGATGACGAATCAAAGAGGTCAATAAAAAATTCGATTTTGACGTTGTTTGTTCTTTTCCAGTTATTCAGGAGGTCTATGTGGTTTCTGCTGCCACTATTCAAGCCCTCTTGTGAAACTAGTTAGTGTGTGCACGACTTCCATTATTGATCAATATATTTAACAAATAAGCGCAATTTTTGTAGCATATATTGAATTATGTTGACAAACAAACAATATAACTCATGTCATCAATCAGAAGATCGGAAGACGACAGCCAATGCAGTGTTGTCCAACTCATCGGCTAATACACTGTTGTTCAACTCAGCTAATACATCATGTTAAAATCATGAAGACAAGAGAAAATCCGTCTCATTTTTTCTACATGTCGCAAAAAGGTTCGCTCCAAAAATAGAAAAAATATTGTCTTATCGGAGACCTCACCGGAGACTCTGTAGCAAAAAATAGTGTGCAAATAGAGCAAATCCAACCATGCCGGAGAATCACCAGAGACTTTTGCCGGGAGACCTCGCCGTAGACCTTGTAGCAACTTTATGTTATTGTAGCAAAGCCATAAACCGAAGGAAGTAAAAAAATGTGCTAATTTAGCAAAATCTGATCTCGCTACAGACATCACCGTCGCCGGAGGTCCCGCTATAGACTTTGTAGCAAAATCTTTGTATTGTTCTATCAAAAAACAAAAACGATTGTAGCAAAAAAAAATCGATTGTAGAAAAATTATATTCATATTATGTGGAGTCGACGGAACGTATGTAGCAGAAGAATTTATTCTATATCACAAAATTGGAGAATTGTTGTAGCAAAAAAATGCTGAGCTTGTAGCACCGTTGAGAACTCTGCCGGAGTGAGGCCATGCAAAAGAGGCGGGCCACGTCGTCCTCAACACCGGCCTGAGTGAGGTGTCTGTGGAGGGCACGGGAGGTTTGCAAAACTGCGTCGGCGCATAGCATGTCGCCACCCCCTTCTATCAAGCACGTCAGAGGCCACCTTCTCCGACCTCGCCCTACCGGTAGCAGTAGCAGCACCGCCTTGGGCGCGCGGAGGATGACACATGGCAGAGGAGGAGGCACTGGCAGAGAGAGAGAGAGAGAGAGAGAGAGAGAGAGAGAGAGAGAGGTGGGCCCGGGCCTCAGGGCATCATTTCGAGTCAAGCGACCCGGACGATCACAACAAGCGGTTCCGTAGGAACCCCATCACTTTCCTTAAGATATCCACCAAATTTTCAACATCTTGTTGGATTTAATATGACACAACTAATCTCACTATTTTTTTTCCAAAAGCCCAAGCAACTATAGAGTTACACAGATCATGCGCACTTCAAAAACACTGCATTTTTTTATAAGTACCCAAAAACTCACAACATATCTTGGGCTTTTGGAAAAATTTAGCCACTTTGGATTCGCCTCCTACTCCACCGACTGACGCCCCTCTTTTTATCTCCTCTCCCCACTACTTCTGTGGAGAAGCATCCTTAACGCACATAAGACGTTACATGTCTCTTCCAGCCCCATTCTGCACCGCCTCTCCTCATTACTGCACGCCTTGCCTATCATGTACCTCCAAGGATCCAGCAAAGAAGCGGAGGAAGCTCATGTTGCCGTCAGTGGCAAGGATAATCGGATTGATCTTCTCATGTTCTTCCTTGACATATGCTTTCTTTAAGTCTTCTGAACCTATAGGAGTTGGCATATATACTCAGTTAAGAACTTCTAATCTCTCAAGTCACATCAAGATACGACAATCTCCATGACGGTTTCTCTCACACTGAAGCTAAAAGGTAATTGCCTAACAGTCCATCGTTAGCTACATGACAATTTTTTTTCCATATCTCCATTACTGATATGTGAAGCTCATAATGAATGAGATCTTGACCATCCATCAAACTATACAAATTCGTGTTCCTACCCTAGCCGGATCAACAGCACTACCTCAGACACGCCAAGTACGCACAAGGGTTGTAACATGTGTGGATGATCATTTTCAATCAACCACGTCGGCGTCCTACTACATAGTTGCCCCAAAACGAAATTCAGGTTTGATCACCTTAAAAGAAATAAAAATATGTTTTGGTGACTAACATATTACTCATGACGAACTTTGTATTCCATTAAATCTGTACGCCGAGATCCTGTACATAATAATCATGTACATGATGCTCTTTCTCACACACAGTTCTGGCAGGCAATATCCATTTAATAAAGAAGGTGTGATTCTTTATATATATGCCTAGCATAAAATTTTCCCTGCTAAAAAAATATATCAACCAATTTGTTACTTACGAATCAAAGGATCTTATGTGATAAAACTGCTTGTGACAATTTTGCATAGTCTATCTCTTCAGCAGCTACTTAATTTGTTCAGAGATATGCACTAAGACTAATTGACTTACTTAATGCAGATACTCTACTTACGATATAATAAAAACCAATTTGAGTTTCACATCCGGTGTGAAAATCCTTTTAAATTGCTCATACCTCTGCACATGTTGTAGGATCAAGTTCATTCAGTGGTTGCTGAATCAGCTCCTGATCTCTCCTTCTGCAGTCTGCACTTGAATAAATCTAACATAAAAGTAGCAACAAGGAGTGTATGATTGTTGATTACCTAAATGCTTAATGAATGACGATAGAAACTGTCATTGATTACCTAAATTCTAAATGAATGGCACTAATATACAAAGGTATATGACACAGAAACCTTATCAGGAACTTACAAACATAATAAAGCATAACTTCTTTTTGTATGGAACAAAAAGCAGAACTTCGATTGCAAGGATAATAGGTTTCATCTCAAATTTTTGGGCTCTTCAATAAAATGGAACATCCTGAAACGAAACCATATCAATTACTATCAAATTTGCACAATTCTCTGTCGTCAAAATTAGCCAACCAACGGTACCCAAACAGACCAACAGTAACCCGTAAAGTATTTCGTGTCAAACTGGACCAAAATTGCATAGGTAAAAATTGGATCATGAAGATGAGGAACACCTGAAATTCTGCCTTGGGCCCTTCCTCGTCATAATACGGGGACACCATGGGCGGGCAGGAGTGCAGGCTGCATCATGGGCAAGGTGGAGAGGCGGGATCGGCAGGAGGCGGTCATGGCTAGGTGGAGTACCCGCTTAGGAGGAGGGAAACAACGGGGACCAAGGTGGGAAGGAGGCATCACGGGGCGAGGCCTCCGTTGTCGAAGCCACCACGGATGCCGATAGGGAGTCAGCGTCTGTTGTCGAGGACGCCCGGTGGTCAGCGCATCGGTCGTCGAGGAGGCACCCTGGGCAGCAAGATGGGTGGGGCGCGGGTCAGGCACCGAGCCCTTGCTCTCCTTCTTGTTCCCAGACTCGAAAAATTCGTGGCGGCCGGAATCTCTCCTGCCAGTGCTGAAGGATCTGAGGCAAGGGAACACGTACAGGTCTTGGTGGAGCAAAATCCCCCATTTGGAGAGAGCTGGGCCGAGAAACAAAAATAAAATCCTTCACGACATGACTTTTGGCGATTCTAGATGATGGAATGGAAGGACCAAACGGGGGCTTGTCAATGCCTAGATTTAGATCTAAAAGAAGATGAAGACATACATCAGATCCACAACTCTTCTACCGAGTCACAGCAAGGCATGAAACGATGACGACGCGTAGGGGGAAGCATACCGAGCCAGGCTGCATCGCGTGGAAAACCATAGGGCGATGGCGATTTGATTGTTTGATTCAGTTTTACTTTTTCCGTTTGCATGGGAAACGGGCACGTGAATTTCGGGTGGGAATTTTGTTTCCTCTGCTGGTGGAGTACTGGTCAGTCATTCCAAATTGCTAAGTACACACCAGACAACAATTAGATAAATCATAGCCATTAGATTGAGTTTAGTGGGACTAATCAAACGGTGGTAACAGGTCTATGTAAGTTTTGTGGGGGACGTATAGAGAAGATAAAGTTTGCTCTTTTATTAGTAGTAGGGATTCCTTCAAAATCATGTAACATTTCTGCAAATAATAAATGTCATTGTACTTTGTCGTACAAATAATATATGACTGATCAATTTTGGGTGGCCTCAGTTTTTTTAACTTGGTTTTCATTATCAGCCGATTTATTCGCCATTAATTCCTTGTTTTACATTACCAAATAACCAATAATATATGACTTTGTGCATCTTGAAAAATATTTTAAGGCTTATTTGATCCATGGTACTCTAAAAAACCGTAGGAATGGGGAAAATCCAAAATTAAAATATCATCCCATTCCAATCCTACAAGATATTATGCAGGGCCGGGTTAGCAAAATCCGAAGCCTTGTGCGAAACTTTAAAGCTGGACCTTATCTCGCTAAAAATATAAGTAATGAATAATTAGAATGTATATATTTGTTAGATGTATGATTAAACTGCATAATTACTCTCAATGCTAGATTCTAAACAAGTTGTAAAATCGTCTTAAAAACTGTTCTAAGAGAAAACATATATTTTCAAAAAGTGACCGAATCGACGGTTATGATACATTTGAACTGTTTGGGTTTTAAAACTAGAAATATACTTTCAGAATTGCAAAGTCTTGTATCATGTAAAGCTATCCAACAAGTATACCTACATAGAGAATCCCATTACAGGAACTACCCCCATGAGAGGAACACGGACGCGGATTTTCTGTCCGGGTGGTAGCTATGCATGCGCTTAGGGCCGTCTGACGTGGCTCCATGATTCGTGCTGCTGTTAACCTCCGTTAGCCAGCTGTGCCCGCTCGCGTTAAGAGAAAAAGAAACCCGGCCGTAAATTTCAACACTAGAACTGCCAAAAGTGCATGCGTGCCCATGATTCTCTACACAACACGGAATTTTTTTACAAATATAATCCCTGCAATTTGCTATAGCCAAAAATGCCTCCGTCATTGCAAAAGGCAAAAATGCCTTAGCGGGAGGCTAGAAAAGTGACACATGTCACCTCCCGCCGGGGCCCGAGGCGGACCGAGCTTCACGCCATAGGGGGGGGGGGGGGGGGGGATGTACCTGCCGCCATGTGCTAAGGCGGCATGTGGTGGGGCCGAGGGCGGGAGGTAGACCCTTCGCTGGCGGGATGTCCCGTCGAACCTTTGGCCAGGGGCGGTGGCGGATTGTTTATCCCGCCCTAGGTGGTGTCGGGATGATCTGCCCCGATAGCTGCTGTCGCCTGATGCCGACACGACTCGACGCGACATGTATAGTACTTAAACTAAAGCACGCACGTACAATAATTAGACCACTGACGGAAGCCGCTCGTTGAAACTTGTAGCTGCTTTTGTTTTCTTGGAACTTGTTTGTTGTTCTGCCCAGATGGATGCTCTATCCGTTCCTTTAAGTACCGCAGATGCTACTCAGTTCACTCTGTGACATATTTCGGTATGTTTACTCACACGCTCTGCGACATATGCTCTCTCTAATCGTCTGAGGCTGCATTAGTGTTCGGAGGCTGAAAAGAGACACTCATCGATTAAGGTAAGTTGTTTTCGTTGATTGTTTTTTAAGCTATACATGTTGTATATTAGTCAGTTTTTAGGCCATATTTTACTATCAATTCACTTTGCAACTTAGTTAGCTCGGGTAGAAATATTTGATTTCGTATAGTAACATTTGAGCGAAGCAACTGATCAGTCATACAAGCGTCGTGTAGAAAATGTTGAGCTCTTATAGTAATAATCTAGATAAGCAACCTAATTATGCCGTGTAGAAATATTTGAGATCTTGTAGTAATATTTTAGCTATGCAACCTAATTAGGTCTTGTAGAAATATTTTAGCTAAGCAACGCAATTAGGTTGTGTAGAAATATTTATGCTCATGCAACTTAATTGAACATGCATAAATATTTGAACTCATTTAGTAATATTTTAGCTATGCAATCTTAATTAGGTCATATAGAAATATTTTAGTGATGTAATAATATTTTAGTTATGCATTGTAATTACATCGCGTAGGAATATTTAGGCTCTTGTAGCTATATTTTAGGTATACAACTTAATTAGATCGTTTAGAACGTATAATAATATTTCTTGCATGTACGGTTAGACAATTACATGTAGGTAGTAATGTATTTTGCTAATATAAATAATTATATTAATGAAATATGGTCATGGTTATATATAATTAATATGGTTATATTAATGTGATGCGCTTAGGTACGATGAACACTTTATATGTTTTTTATGGTGAAGACATCACCTGTGATGGGTCGTCGGGGCTTGATCTATCACGTTGTGAGACAAAAAATGTCATAGTGGAAGAATTGGTGAATGCTAGTTTCACGGACATTAGAAGGCGCATCCGCGCAGAGTTTGGGCCAGAGATGGCCCGAAAAAAGATGACCGTTGAAGCGGTCGTTTGCAAGAGAGTGTGAGAAGATTACCGCTGGGCGCTTCGCCAGGTTAAAGGCGAAAATTCATGGGGTTCATACATGAAATTTGCAAGCACACCTGGTGCAGCCATGTATGGGCAACCGATGGTGTATGTGCAGTTTGTTGATGCCAGCGACATACCTGGTAGCAGCACTGCAACCGGTGAGCTCCAATTATTCATCGCCGAAATGGCTATAGATTTGGAGACGGTGGAGAGGAGACGTGTGGAAGATGCCTTTGTTCCCAGCCAGAATAATGGACCTTATTCCATGGCGATTGTCGACCTCAATGAACGGATTGAGGGATAGTCAAACGAGCTTGATTCTGGTAACGACGATCGTGAATCGTCAGATGATGATGAAGATGAAGGAGGAGGTCCGAGTCAAGTGAACAGTGGCGTCAGCAATGGCACCTAGTGACATAGAGGCTCTTGTCATTGGTCATGATGATACCTCTATCCGTGGAGTCAGAGCTACCACCCTGGAAGAAAACCAGCAGTTCCCGATCAAGGAGGGTGTGGACATGGCGATCAGAAGATATGCCTTCTCCATTTCCCGAGAACATAAAGTGAAGAAATCTGACAAACATTTGTTGAAGGTTCTTTGCATAGAGTCTGGTTGTCCTGGAAGAGTCGTCGCTCGTCAACCTGTGGAAATATGCAAGCCTTGGACGATAACTCGTATGGTTCCCCACAGTTGTGAGCTAACTAGTACTCTTCCTGAACACCGCAATGTTAGTGCCGCATATGTGGCACAGGTCGTTGCATCCATGGTAAAAGATAAGATCAGTGTATCGGTGAAGGCGTTACGAGAAGGGGCAGCAAATGCGATAGGCTTCCCGATGAGCTATGGCAAGGCCAGGCGTGCCAAGGAGTTTGTTTTAGACGGGATGTATGGCACATATATGGAGGTTTACAACTATTTCAGGAGACACCGGTACACATTTTTATAATCGCACTAACTTATTATTATATTTTACTCACTTTAATACTTATTGTTCCTGTATAGACCACTCCTAACGATGCATGAGATGATGATGATGCTGGATTTAATTACAACATGCCACCTCCTCACCCATCTATAGACCATGCAGTTACTACACATATGATCAGCCATACGACCAACCTCATTCTTCGTACAATCCTGGACCATCATAACCGACATATGATCCAATGATGAATCTCTTATATACTAATGTTGGTACGGCCAAATTCCTAACAGTCAACAAGATACAGAAATCAGGGATCATTTTATACCATCACTTCCAAATCTCCGCACAAGTCCTAGGCCAACGGACCCATAGAGTTATCCTTCAGATCACATATACGAAGGACGTGCGAGGAAACAACCGAGACAATGAGAGCGATTATTGTAACTCCAGAGGTGTAGCCGGTTTCTATTTGAACATTAATGTATCGTTCTATATTTGTAAGAGACATATTACTATTATCTTGTCTTGCTGTTCAAAAAACAATTTCAAAATACTTAGGTATTTATTTTTCATTACCACACGGTACAACAGAAATTAGGATACATTCAAATGCATAATTTAAAATACGAGTACTTTAATTAAGATACAATGGGAGGCGTGGATTTGGACACAGGACAAAAGTCTAGTGGTCTTGCGTCCAGCGTGGTCATTTCCATGTCTTATCACCGCGTTCTTCGGCTGCCCTTGCCTCAGCAGCCCTTTCTCTCAGACTCTTCCTGTATGCCTCCCTATCCTGTCGTTTCTCCTCCTCCATGAGGCATCGTTGTTCCTCTCTCTGCCTCCGGGCAGCCGAAGAACGCGATGATAAGGCGAGGAAATAGCCGCTAGACAGACCATGGGCTGTCATAAAGACATACAAAATGTTCATCATACCTAAGCACATCACATTAATATAACCATAACTATAGTTTATTAATATAATTATTTATATTAACAAAATACATTACTACCTATATGTAATTGTCTAACAGTACGTGTAAGAAATATTATTACACGTTCTAACCGATCTAATTATGTTATATACCTAAAATATAGCTACAAGAGCCTAAATATTCCTACGCGACGTAATTACAATCATAACAGCGATTGTCCACTAAAATATTTCTACATTCTACATGTGCATAGATAAAATATTACTAGATGAGTTTAAATATTTTTGCACGTTCAATTAACTTGCATACCTATAATATTGCTAGAAGAGCACAAATATTTCTACACAACCTAATTGCGTTGCTTAGCTAAAATATTTCTACTAGATCTAATTAGGTTGCATAGCTAAAATATTACTACAAGATCTCAAATATTTCTACACGACATAATTAGGTTGTTTATCTAGATTATTACTATAAAAGCTCAACATTTTCTACACTATGCTCATATGGCTGATCAGTTGCTTCGTTCAAATGTTACTATACGAAATCAAATATTTCTACCCGAGCTAACTAAGTTGCAAAGAGAATTGATAGTAAAATATGGCCTAAAAAGTGACTAATATACAACATGTATAGCTTAAAAAACAATCAACGAAAACAACTTACCTCAATCGATGAGTGTCTTTTTCCAGCCTCCGAACACTAATGCAGCCTTAGACAATTAGAGAGAGCATATGTCGCAGAGCGTGTGAGTAAACAGACCGATATATGTCGCAGAGTAAACTGATTAGCAGCTACGATACTTAAAGGAACGGATGGAGCATCCATTTGGACAGAACAACGAACAAGTTCCAAGAAAGCAAAAGTAGCTACAAGTTTCAACGAGCGGCTCCCGTCGGTGATCTAATTACTGTACGTATGCGCTTTAGTTTAAATACTATACAGGTCGCGTCGAGTCATGTCGGCGTCAGGAGACAGCAGCTGTCGGGACAGCTCATCGTGCCACCGCTCCTGGCCAAAGGTTGGACGGGACATCCCGCCAGCGGAGGGTCCACCTCCTGCCCTGGGCCCTACCACATCCTGCCTTAGCACATGGCGGCAGGTACGTCCCGCCCCTCTTATGGCGTGAAGCTTGGTCCGCCTCGGGCCCTGGCGGGAGGTGGCACGTATCACTTTTATAGCCTCCCGTCAGGGCATTTTTTCTTTTTTCAATGAAGAAGGGCATTTTTGGCTATAGCAAATTGCAGGGGTTATATTTGTAAAAAAATCCACATCACGGCGTGTGTCCCCAAACCCAACATGAAAAGGTACATCCGTACAAAGAACCAATTAGTAGATGAATAGTGATGTAGGATTAGTATAGAATCGTACAGTAGCGTGTGTTCCCCTAAGTGACTGAGAAAACAGTAACTTGCATCATCAGCAAAGAAGGCATTTGAATTTTAGCTGCAGGATGCCACACATATCTCGATAGGTGGTATAGGTAGGAGAACTAGATGAACAGAAAAATTCCAAGAAGCCTTATCACAGGCGCTTGTTAATTATTTTTTAGAGCAACACCCCATCACCCTCCTATGTATCATGTTTGTGACGCTAACCTCCTAACTTTAAACTGGGGCATTTAACTCCTACAAGTATTAGATACCAGGCAAATTACCCCCTCAAGCCGTTGTTAGCGGTATTTGGCAGCTGTTTTGCTTACGTGGACAATGGTTTAGCCAGCTAGGATGGAAAGATGGTTCAGCGGTCAGTCCAAATCCCATTCTCTCACTCGCAATTGTGGCTGCCTGTCACCACTGCCCGCCCCTCGCTGCCAGCTCAGTCCAAAAGACTCCCGCCCGCCTCTCGTCGCCGGCACTGCCCGCCCGCCGCTCATACCCACGTACCTTGCCTCCTTGTCACCGGAGCATCCACGGCATAATTCGTGCTCCCGCCGCCGCATGCCCCTGTTGGCCGCCGTCGCTGTGTGTCCCTGGACTTGCAGCTGCTTGAGCTAAAAAAATAGTTTGCTACTTGCAACTAAATCTAACATAGCAATCAGCAACCTCAAACATCTTCACTATCAACACAAACATTCTGTATGCCAAGATACCTGCACATTGATGCGTACTAAAATTTCAGAAGAAAAGCATGGCGTTGAGCATAGAGAAAATGCTCAACAACATTCTGATCGAGATGAGAGAAGAAACTGCAGGGCAGCATGTTCAGTACACATTAGCAATTGCAGAGCAGCATGATCGGCAATCAAAAAATGCAGAGCAGCATGTGCAGTACATAGTAGCAAGTTCATATCAGCAATTAGAACGTATGGCAGTAGGATCAATACACGATAGCAAGAGCAGAGCACGGAATTGAAACAGAGAATGCATAGCAAGGAAAACCAATGAAATTGCCAATTGTGAGGACATCAATTAGAAACAAAAATGAATAGGGAGCACATCGTCTGATTGTTGATCAGAAATGAGTGGTCCTCTGCGCCGACCTTTTGCAGCTCTCGCTGCTTCTTCTCTGCGACGACGGCCCGCAGCCGCCGGCGACTGGTGTAACATGGGCATCTTCGTCGTGGTCGCAGCGGGCGGAGGACGTCCGCAGCCGCCGAACAAGGCGAGGAAGCAGAGTAGGGAGGTGGACAGGGGCGGCTGGCCTCCGCTAGTTCGCTGCCGGCGGCGCGGATGAGAAGCAGAGTAGAGGAGGCGATGCCATGCTGCACCAATGGTCAATGAGTTGGTTCGGTCGGACCAGGGGTCATTTACTCTGTTCGATGACACCTGGAATAGCCGCCGCATGTCTAGAGTCAGCGAAACCGCCTGCCATACAGCCAAAACCATTTTGAGGGGCTTAATTATCTGGTTTTGCAAACGCAAGGGAGTTATGTGTTATAGTTTAAACCCAACATGAAAAGGTACATCCGTACAAAGAACCAATTAGTAGATGAATAGTGATGTAGGATTAGTATAGAATCGTACAGTAGCGTGTGTTCCCCTAAGTGACTGAGAAAACAGTAACTTGCATCATCAGCAAAGAAGGCATTTGAATTTTAGCTGCAGGATGCCACACATATCTCGATAGGTGGTATAGGTAGGAGAACTAGATGAACAGAAAAATTCCAAGAAGCCTTATCACAGGCGCTTGTTAATTATTTTTTAGAGCAACACCCCATCACCCTCCTATGTATCATGTTTGTGACGCTAACCTCCTAACTTTAAACTGGGGCATTTAACTCCTACAAGTATTAGATACCAGGCAAATTACCCCCTCAAGCCGTTGTTAGCGGTATTTGGCAGCTGTTTTGCTTACGTGGACAATGGTTTAGCCAGCTAGGATGGAAAGATGGTTCAGCGGTCAGTCCAAATCCCATTCTCTCACTCGCAATTGTGGCTGCCTGTCACCACTGCCCGCCCCTCGCTGCCAGCTCAGTCCAAAAGACTCCCGCCCGCCTCTCGTCGCCGGCACTGCCCGCCCGCCGCTCATACCCACGTACCTTGCCTCCTTGTCACCGGAGCATCCACGGCATAATTCGTGCTCCCGCCGCCGCATGCCCCTGTTGGCCGCCGTCGCTGTGTGTCCCTGGACTTGCAGCTGCTTGAGCTAAAAAAATAGTTTGCTACTTGCAACTAAATCTAACATAGCAATCAGCAACCTCAAACATCTTCACTATCAGCTTACAAACATTCTGTATGCCAAGATACCTGCACACATTGATGCGTACTAAAATTTCAGAAGAAAAGCATGGCGTTGAGCATAGAGAAAATGCTCAACAACATTCTGATCGAGATGAGAGAAGAAACTGCAGGGCAGCATGTTCAGTACACATTAGCAATTGCAGAGCAGCATGATCGGCAATCAAAAAATGCAGAGCAGCATGTGCAGTACATAGTAGCAAGTTCATATCAGCAATTAGAACGTATGGCAGTAGGATCAATACACGATAGCAAGAGCAGAGCACGGAATTGAAACAGAGAATGCATAGCAAGGAAAACCAATGAAATTGCCAATTGTGAGGACATCAATTAGAAACAAAAATGAATAGGGAGCACATCGTCTGATTGTTGATCAGAAATGAGTGGTCCTCTGCGCCGTTGCAGCTCTCGCTGCTTCTTCTCTGCGACGACGGCCCGCAGCCGCCGGCGACTGGTGTAGCATGGGCATCTTCGTCGTGGTCGCAGCGGAGCGGGAGGACGTCCGCGGCCGCCGGAGCAAGGCGAGGAAGCAGAGCAGGGAGGTGGACAGGGGCGGCTGGCCTCCGCTAGTTCGCTGCCGGCGGCGCGAGGTGAGGAAGCAGAGTAGAGGAGGCGATGCCATGCTGTGGTCAATGAGTTAGTTCGGTCGGACCAGGGGGTCATTTACTCTGTTCGATGACACCCTGGAATAGCCGCCGCATGTCTAGGTCAGCGAAACCGCCTGCCATACAGCCAAAACCATTTTGAGGGGCTTAATTATCTGGTTTTGCAAACATAGGGAGTTATGTGTTATAGTTTAAACATAGGGGGTTCTTCGTCCGAAACCTGAAAGATAGGCGGTTATATGGACTTCTTTCATTATCAAATGTTTCTTAAAGAAGACAAATCACTGATAAAACAAAACAATAAGAATCCAAAGGTTGTGAGTCCAGTTGGCACCCACGTCCGAACAGGTCACTTCCTCAACTCAAATGCGTGGACGCACCGCTCGGCAGGTACACATTGATACGTCGGAAACGTATCTATAATTTTTTATGCTCCATGTTTGTTTACTATCTACTTTGTTTTGCTTTGTCTATACTTTGAGGTGTTTTTATATCTTTTCTGGAACTAACCTATTAACAAGTTGCCACAAAGGCGGTTACTGCTTTGTTACGCTTTTGGTTCGAAAGGCGTAAAATCAATATTCTCGAATTATGCAGGACAAAAGCCAAAGTAAATATTTTACTGCGGCCACGAAGTCCATAGGAGAGACAGACAGGAACCAGGCCACACCACACCCTAGGCGTGGTGGCCCACCCCGCCTGGTAGGGTGTGGGCCCCTGCCACCTCCCACCTCGCCTAAAAAGAAGTCCCCGATGCGAAACCCTAGACACCGATCAAAACTCCACGAACCTTCTCGTAGCCATGCCGCCATGGTCCCTAGATCGGGGATCTCAAGTTCTTCCGCACTCGGAGGGGGGAAATCATCCCGAGGCCTTCTTCTCCTAAGATGAAGCGTCGAGTTCCACCTTGGACTACGGGTCCATGTAGTAGCTAGATGGTTGTATCTCCTCCTTGTGATTTCATGTATAGATCTTGTGAGCTTCGTTCATGATCAAGATCTAATCTATTTGTAATCATGCATGTTGTGTTTGCGGGGATCCGATGAATATTGAGATTACTATGTGAAAGTGCAATGGACGTCGCCTAGAGGGGGGGGGTGAATAGACTTTTAAAAATATTACGGTTTAGGCTCAAATAAATGTGGAATAAAACTAACGTTTAATTTATAGAGCACAAAACCTAACCACTAGGTTCACCTAAGTGCACCAACCACCTATGCTAAGCAATACAAGCAACAAGGTGATAGCAAGATATAATACTTCAAGCACGATGGCTATCACAAAGTAAAGTGCATAAGTAAAGGGCTCGGTTGAGAGATAACCGATGGACGCGGAGACAAAGATTTGTTTCCCGAAGTTCACTTTAAAAGAATCTACGTCTCCGTTGAAGAGGTGCGATGGTGCAATGCTCTCCGAACGCCACAAATGACTCACCTCGAGGTGTGGTGGATCGATGCTCACCCAACGCCCACAAGGCCTCACCCCGGATGCGGAAGCACGGAACTCACCGATGCCACAAAAGGCTCACCCTATTCTCCCGAGTGCGCACCACAAAAGGCGGGCACTCTCTCCACTATGGGATGCTTGAGGGCGGTCACCGAACCCGTACAAGATTGGGGCTAACTCCACAACTCAATTGGAGGCTCCCAACAACAAAGCCATAAAAGGCTACAATGACACAAAGGCCAACAAAGACACAAGAGGCTACAAGACCACAAAAGGTCAACAAGACCATAAAAGGTCAACAATCCAACCACACAATCGTCTAGGGTTCCAAGAATCCAAGAGTAACAAGCCCATAAGCTTGTACTCGCCGAATCTCCGAGGAGAAATCAAACCTATGCAACAAATTCAAGGGCAAGTCCTTCACTCCCAAATTCCAACAAAGCTATAAAAGCTATTGGGGGAATAAGGGAGGAAGAACAAAAGAGAACACAAAACTCTCCAAGATCTAGATCCCAAGGATTTCTTCACAAAGAAGGGATTTGGTTTGGTGGGATTGTAGATCTAGATCTCCTCTCACTTTTCCCTCAAAAAGATGCAAGAATCATGGGAGGTTGGGGGAGTAATAAATCTCAAATAGGTCAACAATGGTGGGCAAAAACGAGCTCAAAAGATGGGAAACCATTGGGGAAGAAGCCCCCCTTAAATAGGACAAGGAAAAACTGACCGTTTGGGCCAGATTCGCGCACCACCGGAACTTCCGCCCCCCCACAGGCACTTCCGGTAAATAGGAATGCAAGATACAAAAGAAAACAAACGTTCACCGTAACTTGGGTCGGAACTTCCGCTCAAGCAAAAACGCAGGATATCATTGCACGAAAACTTCAATAACTTTTGATTCCGGACTCCGTTTTTGATGATCTTGGGCTTGTTTTGAAGAGAACAAAAATCTCTACAAGATTATGAAAAGAAACATCATATTCAAGCATGGAAGTATAAAACCAAATTTATAAAGGTATGACCTCTCTAGAAGCGATGAGCCGGTAAAACCTCCAAAACCCAAAACACAAGAAGTTGAGCTTGGAAACTCCGATTGGGATGAAACCAATTTTGTTGGTAAGATAAAACCAAGTAGAACCCAACAAAATGTTAAATATTGGATACAACCAAGGGATAAAATATCAAGTATATATGTGAGATATCTCCTGTCAACACCCGGATTTTTCAATCCTAGATGCCTGTTATGCCATACATCGCAATCCTAGGATTACCATTTTTGCGAGACATAACAGAACTGGATACCATAGTACATCATCCATTACAACGATACATAAGTTCTTACACAAATGGGGATCTTATAATCCAGTTCTTAATACAACGTCAAGCAGCGGAATACGTAATAACAACGGCAGCGTAGGCGAAGCTCCATCTTCAGGGTCACAGGCAATGCTGACGATGGGAGATGATCCTAGTTGTCGTAACCTTCCTGGGGTCCATCCTCCAGGTACTCCTTTTCATAGTCTGGCCATGGGAATAGCCAGGGACAAAGCCATGAGTACTCTTTAAGTACTCGCAAACTAATACTAACAGGTAAGGGGTTTTTGGATAATAGGACACTAGGCTCTAGGGTTGTTTTGCAAAAAGCCAGGTTTATCTCTACTAAGTTCCAAAGCTAGTCACAATTTTATAACTCCAAAAAAAAGGGATCTTGTAGTTCAGGTCACAACTCTGTTGTGGTCAAGTCAAAGTTTCAATTCATTTCACAAGTCATTTTGAAAAGTCTGACAGGGGAACAGTATGGCCACTCCAACTGTCCATAACCGCGGACGCGGCTATTCGAATAGTTTGACACTCTGCAGAGATTGTATACTTTCACCACAACATTCGATACATCCGTCAGGAACAAATCCTGAATTCACCATACTCGATGTCACGGATAATCAATCCTAACCTTTCAATTACATGCCCTAGTATAAGCACCTCTCTGTGAGTTTGGCCTCCCAACCATGACTCACCTGTCATCTTGGGTCTTTGCATTGTGGACAATCTTCACAAGGTAGCCTCAGCTCAGACCTTGGCCGTGAGGGAACTAATACTAAGGGATATAAGTTTTCAGTCAAGCCCTACCCAATCTTCGGGTATTGTGGTTGTACGATAAATTTGGAATTGTATCGCATCCAGACAACCATCAGTTTTATAAAGAGCTCAGGCTCATGCCTCAACATTTTCATCACCAAAATCATCCGGTGTTTTTGGAAACACATGTCCAAAACATTTCAATAGAATGATCCATCATTCCAAGGTTCTCATAACCGTTTCTCCACCAAGTATTCCCATCTAAAAGTTGATCAAGTTTTATGCTTAGCACTAGCATCTATAAGTGGGGGTAGGCACTAATGAGGGGTGGTGGACTAGTGGAGTTTCAACTAAGTACAACCTTATGTCTCAGGCTATCAAGGTTTATAACTTAGGCCAAATTTTATGCTCTTTATGCAACCTTCACACAACTGTCTAGTATCTACCAAACTCTTAGGTAGACTCTAAGTAAGCTTTGATAAAGAAATAAAGTAAGCAGCTGGCACATAAAACTAGGATTTGGTTTATCAAGTGGGTATGATCACATATGCTTAAGACATATAATAGTCATATCACAAGTATGGGTTTGTGGCATCAGTAGGGTATCTTGCAAGGGTTAGCTTGCATCAATATCAGTATAAGCTTGCAAGTATGGGCTTGCACATTCAACTAGTAGTATTAGGCTTGCATCAGTGTCAATATAAGCTTGCCTTATGAAGCGATGGTTGAAGTTCTCCTCGGCTTCCTCTTCGTAGTATCCTCCTTCCTCCTCGTATCCTTGGTCGGTACTAGCGTCTATGAATAAATACGGGGTACACAATCACCAAACAATACTTAACTACTTGCAATCATCACACACAAGGGTCCTATAGATGATCTAGCATCATCTCTAACATTACAAGGTTAAGGCTTGGTTTAAATCTTTTTATTTTTAAAAAAGTAATTTCTACTCATTGAAAAACTAATTAAGATTTAATATTCTCCAAACTAAACATGGAATCACGTTGACACATGTCATCACCACATATTGTAGTCCATGGGAATGTGATTTAAAGTGGTGTCACAATTTAATAAGGTTTTACCCTTTTATTTTAATTAATTAAAGTGGCTAGAAATTCTTATGGAGCATTCTTTTATTACTTGAGCAATATTTCTGCAAGTAAACCTATATATTTTTATATATTCTGAAAGGTATGGTTAAATGTGATTTTTGAGAGTTGGAATCAACTCAAAAGCTATTATGGTTTAAATTTGAAAAATGTTTGAATGCAGAAAAGCTTCTGCCTTGTTATTTTTACCAAGGGTTATCTATAGATCCAAATGACTTCAATCCAACGGGCTTGGATTCAGCATTCACAGACCTTTCCAACAAAATTGGTTTCATTCAAATTGGTGCACTGAATCGATCTGGGTTGATTTTTGAAGTTGGGTACAGAAGTGTGTTTGAATTGAAATAGAAAAAGGTTTAATTTGAATAAGCTGGCAAGGGAAAATCTAACGGGCCGGCCTGCTAAGCACAGTGCTCCCGCGGGCTGCTTAAGTGGGTGTCCCCACTCGTCAGTGACACGGGGCTGGGCGAAGTGGTATGGGCCAACGTGGATCGTTCGATCTAGTTCTAATCTAACGGCTGGGAGTCATCGTCGACGCGAGACAACTCCGGCGAGAACGAAACCTAGTGCGGCCAGTGAGGGTCGCTGGGGGCTCACCGGGTCTTGGCGAGTCGTCGAGGCGAACGACAAAGTCGACGACGGTGAACTTCAGGGTGGTCGCGGCAGCTCACGGCTCAATCGCTGGCTCCTTTCTTCTCCCGGCGGCATGCTCCAGTGAAATTCGGCGGTGGTGCTCGCTTGCTCGGAACGGTGTGCACGATCGGTGAGGAGAGGAGTGAGATGGTGTGAAGAATTCGATGGGGTGACCTCTATTTATAGTCGGCGAGGACCGTCGGGCAAGACGGTGAGCTCGCTGGGGCGACGTTACTGGTGACTAATGGCATGGGCACGGTAGGGGACGGTGCTGTGGCTCCTGGCGATGCTCAACGACATGGTCGCGAGGCATGGGGCGGTGTGGTTTGGTCTGGAACGGCCGGTGCTCTGCGCGGCAGAGGCGGCGTCTTCGACGGCGGGCGGTGGCTGTGCGGCACGAGGCGGCAAATGGGGATGTCTGGCAGTCTCCTGGGTTAATGGCGATCGTGTGTGCACGCGGCAAGGGCGGCGCGCGGTGTGTGGGTGATGGTCGAGGGTGGCGCTCTGGCGCACGCTCGGCATGGTCTGGGTGCGGCTTGTGCGCGTGGTCCACTGCTTGGCAACGCTATGCTAGGGACGGTGAGTGGCGGTGGGCGGTGCTGCCTCCTAGACAAGGTTGACACGGCTAGTTCTTCCTCTAGCTTGCTGTCCACAATGGGGTGACATTGGGGTGCTCATTTCACCATTAATGGCAATGGCAAGCTCAGGGTTCTAGTGTTGGGCTAAACTTTCTAGATGATCTCGAGGTGTGTGAGCTAACTAGGGAACAAGTTAGGCAAGAATCACTGCACACTATAGTGTTTGATGTTTTGTTTGATTTGTGTCTGCAACCTGTTTGATGAAATGGCCGCATGAAATCAAGTTTTGAATTTTGAAATGATTTTTGGTGGGTTTGCTAGATTGGTGCTGGTGAGTCTGCAGATGCTTGGGTTTTGAAAGTTGAGCTTGTTTGAGTGGGTTTTGAAAAAGTGGGATCTTCCCATATGAAGAAGATTCAATTTTGAATTGTCATTTAAACTATGCATTTGAAAGTTTCTGGATGATCACAAAGTGGGCCTTGATACTCTGTTATGAGTACATTCAAGGGGTGCAAAGATCCAGAAAAGTTTCTGTTAGGTTCTGAAAGTTTGAGACAGCCAAAGTAGGCATGGGAGTTAAATTGGCCAAAATGACCATTCCCTTAATATATTTGTTTTGATTTACTTGTCTTTAGGAAAAGTGTGGGAAATGTTTTAGATGATGTTTATTTCACCTAAGAAACATTTTACAAGCAATAGTTCACACAAACAAAGTGGTTTTAAAGAAATTCAAAATCCATGCATACACATATGCATGCATTCATGAGTTTAGTTAGAAAAGTTTTTGTTAACCCTAATCTTGATGATTAGTGTTTGATGATCTAAGTTTAGTATTTTTGGGATGTTACAAACCTTCCCCCCTTAAACAAAATCTCGTCCCGAGATTTGAAAAAGGACGAAAAGATTACCTAGGATTTGAAGAGATCGGGAAATTCCGTCCTGATGTGATCTTCGCGCTCCCATGTAGCTTCCTCTTCTGTGTGGTTGCTCCACTGAATCTTGAGAAACTTGATGCTTCGGGTTCGGGTAGTTCGAAAAGCTTCTTCCAAAATGCGGATGGGTACTTCGGGATAGGTCAGGTCATCGTTAATCTCTATGGTCTGGTGATCGATATTCTTGAACACTTCGGTCTTCTCAGGGACTTCGAGACATTTGCGAAGTAATGAGATATGGAACACATTATGCACAGCTGACATCTCTTCAGGTAGTTCCAGTTGATAAGATACTTCTCCTCAACGGTTCAAAATTTTGAAGGGTCCGATATGTCTAGGGGCTAACTTTCCTTTGAGTTGGAAACGCTGCATTCCCTTCAATGGCGACACTTTCAGATAAACAAAATCTCCGATGTTGAAGGCGAGGTCTCGACGTCTCTTGTCGGCATAACTCTTCTGTCGGGATTGGGCGGTCTTGAGATGCTCACGAATCTTGTGAACCTTCTCTTCTGCTTCTCGTAGGATGTCGGGTCCGAAGATCTGACTCTCTCCTACTTTCGACCAGTTCAAAGGGGTGTGACACTTTCTTCCGTACATGAATTCAAATGGGGCCATTTGCAAACTGGCTTGATAACTATTGTTGTATGAAAATTCTGCAAAAGGCAGACAGTCTTCCCACTTGGATCCATATTCTAGCACACATGCTCTAAGCATATCTTCGAGTATTTGGTTTACTCGCTCCGTTTGTCCATCGGTCTGAGGGTGATACACGGTACTGAAATCTAGGCGGGTTCCTAAACCTTCTTGGAATTTCTTCCAGAATCTCGAGGTAAACTGAGTTCCTCGATCCGATACTATGTTCTCGGGGACTCCGTGCAAACTAACTATTCTAGCGATGTACAACTCCGCTAGCTTTGAACTTTGATATGTGGTTTTGACGGGCAAGAAATGGGCGACTTTGGACAATCTGTCCACTATGACCCAGATAGAGTCATTTCCCCTACTAGAAGTAGGTAGTCCAGTGATAAAGTCCATTCCTACAGAATCCCATTTCCATTCTGGAATTTGCAAAGGTTGCAACAATCCAGCGGGTCTTTGATGTCCTGCCTTGACTCGCTGACATATATCACACTTGGTGATATAGATTCCGATTTCTCTCTTCATCTTATGCCACCAAAATTGCTCTTTCAAATCTTGATACATCTTCGTTCCTCCGGGATGGATAGAATAAAGAGTATCATGAGCCTCCTTCAAGATAACTTATTTCAACTCTGAATCTGCTGGTACACAAAGGCGTCCTTTGTACCACAGAACTCGTTCTTCGTCCTCGGTGAATCCGGGTACTTTGCCTGTACCGATACGATGCTTGATTCCGTCGATACTAGCATTTACCTTCTGCGCTTCTTTAATCTGACTGATCAAAGTGGGCTGAAGTTCTATGCTAGCCAAAAATCCTTCACTTACTAATTCTATTCAAAAATCTTCCATCTCCTTGTGCAGACTTGGTTGCTCCTTCAAAATCATGGAGTTCAAGCGGCACGGCAATCTGCTAAGGGCATCGGCTACCACGTTGGCTTTACCAGGGTGATAGTGAATGTCCAGGTCATAATCCTTGATTAGCTCAATCCATCTTCTCTGCCTCATATTTAGCTCCTTCTAAGTGAATACGTACTTTAGGCTCTTGTGATCCGAATAAATCTCACAACGATTTCCCATCAGGTAATGTCTCCATGTCTTCAGGGCTAGAACTACGGCTGCGAGTTCGAGGTCATGGGTTGGGTAGTTTTGCTCATGTTGCTTCAATTGTCGAGATAGATAAGATATAACTTTGCCTTCTTGCATTAGCACACATCCGAGACCAATCTTGGATGCGTCACAATACACATCGAAGGGCTTCATGATATCCGGCATGATTAAGATGGGGGCTGATATCAATCTCCTCTTGAGTTCTTGAAAACTCACTTCACACTTGTCTGTCCATTCAAACTTCTTGTCCTTCTTCAGCAATTGGGTCATGGGTCGGGCGATACTCGAGAATCCTTCTACGAATTTGCGGTAATATCCCGCCAATCCGAGAAAAGCACGAACTTGGGTTTGAGTGGTTGGGGCTTGCCAATCTTCTACGTCCTTCACTTTGGCAGGGTCAACGGCAATTCCTCCGGCTGATACAATGTGACCGAGGAATCCTACCTCCTGTAACCAGAATTCACATTTGCTAAACTTTGCATACAACTGATGCTCTCTAAGGGTTCCAAGAATGGTCCTTAGGTATAGCTCATGTTCTTCTTCTGATTTGGAATAAATCAGAATGTCATTGATGAAAACAACGACAAACTTATCCAGGAAGTCCATAAAAATCTTATTCATGAGATTCATGAAATAAGCGGGGGCATTGGTTAATCCAAAAGACATGACTGTATACTCGTACAATCCATATCTGGTGGTAAAGGCGGTCTTTGAAATATCCTCTGCATTTAATTTGAGTTGATGATAACCAGTTCTAAGATCAATCTTAGAAAACACACAGGCACCGGTCAACCGATCAAACAAATCCTCTATCTTGGGCAAGGGTACTTGTTCTTGATGGTGACATCATTCAACTTCGATAATCAGTACACAAACGGTTACCTCCATCTTTCTTGTCCACAAATAAGACAGGTGATCTCTGGTGGTGACGACTTGGTTGAATTAGTCCAATTTCTAACATGGAATCCAGTTGCTTCTTGATTCTTCTAACTCCGATGGGTTCATACTATAGGGTCTCGGGCTATGGGTCCTGCTCGGGATGAGTTCAATGATAAACTCGATATCCCGATCTGGGGGCATACCAGGCAAAACATCTGGAAATACATCGGGGTATTCACAGACTATCCGGACTTGGTCAATGGTAGGTTGGGCTACACTCTTGTTACACTTGAATTGGCGAGGTAAGGTTTCAGTTATATGCTCGACTGATATTCGGTGAGATTGGTCATGGTGATGGCTTTCTTGTACGATCAATCAATCCCTTATGTTTGGACATCCAATCCATTCCTAGTACTACTTCCAAACCTTTAGTTCCGAGTACTATTAGATTAGCATAAAAATCTATGCCATGGATTCGGATAGGGACGGCTTTGCAAATTTGCCTAGCCTTGGTGGTTGATCCGGGGATTTGCACAATCATCACATGCTTCAATTTGGTTGGTTGAATTTTACTAGTGCATGCAAATTCTTCGGTGACAAATGAATGCGATGCACCAGAGTCAAACAACACTCTTGCAAGTACTGAATTAACAGAAAACATACCCAGCACGACGTCTAGCGCTTCCTGAGCTTCTTCAGCATGCATGAGAAAAAGACGGCCATTGCGGTTGAGCGAATTCCCTGGGGAAAATCTCCTTCCTGGCTGAACACGACGCTGTTGCTGAGTTGGGGCATTGGCATTGGGTGCTGTAGCATTCTTCTTGTTGGGGAACTCGTTGGAATAGTGGCCTTTATTTCCATAGTCATAACAGGTCACTTGTGACTTGTCCTTGGCTGCGACAGGCACAACATTGCTTCCAGTCCTCGGGGCAGTGTTGGGGTTGGCGGTAGCATTGTTGGGGTTAAACTTGGGTAGGGCACGGGTGAAATTGCTATAGTTGCCGGGGTTGTTGTGATTTCCTCCGGGTCTAGGGTTTCCACGGTTGGGGTAGGTCGGACGGGTCATAGGGGGTCTATTGGTTCTTGGGGCAAATCCTGGAGATGGGTTGGGGCGATACTTTGGGGTCTGATGGGTTCCTGGTTGATGCATCATGCGGCGCCAGGTTCTCATTGGCCTGGTTGATCTTTCCTTCCATCTGGATGGCTGAATCGACAAGGGCTTCAATATCAGCAAAGGGGATATTGACTAACACCGTCTGCATCTCGTCATGCAGACCATTTAGGAATCTTTCTTTCTTCTTGGCTTCGGTGTCTATCTTGTCCGAGGCATACCTAGCTAATGACAAAAATTTGTCACGGTATTCCACTACAGTCATCCTCCCTTGCTTCAGCTCTCTGAACTCGTCTCTCATTCTCTTGATCAAACCTGGTGGCACATGGGTTCTACTAAACTTGACCTTGAATTCCTCCCAGGTCATCATCTGGCCTCCGGTCATGGCACGAACACTGTTCCACCATGCCCTGGCATCTCCGGCTAAATAATGGGTGGCGAACAGGACTTTCTCGTTGGCTTCCACTCCGGCGACTTCTAGGTTGTTTTCCATGGTTTGCAGCCAATCATCGGCATCTAGGGGTTCTTCTGACTTGGTGAAAACGGGTGGGTTAGTATTCTGAAAATTCTTGAGCTTAGATCCATGGTTGTCCTGATTTCCGTGGCCTTGGTTGTTGTGGGCTAGCTGGGTGATCTGTTGCAGAGTGGCTAGGTTGGCTTGACGTTCCGCTCTTTCATCTTCGCGGTCAGAGGTCAACATCTGCAGAATCTGCAACATCGGATCCGGGGCTGAACCACTTCCTCCACGTGGCATCTGAAGATTTAGATAAATCGTGAGAAAAGAGGGAATTTTTCTAAGGTTTGGGGTCTTTGAAAAGTTTTAAAGGTTTGACTCAGATTTTTCTAGCAACTTGCTTTTTCATTCATTCATTCATAGCACACAGTATAACACACACCACAACAAGGAAAAACAGATGGTTTTAAGAACCATTCTGAAATCTACGATACAGTGGGACCGACTACTACTCACTATGCTAGTGCTCAGTGTTACTACTCCTCGGAGTCTGTGGCTTCATCATCTTCATTATCATCGATGAAGGCGAAATCATCCTCATCGGTGAAGAAGTCCATGGCCTGATCCTCCAGAAAATTATCGTCATCGCTGAGATAAGAGTAAGGGTCTCCACGAAGATCCTCTCCGGCATTCTCCCTTTCCTCCAACTCCATGTCCCTCTCGTGGATGGTCTCCTCCAGAGATGAGATGCGGTGGCGAAGACGGGCAATAATGCGCTCCTTCTTGTCGAGTTGACGACGACGAGACTTGCGATCCTTTGCTAGCATGGCTATGGTCTGATCCTTCGTCTTGATGATGGCAGACTTGTGGTTGCAATAGTCACGGCAGTTGTCCAACTCCTGCTGATGATCATACATCATGAAGCTAAGGTGGTCCAATTGAGTCTTCAGTTCAGGGTGGTATGGGGCTTCCAGTGGTTGTCCAATTGCATCACGCCTTGGGAAAAACTCAAAGCGGGTTCCCTTGATCTGATTGATGCTCTGCCACACAGACGGGAGAGAGATTCCTGCATTGCTCTAGCAAGTCCATCGAGCCAGTTGTTCTCTCTTAAGGTAAACTGAATTCCTTCCGCAGTGGGAGGTTCAATCTTTCCTCGGAGACTTGCAACAATTAGCCACTGCAGATCTTCTCCTCCTTGATCATTGAGCTGAGCTCCGAAGAACTCAAAAGTGCGGACGCTCGAAGTTCAAAGCTGATCCGCATCCTCTCAGAGATAAGGTCTCCTCCATTCCCCAACTGATAAAACTTGCTGTACTTCACGTCCATCTATAAAAATAGAGGATGATTAGATTAGCAGAGTGATCAAGTGTGTCAAAATTTTATGTATTTTGCAAGAGTTTTTGAGGAACATGAATTTTTATGAAAGAATCAAAGGGATAAGAATGAGAATAAGTTTTTGTAAATATTTGTTTTTCTTTGGTTTTGAAACTAAGTTTTTGGTTCGACGTCCAGTCTAACTAGGGTCTCCTACGGTCAGGATGGCTCTGATACCAATTTGTCAACACCCGGATTTTTCAATCCTAGATGCCTGTTATGCAATACATCGCAATCCCAGGATTACCATTTTTGCGAGACATAACAGAATTGGATACCATAGTACATCATCCATTACAACGATACATAAGTTCCTACACAAATAGGGATCTCATGATCCAGTTCTTAATACAACATCAAGCAGCGGAATACGTAATAACAACGGCAGCGTAGGCGAAGCTCCATCTTCAGGGTCACAGGCAATGCTAACGATGGGAGATGATCCTAGTTGTCGTAACCTTCCTGGGGTCCATCCTCCAGGTACTCCTTTTCATAGTCTGGCCATGGGAATAGCCAGGGACAAAGCCATGAGTACTCTTTAAGTACTCGCAAACTAATACTAACAGGTAAGGGGTTTTTGGATAATAGGACACTAGGCTCTAGGGTTGTTTTGCAAAAAGCCAGGTTTATCTCTACTAAGTTCCAAAGCTAGTCACAATTTTATAACTCCAAAAAAAAGGGATCTTGTAGTTCAGGTCACAACTCTGTTGTGGTCAAGTCAAAGTCTCAATTCATTTCACAAGTCATTTTGAAAAGTCTGATGGGGGAACAGTATGACCACTCCAACTGTCCATAACCGCGGACGCGGCTATTCGAATAGTTTGACACTCTGCAGAGATTGTACACTTTCACCACAACATTCGATACATCCGTCAGGAACAAATCCTGAATTCACCATACTCGGTATACGGATAATCAATCCTAACCTTTCAATTACACGCCCTAGTATAAGCACCTATCATGTGAGTTTGGCCTCCCAACCATGACTCACTGTCATCTTGGGTACTGCATAGGTGGACAATCTTCACAAGGTAGCCTTAGCTCAGACCTTGGCCGTGAGGGAACTAATACTAAGGGATATAAGTTTCCAGTCAAGCCCTACCCAATCTTCGGGTATTGTGGTTGTACGATAAAATTGGAATGGTATCGCATCCAGACAACCATCAGTTTTATAAAGGGCTCAGGCTCATGCCTCAACATTTTCATCACCAAAATCATCCGGTGTTTTCGGAAACACATGTCCAAAACATTTCAATAGAATGATCCATCATTCCAAGGTTTTCATAACCGTTTCTCCACCAAGTATTCCCATCTAAAAGTTGATCAAGTTTTATGCTTAGCACTAGCATCTATAAGTGGGGGTAGGCACTAATGAGGGGTGGTGGACTAGTGGAGTTTCAACTAAGTACAACCTTATGTCTCAGGCTATCAAGGTTTCTAACTTAGGCCAAATTTTATGCTCTTTATGCAACCTTCACACAACTGTCTAGTATCTACCAAACTCTTAGGTAGACTCTAAGTAAGCTTTGATAAAGAAATAAAGTAAGCAGCTGGCACATAAAACTAGGATTTGGTTTATCAAGTGGGTATGATCACATATGCTTAAGGCATATAGTAGTCATATCACAAGTATGGGTTTGTGGCATCAGTAGGGTATCTTGCAAGGGTTAGCTTGCATCAATATCAGTATAAGCTTGCAAGTATGGGCTTGCACATTCAACTAGTAGTATTAGGCTTGCATCAGTGTCAATATAAGCTTGCCTTGTGCAGAGCAGTGGTTGAAGTTCTCCTCGGCTTCCTCTTCGTAGTATCCTCCTTCCTCCTCGTATCCTTGGTCGGTACTAGCGTCTATGAATAAATACGGGGTACACAATTACCAAACAATACTTAACTACTTGCAATCATCGCACACAAGGGTCCTATAGATGATCTAGCATCATCTCTAACATTACAAGGTTAAGGCTTGGTTTAAATCTTTTTATTTTTAGAAAAGTAATTTCTACTCATTGAAAAACTACTTAAGATTTAATATTCTCCAAACTAAACATGGGATCATGTTGACACATGTCATCACCACATATTTTAGTCCATGGGAATGTGATTTAAAGTGGTGTCACAATTTAATAAGGTTTTACCCTTTTATTTTAATTAATTAAAGTGGCTAGAAATGCTTATGGAGCATTCTTTTATTAATTGAGCAATATTTCTGCAAGTAAACCTATATATTTTTATGTATTCTGAAAGGTATGGTTAAATGTGATTTTTGAGAGTTGGAATCAACTCAAAAGCTATTATGGTTTAAATTTGAAAAATGTTTGAATGCAGAAAAGCTTCTGCCTTGTTATTTTTACCAAGGGTTATCTATAGATCCAAATGACTTGAATCCAACGGGCTTGGATTCAACATTCACAGACCTTTCCAAAAAAATTGGTTTCATTCAAATTGGTGCACTGAATCGATCTAGGTTGATTTTTGAAGTTGGGTACAGAAGTGTGTTTGAATTGAAATAGAAAAAGGTTTAATTTGAATAACTGGGCTGCGCGGGAAAATCTAACGGGCCGGCCTGCTAAGCGCAGTGCTCCCGCGGGCTGCTTAAGTGGGTGCCCCACTCGTCAGTGACACGGGGCTGGGCGAAGCGGTATGGGGCAAGGTGGATCGTTCGATCTAGTTCTAATCTAACGGCTGGGAGTCATCGTCGACGCGAGACAACTCCGGCGAGAACGAAACCTAGCGCGGCCAGTGAGGGTCGCTGGGGGCTCACCGGGGTACTGGCGAGGGTCGGCGGTGAGGCGGCGAAAGTCGACGGCAACGAATCGGGGGTGGTCGCGGCAGCTCCTAGGGCGGCTCCAGTCGCTGGCTCCTTTCTTCTCCGGCAGCGGCATGATCCAGTGAAATTCCGGCGAGGTGGTGCTCGCCTTGCTCCGGGAACGGTGTGGCACGATCAGTGAGGAGAGGGGAGTGAGATGGTGTGAAGAATTCGTGCGAGGGTGGCCTCTATTTATAGTCGAGCAAGGTGACCGTCGGGGCGCACGGTGAGCTCGTCGGGGGCGACGTTACAGGCGGCTAATGGCATGGGCACGGGTAGGGGACGGTGCTGTGTCTCCTGGCGATGCTCAACGACATGGTCGCGAGGCATGGGGCGGTGTGGTTTGGTCTGGAACGGCCGGTGCTCTGCGCGGCAGAGGCGGCGTCTTCGACGGCGGGCGGTGGCTGTGCGGCACGGGGCGGCAAATGGGGATGTCTGGCGGTCTCCTCGGTTGATGGCGATCGTGTGTGCACGCGGCAAGGGTGGCGCGCGGTCTGTGGGTGATGGTCGAGGGTGGCGCTCTGGTGCACGCTCGGCATGGTCTAGGCGCGGCTTGTGCGCGTGGTCCAGTGCTTGGCAACGCTTGCGGCTGGGACAGTGAGTGGCGGTGGACGGTGGGCTGCCTCCTAGACAAGGTTGGCACAGCTAGTTCTTCCTCTAGCTTGCTGTCCACAATGGGGTGACATTGGGGTGCTCGGTTGTTCACCATTAATGGCAATGGCAAGCTCACACGGGTGCTAGTGTTGGGCTAAACTTTCTAGATGATCTACTGAGCTGTGTGTGAGCTAACTAGGGAACAAGTTAGGCAAGAATCACTGCACACTATAGTGTTTGATGTTTTGTTTGATTTGTGTCTGCAACCTGTTTGATGAAATGGCCGCATGAAATCAAGTTTTGAATTTGAAATGATTTTTGGTGGGTTTGCTAGATTGGTGTTGGTGAGTCTGCAGATGCTTGGGTTTTGAAAGTTGAGCTTGTTTGAGTGGGTTTTGAAAAAGTGGGATCTTCCCATATGAAGAAGATTCAATTTTGAATTGTCATTTAAACTATGCATTTGAAAGTTTCTGGATGATCACAAAGTTGTCCTTGATACTCTGTTATGAGTACATTCAAGGGGTGCAAATATCCAGAAAAGTTTCTGTTAGGTTCTGAAAGTTTGAGATAGCCAAAGTAGGCATGGGAGTTAAATTGGCCAAAATGACCATTCCCTTAATATATTTGTTTTGATTTACTTGTCTTTAGGAAAAGTGTGGGAAATGTTTTAGATGATGTTTATTTCACCTAAGAAACATTTTACAAGCAATGGTTCACACAAACAAAGTGGTTTTAAAGAAATTCAAAATCCATGCATACACATATGCATGCATTCATGAGTTTAGTTAGAAAAGTTTTTGTTAACCCTAATCTTGATGATTAGTGTTTGATGATCTAAGTTTGGTATTTTTGGGATGTTACATCTCCTAAGGTGTGGAGCCGAAAAAACCCACACGATCAAGAATGCAATAAGATATACAAGGAAAATCCTTATTTGATGAACTAGAGATTGTTATGATGATAACCACAATCTCCAGATCCTCTCATGGAGAAAAACCAAATAACAATCAAGAAATATGATGCTATGAATGCAAAGGTTTAAGCTCTCTCCGAACGATGCGATCGAGACACCCGCTTAAGAGCCCCTCTTGATAGTACGACTATCTATCCTAAACCCGGTCTCCCAACAACACGAGACCGGCAAAAAGAGAAGCCCTATCAAGATCATACCTTTGCCTTGAGCAATCCACTTGAACTTGATGTAGACCGTCTTGTTCTTCTCAAGTGGGAACACCTTTCTTGATTGCTCTAGCTTGATGAAGATGAGGACTTGCAAATTGCTCCCCCATAGTCCATGAGGAAACTTCTTCTTTGAACTTGTCTTCATCACTCCATGATCACGAGGATGGCAAGATCCAAGCATGAGGTCTTCTAGAGATGGCGCATCTTGAGCTTTCCCTTCTTCATCCCTTCTTGAGGTTGATCCATCTTTATGCAACTCTTTGCACTTGTCTTGATAAACCTTCAAGCTCCTTCTTTCTTCATGATTCCAATAGAACAAAGCCCTTGGACATTTCTTCATCTTTCAACCTTGAGACCAACACATGGCCCAAGCGATGCCAATGGACAAACCTACAAGTGAAACTCAATTTACACATTAGTCCATAGAGATTGTCATTAATTACCAAAACCACACATGGGGGCATACATGCCCTTTCAATCTCCCCCATTTTGGTAATTGATGACAATCCCTTAGCGAGGGTTTAAATATGACAGTTAACAACCAAAGCGTTCCCAACATCAAATACTACATAAGTATGTGATGTTGGTACAACCACAATATATAGAGCAAACTCTCCCACAATCTATGCATGTGTGATGAACTTGAATTTCATTGTATCGATTGCCAACCCTTACTTTTGGTTGAGTTTCCTCTATATATTCAACATGCAAAGCAGCCACAAAGATGCAAGAGCATGAGAGGCAAATTCTTAAGAACACAATCAAAGCAAAATCAAAGCAAAGGCCAACTTCCCTTAAACCCTCCAAAACTTCTCCCCCATTGGCATCGATTGCCAAAATGGGTGAACAGTTCTAGACGACCAATATAGTGAGAATTCCTCCAAAGGTGTGCGTATGCACAAGTCAAATGATGAGTACTTGGGAGGAAGTAAAACCATATTGAGGACCCATATATTGCAAAAATACAATAAAAGGAAATAAACTTCAACAAATGAAGCGAGCAACCAAAAGATCCAAAAGTACCAATTGAGAAACCAACAAATGATATCAAATGGAAACAATAACAAAAAGAGTGTTTAAATAAAAATAGAGAAGCTCCCCAAACTTTGTTCAAAGATTATAATACTTGTATTTGAATACAATATGCACAAATATGGAATCCTCGCTCCCCATAAGCATTTAAACCACAAGAAATGAGAAAGAAGGAAAATGTGCACTATTAAATGAATTAGAGAAGCTCCCCAAAGATTGTGCACCAATTATAGTAATTGTATTTGGAAACAACATGCACAACCATGGACTACTCACTCCTATAAACTCATCTAACAATGCACTCAAAGTTCAATAAATTTGGAAGCCATCGAAGAATCATAAAGGAAAAATAGGTGGTTCCAAGAAATGCAAAAACAACCAAAGAATGATCTTCTCTTGTGTGTGTAAATTTCTAGGTGGAAAATATCACAAAGACAAATGTACACAAATAAATATGCACAAACAAAATAGATACACAAGAAAGCATATGAAAGGCAAAACGGAAGTCATAGAATATACCAATAAGATGGTTTGCTTGAAAGCATGCCCAAGGGCTCAACTATATCTTATTGTACATCGATGAGCTTCAAACACCAACAAACTCCATACATTACTACTATAATAAAGGGAAGGAGGGATAGAAGGAATATATGGAGAAAGGCAACAAGTAAAAAAATCAACTTTGTAAAAATACTCACTATTGCACATGAGAGATATTGAGGAAATGATATGCAATAAAATTTCTAGATTGACATATTTGGGATTGGTGAATCATGAGCATGATTTAGTATAGTCCCCATTATATGCACTCATCTCAACATACACACATTTGCAATAGAGAGAACTTCTTCAAAGCCAACGCAAGAAATCCAATATATGCAAGTACACAAATTCATGCCAACAAGCAACCTACAAAAGGTTGGGAACAAGATATGTATGCATGAGAGAGAGATACTTGTTACCGAGATATAATTGGTAGGATGAAGAATATATGAATTTGTTGATCATCCTATCTTGCATCCAATTGACATGTAGACGCCACTTCTTCCTTGTTCAAGATACAAGAACCCAATATATATCCCCAATGTACCTAAAACACAAATAAGTACACTATGGTCCCCAAACAAATTGGGTCCAAAGTAGTTAGTGCAGCTACAATACATAGGAGAGCCTCCACACAAATATGTGCATATTGATATGAAATTGAATTTCATGCACATCTTAGCCCATTAGGATTTGGTGAAGTTTCCCCTATATATTGGATCAAAGAAAGCAAGCATGCCATAATATATACAAGAAGTAAATATGCATGCATAAGACTTTCAAGAACCAAAAGGAGATACAATTTGAACAAAAACACCAAGTAAACCAATAAGACACACAACAAGGTGTGACTCGACAAAAGGTGTCCAAATTGTATCAAAGAACTAAATCAACACATGAAAGAACACAAGTTCAACAAATGAACTCTAAAGATCAAAAAAGATAAAAGATAGACAAAAATACCAATGCTCAAGGATTTATCTCATCCTAAAAGATCAAAACAAGTGACAAAGAATGAGATAAAACCAACTCCTAAAGAGAGCAAGGTTCCAACAACAAAACAAACTCTTCACACTTTTCATGATGACACACAAAGTACCAACACAAAAAGGATCGAGCTTCCAAGCAAAAAAAAGGATCAAAACAAGAAGCGTAAAACAATGCCCTAGATAATATAGGAGAGCTCCCCCATAAGTAGAGCATTATATAATTTTGACTTTGAATGCAAGATGCCCACAAACGAGATCATCACTACTACCTACACTAAATAAAATACAAGGGGATACCAAAAAAGAAGATCCACAAGATGCAAAGAAAGCTTGGGAGCAAAAAGAAAAACATTTTCTTGGCCAAAGATAAGGCAAATAGGCAAAGGCCAAAGTGAATATGATCAATACAATCTACCATATATGGAGTACCAATTGTCCAAAGACAATAAATTTAAGGGAAATTTTCCCTAGGTAGTTTGCAAGGATATCATGATCATATTCACAACAAGAAGCATATAACAAAGCATGAGAAATGAGCTTGATGCTTCGAGAGAGATTCTTGATTGCTTCAAATAGTCACACAATCACTAGTGATTGGATCAAATAGAAGCAAGTGGTTCCCATCAGGATATATCGATCCAAATATGAGGAAACACATACCAAGAATCACTCTCACACACAAGCTCCAAGAAATGAGCAATAAAATATCCAAGAAAATTGGAACTTGTATGAGAAAATGTGCCGCATAGGAGCTAGATAATTTTCAATATCAATTCTAAGTGGCACTACCTCAAATTTCCACATTTTCTAGGTTTGTAATATGCACAAAGCATATAACTCCCCCATAATGTGACAAGCCAAGAAATCTCAACAAGAGGCAATATCAAAATAGAGGTATTAATGGACATTATGGAACTTGAGTTTCTCATGAGAGAGACATACCACATAGAGACTAGATAATCATGCAATAAAACTACTAAGTGGTTTTCCTCATGTACACACATTTTAGGATTGTGGAATGCCCAAGCATGACACTCTCCCAAAACGGAATAGTCCATTAATCCCTCATAAGAGCCAAATAAGATACCTACTAGAAACAATAAAGGCTCCAAACCAAGAAGCACAAATACATGGTGTGCCAACCAACATACACAAATATACATCATTGGTCAATATAAGTAAGTGGGAAGCACAACATGTACAAACATATGCAAGGTACGAAACCAACACATGCACAAGGTAGCAAGTAACTATAATGTAAAGGAGTTTAGCACAAGTTACCGAAAGGAGGAACATTGAAGGGATAGAAGCATGATAACCAATGACTTGACTTTGATAACAAGAAAATGATGAAGATCCCTCAATTGTTCATAGGTTAGCCAAGTCTCCAATGCCCTCCAAAAACACCTATTGATCAAGGTTTAGCTTGTTGGTCCCCAACCAAGTTGGGTCCTAAGAAGTTAGTCACAATAGGCTTGGCCACCCAAATGGTTCTTTTCTTAACACCACTTTGGGCACCAACAAATTTGGCAAACACATTGCCACCCTCATCCTTACGAAGTGAATAAGCATCATCAATCAAGATAGGATGGGATGAGGAGTTACCCATGGTGCATGAGGAAGAAAGGTGCCCCTTCTCACGGCATATGTAGAAAGTTCTTCTCTTACCATGTTTCTTCTTGGGGGGAGCTGCACCATGAAAAAGAGCTTGAGGCTTCTTGGGAAGTGGCCCATCTTGAGATTGTGGAGGAGCTTGAGGCTGCTTCCTTCGTTTCTTCTCGCTAAGAGGCTTCTTCTTCAATGAGCAATCCCTCACATGATGCCCTTCTTCCTTGCACTTGAATCACACAATTTTGTCCGGATTCTTCACTTGTCCTTGGCCCTTCTTCTTGTTGCCCTTGTGATTCAACGAGTTAGTGGGCTTGCTCTTGGTGTTGGAGTTGAATCCAAGCCCACTCTTGTCACTTGGGGGTCGTCGCACACTCAACATATTCTTGAGTGTGGTCTTCCCTTCATGACACCTTTCAAGTCATTCTTCAAAAAAGTGACTTGAGCCTTGAGCTCTTTGACTTCCTCTACATGGTTAGTATCAACAACAATACTAGAGGAAGTAGAAGCTTCATTGTTAGAGCAACAAGGCAAGGAATGCAATTCATCACAAGATATAGCATGGTTGTGAGAGGATGAATTACAAGGACTAGCACATGGCAATATAACATTGGGAGTAGATATAGTGCTAATGTCCACATGAGGCCCACTAGATGTTACCTTTGACACAATGGCCTCATGAGCTAACCTTAGCCTACCATGGGAGACTAGAAGATCCTCATGCGAGCTTGAGAGCTTGGCATGACTTTCTTCTAATTTCCCATAGTTTCTAGTTAGCAAAGCAAGTTGAGCCTTTAGCTCAACATTCTCCTTCAAGATAGATGCTTCACAAGAAATATAGTTAGTAGCACAAGCATCATCATTTAAAGCAAGAGGTGAGGGCAACTTGGAAAGCTCTTTAGAATATGAAGCTTTAAGTTGCTCATGTGACTCGGTGAGTTTGATGAGCTCACCCTTTATGACCCTAGAGCCATTGTTGAGGTGCTCAAAATCCTCAAGGAGTTTGGCATAAGCAACTTCAAGTTCATCATTTTTAATTTGAAGGGAACTTGCCACCTCAAAATCTCTATCATGAGACTTCTTCACTCTAGATAGCTCTAGATCAAAGGTCTCCTCAAGAGATTCCTTAGTGGTTTGTTCCTCTTCAAGAGCTTCATTTAGATTGGCAATGTCATTAGCATACTCACGCTCAAGACTACCCATTTTGTCAATAGTATCCTCATGCTCATCAATAAGTTGCCTACTTTCTATAACATAGGTTAATATCTCAATGAAAGTAGAGCAAGCATTTTTATTTGTATGAAGAGCATGAAGGAATAGCCCCCCTTCTCTTTTAAAGAAGCAACATCATCATCTACTTCTACATTATCAACATTCACATCATCATGAGGTATATTGGCATCCAAATGAGAGGTTACCTTTGAACCCTTAGCCATGAGGCACAAGTGAACATTGGGAGAAGGTGATGATGGGGGAACACATGAGGCTCCAATCGCAACCTTGCCTTGGCTCACACATTCTTCAATTTCCTCTACATGGTTAGCAACACAAGTAGTAGAGGAAATAGAAGCACATTTATCATGGCAACAAGGCAAAGTAAGCATATCATCATGAGATATATTAAATCCATTTCTACATGATATGCAAGGGCAATCAACACTAGGATGTATATCACATATAGTGGTACAAGTGTTCATGCCCAAAGATACAACATTGCAATGAGATAGATATGAAGGATCATGAATAGCAAGCTCACTATCCACATTGCAAGTTCGATCACCACTCACCATTTTGTTACCTTGTGACAACTCACATGTTGGTGTAGTGGAGGAAGATGAGAACTCATCGTGGATGGAGGTGGAGGGAACACAATCATCCTCAATAAGATTGGACACATCATATTTTGCTTGAAGCTTGGTCCATATATCATGAGCGTTCTGGAAAGGCATGATTGAGGAAAGAACTACAAAGCTCACAACATTAACAAGCAACTTAGATGCTTGATCTTCGAGATAAGAGTTTGTCTCCTCCTCCAAAGATAGATTTCGGGGATCCTTAGGAGGAGACAAGCCCATATCTAGAATCCGCTCAATATTTGGGTCAATAACCTGGAAATGACTAAGCATGCGAATACGCCAAACATCATAGTTTGTGCCATCAAATATAAATGTGTGAGAGTGCACTAAACCCCTAGGAGACATCTTTACTCTCGAGGCGGTGAAGCCTAAAAGCGAGAGACCTCGCTCTGATACCAATTGAAAGTGCAATGGACGTCTCCTAGAGGGGGGTGAATAGGCTTTTAAAAATATTACGGTTTAGGCTCAAATAAATGCGGAATAAAACTAACGTTTAATTTATAGAGCACAAAACCTAACCACTAGGTTCACCTAAGTGCACCAACAACCTATGCTAAGCAATACAAGCAACAAGGTGATAGCAAGATATAATACTTCAAGCACAATGGCTATCACAAAGTAAAGTGCATAAGTAAAGGGCTCAGTTGAGAGATAACCGATGGATGCGGAGACGAAGATTTTTTTCCCAAGTTCACTTCCAAAGAAGCTACGTCTCCGTTGAAGAGGTGCGATGGCGCAATGCTCTCCGAACGCCACAAATGGCTCACCTCGAGGTGTGGTGGATCTATGCTCACCCAAAGCCACACAAGGCCTCACCCCGGATGCGGAAGCACGCAACTCACCGACGCCACAAAAGGCTCCCCCTATTCTCCCGAGTGTGCACCACAAAAGGCGGGCACTCGCTCCACTATGGGATGCTTGAGGGCGGTCACCGAACCCGTACAAGATTGGGGCTAACTCCAAAACTCAATTGGAGGCTCCCAAAAAACAACGCCACAAAAGGCTACAATGACGCAAAAGGCCAACAAAGCCACAAGAGGCTACAAGACCACAAAAGGTCAACAATCCGACCACACAACCGTCTAGGGTTCCAAGAACCCAAGAGTAACAAGCCCACAAGCTTGTACTCGCCGAATCTCCGAGGAGAACTCAAACCTATGAAACAAATGCAAGGGCAAGTCCTTCACTCCCAAATTCCAACAAATATACAAAAGCTATTAGAGGAATAAGTGAGGAAGAACAAAAGAGGAGAACACAAAACTCTCCAAGATCTAGATCCCAAGGATTTCTTCACAGAGAAGGGATTTGGTTTGGTGGAATTGTAGATCTAGATCTCCTCTCACTTTTACCTCAAAAAGATGCAAGAATCATGGTAGATAGAGGGAGTAAGAAAGCTCAAATAGGTCAACAATGGTGGGCAAAAACAAGCTCAAAAGATGTGAAACTATTGGGAAAGAAGCCCCCCTTAAATAGGACAAGGAAAAACTGACCGTTTGGGCCAGATTCGCGCACCACCGGAACTTCCGCCCCCTCACCGGAACTTCCGATAAATAGGAACGCAAGATACAGAAGAAAACAGACGTTCACCAAAACTTGGGTCTGAACTTGGGCCGGAACTTCCGCTCAAGCAAAAACGCAGGATAGCATTGCACGAAAACTTCAATAACTTTTGATTCCGGACTCCGTTTTTGATGATCTTGGGCTCGTTTTGAAGAGAACGAAAATTTCTACAAGATTATGCAAAGAAACATCATAGTCAAGCATGGAAGGATAAAACCAAATTTAGAAAGGTATGACCTCTCTAGAAGCGATGAACCGGTAAAACCTCCAAAACCCAAAACACAAGAAGTTGAGCTTGTAAACTCTGATTGGGATGAAACCAATTTTGTTGGGAAGATAAAACCAAGTAGAACCCAAAAAAATGTTAAATATTGGATACCAGCAAGGGAGAAAATTACAAGTATATATATGTGAGATATCTCCTAAGGTGTGGAGCCGGAAAAACCCGCACGATCAAGAATGCAATAAGATATACAAGGAAAATCCTTATTTGATGAACTAGAGATTGTTATGATGATAACCACAATCTCTAGATCCTATCATTGGGACGAACCAAATAACAACCAAGAAATATGATGCTATGAATGCAAAGGTTTAAGCTCTCTTCGAACGATGCGATCGAGACACCCGCTTAAGAGCCCCTCTTGATAGTACGGCTATTTATCCTAAATCCGGTCTCCCAACAACACGAGACCGGCAAAAGAGAATACCTATCAATATCATACCTTTTCCTTGAGCAATCCACTTGAACTTGATGTAGACCGTCTTGTTCTTCTCAAGTGGGAACACCTTTCTTGATTGCTCTAGCTTGATGAAGATGAGGACTTGCAAATTGCTCCCCCATACTCCATTGGGAATCTTCTTCTTTGAACTTGTCTTCATCACTCCATGATCATGAGGATGGCAAGCTTCAAGCATGAGTTCTTCTAGAGACGACGCATCTTGAGCTTTCCCTTCTTCATCCCTTCTTGAGGTTGATCCATCTGTAGGGGTTCGTAGCATGGAAAACAAAAAATTTCTACCGCATGAACACACAATCAAGATCTAATCTATGATCAAGCCAAGATCTATCTACTAGATTGTAGCAACGAGTCAATAGAATACTAACCCTCTAAGATCCAAAGCGGTTAACAAGAGCAGATTCTCGTGGGTGATGTAGTCGTACACTTCCGATCTCGAGATCGCATAGATGATCCTTCGGGCGCTGCGTTCCGGCAGCGCTTCCATAGTCGATCACACGTTCGGTACTCGATGAAGACCTTCCTCTCCCTTGTTCCAGCAGGCAGCGAAGGTTGTATCACTCTCCTCGTGATTCCGGCAGCACAACGGCGTGGTACCGGAAGTAGAGGGGAGATCTCGCAGGGCTTCGCCTTAAGCCGAAGCGAGTATGGTGGACTATGAGAGAGGCCTTGGCGATCTAGGGTTTAGAGGCACCAAGGGAGGAAGCTTGGCCGGCGGCTAGGGCTTGGGGAGAGCCCCAACTCGCCGAGTTGGAGGGGAAACCCTAGGCGGCGGCTGCACTTGGAGGCGGAGGCGCCAAAGCTAGGGTTTGAGGTGTAGGGAAGAGGGGCACCCCTGCCCCTCCTTTTATAGGTGGGAGGGAGGCACGGTTGGGAGGAGGGAGTCCTCCTCCAACTCCTCCTCCTTGGCCGGCGGGTGGAGGGAGTAGGACTTCCTCCCTAAGTAGGTTTCCTACTCTCCCTCCACCAAGCAAACTTGCCGTTTGACTTTTCAAATTGGCGTTTGACTTTTTAAACTAGGATTTGATTTATCCCTTTATTTTGCCCAGCCATGATACCTAGTACATGATGAAACCATTTCAACTCGTTCTGACACATTCATGTACCCTTCCCCTCCGGAGTGCCGGACCTTCCGGACCCTTCTAGAACATTCCCGGTGAAAACACCGGAATCATTCCCCAACTCCAAAACAAGACTTTCCTTATATGAATCTTATTCTCCGGATCTCCTCGTGATATCCCGGATCCCATCCGAGACTCCGAACAACATTCGGTCTCTTACTCATCATTCCATAACTACTCAACAATATCGAATCCTTAAGTGTGTCTCCCTACGGTTCGTGAATTATGCGGACATGATCGAGACACTTCTCCGATCAATAACCAATAGAGGAATATGGAAATTCATATGGCTCCCACATATTTCTACGATTACTTTTGCGATCGAATGAACCACTTACATACGATACCAATTTCCCTTTATCTCATGATAGTTTACTTATCCGAGGTTTTGATCGTCAGTATCTCTGCATACCTAGTTCAACCTCGTTACTGATAAGTATTCTTTTCTCGCTCCCGTGGTATGTGATACCTTGTGAACCAGTCACATGCTTGCAAGCTAATTGGATGACATTCCACCGAGAGGGCCCAGAGTATATCTATCCGTCATATGGATGGACAAATCCCACTCTTGATCCATGTGCCTCAACCCATACTTTCCGAAAACTCAATGCCACCTTTATAGCCACCCAGTTACGGTGTGGTGTTTAATGTCATCAAAGCATCCTTTTGGTGATGGTGATTAACATGATCTCATGGTCGAAGGAATTAGGTTACTATGTATCAGAAAGCTTATAGCAAATGAACTATATTAAATGACTTGATCTTTATGCTATGCTTAACTATAGGAGTATGTCCATCACATCATTCTCCTAATTATATGACCCTGTTGTTAATAACATCTCTATGTTCATGATCAGGAAACCATGATCATATATTAACCAACAAGCTAGTTTAACAAGAGGCTTTACTAGGGACTCTTTTATGTTTACAAATCACACAAGTATTAATGTTTCCGGTTAATACAATTATAGCATGGTATGTAAACATTTATCATAAGTATGAAGAGATGATAATAACCACTTTATTATTGCCTCTTGGGCATATCTCCAACAGTCTCCCACTTGCACTAGAGTCAATAATCTAGTTTCAAATCTTTGTGTATTAAACACCTATGGCTTTCTGGTGTCGTATGTACACGATTGCTAGTGGTCAACTGATCTCCGGATCTGACACTTCCAGGTCCGTGTGTAATTGCATGTCTTTGCATCTCTACGCATCACTCATTCTCTAATGAGATGGCTTTGTATAAATTTGGTCCTTTGGTGAGACCTTTAGTTCTTTGGGGTTAAAACATGTTGATAATATTGTCGTACAATATATCTTCATAGTATTATCCCTGCTGTGAACTACACCTAGTTTGATAACAAACTACTTGACACAAATGCCCTCTTTTGCTGCTATAATAGCAGTTATATACTTAGACCTTTGTTGTAGTATCTGTCACAATGTCTTAACTTTGGAACTCATCCAAATCCATTATGGAACTTACTTTCCATCACATTGTGCCACCCTTAGTTTAGATTTAGATAAACTTAATTTGTACTTCGTGACAAAACTAGCATCAATGTAATACTTTTACAATGAACTAACCATCTATTTGTCACTTCTACAAAATAATATATTCTTAGTTCTTTTAAAAGATCATAAGAATATCTTTACTATCGTCTAATAATCATCTTATGAATTATTCTGGTATATGCTCATAACATTTAGAGCATAGGACATTTCTGGATTTGTACACATCACAGCATGATTGATAAAATACTCTTTGTGATTGTATCTTTCAAGTATCAAAAAATACTTAAATCTTTATTCAAACCTTCCTGTGCAACAAGAACCTTTCTTGTAGTTTCTATATTGAACTCATTCAATATCTCGTCTATGTACTTCTGGCACAACCATATTGGCGTCATAATTTATCCATATAGACATTGATGCCAAATATTCGGGTTCTGCCTAAGCCTTTCATCGAGATGAAATTCTTATCCTGCGTTAATAAAAGATACATCATTTCCAATCAACAATATGTCTTCCACATAATGTATTTAGAAATATGTCTTAGCGCTCCCACTTAATTTCTTACAAGTGCAAGCATCTTCATCGTCTCCGATGAAATTAAACTCTTTTAATAGTTTTATCATAGTGAAGATTCCAACTCCGCGATGCTTACTTCAACCATTGAAGTTTGCATATGCTTTTAGCTTCCTTTGAATTAACAAAACCCTTTGGACTGTGTCATGCACACGTCTTAGGTAACCATTCTTATAGAAGAACTTGTTTTGTTTATTCAACTATCACATAACAAAATTATATGTAGTGGTTGCTACATTAATCCGTCTAGACTAAATATCGCTTAATGAAAGATCAGATCTTGTCATAGTCAACTCTTTGAACATTGTCGTGAACTCTTTCCTGACATGTCGATAATTTCATAGATGTGAAACATCCATGTCTATTTCTTTATAGATCCAAATACTACTGTAAGGTCTTGTACCTTTCTAGAGGGTCTTTCAAGCTCAAAGCTTGATTTCTTGTATATGGAACTATCACGGATTTTATGGCTTCAAGCCATTTGACGGAGTCAGGGCCCATCATCGCTTCCTTGTATGTAGTCGGATCATTATTGTTAAATAATTATTTAACTCTCAAAACTTGGTATTTGATTGTTTACCCGACCTACTTGTTTCAATAGGAACTTAGACCTCCGTGACCACAACCTTTGAGGCACATGAGCCATGAGCATTGTTGCTGCCTCTGGGACACTTTTCGGTGCTGCGCAACTTTGCACATATAGCTAAGGTTCTTTTAACCTTATCAAAGTTCTATTGTCCTCCCACTTAACTTTTCACGGAAAAATCCTTCTCAAAGAAACTTGACGTTCTAAGCAACAAACACTTTTGTCTTCGGTGTTATGGAGGAATACTCAACGATTCATACAAAGATATGTTCATCCGATTTTGGTTGCAAACATCCTTTTTATGCATAACATACCAATTTTTAAGAAAGGACAACTTGGGTTTTATCCCAAACCATAACTTTATATGGTGTCAATTCAACGAATTATGATGGAGCTCTTTTCAGTGGAAAAACGGTAGTCTCTAAAGCTTTTAATCTTTAAAATATAATGACATTTTTATGAATTACACCTTTGATCCTACCATGTCAAACAAGGTTTAATTACATATCTCGAATGCTCCATACTCTTATGGTGTTTTGGGGAATGCAAATCCACGGAACAATTCCTTAAATCTTAGGTATTATGCTAAACTTGTAACTCAAATATCTTCCTTTATGACCTTATCATAAATTCTTTATATTCTTGTTACAATGATTTTGCACTTCATCTTGAAAATCTTTGAACTTTTCAAATGTTTCATACTTCATCCTTATTAAGTAAATATTCATATATTCACTTAAATTCGGAGAAAACACATGAAGTTGAAATCCATCGTTCTTGACTACACATAATGGACTTCATACAACAATATGTACAAGTTCCAATAAGCTAGTCATTCGTTCCCTTTTGGCCTATGAACGAAGTTTTAATTATTTCTAGGAAAGTTTCACAAGCGTCATTTGATCAAAAATCAAAAAGACTCCAAAATTCCATCCACATGGAGTTTCTTCATGTTTTCTTTCCAATATAATTTAAACAGCGATGTCACTTCCTAAGTGATCTTTCAATCAATTTATCTTTCGACATTTTTTAGCACTAGTTTTATGGATGTGATTTCTCCAACGAGATTTGTGAATCATCCATCTTTTATGGATTACAGCAATCATTTGAACAACCCTTTTGTTCTCATAATACCTGATAAAACAAATCTTGAAGGCAAGCTTTGATGTTTAACAAGCAGCACAATAACCCTTTATTTGTTCTCGATGAACATCATCACATGTTCTTTTGCTAGTTACTTAGGCCATTGTAGTTCATGAATTGTGTTGTTTCGTATGACGATTCACACCAACAAATTCAGTATCAAATACTTAAGAACCACATTGTTTAATAAGCAAAGAATATATCCATAACACGTATATCATCTATATACTTTAAGCTGAACAATTCTAGTCTTTTCTTTTCTGCCATATATTTATGAGATTCTCTTTCAGTATTTCCTTTTCTGTTTGAAAGAATCTATCAACATCAATAGTGGAGCCATATACATGACACATAGTCCAAAGCATGTATAGTTAAATACCAATGTCTTTGGACTTGCACTTTGAAGTAGATCCCTATCATCAAATGTTTGGTGTTCTTTCAAATTCCTTTCTTTAGTAATCTCTTGGTGTAGTAAACATTTTACCTACATCAAATATTCACCCTTATCATGGGATTATCCATGATCAAGCTACTTTTAGCTTGTAACGGTGAATCGCAAGTATAATGTTGCTCTCCAAAACCTTTTGGAGGATTTAGGACAACTAGTGTCTCCAAACTTTTTGCAAATTCTCATCAAATATGAGAACATGACTTTTGCCATATTATACTCTATCATGTTGCAACCAAAACTTCGTTTCAGATATCACAATATCTCCCACACATCATGGTTTCTGAAACAACTCTTTCAGATCCTAGATAACCTTGATATTAAGACAATCCTTTGAATATCAAGAATCATGGATACAAACATGATACTCATACACTAAAACTGGAATTGTTACTCTTGATTTAATACCAACTATTAAATTTCACAGAGTAATCGAAACTTACTGAAATTTTGCAATGGGACTTTTAAACTTTAGATTAACACTTCAAAACAATACGATACCAGTTCGTAAAGTAACTAACCAGAATTCTATAGTTCTATCATCTCAATTAAAACTAAGCGCAAGGTGGTAAATGGATGCCAATGACTACAACAACTATGCAAATTCACTTTGATTTAATTTATGATAAATAGTGTTCAACTTTTAATCATATTGCTGTTGAACTCCCACTCAAAACAATATCCCTCATATTGTTTTAGTGATCACACGAACCAAATCCACCACATCAAAACCGATCATCACGAGAGTTGATGTAGCTTCAATGGCAAACAATCAACATGTTCATCATATCTACTATATGACTCATGCTTTACCTTTTGGTGATCCGTGTTCCGAGACCATGTCTGTACATGCTAGGCTCGTCAAGATCAAACCTTAGCTTCCGCATGAGCAAATCTGGCTTGCTCACGTTGTATACACTCGCAGAATCTAACACACCCGATCATCACGTGGTGCTTCGAAACAACGAGCTTTAGCAACGGTGCTTACTAAGGATGAACACTTTAAAACTTGAAATTGTGTGCTTGAGCGACCATCTTATAATGCTACCGTCGTAAACTAAGCAATACAAGATGCATAAAAGGATTAACATCACATGCAATTCATAATATGTGATATGATATGGCCTTTCTTCTTGTGCTTCCGATCTCCATATTCAAGCACGAACATGATCTCCATCATTACCGGTGTGGCGTCAAGGTCAATGGCGCCGCTTCATGGTTGTCTTCCACCAGCATCAACTATTACAACTACTTTGAATAATAGACACGAAGGATTTAATGGAAACAACCATATGGCTCCTGCCGGTTGCCAACTTACAATAAGGAACATTGCATACATCATATATAATCACAATCATGGCCATATCACATCACAGCACACCCCTGCAAAATAAAGTTAGACGCCTCTAATTTTCTTTGCATGTTTTACGTGGTTTGGGGCTTTTAACAAGTGTCGTTCTAACTTACGAACAAGAACCACAACATTGATACTAGTATTGTCAATCACCCGTTGTACATTGAATCTTAACTATGTTGGGAGAAACAGGCACCCACAAAGCCACTTATGCAATACAAGTTGCATGTCAAGCGTGGAGCAAGTCTCATGAACGATGTCATGTAAGGTTAGCCCGGGCCGCTTCATCCCACCATCCCGCAAGATGCAAAGTACATAAGAAGCAATCGACAACAATAGCATCAACGCCCACAATGACCATTGTGTTCTACTCATGCAACAGATCTACATATAGACACGACTCTGATACCATTGTAGGGGTTCGTAGCATGGAAAACAAAAAAATTCTACCGCATGAACACACAATCAAGATCTAATCTATGATCAAGCCAAGATCTATCTACTAGATTGTAGCAACGAGTCAATAGAATACTAACCCTCGAAGATCCAAAGCGGTTAACGAGAGCAGATTCTCGTGGGTGATGTAGTTGTACACTTCTGATCTCGAGATCGCGTAGACGATCCTTCCGGCGCTGCGTTCCAGCAGCGCTTCCGCAGTCGGTCACACGTTCGGTACTCGATGAAGACCTTCCTCTACCTTGTTCCAGCAGTCAGCGGAGGTTGTAGCACTCTCCTCGTGATTCCGGCAGCACGACGGCGTGGTACCGGAAGTAGAGGGGAGATCTTGCAGGGCTTCGCCTTAAGCCGGAGCGAGTATGGTGGACTATGAGAGAGGCCTTGGCGATCTAGAGTTTAGAGGCACCAAGGGAGGAATCTTGGCCGGCGGCTAGGGCTTGGGGAGAGCCCCAACTCGCCGAGTTGGAGGGGAAACCCTAGGCGGCGGCTGCACTTGGAGGTGGAGGCGCCAAAGCTAGGGTTTGAGGTGTAGGGAAGAGGGCCCCCCCTGTCCCTCCTTTTATAGGTGGGAGGGAGGCGCGGTTGGGAGGAGGGAGTCCTCCTCCAACTCCTACTCCTTGGCCGGCGGGTGGAGGGAGTAGGACTTCCTCCCTAAGTAGGTTTCCTACTCTCCCTCCACCAAGCAAACTTGCCGTTTGACTTTTCAAATTGGCGTTTGACTTTTCAAACTAGGATTTGATTTATCCCTTTATTTTGCCCAGCCATGATACCTAGTACATGATGCAACCATTTCAAATCGTTATGACACATTCATGTACCCTTCCCCTCCGGAGTGCCGGACCTTCCAGACCCTTCTAGAACATTCCCGGTGAAAACACCGGAATCATTCCCCAACTCCAAAACAAGACTTTCCTTATATGAATCTTATTCTCCGGACCATTCCGGATCTCCTCGTGATATCCCAGATCCCATCCGAGACTCCGAACAACATTCGGTCTCTTACTCATCATTCCATAACTACTCAATAATATCGAATCCTTAAGTGTGTCTCCCTACGGTTCGTGAATTATGCGGACATGATCGAGACACTTCTCCAATCAATAACTAATAGAGGAATCTGGAAATTCATATGGCTCCCACATATTTCTACGATTACTTTTGCGATCGAATGAACCACTTACATACGATACAAATTTCCCTTTGTCTCACGATAGTTTACTTATCCGAGGTTTTGATCGTCGGTATGTCTGCATACCTAGTTCAACCTCGTTACTGATAAGTATTCTTTTCTCATTCCCGTGGTATGTGATCCCTTGTGAACCAGTCACATGCTTGCAAGCTAATTGGATGACATTCCACCGAGAGGGCCCAGAGTATATCTATCCGTCATATGGATGGACAAATCCCACTCTTGATCCATGTGCCTCAACCCATACTTTCCGAACACTCAATGCCACCTTTATAGCCACCCAGTTATGGTGTGGTGTTTGATGTCATCAAAGCATCCTTCTGGTGATGGTGATTAACATGATCTCATGGTCGAAGGAATTAGGTTACTATGTATCAGAAAGCTTATAGCAAATGAACTATATTAAATGACTTGATCTTTATGCTATGCTTAACTATAGGAGTATGTCCATCACATCATTCTCCTAATGATATGACCCTGTTGTTAATAACATCTCTATGTTCATGATCAGGAAACCATGATCATATATTAACCAACAAGCTAGGTTAACAAGAGGCTTTACTAGGGACTCTTTTATGTTTACAAATCACACAAGTATTAATGTTTTCGGTTAATACAATTATAGCATGGTATGTAAACATTTATCATAAGTATGAAGATATGATAATAACCACTTTATTATTGCCTCTTGGGCATATCTCCAACACCATCTTGATGCAACGCTTTGCACTTGTCTGGATTAACCTTCAAGCTCCTTCTTTTTCATGATTCCAATAGCACAAAGCCCTTGGACATTTCTTCATCTTTCAACCTTGAGACCAACACATGGCCCAAGCGATGCCAATGGACAAACCTACAAGTGAAACTCAATTTACACATTAGTCCATAGAGATTGTCATTAATTACCAAAACCACACATGGGGGCATACATGCCCTTGCACTATGTCAGATTGATTAATGGTTTTGTCTTTATGATTCTATCATGTCTGTGTTGTTTGTGATCTTGCAGGCTCTTCGTTGTTAGTAGCTATCTTGGCCAAGTAGTTGCTAGTGACTCCAAGAGGGGGTATTTATGCTCGATAGTGGGTTCATGCCTCTAGTTTCCAAGGGAAGTGACAAAAATCTCTTCGGTTGATGTGCTATTTCCACTAGGGAGAAAACAACGGTCTCTTGTTCATGGAACAAGTGGATTGTTTACCTTACACACTTTGATTAAAGCAGTTGTCTGTTGCTTGCAGCTTAATACCGGAGGGGGTTCGGATGATAACCTGAATGTGGACTTCTAGTCATAGATGCAGTTGGATGGCGGTCTTTGTATATTGTTGTATTGCCCAATCGAATCTCATAGGATCTTTTTGTCTGGTATTGCATTGTTATGCCTTACTCAGTTCCTGTTAATTGCCCTGCTGTAATTTGTTTACCCTTCATGCCATATTGTTTATCTAAGGAGAGCACCTCTAGTGAACTATGGACCCCAGTCCAATCTTTACCATTGATACATCCTCCATTGTTACTTGTTTACTTGCTGCAAACCATTACCTTCCACACCATACGTTTAATCCTTTGTTACAGCAAACCGGTGAGCTTGACAACCTCACTAATTCGTTGGGGCAAAGTCTTGAGTTTGTGTTGTGCAGGTTTCCACGTTGCTTGCAACACCTTTGAGACGTTTCCTTCCTCCTTCTGGTTCGATAACCTCGGTCTCTACTGAGGGAAGACTTGCTGTTGTGCTCATCACACCTTACTCTTGGGGTTTCCAACGAAGCGCTCCCAATACCGGACGCCATCAACATCATCTCAAAGGGCTAGGGGACTCCAGACCAAACCCGCCGACGGTGATATCCTAGTACATCCAGCACGCTGCTCCGTTCCTTTCGTCGCCGCTCCAGACTTCCACGCCGCCCCATGCTCCTGCCTTCCACCGCCGGACACAACAAAGCGGAGGTTGCGAGCGGCCGGTGTGGTGCACGGTGAATCCACGCGCGGCCATCTGCCACTCGTGGCCTTCGCCGAAACCAACACATCGCTGGTGTAGCTCGCCGCCGCCACGGAGTCCACTACAACCGAGCCACCCGGGCGGCAGCTTGCAGTCGCAGTAGCCTAGATCCAGCATGCACCTTCGTACCCCTAATGCCCAGGTCAGGCTTGCATGCCCTCCGCCGTGCCCTGCACCAAATCAGCGGCCGACCGATGACCACCACGTGCCATGATGAGTGGGGGAGGCTGTCGGGCCCCCGCAGTTGGGGTGTGATGGACGGAGCGTCGCCGGGTGGAACGGGAAGCATGCTAGGGAAGATGGGCCGCACAGGCGCAAGAAGGGGCGGCAGTCGAGGGGGTGGTACGGATTGCTTACCTCTATCCGGCGGGACAGTTGTGGTGGTGGGAATTTGGGTGGGACGAGACCGTTTGTGTTTGGTGAGAGAGACGAAGTAGTGGCTAACGGTGTTAGGCAATCCTGTGGTGGAAATCTTCCTATAGGACAGATTAATGGTTGGATAGACGTGCATAGCTATCACCCTAGGCAACCCACTATTTTGCATCACTATATATCAAATTTATCTCGCTATGTATAAATCAAAACCGCGGTGATTAACTATTCATTTGAATCGACAACAATTTTTCTTACATGTTTAAAACTTGGAACCCGAAATTTGTTTCAGGAGTAGGTATAGTGTGTTTTATACATGCATAATAGCTTCGTGATAGCATCTCTAAGTTTTATCCAATGCATAAGAGCATCTCCAACAACACCCATAGCCCCCCAGGCCTATGGGGACACCGAAGGACAAACTCTCCCCTCCCACCCCAAGCCTAGTTCGTCTAGCACGGCCTATTTTTTATCCAGCGCCCTAGGTGGGCCAGCTCTGTCAGTGAGACAAAAGGAAAATTCTCTCCATTTTCACCCATTTTCCCGCCCATTCGCCCGGATGGAGCCGAAAGAGGCTGGGCCAACTCTGTTAGTAAGCCAAAAAGAGGTTGCAATCATCTTTTGAGAAATGCATCACCGAAGCTGAGTCGAAAGCCATCTTAAGGGAAGATAAGTATGATGTAAGGTGGGTGGTGATGTTAGAAAAGCAAGATGTCAAGATCAGGCTCCAAAAGACCAAGGTTGTAGCGGAGAAGAGGAAGAAGGACCTGACTCTCTTGACAGCCAACACATCTATGATTGATGAAGGGGTGAAGGCGTGGTACAAGGAGCACCACTCATTGTGAAATAAATGAGAGCATCACCGGTGAGTTCTACACCACGGCGACGTCAGTTACATCGAAGGTGCCATCTACCCCAACGGAGGATGATCCTACCATTTTATTTTTGTGGCTTGTAATATGTGGCCAAAGTCGCGGAGACATTGTATTTGCGATGATTTGAGTGATATAGTGATGAATTCGCAGGGATTTAGGCGAGACAGTGAATACGATGTGCAATTTTGGACGTGGAGAACAAACCATTTGGGGAAGACATATGGGGGTGTGGCTAGGAGATCACACCCCCCTATGAACACCATGAGCCGGAGGCCAATGGGTCAAACGCCATATTGAGGGACTGCTGGAGACGTAGTAATCATGTATTTTCTTAAGAGACATCAATCGGAATAGCAAAAGATCCGAAAAAAATAGAGAAAGCAAGATGCTTCCGGAGGAAAGGAACCTGCAGCAACCTCCACCTGATCTAACTATCAAGCTTGAGGCTCAGCACCATTTACGCTGAAACGGATTGTGATTAGCTTCTAAAGTGTACTTTTTATTTTGAGAGGTCTTCTAAAGTGTACTTAGAGAACCTCGGTACAAAATGAGTGTTAGATAGATCTCTCCCACGTTCGGGCCCAACGGCCCGAACGGAGTCCCTCAACGCGCCCTAATCGGGGGCGCCCAACCTTATCATGGTTGGTGGGCCCCTGTCGCCAGCGCGCATATAAAGAGGTGGGAGGGCGGACGCACACGGTACGAGGTTCACCGTGCGCCGCAGCCTCCCACCGACACACCCACCGATTAGGGTTTTGCGCTAGGCCGACGGGAAGCGTCGCCACCACCGCACACCCACGTCGTAGACCTTTTCCCATGGCCAACGATGGCGGATCTAGCTCCGGGACTAGCTCCGGCATCCCCTCTAGCTCGTGCTTGTTGAGCCAGGGCGTAGGTAGTGCCCCTCCTCTCTGATCTCTCTCTCTCCCTCTCAGATCTACGTATTCGACCCTTACAGTGCATCTACCAAGGTTAGACTAGATCTAACAATGGTATCAGAGCATCTTAGATGCTAGTTTTCTTTCGGTAGAAAAGAAAAGAGCAAAAGTAAAACCCTAGACCTAAAGTGTGCCTGCCCCTCTGGCCGCGCCGTTCCTCTCTATATCGACGCGCATCGGCATGCCGAGGCATCGGAAGAAGAACACACCCTCTTCTGAGGGCAAAGATAAACAAAGCAAAGAAAAGAAAGCCCTAGTTTTCCCCAGATCCCGAGCATAGATGAACTGCTAATCCTAGATCCATCCCCAGATCCCGAACCAAAAACAAAGAATCAAAACCCTGTTTTCCCCAGATCCCGCAAGAAAGGGCAAAGAAAATCCCCAAAGTACTCCAAATCCCCAAAGCCCCTACTTCCCCACAGAAAAAAACGAGTCAAAAATAAAAAAGGGGTCACCAGCCGTTGCCGGCCATGGGCGTCGCCACTGTGCCGCTTGATAGTGGTGTGGCCACCCTCGGGTGGACACACCGTTGCCAAGGGGTGCAGGGGCGCCGTGCGTCTGCCGTTTCGTCTCATCTTTGCAGGGTGGGGAAGTGTCTGGGACAGAGGGAAAGAAGGGGGAAGGGGCAGCAGCGTGAGAGAGAGAGGGAGGGGCTCGCCGAGGGATCGACCTCGCCTGTACTGATCAGTAGGAGACGGAGAGGGGAGGAGAGGAGGCAAGGGGGGCAAATGGGGCTAGGTTCCTGAGGGCTGCGGCGGTTTTGTTCTTGTGAGATGCGTGGCCGTTAGATCTAGGGCGGCGCGGATGGACGACCGCGATCGAGAGGCTGCTGGCGGCTGGCCAAGGGGCCAAGGGCCGGGTCGTGAAGGCTGAGCGAGAGAGAGAGAGAGCACGTGTGACGGAGCAGCTGCTTAGCGTTTGGGCCATGGGTCATTGTGGCTATGAGGCGCCAGTAAGCGAGCAAGTATCGGGCGGCAGATAGGCCCTTTTTTCCCTCAAGGTCGCCTTGACTGGGTCGTATCTTGATAAAGGCCCAAAAGGGCGTTGTAAGCCAGTTTTCTGTTTTTATTTTTACTGAACAATTTTTTTAGCTGTTTTTTATTGTTTTGCTTAGTTTTTTAAGCAAGTTTTGCAAAGTTTCCTCTATTCATTTTATTTCTGTGAATATCTTGATCAGAGAATATGAAAGTGACAAAGTTTTTTCCATAAAGTATAAAGTTTATGAATAGTGTAATAATTGTTTCCGTTGCAAATAGTTGTTTTAAATTGCTAGAATGCAATAAAAGTGTGTTAAATTTTGTTTTAAAAGATGTGATAAAGTAATTTAAGGTTGATTATGCTCTATGTTATTAATTGACCAACGTTATTAATAAACATGATCATTATCCCTTTCATTATGTATTAATGGTGCATTTAATTTTATCTTTACCCAACGGGGATGTAATTTTAAATGGCACAAACAATTGCATGCTTAATTTATACCAATGTTGGATTAATGCATACAGTTGTTTTTGGTTATCTCACATCTTTTGTGGTTTTCAGGAGGTCTCAGCCTCATGAGCTGCCTGAAGGATATCCCCGCTTTCGAGGGGATAACTATTCTGAATGGAGGAAAAAGGTTGACCTGGCCTTTGTTTGCGCTGAGGTGGACTGGGTTGTTGATACTAAACAACCAGTCAAGCCTGAGGACCCAGTGAGGGGAGATGCTGAAGAAAGTGTTGCATTTGAAAAGAGAAAGAGAGACCATGCTCCTTTGGAGCTGGCCTACTCAATAGATAACCAAAAGTGGGTCAATGCAAACAAGAAATGCTTGGCTTTTGTCAAGAACACAATTGAGAACGCAATAGTGGGCTCAATTGAAGAGTGTGCCTCTGTTGGTGAGTACCAGAAGATAAAGAGCAGCCATCGGCTCTTCAAAGATATGCAACCCACTGCTAAAACAGCCGGTGGCGTAAAAGTATCTGAGGGCCACATGGCATTAGAGAGCACATCTTGACGATGTCCAACATGGCGGCTAAGTTAAAGCCCATGGATGCGGACCTCAAACTCAAGCCTCCTCTTCTGGTATATTTTGTCATGGCCTCTCTTCCCCAACAGTTCGAGAACTTCGTCATCAACTATAACATGTCCCCTAAAAAGTGGGACATTGAAAAGACCATAGGGATGTGTTCTCAAGAGGAAGAAAGGCTAAAGTCCATTCACGGTGGTTCCTTGAACTACGTGAAGGACAATAGGAAGAGGAACTTCACCAACAGTAACCATGGCGGCTCACCTTCCAAGCCACATGGCAAGGCCCCCTCTGACAAGACCAGATGAAGCACCACAGGGACAAAGACCAGTGCCACCATTGCAAAAAGGTTGGCCACTACAAAAAGGATTGCCGAATATGGCTAAAGTCCATAATGGCGAAAAACGGTAAAGACATAGTATCTTTTGTAAATGAATCCTTGTATGAAAAGTTTTCTAAATCTACTTGGTGGATTGACTCTGGTGCAACTGTTCATGTTGCCAACTCTTTACAGGGGTTCCATTTGGCAAGGATTTTGCCAAAAAGAGAAAGACTCATTGAAGTGGCGAATGGGATTCAAGCAGAAGTGGAGGCTGTTGGCGACATTCCTCTGGACCTGGCTGATGGCTTCACTCTTTTGCTTAAGGATGTTTTATTTGTTCCTTCCATCCATAGAAATTTAATAAGTGTGTCATGCTTGGACAAAGACATGTATGAGTGTTATTTTGGACATGGAAAATGTGCCATTTGGTTGAAAGATACTTGTGTGGGTGTTGCTTCACCACATGACAAGCTTTATTTATTATCTTTGCATGAGAAAGTATTTTCTGTGTGTGATGTGAATGAACAAGTTCCCTTGTCGAACAAAGAACAAAAGAAAAGAAAGCGAACTCTTGACTCATCGAAGTTATGGCACTGCAGATTAGGCCATATTTCGAGGGGAAGAATAGAAAGCCTCGTTAAAAATGACATTCTTCCTGCGTTAGAGTTCTCAGACATCGAGCAATGCATAGATTGCATCAAAGGAAAGTATGTAAAGCAAATTAAAAAGGGTGCAAACCGAAGTATAGCTACACTAGAAATAATCCACACTGATATTTGTGGACCGTTTCCGGTGAAAAGTGTGGATGGCTATGATTCATTCATAACATTCACGGATGATCACTCCCGGTATGGTTACATTTATCCCATTAAAGAAAGATCTGAAGCATTGGATAAATTTAAAATATTCAAAGCTGAAGTAGAAAATCAGCATGATAAAAGAATTAAGATAGTTCGGTCTGACCGTGGGGGGGGAGTACTACGGTCGGCATACTCCATATGGTCAAGTACCAGGACCTTTTGCAAGGTTCCTACAGGAAAATGGAATAGTCGCCCAGTATTCTATGTCGGGTGAACCTCAGCAAAACGGAGTAGCTGAAAGACGTAACCGTACCCTTATGGATATGGTGCGCAACATGATGAGCTATTCCACCCTCCCATTGGGATTGTGGATGGAGGCGCGTAAAACCACCATCCACATTCTCAACAGAGTACCAAGTAAGTCGGTGCCCAAAACACCGTATGAATTGTGGACAGGCAGAGTCCCCTCTCTACACCACTTGAGGGTCTGGGGGAGCCCAGCTGGGGCAAAAGTTTTCAATCCAAACATTGCAAAGTTAGACCCCAAAACAGTATCTTGCCACTTCATTGGCTATCCAGATAAATCAAAAGGCTATCGTTTCTACTGTCCTGACAGATAGACAAAGTTTGTAGAAACGAGACATGCAGTCTTCTTGGAGGACGAATTGATGAGGGGGAGCACGATAGCTTGGGAAATTGATCTTGAGGAGAAGAGGGTGCATGCACCTAATCCGATGACTCAGGAGCCATTTTTCTCTCTACCTGTTGTGCCCACATCTACAACCCCTGAGGTTGTGGTGCTGGCACCTGTTGTGACTCCACACGTGACAACAATGGGCGAAAGTTCGGAACCTGTCCATCAGGAGCCACCTGAACCCACTGTTGAGCACGAAAGGGAGCCAGAACAACCACATACTGATGAACTCAGAAGGTCTAAAAGAGAACGAAGACCAGCCATTTACAAATAAATTTACAAAGTCTACAATACAGAAACAGTTCATATGGAGGGCGATCCTACCTCATATGAAGAAGCCATGAGAAGCCCTCACTCATCCAAGTGGGTGGAGGCAATGGAAGATGAAATGAAATCGATGAGTTCCAACAATGTTTTGGACTTAGAGGAAATTCCTAAAGGAGCCAAAACAGTAGGATGCAAATGGGTCTACAAGACAAAGTATGACTCCAATGGGAATGTAGAAAAGTACAAAGCTAGACTTGTGGCAAAAGGCTTTACGCAAAGAGAAGGGGTAGATTACAATGAGACTTTTTCTCCGGTCTCATGTAAAGACTCCTTCAGAATCATCATGGCACTAGTTGCACATTTTGATTTAGAGTTACATCAAATGGATGTTAATACGGCATTTCTAAATGGAGATTTAGAAGAAAATGTTTACATGAAACAACCCAAGGGTTTTTTCATGGAGGGAAAGGAACATATGGGATGCCGCCTAAAGAAATCCATTTATGGGTTAAAGCAAGCCTCTAGGCAGTGGTATTTAAAGTTCAATGATACAATTAAAAGATTTGGATTCAAAGAGAATGTTGAGGACAACTGCATTTATGCAAAGTTCAAAAGTGGGAAACATATTTTCCTAATTCTGTATGTGGATGACATCTTGCTTGCTAGCAGTGATGTCAGTCTACTACTAGAGACAAAGAAGTTCTTGTCATCAAATTTTGACATGAAAGACCTTGGTGAAGCTTCTTATGTTTTGGGCATAGAAATTCACTGAGATAGAAAGAATGGAGTGTTAGGACTGTCGCAGAAAGCATATTGTGAAAAGATTCTAAAGAAATACAATATGCATGCGAGTAATGCAACACCTACTCCCATAGTCAAGGGCGATAGTTTTGGGAAATCCCAATGTCCAAAGAATCAATATGGGATCGATCAAATGAAATCAGTACCATATGCTTCGGCTGTTGGAAGCTTACAGTATGCACAAAGTGTGCACTCACCCTGACTTAGCTTTTATCACCGGGGTACTCGGTAGATATCAAGAGAATCCAGGCATAGAGCACTGGAAGATGGTAAAGAAAGCTTTGCGTTATGTGCAAGACACAAAAGGCCTCATGCTAACATATAAAAGATCTGATTCCCTAGAGATAAAAGGGCATTGAGATGCTGATTTTGCGGGAGATAAAGACGACAGAAAGTCCACGACAGGATATGTCTTTACTCTCGCAGGAGGTGCTATTTCGTGGAGAAGCGTCAAACAGTCGATAGTTGCATCATCTACGATGTATGCAGAATTTATAGCATGTTATAAGGCCATGGGACAGGCGTTATGGTTAAAGAAATTTCTACCCGACTTGAAAGTGGTTGACTGCATCAGCAGGCCACTAAAGATGTACTGTGACAATCAGCCCGCAGTATTCTATGCTCACAACAACAAGTCGAGTAATTCTACAAAGTCTATAGATATAAAGTAATATGTTGTGAAGGACAAAGTCCAGGATCAAACTATAAGACTCGAGCATATAAGGACAAAGGATATGCTTGCGGATCCGCTAACGAAAGGCTTACCACCCAATGTGTTCAAGGAACACATAGCCGGCATGGGTTTAATGGAAAGCCTATGATTCTTGGACTACAGAGTCCCAAAAGTAACAGGATTTGTTTCAAAATAGAAAAGTATGTAGTGGCTGTCTGATTCTATCGGCAATTGAGCTGAGACGATGAAACATGCTCTATGTATCGATCTGCGATGAAACGAGTAAAGTACAAAGTTAAAAGTAAAGTCGAGATCTAGGGGGAGAATGTTAGATAGATCTCTCCCACGTTCGGGCCCAACGACCCGAATGGAGTCCCTCAACGCGCCCTAATCGGGGGCGCCCAACCTTATCATGGTTGGTGGGCCCCTGTCGCCAGCACGCATATAAAAAGGTGGGGGGGGGACGCACACGGTACGAGGTTCACCGTGCGCCGCAACCCCCCACCGACACACCCACCGATTAGGGTTTTGCGCTAGGCCGACGGGAAGCGCCGCCACCACCGCACACCCACGCTGTCGACCTTTTCCCATGGCCAACGACGGCGGATCTAGCTCCGGGACTAGCTCCGGCATCCCCTCTGGCTCGTGCTTGTCGAGCCAGGGCGCAGGTAGTGCCCCTCCTCTCCGATCTCTCTCTCTCCCGCTCAGATCTACGTATTCGACCCTTACAGTGCATCTACCAAGGTTAGACTAGATCTAACAATGAGAACTCGGAAAATTTTGAGCCCCTAGCCGTACTGAGCCCGGGCCTGATTTTATGCACCAAGGTTTGTTTGATTTTATCATAGGAAACACAAATAATTTTGAAAGGAGGTTTGAGTTGATGTACGATTTACTACATTATAAAATCTAGTTCCAAGAATTTCTTAGGAAAAAACCATGTGTGATTTAACTCTGCAAATCTAACAATCAGAATAGGAAAAATTCTTAAGTATTTTTTTGCAATAAAATTTTCTAAGTATTTGAATTCTCCAAAAGTGCTATGCAAATACTTTGATCAAAGAGACCATCTCCAACCGATGATGCCAAATAAATTTAGCTAACATATAGGGCACCAAACGGCAAAAAAAAAAGAATCTCCAGCAGGTGATGTATCCTATTTAGTGTATAGTTTTTTTTTGCATCATGCCTTAAAAATTTGCACTTTGTGATGCAAATATATATCACCGAACCATTGATGCAAAACCAATCTAGCGTGGTGCGCGAGTCCCAACTACCACTTACCGCTGGCCTTACCCCTCCCGCATGTGACCCGCCGACGTTGCCGCCGGCCAAATCCCGGCCATGGACGTCGCCTTCGGCCATTCCTGGACCCCTCCCGTCCCCACTGGCCCTCCCACTACCCCCGCTGCCCATTCCCTGCCGCAGACTAAACCCTAGTGCCGCCTTGCTACGTTGTGGCATCTTCGCGGTGCCACAGCCAATTACCACACCAAACTCGACCCTCGCAGCCCATAAGAGGCCAACTTCGTTTGTGCCGCCGTCAGTCGCGGTAGTTCCCGTGAAATCAAATAAGAAGGCGTCGAGCAACCATGGGAAGTAGCCGCCGACAAACATGGACAACACTAGGCAGTTCGTTCTCCCGCCGCCACCCCAGCCACAACCACTTGTTGATGAGGAGTCGAGAGCCCCATTCCAGTCGCTGGCCGACCACACCGTGCTCGATGGAATGTGTCAAAGGCATAAACTGTTCTTTTTTACAATAATTCCATGATTAGAAATGATGTTTGCAAATTTTGGTATTTTTAGTTTGTACGATGATACTTTTTTGCATAAATATGAATGTTGGATCGACGGAGTACATGTCTCAATACGCTCCATCGGCAGAGTATGAAACACAATATGATGGTGGCCTTGATGATGTGGAGGAGGGGTTTGAAATGGAAGATGCCGAGGGTTTCTTGGATGAAGGATGGCCTAGGGGGAGAACAACAATGGAAGTGTGACACCAAGAGAAGATGCCAACAATGGAGGCCGGGGCAATGGAGGAGAAGAAGACTTCGAGCTATGAGTGGCTTTGAACCATGTTAATTTACCTATATGTGTTCATTGAACTTTGCATTTGTTGGTGTGCTTGTTGAACTATGGTTTGGGGGTTAAACTTTGCTATCCTTAACCTTGATTTGTGTGTCATGAACAAGTTAATATATGTTGTTGGAATGATTTAGACTCATATGTTTCCAATGATTTTAGTTTCACACATATATGTTTGCAAATGTGAGAATATAAGGCACACTTTGTGCCCTATTTTACATTATGTAGAATTTTGCAAATACCCTATTTGCGTCATCTGAACACAAAATATGTGCACATTTTTTCTTGGCGTGGTGTTTTATTTTGCATCATCTGTTAGAGATGCTCTTATGGTGGAAACGAAGTTATATCCAACAACCTGTGAACAAACTATTTGGAACTCGGGGAGAAAATTGACGGGAGTAGTATTTAATATAATTTTTTTTTGCGGGTGAGTACTTAATATAATTTTGACTTTGAATTTAATTTTACAGTTTGCATGGTCAACATTTTTTTTTGGATTTGGTCAATTTGTGCCGAAAATTCAACCATATGTCGCCACTAGTCAACGCCTACCCTTGCTGACTGCTGAGGCTCTGCTGAAGGGACGTCCCTGCTGAAATGCTGAGTTCCACCTTCACCTCCTCAACACCACTACTTCCTGAGTCTGAACCTCCAAGATCAAGTCTTCCCCAGTCCATACCACGTCTCCCTCCCCATAAAGAAATCAAAATGCCGAGCTCGTTCCTATTGAAAATTCTACTTTCGAGGTAGCCTGCGTGTGAGCACACGACCTCCATGACCGTCCTAGCCCGCGATCCCCCCAATCGAGCTCTTCCACCAATAGTCCAAGATCAATGCGGGAGGAAGAACACGAGGCCATGGAGATGGACGACCTCGCCGGCAGCGAGCCGGCGCGGGGGGACTCGCACGGCGGCGGCGGCGGCGGCGGGTTGGTGGAGACTGTCCTTCAACCGGTGCGGTGGGTTCAGATGCTGTGCCGGGAGCTGGGCGCGACGTTCGTGGCCGGGGTGGTGCTGGTGTTCGGGCTGAACCAGGGCTTCGCCGGCTCCTTCTTCCGGGTGGCGTCGGACTACTACTGGAAGGACGTGCAGCGGGTGCAGCCGGCCACCGTGCAGTTCCTCTCCGTCTTCTTCTACATCCCCTGGGTCCTCAAGCCGCTCTGGGGGATCCTCACCGACGTCTTCCCCGTCCGCGGCTACCACCGTCGCCCCTACTTCATCTTCTCAGGTCAGCCACGAACCCATTCCACCTCTCTAGACATGAGATAGGCTGGTATTGTTACTTGGGATTTTGGCTTCAGAGAGTGCGCGCATAAACGGATTTCACATAGAATTTAAGGTGCCTCGTGACATGTGGCATCTTGGTTTCCATCCTGATCGCTAGATCCCGGAGGTACCTGCTGCACCGTGTTCATACTGAATTTCGGTTGCAGTGACATGCTAATTGCAGTTTATGTTCTTGCTGGGGGATCTTTGGACCATTCTTTCAATGTTCGTTGAAACATGGTGCATCAGTCGGAGCTGTTTTCTCTCCAACTCCATCTGAGGTCAAAAGCGGTTTGGCAGCTTGTATGACGGAATTGTGGATGAGAATGAGTGGCTTAACTGCGATCGTGGAGCAGGTTCAGATGTTTGAAAATGTCGGCATCTTTTAGTGCTAGCTTGATGTGAGTCAGTAGGTACAAATTTTGTAACAATGTGGTGTTCTGCCCTCATTGTTTGGCATAAGTTAGACTTTGGTTCATATCACTGTCAGCCTATTTGTTAATTCACTGGGGCTGCATAACGTTGTATGAACTGCATTGGTTGTAGACTTGTAGGACTCAAGTGTCTATAATTTTGGACATCCTGGAACTATCCATACGTCAGCTCATTTGACTTTATTTGAGCTGTAATTATGACCCCTTTATTAGCATCGTTTCTGTAATAAAAGCTGATGATGCGGGTTTAAATGTCTCAGGACAACATGAAACAAGCTATAAATTGTTTCCTACTAGTAGAAGACTAACAAACGAGAACAATCAGAGATACTATACAACGGAGGAGCTTATGTAAGGCCTGTAGCATGCCTTTGTTGTATATCTCCGACACAAATTGAATAATGTGTCATTTGGGAGAAACATTATGTCTATATATAGGAAAACAAATATAGCAGGAGCTTAGTAAAATCTTAGGAAAACCAACATAGCAGGTAAAATCCTATGACAGTATCCGACACAAATTGAATAACTCCAAGTTTCATGGCTGTCATGATTGCAATCTAGTAGAATTGGTGAATTCTCATTTCTGACAGATGTCTACACATTTTTTTCGAAGATTACATCTGTTCTAGTTTCAAATCGCATAGAAGTATCCTAGTATATGTTCAAACTTGCACTGGCTATCCTGTGACCTTAACATGCAGCACAAGTGTATAAGATGTTGATCTTGATATTTACCGCAATTATAGCCATGACAGATCAATCTCTAAACTTTTTGTGGTTGCAGGAATACTTGGAATGTCTGCCACTGCTGTTCTTGCCATGGGTATCGGACTATCAGTGACTTCTGCTGTAGTTTGCTTTGTGGGGATCTCAACGGCAGTTGCCATTGCAGATGTCACAATAGATGCGTGCATTGCAAAGAACAGTATTGATAAGCCAGCATTGGCCCCAGACATGCAGAGCCTTTGTGCATTCTCGTCGTCTCTAGGTGCACTTATTGGGTATTCTACAAGCGGCATGTTTGTCCACCATCTCGGGGCACAGGTAAACTGCAGTCCAAATGCTTTGAGCTTATTTAATTGTTAAGTTTCAACTTTGTTCTGCTTGACGGAGAAATTAAGTTTTCCATGATTCTTTCATGATGTAGGGTGCATTAGGTGTATTGGCTTTACCTCCTGCTATGTTGGTTTTCCTAGGATTTTACATATATGAGCTGAAAAAACATCAGCATAATGTGAAAGAGAAGGTATGTTGATCAGCAGTCTTATTCCATTTACTTGTGTTTTCTGTGTGCACTGAAATTCAACATAAAGAATTAATCTTATGTACTGGCTTGGCCAAGCTGTTAATCTTCTGGAATCCATGCCGTATTAACAAATTTCAGCTTTCAGTTAACATGAATCTGATGTTTCAGTGACTAGAATTCTTCAGATATATTGTCTATAAAGAAATTTATACCTATCTCAAATGAACTATAACTAAACCTATGAACTCAAGCAAGCGCACTTGTAAATGTAAAAAGTAAGAGTCTAATGATGAAAAGAAACACAAAACTTACGAAATGTTTGCTTCTTACTGAGATGCTAATGAAATGCAGGTTCTGAACAAGCTTAGTGTGGCAGTTAAAGGGATGGTTCGGACCATAAAGTATCCAGTAGTGTGGAAACCATCTCTTTACATGTTCCTTTCGCTGGCCCTCAGTATCAGCACCCACGAGGGGCAGTTCTACTGGTACACTAATAAGGAACCACCTAATCCTGGATTTTCTCAGGTAATTTTTTGTTTGTGACCTGGTTAGCTATTGCTAACTACTAGGTTTGTTACACATAGCAAAGGTAGTCTTGATTTTTATCAGAATGTCTTCGCCCACCGAATTGCTGCCCTGTTCACTAGTCAGATGTAGAGTGTAGAATGTTTCAGACAATTAAGTTTATACTCCATACAGATAAAATGTCTCATCAGTGCATGTCATGTTTGTAGCTCCTGCAGTCTAAAATTTCTACGTTCCTTCTTTTAGAATATATGGATTAACTAAAATTCGCTGTTTGACGATATTTTCCAAATTTTAGGTTTATAAAGGAAGTAACTTAGTCATAGAGGTGACTGGAAGTTGCGTACTGAATCTGGAAACTAGCAGAAATACCAACGGAAGTTATGTTGAACTTATGTTGATCAGATCATTAAACAAAACTGGCCTTAGAAATTTAGAACATTCTGCTCTCAGAGTATTTGTACAAAAATGTATCATGCATGGAAATGTCATCTAATACAACAAATTCCTCACTTGGAATCTTCTCCTCCTGATGCTTTTTTATTTTGTTCCACTGAATGAACAGGAATCAGGGTGGACCAGATGGTTTACACCCTTTAGATTTTTTTTTTCATTTTCATTGTCGCTATTGTCTCTCCGAAGGATATGCTATGTTTCACAATGAAATACTGTGTCCGAGAGATAAAACTAAGAAAAGTTTGAAAGAATAATACTCCAGAAAAGGCAGAGGTCTAACTCACCAATCAGCAATCAGTCTCCGATAATTGAGTGTAGCACAATCAAGATCTATCAGAAAGGCTGAAAGGGGGCCTAGATAAAAAGGTGTCATCCTTCAAATCTAGGAATCTGGGATTCAGACATGCATTTCCTGGTCCCACAATCAAACTTGTTCCAGGAGGCTGTCCTCTCAGTGTCCCTAAGCCTAAGATAAAGGGGAATATTACCAAAAAAGATAAAATCTTTCAGAACCTTAGGCTGGTACATAATCACCAGTCATTGATCTTCATGCCGCCAGGCCCTGATCTAGAGCTTAAACTGAAATGCAAGTGCGTAGCCTCCATGTTCAACCGTTGCATGATGTTATACTCGCACTGTTTGAGGGCATGATTGGAAATTGGAATACTGGAGTTTTAGAGGAAACAGTTCAATTCTTCGCTTCACAGTAAGCTGAATGTTTTTGCTTTAACACAATGAAGAAAAGTTGATCTGTGTGATGAGTATACTGCCTTGTGTGTTGAAGAGACAATTGATCAGCTTGACTCATCCAGTTGCTTCAAAGAAAATATATTGCCTTGTGAATTGAAGAGACAATTGATCAGCTTGACTCGTCCAGCCGCTTCCAAGAAAAGACGCAAAGCAGTTTGTTTTAACTACCCTCACCTCCATGCTTTGCAGGAATTTGTCGGAGTGGTGCATGCCATCGGCGCAGTTGCATCCATGGTGGGCGTCCTGATCTACCACAAGATCTTCAAGGACTACCCCTTCAGAACCATCCTCTTCTTCGCGCAGCTCCTGTTCGGCGTCTCGGGCTTCCTCGACCTCACCTTCGTGCTCCGGTGGAACCTCGTGCTCGGCGTGCCGGACGCCGTGTTCGTCACCCTGGAGGAGAGCGTCTCCCGGGTGGTCGGCCGCGTCCGGCTGATGCCCATGATGGTCCTGAGCACCAAGCTCTGCCCGCCGGGCGCCGAGGGCACCTTCTTCGCGCTCCTCATGTGCATCGACAGCGTCGGCATGCTGGCGGCCAAGACGAACGGCGCCATCGTGCTCCGGGCCCTGCACGTGACGAGGACGGACTTCAGCAACCTCTGGCTCGCCGTGCTGCTGAGGAACCTGCTGCGGCTGTCCGCCCTGGGCGCCATCTTCCTGGTGCCCACGGCTGACCAGACCGACGTGCTGCTTCCACAGAGCCTCTTGAGCTCCGGCTCCTCGGGAGCTGCTGCCGCTGCTGCCGGTGACGAGGAAGAGAGGTTGTTGCAGCTCGGGAAGCTCGGTTCTCACACTGACGATGAATGATCCACACTGCTATGTTGCATACACAGACACACATGCGCGCGCACACACACAGAGAGAAAAAGAAAAGGAAATGATACGAGTGATTGGTTGTTGCATTCACTTGGAAGAACTGTCGGCTGGCGTTGGTAGATGCGCAATGCAGCAGCTTACATAGCTTAGATACCACTGCACTGCACTGCACTAATTATGTTTCTTTGCTTTATGGAACATCTTTGGTGGGAACTAAGGTACTTACTGACAAAATGGCATCTTTGCCGGATCGGCAGATGAAAAGTATGAGTATTTAGGTTTATCATAGAATGATAGAAACTTTGGCAGATTCAAATACTGTACTTTTAGGGATTTTGTCTACGTGGGTTGTTTGATTTGTATGTTTTTTCTTAGGTTTCTGCTTCAGTACCGTCCCCCCTAAACTCGTGGACGGTGGAGATTAAACCATACCCCTTCATTATCGAGGTTATGATGGTCTTTATTTAATCCGTAAGAAAAATGGTAGCTGAGCCAAGGAATTGAGCTTTGTATGTCGAACTAGCCGAGTATGTCCCGCTTGTCTTAGGGTGTCATCCACACCAGGGATCAAGGTCACATCCTTCAGGAGACCCCCGAGGGTAACAAATTGCTCGATGTGCTCAATCGTGAAGTTGTCGACGCTGCTAGGGATGCACAAGCGGGGCCCACTTTAACCCGCAAAACATCATCGGTAGTGCAAATCGTGCTACAACTCTTCAGCTCGTCCATAGATAAATAACACTAATAAGAATACCAATCCGCCCCACATCTTGTGCCGCCTACAACCCTAGACGCTGCAACAATGACTTGGCCTTTATGATCTTGAAGAACCATTTCGATGCCTTTTCTCAATGGTTCCATTACAGCCAGCCAAGCCAAGATGACGAGGTTTGATCTCATCAATGCCCATTGTTACGGACTTGGGTTTTGGAGAAGATGGGGATGCTGGAGATCGTGGAACGGTTAGCAAACAAGCAACACAGGGACACGAGGTTTACCCAGGTTCAGGCCCCCGGAGGGAAAACCCTACTCCTGCTTGTCTGCTCTTGATTAAGGCGGAACCGAAGGTTACAGGGGTGCGCAGATTCGATCTGGCGTGGAGGTGTGTATGCGAAAGTATGAGTCGAGAGATCTAGGTCGTGCCCTCCTGGCCTTTATATAGACTTAGGCAGGTCCCGGGCATAGACCTAGTCGGTTACAAGTTCTAGGGTTTTACCCCTTTGAATTTCCTATCTACGCTAGTCTTGCTCTCCAAGGATCCGAAGGCATTATGGGCCTTGGCCACCCGAAAATCTTCATGGGCCGGCAATACATTTGCCGTGGGCCTTCCTTGGGCTGGACCAGGTATGCTGAGGTCACGCACCCGTAGGGTACAACCATGTCAGTAGCCCCCGAGTGATCAGTCGAATCGCAGATTCGGCTGAGGACTCTTCCATCCTTCGGGTGCAATCATGTATTAATAGTATATGTGTGTAGGGATTGTTGATGCGTGTGCCTGACTCACCCTACGGATCGGGGTCAGTTAACTATCTTAGGACGAAACAGCACGATCTTTTTCAGGTTCGAGTCCCTCAACTCGGACCTGGAACATATGCTGGCGTAATCCGACTCAAGTCGTGGAGGACTTACATGAGTGGAATTCTAGTGATTTTAATCGGTGTACCCAACGCGTCCGTCGGGATTTTTCATCGCTACATCGCCACGGATTTATACTAGCGATGCATTGTGCGTTGACAGGCCATCAGATGATATCTGTAGGTCTTATCTTTGCATCGCAGACGCAGCATCCGAACATTTGTCACCGTGGAGGTGTTTCGGGTGGCCAAGGAGAAACATTGCTCACTTAGAATTTTACTGGGGCAAAGTTGCCGAAAAAGTTTTGCGTGTTTGATCCGAAAGATCGCAGTCGAAGAATTCATAGGGTGCGCGACCAGCGCTCTCTATGGGAGTAGCCCCCGAGTGTCTGTTCGAGTCGTAGACTCGAGCGGAGACTTTATTCAGGTGTTTTTTTTCAGTGTTAAGTCCGTAGGACACAAACAATTTCGGATGCTTAAATCCATCCTTCCTATGGGAGTAGCCCCCGAGTCCGTAGTGGAGTCGTAGACTCGATGTAGGACTCGAAGAAAAAATTTGTCTTTATTCATCTTTCGGGTGCGCGGCCAGCGCTCCTGATAGGAGTAGCCCTCGAGTATTTAGTCGAATCGAAGATTCGAGTGAGTACTCTTAACTTTGAAGCCGAAGAATTATAGTTGGTGCTAGTATAGCTTTTGATGACATCAGTGCTTACGATCAATGACCTCAAGCGCCTGCTATGCCAGAGATGACTTGACTGGTCGAACGTGGGTCCCACTTGCTGACCTTGAATTGACTGGTCACGCGCGGCTTGGAGATAATTACGGTGTCGCCTCGATTTCCGCGCGTAGTGGACGGCGTGGTAACGACGGTTCATTGTGATGCTGACATGTGTATGGCCAGATCTGCCGTTGGCGTTAGGTCTTCTTGATGGACGGTTGTCGTGCATCGTCTTTGCCGTTATAATCATTGGGGAAAGCTGCAGTTTGTTTTCACCGCATCTACTCTTGTTTTCACTGTCTCCTTGTGCTCTAGAGGTTCTTGCTGCGCGCTGCGATATTCTTCCACATTTCTTTCTTCCCGTCCGCACTCTCACCGCCGGTGCCGCCGAAGCGCGATGGGGAAAACGAAGAAATCGTCATCTGCGGTTGGTACCAGTGCCGCCGGAGGGAAGAAATGCGCTACCACCACTCGTGTCACCGACGGTGGTTGGCGGCGATCAGAGACTCGGGAGAGTGATCTTCGCAGACTTCGTGAGCGGGGCTTGATCCCGCAGGATAGGGAGGCCGTCAGACTCCCCGGCAACGAGGTAATCCCCCGTCCCCCTGCTGGGTATCGGGTTATGTTTCTTTCCTTCGTTATTCGTGGGTTTTCCTTCCCAGTCCACGACTTCCTTCGTGAGCTGCTCTTTCTCTATGGCATCCAGCTACATCATCTTTCGCCCAATTCTCTTCTTCATATTGCTTGTTTCATCACTTTCTGCGAGTGATGGCTCGGCATCGAGCCGCACTTTGGTCTCTTCTGGAAGCTCTATTCCGTGAAGAGGCAATCCGGCTCGGATGGTGTGTATCCCATTGGGGGTTGCATCATCTCCCTTAGGGCCAATATTCTTTTCTTTTCCTTCTCTATGTCTGAATCTGTTCAAGATCTTGGCGAGGCGATGGTTTTACATTCGCGACTCCATAGTGGCTGGGCAGCAATTTGGTCTTGCTCCTTTCGACTCCTCCCAGATAATCGAGCCAAAGAGGTCCTGGAAAAATCATATCTTGGACGGTGAGTCAGCGGAGATAGAGGCCCTTTACCGTCGGGTGGAGGATCTCCAGTTGATTCCTGATAAAGAAGTGAACGGCGTGGATATTATCCGCACGTTTCTCGAGCGTCGGGTGCAGCCGCTCCAAGCTAGGGCGCACCCGATGTTTCTTTATGCTGGGCGCCGTGACCCGACGAGAGTTTCGGCTGAGAAGCTTTCCCAGGGTGATCTCAACAAGGCCCTTCGTACGTTGTTGAAGTACAAGGCTGGAGAGGATATCCCGGGAAAGTCGCTAACTCCGCCGTTTTCTTCGACGCTGGTTGTTCCACAGGTGTATATTCGTGCGCGTAGCGCTTTTCGTCGACTGCGTATTTATTTTCCTTTGTTTGCTAACAAAATCTCTTTTTTTGTAGAGCTTCAAGGTGCCGGGCATGGTGCCTCCATTGCCCGAATTGTTTCCGAATGTGCCGGATAATGACGTGGTGGACTCTGTGTCCGAACTTCCTTCGGCGCGTTCACCGGCTGAAGAGGCCAACGAATCGAGCGAGGAACATACGAACGATCGGAGCTCGGTGAATCTTCGGATGCATCGACTCCTCGACTCCCGAAACCCTTCAGGCCTTGATCGTCACAGTGACGAGCATGGAGGTTCTTCCTCTCCCATTCCTGCCATTCCTGTGCGGGCTGTAGCACCGCACCCGCCAGCGAAGCGGAAGAAGGAAGAAAAGAAGGAAGAGAAAAAAGAGGAGAAGAAGGGGGAGAAGAGAGTCCGAAGGACTCCTCCTGTCTTCGACCTGAGCTCGTAAGTTTCTTGTTATACTGCTGTCCCTTTTTTTTCTTGTTGACTTTGTACTTGTGCTGATTGTTTCGTATGCAGGCATTCTTCCCACGGCTCCTCCAGCGATGGTGCTCGGGAGATGATGGGGGAGTCGAAGGTTGCGTCTCCTCCTCCTCAGACGGTGGCAACGTTGGGGGGCGCCGCTCTGAATCCTCCTCTGCAGGAGGTGCAGGTGGTTGCGCCTCAGAATTTCGCCAGCGGGCCTTCGGAGTCGCCATCAGAGCATGTAAGTACCTTTGTTTCGTGCCACGGGGGGAGCCCTCGGGTGACTGAAAAATTTCTTGTCTTGCTCTTTTTTTTCGAATCTTCGGGGGGGGGGGGAGCTCCCGAGTGTCTTCGTGTGCGAATTTTGCTTTTATTACTTTGTGTTGGGCATAGCCCCCAAGTCCTTTTTCTTACTGGTGTTTCTTTTTCTGCAGCCTTTTGTGCAGAGGCTGCGGCCGGGTGCAGAGCGCCTAGTGCTGGAGGCTAACCTCCGACAGCTTCAAGGTACCTGTTTGCTTTTGGTGCTTCTTTCATTTATTCCGGTCCTACTCTCTGACGTTTGCTTGTTTGAATGCAGAGGAGCATAATACTTCTCTCCGTGAGGTCAACGCTCTCAAGAAGAGCCTTGGTCAATCGGAGAAGAAGGCCGAGCCGCCGTTGGTGCGAAGGAACGCCTCGAGCTAGAGCTGACCAAGGCAGCCGAAGCTAAGGAGCATCTGCAGCAGGAGGCCGCGGACCGTGAGGAGCAGCTGGCCACTGTTGCGGCTGCGCGTGAGAGAGAGGTGGCAGGCAAGCTCATGCCTGCTGCCAAGGCTGTTTCGGGTGAGTGTTGTATTTGTGCTTCTTTCTTCTTGTTTTCTTGTTTTCTTCTGTGTTGCTTTCTTCATTTCTTTTCTTTTGTCTCAGATGCCGCAGGCATCGAGTTTGACCGCGGAGCTCTGGAGCACGGGAGTGCTCTAGATGATGCTACTGCCGCGGTCGAAGATCGCTGCAGCACCATCGTCAACACCCTTGCCAAGGCGAAGGAGGTCCTTGGCCGCTTCTACAAGGAGCTTGTCCCTAAGGGCGCGGCCCTTGATGATGTGGATGCCCTGGCGGAGGCTTTGTCACCGGCGCTGCGCGCATAAGCGAAGCGTATGGGCATCGGCGTTTGTCGGGTGGCGATGGCCTTGGCGGCCGGAGCGAGCTGGACCTGCCTGCATCACCTCCCGGATGCCGACGACCGCAGATGGATCCGAGGTAGCCTTTGCTGCCTACTCTGCTCGTTGCAAGCGATATGGGCCAAAGCTCATTGATTTGCTGTCTGAGTATGCGCTGCGGCAGCAGGGGGAAGCCAAGGCTAGGCAGTCCGGCTACGAGGCGACGCAGGGTGCCTCGTCTTAGGCGTTGTAGATGTAGGATAGTTTGTAGTCTGCTTTTGCTGTAAATATTTTGAGGAACACAATCCTTGTGCCACGTAGTGGCCTTTATATGCTTAATGAATTCTTCTGAGTTGTGCTCTACCACTGTCTGAATGTTTGTGTCCTTTGCTTTTCTGTTGTTCTAGGTTCCTTCGGGTGCTGACCCTGTTGACACCTCGCCTGCAGTGCAGCTGCGGCCATCTTTGGATGATCCTTCTCAACTCGCTTTTCTTCGGGACCGTGTTCGTAGTCTTGAGAGGGAGTTGCTTGGGTTTCGTGGTCACGCCGATGTTTGGAAGTCCAAGGCGGATCGCGGTGCAGCCAGAGAGGAGTACTTGATGACGGAACTGCTTCGGCTATCTGAACAGCTTCAATGTAAGTTTTTTTTTGTTTCGAGTTGTAGCTCAGTTCTTCGGATGAGCCTGCTAGCCTTGCCTCTTATTTTGTACGATTGTCGCAGGTGCTAACCTTGCTCCGAGGGAAGAGAAAGAGTGTGTCGCTGTTCGGGTCAATTGCTTGACTCAATAGGATATGGAGGCCGGTGGCTTCTTCTGGATGGATCGTGACCGTGCCATGGATCTGGCGACGGTGCAGGATCGTGTGCACCAGGTGTCGCGGGTGTTTCGCCAGGTGCAGACGTCGCTTGCCTCGGTGTTGCATGTCATGTTTCCTTTGGATGTTGTGCCGACGAGCCTTGCGGGTCTTCTGTCGAAGTTTCAGAGCGTGAGCAATGTCAAGGAGTTCATGCGGCAACAGCTCGTCGCCGGAGTGGAGGCTGCTTTGTCTCTTGTGAGGCTGCACCGGCCTGATGTAGATTTGTCTGTTGTGGCAGCTGGGCCACCTCCTCGGCCGGATGGTGATGAGTGGGACATGCGTCCATATTATGCAGCTGTAAGGCAGTATGCCAAACAGGTCGTAGATTTGTTTGAGCAGCGTGCTCAGGTTATTCTTCATAATAGTTAGTACCTGTAAAATAGATAGATGTAAAATTTGTATATTTCGACTAGGCGTGTTGTGCCCTTTGTTGTAAAGGTTTGTATGTTGTAAGCACGCAGTGCTTTGTTTGAGTACGTGTCCTTTTCGTTTGCCTGACGTTGTCAGCTACTCAGGTGTACACGTGTGATCCTCAGTCGATGAAATCGTGAGGTGGGGGGAGCCCCCGAGTGCGTTTGTAGCATAAAGTAAAGTTGCAGAATAGCGAACGGAAGTTTGGGGCGAGACACTTAGCTGTATTTATATCGTAATGGAGGAAGTACATTGTTCGGCTGAGTAGCCTTGGCTGAAAAGCCTTATTGAAAGTAAAGGGGTAGGTAGCTAGGGGTAGAATCGTCGCAAGTGCGCAATGTTCCATGGGTTGGAGTATGCGACTCCAAACTCCACGTGCTTGAGGCGATAGGCGCCACCTGGGATGACTTCGGTGATGACGTAGGGTCCTTCCCATGGTGACTCGAATTTCTTCGGTCGCTCTTGCTTGAGTCGCAAGACGAGGTCTCCTTCGACGAAGGACCTTGGCAGCAACCGGCTGTGGTAGTTGCGAGACTCACTGGTACACCGCTGATCGAGCTGCTACTATGTCTCTTGCTTGCCGAGTGTGTCGACGACGTCTTCGATGATCGTGGATTCGTCACCACTTGTTTACGGGGCCTGGTGGCGATTTCTGGTAGCACGGCCTCAGCTCCGTGCACCATGAAGAACGGCGTGTAGCCGGTGGAGCTGTTTGGCGTAGTCCGTAAGCTCCACAAGACGGATGGTAGCTCTTTCATCCAGGCTCCAGCTTTCCGTTCGAGTGGACTCATGAGGCGCTTCTTGATACCAGCGCCGATTAGGCTGTTGACCTTTTCCACTTGCCCGTTCATTTGCGGGTGTGCCACTGAGGCGTACGTGATGTTGATCCCAAGGCCTTCACAGAAGTCCTGGAACTCCTTGGAGATGAAGTTCGATCCATTGTCGGTGATGATGCTGTGCAGTACGCCGAACCTGTAGACAATGGACTCGAAGAACTTGACGGTAGTTTTGCCTTTCTGGTTGGTGACCGGCATGGCCTCGACCCACTTGGTGAATTTGTCGACTGCGACCAGGAGGTAAACGTGTCCCCCTTTCGACGACTTTGGCAGTTTGCCGATCATGTCGAGGCCCCATTGAGCAAAAGGCCAGGCTATAGGTATGGGTCTGAGCTCGGAGCCGGGTGCGTGCGGTTTGTCGGTGAACCGTTGGCACCTGTTACATCTTCGGACTATGTCCTTTGCGTCGCTCATGGCCTTTGGCCAGTAGAATCCGGCTCGTAGAGCTTTGGCGACAAGGGAGCGGCTGCCTGCGTGATGGCCGCAGATGCCCTCGTGGATGTCTTGGAGGATGGCTTTCCCGACACCGATGGTGACACACCGTTGTAGTACACCCGTAATACTGCGCTTGTACAGCTCACCATTGATGATGGTGAAGGCTTTTGACCGACGAGATATGCGTCGGGCATCTGTCGGGCTGTCAGGTAGTTCTCCGTTTATCAAGAACTGGAGGTACGGTCGCGTCCAAGTTTCTTCGACTGCCATGACCTGCATCAGGTTGACCATGGCGACCTCTGTGTCCAATTTCTCGGGTCCTTCATGACCTTCGGGCAGTGTAGCCCCCAAGTGTTCTGCTTCTTCGGGTGATCCTTTGGGGAATTCCGCTTGATTGATGGCACACAGATCTATTCAAGGAACACACCTGGTGGCACCTTTGCGCAGGTGGAGCCGATGTTGGCGAGTCTATCGGCCTCCTCGTTGCTTTCTCTTCCGACGTGTCGAAGCTCGCAGCCGTCGAATTCTCCTTCGAGTGCGTTGTAGAGAGCACGGTACGCGATCATGTTTTCAGCGTGTGCGTCGCACTCATTCATCGTCTGCTGGACGACGAGGTTGGAGTCACCGTAGATGACCAGGCGCGTTGCGTCGCAGATCTTTGCCATCCTCATACCGTGGATGAGGGCTTTGTATTCGGCCTCGTTGTTGGAGGCTCGAAATTTTATCCGGAGGACGTACTTCATCTGGTCGCCCTGCGGGGAGGTCAGTATGACCCCGGCTCCTGCTCCAGCTTCGCGCTTGGAGCCGTCGAAGTGCATTGTCCACGACTGCGACATGTCAGGGGTGTCTGGCAGCTGCAGCTCCATCCAATGTACCAGGAAGTCCGGAAGGACTTGAGATTTGATTGCGAGTCGCTTCTCGTAGACGATGTCCAGGGGTGACAGCTCGATGCCCCACAGGGCCACGCGTCCTATGGCCTCTGGATTATTCAGGATGTTGTTCAGGGGTGCCTTGTTGACGACCATAACTTGGTGCTCCTGGAAGTAATGGCTCAGCCGTCGAGCCGTCATGAACACGCCATAGGCGAGCTTCTGGTAGTGAGGGTACCTCTGCTTTGTTGGTGTCAGTACCTCGCTGAGGTAGTAGATTGGGCGCTGGACCCCGTGGGTCTTGCCTTCTTCGGGTCGTTCTACCACTAGCACGGTGCTGACCACCTGGTGTGTGGCTGCTATGTACAGCAGCAGAGGCTCGCGCTCCCTTGGCGTGATCAAGACGGGCGAGGTGGAGAGAAGCCGCTTGAGGCTTTCGAATGCATCGTTGGCTTCCGGCGTCCACTCGAATTTATCTGCTTTGCATAGCAGCTGGTAGAATGGTAGGGCCTTCTCGCCCATGCGGCTGATGAATCTGCTTAACGCCGCTATTCGTCCTACGAGCTGCTGGATGCCTTTGAGGTTTTTCGGCTTCTCCATTGCCATGATGGATCTGATTTTCTTCGGGTTCGCCTCGATCCCTCGCTGAGAGATGAAGTACCCAAGCAGCTGACCCGATGGGACGCCGAAGGCACACTTTTCGGGGTTGAGCTTGATCTTGTAGTGATCAAGGTTGTCGAACGTCTCGCGGAGATCGTTGATAAGTGTCCTTGCCTCCTTGGTTTTTATGACTATGTCGTCGACATAGACTTGGACGTTGCGACCGATCTGGTCCTTGAGGCAGGCCTGCATGCATCGCTGGTACGTGGCACCTGCGTTCTTTAGCCCGAAGGGCATTGTGTTGTAGCAGAATACTCTGAATGGTGTGATAAACGCCGTTTTCTCCGGATCTTCGACCTTGAGTCGAATTTGGTTATAGCCTGAGTAGGCGTCGAGGAAGGAAAGTTTCTCACAACCTGCAGTCAAATCGATGATCTGATCGATCCGAGGGAGAGGGAAGTGGTCCTTTGGGCAATGCTTGTTTAGTGACGTGAAATCCACGCACATCCGCAGGATGTCCGTGTCCTTCTTTGGGACCATCACTGTATTTGAAAGCCACTCGCTTTCCTTGATTTCCCTGATGAAGTCTGCAGCGAGTAGTCTATTGATTTCCTTGCCGATAGCTTCGGCTCGTGGCTCGGACAGTCTCCGGATGGATTGCTTGACGGGCTTGGTGTCTGGAAAGATGTTGAGTGCGTGCTCGGCGAATTTCCTGGGAACTCCTGGCATGTCCGTAGGACACCGGTAATTTCAGCGCTCACGGAGGAATTGACGAGCGCCTTCCTATCTTGGGCTGAGGTCGTTGGCGATCGGGCCGTCTTGGAGGCATCCGTCGGATGGACCTGCACCTTCTTTGTGTTGGTGGAGTCGAAAGACATGTCGGCGCGTTTTGTCGTGCTCTTGGAGGTGCCCCATTGTGCGTTGCTTCGGAGTCTTAGGAGCTCCTCTGCATGCAATGAATGGAGATTCTGTTGAAATCCCTGTCGCATTGGTCCGATCGGGTGAAGCTCCCGTGGATTGTGATGATGCCCTTCGGCCTTGGCATCTTGAGTAGTAGGTATGCGTAGTGTGGTACATCTAGGAACCTTGCGAATGCTACGCGCCCAAGGATGGCGTGGTACTGTGATGGCCAGTCCACTACTTCAAATTCGAGTCGCTCTAGCCGGAAGTTGTCTGGCTTGCCGAAGGTGACGTCGAGCCATATTTTGCCCAGGGGGAATATGCCCTTCCCGGGAATGATGCCGTGGAACGTTGTGTCTGACTGTTCCAGGCTGCATTGCGGGATCCGCATTGCTGCTAGGGTGCTTGCGAACATTAGGTTGATGCCGCTGCCGCCGTCCATGAAGACGTGACTCATCTCGAAACCTCCGATCTGCGCCTCCAGCACCAGGGCAGCATGACCTGGGCGAGGGATCTGGCAAGGGTGATCCGAACGAGTGAATGTAATGCAGGATTCCGATCCGCTGAGGTACTCATGGATGGCAGGTGGAGTTGCCACGGCTAGGTTGATTTGTCGGGTGATTTTCTTCTGCACCCTATTCGTGGGGCGCCCCTTCTAGATCATCAGTGCTCCTTTTGGCAGGGGGTACCCGTTCCCAGCGTTGTTCTGTGCTGGTGCGACTGGTTGGTTTGGGCCTCCGATAGGTGGCGGTGGAGGATCTCCATGCGTTATTTCACCTGGCGCAGGTGCGTTTCCGAACATAGGGATTGGGGCTTGTTGCCTCATCTGTACCATGCTTTCGCTGAGTTTCTGGAACTCGCGGCAGTCCTTGAGCATGTGGCTGGCTTTCTTTTTGCCATCCTGCTTGTCGATGTAGAAGTGGATGGTGCATGGACCCGAAAGTTTGTCGTATCTTTGAGGGTCCGTTATCGTGATCGTGGCGTTACCACTTGTCTTTGGCGTCCGCCGTCGCGGAAGTTTCCTCCGCGGTATCCTCCGCTATTGCGGCCGTTGTCGTTGCGACGGTTGGCGTAGCCGGCCGCAACCATATCGGGTCCGTCGCGATCGTCGTAGACGCGCGATCTCCTCTTGCTATGGAGTTCCCGTCTTCGGACGTAGTCGTCCTCTTCATCCGATTGTGCTCGGTGAATGGAATCGTCGCTGTCGGCCCACCTGTTGGCGATGTCCATGAGGTGGTCGAGTGTTTTGGGCTTGACGCGCCCAAGTTCCTCCTTGAAGTCTTGGCGCTTGACGGCGTCCCTGAAGGTGTCGATGGCCCTCTCTTCAGAGATGTGTGCTGTAGAGTTCTTGGTGTTGGACCAGCGTAGTATGTACGAGCGAATAGATTCGCCTGTTCTTTGAGTGCAGGCCCGCAACTCTTCGATTGAGGCGGGCCTCTTGCTGGTACCCTTGAAATTTCGGATGAAGCTGTAAGCTAGCTCCTCCCAGCTTCGGATGGACCCTGATGATAGGCTACTGAGCCAGATTCGTGCCGCGCCTGTCAGCTGCAGCTGAAGGCATTGCATGGCAGTTTCTTTGTTACCACCGTGCAGCTTAACGGATGACAGATGATCACTGAGCCATGCTTTTGGATATTGCGTGTCGTCAAACTTCGGAGTATCCGAAGGAAGCTTGAAATTGCGTGGCATCCGTGTTCGCCGAACGGATCTGCTGAAGCATCGAGCTCCACAGAGTTCTCCTTCATCTTCGTCCATCTCGGATTCAGACGAGCATGCGCGTTTGGCTCGCGCTTTGTCGATTTTGCGCTGTGTGAGCGCGTCTCTGGCGTCGTAGTCGCGTTTATGGTGACGCGATCTCTTCTTCCTTCGAGGAAGGTCGTGTTCCTCTTCCTCTTCGGATGAAGGGGTGGGGCTCCGGTCGTGCCTTGTCGGAGCTTTCTTCTTTGGCTCCGCAGGAGCGTCTTGATGGAGCGCAGCTCCGACAAGTCCGAGTCCAATGAGTGCGGATTTATGCATGGCTCTTTTCGGGTCCCCCTCCGGAGGTGGGTGGGCCGCGAGATACGCAGTGGCTGCCATGATCGCAGCTTGCGGCGTCTTTGGGATGACGTTGCCGTCGGCGTCCATCTCCATGAACAATGTGTGGAGAGTTCGGGTCACTTCATGGCGTTCCTTGGGATCCATGTTCTCCACCCGAGAGCGATGTTTGTTTCCTTGGTATCCGTTCGTGCTAGAGCCAGGGGCCATGGCGGAGAGCGCAGCTCGTCGCGCGCTGGACTCAGAGGCTGCTTGCTTGCGTTTGTCGAGTGTTTCTTGCATCTTGACTTGCTTCTTGTGCTCCTCGATGAGGAGGAAGTGGTATGCCATCAGTAGTTCACGTGAGGCGTCTGCAGGCAGGACTATGTCGCCTGCTACGGCGCGGCGTGCCTGGACCCATCCTTCTTTGCTAAGTCGGATGACGTGGCCGTTGTTTTCCTCGTCGGGTGGGGGGGACTGGCTTCTTCTGTTCCCGCCGTTTCTGTCATGCGGGTTGGGGTTCGGGTTGGGCATTTGCTGCTCCACGTCGCTCTAGATGACTACGGCGCATTGGTAGCGCTCATAGATTGGTCCGCTGCTGCCGCAGCTTTCGGATCCGGAATCGTAGGTCCCTTCATCCAAAGGTGGATCGTACATATCGGAGTTGCAGCTGCTGCTGTCGTAGAACTCATCTGTTGATGATGATGTGCGTAGCACATGGTGTGGAGCCCACGAGGCGGGCCTGATTGATGGTAGGGGCACCCGCTCAGGGAGGCGGAGGGTACCAGTCTGACCCACCTAGAAGCAGAAGCTCCCGAATAGGATATCGAGTCTGTCGCCTACGGGCTCGAAATCTTTCATGGTGGCCGGCGAGTGGGCGGTGAAGTCGAAAGCGCCGAAAAGGAGGTGACTCTCCGTCGCCGCAGAGTTGTAGATCGATCGGGTTGGGACCGTCACGACCGCACAATCAGCAGCCCCAGTTCCCACAGACGGCGCCCATTGACGAGGTTTGATCTCATCAATGCCCATTGCTATGGACTTGGGTTTTGGAGAAGATGGGGATGCTGGAGATCGTGGAACGGTTAGCAAATAAGCAACACGGGGACACGAGGTTTACCCAGGTTCAGGCCCCCGGAGGGAAAACCCTACTCCTGCTTGTCTGCTCTTGATTACGGCGGAACCGAAGGTTACAGGGGTGCGCAGATTCGATCTGGCGTGGAGGTGTGTATGCGAAAGTACGAGTCAAGAGATCTAGGTTGTGCCCTCCTGGCCTTTATATAGACTTAGGCAGGTCCCGGTCATAGACCTAGTCGGTTACAAGTTCTAGGGTTTTACCCCTTTGAATTTCCTATCTACGCTAGTCTTGCTTTCCAAGGATCCGAAGGCGTTATGGGCCTTGGCCACCCGAAAATCTTCATGGGCCGGTATACATTTGCCGTAGGCCTTCCTTGGGCTGGACCAGGTATGCTGAGGTCACGCACTCGTAGGGTACAACCATGTCACAAGAACCTACAGGAACCTTTTGTCAAGGGTTCCATTACACTGGAAATTTTTATATCCACTCAAACCTCTTGGAGATGATTTTTTTTGCTTTTTGTGTGATGCAACCAAACAAACATTAGTACAAACAAAATCTTATAGAAATCAAATGGACATGACATCAATCAAGTATTTGTTTTTATTTTTTGCACTTTTTAAACCATGTGAATCAAACAGATCCTTAGTTTGGGTGGCATTTCATATTTTTGATAGAAAATATTTGCCTAATACATGTATCTTAAACTTTCGGGGTTGTTTAGTACCAGAAATTTCAGGAGGATTCTACAGAATAGGGGATAACTGACTAGATCCCTGCGTTTGGCACAGGGCCGGAAAAAGTCAATTATAATGTTAGACCACGTAATGGACAAGATTATAGAAAACTAATGATTTTCTATTCCGAATATGCTAGATTTTCACCACATTCATATGGTTAGGAAAAACATAAAATCCTCATATTCCTGTGAATCCAATTTTATAGACACCAAAAGTCCCCTCGAGATGGGGTGGACGAGACAGAAAACCCCCACCTTCCCCACGCTCCCCCTCCCCCCAAGGGTGACGGGCGTGGCCCTCCCTGTTCCGGACTCCTCCCCCACTCCTCTCTTCCCTGCCACCGGCATCGCCGGCAAGGGCCGACGGGCGAAGCCCGGGTAGCGCCGGTGGCTGCCGTTATTCTCTCCCTGCACCATGGGAGCCGATTGGGGCCAACCCTTTTCACCGGCGGCAGTGCTCCTAGGGAAGAAGCGGCTCAGGGCTCTCCGGGTGGCGTTGGGTGGCGGCGTCATCGGCATGGTGGGGCTCTGCAGTGACGGGTACGACGGTTGGCGGCATCTCCTCCCGGCCCAGATTCGTCGGGGCCCTTGGGCCTGATCTAGGCTCTTCGGCGGGCTGGCGCGCCCGCTTCTGCACTGCCTTCTGGAGGTGGTGACATCAACGATGCTTTTGGCTGAGTGTTCGGAAAGTATGGCTATAAAGCTGGCATTGAGTGTTCGGAAAGTATGGGTTGAGACACATGGATGAAGAGTGGGATTTGTCCATCCATATGACGGATAGATATACTCTAGGCCCTGTCGGTGGAATGTCATCCAATTAGCTTGCAAGCATGTGACTGGCTCACAAGGGATCACATACCACGGGAACGAGAAAAGAGTACTTATCGGTAACGAGGTTGAACTAGGTATTTGGATCTATAAAGAAATAGACATGGATGTTTCACATCTATGAAATAGTCGACATGTTGGGAAAGAGTTCACAACAATGTTCAAATCTATGAAAAGATCTGATCTTTCATAGCGATATTTAGTCTAGATGGATTAATGTAGCAACCACGACATATAATTTTGTTATGTGTTGAATAAACAAAACAAGTTCTTCTAATAGAATGGTTACCAAGGACGTGTACATGACACGGTCCAAAGGGTTTTGTTAATTCAAAGGATGCTAAAAGCATATGCAAACTTCAATGGTTGAAGTAAGCATCGCGGAGTTGGATTCTTCACTATGATGAAACTATTAAAAGAGTTTAATTTCATCGGAGACGATGAAGATGCTTGCATTTGCAAGAAATTAAGTGGGAGCGCTAAGACATGTTTCTAATACATTATGTGGAAGTCATATTGTTGATTGGAAATAATGTATCTTTTATTAACATAGGATAAGAATTTCATCTCGATGAAAGACTTAGGAAAAACCCAAATATTTGGCATCAATAGACGCTAATATGGTTATGCCGAAAGTACATAGATGATGTATTGAATGAGTTCAATATAGAAACTACAAGAAAGGTTCTTGTCACACAGAAAGGATTGAATGGGTTCAATATTGATGATATATTCAAGTGTATTGACACTTGGTAAGTGAAACAAAGATTCAAGTATAGATTGATACTTGATGTATGAAATCACAAAGAGTATTTATATCAATCATGTTGTGATATGTACAAATCCAGATATGTCCTATGCTCTAAACGTTATGATCATATACCAGAATGATTCATAAGATGATTATTGGACGATATTAAAGATATTCTTATGATCTTGTAAAAGAACTAAGAATATATTATTTTGTAGAAGTGACAAATAGATGATTAGTTCATTGTAAATGAATTACATTGATACTAGTTTTGTCACAAAGTAAAAATTATGTTTATCTCAATCTAAACTAAGGGTGGCACAATATGATGGAATGAGAGTTCCATAATGCATTTGGATGAGTTCCAAAGTTAAGACATTGTGACAGATACTACAACAAAAGGTTGAGTATATAACTGCTATTATAGCAGCAAAAGAGGGCATTTGTGTCAAGTAGTTTGTTATCAAACTAGGTGTAGTTCACAACAGGGATAATACTATGAAGATATATTGTACGACAATATTATCAACATGTTTTAACCCCAAAGAACTAAAGGTCACACCAAAGGACCAAATTTGTACAAAGCCATCTCATTAGAGAATGAGTGATGCGTAGAGACGCAAAGACATGCAATTACACACGGACCTAGAAGTGTCAGATCCGGAGATCAGTTGACCACTTGCAATCGTGTACATACAACACCAGAAAGCCATAGGTGTTGAATACACAAAGGTTTGAAACTAGATTATTGACTCTAGTGCAAGTGGGAGACTGTTGGAGATATGCCCAAGAGGCAATAATAAAGTGGTTATTATCATGTCTTCATAATTATGATAAATGTTTACATACCATGCTATAATTGTATTAACCGGAAACATTAATACTTGTGTGATTTGTAAACATAAAAGAGTCCCTAGTAAAGCCTCTTGTTAAACTAGCTTGTTGGTTAATATATGATCATGGTTTCCTGATCATGAACATAGAGATGTTATTAACAACAGGGTCATATCATTAGGAGAATGATGTGATGGACATACTCCTATAGTTAAGCGTAGCATAAAGATCAAGTCATTTAATATAGTTCATTTGCTATAAGCTTTCTGATACATAGTAACCTAATTCCTTCGACCATGAGATCATGCTTATCACCATCACCGGAAGGATGCTTTGATGACATCAAACACCACACCGTAATTGGGTGGCTATAAAGATGGTATTGAGTGTTCGGAAAGTATGGGTTGAGACACATGGATCAAGAGTGGGATTTGTCCATCCATATGACGGATAGATATACTCTGGGCCCTCTCGGTGGAATGTCATCCAATTAGCTTGCAAGCATGTGACTGGCTCACAAGGGATCACATACCACGGGAACGAGAAAAGAGTACTTATCGGTAACGAGGTTGAACTAGGTATGCAGAGATACCGACGATCAAAACCTCGGATAAGTAAACTATCTTGAGACAAAGGGAAATTGGTATCGTATGTAAGTGGTTCATTCGATTGCAAAGTAATCATAGAAATATGTGGGAGCCATATGAATTTCCAGATTCCTCTATTGGTTATTGATCGGAGAAGTGTCTCGATCATGTCCGCATAATTCACGAACCGTAGGGAGACACACTTAAGGATTCGATGTTGTTGAGTAGTTATGGAATAATGAGTAAGAGACCGAATGTTGTTCGGAGTCTCGGATGGGATCCGGTATATCACGAGGAGATCCAGAATGGTCCGGAGAATAAGATTCATATAAGGAAAGTCCTGTTTTGGAGTTGGAGAATGATTCCGGTGTTTTCATCGGGAATATTCTAGAAGGTTCCGGAAGGTCTGGCACTCCGGAGGGGAAGGGTACATGAATGTGTCATTACAAGTTGGAATGGTTGCATCATGTACTAGGTGTCATCGCTGAGCAAAATAAAGGGATAAATCAAATCCTAGTTTGAAAAGTCAAACGCCAATTTGAAAAGTCAAACGGCAAGTTTGCTTGGTGGAGGGAGAGTAGGAAACCTACTTGGGGAGGAAGTCCCTCTCCCTCCACCACCGGCCAAGGAGGCCGAGTTGGGGAGGGACTCCTCTCCCCTTGGCCGCGCCCTCCCATCTATATAAGGAGGGGCAGGGCTGCCCCTCCTAGACCTACACCTCTCTCCTCTAAACCTAAACCCTAGCCGCCGGCCTCCACCAAAGTCGCCGCCGCCTCCTAGGGTTTGCCATGTCGCCGAGTTGGGGCTCTCCTTTTGCCCTAGCCGCCGGCCTAGCTCCCTCTCCTTGGTGTGTCTAAACCCTAGATCACCGAGGCTCTCTCATAGTCCACCATACTCGCTCCGGCTTAAGGCGAAGCCCTGCGAGATCTTCCCTCTACTTCCGGTACCACGCGTCGTCTGCTTGGAATCGCGAGAGTGCTACAACCTCCGCTGCTGGAACAAGGAGAGGAAGGTCTTCATCAGTACCGAACGTGTGACATTGCGGGAGCGCCGGACGCATGGCCGGAAGGATCGTCTACGCGATCTTGAGATCGGCAAGTGTACGACTACATCACCCACGAGAATCTGCTCTCGTTAACCGCTTTGGATCTTCGAGGGTTAGTATTCTATCAACTCGTTGCTACAATCTAGTAGATAGATCTTGGCTTGATCATAGATTAGATCTTGATTGTGTGTTCATGCGGTAGAATTTTTTTTGTTTTCCATGCTACGAACCCCTATAGTGGTATCAGAACCGTGTCTATATGTAGATCTGTTGCACGAGTAGAACACAATGGTCATTGTGGGCGTTGATGCTTTTGTTATCGATTGCTTCTTGTGTACTTTGCATCTTGCGGGATGGTGGGATGAAGCGGCCCGGGCTAACCTTACATGACATCGTTCATGAGACTAGCTCCACGCTTGACATGCAACTTGTATTACATAAGTGGCTTTGTGGGTGCCTGTTTCTCCCAACATAGTTAAGATTCAATTTACAACGGGTGATTGACAATACTAGTATCAATGTTGTGGTTCTTGTTCGTAAGTTAGAACGACACTTATTAAAAGCCCCAAACCACGTAAAACATGCAAAGAAAATTAGAGGCGTCTAACTTTGTTTTGCAGGGGTGTGCTGTGATGTGATATGGCCATGATTGTGATTATATTTGATGTATGCAATGTTCCGTATTGTAAGTTGGCAACCGGCAGGAGCCATATGGTTGTCTTTAAATTCTGTTAAGACCCGCGTGTCTATTCAAAGTAGTTGTAATAGTTGAAGCTGGTGGACGACAACCATGGAGCGGCGTCATTGAACTTGATGCAATGCCGGTGATGATGGAGATCATGTTTGTGCTTGAAGATGGAGATCGGAAGCACAAAGAAGAAAGGCCATATCATATCACATATTATGAATTTCATGTGATGTTAATCCTTTTATGCATCTTGTATTGCTTAGTTCACGACGGTAGCATTATAAGATGATCCCTCAAGCACACAATTTCAAGTTTTAAAGTGTTCATCCTTAGTAAGCACCGTTGCTAAAGCTCGTTGTTTCGAAGCACCACGTGATGATCGAGTGTGTTAGATTCTGCGAGTGTATACAACGTGAGCAAGCCAGATTTGCTCATGCGGAAGCTAAGGTTTGATCTTGACGAGCCTAGCATGTACAGACATGGTCTCGGAACACGGATCACCGAAAGTTAAAGCATGAGTCATATAGTAGATATGATGAACATGTTGATTCTTCGCCATTGAAGCTACATCAACTCTCGTGATGATCGGTTTTGATGTGGTGGATTTGGTTCGTGTGATCACTAAAACAATGTGAGGGATATTGTTTTGAGTGGGAGTTCAACGGCAATATGATTAAAAGTTGAACACTATTTATCATAAATTAAATCAAAGTGAATTTGCATAATTGTTGTAGTCATTGGCATCTATTTACCACCTTGCGCTTAGTTTTAATTGAGATGATAGAACTATAGAATTCTGGTTAGTTACTTTACGAACTGGTATCGTATTGTTTTGAAGTGTTAATCTAAATTTTAAAAGTCCCATTGCAAACTTTCAGTAAGTTTCGATTACTCCGTGAAATTTAATAGTTGGTATTAAATCAAGAGTAACAATTTCAGTGTTAGTATATAAGTATCATGTTTATCTTCATGATTCTTGATATTCAAAGGATTGTCTTAATATCAAGGTTATCTAGGATCTGAAAGAGTTGTTTCAGAAACCATGATGTGTGGAAGATATTGTGATATCTGAAACGAAGTTTTGGTTGCAACATGATAGAGTATAATATGGCAAAAGTCATGTTCTCATATTTGATGATAATTTGCAAAAGGTTGGAGACACTAGTTGTCCTAAACCTCCAAAAGGTTTTGGAGAGCAACATTATACTTGTGATTCACCGTTATAAGCTAAAAGTAGCTTGATCATGGATGATTCCATGATAAGGGTGAATATTTGATGTAGGTAAAATGTTTACTACACCAAAGAGATTACTAAAGAAAGGAATTTGAAAGAACACCAAACATTGGATGATGGTGATCTACTTCAAAGTGCAAGTCCAAAGACATTGGTATTTTACTATACCTGCTTTGGACTATGTGTCATGTATATGGATCCACTATTGATGTTGATGGATTCTTGAAAAACAGAAAAAGAAATACTAAAAGAGAATCTCATAAATATATGGCAGAAAAGAAAAGACTAGAATTGTTCAGTTTAGGTATATAAAGGATATACATGGTATGGTTGTATTCTTTGCTTGTTAAATAATGTGGTTCTTAAGTATTGGATATTGAATTTGTTGGTATGAATCGTCATACGAACAACAGAATTCATGAACTACAATGGCCTAAGTAACTAGCAAAAGAATATGTGATGATGTTCATCGAGAACAAATAAAGGTTTATTGTGTTGCTCGTTAAACATCAAAGCTTGCCTTCAAGATTTGTTTTATCAGATATTATGAGAACAAAAGGATTGTTCAAATAATTGTCGTAATCCATAAAAGATGGATGATTCACAAATCTTGTTGGAGAAATCACATCCATAAAACTAGTGCTAAAAATGTCGAAAGACAAATTGATTAAAAGATCACTTAGGAAGTGACACCGCCGTTTAAATTATATTGGAAAGAAAACATGGAGAAACTCCATATGGATGGAATTTTGGAGTCTTTTGATTTTTGATCAAACGACGCTTGTGAAACTTTCCTAGAGATAATTAAAAATTCGTTCATAGGCCAAAAGGGAACGAATGACTAGCTTATTGGAACTTGTACATATTGTTGTATGAAGTCCATTATGTGTAGTCAAGAGCGATGGATTTCAACTTCATATGCTTCCTCCGAAAATTTGAGTGAATATATGAATATTTACTTAATAAGGATGAAGTATGAAATATTTGAAAAGTTCAAAGACTTTCAAATGAAGTGCAAAATCATTGTAACAAGAATATAAATAGTTTATGATAAGATCATAAAGGAAGATATTTGAGTTACGACTTTAGCATAATACCTAAGATTTAAGGAATCGTTCCGTGGATTTGCATTTCCCGAAACACCATAAGAGTATGGAGGGTTCGAGATATGTAATTAAACCTTGTTTGACATGGTAAGATCAAAGGTGTAATTCATAAAACTGTCATTATATTTTAAAGATTAAAAGCTTTAGAGACTACCGTTTTTTTCCACTGAAAAGATCTCCATCATAATCCGTTGAATTGACACCATATAAATTTATGGTTTGGAATAAAACCCAAGTTGTCCTTTCTTAAACATTGGTGTGCTATGCATAAGAAAGATGTTTGCAACCAAAGTCGGATGAACCTGTCTTTGTATGTTATTTCGAATAACTAATCCTCCATAACATCGGAGACAAAAATGTTTGTCGCTTAGAACGTCAAGTTTCTTAGAGAAGGAATTTTTCGTGGAAAGTTAAGTGGGAGGACAATAGAACTTTGATAAGGTTAAAAGAACCTTAGCTATATGTGCAAAGTTGCGTAGCACCGAAAAGTGTGCCGGAGGCAGCAACAATGCTCATGGCTCACGTGCCTCAAAGGTTGTGGTCACAGAGATCTAAGTTCCTATTGAAACAAGAAGGTCGGGTAAACAATCAAATACCAAGATTTGAGAGTTAAATCATTATTTGACAATAATGATCCGACTGCATGCAAAGAAGCGATGATGGGCCCTGACTCCGTCAAATGGCTTGAAGCCATAAAATTCGTGATAGTTCCATATACGAGAGATCAAAGCTTTGAACTTGAAAGACCCTCTGGAAAGGTACAAGACCTTACAGTCGTATTTGGATCTATAAAGAAATAGACATGGATGTTTCACATCTATGAAATAGTCGACATGTTGGGAAAGAGTTCACAACAATGTTCAAATCTATGACAAGATCTGATCTTTCATAGCGATATTTAGTCTAGATGGATTAATGTAGCAACCACGACATATAATTTTGTTATGTGTTGAATAAACAAAACAAGTTCTTCTAATAGAATGGTTACCAAGGACGTGTACATGACACGGTCCAAAGGGTTTTGTTAATTCAAAGGATGCTAAAAGCATATGCAAACTTCAATGGTTGAAGTAAGCATCGCGGAGTTGGATTCTTCACTATGATGAAACTATTAAAAGAGTTTAATTTCATCGGAGACGATGAAGATGCTTGCATTTGCAAGAAATTAAGTGGGAGCGCTAAGACATGTTTCTAATACATTATGTGGAAGTCATATTGTTGATTGGAAATAATGTATCTTTTATTAACATAGGATAAGAATTTCATCTCGATGAAAGACTTAGGAAAAACCCAAATATTTGGCATCAATAGACGCTAATATGGTTATGCCGAAAGTACATAGATGATGTATTGAATGAGTTCAATATAGAAACTACAAGAAAGGTTCTTGTCACACAGAAAGGATTGAATGGGTTCAATATTGATGATATATTCAAGTGTATTGACACTTGGTAAGTGAAACAAAGATTCAAGTATAGATTGATACTTGATGTATGAAATCACAAAGAGTATTTATATCAATCATGTTGTGATATGTACAAATCCAGATATGTCCTATGCTCTAAACGTTATGAGCATATACCAGAATGATTCATAAGATGATTATTGGACGATAGTAAAGATATTCTTATGATCTTGTAAAAGAACTAAGAATATATTATTTTGTAGGAGTGACAAATAGATGATTAGTTCATTGTAAATGAATTACATTGATACTAGTTTTGTCACAAAGTAAAAATTATGTTTATCTCAATATAAACTAAGGGTGGCACAATATGATGGAATGAGAGTTCCATAATGCATTTGGATGAGTTCCAAAGTTAAGACATTGTGACAGATACTACAACAAAAGGTTGAGTATATAACTGCTATTATAGCAGCAAAAGAGGGCATTTGTGTCAAGTAGTTTTTTATCAAACTAGGTGTAGTTCACAACAGGGATAATACTATGAAGATATATTGTACGACAATATTATCAACATGTTTTAACCCCAAAGAACTAAAGGTCACACCAAAGGACCAAATTTGTACAAAGCCATCTCATTAGAGAATGAGTGATGCGTAGAGACGCAAAGACATGCAATTACACACGGACCTAGAAGTGTCAGATCCGGAGATCAGTTGACCACTTGCAATCGTGTACATACAACACCAGAAAGCCATAGGTGTTGAATACACAAAGGTTTGAAACTAGATTATTAACTCTAGTGCAAGTGGGAGACTGTTGGAGATATGCCCAAGAGGCAATAATAAAGTGGTTATTATCATGTCTTCATAATTATGATAAATGTTTACATACCATGCTATAATTGTATTAACCGGAAACATTAATACTTGTGTGATTTGTAAACATAAAAGAGTCCCTAGTAAAGCCTCTTGTTAAACTAGCTTGTTGGTTAATATATGATCATGGTTTCCTGATCATGAACATAGAGATGTTATTAACAACAGGGTCATATCATTAGGAGAATGATGTGATGGACATACTCCTATAGTTAAGCGTAGCATAAAGATCAAGTCATTTAATATAGTTCATTTGCTATAAGCTTTCTGATACATAGTAACCTAATTCCTTCGACCATGAGATCATGCTTATCACCATCACCGGAAGGATGCTTTGATGACATCAAACACCACACCGTAATTGGGTGGCTATAAAGATGGTATTGAGTGTTCGGAAAGTATGGGTTGAGACACATGGATCAAGAGTGGGATTTGTCCATCCATATGACGGATAGATATACTCTAGGCCCTCTCGGTGGAATGTCATCCAATTAGCTTGCAAGCATGTGACTGGCTCACAAGGGATCACATACCACGGGAACGAGAAAAGAGTACTTATCGGTAACGAGGTTGAACTAGGTATGCAGAGATACCGACGATCAAAACCTCGGATAAGTAAACTATCTTGAGACAAAGGGAAATTGGTATCGTATGTAAGTGGTTCATTCAATTGCAAAGTAATCATAGAAATATGTTGGAGCCATATGAATTTCCAGATTCCTCTATTGGTTATTGATCGGAGAAGTGTCTCGATCATGTCCGCATAATTCACGAACCGTAGGGAGACACACTTAAGGATTCGATGTTGTTGAGTAGTTATGGAATAATGATTAAGAGACCGAATGTTGTTCGGAGTCTCGGATGGGATCCGGTATATCACGAGGAGATCCGGAATGGTCCGGAGAATAAGATTCATATAAGGAAAGTCCTGTTTTGGAGTTGGAGAATGATTCCGGTGTTTTCATCAGGAATATTCTAGAAGGTTCCGGAAGGTTTGGCACTCCGGAGGGGAAGGGTACATGAATGTGTCATTACAAGTTGGAATGGTTGCATCATGTACTAGGTGTCATCGCTGAGCAAAATAAAGGGATAAATCAAATCCTAGTTTGAAAAGTCAAACGCCAATTTGAAAAGTCAAACGGCAAGTTTGCTTGGTGGAGGGAGAGTAGGAAACCTACTTGGGGAGGAAGTCCCTCTCCCTCCACCGCCGGCCAAGGAGGCCGAGTTGGGGAGGGACTCCTCTCCCCTTGGCCGCGCCCTCCCATCTATATAAGGAGGCAGGCTGCCTCCTACACCTCTCTCCTCTAAACCTAAACCCTAGCCGCCGGCCTCCACCAAAGTCACCGCCGCCTCCTAGGGTTTGCCATGTCGCCGAGTTGGGGCTCTCCTTTTGCCCTAGCCGCCGGCCTAGCTCCCTCTCCTTGGTGTGTCTAAACCCTAGATCACCGAGGCTCTCTCATAGTCCACCATACTCGCTCCGGCTTAAGGCGAAGCCCTGCGAGATCTTCCCTCTACTTCCGGTACCACGCCGTCGTGCTGCCGGAATCGCGAGGAGAGTGCTACAACCTCCGCTGCCTGCTGGAACAAGGGAGAGGAAGGTCTTCATCGAGTACCGAACGTGTGACCGACTGCGGGAGCACTGCCGGAACGCAGCGCCGGAAGGATCGTCTACGCGATCTTGAGATCGGCAAGTGTACGACTACATCACCCACGAGAATCTGCTCTCGTTAACCGCTTTGGATCTTCGAGGGTTAGTATTCTATCAACTCGTTGCTACAATCTAGTAGATAGATCTTGGCTTGATCATAGATTAGATCTTGATTGTGTGTTCATGCGGTAGAATTTTTTTTGTTTTCCATGCTACGAACCCCTACACCTGCTTGGTGTGGGGTGTTGAGGATATCCCCAACCCACTCTACTTTGTGTGTCGAGGGATACCCTAGGTCCAATACATTGGTCCGGACAACAACGTCGATTTGGCGATGCTCCCTTCTTGAAGGTGTTATTTGGTGATTCAGTGTACTAGGAGCGTGGTGGGACAATTTTGGAGGGGGCATCGGTGACGGGTTACCCTCGTTTCGTCGACTCGCCGTTTCTTTCATTTCTTTTATTTTTGGTCGTGTCTTGGCCGTTGCCCCAACACTTTGTTTGTTTGAACGCTTGTATTGTGTGGTTGCTTTATTTATAAAGTGGGGCGAAAGCCTGTTTCGAGGAAAAGTCCCCCCCTCCCCGAAGGACTTTTAGCCTTTGACGCGCGGGGAGGAGGGTATCTTTACCGTTACATGATATAGAGATGGTCACACCACAAATCCGCTGGCAACTTATGGTACTTTTTTATGGAAATTGTAAGACCACAAGGTGAGATCATATATAATGTTCCTAATGGTATCCAAGCATGTTTGATCAATGCCTCTAAAAACCTTTACATTTCGAGAGTCCCAAATTTTCTATAGAATGATAAGCATGATGGAGTTATAGATGGAGTGAGGGAGCATGTTTAATCAAGGACAATTATGTTTCCTCAAGGGACTTCACTAGCTTGTCATCTCTCACCAGGGATTCTCTCCTTGGGAGGGACAAAGCAGATGGAATGGATCCCACATGCGCTCACATGCCTGATGACACCAGATTACGTGGACACCAATTTATTGAGAATCCAATCGCAGATTGATGTAACAAGATAATTTTTCCCATAATGGTGACTTGACGGTTTATATCGAATTATCGGGAAAACAATAGCTGCACACTTTTCTTTCCTCTTCTAGCGTCCTGTAAAACAAATATGATTGCCTTGTGTCCCCAACTCCACCAAGTGGTTTTCAAGCATAAGGTTTTGTATTAAAATTGAAAACAAATGATTAACTAAAATAATTAAAGTAAATATGCAGCAAGTAAAGTACACTAAATGCAGTATAAAAGATAAATCAAATGCAATGCAAGGTTATGGTGTAATAGTGTTGGTAATAACGTAAACTATATAAAATAACTAAATACAAGTGTAGTAGATATTTTTGCGTTTTTGGAATAAATGAGTGCTGAAAATAAAAAGGGATGTAAATAAAAGTAAAAGGTTTTTCTTATGATTAAAAACAAATTGGGGTTCATAGGTTCATTTATCTACTCTCATAAACATGGTGGGATCAAAACCGGTCCTCATAAGCATAATATTGAGTGATCTTCACTAAGTGTTTAATAAGCATTTAAATAGGCATCACGTCCTATATTTGAGATGGTGCAATACATATCACTAATACTCCACTAATAATAGGAAACTCCACGGACTGGTATTAAGAATAAACAACGTATTGCCTTTGGTTGAATGACAATGATGTTGGACACATAGTACTACCTCACAAGATATGACCTCACCTAAAATTTTCACTAGGAAATAATATCACTTGCATTCATTTGTCCCTAGTGATATGCCGGCAGGAAAGTAAAATACCATAGTAGGATCCAAACTTTCTATCACTGTTCAATTCCATACTACCATGTTACTCCATCTAATGTACATGTTCTCCCTCTCATTGTTGGAGATATGCCCGAGAGGCAATAATAAAAGTAGTTATTATTATATCTTTGTGTTTATGATAAATGTTTACATTCATGCTATAATTGTATTAATCGAAAACATTAATACTTGTGTGATTTGTAAACTTGTTAGAGTCCCTAGTAAAGCCTCTTTGTAATACTAGCTTGTTGGTTAATAGATGATCATGGTTTCCTGATCATGAACATTGAGATGTTATTAACAACAAGATCATATCATTAGGAAAATGGTGTGATTGAAATACTCCTATAGTTAAGCGTAGCATAAAGATCAAGTCATTTCAATAGTTCGTTTGCTATAAGCTTTCAGATACATAGTAACCTAAATCCTTCGACCATGAGATCATATTAATCACCATCACCGGATGGATGCTTTGATGACATCAAACACCACTTCATAACTGGGTGGTTATAAAGGTGGCATTGAGGGTTCGAAAAGTATGTGTTGAGGCACATAGATCAAGAGTGGGATTTGTCCATCCATATGATGGATAGATATACTCTGGGCCCTCTCGGTGGAATGTCATCCAATTAGCTTGCAAGCATGTGACTGGCTCACAAGGGATCACATATCATAGGAACGAGTAAAGAGTACTTATCGGTAACAAGGTTGAACTAGGTATGCAGAGATACCAGCGATCAAACCTCGGATAAGTAAAGTATCGCGAGACAAAAGGAAATTGGTATCCTATGTAAATGGTTCATTCGATCACGAAGTAATCATAGAAATATGTGGGATCCATATGAATTTCCAGATTCCTCTATTGGTTATTGATCGGAGAAGAGTCTCAGTCATGTCTGCATAATTCACGAACCGTAGGGAGACATACTTAAGGATTCGATGTTGTTTAGTAGATATGGAAAGTGGGTAAAGAGACCGGATGTAGTTCGGAGTCTCGGATGGGATCCGGGATATCACGAGGAGATCCGAAATGGTCCAGGGAATAAGATTCATATAAGTAAAGTCCAATTCCGGAGTTCGGAATGGTTTCAGTGTTTTCACAGAAATGCTCTAGAAGGGTCTAGAAGATCCACCAATCCGGAAGGGGAAGGGTACATGGATGTGTCATGACAAAGTGGAATGGTTGCATCATGTCCTAGGTCACTTGGCTGGACACTTGGAAGAGAGAAATCAAACTCTAGTTTGAAAGACAAAAAGCCAGTTTGAAAAAGTCAAATTGGGACAATGGTTTCCAAGTGGAGGGAAGGAAGGAATCCTACCTAAGGGAGAATTGCTCCCTCTCCTTGCCACCGGCCACATGAAGTGGTATTGGGGGAGGATTCCCTCCCCCTTGGCACCTCCCCACCTATATAAGGAGGGGTAGGGCACCCCCTACCACACACACAACAAACCCTAGCCAAGGCGCCTACCCTCTCTAGTCGTTGTCGCCAGGGGATCCTCCCAAATCGCCGACCAGGGAAAGGCCCTTGCCCTAGCATTCGGCCACACCACCTCATCGGCTCCCTCTAAACCCTAGATCGTCGAGGCCCTCTTCTACTCCACCATACCCGCTCCCGCTTAGGCGAAGCCATGCGGGATCTCCCCTCTAAACTCCGACACCACACCATCGTGCTGCCGGAATCGCGAGGAGAGAGCTACAACCTCCGCTGCCTGCTGGAACAAGGGAGAGTAAGGTCTTCATCGAGTACCGAATGTGTGACCGACTGCGGGAGCGCTACCGGAACGCGTCGCCGGAAGGATCGTCTACGCGATCTTGAGATCGGCAAGTGAACGACTACATCACCCACGAGAATCCGCTCTCGTTAATCGCTTTGTAATCTTCGAGGGTGAGTACTCTATCGACTTGTTGCTACAATCTAGTAGATAGATCTTGGCTTGTGTGTGTTCATGCGGTAGAAATTTTTTGTTTTCCATGCAACGAACCCCTACACTCATGTCCCATCATACAAGTTTGATCGGAACAAAATAATCAAGAATAGGGTACATAATATACATCTATTTATACATCAAACACAATATGAAAATATTAATCTCAAATACTCAAATCATAAAAACCAAAGATCCACCACAAGGGATTACAAATAGATGGCCATAATCATGTTGGGAAGCTCATATGACACTAGAACATTGATAGCATGAGAGAGAGGGGGTATAACAAACTACTTCCACAAACCCATAGTCCAGAGATGGACTACTCCCTCTTCGTCATGGTGATGATTAAGATGTTGTTGAAGAGGTTGGAGATGTGAGTCAGCGGTGTTCTCCCTCCAATCTTAGTTGATACTCTTATGCTTTGTGTGTTTTGTCTCTGTGGTGCACCCTCCTCCGAGATCACGACCGGGGCACCAAATATAGGCGTTTTTAGGTCAAGACGAGTCTAGGGGCACAACGATTGACAACATCGGAACTTCAAGGTGCCAGGTGGGCCCCATGGCATGGCCAGAGTATCAAATCGTGCCATGGGCCTCATATTTGCCCTCCAGCTGGCCCAAGTGAGGTTCAAGTGCTCCAGGTGTTCGTTTTGATGAAAGTAGAAAAATCCCAGGTCCTTTTGAATTAAGGTCCCTGAAAGTCCAAAATACGCAAAACAGAGTTTTCATGTCTGCAGAGTTATAATACAAATAAAAGGGATCTTTTAGGAAAATCATCAAAATCATTCTAAAACATGATTATAACATCTAATATGAATTAATTATGATAGGATATGGAATAATAAACTACAAATATCATAGATGCATTTTACATGCATCGGCATCCCCAAGCTTAACCTATGCTCGTCCTCGAGCATGAAGGTGATAAATAAATGAGTTTTGGAGTTTATTATCAATAGATGCACAATATAAAACTCATGATCATTGCTACATAAAGTAAAGAAATCATAAACTACAAATATGCATAAGAATAAAAGCATCATGCACAATAAAAGATGAACAAGTACTATGGACAATTAAGCAAACATGAATGCAAGATATAAAATTTCAAAAAAAAACTATCTAAGGTCAAAGGAAGTCAATAGGACAACAAACCCATGGAGAAGAATGTAACTCAATAAGCTCATTAGTGTTCGTCCCTCATGTACAAGGTCAACCCTCCTTCATGAACCAATACCAAGATATTTTCAGATTTTCTAGAATTGACTTTTCGTCTCAGTTTTTCCTCCCCACCAAGGGTCATTTTTTACAAGGAGATAGACCTATAGATGGCACTCCATGAGTCATTTGTAAATCATCTCTCATATGAAGCAAGAGCTTATTTCGATAGTGAGACCTACTTCTTGAGTTGACATTTTTTATCTTTGCGTTCGTGTGGGATTCCTCTGAACTACGAGGCCACGGATATAATCTCGATGGAACTTTTGGTGGGCCAGTGGGATTCATCTACACAGAACCATGTTGTTGCCTTCGTGTACCTGAGGTAGCTCAGCCGTACTAGGCCCGTCTCGTCCGCGAGTCAGGATGAACTCGATTAACAGAAAATATTGTGGGCATTCATGTTGCTGTCTGACGCTCAACAACACGGTCGTCAAGTATGCTCTTTACTTCACCGAAATCTTCACGTACCCTGTCTTCATGTTGTTTTTTCACGACGACAACAACATAAGACCATGGCAAATAGAGAAGTACCACAAGCGTAACACAAGACACCCACCACATAAACCCTAGGCTGTCAACGAGATCAATGAATAATTTGTAGTTCTAGCCACCATGCACACTAGTGTAACATTTGCGATATTATAGGATACAGAACACGTGCAAGATGCATGGTTGCTGCCGAACATTGAACCTGGTTGTGTCGTGTCACCTCGCTCCGTGATTTGTTTGAATCATTCCTACGGCAGTCAGTGGGGACCCTTGTGTTTTGATCCTAAGTCTCGTCCGTCCATCCGAGAGAAGACTGATCTATTGCGGGATTTCGAAAACGCAAATTCGATGGACAAATGATTTTTCACTCTTCATTCGGTAGGGAGTTTGCAATAAGCAAAGTGTTAGGAATAGACAACTTGTATTCCTCTAGAGGCTAAAGGACACAATATATAATACATGTATAGGTGGAAATATGCAGGAAAACCCTCTAACAAGTGGGGACATACAATATATAAATATACATCTAACACCCCTTCCCTCAAACTTATGGTGGCTCGACAACACTGAGTTTGAAGAGAAAGAAAGTATACTGCGCAATAGTCTGTGCCTTCGTAAAGAAATCCGCCAACTATAACTCTGAATGTACATACTGAAGCGCAACAACCTGAGCACGTGTATAGAAAGCATCAACATCAATATGCTTGGTAAGCTCATGCTTGACCGGATCATGTGCAACACTAATAGCACCTGTACTGTCAGACAAAATCAGAGTGGATGTGGTAATAGAGACCCCAAAATCCGCAAGCAACCACCGTAACCAGGTCACCTCAGCAGTCAACAAGGCCATAGCACTCAACTCAGCCTCAACACTCGAACGGGAAACCGCTGTCTGTTTCTTCGTCTTCCAAGCAATGAGCGAACCATCAAGAAACACACAGTAAGCAGAAAGTGAACGGCAATCCGAAGGATCACTCGCCCACGTGGCGTCTGAATAGCACTAGAGCTGGAGGGAGCTGGAACGAGGAAAGAAAAGGCGACGGATGATTGTACCACGAAGGTAACAAAGAACACGGAGAAGATGACTATAGTGAACAGTGGTAGGAGCGAAAACAAACTGACTCAGAATATAAACAGGATAAGATATGTCAGGACAAGTGACAACAAGATAAACGAGACTCCCAACAAGATGGCGATAGTGTGTCGGATCAGGAAGAGGATCACCATCAGTAGGGTGAAGCTTAACATTAAGCTTCATAGGGGTCTCAACAGTGCACTCATTCCCAAGAGTAGCACGAGCAAGAAGATCCTGAATATACTTTTCCTGGGAGATGAAAAAGCCATCAGAGGTGGACGAAACCTCAATCCCAAAAAAATAACGAAGAGGACCAAGATCACTCATAAGAAGCTGATCACGAAGACGAGCCTTAACAAAGGCGATATACTCAGGATCATCACCAGTAATGATCATATCATCAACATAGAGAAGAAGAAGAGTGCGTCCACGAGGAGAAGTGTGAACAAACATCGCTGGATCATGAGCACTAGGAGAGAAACCAGCAGCAGTCACCACAGAGGCAAAGCGCTCAAACCAGGCACGAGGGGCCTGTTTGAGGCCATAGAGAGAACGGCGAAGACGGCAAACTATCCCAGCGGGAACGGCATACCCAGGAGGAGGTTGCATATAAACCTCCTCACTCAACTCACCATTAAGGAAAGCATTCTGAACATCAAGCTGGGACACAGATCAGTGACGAACAGAAGCAACGACAAGAAGAGTGCGCACAGTGGTCATATGAGCCATAGGAGCAAAGGTCTCATCATAGTCACGACCGTGCTCTTGCTGAAAACCACGAGCCACAAGACGCGCTTTATAGCGCTCAAGAGATCCATCAGAGCAAGTCTTAATTTTATAGACCCACTTACAAGTGATAGGACGAACATCGGGAGGGGGAGAAACAAGATCCCAGGTGCTAGTGCACTCAAGCGCAGCAATCTCCTCATCCATGGCCATTTACCATTCAGGATGATGCTCAGCATCCCGATAAGAAGTCGGCTCGGAGACCATACTGACTAGGAGAGTAACGGTTGGGGGCACGACGCTGATGAACAGGACGAGTAGAAGGAAGCTCATCAGAGGAAGATGACGATGAGGAAGAAGGAATAGCAGTGGAAGGCTCCGGAGAACTAGGAGAACTAGACGGAGCAGGAGGATGGTGTCGAAGAAGAGACAACAGGGGGAGGGGATCCTGAAGAAGACACAACAGGAGTAGAAGGAGGTGTGTCAGGAAAAAGAAGAAATGAGATATCTTCCACCGGGTAGGTACCAGCGGTGGGACGAGGATAGAAAGGACGCGTCTCATCAAAAGTAACATCACGAGAGATACGCATCCGACGACCAACGGGGTCCCAATAGCGATAGCCCTTATGCTCATCACTGTATCCAAGGAAGACACACTCAACAGACTAAGCAGTCAGTTTGGTGTGTTCGCGAGGAGCAAGGAGAACATAGCAAACACAACCAAACAAGCGAAGCATGGAGTAGTCTGGAGAATGTCCAGATAGACGCTCAAGAGGAATACCACCCTGTAGAGCGGCAGAGAGATGAATATGATGAGGTAAGTAGACGTAGCGATAGCCTCAGCCCAGAAATGCGGAGGAAGGTAAGAAGCAATCATCATAGCACGAGTAGTCTCAAGAAGATGGCGATGCTTACGCTTAGCAACGCCATTCTGGGCATGTGCGCCAGGGCAGGAGAACTGAGAAATGATACCATGCTCAGCAAGAACACCTTGCAACATCTGGGAGATATACTCACCAGCAGAGTTAGCACGAAACACATGAATGGGTGTAGAATATTGAGTACGGACCATGGCCGCAAAACACTGATATATGGAGAGCACTTCACTGCGAGAGCGCATAAAATACAACTAGGTGTACCGAGAAAAATCATCGATGAATAAAATATAGTAGCGATGGCCTCCTTTCGAAGCGAAAGGAGCCGAACCCCAAACATCGGAATGAACTAAATCAAAAGGTTGCTGAGATACAGATGCGCTAGTAGGGTAGGGAAGCTGAATCTGTTTTCCCAACCTACAGCCCCGACAATGTAAAGACCCATCTCCTGAGACAGACCCCAGAAGACCACGATGAACTAATGACGACAGGCGAGAGTCACAAAGGTGACCAAGACGATGATGCCACTGCTAAAAGGATATGGTAGCAGAGGCGACGACTGGAGAAGAACTGGCAGCGGAAGGAACACAAAGCCAGTCTAACTCCCAAAGCCCTGAAGAATCACGGCTGCAAGGGCCAGCTCCAACCAGGGCCTGTGTGCGACAGTCCTAAACAACACAAGAATCAGCATCAAGAATGACGCGACAACCAGAGTCAGTAAGCTGGCTAGCAGAGAACAAATTCATCTTAAGACGAGGAACATGAGAAATATCAGAAACAGAAAAAGAAGAAGTAGAAAGGGTGCCCCGACTAGAAACAGGAAGAGAGGTACCATCGGCCGTGAGAGCACGGACAGGAGAGGAGAGAGAACGAAGAGCGGATAGAAAAGAAGACACAGAGGTCATATGAAAAGAAGCTCCAGAATCCAGATACCACGGAGACGTACCTGACTGTGTAGAAGGTGGTGGTCGCAATGGCCTGAAGAATCATCCATGAACCAGCGGTGCCCGTCGAAGAAGTGCACATGGCGACAAGCGCACGCCAAGACTCGATGATGTCTGATCGAGAGAGCAACCGCTGAAGATCCGAAGGAGCCGACCGCCCGAGCCCGGTGTCTTGGACGAAAGCGGGATCCTGTATAACAGTGGCCCAAGTGTGGCCATCTACATTGAAGAGAAACAATGACGAAGAGAACCACGGGCGACCGACCACGAGCCTCTGCTGGTGCCGACTCGACCGAGGCTGGACCACCGAGGCTGGTGTTGAAACCCGACCGACTGAGGAGTGGGTAGTATCGGTGGCGGCACAGAGGACCGCGGCTGAGTCAAGGGAGCAGGTGACAGAGGAGGACCACGAGTAGCAAGCACAGACGGTACCGCAAGAAGACCAGCACCACGGAGACGAGTCTCCTCAGCCCGAAGCTCATACAACACCTCAGAGAGCGGAACACGGCCACGAGCATTCAACTGAGCACGGCGGGGCTCGAACTCCTGGCGGAGCCGAGACAGAAACTCATAAATGCGGTGGAACTCCAAATCCGAGCGCACGATCTGACAGCACGGACATGTGCCACAAACAGCAGTACAGAGAGAATCAAGCTGACGCCAGATAGCAGCACTCTGAGTATAGAACTTATCAATAGTGGAATCACCCTGCTGAAGAGCATGCTCCTAGCGAACCACGGATAGGTAAAGAGCATCCCCAGATGGCTGATAGTGCTGATGAAGATGTGCCCACCGAGCAGCAACAGTAGGGAGACTCATGAACTTCGGCGTAACACCGGAGGTGAGGATGTATAAAGACGAGCATCCTTATCGACCCACTGAGTGTAGGCAGTCAGATCGTGGCGATAGGCCTCGAGATCAGAAGAGTACTGCTTGAACTTCAGGTCATAAGCAGCAACAGCACTATCATCGGCACTCTGAGCAGCATCCTTGGCCTCCTGAGAAGCATCAGCGCCAAGAACAATCGGCGTCGGTGGAAGAGGAGCCACAGGAGCAGGGGGCACGACGGATAGGAGACCTTGCCGGAGAGCACACCCCAAAGACAGAGACCGCGCATGTGAACGCGCATAAAGGTAGCGAAATCAGGGTAATTCGCGCCATCGAAGATCACCGGGCAGCGAGGAATCGCAACATAACCTGATGAAGAAGACATATCTCTCTCTCAATTTTTTTTTCGGTCAACGCTCGATCGATCTCAACTCAAAACCGAACGAGGATGGCGGCAATCGAGGCAGGGCGGCGAAGACGAAGCGGTCGGCGGCCCGGCTGGCGAGACGGGTGGCGTTCGGGCAGAGAGAACGGCCGGCGGCGAGGCCTAGCGAAGCAGGCGAGGCGAAGAGAGAACGGCCGTGGGTGAAGCAGACGATCCGAGTGGCGAAATCGGGCGAATCTGGACGAAACAAAATCAACCGGCGCAAGAAGCGGGCGACAGCGGCGACGACGGCAAGGCAAGCGGCGACAGGACGGCGTACCGCAGAGACGAAGTTGTGAGGAGAGAACTAGGCTAACTTGACTCTGATACCATGTTAGAAATAGACAACTTGTATTCCTCTGGAACCAAAGACCACAATATATAGTACATGTACAAGTAGAAATATGCATGAAACCCCCTAACAAGTGGGGACATACAATATACAAATATACATCTAACACAAGCATGAAACTCTCTCTCCTGCGTGTGACATGAAGAGGCACGGTAACCTTCAAGACTGCTCTGTTGCCGCAGCAACCGAGCAACAAAGGATCAACGGGCCGCAATAGGGTTGCAACCCGTAACCCGTGATTGCCCGCGAAAGCAAAATTTAGTTTAAACTAGATAAATCTTGTTAAGAAAATTTAAACTAAACTAACAAATTTGGTCTACAAAGTAGGACGGATCGGATGCAGCTTTGCAGCCCTATCCGCAACTCATGAACCGGGCTGGGATGGGCTGGGCTACCTCTTTAATCGCCTTCACATGGAGATGTATTTCCTTTTGCAGGGAGAGAAAAGATGAGTAGTAATGAATTTGTCAGAGTCAGAAGCAAATGCTGCTGCTATCTCCAAGACAAAAAGAAGAGTCGGGCCGCAAGATTAAAAAGGAGGCGATGCGATGCAGCTGTTTCGCTCTTAAAACAGTACAGTACGCACCGCTGTACGGACATAAATCGACTTCTTGGACTGGCATCGTTGTTACCTTTCTGCCCCTACAATATTCACCACTGTCACTGTGTGTGCTGGCTGGCAATGGGCATCCGTGCAAAGGAGATCTGGTTGACGAAGCAAACAAAGGGATGGAGTTATTAAGGTTTGCGCACGCCGTGATGCTGACTGCTGCTGCTGACAGTTTAATGGCGGGCGGGCGGGTGATGCCCCGTTTTCAATGCGCCCACCCACGCGCCGGCTCACGATCCAAGCGGCACGCCGGACGGTCTATCTAGCTGCACGATTCATTCGGACCGACGTGTCCGATCCAACGTGTCCGGTTCAACATATCAGTGTATCAGATTTGTGTGACGTTTGTGTCGAATCTAGATGTACTTCAGTCAGCCGTTCGGGCTATGTAAGTGAACCACTAGTATTAAAAATTGTTTTTATTAGATTTGGCCATGTCTATTACAAAATGGTACATTTGAACAAAATAAAAAAAAGGACTACTAGTATTGCTGGAGGAGGCTGTCCTCACGGCTACTCGTCGCCGTTGCCATTGCCGCTGGTCCCTCGATCGCCTCCCTCGCTGCCCAGATGACGTGTCGTTTACATGACAAGCCACGGCCGCATCGCTGACCGTCGCCTCCCGTTGGCAGGGCCTCTCCATCTCGATCGTCCAGTGGTCCCTCGCCTCCTGGTTGGCCCGAGCTGCCTCCAGCTCCATCACCACAATTGTTGTCGCAGCCTCCCCCGGCAGGTGCGGTCTGTCTCCCTGCGTTGCGACCTCTCCGTCAGGGTCAACCTCGCCAAAGCCCTGTTGGGGCCAAGGCCTAGCGCCTGCGTGATCTGCAGGGGGACGAAGATCGCCTCCTCCTCCTCCCTCTCGCCTCGCCTCGTCGTCCTCCTCCACCTCTGTCTCGGCCCCATGGACTAGAGCCCACGTGGCCGCCGCCTCGGTGGCATTGGCAACTCAGGCTGCAGGTGGGACTATTTGCGGGAGGCCCGCACAGTCCCGCAATAGTTAAGTGGGTGTCCCGCAGGAGCCCACTAAATTTATGCAGGTATCTATCATCCCACTTATGCTCACATATACCCGCAAATATTAAATTATATACTTTTTCGGTTTTAAAATAGATGTCAAAAATTTGTCTAAATTTGGATATATCTAAATACTAAATAGTGTCTACATACGTCTAAATTTAGACAAATTTTCGACATTTAGGAGTACTTCTATGGAAAACAAAATGGTATAATATGATGTAGGAAGTTAAGCCATGGATGAAGCTAACGTGCTCACGGGGTCGAGCCTGCATTGATCTGTTACATGCACCTTGGAGCCGAGCAGGTGGGTGATCATCCTAGTAAGGTGGCGCAGGTGGCGCGTGTACATAACCCTGCCCATCAACATGGTCACCACGGGATCGACTAAGATGACGGATGTCATGAGCTCCAAGTCCAGGAACTAGATGCCATAGCGTTTAACTGGTACACCACCTAGCAGTCGCTGGCCAACCTCAATGGAGCGAGTCATGATGGAAATGTCAATGACAAACTAAGTTACAGAGGAGACAATGCGGGATAGATGTGGGATATCCCACTTTTTTTTCTTACCCGCGGGATACCCGCTTAACCTATTATACGGGCTTGGGAAGTGGGTCTCGTGGACAACCCACACCCACCTGCACCCTGATTGGCAACACGCTCCTCTTCTGTCGCGTCGGCGATGTGACCGCGCTGCGCCGACCTTGGCGGCCTCCCTGGCCACCTCCTCCAGCGTGGTCATGGCCGCCTTATGGCGGATCTCGCGAAGGGCCACTGATGCGGCCACCACCTCCTTGGGAGCGACGTGGTGAATCTCGCATACCGTCCATTGGACGGTCACCTTTGAAGTCGCCTCCACCACCTACTCCAGCGCTGCTTCGGCCACATGGCCTTCGTCCTCGAAGGCGTCCACCTCCTCCTCGGCCGTGCGATGGACCAACAATGTGGCTTTAATCTCGACAGTGTCATCGGAGGCCTAAGGGAAGCGGTTGCGGCACATCTCTCTGATCCTAGTCCAGTCGGTGATCTTGCGGGGAGGCATGGCTGCTGGTGGTTGACGCTTTTTTCGACGGTGTTTGCTATTGCTTGGGTTTGTTGTCTTCGCTGCGACGGCGGTCGCCTTTTATAGACCACGGCGAAGGCGGAAACCAACCGGCCAGGTGCGGGAAGTTTTCTGACTGCGGGCAGAAAGCGCGCGCGAGAAACTGAATGCAACGACGGCGGGAAACACGGCCGTGCGGAAAGCCGTCGGCGCTGATAGCCGACGTCATGTCGCCATTAACGTCCCATCGCCGATGACGTCAAGCGATGATAGCGGAAGAGATGAACAAGATGCGTCGGACCGATGTACGCGACCCCTCGAATAGTCCGAACCATGACTCAAATCCGTCCATTGCCCGACCCATCCGGACCAAAACTGACAACTTAGATTGCTTGTTTGGATCGGCCCATGCCCCAAAACCCCTCCTCTTTTTCCTCGCCAGATACCCCCTCACTCACTCCCACTCTGCAGCTGGAGCTGCAGCTGCCACTCCTATCCGATGGCATTGCCAATAAAGAATCGCGTCAGTGAAGGCGGAGGCCCCATGCACGGGCGGCAGACGACCAAGACTGTACCGCACGCACCAAGAGAGAGGGACGGGAGTGATCAGTGTGCGAGTGAGTGTGTGCTGTCCCGGCGCTGCAGCCGAGCAAGGAGAAGAGGACATGGAGCATGTGATGAGGCAGCCCCCCAATAATTCCTCCGCCCGCAGCCACAGCCAGAGCCAGAGCCTCTCTCTCTCTCTCCTTCCCCACACCCTGCCTGCGTGCGTGATGGCCAGGCCTCCATCCGTTCCACTCCGTCCGACCTCGCTGCGTCCAGCTCCTGCACCCTTGTTCCCATGCGCCGCAAGAAGCCCACCTCGGCGGCCCCCCCACGGAGAATCTTTCCTTCTCTTTCCTGACCTCACCTTACCTCATCCCTCTTTCTTTATCTCTCCCTGTCCCTCCCCCCCCTCTCTCTCTCCCTACCTAGGCAGTGAGGCGAGGCCGCTGAGGTGAGCGAGTGATGGCACGGGGAGCCTGCGTCGTGGCGGCTGCCCTGCTCCTCATCCTGCTGCTGCTTCTCGCAGGAGGCCAGGGCGGCGGCGTGCATTGCCTGAGGTCAAGTGAGTTCCCTTCCCTCTCTTCCACATCTCCCCCCTTCTTTCTTGCTGATGTTTCTGGGTGACAGACTTGGATTAGAATGGGTCTGCAAAACACTGAACATTCCGGTGACAGCGATGTTGCTGTGCGTGTGTATATTTGGCCATGTTTCCGTTCTTGGCGATTTGGTCTGAACTCTGAACACGGATGGTGGTGGCAGCTGGGCGGAATGGTAGTGTTAGGAAGAAGCAACTGTTGGAAGAACCCGTTTCGGGCAAGAAAGGGGGCGTCGGGTGAATCGGCGAGATCGGTGCGTGCGGCCGTACCAGCGTTTGCCATAAGTGGCAGGTCCCAAGTACTTTTTTCGCTTCCGCGGGAGAATCGCATGAACAATGATAAGAATGGCAAACTCTGTCCAATGCGGGCGGCAGCTGCCGGTAATGGTAATGAGTTAATCTGAACCATTTTTTTTTCCTTTTTTCAGGAGCGGTGAGCGGCGCCACCGTGCTGGAGCTGCGGCACCACAGCAGCTCCTCGGGAGGACAGAGCCGCGGGAGGAGCAGAGGAGGTGGGGAAGCCGGCGGCCTCCTGGCATCCGACGCAACTCGGGTCTCCTCGCTGCAGCGGCGCGTCGCCAGCTACGGGCCGAGGATCAGGCCGTCGTCGTCGGCCGCGGCGTTGGCGGCGGAGTCGAAGCTGACCCAGGTGCCCGTCACCTCGGGCGCCAAGCTCCGGACGCTCAACTACGTGGCCACCGTGGGCATCGGCGGCGGCGAGGCGACGGTGATCGTGGACACGGCGAGCGAGCTCACCTGGGTGCAGTGCGCGCCCTGCGACTCCTGCCACGACCAGCAGGACCCGCTCTTCGACCCCGCCTCGTCCCCCTCCTACGCCGCCCTGCCCTGCAACTCCTCCTCCTGCGACGCGCTGCAGCTGGCCACCGGGACGTCCGGCTCCGGCCAGACCTGCGGCGGCGCCGACGACCAGCCGCCGTCCTCCTGCAACTACGCGCTCAGCTACCGCGACGGCTCCTACTCCCGCGGCGTCCTGGCGCACGACAGGCTGAGCCTGGCCGGCGAGGACATCGAGGGCTTCGTGTTCGGCTGCGGCACCAGCAACCAGGGCCCCTTCGGCGGCACGTCGGGGCTGATGGGGCTAGGCAGGAGCCAGCTCTCGCTGATATCCCAGACCATGGACCAGTTCGGCGGCGTCTTCTCCTACTGCCTGCCCCTAAAGGAGTCCGGCACGTCAGGGTCCCTAGTCCTCGGCGACGACTCCTCCGTGTACCGGAACTCCACCCCGATCGTGTACACCACCATGGTCACCGACCCAACGCAAGGGCCCTTCTACTTCCTCAACATGACCGGGATCACCGTCGGCGGCGAGGACGTCGAACCATCGGCGTTCTCGCCGGCGGCCAAAGCCATCATCGACTCCGGCACGATCATCACGAGCCTGGTCCCGTCGGTGTACAGCGCGGTCCGGGCCGAGTTCCTGAGCCAGCTCGCCGAGTACCCGCAGGCGCCGGCGTTCTCCATCCTCGACACCTGCTTCAACCTGACGGGGCTGAGCGAGGTGCAGGTCCCGAGCCTGAAGCTCGTGTTCGACGGCGGCGTGGAGGTGGAGGTGGACTCCAAGGGCGTGCTCTACGTTGTCAGCAGCGACGCCTCTCAGGTGTGCCTGGCCCTGGCGCCATTGAAATCCGAGTATGACACCTCGATCATCGGCAATTACCAGCAGAAGAACCTGAGGGTCATCTTTGACACCTTGGGGTCTCAGATCGGGTTTGCGCAGGAGACTTGTGATTATATTTGACATGCTGCGTTGGGAATTTGGGAGCGGGGCAGTGAGAGCTGTGTGAATATCCTATACGAGTACTTGGGGAATTTGTTTGGGATCACCTCTGGTGATTGGCAGTTTGGCAATACAGTATTTAGTTATTGTCTCAGTTGGCAAATGCACAAGCATTTTGTAATTGTTCTAGCTCTGTTTTTTTAGTTCTTATTACTGCCATTTCTTTGTGCATCATCCAAGATTAATGGCTTTGAAATTGTGAGAGCTTGATCCTTCTGTACAGCCTCCAGTGCTTATACTGCCAGCAAGCAAGAAAAGCGCGGCACTGTTTCATGAAAGGAATCGTGCAGCGCCATAATAAGCTGCAACATTACAAGATCACGTGATAGATGCAGTGCTAGAGTATCTTTTACATGACCAGGAACGACTGATCTCAGATTAAAAGGGCATGCCGACTCTGTAGTGAATCAGACATGAGGGTGTGCCTTTCCAAATAAAGGCACCTGCAGGAAACATCATGCAGGGGAATATACACTGTGCAGGCATAGTTTGTACTAGTACAAAACAGATAAAATATAGTAAATTAACAACAAAAAAAATTCTAGCATTATAGTTTATAAGAAATAAATCAAGATTTGTTGTTAGTACCATGGTTAATCTCATCGTTTTTTAAGCTAGAAAAATCCTGGGCATTTGCCTATATATACGACAGTCTTTTAAGCTAGAAAAACCGTTGCATATATGGGCGTACCTTCGTTGCTGGAAAGACCAAGAGCTAAGAAGATCCTATTTTTCTAAAAAGAAAATCTAAATATACGTGAAAATATATAACATTGGGTTTTTACATGACGTATTGCGGACAGGGAAACTTTTTCTCAACCAGTGCGTAATTGTTGCAGTTTAGATTAGCTTCAACAAAACTTCTATATTTTCAATTCGCTCGTTTTCGTATTATAGTCCTTTTCACCGCTGTCCGTTCCCCATCTGCGGTTCGTCTCCGCTTCTCACCTTCCACGGTGCCAGAGTCCTCCCACAACACATGGTCATCAGTAATGGAACATAGCACTTGCTCTACGGCAGCAAAGCAGCAAGTTCTCCACCACGTATTGTTCCACCCTTCACTCACGACGGTACACATGGATACTACTTGCTTGCTTCATCAGTTCACTTGTCCATACATGTTGTTACAACTTTCTGTCTTTTCTTTTCAATACCGTTCATGCTAAATGCCTACTGCATCACATAGTATAGAATGTCTAAGTTAGACAAGTTTGACTACTCTCTCCGTTCCAGTTTAAAGGACATTCTCTGAACCCTAGGTGTCCTCTAATTGGTTAATTTTATAGTATACAGAAGAACATGCGTGAGGAGAAGAAGAACCAGCAAGAATGTCATCTACTCACCAACAGAGAGGTGGTAGTAGTGCTCTGTCTAAGGCAGTTTACGGGTTCACGTTGTCAAAATGTCAAGGTTAAACCCTTGTACGCTTCTGCTAAGTTGGAAAATTAAGCATGTTGCACATGTTTCAATCTTTTTCTTGGTGAGCTTCATATGAGGTTTCACCCCCACAAAACTATATATTTACAGCCTACACTACAGTACACAGTACTTATACACAGCATGTAAAAAGCTCACCTGGCCTGACAGACAGTGTCCCCGACCTAACCCACATGCTAAGCCTTTCGGTACATGGTGACAGCACAAGCGACCAAGAAACACAGCTGTGGATTGCATCTCCCTCCGGGTACTTACTTACATATACATACGTGCCAAATAACAAATCCTCTGGGTCGGGATTCTTGATTCTTCAGCGCGATTGCCTGGGGACAGCTCGTTCTGTAGGAGTAATTTAGATGGTTTATTACTAGTTGTCTGACACTAGTGTCAGTCAAATTAGTAGGGAGCAGAGGCTCCAAGTTTGACTTTGACCGGCTTATTGTTCTCCGAAGAAGCTTGACTTTGACAGTCACTCCCAACAAAGAGCTGCAAAGACTTGGCCCATTCAAAGTTTGGTAGACGACATGCATGTATGGTTCGTCCATAGCTCATCACCACAATCAATAGTAACACACGAATATGCAGTTGTCCAATGGAATATGCAGTTGAGGTACACACGAACAACCAAGTCTGATATTGGATACAACATGGAGTAGTTTCCAAAGGTACTGAGTTATTTGGACCTTCTTTTTTCAAGCTATGGCAGCGATATAGTTTATCAGCCTCTCAGCCAACATCAGAAGTTCAGGCCCCAGCATCACCCGGCTAAATGGTGTCTAAAAGGAATAGTCCCAAGAAGGCAACAACATCGAGGGAAGCCAAATGGTTCACAATTTCCCTCTTCAAGTTTCTTTTCCTTCCATGGTGACATTTGCAAATCAATTGATAATTGTCTGTCCTCACAAATACCTATGACTAATGCCGCACGAAAAGAATAATAAAACTAACTAAAATCGAAAGAGAAGACAGGAGCTCATGTTGCACATGCATATTCTGGTACAAAAGACCTTTCCCTGACTAGCTCGTGTAGATCGTGGACAATTTTAATTACCGCATCTGGGCGTGCCAGTTTCAGGCAATTTTTGGACATTACTTTGAGCTCGTCTGACCTTGGCCCAAACCAGTCGGCAACAATCTTTGCTATTTGTTCTGGAGATTTCGAGAACCTTCCACATCCATTTTCAACAACGTAGGGAACATTGCCAGCTTCCTGTTATGCAAATAAATTATAAATAAAAATCATGCATAATGTAAGATCAGGGGCTCAGGCCATCAGCCTTCTCTTGGCAGTTGGCATGATAAACCTCTTCAAATGGAAAATACTCCACTGGTGTGTAAGAAAATTGTTGATATACGTGAAAAAATAATTAATCATTTATTTTCAACACAACCACACACACCCCAGTACAATGTCTAGTTTCACTGTCCAGATCAGGTCACATGACACAAAACTGATAACATTCAATTCATGTTCATATTCTTATGGTTATGATTTTGTAACTATTAGCAAAATATATGCAAGAAATTTGCAGCCCAAGCTTGAATTTTGGACAGTCTTAGGTCTTATATTTTCTGGGGGGAGTAATTGTAAATAAACAAATGCAGCATAATCAACATCAGTTTAAGAGCAAGCTATGGTCAGTCTAACTTCATGAACCGCAGGTATAAAGTAAAGGCATGGTAAAAACTAGATGGCAGTGCCAGGTGCACAGTCAACTTTGATCAAGGATCCGTACAAATTAAACATGGCACGTGATCTATGTTAATCATTTCACCTCCATTAAGCTTATCCAACATAGATTCATGGAGATACCATGTGTTCAATACACAGGTATCTTATGAAACTTTTGTTGAGCATAGTTAAGAGGTGTATCTGCTACTGAACAAGATCACAAGCCAAAGTCTGAGAGTTCTCAGCAAAACAATAGACATGCAGACCCTACAACGAATGGCACAAGGAATTACCTGCCCGGCGATATAACCATTTAGAATAATGGGGAGGCCACGAATCATCGCCTCTGCAATTGTACCAGGTCCAGCCTGCAAATTACCACATTTCATATATTATCAAATAACCACCAATCATTGCAACATAATATAGCAAAGTGCATGATCTGAAGCATACCTTTGTAATAATACAGTCACAAGCACCCATGCATTCTTCCATCTTTGTAACGAAACCTTTCACCTAGATTTTTAAAAGAAGAAAACAAACATTAAAGGACTAATCTGGAAAGGGTAGAAAAAGTGATCAAAACAACAGAAACTTTTACTAAAAGAAACTGGTAAGGCAGTGCAGTTGCAAATTTGAAATGCTTGGAAGTTAAAAAATCAGCTTTCAGGAAGTACCTGAACGGGAACTTTCCAATTGATTGACTGCAACCTGTTAGTCAACTTCTTATTACGTCCACAAATTATAAGTATTTGACCCATAGGTTCCCCAAGGCTTTCGTCATATAAAGAATTATCAAGCGCTCTAGCAGTGGCTTCAATAGGACCCATCCCTTCACCCCCGCCCATTAATAGAACCGCAGGTAGACATTCATCCATACCTAATTCCCTACGCAGTTCATCCTGTTAAAGAAGAGTATAGATATAACACTCAGCAACTTGTGCAGAAGGAAAAATATCTAGAAGCTAATAGGGTGCTAATGGTTGAAGAAATTGTTTACCTTCGGTGGAACAGGTTTGGCAAAAGATGGGCGTACAGGGAGACCATAGACTTTAATTTGTGAAGGTTGCAGTCCAGCTTTTAGTGCTCTCTTTGTCACCTCAGCTGATGGACAGTAACATCTGGTCACAAGCTTGTGAAACCTAATGGAAAGCAGTAAAATAACTATTTCACTGTAAGAACAATTGCATCCCTGTTTTAAAGGTAAGGAACAAAAAAATGACGCTAAATTGTATGAACATTCAAACCAGCATACCATGTTGGGTGACAAGTGCTCAGGTCTGTGATAACTGTTGTGAATGGAATCTTATCGAGTAAACCTTTGGACCGCAGAACTCGAAGGGGGACGTGTTGCATTAAAGGATGTACACTGATGATCACATCTGGTTGGTATTTCATTAGACCTTTGGCAACCTCTCTGCAGGAAAAGATATGCAAATTCTATATTATATAACCTTCCTATGGCAAAATAAGAAGACAGGCCTGCAGCTACACAACAATGCATCTTCAACAAGCATGGACTGCATATGCATCACATTAATTGTGGCTAAGTTTGAAAATAGCTAGATTTTAGGCATTCTCCGGCAGGGTTCATGAATTCTGCATATCACCTTATAGTATGTCTCATAATGACACCATCACATCCAACCGTAAAATAGAGATCCTAGGAACAAATATTGTCTTCTACGCTGATGGCAATTATCAAAATCATCTTAGACTAAATCTGGCAAAATGCAAGTCAAACGAGGCAATCCTGACTATAAGGGTAACCAATATCCAGCATCAATACATGTTGAGGTGACAATCTTCATCAAGTAAAGATGAAGTTATAAAACGGACACAAGTAACAACAAGAATGGTACATAGCAAATTGTCATAATCTTTATTATTCTTGTTGTTAATGGTACACAACAATCAAGCACTATGAGTAATTGCCATCAGTTGCACAAGCAAAGCATATTGATGAATAAGAAATCAGAATTTAGTAAAATTACACTACAGGAGAGTAATTTGAGAATGTTGTGGCGGTATGAGATCCTTCCACAATTTAAAAATGTAAATATTAAGCTCACTCAAGGTGCAAACTATTCTTGCCTCGCTATGAATGTCGCCGTAGCAGCAAAATGTGGCTGATGAATTACTCGTGGTGCGGTACCGTAGTATGTCATCTTCCACAAGGGTCCATGTTTCACCAAGAAACTATAGCTTCTAGGAAGTTGGTTGAAAGGCCACGGGGTATGTTCGGTCCACAAATCAGTGACAAATACCTGCAAATAAATTCATTCATTACAAAACAAAAGAGGCACAAAGGATGGCAATACTAATAATCAGTCAACAAAAAAGAGAAGACAAAACAATCATTCATTCATCCTAATATCCAAGAACCAAAACCCAGCACAAATGACAATCGTCACAAGTAGAGTTGTGACAAATCTCCTGCTTTACTACACAGCAAAAACATAACTAAAAAGCAGGCTAAACCATCCTGCATTCCATGCCAGAGATCCGCAACAGTGCGAATTTGCATAAACACGCCCGCAGCCTGCCTAGCTATGCAAGCGCTGCTAGTTTGTTGCTGCACTTTCTCCCCCAAATCCCTCCGCAGCTCCATCGCTCCTCGAGGCACCAGCCGGACATCTAGTACGGTTGCCACAGGTTGGTGGAGACCATCTTGTCTCCTGGAGTTCCTTTATACGAGGATGTGGCAGACCTGCCAGACCATCTCCCTGAGACGATGGTTTTGCGACACGTCAGTGGCGACCACGTCCTAGAGGCGAGGTCTGCAATGATCCCCGTGGCAAGGCAACCTGCACAAGCGGCGAGTACATCCTAGAGGTGCAGGCTTGCGAACATCCCGGATAGCTCTTTCACCGACGACCACTGCATCCTTCATATTTTGTTTGTTGGTCTTAGTAGCAAATGTAGTTCTTGTTGGATGGGCTCATGAAACAAGGATTGTTGATTGCAATTATTTTTAGGTGTACGTGAATGCAGATTTACCAGTGGGGATGTCATGTCATTGGTGGAGAGAATAGAGTTTTTGGTGAATGAAAATTTCAGAAAGAAAGGAATCTAGTCTCGCTATCTTCTTGTTTGTTGATAAATGCCATTCTTCAGAGTTCAGAATGTTGGGCTTCTCTAATTTGAGGTTCCCTTGGAGGATGCGTGCATGAGACCCTTGCCGGCGGACAGGGGATCACACTTGCTGGTGGACAAGGGCTCATGCTTGGAGAAGGGAAGGGCACGGCCTTCGCCTTTCACCAGCCGCCGTCATGATCGCATCAACGTGGGCACGGTGTAGTCCATCAAACAGGAGGTTTTCTGAAAAAAACAGAATTTCTGGTCTGGGGTGGAGGGTGGGTGTGTTGGTGAAAATAGCTAGACGTAGTTAACTCACCGGCTTCTGATCGTGGGGCTGAGAGGCCTTGGGTGCACGGATAGATGATACATACAGGATTCACAGGATATGTTGCCACTTGTAATTACAGTAATACCACCTAGCTTATATGATGTTTCTTTCATTTAATGTTTCTACTGTTCCGTTCTGTACCCTCTCTTCGATCACAGTTCTGTTATGCTACTCTATGCTTCTACAACACATTATACAGTGTCAATTTAACAAGTTAAAGGGGACAGATGGGCAAGTGGAGGAAAGAAGAGTGTCAAGATCAAACTATGTGAGAAAAGGACCGCTACTCAGGGCTACCAGCAGAGAGTAGTGGTAACAGTCTAACTGAGGTTTGACCCATAAGCGGCATCTAACACGACAACCCAACCCCCTTTCTATACCCAAATTCAATTCGAGACCCGTAATAGTTAGGAGTTAGGTTGAGTGGATATCTCCTAGCAACTGTGTAACAATATTAAGTCTCGTGTCTGAAATGTACAGCACCCATGTGCTGCATATGAACGAATTAAGCAAGAAATTTCTAAATAAATGTACCTCAAAGTTGTAGTTGACTTTTCGTAAGGAAAGGTGTCACTGTCAGCTTCCTAGCTAAATCCACCCCTGATAGTCTAGCTTGGCGTATGATTTCTATAACGATAAGCCATCGTGAGCATATAGGTGGTAGGCCTAGCTAGGGTAGCACGCAACTACTGAACCAACATTATCATATTATTGCTAAAACTACACCTACCAAGTTGCAACAAGCTACATTGTGAATGTTCAAGTATATTCCATGGAACCAGAGCCTAGCAAGCAGAAGATATCAACAAATCCTGAAGGGAAACGGGACAGCAGTGCAAGCTGAAGCGGACCGGACCTGGTAGTCATCGCCATACTCCTGGGCGAAAGCGGACTTGATGGCCTCGGCGGACGCGCGATGGCCACCGCCCGTGTCACTCATGAGGATCAACACCTTTTTTGGCGCCTGGTCCCGCGCCAATCCTTCCTCCTCAGCCGCCAAATCCGCATCCCCACCACCCCCTCCCCCACCGCCCCCTCCATTCCCTCCTCCGCAGCCGCCCCCGCCGCCAACGGCTGAACCGAGGGACGCGAACCCGAGCGGCGCGATTTGGTTGCCGTGCAGCCGCACGAAGCGGGCGAACTCCCCCCACATGTGGTGGAGCCGCGACGCGGCGGTGGAGGTCGGACCGGTGACGGCCACGGAGACGGCGAGAGCCCGAGGCCCGCGCGCGCGGGGGAGGAAAGAGGCGTGGGAGGGGGCGACGGGCGCGGGGAGAGGCGGGGACGAGGGGAGGAACGGGGATGGGACGGAGAGGAAAGCGGCGGGGAGCGTGGGGTCGGCGGCCGCGGCCAGCGAGGAGGCGGTCGGCGGGGGCATCGCGGCGAGGAGGAGGGCGCGTCCCTCTCTCGCATTCGAGTGCGGGGATGGTGTGGGGGAGGGGGGGAGATGAGCCACACAGCCACGGGGGCGCGTTGGTTTTGTTGGGTTGGGTTGGGCTCGGTTGGGGCTCCCACCCACGCGGTCGGTGGTCGACTGGTCGTTGCCTCGTTGGAGTTGGACGGTGCGCCGTTCGCGTGCGTTTATGCCTTCTTCTGCTCTGACCCGTGAGAATCATGAATCGATTGAGCTTTGAAGATATTGGTCCTAAAGTACTATAAAAGGTGCATAATAACCAATTAAAAAGGTTTGGAAGCGTGTTACACGCCACAGATTTATACTCGCTCTGACTAGAAATATAAAAGACGTTTAAGTTTTGCGAAATGATTTTTGTCTATAGATTCGGAGTTAACTTGTACACTAAAAAATATTTAGATATATTTGTTTTATAAAGCTAAAATAACTTATATTTCTAGGATATTTACTGTTTATAAGAGCATCTTCACTCGTGTCTCCAATACGGCGTTCATCGCTTGGTTTTACGGGGGCCGCTGATCAACACACCACGCCCTCACCTCGTCGCTCATGTCCCTCGTGTCGACCATAGGTCCTCACTCATCTTCGCCACCATGTTGGTCTTGATGAGGCCGAGCTTGACGTCTTGCCTCTCGATGACGGCACCTACCTTGTCGTGGTGACCTCTTCCATCCTAGTGGCTTACTCTGCCCTCTTGGCGGCGTGCGAGGCGGTGACCATGCACGCCATGATGGACGAGTGTAGCTTCTCGATGGTCGGCGTCGCGTCCCTCAAAGCCTTGGCCTTCTTGGAACCAGCAGGCGACTCTTCGAGGCCGCCGATGGCGTCGCGGCGAGGTTGTAGACGGCGTCCTTGGACTTGGCGAGAGCGGTCCGCGCCTCCGTCCACTTGTCACACATCCCGATCCTTACAAAGACGTGGATGAACTTGAACTCAACGTCGTCGTTGTCCTCGCGGTAGGCAGCGATCATGGCACACGTCTACAAAGAACAATGTCGTCACACGATGGGATATGATCTCAATGGGCGTCGGATAATTTTGATTGCTTACTTGATCGTCATAGTTGGTGCCACTAACGTGGACTCGACACACCTCCTCCACGACTACATGCCACTGTTGCAAGCGTGTTGGATCATGGCCCAGCGGTGCGACATGTCGGGGTCATTGCGGTCATGGCGTAAGCTCTCGAAGTAAGGATCCAAGAGTTGACTCTCGTCGAACGCCGCCTTCACCCTCTCCCAACAGCAATCCGAGTTTTGGTTAGCGTCGGTGAAAGGGTCAATGCTCATCGATTTCCATTCTTCGGGAAGATTTATGTTCTTTGTTCAGACTGTTTTTATGTCTTCTTCGGGATGTTGAGGCAGCGGCTACATCCTGAAGTTAAAATAAGCTCTTCTCCGCCTTATTCTTGTTTTGATGGTGCGTCTAGCACCGCCGGAGGACGTGTGGAGCCGTGTGTTCGGTGGATCCTTGGTATCCGATGTTTTTCATATTCGTTGGTGTGGTTTGATGTCCGTATTTTTCAATCTACAGTTGTCATTTTTTTCATTTTTACAATGGTTGCTGATCTCGTGCGCTGGTCATTTAGAATCTTAGCACACCGACTTTCTGTCCGTCTCTTACAACAAGCTCTACTATCACAAACTTTGTCCGACTTTAGCTTCGGTGATGAAAGAGCGAGGCCAGCGGTGCGTCTTTGGCTCGTGCTAGTGTATGTAGTCATCGCTAGATCGTCCACTGACATATCTGTATTTTTTATACTACAGTTAATGATTATTAAAAGATCTTAAAATTAGAGAGTTCACGAATCACCACAATTGATAATTATTAATACTCTTTTATATACTACAATTGATCATTACAGTTGATGATTATTAATAGATCTATAAAATTTTGCAAAGAATAGCAAACTTGAACATTTGGAAACCTTTTCTTCCAGGCTCGTATTTGGAGAAAACTCTCGGTACCGCGAGTCCGGCCGGTCGGCAGCCAGAAACGACTCGCGGATTGGCTAAATGCCATGTCTGCCCAACCTGTCAGCGACTGAACATCACTGCCTTCCAGACCAGCAACCACGCGCGTGGATTGCAGGAAGCCCACGGCAGCATACCAGAGCAGTAGCAGCCTTCCCTCCTCGCACCACGACCTCGTCTCGCGCGACCCCCCTCTTGATTCGGAGCACATCCTGCGCGGCGCAGATGCCGGCGATCGCCTGCGGCGCCTGCGCGGCTGCCTTCCCCTCCTCCCGCCACGCTCGCAGCCATCCGTCCTCTTCCGGGAGCTTTGGGAACCTCGTTCCGGTCACCCCCAGGCGGCTAGGGCTCCGGCTCCCCGCTCCCATGGCCTCTACCGTCGACTCGCCGGGGAGCTCCAACGACTTCGCCAAGCGCATGGACCGCGCCTGGCTCATCTCCAAGGTCCGCGCTCGAATCGCCGCCCAGATTTTTCTCTTCGCTTTGATGCTTGCTTATCGATGTCTAACTGAAATTGGGCAACTGTGGGGAATTTATTGCCTGATGAATCTACTAAATTAGGCAGACCTATAGGAAACTTAGGTGTTCCTATAAATTCTGTTGGCGCATGAGACCAGCAATCATATACTACTCTTTGTTGATGGTGGGTTATTTGTGAACTCTCTAATTCTCTAATTCGAATAATTGGTCCAATGTGCAACTCTGCAACAATTAAACACGACAGTGGTAAGTGCAACGAGACGTACTTATAATAAATTTGGTTCTGTTGGAGAACTTAGGGTGTGTTCGTTTCTAGAACCAAGTGGGATGGAATGGAATGGTTCCATCCCCGTGTTCTGTTTGGATAAAAAGGAGGAACGGAATGGTTTCGTTTTTTGTTCCGTTGGGGGAATTGGAGAGCAGGACAGAACGAGGTTAAAGTTAATCTTTTATCTCAATATCGTAATTAACAGTGGCAAATGACCTTTTTAATCTCAAAATAGTAATTAACAGCGCACAATAACCTTTTTAATCTCAAAATCGTAATTAACATTATTTTTGTTCGGTTGAGGAAATTTGGAGATCAGAATGAAATGAGGTTAAACTTAATATTTTATCTCAAAATCGTAATTAACAGTGGCAAATGGTCTTTTTAATCTCAAAATCGTAATTAACAACGGCTAATTATTTTTCGGCAGGATTATTGGAGTGCTTCGTAATTAACAGTGGCTAATTAACAGCCGTTCCTCGGTGGAATGGATGCATTCTGCATATGGGGGGAATATTCCCTTCCGAGGAACCACTCGGTTCTGTTCCATTCCACAACCGAACACAAGAATTGGCTCTATGTGCGGAATGGTTCCGTTCCATTCCACTTGGTTCCGGAACCGAACACGTATTCCGATAAAATTTTTTGTTGCACGAGGCCAGGAATCCTATACTTTCTTGATGGTGGTGATTTGTGAACTCTCTAATTGGAATCACTGGCCCAACTGAGCTTGCTGCAACTCTGCCACAATTTAATGACGATTCAGTAACTAAGAGTTGTAACAAGTGTGGTGCATGTTTACTTTTATACACTTGATGAGGAAGTTCTCAGATACTGAACTGCTTCAAAATTGTTGGATGGGATCCTTGTTTTTTTTTGGACATGGATCCTTGTTACTCCCTCCGTTCACTAATGTAAGACCTTTTAGATATTTTAAAATGGACTAGATACACTCCAAAATGAGTGAACCAACACACTAAAATACGTCTACATATATGTGTTTTAGAAAAAGACTAGAATGTCTTACATTAGTGAACAGAGGGAGTAGTTCTGTTAAGGTGAATGAAGTGAATAAGGACACTATTGACCCTAAAGCTCTCAGCATTTTGGAGTGCATGTATGAGTCTTAATGGAGATTCTGGCAATGACCGGGCTGTTCCACACACTCACTGAATGTGTATGTTCGATGTAGTATGTAGTTTATTGGACTTTATGTGAGCTTTGAACATGTTGGTTCTGCAGGAGTAGTTTTCCATACGTAACTAAAGACGTCCTAATTGCTAAACAGTAAAGTTTAAAGAGGGAAGTAGTGTAGTGATAGGCTTATTGCCTTATCGTGGCCATCTTGATTCATGAACTCTCCAAGGAAACATTCTCAAATAAATCTAATAAAATTCAGTTTGATGCGAGTACAACTAGATTACTCCCTCTGTTCACTAATGTAAGACCTTTTAGATATTTTAAAGTGGACTAGATCGAGTGAACCTGCATACTAAAACACGTCTAGATACATGTGTTTTAGAAAAAGGCTAGAATGTCTTACATTAGTGAACTGAGGGAGTACTTGATTAGTACACCATTTGTATCATCATGTATGCAGCATTAAAGATGGCGTTCCGTATTTTATTTGCAAGAACATGCTCTGGGATCTTGTTAATATAATTATGTAGTTTTGAAATGATGTAATGGGAAATGGGAATGCCACTTCTTTGTTTTTTTCACATCTAGTTCTCCAAACTTCTAACTAAGGAGCATGGCATAATGTAGGGTGCACATTGCTTTAGGATGTCTTTGGGACAGATCTACTCAACCTTCACTTCTCTCCACTCTCCTAACTCCACTCTACCTCCTAAGCTGTATCAAAGTGTTTGGCTAGCACATTACCTCCAACTATAGTTCATTGGAAATTTTTCGGGAAACGTCAAGACTACCCTTTTCTTTCTTTTCTTTTTTCTCCACCCGCTAATTCATCGTACAAAAGGAGACACATCGTTTGATCAATTAACCAATCTCGACATTACCAAAAGCAATCTGTAACAATCTGAAGTATGTCGATTACAACAGTTATCCATTTTCATACAACAGATAACCTAAGCATAGTGGATGGACAAGCAAATTCTGGTGCAATAGAGCAGGAAATGCTATACAAGCAAAGAGGATGAACCAAAAGGTTCAGCTACAAAAGAAACAATCGGATTCTTGACATAAGAATTACAAGAAGCATATAATTTCTCATAGAAAAGTGAACCATTTCCATACAAGATATAGAGCCGTGAGAATTTGGACTGATTCACCAGTGAATCTGTGGAGTGGAGCTGTCCCGAACACACGATTAATATGATTTAGAAGTTAGAATTTATGGTTTTTACTTGTATTTTTATGCATAAAAGGCATTCTCAGAATGTTATGGTTTCATGTAGTTTCATCATCTGATTCTGGTAGAGGGAATGCAAAGTCAAATTCTATATGTAGAAGGCGCACATAGATATTTGTCATGCTTATAGAATTTCTCTTTGTTAGTTGAGTTGTATTCTCACATTCATGATGTGGTGATGTACAGCAACCAAGACCAAGTTCTTGTTCATCTTGTCAATCCACTGGTGATGTGGAGTGCAAGTGGTGTGCAGGCACAGGCTTCTTTATCCTTGGTAACAATATGTTGTGTGAAGTACCCTCGAAAAATACAAGATGTGTGATTTGCTCTGGGAAGGTAGTGTAATTATAACTTGTTCTCTTCCATTTATTTCCAAATCCTACATGTGCAATTAAAATCCCATGACTATTTACATGTGAAAAAACAGTAATATGTTGATAATGATACCAATTCTTTTGGCATAACAACATGGTTGTTATTATTCATGTAACACATGTTATATATTTATTTGATTTCAGGGTTTTGCAAGTTGTGTTGATTGCAAAGGAACTGGGTTTCGTGCCAAATGGCTTGAAGAACCTCTTGTCGACAAATGAACAGTCAAAGTCAATCATATTATAAAACTTTACTGTATAACAGTTAACTTGGCAACTGTATGTACCCCTGTCCAAATTCTCCTGTTTGTAAACGATGGTACAAATATCATTTTTTCATTGCGTCATCTCTCTTGACCAGTTGAAATTGTGTTCTTTCTTTTGTATAAGAATGTGAATACCGACATGCAATCTTTTAAGCTGACATCCACCATACCCCTCCAACCTACCTTGGTCTTAGAAGCAGAGGACAAATGACTCTAAACCTGGAAATGAATGGTGGACTACAAATGTGTTTACACCAATCGGAGTTTTCACATATATTTTTTGGGGTTCTTCAGATGTTGTGGCAACATTTTTTGTTGTAATGGTTCAGTATTTTGTTACTGGCAATCTTTTAGGGCCTCTCTGATTCGCAATATTCTAAAAAATGCAGAAATAAGACAAAAATTGGCTTGCAAAGTCATTCCCATTTGAATCCTACAGGAGAGAATTGGCACCAAAGTTCGTTTTGGTTGCACCACATGAAAAGCAAATGATCATTCCAAGACTTTTCAGTCAATCGAAATTTTCCTCCGAAATCTAGTGTGTAATTTCTTAGAGAAAAAACCTTATAGGATACAGTCCTACAAATCCAGCAACCTGCATAGAAAAAATTCTGAAGGAACCAAATCCTCCGAAAATCCTATGGAAGTCCTTTGAAGCAAAGAAGTCCTTACTTAATCCTCCTCTGGGTAGGTATCTCAGATTATGTGCACTTTCAACAGGGTAGTAAACAGAATGCAAAACAGCCGCATGGTTTGTTCCCTTATTTTATTTTTAGAAATAGATTTGTTGCAGATGTGTCCCTCGTTTCTTGAATCTTTGTTATCAAACTGTTACAACTTTAGTCTTAAGTGTTACATTGCTGTAACATAAAGTTTTATTTAACCTTCTATGTCTGTTGCATGTGGATGGGGATTTATGCAGGTCGACAATTCTAGTTTGGTTGTATTGAAGGAATTTGCGTCCAGCTTTGCTAAATCATTTCCTTCCTGTGTTTTTTCCGTGGATGTTAGTTTGGTTATCTTATGAGATTCATCTATTTCATTCTTGATATTTACACACCAGAGGCGGTTCTAGCATCCTTCCTGCCTGGGCTTGCCGACGGCAGAACGCCTTACTTTGTGTGATTTTCTATGCGATAAAAAATGGCATGTTAAGCACTTCGACTTGTGGTTTGCCTAGGCTTTGAAAAGTTTGTAGGTCCTACACTGGTGCACCTTCGTGCTGTGGCTTACAATATCAGACTGAATATTGGGGTTAGTGTGCATAAGAAGGGAGTGTCATTTAACAGTATCAGAGAAGCCAAAATTCCTTTAGGTGTATCACTTCTAGATCCACGGTATTTCCTAGGGAAGTTAAGATAATTTTCTGTGGTCACTCATGTATTTACTTCCTTGACTAGTAAATCAAGTCTCTCATACAGCTGGTTGGCATTGGCTCTGGCTATTAACCTGTGCATTAGAGCCAAGTAGGCAAATCACAATGTTTCTATCAACCCTATGCTTGTTGTTTTCCCTTTTGAAGGAAATGAAGCTATCCAAAGGACCTTAAGGGATAGGATTTTGAAATATAAATCACCAAGTTTGCATATTGTTGTTTTGCTACGGAGAAGTTAGTTTCTTGTCCACAGGTATTTTGGCCATTATCCTTAGGTGCATTGAGTATTTATTTTGCTTCATATTGTGCTGTGGCATGGTCATCAAATTTATGTTTAGAAAACATATGGTAGGCGATACTATGGGTGAATGATTGTTTTCCTCTTTTTATCTTTTCTGCTGGGTTTATTTGGCTATGCTGGAGCGATGGATTCAGCACTCAAGACAAAGGGTACCAAGGTTTGGACTCTTTTGAACCATACAATGCAGATCCTCCAAGTGAAAGTAACCAAAGCTATTGTTTTCTAGTCTTTGCAATTGATAGAACTTACATTACAAAACAAAAGACAAATTGATTGGAGTTGTATGACTTGATAGGGACTTGTATGGCGTATTTGGCGTTTTCCTACCCTTATGCATGAGGCATTCTGCGTTACCTAATTGGAGTTGATACAGTACATATGCGAAAGAATGATTTAACATGTTGCATGATTTTTTTTGTTAGTGGTAATTTGATCTCTGTGAAATGGTGTTGAAAACATATTTCCTTTTGTCTCAAGAAGAAACATGTTTCATTATAGGACTAATTAGATGAATATATGAAAGTATTGCTTCCGAATCTGCTGTAGTAAGATACACTCAACTTGGTTATGAATGATTAAACACTGCCTTTTGACATCAGATGATTGGTTAGAACTTGCAAAAGAAAGCATGGAGGTGGAGAAAAGGAAGGTAGTAGTGATTTGGAAGATGGAGAAAAGGAAGAGCAAGGAAAATATTCGATATTGATTCCGAATCTTCCAACAAGAAGCTGGTGGTAATTTCGGAGCCCCTCCTTCCTCTACAACTACATGTATGTGTTCTTATCCATCCCAATTCGCTCAAGCAAATAGAAAGACTCAAATTTATCACTGCTTTGTTTATGCCATTGCAATAGAGACTTGGATGAAAATGACGCCGACTTGGGGAGATTTGTCACACACCCAGTACACGTTGGTATGCTCCATTAGCTCAGTACATAGATATACACGTGGGATCCAATCCAATTGCTTGCCAGATAGGAATCTTGAGATGTCGGAATCTCTGCTGGCATGCTGCAAATAGTGATGCAGGATTGGATCTGCGTATGGCGTCGTTCGCTCTGTCCAAGTCAGCCATAACAAGCATCACCAGTCCATGGGTGATAACAGTAGCTAGTGAACCCCACTATGGAATGATAGGACATTAGATGCACGAGGGGTGCCTAAAACTGCCATAGAAAAAGAAAGCTCTGTTGTGGAGTTGCATTTTACTTTCCACAATGAAGAGAGACCCGCCCAGCAGATGAATATAGGGGTAGTTCAAGCTCAACTGATCTCTTCTTCTGCACCAGAAGTCATATCAATACAGAGAAAATGCTAGCAAGATTATCATTTTCCACTGAGTGCTTGTTCAGTTAGTAGCGGGCCCAAAACTCTACTGTTGTTTTAGTCATCTTGTGTCCATGGTCTTGAAGTTAACCCCGAACTTGGCAGTCAAAATATGCCTTATATTTCTGAAGAGAGTAAATATGTTGTGAGCAAATCTTGAAGGTTCCGCTCACATTATCTTAATTGATGGCGGCCCTATGCTGAAGTACTTGGTATCAAGCTTGATCAGCTCACCCGTGACTTTTCCTTTTTTTGTCAATCGTTTTCCTTCCTGTTTTTCAGCTGAGCAAAGTCATGGGCATGGTCCTGGATGAGCGTTTACTCGGTACAGGTTTTCGTCAAATCAATTTAGGAGGCTGATTTGTAGCCGTCCAACAGGTTCAAGTTAAGTACGCGGAGACAACATGCTTGCACTACACATGGCGTGCTGCAGAGTGTTCAGGACTTTTTGGCGTCATTTTTTTGATGGATACACAACATCGGCATCGCTGCAGATATGAAGGACTGCGGTTGTGGCCTCATAACTGGGAAATGTACCGGTTTGAAGGTAGGGGCTAAATTATCATGACTCCTGGCGGTCGGAATTCGTTGGGAGTTGATGAATTCTGTCATAAATTATGCCCATATCCTCCACTGGAAAACGATAGATCTATGGTGTCCATTGCCCAATAAATGGAGCACCATGCGAATGCATTTGTTTTCTTTCTCATGAGAATGTTATGTGCTTTTATGTCTAATATGCTTAGAAATTATCCAATCCTGTTTCTCCCTCCGTAAGCTAATTAGGCTCGTTTGGTTCACAGGACTTAAAAAACATAGGTGTATGTGCAAGAGGAGATCGAAAACACATAGTATTTTAAACTTGATTGTTTGGTTCATAGGAATAGAAAAAAAGCATACCAATCCTAATAAATATGGCTAAATCAAAGTCAAACCACATTAAAAAGTATAATTCTGATGGTATTATTTGGAAAAGGAGGTCCTGTTGGACTGTAAAATTTCTGCATTTTTCCTTTGGAATTAAGATTGAGAAAAACCCCTGCTTTTTTCCCTTGCTCAGTTCGTTTGAACCGGTCAGATAAATACTGACACCATAGGAATATTTAATATTTCAATGATATTCCTCCACTTTTTGTTTGATCCTTCGAAACAAGCATATGCCTTTCACCTTGTGTTTGTTTATTTAAGGAGATGGACCCCCGCCCCCCTAGAGGTGGCAACGGATCAGATAGTGTCTAATCCAGTTCCGTTTTCATATTTTCAAAACAAATATGGATATGTCACGGATGAAGGCAGATATTACTTGAACACGGAAGTGGATCAGATGTTTACTCTATTCGCAACAGATACGGACATAAAAAATAGTGGACTCATGTCTCACATTAAGTTAACCAAAGAATGGTAGAGAGATAAATACTCTAATAAGTTAACACATAGTTTCTAGTTCGATCATCGAAAATATATTTGACAACTAGTTATGTTTTTATGTTGGATATTGGTGTTTAGGGCTAGAATAACTAAAATTGGCAATCATAATTTTATTTGGATGCAAATATATCCATTTTCATGTACACATTTGCTTCAAAATTTAATAAGTATACCATATTTGTATTTGTAAAATAAATCCGGATATTTCTACATTCATTTCCATTGTTGTTACAATGTTGGATATTTCCACCTTTTCCATTTCTCGAACCCGAATCTTCATTTTCCACTCTTATGGTGCACGATGACAAGGAGGGCAACATGGTGGTGTTTCCAGAGTTGTAGGCGGCGTGGCTCTTGGAAGATCCTATATCACTATGGCGACTAGAACACCGCTTCATGCTTGAGGTTGAGAATCCACGGAGATCCTCCATCAAGATAAAGACTAGAACATCGCTCCATGTTCAAGGTGAAAGTCCACGATCTGGCCTGTACTTCTCGACCGCAACAACAACACACTTATGACATTTTGCATTGTTGAAGGCCCAATCTTCGCACGCCGATTGACCTAGCCTTGATCGGTTTGATTGCCATCCAAGTTTAGAACCCTTAACCTGGCCGTCTCGAACTGAATTTGCCGACATCGAGGGGAGTGATGTTTTCCCCTTTTGGAGGGTGATTATGTTGTGGAATAACGACGACTTAGTCATAAGTGTTTATTTGTCATACTTACCATGTTATATGCCACTGCCATTATATGCACTCTGTCTTTTGCTGCATTGCATCCTTTTGATACAAGTATGGTTTTGTGTATTTGATCTTGTCTGTCGAAAAAAAGAGAGAGAATTAACCGCGTAGTAGATAGCTAGGGGCGCACGACACCAGAGTATTTGGGGCAAACACTATAGGTAGCGACAACCGGCCGTTCTGAGACGGCCAATGAAATCAAGAGGAAGATTTCCCTTTCGGTCTACCAGGCTCTACAGAGCGAGAGAAGGGGGGGCGCCGGCTGATATATCTCCCCATCTCTCTCCTCTCTCTCTCTCTTCCTGCCCTGCGCTCATTTGGCGCCTGCCCTGCTCTCCAAAATCGCCAACTAATTCCCCTGCCGCCCCATCACCTCCCCCTTCCGCTGCTCATCTTTAAAACGGCCACCTCCCCGTGCCACCATAGTTGGCCACCCAACACCTCCATCCTCCATACTCCTCTTCACCACAATCAGCAACAATGGCAAAGCCCCGCAAGAACTCCGCCGCCGCCGCGGCCGCGGCCGCGGCCGCGAACAGCAACGCCACCGCCATCGCCGGCGCCGCGACGGAGGTGCAGGCGAAGCCGAAGAAGCGCACCCGCAAGAGCGTGCCCCGCGAGTCCCCCTCGCAGCGCAGCTCCATCCACCGCGGCGTCACACGGTAATTCATTCATTCAGCTTAGTTTCGCCGACGACGGACCGAGGTCGCGCTGGGCCGACAGCTAAACTGACGACGGTAAATGAATCAATGGGGGTGGCGGATCGCAGGCACCGGTGGACGGGGCGGTTCGAGGCGCACCTGTGGGACAAGAACAGCTGGAACGAGTCCCAGAACAAGAAGGGCAAGCAAGGTAAATTAATTACCCCAAACAAACAAACAAACAAAAAAAATCATTCTCCAGACTAGCTCCGCCATCTTGGCTAATCGATCGATCGGCCCTTCCTAATATTCTCCCTCTCTGCTGTTCTTGTTGGTGCATGCAGTTTACCTCGGTGAGGCTCCCGAGTCACGGCCTTGGCATGAGACAGTCCAGTCCCGGCCGGGCGTCGATCGCTTCCTGTAATTTTTTTTTACGGAGAAAATACCACAGCTTCCAACTGATAATTACCTCCCGATTGCAGGAGCGTACGACGAGGAGGAGGCAGCGGCCCGGGCGTACGACCTGGCGGCATTGAAGTACTGGGGCCCCGACACCATCCTCAACTTCCCGGTAGGGTCTACTACCCCCCCCACTGTACCGCACGGAATTTACTACTGCTCGTTCCTTGCGCATTCTAGTCCGGCGCGGCTGCCACTAGCACATGTATGAGCGTATGCCAAAATAGAAACCTAGCAAATGAGGAGCTGTGTATAGAGAAAAAAAAAACAGGAGCAGAAGTCTTCAGTTCAGGACAACAGGAAAAAAATAACATTAGAGTCTTGATCGTGCTGTCTCTTGCATGCCGTCATCAGAGAAGAAAATTCATAGGGTTGTTTGTCCTAGTGTAACAAGTTTATAATCTGGACATGTTTGAACTATTTACTGCTCACCTGTGATCCAATGGTACTTGCATGCTATTTTTATTTAAAATAAATTAGATTTGTATATTTTTCAAGGACTCGACATTGTTCTTATTGATTACTATCATTTGCCTGATTGCATGAACGGTTGTTTTTTAATAACGTTTGTGTTCTTAATTTATTTGCAGCTATCTATATATGAGGAGGAGTTGAAAGAAATGGAGGGGCAGTCCAGGGAAGAGTATATTGGGTCCCTGAGGAGGTAATTCTCAAACAAAACAAATATTTCTGAAATCCATGGGAATTGAATAATATTATGCTTCCTTAATTTTATCTTATTTTTGCGAAAACGGTTCCTTAATTTTAAACTATTAGTAATAATAAAGAACTATCCATATTCGTCAATAATATTTACGTACATATGGCTTATTCACAGGAAAAGCAGTGGGTTCTCTAGAGGAGTCTCCAAGTACCGTGGCGTCGCAAGGTAGAGTCATCTTGAATCCAAATTTTCTTTTCGATTTCCAAACAGCTTAAACCACATGGTCATAAGAACTTGGTTTGAAACAAAGATCTCACATGAGAATTCATTCTCGGCAGGCATCATCACAACGGAAGATGGGAGGCTAGGATCGGCCGTGTTTTCGGCAACAAGTATCTCTACCTCGGCACCTATGGTATGTTCAATTTTCTTTGACAAAATTATTTTCTCGAAGCCGCAAACTAGATTATTATTGGAGAGTGCCCTCTCACCTGTCCTGCCGGTTTCCCCTTCTCTCCCGCGCCGGCTAAACCTTGACAAACTTATTCGTACTCTCTCCGTTTAGAAATATAAAATGTTTAAATTTATGAAGAAAATGTATCTAGACAACTTTTAGTGTGTAGATTCAACTGAACCTACACACTAAAAGATGTTTAAATACATTAGCTTTACTAACTTAAAACATCTTATATTTCTAAACGGAGGAAGTACAGTACAATAGAAAAGAAGCAGTTAGCTAGTGAAGTCTAACCACATGCTTGACCGGATAAACTCGTGAACGCAGCCATTGGAATGGCTGCTAAGGCATGTCTGTCATGGCTGCTAATCAGCAGACTAGACTGGTAATTAATTAGCACCGAGTACAGTTGCTCCGAGAGTCAATTCCAAATTCCCCGTCACAGTACGTCCTCCCTCTGTGCTGGCCAATCAAAGAGGCTGCCGGTGCAAGGAGGCGTGTTTGCCTTTTGCAGCGCACAAATTCCATATGAATTCCATGGTGATAACTCGTGTTCCAAACATGATCGATCACGCGGGAAAGAAATTATTTCTTGGGGGTAAACCATGACTTTCTACATGGCAATGGAAGTTCAGTAAAATCATGTGTCCCCAGGGTTTAACTCTGCATAATGAACTGTTGGGGATGATCTAGATCCAGCGAGTAGCTGCGATAGCAATGGCAGTCACTGAGGTCCTCTCTTGTGCAATTACGGTCCAGGTTAGTTAGGGATTTAGACGCCATGATTGTCCCCAGCAAACGCCACTAACTTCCAACGGTCCCCCCATCATACTGCTCCAGTTCAAGGCTGCACGCCATTAACCCAGAGGTTAGCACGGTTCACACGAGGATTGAACGAGCTAGCAGACACGCTCCTGTCCTTGCACACGGATGCGGTTGCACTTGCTGCTAGTGATCGATGATAGCGATCAGTGATGGATGCGGCGCATGAACAGTAGAATCATAGTACAGTACGATCTTTCAACGAAGAACTGTGGCATGTAATAAGCGCATGATGGTTTGTCGTCATCTCTGTTGCTTGATTGTGTTACTGAATAGTGGTTGTGTGTTGAATGTGATTGCAGCGACGCAGGAGGAGGCGGCGATGGCGTACGATATGGCGGCGATCGAGTACCGCGGCCTGAACGCGGTGACCAACTTCGACCTGAGCCGGTACATCAAGTGGCTCCGCCCCGGCGGCGGCGGCGGCGTGGACCCGGCGCTCGCGGGCGGCCGGAACCCGCACCCGATGCTCGCCAGCCTCGCGGCGGCGCAGGAGCTGCCGGCGGGCGACCTCGACGGCATGGCGTTCCCGCACGACCTCCTCCACCACCACCAGGGCGCCGCGGACGACGGCATGGCGGAGCAGTTCGCGCTGCCGGGGAGGGGGGCGGCGGCGTCGGCGACGCTGGGCCACGCCCCGAACACGTCCGCGCTGAGCCTGCTGCTGCAGTCGCCCAAGTTCAAGGAGATGATCGAGCGCACGTCGGCCGCGGAGAGCAGCACCACCACGACCACCACGACGTCCTCGTCGTCCATGTCCACGCCTCCGTCGCAGGCGGGCAAGGAGGAGGGCGGCGGGTCGCCGCAGTGCAGCTTCCCGGAGGACATACAGACCTTCTTCGGGTGCGAGGACGCCGTGGGCGTGGGCTACACCGACGTGGACGGCCTCTTCTTCGGGGACCTGTCCGCCTACGCGTCCCCGGCGTTCCACTTCGAGCTGGACTTGTGATCGCCAGCGCCGCCGTCGTTACGTTACCGTGGCCCGTCATCACCATTAATTGATTTCTTCCACCAATTTGAGTTGGAGAATTTTGTCGATAGGAGAATCAAAAGGAGAAGCAGACAGAGGACAACAGAGGCAGGAGGACAGACGGACAGGGCGAGAAGATAACACAGGATCGTTTGCTGTAGCAGCGCTAGTGAGGACTGAGGACTGAGCATTATTTACACATTATTTCTGATTTTTTTCTAGTACCTTCCCTTTGGTATAAGCTAAGCTACCTAGTCTAGAGAGTAAGGAGGAGAGATTGTTTGATTTGTTCCGTGGATCCATGGACCATGGCAGTAAGAATAAGGAGCTAATATATACGAATATATATTCACATAATCAAGATATACTGTAGCACTCTCTGAACTCCATGATATCCTGAGCAAGCAGCTAAGCATACATATCTGACAAGTACAATGGCTTCTGCAAACCTTCCAGCATCGAAGCTGCGGGTTAATGACACCGTCACACGCAAGTAGGAGTGCTATGTACGTACGCGGCTGCAAGCTGTTCTGAGCGGCGGGTCCGTGCTGGGCATGTGCCAACATGTATGGGTGCATCAATGGGTTTGATGTGGATCTCAGGAAACAGGGAATGTGTTGGCTGTCAGGTCAGAAGCAAACAAGTTGTGGCTGGAATAATAAGGTCACCGCCTCACTGGCAGCCTGGCAGATCGCCGTGGCAGTGGCACTCAGAGCGGCCGGCGGCCCTGCTTGCCGGGACACGGCCGGCCGTCCGGCCTTCCTGCCGGCGTGTGGACGGCGCTACGGCGAGCACGATGTGTTGGCCGCTAGGAAGATGTCGCGGGAGAGGGGATGTGTTGTGTTTCGAGAGCATCGATCGTCGCTTTGTCAGTACCCCGTTGGTGCTTGCGGGCCATTGCACGGTTGCTTCGGCGGCTCAAGTCTTCACGGTTGTTCGTACTCTGCCCGTTTTGTCTTCACTGCCGCTGCCTGCGTCTACGTGGGCGGGAGGTGGCGGAGGATGCGAAGCAGGGCAGGGTACTGGCGGTTTGGTCTCCATGCGCGTTGGGGACGAACGAACTTGCCAAAGAACGAGATAGAGTGGGCTGGCTGGGCCGTTTCTCCCGCGCCGGGATTGCATGGGCCGGGTAGTTTACAAAAGTCTAGGACTGGGGCCATTTCGCCCACATGAACCTTACGGGCTAGATATATATTGTATCCACTCAAATTAAAATGAAAAATAAGTCGCCCTAAGAAAACATTAATAGCCTAAACTTTGTCTACATTCGTATGTATGAATATGAGGGAGTAGTAAGTCCTAAACCGGTCACTATTTAGCAGTAGACAAAGTCTAGGCACAAGGGCTATCACCTCGCTTGAGCACCTCATCAGCTTCCTCTATAGTCTAAGCATTCACGCCGTGACATGCCGTCTACGGCACTCCCGCTGTTACTGTGATGGTGGTGGTGGCGGTGTGGGGTGGGTGTGGGGGGGGGGGGGGGTATCAGCCTACTGGATTCTACTTCGAGTTCTCTCCAGTCTGACCGTTGTTCATGACGCTACCGCTACGACTGCGGGGGAGTGTTAGACATATACGATTGTTATGGTAGTTTAGAAGAGTTAGGATCTATTTACGTATAATCCTAACTTGATTTGTACTCCAAGATGATTCCTTGTACGCCTATATATATACCCGTCCATGAGACCCAATAATACATACATCATATTCCACCAAACTCATACTCTTTCACTCGATAGTCACGGTGAGAACGGTTTACAGTTGTTCAACCGTTTGTTTTCTGTTACTTGTATGCATATCATCTTTGTATTGCTATCGCTATAAATACAAGTAATGTATTCCCTATGGGGTGTACATATTCAAAAAAATTGAATAAGGAACTCTTCTAAATTTTTCATTGACTAGCACACATGTTGGTACGTTGCGACAGGAGAAAAAAAATCTGCCTAGTAGAACTATTAACGACACCTAAAACATAATGAAGGATAGGATTAGCCGATACACTTTATGTTTTTCAGGAAAGGAAGAGCATAGACCAATGTTGACGGTCATTGTGTTTTAATTTTTGTCGGTTTGAAAGGAGAGGGGCACCCAAGCACACCTCTAAAATATTTTTTGACACGTTGCTTTATATAGTTGTACTTCCTTTGGTCTATATTAATGGTTCCAATTTTGTCTAGGCTAAATATTTAACTAGATATATACAAATCTAGATAAAATTGAGAGTATTAATATGGACCGAAGGGAGTATGTAAAACCCTTTTTTCAATCACCTTGAAATTATATTTTCCACCGATGAACCACCGGAGGTTTGAAGGTGAAAGAATTTCTCATTTTTATGTGGGCATCCAAGTGGTTTGGAAACCTGGTGACTCTCACTTTTGGGCTGGTCTGATGGCGTTAAAAAAAATATTTTTTACGCTTCGGGACTTTCTCTATTAATAATGGGACGCAGATAAGATTCTGGAAGGATAAATGGCTAGATAATGCTATCCTTCGAGAACAATATCCTTCGTTATATTTCATTGTCGTTATAAGAAGGAAACGGTTGCCACAGTGTTCGAATCATTTCCGCCAAATATAATATTTAGAAGGGATCTAATTGGTTCTAGACTTGACTCTTGGATTATGTTGCTACATCGTCTGGCACATGTATAACTGTCGGACGAGTCAGATGAATTCTGATAGAACCTAACTAAGAACGGGTCCTTTTCTGTTAGCTCTTTGTATAATGCTTTAATCCAGCCGACTATTTTAGTGGTAGATAATAGGATGATCTGGAAGATGAAGATATCCCTTAAAAACAAAATCTTTGTTTGGTATCTTCGTCGTGGGATTATCGTTACAAAAGACAATATTATTAAACGGAATTGGCATGGAAATCCTAGGTGTGTGTTCTGTCACCATGGTAAGACAATCAAACACCTATTTTTTCAATATAGTTTTGCTCGGTCTATATGGTCAATCACCCAAGCAGTTTCAGGCTGTATCCGCCACGTAGTATTGCCAATTTTTTTGGAAATTGGTTATATGGTATTAATAATAAGTATAAAAATCTTCTTAGGGTCGGAGCGATAGCCATTATATGATCGCTATGGCTATGTAGAAATAATAAAGTTTTTAATGATATAAACTGTTCTCTTATGCAGGTTCTCTATAGGTGTACTCATACCCTTCGGGTTTGGTCGACTTTGCATCGTACGGAATATCGCGATCTCTTCATGAAGGTGTGTACGCGGTTTGAGGATACGGCACGTGACTTTTTTACCAAACATGGATGACAGCATAATCTTCGGATAGACTTGTCCTCTACACCCTAGGCGCTATTAAAATTTCTCAGCTTGATATGTAATTCGCCTGTATCTTTTTTTTTTATGTTGGACCGTGTGGATTGGTGACGGCTGTGTGCATCTAATTATGCAGAGGCCGGGTATAAGTTACTTTTAAAGTAATAAATGTGCCCTTTATCGAAAAAAATGTGGGCATCCAAGTGACCATCCCATTTTCCATCACTGTGTTCCATTTTCTTTTAAGTACGTACTAAGAGAGAGGTCAGGTGTGCGGAGTCCACACCAAGTAGCGATGACCTACTTCCTCTGTTTTGAAATATAAGATGTTTTAGCTTTGTGAAGTAAATGTATCTAGACATCTTTTAATATGTAGGTTCACTTAAGCTTAGAGTGAATCTACACACTAAAATAAGTATAGATATATTTTATTTATAAACCTAAAACATCTTATATTTTAAAAGGGGGGAGTACTTGTTATTCCTGTAATCCTTCAAGTTCATAATAAAACCAAACATTACTATTTCTCCTGAATTCATCTGCTAACAGAGAGTCAAAAAAAAACATACAAATCAAAAATCAAGAAGGATGCACACATCCAACGTCCATATATCAACTACATAACCAGAAAATCACAAGCTACGGCTCCATACACATACAACACACATATGTTCTAAACTTCATATCCAATCGTCTAAAAATCTGAACACATATATCACACCGCTGCTGTGCACGCTTGAAAGATCAGGGTGGAGGTAGAGGTGGAGCACCAGATCGAGGATTCTCGATAATCCTACACCTAGGGATTCTCTCTCCCGCAAAACAGCAGCGGTGCTGACCCTTTCCTCACTTTGGCACCTCCTCTCCCCTCTCCATCTTCTCTCGGTAAAATTAGAACTCGGTTAACCTCTGACCGTTGGTTAGGTTAACCTAACCTTAAAAAAGAGCCCAATGGGCCAAGTGGTTAACCCCCAAAATAATACAGGTACAAAGGGTTTTATCCCTTTTTATCAAGGGTAATCCTGGCACGACGACTCCGGAGTCCGAACCTCGGAGTGCTGGCTACACCCTGCCGTCGGCGCTGCCGCTCGATCCGGTCGAGTTCCTCTCCCGATTCTAGAGTGCATCCGCCGTGGACGTCTCCCTTGCCCAGCCACCGGCCCTCATGGGGCCCATCGCCGAGGATGCTGCCCGAGCTCGACAACAGGCCGCCATAGCTGGGAGCTTGATCCTTGCTTCCATCCCCATCTTCTCCCTTTCGCGTTCTCTTCTCTCTTTGTCGGAACAAAAAGGAAATCCATTCTGCTCATAGTTAAAAAAAAACTTAATTTGGTCGTTTCTCATTGGAGATTTATGACTCCTGGAGTTCGTTTGTCCAGTTGCATTCTACTCTGTACATAGAATTACAAGAGGAGTTGGTAATTCTAACGTTTTGTATCCAATCACCATCTTTTTAATCATGACCAATACTTTATATGAGTCAATCTAATATGGCATGCAGAAATTTATCACCCGCTTTAGTAAGTTCTGCTATACAAGCTTGACATATAATCATGTTGGCTGGATGCTTGTTATATAAAATCGTGTTTTCAAAGCATGCCTTGAAAGTATTGTTACTAACAATTAGGACTCAGGTCTCTGAAAAAGTAATGTACTAAGCACTTCACATATTATTTGTTTCAGTATAGGAATCAGTTTCTGAAGTACCGTATGATCACCAGTCGTGTCCTTGTATTTTGAATATTTCTCTAGTTGCAGTGATTGCTGACGCTAACTCTTGAAAAACTGTTTCATATGAATTAAAAAATGTATTGTAACTTATCCTCTACTTCGGCTGGTAGATAATAGTACTGGTGTTATCAAAGTAGAATACCCAAAGACAAGATTGTTGTTAAAAATGGTTCGACTCTTACTAACCAATGGTTAACCATTTGCAGCCTTAATAACCTAACGGTTAACCTATTTTGTTTCGTCACACGAAATGGTTCGATAGGTTCAAATACGATAAATAAATGGTTAACCAAATCCCATCCTTATATCTCGGCCTCCACTCTCTCCCCTCTCCCCGTTGCCTCTGCTCCCCTCCATCTCGTGCAGCACGCCGGGAGTGCGCACCGGACGGAGAAGCCTGGCCTGCTACCAAACCGATCGAGGGCGTCCGCGACAGCAACTGCCGGGATACCCGATACTAGGATCAGATTCCTATGCCTACAGGCCACAGCTTGGGACAGCTGTGGAATATCTCTAGTCTCAGATTCAACTAAAGAGAATGTATTTTTGTCAGGCGGCCCAAATAAATTCCTATAGAATTCCGCGACATAGGCTTTAATATTCTCTTGGCCTATATTTCTTCCTTCATCTTGTTCCAATTGAAAAAAATTCTTCCTTCTGTGTTTGCCATTTGCAATCAGATGGAAATATTTAGTATTATTGCCGCCGTCTTGGACATGTTTTACTTTGGTACGTTGTGCCCATTTAGTTTCTTCATCCCTTCTAAGTTTGGATATTTTTTCATTTGCCTCTCTCCGTTCGTTTCTTTCCAAAGGATTAAGAGGGGCGGATTCTGCTTTAACATCCAGCAAATCAATGATGTTTAAAAGTCTTTGTTTTTCAATTCTGTAAACACTACTAAGATTTCTAGCCCAACCCCTCAGAAAATTTCGGAGATGGCGGATCTTATTCTGCCAGACCTCCATGGGACCATCACCATGAGAAACAACGCCCCACTCATGAGCGATCAACTCATAAAAACCCTCATGGCGTAACCATGCTAACTCAAAAGAAAAAAGATACTTATTCCCTTGGTGTGCCTGCTCGCCGGAATCAATAATTAGAGATGTGTGATCAGAGCTTGTTCTAGTTAATGCCCTCACACTAACTAAAGGGAATTTCTGTTCCCAAGACACACTGGCTAGCACTCTGTCTAGCTTCTCAAAAGTGGGATTTTCTTTTCTGTTGGCCCATGTGAATTGCCTTCCAGATAGAGCTAATTCTCTGAGGTCGAGGCTTTCAATGATCGCGTTAAAAATAAAGGGCCATCTAGCATTAAAGTTATCATTATTCTTCTCCTCTTGTCTTCTAATAATATTAAAATCTTCTCCAACTAACAACGGCTGAACATCATCCTCACAAAATCGGACCAACTCTGCCAAGAACTCTCCTTTCTGGGCATCTTGAGCTGCTCCGTAAACAGCTACTAAAGACCATTCAAAATTATCAGCTTTGGATATTAAATGAAACTTGACACACCGTTCTCCGACAACAATGTTCTTAACTTTTAAAGTTTCAGAGTTCAACCCCACTAGAATACCCCTCGATCTTCCTATAGGAGGAAGGCGGTACCAAACATAGTCTCGACCACCGACAAGTTTCTTAAGAAAGGTGCAGAAAAATTGTCTCTTCATGTTTCAAAGACAACAAAAAAATCTAGTTTGTGTTCTCTAATTGTCTCACGAACAACCGAATGTTTTGCCGGGTCCTTAAACCCATCACTGTTCCAGAACGATCCTTTCATGATGATTTTATTTAATTACTAATCCTAACGCTCCGCCTTACTGCTGATCCCTCAGATGTTCTTCTCCTATACACCCTTATTTGTTTAGCTACCTTGGGACTATGGTCCTTATGACCCTCAGAGCCTTGTTGCTCTTCCTCCTCAAGGTCTAAAAAAAGTTCAGTAGCCTCATTTACAACCAAATTGCTAGTAGATGTGACCCCATTTTTTATTTTATCTTCATTTCTTTTCAACATGACCAAAGTACGGTGAACGTCTAATTCCTTAATATTATTAACTGAGTTATTAATTTGACTAGGAGAGCAACCTAGGGAAACACCTAACCGAGATGCCCTAGCAACAACCACCTCATTTGGAATAGAATTAATGGAATACTTTGAAACAAACATGTTACCTATAGCTTCATCGTTATCACGCTTGTGCAGGATACTCTGGGCACGTTCCAACTGCGTAGCCTCGACATTGGGCTAGGCATGACACGCTCGCTCGATCGGATCCCCATCACCGGCTGCGGTGACCCAGCATACCATTGCATGTGTATTACACTATAGTCGTTGACATGACACTCACAGAACACCGTTCTGTAAATATCACATCCCTCAGAGTGGTACAACAGAAACATTGTGGGTCCATATTACAAACATTCACACATTATTATTATTACAATACCAGAAGTTCAAGACTTCAAAAGGTTCAACTTACAAACCAAAATATAAAGTGTTTCAGCGTAATTTAAAATTAGCAACTCCGACTAGGAGTTGAGCTCAGCAGCTTATTCTATAGAGTTCATGCTGTTCGGCTCCGTTGGTTACTACTAACTAGGATACTTAGTTGGATTCGTTATCATCGACACCATAACAGATTTCGTAATCCACTCCTTCAACACCTCCAGACAGGTCAGGTTCCTCGTAGAACACATCTTCTTGATATTCAGCTGCATACATTGGCACGTCTTCGGGATCCTCAGAGTCTAAGCAAGGGATCAAAGGAAAGGATGACTAACAGCGTTACCCAACAAGTTCATTATATGCAAGGTGGGAAGTTTGATGCTCTAGCTACCACCTTGAACTATAAGTCCTTGGCACTATGCATTTTTGTAAATCTTTCTTCAAAGATTGATTTTATTATAAAAATCTATGACAATCAGCCTTCACAGGTTGACCAGAACTTTTAATGGAGTTCCTTTCCTGTCGCGTTCATAGCTCCTTCCCAGAACAGGGAGTAACAAGTTACAATTCTTACACTCTGTAGAGGTGCGTTACTTTACCCATGAGAGATCAACTCCTTGTTGCACAACCGGGCATACTTTCCCGTCCACAATTCCATGATGTGGGGCCTAGTAGTTGGTTCAAGCCAATCACTGCCCCCTTCGCGACCTCACATGCCTCCTTGTACAAACCGTTAGATGCCAGAACTATCGTGGGACGATGAGGGTTCCCACCCATATGGTGCATATCCTCTACGAATTACCAATTAATATGCACACTACAAGGATAATAGCCACGACCTGCACATCCGGCTTCATGCGAGAGGAAGAAGATACAGCTGACTTCTCCGTCTCATTCCAAATCTCATGGCTAACGCGTAATATACAACACTAGAATCACTGATGTCAGGGGTTATTAAGTCCCTACTTGCTCATCATTGTTGCAAATAGAACCCTAAGTTCTATTGCTCCATTATATCATCACTTAGGATGATATCTATGATTTCTTTATTTGTGAAAATAATATTTTCTTTCTTTTATAGTATATATGATAACACCCAATTTGCAAATACTTTGATAAAGACTCTTCAAAGGATATGAGCAAGTGATGAACTTGCCTTGTGATGGCAAGGTAGTGAAGTCTGATGCTTGCACTGGACCTTGAGCTTCTATGTCTACAAAAACATCATTATTGCCCGGTAAGGACAATATTTAAAGAAGCAAAATGATTATACAAGGTAATGTAATGCATCATTTAACTTGATATGCATTCTCCCCATTATTATAAAAAGTCCTTTTAATAATAAAAGATTTATAAATATTACATTTTAATATTATAATATATATTGTATTTTTAATTTTCTTTTATTTGACCTTTATTGATTTAATAATTCTTTCAAGAATTATCACTTAAATATCAAAAATTGTTATTAAATATTTATTTAGTATTTTTCAAAAATACTACAATATTAGTATATGATGAAAGTGATTTTTATTTAATTTTATCACCTTTCAATAATTTTGTAAAATTCCATAAGGGTTATATAAATTACAAAATTCTTAATAAAATTTATATGTCTAAAATTTTATTTCTTAATTTATTTGGATAGTGTGGATTATTGTGAATCCAAAAATATTTTATTTATAATTTTTGGACTTTTATTTTATTTTCAAGAATTTAATTAAGTTCAGGGGCATTTTGGTCTTTTTCTATTTATTAAAACATGCCTTAAAGGTTTTTGGGCTCGCTTATTCTTATTGGGCCCTTGTGGCCCATGAGACTTAGTCAAAATAGCTACCCTGAAGGGTTCTGGCCCAACTCAGCCCACTCACTCGCTGCCTCTCACCCTCGAGCTCACTCCTCTCCTCCTCTATCCCCGACCCCGTGGTCGGTGTGTAGGGTTTCGTAGCATGGAAAACAAAAAATTTCTACCGCATACAAACAAACAAGCCAAGATCTATCTACTAGATTGTAGCAACGAGTCGATAGAATAACTCACCCTCGAAGATTCCAAAGTGTTTAACGAGAGCGGATTCTCGTGGGTGATGTAGTCGATTTTCCGATCTCAAGATCGTAGACGATCGATCCTCCGGCTGCGTTCGCAAGGCTCCCTTGATCGGTCACGTTCGATACTCGACGAAGACCTTCCTCTCCCTTGTTCCAAAGCGTGGAGGTTGTAGCACTCTCCTCATTCCAAGAAGACAACCATGTGGTACCAGAAGTAGAGGGGAGATCTCGCAGGGCTTCGCCTTAAGCCGGAGCGAGTATGGTGGAGTATGAGAGATTCCCTCGATGTTCTAGGGTTTAGACACGCCGAGGAGGAGGCTAGGCCGGCGGCTAGGGTTGCTAGGTGGCGGCGGCGGTTTGCCCTAGGGCGGCGGCAGTGTGGCTACTGGCGCTTAGGGTTTGGAGGAGAGGATCTTGTGTGTCTCTAGGAGGGAGCCCTGCCCCTCCTTATATAGGTGGAGGGGCCGGCCGGCCAAGGGGAGGGAGAGGAGTCCCTCCCCAACTCGGCTTGGAGGGTGCGCCGCCGGTTGGAGGAGGGACTCCTCCCCAACTCGGTTTCCCACTCCTCTTTTCCTCTTTCCAAATTTAGCCGTTTGACTTTTCAAACTAGCTATTTGACTTTTCAAACTAGGATTTGAATTAATCCTTTATTTGGTTCAGCGATGACACTTAGTACATGATGAAATCATATCAACTTGATACAACACATTCATGTACCCTTCCCTCCGAGTCTTGGGACATTCCGGAACATTCTAGAACATTCCCGATGAAAACACTGGAACCATTCCCCAACTCTGAAACGGGACTTTCCTTATATGAATCTTATTCTCCGAACCATTCCGGATCTCCTCGTGATATCCCGAATCCCATTCGAGACTCCGAACAACATTCGGTCTCCTTCTCATCATTCCATAACTACTCAAACAACGTCGAATCCTTAAGTGTGTCTCCCTACGGTTCGTGAATTATGCGGACATGATCGAGACACTTCTCCGAACAATAACCAATAGAGGAATCTGGAAATTCATATGGCTCCCACATATTTCTACGATTACTTCGCGATCGAATGAACCACTTACATACGATATCAATTTCCCTTTGTCTCATGATAGTTTACTTACCCGAGGTTATGATCATCGGTATCTCTGCATACCTAGTTCAACCTCGTTACCGATAAGTACTCTTTTCTCGTTCCCGTGATATGTGATCCCTTGTGAGCCAGTCACATGCTTGCAAGCTAATTGGATGACATTTCACCGAGAGGGCCCAGAGTATATCTATCCGTCATATGGATGGACAAATCCCACTCTTGATCCATGTGTTTCAACCAATACTTTCCGAACACTCAACGCCACCTTTATAGCCACCCAGTTACGGTGTGGTGTTTGATGTCATCAAAGCATCCATCCGGTAAAGGTGATATGCATGATCTCATGGTCGAAGGAATTAGATTACTATGTATCAGAAAGCATATAGCAATTGAACTATTAAAATGACTTGATCTTTATGCTACGCTTATCTATAGGAGTATGTCCATCATATCATTCTCCTAACGATATGATCTTGTTGTTAATAACATCTCAGTGTTCATGATATGGAAACCACAATCATCTATTAACCAACAAGCTAGTATTATATAGAGGCTTTACTAGGGACTTCAAATTAAGTTTACAAATCACACAAGTATTAATGTTTCCTTGTTAATACTATTATAGCATGAATGTAAACATTTATCATAAACACAAAGATATAATAATAACTACATTTATTATTGCCTCTAGGGCATATCTCCAACAGTCTCCCACTTGCACTAGAGTCATCTAATCTAGATTACATGGTAATATACCGAACACCCATGGCAGTTTGGTGCTGGACATGTTTTGCCCTCGGGAGAGGTTTAGTCAACGGATCCGCCACATTCAGATCTGTGTGTACTTTGCAAATCTTTATATCCCCATCTTGGATATGTTCTCGAATAGCGTGAAAACGTAGCTTGATGTGCTTCAGCTTCTTGTGTGACCTTGGTTCTTGCGCATCGGCTATGGTGCCCATGTTATCACAGTAGATAGACATTGGGTCCAGCGCACTAGGAACCACACCCAGCTCTGTAATGAACTCTTTCATCCATATCGCTTCTTGTGAAGCCTCCGAAGCAGCCATGTATTCCGATTCAGTTGAAGATCTCGCCACAACGCTTTGCTTTGCACTCCTCCATTCTAGCTGCACCATTCAAAATAAATACGTATCCAGATTGTGATTTAGAATCATCCGGATTGGTGTTCCAACTAGCATCGGTGTAACCATTAACAACGAGCTGTTCATCACCTCCATAAGAAAGAACCATATCCTTAGTTCTTCTCAAGTACTTAAGGATGTTTTTGACCACTGTCCAATGATCCACTCCTGGATCACTTTGATATCTGCTAGTTAAACTAACAACATATGCAATGTCAGGTCTAGTACATAGCATGGCATACATTAGAGATCCTATGGCTGAGGCATAGGGAGTCTTATTCATCCTTTCTCTATCTTCTGCCGATGTCGGACTTTGAGTTTTACTCAAGGTCGTATTGGGCAACATGGGCAAGAACCCTTTCTTGGTATCTTCCATTCCAAACCTTTATGCCTAATATGTAAGCTGCGTCGCCAAGATCCTTCATTGAAAAACTATTATTCAAATATTCTTCGACACTATTAAGAAGGTCTACATCATTCCCAATCAACAATATGTCATCTACATATAGTATTAAGAATGCTACAGAGCTCCCACTCACTTTCTTGTAAATACAAGCTTCTCCATAAGTTTGTATAAAACCAAAACTTTTGATCACCTTATCAAAACGTTGATTCCAACTTCGGGATGCTTGCTTCAATCCATAGATGGACCGTTGAAGTTTGCATACCTTGTTAGCATCTTTAGGATCAACAAAACCTTTGGGTTGCATCATATACAACTCTTCATCAATGTCTCCACTGAGGAATGCTGTTTTGACATCCATCTGCCATATCTCATAATCGTAATATGCAGCGATTGCTAACATAATCCTCACAGACTTTAGCTTCGCTACTGGTGAGAAAGTCTCATCGTAGTCAACTCCTTGAATTTGTCGAAACCCTTTTGCGACAAGTCGAGCTTTATGGACAGTAACATTACCATCACCATCTATTTTCTTCTTGAAGATCCATTTGTTCTCGACAGCCTTCCGGCCATCCGGTAAGTCCACCAAAGTCCATACTTGGTTTTCGTACATGGATCCAATCTCGGATTTCATGGCTTCTTGCCATTTATTGGAATCTGGGCTCATCATCGCTTCCTCGTATGTCTCAGGGTCATCGGTGTTGTCCACCAACATGACACTCATAACGGATCATACCAATGCAGGTGGTACGAGTTCTCGTTGACTGCGCATGAGGCTTTGTAGCAACTTCAACGAAGTTTCATGATCATCATCATTAGCTTCCTCTCTTATTGGTGCAGGCACCACAAGAACTTCTTCCGGTCGCGCTACTCGCAATTTCGAGAGAAGGTTCAACAACCTCGTCAAGTTCTACTTTCCTTCCAGTCACTTCTTTCGAGAGAAATTCCTTCTCTAGAAAGGATCCATTCTTGGCAACGAAGATTTTGCCTTCGGATCTATGATAGAAGGTATACCCAATAGTTTCCTTCGGGTATCCTATGAAGACGCATTTTTCCGCTTTGGGTTCAAGCTTGTCCGGTTGTAACTTCTTTACATAGGCTTGCACCCCAAACTTTAAGGAACGACAATCTAGGTTTCTTCCCAAACCATAATTCATACGGTGTCGTTTCAACGGATTTAGACGGTGCCCTATTTAAAGTGAATGTGGCTGTTTCTAATGCATAACCCCAAAATGATAGCGGTAAATCTGTAAGTGACATCATAGAACGAACCATATCTAAGAGAGTTCGATTACGACGTTCAGACACACCATTACGCTGTGGTGTGCGGTGGTGTCAAGCTGAAAGTATTCCGCATTTCTTCAAATGCTCGCCAAACTCGTAACTTAGATATTCACCTCCACGATCAGAACATAGAAATTTAATCTTCTTGTTACGTTGATTCTCTACCTCACTTTGAAATTCCTTAAACTTCTCAAAAGTTTCGGACTTATGTTTCATGAAATAGATATACCCATATCTACTCAAGTCATCCGTGAAGGTAAGAACATAACGATAACCACCGCGCGATGCTACACTCATTGGACCACACACATCGGTATGTATGATTTCCAACAAGTCCGTAGCTCACTCCATCATACCGTAAAATGGAGTCTTAGTCATTTTACCCATCGACATGCTTCGCATCTTTCAAGTGATTCAAATCAAGTGATTCAAGAAGTCCATCGAATGGAGTTTCTTCATACGCTTCACTCCAATGTGACCAAGACGCGATTACCATATATAGGTCGAGTTATCGCCGATTTCAAACGTTTAGCCTCAATGTTATTAATATGTGTATTTCCACTATCAAGATTCAATAAGAATAGACCATCTATCAAAGGTGCATGTGCATAAAACATATTACTCATATAAATCGAACAACCATTATTCTGGACTTAAACAAGTAACCGTCTCGCAATAAACAAGATCCCGATATAATGTTCATGCTTAACGCAGCACCAAATAACAATTATTTAAGTATAAAACTAATCCCGATGGTAGATGAAGGGGTAGCGTGCCGACGCGATCACATCAACCTTTGATCCGCTTCAACGCGCATCGTCACCTCGTTCTTCGCTAGCTTCCGTTTATTCTGCAAAGACCTGTTTCGAGTTACAAATATGAGCAACCGAACCAGTATCAAATACCCGTGCACTACTACGAGCACTAGTGAGATACATCAATAACATGTATATCGATATACCTTTCTTCTTGATGTTGCCGTTCTTCAAATCCGCCAAGTACTTTGGGCAATTCCGCTTCAAAGACCTTCTCCTTGCGGTAAAAGCACTCGAAGATCGGCTTAGGTCCAGCCTTGGTCTTCTTCGTCGGCGTGGTAACTTTCTTACCACCCTTCTTGAAGTGTCCTTCCGCTTAGACTTGCCTTTCTTGAATTTGGTGGTCTTATTGACCAACAACACTTGGTGCTCTTTCTTGATCTCCACTTCGCAGATTTCAACATGGCAAAGAGTTCGCAACGTCTTGTTCATGTTTTGCATGTTGTAGTTCATCACAAAGTTCTTGTAACTTGGTGGTAGTGATTGGAGGACACCAGAATCCCCAAAGCATTGGGAATCACAATACCCAAGCTTTGAAGTTTGTTTATGCTCTGACATCTTAAGCACATGCTCACGACGGCTGCCCTCTTCCATCTTGCAGTTAAAGAACTTTTCGAAGCCTCATAGCTTTCAATTGCCGCATGAGTCTCAAAGATCAATTTGAGATCCTCGACAATATCATATGGGTCTGAATTCTCAAACCTTTTCAAGCTCGATTCTAAACCATACAAGATAGCACATTGAACTATGGAGTATCGAGTCTTCCGAGTGAGGTAAACATTGTTTACTTCATCGTGACATCATTGCAGTGGAGTCACCAATGGTGCATCCAACACATAGGTCAAATTACCATTGTGAGGACAATCCTCAAATTGCGGAACCAATGCGCGAAGTTGCTTCCATTGTTTTTCAACTTTTCTTTCTCTAGGAACGCATTAAAATTGATGGTAGGGGCTGCCATTGATCTACAACATATTTGCAATAGATTTAGACTAAGTTTATGACAAATTGAGTTCAAATTAATAATAAAATTAATCTAGGTGAACTCCCACTCAAAACAATATCCCTCACATTGTTTTAGTGATCACACGAACCAAATCCACCACATCAACACCGATCATCACGAGAGTTGATATAGTTTCAATGGCGAACAATCGACATGTTCATCATATCTACTATATGATTCATGCTTTACCTTTCGGTGATCCGTGTTCCGAGACCATGTCTGTACATGCTAGGCTCGTCAAGATCAAACCTTAGTTTCCGCATGAGCAAATCTGGCTTGCTCACGTTGTATACACTTGCGGAATCTAACACACCCGATCATCACGTGGTGCTTCGAAACAACAAGCTTTAGCAACGGTGCTAACTAAGGGTGAACACTTTATGACTTGAAATTCATGTGCATGAGGGATCATCTTATAATGCTACCGTTGTCTACTAAGCAATACAAGATGCATAAAGGATTAACATCACATGCAATTCATAATATGTGATATGATATGTCCTTTCTTCTTTGTGCTTCCGATCTCCATCTTCTAGCACGAACATGATCTCCATCATCACCGACATTGCATCAAGGTCAATGACGCTTCTCCATGGTTGTCGTCCACCGGCTTCAACTATTACAGCTACTTTGAATAGACACGCGGGTCTTAACATAAATTAAAGACAACCATATGGCTCCAGCCGATTGCCAACTTACAATAAGGAACATTGCATACATAAAATATAATCACAATCATGGCCATATCACATCACAGCACACCCCTGCAAAACAAAGTTAGACGCCTCTACTTTCTTTGCATGTTTTACGTGGTTTGGGGCTTTCAATAAGTGTCGTTTTAACTTACGAACAAGAACCACAACATTGATACTAGTATTGTTAATCACCCGTTGTAAATTGGATCTTAACTATGCTAGGAGAAATAGGCACCCGCAAAGCCACTTATGCAATACAAGTTGCATGTCAAGCGTGGAGCAAGTCTCATGAACGATGTCATGTAAGGTTAGCCGCTTCATCCCAACATCCCGCAAGATGCAAAGTACACAAGAAGCAATCGACAATAAAAGCATCAACGCCCACAATGACCATTGTGTTCTACTCGTGCAACAGATCTACATATAGACACGGCTCTGATACCATTGTAGGGTTTCGTAGCATGGAAAACAAAAAATTTCTACCGCATACAAACAAACAAGCAAAGATCTATCTACTAGATTGTAGCAACGAGTCGATAGAATAACTCACCCTCGAAGATTCCAAAGTGTTTAACGAGAGCGGATTCTCGTGGGTTATGTAGTCGTACTCTTTCCGATCTCAAGATCGCGTAGACGATCCTTCCGGCGCTGCGTTCCGGCAGCGCTCCCTTGATGGTCACACGTTCGGTGCCACGAAGACCTTCCTCTCCCTTGTTCCAGCAAATGAGGTTGTAGCACTCTCCTTGCGATTCCTGACAAGTGGCGTGGTACCGGAAGTAGAGGGGAGATCTCGCAGGGCTTCGCCTTAAGCCGGAGCGAGTATGGTGGAGTATGAGAGATTCCCTCGGTGTTCTAGGGTTTAGACACGCCGAGGCCAGCGGCTAGGGTTGCTAGGCGGCGGCGGCGGTTTTCCCTAGGGCGGCGGCGGCGGCAGCAGGTGGCGGCGCCGGCGGCTTAGGGTTTGGAGGAGAGGATCTTGTGTGTCTCTGGGAGGAGCCCCGCCTCCTTATATAGGTGGAGGGGCCGGCCGACCAAGGGGAGGGAGAGGAGTCCCTCCCCAACTCGGCTTGGAGGGTGCGCCGCCGGTTGGAGGAGGTAACTCCTCCCCAACTCGGTTTCCCACTCCTCCTCTTTTCCTCTTTCCAAATTTAGCCGTTTGACTTTTCAAACTAGCTATTTGACTTTTCAAACTAGGATTTGAATTAATCCTTTATTTGGTTCAGCGATGACACTTAGTACATGATGCAATCATACCAACTTGATACAACACATTCATGTACCCTTCCTCCGAGTACCGGACATTCGGAACATTCTAGAACATTCCCGATGAAAACACGGAACCATTCCCCAACTCCGAAACAGGACTTTCCTTATATGAATCTTATTCTCCGGACCATTCCGGATCTCCTCGTGATATCCCGAATCCCATTCGAGACTCCGAACAACATTCGGTCTCCTTCTCATCATTCCATAACTACTCAAACAACGTCGAATCCTTAAGTGTGTCTCCCTACGGTTCGTGAATTATGCGGACATGATCGAGACACTTCTCCGAACAATAACCAATAGAGGAATCTGAAAATTCATATGGCTCCCACATATTTCTACGATTACTTCTCGATCGAATGAACCACTTACATACGATATCAATTTCCCTTTGTCTCACGATAGTTTACTTACCCGAGGTTATGATCGTCGGTATCTCTGCATACCTAGTTCAACCTCGTTACCGATAAGTACTCTTTTCTCGTTCCCATGATATGTGATCCCTTGTGAGCCAGTCACATGCTTGCAAGCTAATTGGATGACATTTCACCGAGAGGGCCCAGAGTATATCTATCCGTCATATGGATGGACAAATCCCACTCTTGATCCATGTGTTTCAACCAATACTTTCCGAACACTCAACGCCACCTTTATAGCCACCCAGTTACGGTGTGGTGTTTGATGTCATCAAAGCATCCATCCGGTAAAGGTGATATGCATGATCTCATGGTCGAAGGAATTAGATTACTATGTATCAGAAAGCATATAGCAATTGAACTATTAAAATGACTTGATCTTTATGCTACGCTTATCTATAGGAGTATGTCCATCATATCATTCTCCTAACGATATGATCTTGTTGTTAATAACATCTCAATGTTCATGATAGGGAAACCACAATCATCTATTAACCAACAAGCTAGTATTATATAGAGGCTTTACTAGGGACTTCAAATTAAGTTTACAAATCACACAAGTATTAATGTTTCCTTGTTAATACTATTATAGCATGAATGTAAACATTTATCATAAACACAAAGATATAATAATAACTACATTTATTATTGCCTCTAGGGCATATCTCCAACACGGTGATGTCGCCGCCGACGATTCCCGCCGTCGTGGACCGTTCTGGTCGCCGCCATGGTGCAAGAGGAGGTTGTCGACTACGCCCTTTCCTCCTGTCCAATTGGATTTGGGCATGGAGCTCTCCTGCGGCAGACCGATGTCGTCCTGAACCCTAGGGTTTGGGGTTGGCGTGGATCCTGGCGCCACCGCTGCTGTCGTGTGTCGTGGTGATTCACCTCGCCTCTAGGCGTGGCTATGGTCCTTGTGGTATTTGTATGGGTCATGATGTCCCCACAGTGCTCCTGTGCCGCCATGGTCGTCGGCCACCTCTGCTTCCTCTTCTAGTCTCCAGCGAGGACCTTCGGTGAGTTCTTTTCCTCTCCCCCTTGTGCTCTCTATGCTCGCTCATCCTATGCTAGATGTTGGTAGTGACCTCTCTGGTTACTGCCTTGTCCTGATTAAGATGATTTATTCCATTTAGGGTTCATGTCTGATACTTGTAAGATGCTCCTATGATCTGGTTGTGATGTTTAATGGGGATTTGGGATGCTCTGCACCTCATTGTTAGTGATCACCACCATTTGATTGTGTGATGCTAATGTTGATGTGTGATTAAGGTTGGATTAAATGCTAGGGTTGCATATTATTGCCTCTGGCTGGTACTCTGGTGAATTGATGTGTTTATCTATTGTCAGTATCTTGATACTGGCAATGATCTAGTAAGTGAGAATTTACTGACTTAGTTATTGTTGGCTTGCGAGAGGATGCTTGTTCTGAATTTTATTCAGTAGAATATAATGATTCTTTGATCATGAATAAATAATTAGGATAATCCCTGTTTCTAATTCCAGGGAGATGATTTGGTAGATGATTTGTGAGGGTTGGACTATTTGATTGTCTATGTGATAAGGTCAGTGCTTATGAAACCTTCTTAATATGGTACATAAGTAGATCTTATTACTGACTAGGCTTAAAGTTATTTCTGGGACTTGATGGATGTTGATAGATAAGTTGGAAACTTATTGTTTGACCTAGCCAGTGATGCTGGTCTGAGGCTCTAGGAACTAAGCTTCTATGTTGCTGTCATTTTCCAATTTGGTTAAGACATCAACTACTTACTAGATGTTAGATCCTAGTTGGTTAATATATATGGTTTTGTTTGTGGCTTATAAAATCTGAGGTGCTACTCCTTCTTGGAGATGTGCCCAGATTTTGTAAGAACAATTGATAGACTATAAAGGTTGCCTTTGTTATCACCAATTCTGTGAGGCTGGTCTAAGAATTTGGTGTTTTGAAAAGAGTTTGATCTTGATATTTATGTTTAAAACCTCTAGGATAGCTTCACCCCACTTGGGTGATTATTGAGAGGTTGCCTTATGCATCAGCATATATACTTTGCTTGGGATAAGATAAACATATCACATGGTTGTTTATGATGCTCACCACAAAAACTATGTTGGTGATGGCTTTATGTGCTGGTGGTGTTGCTGGTCTGATCCAGTCCTTCCCCCCTTGATGCTGTTCTTGTATTCCCTTGATGCTTGTGCTTGGCCTTGAGGAACTCTGCTCCTCCTAGCTCCTGTGAGCTTGGCCTTATTATTCACCTGATCCTTCTCCTCCTTATGTCACCATCAGGTGATATGTGGCTTGATCTGATGTGAGATGGTGTGGCTGGTTTATTTGGCTCTGGATAAGCTAGATGTTCTTGTGGGTGTGAGCAGTGAAGAGATGCACTAGTGCCTATCCACGGCTGTGTCTTTGAAATTTGTTGCTAAGGTGCTGACAGCACACACCATGCTATTTGGTGTGTGTCCTGCCTGTGTGCTTGCTGTGTAACTTGTGGATATGCTCTGAATTTGAGAGTTACTGTTATCTGATTACTTTTACTTGGCTGGTGAAACTTGCCCCTCCTTGCTGTCATTTGACTTCTGGCTTAAAATTATGAAAGATACATTCTTTCATATTGGTGAAACTTGCCCCTTTTTTTTAAGTTTACTCCATGATGAACCTTGATCAGTGCACTTCACTAACAAGTCTGAGAGTAAAACAATGATAATCCTAACTTTTCTTTTTCTATTCAGTTTCTGTTTATTTTACAGGTACAGATTGGAAATAAAGATTTTAGTTTAGGTTTATTTGTAGAATAGTCATATGTAATATTCTTTATTCTTTTGTAACTTCTGTTCTATTCTTTTGTAAGCTTCATTTTATTATTTTGTAATAAAGATTATACTATTATCAATAAAGAAGTATTCTTATTCTTTATTTATTTGCTAGGGTGAATATTGTGGATGATTTTAATAAGTTATATTTTTGTAACTTATTGTAACATCCCAGCATTTAGGAACTAACGATGGGTAGATTTAGGAATATGGAATGTTGCATGCATTCATTTGTGAAAATGTGGGTAAATTTTTCGCCAAATAAAAACCTTAAGTGATCAATGTTTCTTTCATACTTTGAGATTAGGTTTAGTCTTAAAGGGTGATTGCTATAGACTTTGATATGATCTTTAAGGAATTATGTGTTTTAAAATGAATTTGAATTTTAAACTTGAGTGTTTGAATTATAATTCAAATGAATTAGGAATAAGGTTTGAATCTTGATTTAATTATGAGTTAATTATTTTAACTCAAAACTTTATCTAAAAAAATGAGAATATAAAAACTTATTTCATATATATAAATAAGTTACAAAAATTGTAACTTATTGAAATCATCCACACACCACCAAAGTAAATAAATAAGAATAATAATATTCTTTGTTGATAATAATGTAATCTTTATTACAAAAGAATAAAAGGAAGATTACAAGATAATTAAATGAAAATTACAAAAGAATAAGAAGATTACATTGAATTATTCTATAACTATTCTATAAAAGAAAAACTAAACTACAATCTTCATCTTCAAATCTGTACCTGCAAGATAAACATTAATAAAACAATAATAAGGTTAGAGTTAGTATTATTTTTCTCTCAGACATGTTAGTGAAGTGCACTATACAAATTCATCATTGAGAAATTTATTGAAGGGGCAAGTTTCACCAAATATGAAATAATTTCTCTTTCATAAATTTCAAGCCATAAGTCAAATGACAGCCAAGAGGGACAAATTTCACCAGCTAGGTGAAAGTAACCAGATAATAGTAAGTTCCAAATTCTAAACATATCCACAAGTGCACAACAAGCACACAGGCAGGACAGACACCAACATGCATGTGGTGTGCTGTCAGCCTCATAGCACAGCCCCAAACTCACAAAACCATCAGCACAGTCGTGGAGAGGCACTAGTGCATATCTCCACTGCTTGCACACAAGAACAGCCAGCTTAGACAGCAGCTTACCAAGCACAACAGCCAAACCAAACCACCAAATATCAACCAAAAATCACCAGGATGGTGACATAAGGAGGGGGAAGGATCAAGTGGACAGCAAGGCCAAGTCCAGGAGCTAGGAAGAGCAGGCTAGCTCAAGGTCAAGCACAGAAGCTCAGCAAAACAAGATCATCATCACCACCTTACTCCACAAACATCAGATTCTGTGGTGAGTTTCATAAAACCTTCACATGATCTAATCATATCATTTAGACAGAAGCATGTGTTGTTTAATGAAACAAACCCTCAGAAAGCACCCAAGTGGAGTGACTCCATCATAGGGATTTTTAACTCTAAAAGAAAACAACAATGTACCTGGATCCAGCCAGAGCTTAGAGCAACATCATTTCTCTGGTTGTTAGGCTATATCTTAAAATTCAAGCATAAATATATCTATGATTTATTTCTAGGCACATACCTAAAGAAAGGGTAACACCTTAGAAACTAATATTTTGGATCCAGATCATGATCAAGCTTACTATCATTTTTCCAAGCTTTGATTCAAGAAACTATAGCTGGTACCAGTACCAAGACTATCTATATGAATCAACTAGATAAGATCTGAATCCCTAAGCTTTAGACCAACATCATTGGTCTTAGGGAATTCAGAGAAGAGCATCTCTATTTATCTTGTAAAGCCAAGTTTGTCTTTAGCTTAAACCAACCCAAACAATGGATTAGAATCAAACTTGTGTGCCATACCATGATGGTGTCACAAGAACAATTCTATATGAATCAGGATAGACATTTAATCATCACAAATTCTGACAATCAACTTACTAATCATTTTCCTGTTAACATAGGAATCACAACTAGGATATTCCTATGCTAAACTTCACTGTCTAAGACAGTGGTTTCATCATATCATAATCATGAGCATAAACCCATAAATGAAAGTGAAAAGTTATCAAGTCACTGATTTTATTAATCATGGTTCATCTCAAGCAACAAGCCTTAGGCCAATAATCATTTAGCATGTGTACAGACCATCCAGACATGAACTAATTCATCCAGTATATGATCAACCCCAGGATAAGAACCCTAAATGGATAAAATATCCTAATTATAACCAGACAGTAACCAGAGAGGTCAATGCCAGCATCTAGCATCGAATCAGCAAGCATAGAGAGCACTAGGGGAGAGGAATCAAACTCACCATAGGTCCTTGCTGAAGACTAGAAGAGGAAGCTGAGGGGACGACGACCATGGCAGCACAGGGAGCACTCCAGGAGGGGCGCTGCAACCCATACGATGCCATGTCGGCGACCAGGAACACACATAGAGGCGAGGAGCATCACCACAACGCGCGACGGCGGCGGAAACAACACCAGGATCCATGCCAACCCCCAAACCCTAGGGTTCGGGACGGCATCAATCTGTCGCAGGAGAGCCCCAGGCTCGAATCCAGTTGGATAGAAAGGACCAGCATTGTTGACAACCCCCTGTTGCACCACGGCGGTGACCAGAATGGCCCACGGCGGCGGGAATCGTCGGCGGCGGCATCGCCAGCCACGGGGTCGGGGTCAGAGGAGGAGAGGATGAGCTCGAGGGAGAGAGATAGGCAGTAAGGAGTGGGCCGAGTTAGGCCAGACCCTTCAGGGTGGTTCTTTTGTCTACGACTAATGGGCCACTAGGGCCCAATAAGATTAAACCAGCTCAGAAATCCTTTCAGGCCCGTTTGAATAAAAAGGAAAATACCAAAATACCCCTAGACTTAATTAAATCCTAGAAAATAAAATAAAAGTTCAAAATTATAAGTAAAATATTTTTGGATTCACAATAATCCGCACTATCCAAATAAAATAAGATATAAAATTTTAGACATTTAAATTTTTATAAGAATTTTGTAATTTATATATTGCTTATGGAATTTTACAAAATTATTGAAAGATGATAAAAATAAATAAAAATCACTTTCATTATATATTAATACTATAGTATTTTTGAAAAATACTAAATAAATATTTAATAACAATTTTTAATGTATAATTCATAATTCTTAAAAAGAATTATTAAATCAATAAAAGTCAAATAAAAGGAAAATAAAATAAAATAATTCAATATATGTTAAAAATATTAAAAAGTAATATTTATAAATGTTTTATTACTAAAAGGCACCTTATATAATAATAGGGTAAATGCATATAAAATTAAATAATGCATTACATTACCTGCATAATCATTTTGCTTCTTTAAATATTGTCCTTACCGGACAATAATGATGTTTTTGTAGACATAGAAGCTCAAGGTCCAGTGCAAGCATCAGACTTCACTACCTTGCCATCACAAGGCAAGTTCATCACTTTGTCATGTCCTTTGAAGAGTCTTTATCAAAGTATTTGCAAATTGTGTGTTAACATTTATGCTAAGAAAGAAAGAAAATAATATTTTCACAAATAAAGAAATTATAGATATCATCCTAAGTGGTGATATAATGGAGCAATATAACTTAGAGTTCTAATGGCAACAATGATGATCAAGTAGGGACTTAATAACCCCTGACATCAGTGATTCTAGCACCGTATATTACACGTTAGCCATGAGATTTGGAATGGGACAAAGAAGTCAGTTGTATCTTCTTCCTCTCGCATGAAGTCGGATGTGCAGGTCGTGGCTGTTATCCTCGTAGCGTGCATATTAATTGGTAATTCGTAGAGGATATGCAGCATATGGGTGGGAACCCTCATCGTCCCACGATAGTTCTGGCATCTAACGATTTGTACAAACCATTGCCGTAATTCATTATGTGGGCATGGTGTACACCAAGGAGGCATGCAGGGTCACGAAGGGGGCAGTGATTGGCTTGGACCAACTACTGGGCCCCACATCATGGAATTGTGGATGGGAAAGTACGCCCGGTTGTGCAACAAGGAGTTGATCTCTCATGGGTAAAGTAACGCACCTCTACAGAGTGTAAGAACTGTAACTTGTTACTCCTCGTTAGGGAAGGAGCTCTGAACGCGATAAAGAAGGAACCCGATGAAAGTTCTGGTCAACCTGTGAAGGCTGATTGTCATAGTTTTTCAGAATAAAATCAATCTTTGAAGAAAGATTTACAAAAACTGCATAGTGCGAAGGATTTATAATCCAAGGTGGTAGTTAGAGCATCAAACTTCCCACCTTTCATATAATGAACTTGTTGGGTAACGCTGTTACTCATTCTTTCCTTTGATCCCTTGCTTAGACTATGAGGATCCCGATGACGTGCCAATGTATGCAGCCGAATGCCAAGAAGATGTGTTCTACGAGGAACCTGATCTATCCGGAGGTGTTGAAGGAGTGGATTACGAGATCCGCTATGGTGTTGACGATAACGAGTCCAACTAAGTATCCCGAGTTAGTAGTAACCAACGGAGCCGAGCAGCATGAACTCTATAGAATAAGCTGCTGAGCTCAACTCCTAGTCGGAGTTGCTACTTTTATATTCCGCTGAAACACTTTATATTTTGGTTTGTAAGTTGAACCTTTTGAAGTCTTGAACTTCCGGTATTGTAATAATAATAAGGTGTGTACATTGGTAATATGGACCCGCAATGTTTTTGTTGTACCACTCTGAGAGATGTGATATTTACAGAACGGTGTTCTGTGGATGTCATGTCAACGACTATAGTATACTACACATGCCGTGGTATGCTGGGTCACCACAGTTGGTATCAGAGCAAATTGCTTTGACCTTAGGTTGGAAACCTAGTAAAGGGTATTACCTGTAGGAAATTTAGCAACGATAAAGAATTCTCTAAAAGTAATATAATGGGTATTCAAATGAGAATATTCCGTTATATATTTTAGTGCGATAATTCTTTGTTATGATGCAATATATCATTGGATACTAATCAAAAATTATTTTTCTGATATACAGAGATATGGCACCAAAGTTTCCAAAATAGACTTTGGTAAGGAAAGAGGAGACTCTTGATGATTATCAAGGATCATTCACAGACCAACTTCGTCAACTTTTAAAGCTCTTTAGTTGTCCAACTAGAATTCTAGTGAACACTATCACTTACCTTGATGGTCGGATGTTATCCAAGTATCGTGTGAGTATCCAACTTCCAGAGAAGCTTGGATTATATCATGATCTACCTATAGGAGAAGGTAGGAGCCATTTAGCAGCATATCATGTTGCTATTGTGGAGGCGATAACTAATATCTAGGAGCAGAAAACCAAGGAGCTAGAAGGTAGCACATTCTCTGTGATACCTCATGATTCTATAGACTCGTAGCCTATACAGGATCATATTACTTTGGTTAAGAAGCATCCTAAGTTAGCTTCCAAGTTTATGGATCGGTATCGAACACTCGTTGCGTCTTTTTATAAGACACATCAAGTGATTGTTGAAGACAAAAATGATGTGTTAGAGGATCTAACTGATCCAGAAAGGAGGAAGCAGTTAGCATTCCAGTTAGAGAAGGAAGCAAGTAGTAGTGCAACACCTATCTTTAAGGATATACCTATAGATCCTGAATCTTTTATACCATATCCTTATTCACCAAGACCTGAACCTATACATGATCCTACTATGGATATGAGGTATGCAGTACCACAGGGCTCAAAGGATGGTTCTGACTCAGAACTTCCTATTGAGAATTCGGATGGTTGGAGAATGGGATCATATAATGGATCTCATGAACACCAGATGTCCACAGATGGTTCTGACAGAAATGTTGGACAATCTAGTGGGATGGGCGCAAGAATGAACCCTAATAATAGTAGTAGAAATAACATGTCAATAGATAATCAGGATGAAGAAGAAGATCCTGAGGAGAGAGTGTTTGAATCATCAACATCTTCTCAAAACCCAGGGAATATACATTATCCAGTGTTTAATTATCTTGCCCAAGAGAGCACCTGGGAAGCAGCAGGATCTGCGTATCCTGTTGAATACTCAAGAAATGAAGCTCAGGGGATGCAGGCTGGAGATAATGTTGAATATGTTTCTGAAGACTTTTCAGCTGAGCCGGAGGGAGTCAATGCGCTCAAGTTGAGTAATGACTCAAGTCCCAACACTTCAGATACAGAGTATGTTCCTTCTGGAAGGCCATATGTTCCATAAACTGTGCGACGAACAACACGTCATCACGGTTGGACATCGGGCATGTACGACGAGCGTAGTTATTACTAGAAGGAGGCATTTAGTTAGTAGTATCAAGTACCGTGTTTTGTACCCCAAGTAATAAGGTAGTTTTGTGATTATACCTATATGGTATATATTGTAATGACTTTGTATCATTATGATATTATGTGAAATGCATATTTGTATTTTCTTTGGATCTTCATTGTGTGACTAGTTCTATGCGTAAAGTCAAGCTTAGAACACATGTGCATGATGTAATTATGAGTATTCGCTTTATGTTGCAGGACTAGAGGGTCATGGATACGGGTGTAGGAATGGAAACTGAGCAGCAGCGGATGGAGCGAGAGAGGAAAAGGCCGATGCAGATGCAGCAAACCAGGAAGTATTACCACCACCACCACCACCAATGAGGCTGTTAATGGAGCAGAATTTTATGCAATGCATGCAAATGATGCAAGAGACCCAGAACAAGTTCATGGAAGAGCCGATGGGACGAGCAAATCAGAGGGCACCTGAAGGTGGAGGAGTGAGTCTATCTGATTTCCAGATTGCAAGACCATTACCTTTTGCATCAGCTCCTGGACCAATGGATGCAGAAGACTGGCTAGCAGATACTAAAATGAAGCTAAAAACTGTAGGTTGCAATGATGAGGAGAAATTGAGGTATGCAACTCATCTTCTGACTAGACCTGCAACATCATGGTGGGAGAATCAGTTAGCCATGCATCCACCAGGAAGGGAGTTTACCTAGGAAGAGTTCAAGCAAAGATTCCGTGAATATCATGTTCCGGAAAGTGTTATGGAGTTTAAGCGGAGAGAATTTTAGGAGCTTCAGCAAGGTTATACTAGTGTCATGAAGTACATCCGGGACTTTAGTCAACTGTCTCGTTATGCTGAGGAGGATGTCAACACTGAAGATAAGCGTAAGAAGCGTTTCCTGCGTGGATTAAATCCATTTGTGAAGATGCAGCTAAGGTTAGCCAACAAGCAAACTTATGAGCAGTGAGGATGTCCAAGAGGAGTGAAGGAAGAGATCCAAAAAGGAAACTAAGAGAATTCAGGCAAGCAAACCTAAACCCAACCTGGAGTTCAAACCTCAGAATAGGAATTATGGCAACAATAACAAGGGCAGTGGTGGAAATCAATCCAATCCGAGAAGGAATGTTATTTGTAACAATTGTGGAATTTCAGGGCATTGCTAGAGGGAATGCAAAAATCCTGTAGTGATTTGCTATGGTTGTGGTCATAAGGGGCATATCAAGACCGATTGTCCGAGCAAAACACCAGGAGGTTGGCCTACCAAGGGTGGAGGATAAGCCAGTGGAGGAAATGGACAACCCAATAAAGGAGGAAATATTGGCAAGAACAACAATGGCAAGAGGAACCGACCTACCGGGAAACTAAACTGTGCAACCCTTGAGGAGGTGGATAATTCGGAGCATGCAGTGATAGGTACGCTCAATATCCTTACCAATCCCGGCAAAGTTCTATTTGATACTGGTGCAACTACTTCATTCATTTCTGAAGAATTTTGTGATAAGTTCCGGATTAGAAGGGCAACATTAGAAAGTCCTATGATAGTAGTTACGGCAGGAGGGAATGTGATTGTATGGAACATAAAACAAGATCAGGTTATCTCGATCTGTGGTTGTACTTATTTCGCAGACCTTTATGTGATTCCTTTGAAGGGAATTGCAGTAGTGCTGGGGATGGATTGGATGATGGAACACGGAGCTCAGATAAATTGTGAGGAGAAAACTGTCTCAATCAAAACTCCAAGTGGAGCAAGGATAGTTTACCAAGCAGATAAGCACAGTCATATCATGGTGGATCTGCAGTTAAAATCAATGAAAGAGGTCAAATTGGAAGAGATTCCTGTAGTAAATGAATTTAAGATGTTTTTCCAGCAAAGCTACCAGGAATGCCACCAAAACGGGAGATAGAGTTTACTATTGACCTAATTCCTAGTACAACACCAATAGCTCAAGCACCATATAAGATGGGACCCAAAGAGTTGAAAGAACTCAAAGAGCAAATTGATGAGTTAGCTAGAAAAAGATTTATACAGGAAAGTGTATCCCCATGGGGAACACCAGTAATCTTTGTGGATAAGAGAGATGGTGGAAGAAGAATGTGTGGTGATTATAGAAATCTAAACAACGTTACTATCAAGAATAAGTATCCTTTACCAAGAATTCAAGATTTGTTTGATCAAGTGAGAGGAGCTGGAGTATTTTCAAAGATCGACTTAAGATCTGGATACCATCAAATAAAAATCAAACCGGAAGATGTTCCAAAAACAACATTTGTCTCAAGATATGGACACCATGAGTATCTGGTTGTACCATTTGGTTTGACTAATGGACCGGCAATATTCATGAATTTGATGAGCAAGATCTTCATGTCATATTTGGACAAGTTCGTCATAGTCTTTATTGATGATATTCTGATATATTCCAAGGATAAGGAAGAGCATTGTAACATCCCAAAAATACTAAACTTGGATCATCAAACTCTAATCATCAAATTTAGGGTTAACAAAAACTTTTCTAATTAAAAATATAAAAGCATCCACATGTGTGTGTATTCAAATTTGGATTCTTTTGAATTGCCATGATTCTGTGTTTACTTGCTTGTGAAATGATTCTTAGGTGAAATAAACATCATCTAAAAAATCCCTAAACTTTTCCCAAAGACAAACAAGTCAAAACAAACAAATTAAGTGAATGGTCACTTTGGCCAATTTAACTCCCATGCCTACTTTGGCTATCCCTAACTTTCAGAACTTAACAGAAACATGTATGGATCTTTGCACCCCTTGATAGTACTCATAACAAGGTATCAAGGCCCGCTTTGTGATCATCCAAAAACATTCAAATGATTAGTTTAAATGACAGTTTAAAATTGAATCTATTTCATATGGGAAGATCCCACTATTTCAAAAACCACTCAAACCAACTCAATTTTCAAAACCCAATCATCCACAGACTCCCCATTACATGCCTAGCACATTCACCAAAAATCTTTTCAAAATTCAAAACTTAAGTTCATGCGGCCATTTCATCAAACAGGTTGCAGATGCAAATCAAACAAAATCAAAACACTATGTTGAGCAGTGTTTTGGGCCTAACTTGTTCCCTCTCTGGACACCACTAGCCTTAGTAGATCATCTAACAACCTTAACTAATCACTAGCACCACTGTAAGCTCGCCAATGTCATCAATGGTGAACAAGACGAGAGCACCCATGTCACCCCAGTGTAGACAACAAGCCAGGAGAAGAACTAGCCCTACCAACCTTGTCTGGGAGGTAGCCCGTGTCTCACCGCCCCCTCTTGACCAGCCCTAGCTCGAAGACAGCAACCAGAACCGCCAGGATAGCCGCGCCCGTGCCGCTGTCGAGCATGCCGATGTGCACCGCAGAGCACGCGCCGTTCCCACGCAACCCGACCACCTCGAGCCCTTGCCGCCCGCCAGCATGCACCCCACCGTCCCAGGAGACCACCAGACATTCTCGTTTCATCGCCCGTACCCCATAGCCACCGCTCGCCGCAGAATTCGCCGCCTTTTCCTCACAGAGCACCGCATGTTCCCGACCATTTGCCACCGCCCCTACACGTGAATTTAAACCATAAAGCATCGCCAGGAGACCGCCCGTCGATCGCCAACCTCGGCCATGCCTCTAGCCGCCCGTAGCCATGTCGCCACCGTCGCCTCCCATCCTTCTCGGTCCCCTCTCACCACTATAAATAGAGGCATCCCACACTCGAATTATTCACACCATTCTACTCCCCTCTCACCCAGAACCACCCCACCTCATTCCCGGAGCAAGGCGAGCAGCACATCACCAGAATTTGTCCAGAGCTCGTCGCTGCAGAGGAGAAGAGGAGCCGTTGATTTCGTCCACCCCTGGAGCTGCCGCGACCACCCCTAAGTTCTCCGTCGTCGACTTCGTCGTTTTCCCGCCTCGCCATCGTCACTGGAGCCCCGGTATGCCCCCTATGCACCGCCACCGAGCCGCTAGGGTTCGAGCTCGCCGGTGACTTGTTCATCGTCGACGACGACCCTCAGCCATCGATCTTCGTTCTAACCCAACGCACCACATCGCCCCGTACCGCTTCGCGTTTAAAGAGCCACTGACCAAGAGACCCCTTCGTCATTGCGCCTTGAGTGACAATGGGCCGGCCCGTTAACCTTTCCCGCGCAGCCCAGTCGTTTGAATTTAGCTTTTTCCATTTTAATTCAAACCTAGTTATGTACCTAGTTTCAAAAATCAACCCAGCTCGATTAAGTGAACCAAATTACATGAAACCAATTTTGTTAGAAAGATACTGAAATTCTTAATCCAAGCCCGTTGGATTCAAATAATTTGGATATATAGATCACCCTTGGTAAAAATAACAAGTCAGAAGCTTTTATGCATTCAAACATTTTTAAAATTTCAACCATAATAGCTTTTGAGTTGATTCCAACTCTCAAAAATCACATTTGATCATACCTTTCAGATTATATAAAAACATATGGGTTTACTTAAAGAAATAATGTCCAAGTAATAAAAGAATGCCACATAGGCATTTCTAGTCACTTTATTTAATTGAAATAAAAGGTTAAACCTTATTAAATTGTGACACCACTTTAAATCACATTCCCATGTACTGAAATATGTGGTGATGACATGTGTCAACATGATCCCATGTTTGAGTTGGGGAATATTAAATCTTAAGTAGATTTTCAATGAGTAGAAATTACTTTTCTAAACAAATGAATAAATAAGACAAATGCTTTATTCTTGTGATATTAGTGATGATGCTAGATCATCTATAGAACACTTTTGTGTGATGATTGAAAGTATTTAAGTATTGTTTGGTGATTGTGTACCTCGTATTTATTCATAGACGCTAGTACCGACCAAGGATACGAGGAGGAAGGAGGATACTACGAAGAAGAAGCCGCGGAGAACTTCAACCACTTCTCTGCACAAGTCAAGCTAGCACTTGCAATTATGAAAGTTAGATAACCTATGCCATGCACTAAGCATGCTTGGTTGGACACATTTGATGATACCCAATCCTAGTTTTACTTGCAAGCTTTATACTTTATTTTTTATCAAAGCTTTCTCTTAGAGTTTACTTAAGTGACTTGTAGATTCTAGGAAGATAATTGAAGGTTGCATAAAGAGCATAAAATTTGGCCTAAGCTAGATAATCTTTATGTCATCCTAAGGCATGAGATTGAACTTAGTTAAACTCCACTTGTGTACCACCCCTCATTAGTACTCACCCCCACTTGTAGATGCTAGTGCTAAGCATAAAACTTGATCAACATTAGATGGGAATACTTGGTGGAAAATGGTTATGAAAACCTTAGAATCATGGATCGTTCTACTGAAATGTTTTGACATGTGTTTCCGAACACCAGATGATTTGGATGATGAAAATGTTAAGGCATGAGCCTTAGCCCTTTATAAAACTGATGGTTGTCTGGATGCGATACCATTCCAATTTTACCGTACAACCACAATACCCGAGAATTGGGTAGGGCTTGACTTGAAACTTATATACCTTAGTGTGGGTTCCCTCACGGCCAAGGTCTGAGCTGAGGCTACCTTGTGAAGATTGTCCACCTGTGCAGTACCCAAGATGACAGTTGGTCATGGTTGGGAGGCCAAACTCACAGGAGAGGTGCCTATACTAGGGTGTGTAATCGAAAGGTTAGGATTGATTATCCGCATACTAAGTATGGTGAATTCAGGATTTGTTCATGACGGATGTATCGAATATTGTGGTGAAAGTGTACAATCTCTGCAGAGTGTCAAACTATTGAGAATAGTCGCGTCATGATTATGGACGATTAGATGGCCATACTGTTCCCCCGTCAGATGTTTTCAAAATGAGTTGTGAAATGAATTGAGACTTTGACTTGACCACAATAGAGTTCTGATATGAAATTCAAGTTCCCACTTAGGTGTTATAAAACTTCAACTAGATTTCTTCGTTTCTAAACTTAGTAGAGGTAAATCTGGCTTTTTGCAAAACAACCCTAGAGCTTAGAGTCCTACTACAAAAACCCCCTTCACTTGTTAGTATTAGTTTGCGAGTACTTAAAGAGTACTCATGGCTTTGTCCCTGGCTATTCCCGTGGCTAGACTATGAAGAGGAGTACCAGGAGGATGGACCCCAGGAAGGTTACGACAACTAGGATCATCTCCCATCGTCAGCATTGCCTGTGACCCCGAAGAGGGAGCTTCGCCTACGCTACCTTTATTATTACGTTATTCCGCTGCTTGAGTTGTATTAAGAACTGGATCATGAGATCCTTATTTGTGTAAGACCTTATGTATGGTTTGTAATGGATGATGTACTGTGATATCCAAATCTGTTATGTCTCGCAAAAATGGTAATCCTGGGATTGTGATGTATGGCATAACATGCATCTGGGATTAAAAATCCGGGTGTTGACAAGTTGGTATCAGAGCCATCCTGACCATAGGAGACCCTAGTTAGACTGGCCATTTTAATCAAAAACTTAGTTTCAAAACCAAAGGAAGCAAACATTTACAAAAACTTATTCCCATTCTTATCACCTTGTTTCTTTCATAAAAATTCATGTTCCTCAAAAACTCTTGCAAAATACCTAAAATTTGACACACTTGATCACTCTACTAACTTACTCATCCTATATTCTTATAGATGGACGTGAGGTACAACAAGTTTTACCAGTTGGGGAATGGAGGAGACCTCATCTTTGAGCGGGATTTGGACCAGCTTTCGGAACTTCTGGAGCGTCCTCACCCCGAGTTCTTCGGCGCTCAGCTCAATGATCAAGGAGGAGAAGATCTACAGTGGCTAATTGTTGCAAGTCTCCGAGGAAAGATTGAACCTCCCACTGCCGAGGGAATTCAGTTCACCTTAAGAGAAAACAAATGGCTCGATGGACTTGCCAGAGCCATGCAGGAAGCTCTTGCCCGTCTGTGTGGGCAGAGTATTAATCAGATCAAGGGTACCCGCTTTGAGTTTTGTCCAAGGCGTGATGCTATGGGACAGCCACTGGAAGCCCCATACCACCCCGAGCTGAAGACTCAGTTGGACCACCTTAGCTTCATGATGTATGATCGTCAGCAGGAATTGGATAATTGCCGTGACTACTCCAACCACAAGTCCGCCATCATCAAGACGAAGGATCAGACCATCGCCATGCTAGAGAAGGATCGCAAGTCTTGCCGCCGTCAGCTCGACAAGAAGGAGCACATCATTGCCCGTCTTCGCCACCGTATATCGGATTTGGAGGAGACCATACACGAGAGAGACATGTAGTTAGAGGAAAGGGAGAACACCGGAGAAGATCTTCGTGGAGACCCCTACTCCTATCTCAGCGATGGCAATGATTTTCTGGAGGATCAGGCTATGGACTTCTTCACCGATGAGGATGATTTCGCCTTCATCGATGACGATGAGGATGATGAGGATGACGAGTACACCGACTCCAAGGAGTAGTAGCACTTGAGCACTAGCGTAGTGTATTGTATTCGGTCCCACTGCATCGTAGTTTCTAGAATGGTTCTTAAAACCATCTGCTTTTCTTGTTTTGTGGTGTGTGTTGTATCGTGTGCTATGAATGAATGAATGAAAAGCAAGTTGCTAGAAAATACAAGTCAAACTTTGAAAACCTTTCAAAAGTCCCCGAACCTTAGAAATTTCCCTCTTTTCTCATGATCTATATCAATCTTCAGATGCCACGTGGAGGAAGTAGTTCATCCCCGGACCCGATGTTGCAGATCCTGCAAATGTTGGTTTCTGACCGCGAAGCTGAAAGAGCCGAACTTCAAGCCAACTTCGCCACCCTTCAGCACATAGCTCAGATGGCCAACAACAACCAAGGCCACGAAAATCAGGACAACCATGGATCTAAGCTCAAGAATTTCCAGAATACCAACCCACCCATTTTCACTAAGTCGAAAGAGCCTTTAGACGCTGATGATTGGGTGCAAACCATGGAAAACAACCTGGAAGTAGCCGGAGTGGAAGCTAACGAGAAAGTCCTGTTCTCCACCCACTATCTAGCCAGAGATGCAAGAGCATGGTGGAACAGCGTTCGTGTAATGACCGGAGGATAGATGATGACCTGGGAGGAATTCAAGGTCAAGTTCAACAGAACCCATGTGCCACTGGGTTTGATCAAGAGAATGAGAGATGAGTTCAGAGAACTGAAGCAAGGAAGGATGACCGTAGTGGAATACCGTGACAAATTCTTGTCATTAGCTAGGTATGCCCCGGATGAGATCGACACTAAAGCCAAGAAGAAGGAGAGATTCTTGAATGGACTGCACGATGAGATGCAGACAGTGTTAGTCAATATCCCTTTTGCTGATATTGAAGCCCTTGTCGACTCTGCCATCCAAATGGAAGGAAAGATCAACCAAGCCAACGAGAACCGCAAGCGTCGCATGATGCATCAGCCAGGAACCCATCAGACCCCAAAGTATCACCCTAACCCATCTCCAGGATTTGCCCCGAGAACCAACAGACCCCCGATGAACCGTCCGACCTATCCCGACCGTGGAAACCCATGGACCGGAGGAAATCACAACAACCCCGGAAACTCTAACAATTTCAACCGTGCCCCACCCAAGTTCAACAACAATGCTGCCACCAACACCAACACTGCCCTGAGGACTGGAAGCAATACTGTGCCTGTTGCAGCAAAGGACAAGTCGCAAGTGACTTGTTATGACTGTGGAAATAAGGGTCACTACTCCAACGAGTGCCCCAACAAGAAGAATGCCGCAACCCCCAATGCAAATGCCCTAGCTCAGCAGCAACGTCGTGTTCATCCTGGAAGAAGGTTTGCCCTAGGGAACTCGCTCAACCGCAACGGCCGTCTTTTTCTCATGCATCTTTGAAGAAGCTCGAAGCGTAAACGTCGTCGGGTATGTTTTCTGTTAATTCAGTACTTGCTAGAGTGTTGTTTGATTCTGGTGCATCGCATTCACTTGTCACCGAAGAATTTGCCTGCACTAGTAAGATTCAACCAACCAAACTGAAGCATGTTATGATTGTTCAAATCCCCGGTTCAACCACCAAAGCTAGGCAAATTTGCAAAGCCGTCCCTACCCGAATCCATGGCATAGATTTTTATGCTAATCTTATAGTACTCGGAACTAAAGGTTTGGAAGTAGTACTAGGAATGGATTGGATGTCCAAACATAAAGGATTAATTGACTGTGCCAAGAAAGCCATAACCATGACCAGTACAGCCGGAGTATCAGTCGAGCATGTATCTGAAACCTTACCTCGTCAATTCAAGTGCAACAAGAGTATAGCCCAACCTACCATTGACCAAGTCCGGATAGTTTGTGAATACCCCGATGTATTTCCAGATGTTTTGTCCGGTATGCCCCCAGATCGGGATATCGAGTTTATCATTGAACTAATCCCCGGAACAGGACCCATAGCCCAGAGACCATATAGTATGAACCCGTCTGAACTAGTAGAACTGAAGAAGCAACTAGATGCCATGTTGGAAATTGGATTGATTCAACCAAGTGCGTCACCTTAGAGATCCCCTGTCTTGTTTGTGGACAAGAAGGATGGAGGTAACTATTTGTGTACGGATTATCGGAAGTTGAATGATGTCACTATCAAGAACAACTACCCATTGCCCAAGATAGAAGATCTGTTTGATCAGTTGACCAGTGCCAAAGTGTTTTCTAAGATTGATCTTAGAACAAGCTATCATCAACTCAAGATTCGCGTAGAGGATATTCCCAAGACTGCCTTTACCACCAGATATGGATTATACGAGTATACTGTCATGTCTTTTGGATTAACCAATGCCCCCGCTTATTTCATGAATCTCATGAATAAGATTTTTTTGGACTTCCTGGATAAGTTTGTCATTGTTTTCATCGACGACATTCTAATTTATTCCAAATCAGAAGAAGAACATGAGCTACACCTAAGGACCATTCTTGGAACCCTTAGAGAGCATAAGTTGTATGCCAAGTTTAGCAAATGTGAATTCTGGTTACAGGAGGTAGGATTCCTCGGCCACATTGTATCAGCCGGAGGAATTGCCATTGACCCTGCAAAGGTGAAAGATGTCAAAGATTGGCAAGCCCCAACCACTCAAACCCAAGTTCGTGCATTTCTCGGATTGGCGGGATACTACCGCAAGTTCGTAGAAGGTTTCTCGAGTATCGCCCGACCCATGACCCAATTGCTGAAGAAGGACAAGAAGTTTGAATGGACGGACAAATGTGAAGCGAGTTTTCAAGAACTCAAGATAAGATTGATTTCAGCCCCAATCTTAATCATGCTGGATATCACGAAGCCCTTTGACGTGTATTGTGATGCATCCAAGATTGGTCTCGGATGTGTGCTAATGCAAGAAGGCAAAGTTATATCTTATCTATCTCGACAACTGAAACAACATGAACATAATTACCCAACCCATGACCTCGAACTCGCAGTCGTAGTTCTAGCCCTGAAGACATGGAGGCACTACCTGATGGGAAATCGTTGTGAGATTTATTCGGATCACAAGAGCCTGAAGTATATATTCACTCAGAAGGAGTTGAATATGAGACAGAGAAGATGGATTGAGCTAATCAAGGATTACGACCTGGACATTCACTACCATCCCGGTAAATCCAACGTGGTAGCCGATGCCCTTAGCAGATTGCCGTGCCGCTTGAACTCCATGATTTTAAAGGAGCAACCAAGCTTGCACAAAGGGATGGAAGATTTTCGAATGGAATTAGCGAGTGAAGGATTTTTGGCTAGCATAGAACTTCAACCCACTTTGATCATCCAGATCAAGGAGGCACATAAAGGAAATGCTAGTATCGACGGAATCAAGCGTCGTATCGGTACAGGCAAAGTACCTGGATTTACCAAAGACGAAGAAGGAGTTCTGTGGTACAAAGGATGCATTTGTGTACCAGCAGATTCTGAGTTGAAAGAAGTTATTCTGAAGGAAGCTCATGATACTCTTTATTCTATCCACCCCGGAGGAACAAAGATGTATCAAGATTTGAAAGAGCAATTTGGTGGCATAAGATGAAGAGAGAAATCGGAAGCTATATCGCCAAGTGCGATATATGTCAGCGAGTCAAGGCGGGACATCAAAGACCCGCTGGATTGTTGCAACCGTTACAAATTCCGGAATGGAAATGGGATTCCGTTGGAATGGAATTTATCACCGGATTGCCTACTTCTAGTAGGGGAAATGACTCTATCTGGGTCATAGTTGACAGGTTGTCCAAAGTGGCCCATTTCTTACCCGTCAAGACCACATACCAGAGTTCGAAGCTAGCTGAGTTATACATCGCTAGAATCGTCAGTTTGCATGGAGTCCCCAAGAACATCGTATCAGATCGAGGAACTCAGTTTACCTCGAGATTCTGGAAGAAAGTCCAAGAAGGTTTAGGAACCCGACTAGATTTCAGCACCGCTTATCACCCTCAGACCGACGGACAAACAAAGCGATTAAATCAAATACTCGAAGATATGCTGAGAGCATGTGTGTTAGAGTATGGATCTAAATGGGAAGACTGTCTGTCGTTCACAGAATTTTCTTACAACAACAGTTATCAAGCTAGTTTGCAAATGGCCCCATTTGAATTCATGTATGGAAGAAAGTGTCGCACCCCTTTGAACTGGTCGGAAGTAGGAGAGAGTTAGATTTTTGGACCCGACATCCTACGAGAAGCAGAAGAGAAGGTTCACAAGATCCGTGAGCACCTCAAGACCGCCCAGTCCAGGCAAAAGAGTTACACCGACAAGAGACGTCGAGACCTCGCCTTCAACATCGGAGATTTCGTGTATCTGAAAGTGTCGCCATTGAAAGGAATGCAGTGTTTCCAGCTTACGGGAAAGTTAGCCCCCAGATATATCGGACCCTTCAAAATTCTGAACCGTCGAGGAGAAGTGTCATATCAATTGGAACTACCCGAAGAGATGTCAGCCGTGCACAATGTGTTCCATATCTCATTACTTCGCAAGTGCCTCGAAGTCCCGGAGAAGACTGAAGTGTTCAAGAATATTGATCACCGGACCATAGAAATCAACGATGACCTGACCTATCCTGAAGTACCCATCCATATTTTGGAAGAAGCTTTCAGAACTACCAGAACCCAAAGCATCAAGTTTCTCAAGATTCAGTGGAGCAACCACACAGAAGAAGAAGCTACCTGGGAGCGCGAAGATCATATCAGGACGGAGTTTCCCGATCTCTTCAAATCCTAGGTAAATCTTTTTCAAATCTCGGGACGAGATTTTGTTTAAGGGGGGAAGGTTTGTAACATCCCAAAAATACTAAACTTGGATCATCAAACTCTAATCATCAAATTTAGGGTTAACAAAAACTTTTCTAATTAAAAATATGAAAGCATCCATATGTGTGTGTATTAAAATTTGGATTCTTTTGAATTGCCATGATTCTGTGTTTACTTGCTTGTAAAATGATTCTTAGGTGAAATAAACATCATCTAAACAATCCCCAAACTTTTCCCAAAGACAAACAAGTCAAAACAAACAAATTAAGTGAATGGTCACTTTGGCCAATTTAACTCCCATGCCTACTTTGGCTATCCCTAACTTTCAGAACTTAACAGAAACATGGATGGATCTTTGCACCCCTTGATAGTACTCATAACAAGGTATCAAGGCCCACTTTGTGATCATCCAAAAACATTCAAATGTTTAGTTTAAATGATAGTTTAAAATTGAATCTATTTCATATGGGAAGATCCCACTATTTAAAAAACCACTCAAACCAAATCAATTTTCAAAACCCAAGCATCCACAGACTCCCAGTACATGCCTAGCACACCCACCAAAAATCTTTTCAAAATTCAAAACTTAAGTTCATGCGGCCATTTCATCAAACAGGTTGCAGATGCAAATCAAACAAAATCAAAACACTATGTTGAGCAGTGTTTTGGGTCTAACTTGTTCCCTCTCTGGACACCACTAGCCTTAGTAGATCATCTAACAACCTTAACTAATCACTAGCACCACTGTAAGCTCGCCAATGTCATCAATGGTGAACAGGCCGAGAGCACCCATGTCACCCCAGTGTAGACAGCAAGCTAGGAGAAAAACTAGCCGTGCCAACCTTGTCTGGGAGGTAGCCCGTGTCTCACCGCCCCCTCTTGACCAGCCCTAGCTCGAAGACAGCAACCAGAACCGCCAGGAACGCCACGCCTGTGCCGATGTCGACCATGCCGACGTGCACCATAGAGCACGCGCCGTTCCCATGCAACCCGACCACCTCGAGCCCTCGCCGCCCGCCAGCATGCACCCCACCGTCACAGGAGACCACCAGACATTCTCGTTTCATCGCCCGTACCCCGTAGCAACCGCTCGCCGCAGAGTTCGCCACCTCTGCCTCGCAGAGCACCGCACATTCCCGACTATTTTCCACCGCCCCTACACGCGAATTTAAACCATAGAGCATCGCCAGGAGACCGCCCGTCGATCGCCAACCTCGGCCATGCCTCTAGCCGCCTGTAGCCGTGTCGCCACCGTCGCCTGCCCATCCCTCTCGGTCCCCTCTCGCCACTATAAATATAGGCATCCTATGCTCGAATTCTTCACACCATTCTACTCCCCTCTCACCCAGAACCACCCCACCTCATTCCCGGAGCAAGGCGAGCAGCGCATCGCCGGAATTTGGCCGGAGCTCGCCGCTGCAGAGGAGAAGAGGAGCCGTTGATTTCGTCCACCCCTGGAGCTGCCGCGACCACCCCTGAGTTCGCCGTCGTCGACTTCATTGTTTGCCCGCCTCGCCGTCGTCACTGGAGCCCCGGTATGCCCCCTATGCACCCCCACCGAGCCGCTAGGGTTCGAGCTCGTCGGTGACTTGTTCATCATCGACGATGACCCTCAGCCGTCGATCTTCATTCTAATCCAACACACCACGCTTCCCACTGGCGTTTAAAAAGAGCCGACCAAAGAGACCCCACATCGATTCGCCCATAACTATGAGTGACCTTTGGGCCGTTAACCTTTCCTTGACCCAGTCATTTGAATTTAGCTTTTTCCATTTTAATTCAAACATAGTTCTATACCTAGTTTCACAAATCAACCCAGATCGATTCAATGAACCAAATTACATTAAACCAATTTTGTTAGAAAGGTACTGAAATTCTTAATCCAAGCCCGTTGGATTAAAATAATTTGGATCTATAGATCACCCTTGGTAAAAATAACAAGTCAGAAGCTTTTATACATTCAAACATTTTTCAAATTTCAACCATAATAGCTTTTGAGTTGATTCCAACTATCAAAAATCACATTTGATCATACCTTTCAGATTATATAAAAACATATGCGTTTACTTACAGAAATAATGTCCAAGTAATAAAAGAATGCCACATAGGCATTTCTAGTCACTTTATTTAATTGAAATAAAAGGTTAAACCATATTAAATTGTGACACCACTTTAAATAACATTCCCATGTACTAAAATATGTGGTGATGACATGTGTCAACATGATCCCATGTTTGAGTTCGGGAATATTAAACTTAAGTAGTTTTTCAATGAGTAGAAATTACTTTTCTAAACAAATGAATAAATAAGACAAATGCTTTATTCTTGTGATATTAGTGTGATGCTAGATCATCTATAGAACACTTTTGTGTGATGATTGAAAGTAGATAAGTATTGTTTGGTGATTGTGTACCTCGTATTTATTCATAGACGCTAGTACTGACCAAGGATACGAGGAGGAAGGAGGAACTACGAAGAAGAAGCCGAGGAGAACTTCAACCACTGCTCTGCACAAGGAAAGCTAGCACTTGCAATTATGAAAGTTAGATAACCTATGCCATGCACTAAGCATGCTTGGTTGGACACATTTGATGATACCCAATCCTAGTTTTACTTGCAAGCTTTATACTTTATTTTTTATCAAAGCTTTCTCTTAGAGTTTACTTAAGTGACTTGTAGATTCTAGGAAGATAATTGAAGGTTGCATAAAGAGCATAAAATCTGGCATAAGCTAGATAATCTTTATGTCATCCTAAGGCATGAGATTGAACTTAGTTAAACTCCACTTGTGTACCACCCCTCATTAGTACTCACCCCCACTTGTAGATGCTAGTGCTAAGCATAAAACTTGATCAACATTAGATGGGAATACTTGGTGGAAAATGGTTATGAAAACCTTAGAATGATGTATCATTCTACTGAAATGTTTTAACATGTGTTTCCGAACACCAGCTGATTTGGATGATGAAAATGTTAAGGCATGAGCCTTAGCCCTTTATAAAACTGATGGTTGTCTGGATGCGATACCATTCCAATTTTACCGTACAACCACAATACCCGAGAATTGGGTATGGCTTGACTGGAAACTTATATACCTTAGTATGGGTTCCCTCACGGCCAAGGTCATAGCTGAGGCTACCTTGTGAAGATTGTCCACCTGTGCAGTTCCCAAGATGACAGTTGGTCATGGTTGGGAGGCCAAACTCACAGGAGAGGTGCCTATACTAGGGCATGTAATCGAAAGGTTAGGATTGATTATCCGCATACTGCGTATGGTTAATTCAAGATTTGTTCCTGACGGATGTATCGAATGTTGTGGTGAAAGTGTATAATCTCTGCAGAGTGTCAAACTATTCGAATAGTTGCGTCCGCGGTTATGGACAGTTGGAGTGGCCATACTGTTCCCCCGTCAGATGTTTTCAAAATGACTTGTGAAATGAATTGAGACTTTGACTTGACCATAATAGAGTTCTGATATGAAATTCAAGTTCCCACTTAGGTGTTATAAAACTTCAACTAGCTTTATTCGTTTCTAAACTTAGTAGAGGTAAATCTGGCTTTTTGCAAAACAACCCTAGAGCTTAGTGTCCTACTACAAAAACCCCCTTCACTTGTTAGTATTAGTTTGCGAGTACTTAAAGAGTACTCATGGCTTTGTCCCTGGCTATTCCGTGGCGGACTATGAAGAGGAGTACGGAGGATGGACCCGGAAGGTTACGACAACTAGGATCATCTCCCATCGTCGGCATTACTGTGACCCGAAGAGGGAGCTTCCTCGCTACCTTTATTATTACGTTATTCCGCTGCTTGAGTTGTATTAAGAACTGGATCATGAGATCCTTATTTGTGTAAGACCTTATGTATGGTTTGTAATGGATGATGTACTGTGATATCCAAATCTGTTATGTCTCGCAAAAATGGTAATCCTGGGATTGCGATGTATGGCATAACAGGCATCTGGGATTAAAAATCCGGGTGTTGACAAGCATGCTGATCATTTGAGAATAGCATTACAAACTTTAAGAGACCACAAACTCTATGCTAAGTTCAGTAAGTGTGAATTTTGGCTTGATGATGTAGAATTCCTCGGACATGTGATCAGTTAGGATGGAATTGTTGTGAATCCATCTAAAGTTCAGTCAGTACTAGAGTGGACTGCACCGACCAATGTGAAGCAAATTCGAGGTTTCTTAGGAATGGCGGGTTATATCGAAGATTCATTGAAGGTTTCTCCAAAATAGCCAGACCAGTGACCAAATTATTAAGGAAGAATACGCCATTCAAATGGGATGAGAAATGTGAAGCAAGTTTTCAAGAGTTGAAGACTAGATTAACCATAGCTCCAATCTTAGTAGTTCTTGAAACAGGGAAGGACTTCACTTTATACTGTGATGCATCTAAAGAAGGTTTGGGTTGTGTATTAATGCAATATCGGAAAGTGATTGCTTATGGTTCAAGACAACTGAAACCACATGAAGTCAATTATCCAACTCATGATTTAGAGTTAGCAGTAGTAGTTTTTGCGCTAAAAGGATGGAGGCATTTCTTTATGGAGCCAGATGTGAGTTATACACTGACCATAAAAGTCTCAAATATTTCTTCACTCAAAAGGAATTGAATAAGAGACAGAAACGTTGGTTGGAACTAATCAAGGATTATGATTTAACAATCAACTACACTCCAGGGAAAGCAAATGTTGTAGCAGATGCTTTAAGCAGAAAGAGTGTAGATATTCAGCCAAGCAATAGGGAGCTACCAAAAGAGTTACAAATGGACTTGGAAAGATTAGAACTTCAATTCATCAGAATAGAGGTTCTTGTAGGATTAGCTACTATGCAGGTAGTTGTAGAGCAGGACAGTGATCTTAAGCAAGAAACTTCTAGACATCAAGAAGAAGATCCTTTTATTGCTGAGGAAATTCGGAGGATAACTCAAGGGAAAACATTAGTTTTTCGCCTTGGGAATTATGGGTCTTTATGGTTTCAAGACTGTCTTTGTGTTCCAGATGTGACTGAGATTAGAAATGTTATACTCATAGAAGCACATGAAACACCATATTCTATACATCCAGGGAGTACTAAGATGTATATGGATTTGAAAGAACTATTCTGGTGGAATAACATGAAAAGAGATATTGCTAAATATGTATCTGAATGCCATACTTGTCAAAGGGTGAAGGCTGAACATCAAAGTCCAGCAGGACCATTACAACCCTTGGAAATTCCTGAATGGAAGTGGGAAGAAATGGGTATGGACTTCATTACAGGATTGCCCATGACACCAAAAAGGAAGGATATGATATGGGTAATTATGGACAGACTCACTAAGAGTGCACACTTTATTCCGGTGAATCAAAAGGATAATGCCGAGAAGTTAGTTGAAGTATATGTCAAATATACAGTAAGTAAGCATGGAGTACCCAAAAAGATCGTAACTGATAGGGGATCAGTGTTTACTTCAGCATTTTGGAATCAATTGCATGAAGCACTTGGTTCAAAGTTAGATTTCAGCACAGCATATCATCCGGACATAGGAGGTCAAACTGAAAGAACAAATCAAATACTAGAAGACATGTTAAGGGCTTGTGCACTAGATTTTGGAGGAACATGGGAAGATCATCTACCATTGGCAGAGTTTTCTTATAATAATAGCTATCAGAGTAGTCTGAAGGCAGCTCCATACCAGGTTTTGTATGGAAGGAAGTGTAGATCACCAATATGTTGGTATGAGCCTGGAAGCAGCAAAGAATTTGCACCAGATTATATCAAGGAAAGACAAGATATCATTGATAAGATCAGGGATAGACTGAAAATAGCCCAAAGTAGGCACGAAATTTATGCGGATCAAAGTCGAAGATCATGGCATCCTGAAGTCGGAGATATGGTCTATTTGAAAGTAAGTCCAATGAAAGGGGTGAAAAGATTCAGAGTTAAAGGGAAATTGAGTCCAAGATACATCGGACCATTCAAGATACTGAGTCAAAACAGAACTATAGCTTATGCTTTAGAGTTACCATCAAGATTGGCTCAAGTGCATAATGTTTTCCATGTGTCACAACTTCGTAAATGTTTCAGAGTCCCAAATGATGCAATAACACATCAAGAGATAGAACTACAAGCAGACCTGACCTATATTGAAAAGCCTTCTAAGATTTTGGAAGAAAACTGGAAAAGATTATGGAACAGAGCAATTAAATATTGCAAGGTACAGTGGGAACATCACCCTGAAAGGGAAGCCACGTGGGAGAAAGAAGAGGATTTAAGGAAAGCCTATCCAGAACTATTTTGGTACATCTTCGCAAACTTTGGGACGAAGTTTAATTTAAGGGGGGAAGTCTGTAACATCCCAGCATTTAGGAACTAATGAAGGGTAGATTTAGGAATATGGAATGTTGCATGCATTCATCTGTGAAAATGTGGGTAAAATTTTCGCCAAATAAAAACCTTAAGTGATCAATGTTTCTTTCATACTTTGAGATTAGGTTTAGCCTTAAAGGGTGATTGCTATAGACTTTGATATGATCTTTAAGGAATTATGTGTTTTAAAATGAATTTGAATTTTAAACTTGAGTGTTTGAATTATAATTCAAATGAATTAGGAATAAGGTTTGAATCTTGATTTAATTATGAGTTAATTATTTTAACTCAAAACTTTATCTAAAGAAAAAAAATGAGAATATAAATAATTATTTCATATATATAAATAAGTTACAAAAAATGTAACTTATTGAAATCATCCACACACTCCACCAAAGTAAATAAATAAGAATAAGAATATTCTTTGTTAATAATAATGTAATCTTTATTACAAAAGAATAAAAGGAAGATTACAAGATAATTAAATGAAAATTACAAAAGAATAAGAAGATTACATTGAATTATTCTATAACTATTCTATAAAAGAAAAACTAAACTACAATCTTCATCTTCAAATCTGTACCTGCAAGATAAACATTAATAAAACAATAATAAGGTTAGAGTTAGTATTATTTTTCTCTCAGACATGTTAGTGAAGTGCACTAGACAAATTCATCATTGAGAAATTTATTGAAGGGGCAAGTTTCACCAAATATGAAAGAATTTCTCTTTCATAAATTTCAAGCCAAAAGTCAAATGACAGCCATGAGGGACAAATTTCACCAGCCAGGTGAAAGTAACCAGATAACAGTAAGTTTCAAAATTCTAAACATATCCACAAGTGCACAGCAAGCACACAGGCAGGACACACACAACCATGCATGTGGTGTGCTGTCAGCCTCACAGCACAGCCCCAAACTCACAAAACCATCAACACAACCATGGAGAGGCACTAGTGCATCTCTCCACTGCTTGCACACAAGAACAGCCAGCTTAGACAGCAGCTTACCAAGCACAACAGCCAAACCAAACCACCAAATATCAACTAAACATCACCAGGATGGTGACTTAAGGAGGGGGAAGGATCAGGTGGACAGCAAGGCCAAGTCCAGGAGCTAGGAGGAGCAGGCTAGCTCAAGGTGAAGCACAAAAGCTCAGCAAAACAAGATCATCATCACCACCTTACTCCACAAACATCAGATTCTGTGGTGAGTTTCATAAAACCTTCACATGATCTAATCATATCATTTAGACAGAAGCATGTGTTGTTTAATGAAACAAACCCTCAGAAAGCACCCAAGTGGAGTGACTCCATCATAGGGATTTTTAACTCTAAAAGCAAACAACAATGTACCTGGATCCAGCTAGAGCTCAGAGCAACATCATTGCTTGGGTTGTTAGGCTATATCTTATAATTCAAGCATAAATATATCTATGATCTATTTCTAGGCACATCCCTAAAGAAAGGGTAGCACCTTAGAAACTAATCTTTTGGATCCAAATCATGATCAAGCTTACTATCATTCCAAGCTTTGATTCAAGAAACAATAACTGGTACCACTACCAGGACTATCTATATGAATCAACTAGATAAGATCTGAGTCCCTAAGCTTTAGACCAACATCATTGGTCTTAGGGAATTCAGAGAAGAGCATCTCTATTTATCTTGCAAAGCCAAGTTTGTCTTTAGCTTAAACCAACCCAAACAATGGATTAGAATCAAACTTGTGTGCCATACCAGGATGGTGTCACGAGAACAATTCTATATGAATCAGGATAGACATTTAATCATCACAAATTCAGACGATCAAATTACTAATCATTTTCCTGTTAACACATGAATCATAACTAGGATATTCCTATGTTAAACTTCACTGTTCACTAGTTCTCAAGCCAACAACACTAAGACAGTGGTTTCATCATATCATAATCATGAGCATAAACCCATAAATGATAGTGAAAAGTTATCAATTCACCAATTTTATCAATCATGGTTCATCTCAAGCAACAAGCCTCAGGCCAATAATCATTTAGCATGTGTACAGACCATTTAGATATGAACTAATTCATCCAGTATATGATCAACCCCAGGATAAGAACCCTAAATGGATAAATTATCTTAATCAGAACCAGACAGTAACCAGAGAGGTCACTGCCAGCATCTAGCATCGAATCAGCAAGCATAGAGAGCACTAGGGGAGAGGAATCGAACTCATCGTAGGTCCTCGCTAAAGACTAGAAGAGGAAGTAGAGGGACCGACGACCATGGCGTCACGGGGAGCACCCCAGGAGGGGCGCTGCAACTCATACGACGCCACGGCGGCGACCAGGAACACACATAGAGGCGAGGAGCATCACCACGACGCGCGACGGCGGCGGCAACACCAAGATCCACGCCAACCCCCAAACCCTAGGGTTTGGGACGGCATCGATCCATCGCAAGAGAGCCCCTGGCTCGAATCTAGTTGGATAGAAAGGACAAGCGTCGTTGACAACCCCCTGTTGCACCACAACGGCGACCAGAATGGCCCACGGTAGCGGGAATCGTCGGCGGCGGCATCGCCAGCCACGGGGTCGGGTTAGAGGAGGAGAGGATGAGCTCGAGAGAGAGAGATAGGCAGTGAGGAGTGGGCTGAGTTGGGCCAGACCCTTCGGGGTGGTTCTTTTGTCTATGACTAATGGGCCACTAGGACCCAATAAGATTAAACCAGCCCAGAAATCCTTTCAGGCCTGTTTGAATAAAAAGGAAAAGGCCAAAATACCCCTGGACTTAATTAAATCCTAGAAAATAAAATAAAAGTCCGAAAATTATAAGTAAAATATTTTTGGATTCACAATAATCCACACTATCCAAATAAAATAAGATATAAAATTTTAGACATTAATTTTTTATAAGAATTTTGTAATTTATATATTGCTTATGGAATTTTACAAAATCATTGAAAGACGATAAAAATAAATAAAAATCACTTTCATTATATATTAATATTATAGTATTTTTGAAAAATACTAAATAAATATTTAATAACAATTTTAATGTATAATTAATAATTCCTAAAAAGAATTATTAAATCAATAAAAGTCAAATAAAAGGAAAATAAAATAAAATAATTCAATATATGTTAAAAATATTAAAAAGTAATATTTATAAATGTTTTATTACTAAAAGGCACCTTATATAATAATAGGGGAAATGCATATAAAATTAAATAATGCATTACATTACTTGCATAATCATTTTGCTTCCTTAAATATTGTCCTTTCCGGACAATAATGATGTTTTTGTAGACATAGAAGCTCAAGGTCCAGTGCAAGCATCAGACTTCACTACCTTGCCATCACAAGGCAAGTTCATCACTTTATCATGTCCTTTGAAGAGTCTTTATCAAAGTATTTGCAAATTGTGTGTTATCATTTATGCTAAGAAAGAAAGAAAATAATATTTTCACAAATAAAGAAATTATAGATATCATCCTAAGTGGTGATATAATGGAGCAATAGAACTTAGAGTTCTAATTGCAACAATGATGATCAAGTAGGGACTTAATAACCCCTGACATCAGTGATTCTAGCACCGTATATTACGCGTTAGCCATGAGATTTGGAATGGGACAGAGAAGTCAGCTATATCTTCTTCCTCTCGCATGAAGCCGGATGTGCAGGTCGTGGCTGTTATCCTCGTAGCATGCATATTAATTGGTAATTCGTAGAGGATATGGAGCATATGGGTGGGAACCCTCATCGTCCCATGATAGTTCTGGCATCTAATGGTTTGTACAAACCATTGTCGTAATTCATTATGTGGGCATGGTGTACACCAAGGAGGCATGCGGGGTCGCGAAGGGGGCAGTGATTGGCTTGGACCAACTACTAGGCCCCACATCATGGAATTGTGAACGGGAAAGTACGCCCGGTTGTGCAACAATGAGTTGATCTCTCATGGGTAAAGTAACACACCTCTACAGAGTGTAAGAACTGTAACTTGTTACTCCCTGTTCCGGGAAGGAGCTACGAACGCGGCAGGAAAGGAACTCCGTGAAAGTTCTGGTCAACCTGTGAAGGCTGATTGTCATAGTTTTTCAGGATAAAATCAATCTTTGAAGAAAGATTTACAAAAATTTCATAGTGTGAAGGATTTATAATCCAAGGTGGTAGTTAGAGCATCAAACTTCCCACCTTTCATATAATGAACTTGTTGGGTAACGCTGTTACTCATTCTTTCCTTTGATCCCTTGCTTAGACTCTGAGGATCCCGAAGACGTGCCAATGTATGCAGCTGAATGCCAAGAAGATGTGTTCTACGAGGAACCTGATCTATCCAGAGGTGTTGAAGGAGTGGATTACGAGATCCGCTACGGTGTTGACGATAATGAGTCCAACTAAGTATCCCGAGTTAGTAGTAACCAACGGAGCCGAGCAGCTTGAACTCTATAGAATAAGCTGCTGAGCTCAACTCCTAGTCGAATTTGCTACTTTTATATTCCGCTGAAACACTTTATATTTTGGTTTGTAAGTTGTACCTTTTGAAGTCTTGAACTTCCGGTACTGTAATAATAATAAGGTGTGTACATTTGTAATATGGACCCGCAATGTTTCTGTTGTACCACTCTGAGAGATGTGATATGTACAGAACGGTGTTCTGTGGATGTCATGTCAACGACTATAGTATACTACACATGCAGTGGTCTGCTGGGTCACCACACTTATTTATTGAATGAAAATATGAAATAGATATTTATATTCTTAATTGCTTTCTTTAAATAAAGTTTGAGTTAAATTGGTTAACTCTTAATTAAATCAAGATTCAAACATTATTCAAAAATCATTTGAATTATAATTCAAACACTCAAGTTTTAAATTCAAATTTCATTTCCCAAAACACATAATTCCTCAAAGATCATATCAAAGTCTATAGCAATCATCCTATAAGACTAAATCTAATCTCAAAGTATGAAAGAAACCTTGATCACTTTAGATTTTATTTGGGAAAAAATTACCCACATTTTCATAGATGAATGCATGCAACATTTCAAATTCCTAAATCTACCCTTTGTTAGTTCCTAAATACTGGGATATTACACCGGCACTGTAGCACCCCGGGTAAATCCACTACTAGAAAATCGCCGTGTTTTTGTTTTGGGCATCATCATGACATCATCATACATGCCTTGTCATAAAACTATAATACAAAATCCTATTTTGTTTCTTTATAATACTTCCCTTCTTTATTTCAAAATACAAACCCCAGATCTATCTGAATATTTTATTTGTCTAAAAACTAATTACAAACATCTTTTAAATATTAAATAAAAAGTTTATATTATTTTTGGGAGGCTGCCAGCGAGGCCCAAAAGCCAAGCCGACCACCTCCAACCAAACCCTAGTCCTAACCCTAGCAAAAACCTAGATCTAATACCACCCCTCAACCCACTCCCGCCGCCGCCGCCACTCTCTAGAAAAAACACGCACGCACCCCCCCTCCTCCTGCTCCTGACTCCCCACTCCCGCCATCGCCGCAGAACCAGCCCATGAACAGCCGCTCTCTCTCTCCTTCGCGAGCGCGACCCCCTCCCTCGCCTCTGCCCCAAATCGTTTGTCCCTAGACCCTGCCGCCGCATCCCCTCCAACCATCGAGTGCGCCGCCGCCCAGGATCCCCCCGGTCGTCGGTCGCCCTACCTCAGCGCAAGCCACCGCGCGTCTCCCTCCTTCTCCTGGCGCCACCCCAAGCTCGCCTGCCAGCGACCGCCGCCGCGGCCGCGCGCTCGGCCTCCCTCTGCTCCTCTCGTCCGCCAGGCCGTCGTCCTGTCTTTGCTTCGAGACGGCATAGCCACTCACCAGGTTCGCCTGGGCTCCCTCGACGCCCTCTGCTCGGGCCTCCTCTTTGCCTCGCCGCCAGGAGCTGTCCCGCTCCATTTCCGTCGCCCTTCTCGCTTCGTCCTACTGCGCCGCCTCCCTTCGGCGCCGTGACAACCGCGCCCTTCGGCTGTGACCCCGCCCGGCCGCCTCTGTGACCTCCTCTGACCTGCGGCCTCCCTCCTCCCTCGTCGTGTCGCTGCAGCGAGCTTTCGATCCCGAGCCCGCTGGCATTCTCTGACGCCGACCGTCCTCGACCTTCCTCTCTCGGCATTGACTACCATCGTTCCTGGTGCTGTTCCTTTGTCCCTGCTAACGTGAGGTGTTTGTGTCCGGTGCCCGTGGATCAATATGGTACTATTGTTGACACAAGTTCTAGATCACCAATATCTACATCTTAGACGAAATCCCGAAAACTCCATCGCAGTACCTGGAGATCTTCTACACGGAACCGTCGGAACACGCAAGACCCCTGACGCTTGAACCCGAGGGAACCTCGTCGAGAAACCCCGGTACCAGAGGTCGACATCAGACCGAAGCATCAAGGCTCCTTCATGGATCTCAAGTTCTCCTTCTCGGAACGACAAGATCGTCTTCCGGGAACCGAAGACCAATCCCCCGAACCTTCCAAACACCAAGATCAGCGAACCTCGATGTGTGACCCCTCCTGAGCCCTATTTTATAAATTAACATATTATACTTGTTGCATACAATTGATCATGCTTCCATACATATTGTGGGTGTTCGGGGGTGTTTCGATGACTCACCTAAATTAAATATGGAAGCCATATGCGGACAAATCTAATCTAATAATGGCTCCATTTAAATTTATGCATCGAACCGATACCATATTTTGCCATGTTAAGACAACATTTAAATGGCGAGATATCTAAACAACATGAACCTAGTAAATAATTGTCGGGACCCGATCCAATTAATATGGCCTAATTGCATCGCACCTTTGACATGTCATACATCATACAAGCATCATGCTCGATCTTCTGCTATAATATTAAATAGTGCATCCGGTGTTTCTCCTAGTGCTTTGCTTCTGCACGGATTAGGCTGATGAGTTGATGCGAGTGTCAACCCGATCTTCGGATGAATCTTCGATAATGTTTTCAGGCGAGAATTCTCCCCCTTTCTACCTATTTTACTTTTATAGTCTTTATTTCCTCCTATTGAGCTATTTCTATCTATGTTACGATGCTCTAGTTTTCATACCCGTGATATCCCTTGTAGCCATTATATTGCCTTGGACACATCCTATTACCTGTTGTTTGGTAGATAGTTAGACTTGCGTGTCGTAGTCGCTTGCTTAAGTGCTATTGCGTGTCGTCAAGTACCACAGTTGTTGGAGTAATGCCGCATGTTTAATGTTGGAGATGATCATGGCTTTAATTATAGTTTAATAACTAAAATTGAAATAGGTAAATAATGCAGAGGCACAGGTGGGCAATAGATGTTATTTGGTTTTTAACCGTCCACTTGTGTCCCGTAGGACCCCGAGTACTTGATACCTGTTCTTTGAATATTCGCACTATCCGCATGTGGGACCATGAATCCCCCTAGCCAGAGCTTGAGTCATATCTTATTTCTTAGGGCCACAAGTAGTTTGGGGCTTTATTACTATCCTGTACTTATGCCATGCTTTACTGCGTTATTTACGGTTGCGCGTGGAGCGCCTGTACTATTTTGGAACCCCGTGCCACGTTTTCGCGGTATCGACAAGCCCAGTCACACTTTTGGGTTCCCAGTCGTTTACAGCCGTCGTCACAAACCTCTGGGTCCGTCCCCAAGCCAGCCAACTTCTTAGGGGGTAGCTTGGTGGGGTGGCCCTCTGAAATATTATATGAATCTTGCAATTTCTCTGTCGTGATGCCTCGTTGGGTTTCCATTTGGTTTTTCCTGAGGTTGATCGTGCGTGTGTTGCTATTTGTGCCCCTGCAGGGTAAAACTTTCTGAAAGCCGTGTCCGCAGTTATGGACGACTTGAAGCACAGTATCTCGATCATAGACAACTATAACTAAAGTAGTTCTATAAATTTGACTTTATAATGACTAGTAATCAGCTTCACTATAATGGAATGACTAAATAAAAGTGCCAACAATTGCTGGTTTGGGTTGTCACCTGTTACCATTGTATCTGACTAGTAAGTATTGCAACTACAACGGAATGGCTAAATAAAAGTACCAACCACTACTGGGTTTTGGGATGTCTCATGCTATATGTATCTGACTAGTAAGTACCACAACTACAACAGAATGGTTAACTAAAACTGCCCACTGCTTATTATATCAGGATGACTCATGCTATCTATATCTGACTAGTAATTGCTGCAACTATAACAGAATAAATAAAACTGCCAACTGTGTGAGTTCCTCGGTTGACTTCCTTGTTTGGTCTCGAGGGGGAAATACCAGGATGGGTATGCTTGGTGATAGTTCCAGGTTGGATCCGAATAGGTCTTTCTTATCCCTATCTGATAGCCGCCAGTTGTATTGAGTCTCTATAGGTTGTTTAGTGCATGATGTGCTGCCGCTTCAGTCCACCATACCTATGTAGGTGAGGACCGCCGAATTCTAGTCTCGCCGTGTACTGGCCTCAGTACTGACCGCTCTCCTTTTTCCTTTGCCCTTTGTCGGCACCCCTTTTGTTTAAGCAGGTTTTGAGATCGACGTTGTTAGCAGGGTTACCCTTCCGGCTTGGCCTGGGCAGGGTTATGGATGCCATTGCTTATTCTTCAGGGATCTTAGCCCAATTTGCATCTTGTCCGTACTCGGACGTTGTATCATTTTTAAAGGTGATTTGGATCTTTGTATTGTATATCTGTATTCTTGACTCTTTGAGTCGCTGTTGTATATATATGTTCTGTGGGTTTCATCGTGGACTATTGTGTAATAATATTACTTCGTTTTCCACCCGCACGCAAGTGCCTGGTGGGCACCTTTGAAGCGTTTCTATGAGGGTTTGGCGGAAGTCGCTAAAACTTGCATAGGGCCAATTCTGAGGGTGTTACAGGCACCCCACCGAAAGCCATCACCTCAGCCTGAGAAAAACGCCCATCGAGGAACGCTCTAGTTCCGCGTGAAGGCGAGGCACCGCAACACCCACTCCCTCCTGTAGCGTGTGGCGGCGAAGAGCAGGGCGAGGCCACCTTGTCGATTTTGCCCAGCATACGTGGACTTGTAGCATCATGTGTCAAAGAAACAACACCATTGGCCTCCTGCTTAGTGTTGTCCAACCCGACCTTCACCGAAGGAAGAGGCGAGGAATTCGCGGAGAGAGCCTCGACGAGAGCCTTCTGCTCTGAAATGTCTGAGGCGAGCGAGAAACCGGTCGACGAAACAGCGGCAGCAGGCAGCATGGTAGTGGGAGAACCCTGGCCGGAAGCTGAAGTCAAAACAACTGTCATTAACAGCCCTGCCACGGTAGAAGAGACATCAGCTTCCCGTCCGGCCTTCTGCCGGAGTACCTCTGGTACCGAGGGAACTACGGCGCCAGCCTCAGGCCCTTCCACAAGAACTGTGGATTCTGAACGAGTTTTAGAATCACAAGCATCCGCGGGAAAATCAAAAGTCCCAAACTTGATCGACAAATCAGCAGCTAGCTGCTTGCCCATAGAGGATGGTGCCGACTGTGTTGACGAGAAACTCGTAGAATTCTCAGAATTTTGAGTGCGGGCTTCCTTGTTTGTATCATCGAATTTCGGATCAGCACCCTTAGACATAGAGTCATCCTCATTGGATTGATCCTCCATCACTACATCTTTAGGAGCATCACTAGCACCCTCCACCTCAAACAAAATTCCATATCCTTGTCCATCGTATAGAAGATCAGTCCCAGCCGGTATAAATTTTATGTTTGTTACCTGAACCCTCATCCGTACCTTGCTATTATGTCTAGTATATTCCATGCCAACTTCCTTTGTCTTGCCAAGCAAAGTTCCAAGTGCCAACAACCCCAAATAGTCACACCGCAGTTTATAGGGACAACCTGAAATTTTGACCCAAGTCTCCTCTAACTCATACCTATCCAGGTTGGTAGAGGACCATTCCTCAAAATGCAAAGAGCGGTTCTTCTCCTCAATGGGAATATTAGGCATTTTATGTGCCCTTGCTAGATCTGCCTTTGACGGAAACACTGCCTTAAAAACACCTGCACTAATAGGTCTGAGATCCCATTGGTACTCGCCCGGGATAATCCATTGAAGCTCTTTAACAATCTCTTGTGGTGTCATGAACCCGCCAATTACCGAGATGCGACCAGTCTTACCACTGTCGCGCTTGAAACGAATTTCATCGAAACCTTGGATCTCGTGAAAAATCAGTTTGGGCCTACATAAACCATAAGTGACCACCGTAGGCTGTGACAGAGAAAGCAAAGGGCAGTCCTTCTTACCATGAGATGCGTTTTCGCAATATATGCAAAGTACCGTTGTGCAACTACCCGCCAAATGGCATGTGTCCTCGCATCTGAAGCACACCATCTTATCTTTCTTGGAAGCTCTAGCCGCTGCGGCTCCCCCATCCGTGGACAAAGCCATAGAAGCTGTGACGGACGAGGGTTGCTTTGTAGGTGCAACAACACTAACAACAAGAGCATCTAACCCTGATCCAATGACTGCTGTCAAGACCCTCTGTGGATCTAAAATAGGTTGGACTTCACCACCTCCCCCTGCCAGCGGTAGTAACTCCGATTCCCGGCATAAGGCCTGATGGAAAACACTATTCTTACTGCCGAATTTATAGAAAAGGAGGTGTATGACGCTATCATGCTAATGGAAAAAAACAAAGCCCTGGGTCCTGATGGTTTTCCCGCGGAATTTTATCAAACCTTTTGGGAGGTCATAAAGGGAGACTTGATGAAACTATTTGAGAAGTTTCAACAAGGAGAACTATCCTTATTCCGACTAAACTATGGTACTATAATACTTCTACCCAAAAAGGAAAATGCAATTCAAATTCAGCAATATCGACCTATTTGTCTACTTAATGTAAGTTTCAAAATTTTTACGAAGGTGGGAACCAATAGAGTTACTGCGGTTGCACAATGCGTCATTAGACCTACCCAAACGGCTTTCATGCCAGGAAGACACATCCTAGAAGGGGTGTTGATTTTGCATGAGACGATCCATGAGCTTCACAGTAAGAAAATGGATGGAGTCTTATTGAAGATTGATTTCGAGAAGGCATATGACAAGGTAAAATGGCCTTTTCTGCAGCAAGTTATGCGGATGAAAGGTTTTCACCCTAAATGGTGTAGTTGGATTGATGAATTTGTTAGTCATGGTAGTGTTAACATTAAAGTTAATGATGACACATGCCATTATTTTAGAACTTTCAAAGGGCTTAGGCAAGGAGATCCGTTATCTCCTATGCTTTTCAACATAGTTGCAGACTTTCTAGCAATCTTGATTACTAGAGCAAAAGAGGATGGTCAGGTCGATGGTCTCATACCCCATTTAGTAGAGGGTGGAATATCGATTCTGCAATACGCCGATGACACCATAATTTTCATGGAACACAATTTGGAGAAAGCTCTAAACATGAAGCTTGTCTTGTGCATTTTTGAACAACTATCAGGACTAAAGATAAATTTTCATAAGAGCGAGGTTTTTTTGCTTTGGAAAAATAAAAGAGCATCAGGATGAATATACAAATCTATTTGGGTGTGAGGAGGGATCCTTTCCATTTAGATATCTAGGAATACCGATTCATTTTCGTAAACTCAAAAATGGAGAATGGAAACCCGTAGAGGATAGTTTTGAACGCAAGCTTGCGAGTTGGGTTGGAAAACTGTTGTCTTACGGTGACCGGTTAGTGCTTATTAATTCAGTATTAACAAGCCTATCAATGTTCATGCTATCCTTCTTTGAATTAACTAAAGGGGTAAAGAAAAATTAGATTATTTTCGATCTAGATTTTTTTGGCAGAGCGATGGTCATAAAAGGAAGTATAGGTTGACAAGTTGGAATATAATCTGTCGTCCAAAGGACCAAGGGGGTCTTGGGGTGGAGGTTTTAGACATTAAAAACAAATGCCTGATTAGCAAATGGCTTTTTAAGATTTTAACGGGACACGGAGTTTGGCACGAACTTATACAAAACAAATATCTTCATTCTAGCTTGTTGTCCGAAGTTAAAACAAAACATTCCGATTCTCCTTTTTGGAAAGGACTTATGAAAGTTAAAAATGAGTTTTTTGACCGAGTCTCTTTCAAAATTGGAAATGGAGAACAAACTCGTTTTTGGAAGGATACTTGGCTTGGAGATACGCCTCTATCACATGAATACCCAGCCCTATACAACGTTGTGCAAAGGAAACAAATCTCTGTAGCTCATGTCTTATCTCAAACACCGTTGAATATTGGTTTTAGACAGGCTCTCATGGATACTAGGGGAGCAAGCGGGCTTCATTTAGTGCGCCGCTTGATGGACGTTAATCTGACAACGCAGCCTGATGAATTTGTTTGAAAGTTAATTACATCTGGATCTTTTACGGTGAAATCATTATATCTTGACCACATGAACGATCATACTAGATACTTACGGAAATATATTTGGAAAATCAAGGTACCACTTAAAATCAGGATTTTTATGTGGTTCTTACAAACGCAAGGTACTTCTCACAAAAGATAATCTGTTAAAAAGAAATTGGCAGGGAAGCCAAATGTATTGTTTTTGTTCTCAGGATGAATCAATACAACACCTCTTCATAAATTGCCCTCTTGCTAGAGTAGCCTCGCGTATTGTGCATATAGCTTTCAACATCACGCCTCCGAAGAGTATAAGTAATTTGTTTGGCAACTGGCTTTTGGGAGTGCCAAAAAAAAAAAAAAAACTCAAATACGAGTAGGCATATGTGCTATACTTTGGGCAATTTGGAGGATACCGAAATGATTATATTTTTAACAATGCAAAGAACACTTCTTTCATGCAGGTTATCCCACAGGCTACTTATTGGATCCGTATGTGGTCCTACATGCAACCTATGGAGAAGCGAGAGGCTATGGATTTTGGGTGCACCCGGCTAGAGTCTGTGGCGCGGGACTTTTACAACCGGTGCAACTGGCGTTTTGATTTCAGAATAATATGTTGATGCAGTGTCTTCTCATGTTTTTATTATTTTCTAGATGGTTGATCCATATTTCAACCATGTGTGATCCATGATGTAATCTTTTGTAAACTCTGCACTCAAATAATTTAATAAAGGTCGTATGCATCTATCGATGCAGAGACCGGAGCTCAGTCTCCTTTTCGAAAAAAAAAAACAGGCCACGGCTTGGCCTTGTTGGAAGAAGAAGAAGGCGGGATGGACAGATTCCTTCATGGATTTATACAAACATGCTGGACCTGCAGGCGATACCCATGAATCTAGGTAGGCTACGCATCCATCCAGGAATCAAGCGACCATGCGGCAGCTTAGCTCCGAATCGTATCCGTATCGTTGGCATCGTTCCTGATGTAACGCAAGTCACTTTGCTACTACTAGTAGCAATCACGAATCGGCATTTATCGTAACCTGTCTAGGTTCAGTGAACCTAGCTTGTTTTTCCACTACTTAGATGGAAGTTCAGAGAGCATCTACACTAGCTAGGATTAGCATGTGTCATGTGTGTACAAATGGAGGCTCAAGTGCGCGCGAAACATACTGACCGCCACTACGTGAGGGAAGGAGCGCAGGTCACCCACGAACGCACATATGTTGATCGATCGTTCGTTCGTTTAAAATACCCAGTAGTAAATCTGAGTCTGAGGGGGATAGTGTTAACTTGTTGGACGGCATCGGAGAGAAGATTTCATGTTCTGTCGTCGATTAGTGATCTGACGAGACTAATCAATATACTTGAGCTTGCTGACAGCGCCTCCAGCGGCATCTGGCGAATCTATATTAGGCAGGGTACCAGTGGTTTTGATATCAGCAGGTTGGCGGAATTCTTGTTCCCGTCAATTCCAAGTCGTTAGTGGGTTTAGCGAGTTGTTCTATGTGAGTACTGTAGGTACATGCTTTGTGCAGGGATGAAAATGGAGCAGAAGAATCTCAAAAAAAAAAAATGGAGCAGAAGGTTTACAACTTTTTCTAAGGAAAAAAAGGAAACAGATGATAATACCGAAACATAAATATGATGATAATAACAGAAATGGAATTTGGTGGAACGGAAATGAAAATAATTTTTTATGCGGAAATGGAAATAGATTTGAACAACATTTTTTGATGGAAGAGAGGCGAAAACGAAAACAAAATTTCTATTTCTAGCTAATGCGGAACTTTTCGTTTTAGGCTTGTTGTGCATGACCCAATCCAGCATGCCCAATATTAGACCTTGGCAAGCCAAGCTAGTATAAAGGTCCATCCCAGAACTGGTGAACATCGTGATCCTTGGTGCGTTCGAAGAGGCCTCTACGTAGTTTGTTTTTAGGGTTTTGTGGGGGCAAATTGCCTCACCATGTCTCTCTCTATATATATTGATCAACAAAGATTACATACGGTACATACGTATACAAATACGTGACAAATATACAACAACTAGACATATTTCTAACACTTCCCCTCAATCTGAACTTCTACTATGAACAAGATTTAGATTGGCCTTGAAACGATCTAGCATCTATCGAGTAGCTGGTTTAGTGAACACATCAGCTAGCTGATCATTGGAAGAGATGAATCTGACTTGCAAAGCTCCATTTTTTTAAGAAGCAACACACTCACACACAAAATAGAAATCGATTTTAATGTGCTTGGTCCGTGCATGAAAGACTGGATTGGCGGTCAGATAAGTAGCCCCTAAATTTTTACACCAAAGAATGGGTGTGCATTGTCGGAAAACTCCTAGCTGCTTAAGTAGCGACTCGACCCAGATAGCTTCAGCTGCTCCATTCGCGAAAGCTTTGTACTTTGCTCGATACTGGATCTCGAGACAGTGGGTTGTTTTCTTCGAACTCCAAGAGATGAGATTTGGTCCAACAAACACGGCAAAACCTCCCGTGGATCGGCGATCATCAATAGATCCTACCCAATCCGTATCAGTAAAGATATACTGGTGGAGGAAGACTTCCGGAAGCTCGGTCATGTACTCAGTGTTCCCTTCACATATCGCAAGATGCGTTTCACCGCGCCTCCCAATAGATATCATTGGGCTTCGGGAGAAACTGACGAACCTTATTCACTGCGAAAGATATATCTGGACGAGTAAGGGTCAAATACCACAACATAAATATGATGATAATACGGAACAGAAATGGAATTTTGTGGAACGGAAATGGAAATAAATTTTTATGCGGAAACAAAAAATAGATTTGAACAACAGTTTTCGATGTAACAGAGGCGAATACGAAAATGGAATTTCTGTTTCTGGCTGATGTCAAACTTTCCATTTTAGGGTTGTTGGGCATGACACAATATAGCATGCCCAATATTATACCTTGGCCAGCCAAACTAGTACAGCGGTCCATGCCAGAACTGGTGACCATCGTCATCCTTGGTGCGTTCGAGGAGGACTATATCATTCCACTCTTCACTAGTGGCGGAGCTAGCTAAGAATACCAGGGCAAAAAACAAAAATATAGATTTTTCACGGGGGGAGGGGGGGTCCCCAAAATTATCCTTCAATGATTTTTAAAAATCTAGGGGTGGTGGTGTGTGTTGTGTGGGTGGGTGGGTGGGTGGAGGGGGGGGCGACATGCTTGTATCTCCACTAGTGCCCTTCACACATTCCCTAGTACATCGAGTAGTCGTGCTAGGGTTAACAAGTTTGTTTATTTGCTTAAGTTGTTTGAGTTCTTTAGCATGATTCAAGGGTCTATTGCTTCCGCTAATCTGCTTCTTTTTATTATGTGTCCGCACCGTATTCGGTCTAGATCGGTTTCTGTGTTTGCATCGTATTCGGTCTAGATCGGTTTCTGTGTCCGCACCGTATTCGGTCGGGATCAGTTTTCAACAATAGTTGTTTTCGTATTTATTTTCCGGAATTATGTATCCGTTCCCTCTTCCAAAAACAATATAAAAATAAATGTGGCATCCCTTAGTTCGTCCGTTTCCGCTCAGTTCATCCTACCGTTGTGTATTGCACATGCTGGTTTCCCGTTTGCATGTTTTTTCGAAATAGGAAAGGAAGCCCCCCCGCTTCTGCATCGAAAATATGCATACAACCTTCTTTACTAATTATTCCCTTTGCATATATGAAGCAGCTTGTCAAAATTATGCTAGTTACTACCTCTGTTCCACAATAGAAGCCTGTTTAGGAAGCTGTTTTATCTTGTTAAAAAAACTTATATTACGGAACGAAGAGAGTACTTGACAAGCAAAACCGCCTTAATTTCTGATCCTTTTGCAGCCCTAGCTAGCTGGTCGGGGTATATACATGCAGCATCGAGACTCTAGTAGTAGTATGAATATAATGCAGCCGCATCGAATATGATTCTCTCTCTTGTTTCTCATTAGCTCAAAGCTGCAGCAGCATATATCAGTGGCCGGCCGGTGCAACGTTATTCCTTCGGAGGAACTTGGGCAGATAGCGAGAACGAATCCTCTTTGGTGGAATCCTCTATGGTGTTGTTCCCAACTAGAGGGAAAGGATCGATCGATGTATATATATTCAGATGACACTACGATTGGAATCGAAGATCGTGAAACCCATATATAGGCCGATCAGGCTCGAGTGACCGGTCAGATTACACATAAACTTGTCGAATCTTTGTTCCAATGCATAGACTCGGGAACTGACCTTGTTGGTACATACGCTTGAACTTGATAGATTGAAACGCATATTCATGGCTGCCACGTGCTCTGGGGCTCATTTAACTTCCAAAGGAAATATATTCCCGAGCACTTTACCCTCTAGCCAGGTTCTGTAAGACAACATCACTGTTAGATGTATATTTGTATATTGTATGTTTTCACTTGTTAGGGGTTTTTCTGCATATTTTCACTTGTATATGTACTATATATTGTGGCCTTTGGCCCCAGAGAAATACAAGTTGTCTATTTCTAACATGCTATCAGACCTAGGTTAGCCTTTTTTTGCAACTTCGTCGCTGTAGCCGCCACTATCCCTGCCGCCGACGGCTTGCCGTCGTCGTCGCCGCCGGTCGCCTTCGCCGCTTCTCCTTCGTCGTGGGCTACTGCCCGCCGCCGCTCCTCCTTCGTCGAGGTCTGCCCGCCGCCCCGCCCCGCGCCGCCTCTGATCTGCCGCCGGCCGCGCCTCGGATCCGCCGCGACCCGCCGGTCTTCCCCCACCGCCGACCGTCGGTCTTCCCCCGCCGCCGGTCTTCCTCAGCCGGCTTCCCGTCGCCGTGCCTCCCGCCAGCCTCCTGTTTCTCGATCGGGATCACGTGATCCATCCGGCTGCAGTTCCGATCGGATCTGAGATCGAGAGTTAAAAAAAAGATGTCTTCTGCATCGGGCTATGTTGCGATTCCTCGCTGCCCGGTGATCTCCGATGACGCGAATTATCCTGATTTCACTGCCTTTATGCGCGTTCATATGCGCGGTCTCCGTCTTTGGGGTGTGCTCTCCGGCGAGGTCTCCTTTCCGCCGTGCCCCTGCTCCTGTGACTCCTCTTCCGCCGACGCCGATTGTTCTCGGTGCTAATGCTTCTCAGGAGGCCAAGGATGCTGCTCAGAGTGCCGATGATAGTGCCGTTGCTGCTTATGAGCTGAAGTTCAAACAATACTCTTCTGATCTCGAGACCTATCGCCACGATCTGACCGCCTACACTCAGTGGGTCGATGAGGATGCTCGTGCTACTGCTGTTCTCACCTCCAGTGTTCTGCCCCAGTTTGCTGCTGAGTTCATGAGTCTCCCTACTGTTGCCGCTCAGTGGGCACATCTTCGTCAGCGCTATCAGCCGTCTGGGGATGCTCTTTACCTGTCTGTGGTTCGCCAGGAGCATGCTCTTCAGCAGGGTGATTCCACTATTGATGAGTTCTATACTCAGAGTGCTGCTATCTGGCGTCAGCTTGATTCTCTCCGTACTGCTGTTTGTGGCACATGCCCGTGCTGCCAGATTGTGCGCTCGGATTTGGAGTTCCACCGCATCTATGAGTTTCTGTCTCGGCTCCGCCAGGAGTTCGAGCCCCGTCGTGCTCAGTTGAATGCTCGTGGTCGTGTTCCGCTCTCTGAGGTGTCGTCCGAGCTTCGGGCTGAGGAGACTCGTCTCCATGGTGCTGGTCTTCTTGCGGTTTCGTCTGTGCTTGCTACTCGTGGTCCTCCTCTGCCGTCTGCTCCCTCGACTCAGCTGCGGTCCTCTGTGCCACCGCTGATACTACCCACTCCTCCAGGTTAGGGTCAGAGTCAGCACCAGCAGGCTCGTGGTCAGGGTCGCCATGGTTCTCTTCGTCATTGCACTTACTGTAGCAGGGATGGCCACACTTGGTCCACCTGTTATACACGGGACCCCAGTTTACGTCAGCAACACCAGACTCGTGGGCAGTAGGCTCCTTTCGGATCTTCAGCAGTTGCTCTCTCTCTCTGATCAGGACATTATCAGGAGTCTTCGCGGTCTGCTTGCTGCTACAGGCTCTTCTTCGATGGGCACTGCTGGTTCTGTGACTGATTCTTCAGGCACTGCGCGACCACCACCCTCTACACAGTCAGGTATGTCCCCGTGGTATCTGGATTCTGGAGCTTCTTTTTATATGACCTCTGAGTCTTCTCTTCTGTCCGCTATTCGTTCTCTCCCTTCTCCTGTCCGTGTTCTCACGGCCGATGGTACCTCTCTTCCTGTTTCTAGTCGGGGCACCCTTTCTACTTCTTCTTTTTCTGTCCCTGATATTTCTCATGTTCCTCGTCTTAAGATGAATATGTTCTCTGCTAGCTAGCTTACTGACTCTGGTTGTCGTGTCATTCTTGATGCTCAGGATCATCGCACACATGCCCTGGTTAGAGCTGGCCCTCGCAGCCGTGACTCTTCAGGACTTTGGGAGTTAGACTGGCTTCGTGTTCCTTCCGTTGCCACTTTATCTGTCAGTTCTTCTCCGGTCGTTGCCTCTGCTACCAGCTCTTTTCAGCAGTGGCATCATCGTCTTGGTCACCTTTGTGACTCTCATCTGTCGTCATTAGTTCATCGTGGTCTTCTGGGTCTGTCTCAGGAGATGGGTTTTTACATTGTCAGGGATGTAGGTTGGGTAAACAGATCCAGCTTCCCTATCCTACTAGCACATCTGTATCTCAGCGACCTTTTGATTTAGTTCATTCCGATGTTTGGGGTCCGACTCCTTTCGCTTTGAAAGGGGGCCATCGCTACTATATTTTATTCATCGATGATTTTTCTCGGTACACTTGGTTGTATTTTATGCGCTCTCGCAGTGAAGTGCTCTCCATGTATCAGCGCTTTTCGGCCATGGTCCATACTCAATATTCTACACCCATTCGTGTTTTTCGTGCTGATTCTGCTGCTGAGTATATCTCCCAGATGTTGCGAGGTGTCCTTGTTGAGCAGGGTACCCTTTCTCAGTTCTCCTGTCCTGGCGCACATGCCCAGAATGGCGTTGCTGAGCGTAAGCATCGCCATCTTCTTGAGACCACTCGTGCCATGATGATTGCTTCTTCTCTTCCGCCGCATTTCTGGGCTGAGGCTGTCGCTATGTCGGCTTACCTCATCAATATTCAGCCTTCTGCCGCTCTGCAGGGTGGTATCCCTCTTGAGCGCCTATCTGGTCATTCTCCCGACTACTCTATGCTTCGCTTGTTTGGTTGTGTTTGCTATGTTCTCCTTTCCCCCCGCGAACACACCAAACTGACCGCTCAGTCTGTTGAGTGTGTCTTCCTTGGATACAGTGATGAGCATAAGGACTATCGCTGTTGGGACCCTATTGGTCGTCAGATGCGTATCTCTCGCGATGTTACTTTTGATGAGACGCGCCCTTTCTATCCTCGTCCCACCGCTGGTACCTACCCGGTGGAAGATATCTCTTTTCTTCTTTTTCCTGACACACCTCCTTCTACTCCTATTGTGTCTTCTTCAGGACCCCCTCCCCCTGATGTATCTTCCTCGACACCATCCTCCTCTGCTCCGTCTAGTTCCCTTAGTTCTCCTCGTTCTCCAGAGCCTTCCTCTGTTATCCCTTCTTCTTCATCGTCCTCTCATGAGTCGTATTCCTCTGATGAGCTTCCCTCTACTCGTCCTGTTCGTCAGCATCGTGCCCCCAATCGTTACTCTCCTAGTCAGTATGGTCTTTCTATTGTCTCTGAGCCGACTTCTTATCGGGATGCTGAGCATCATCCTGAATGGCAGCTAGCCATGGCTGAGGAGCTTGCTCCGCTTGAGCGCACTGGCACTTGGCATCTTGTTTCTCCCCCTCCCGGTGTTCGTCCTATCACGTGTAAGTGGGTCTATAAAATTAAGACCCGCTCTGATGGATCTCTTGAGCGCTATAAAGCGCGTTGAAAGGATATGGATGTCGCCTAGAGGGGGGGGGTGAATAGGCGATTAAAACTTTTCCTAGAGTGGCTCAACAAAGGCAGAATAAAACTAGTGTTTACTTTGTTAAGCACAACCTAGAACAACTAAGGTTCACCTATGTGCACCAACAACTTATGCTAAGCAATACAAGCAACAAAGTGATAGCAAGATGTATATTACTTCAAGCACGAAGGCTATCACAATGTAAAGTGCATAAGTAAAGAGCTTGGGTATAGAGATAACCGAGGCACGCGGGGATAACGATATTTTACCGAGTTCCTCCCAACATGGAGTACGTATCGTTTGTAGAGGGGGTGATATCAAACCACCAACGCCATAAAAGGCCTCCCTTATTCTCCGGTGAATCTCACCCCAATGGGATCGATCTACACTTCCACTATCGGTGCACTTGTCGGTGGCAACCGGAACCTCTCACAAGGTTGGAGCACTTCTCCACAACTTAATTGGAGGCTCCCAACAAACGCCACCAAGGCCACAAAACCGTCTAGGGTTCCAAGAACCCAAAAGGGACAAGCTCTAGTGAGTAACTCAAACCAAATCCTCCGAGGAGAACACAAACCGATGCACCAAATGCAAATGGCAAGACCACCACAAAGGTGTTCAAATCCTTCTCTCCCAAATTCCACCAAAGCTACAAAAGCTTATGGGGGAATAAGAGAGGAAGAACAATGGAGGAAATCCACAAAAGACTCCAAGATCTAGATCCCAATATGTTCCCCTCACTTAGAGGAGAGATTGATTGGTGGGATTGTAGATCTAGATCTCCTCTTTCAAATCCCTCAAGAATATGTAAGAATCATCGGAGGGATTGAGAGAAAGAAAGCTCAAGAAGGTCAACAATGAAGGGGAAAAATTGCAAGAATGGTTAAGGAACCATTGGGGAAGAAGGCCCCTTATATAGGTCCCTCCAAAATCCAACTGTTGCAGCCCAAAAACGCGATTCCCGGTACCACCGGACTTTTTCCCGGTACTACCGGACTTTCCCGGCACTACCGGACATTCCCTGGGATTCCTGGGGCGTCAGACACATTTTTCTCTGTGCTCCCCCGGTACCAAAATGCGGTACTACCGGTCATCACAGAACGAAAACAGCCATAACTTTTGCATCCGGACTCCGATTTCGATGATCTTGGGCTCGTTTCGAAGAGGACAACAACCTCTACAATATCTTGCAAAGAAACATCATAGTCCAGCAAGGGAGGATAGATCCAAATGACGAAGTAAAAAACCTTCTGCCGTGCTAGGTACTAAAATGCGGTACTACCGCTTTTTGGTACCTAGCCCGGCAGTGGCTTTTGGCAACTTGTCAAAACCTACTGCCGCGCTAGGTACTAAAATGCGGCACTACCGCATTTTGGTACCAAGGAAAATTCAAACCGCTATAACTTTTGATTGGTAACTCCGATCGACCCGATTCCAATTGCGTTGGAAAGAGGACGACATGAGCTACCCTATAAGAGGTGAAAATATTGGTTATCACCAAGTGAGAATGTATCATGTATAATAATGTGAGATACCTCACTTTGTGAGAAACCGAAAAGCCACCAAAATCAAAATCGCAACAAGATACAAACAGAAGATCTGATTTTGATGAACAAGAGCTTGTTATGGAGATTACCACAAGCTCTATATACTCACATGGATAATACCAAATAACAACCAAATATGATGATGCGAATATGCAAAGGATTGAGCTCTCTCCGAACGATGTGACTGAGTTACTCATTCGAGAGCCCCTCTTGATAGTACGGTTCTCTATCCTAAATCCGGTCTCCCACACACAACATGAGACCGACAGAAGGGAAAACCTATCAAGACTATACCTTTGCCTTGAGCGTTCCACTTGAGCTCGATGTAGACGAACTTGACCTTCTCAAGATGGAACGCCTTTCTTGATTTCTCATCATCAATCCATGATCACCGGGGATGGCAAGCATCAAACATGAGATCTTCTATAGATGGCGCATTTTGAGCTTGCACATCACATCTTCTTCTCATTTCATCGACCTTGAAGCCAGCACATGCTCCAAGCGATGTCAATGGACAAATCCTACAAGTATAACTTAATACACACATTAGCCCACAAAGATTGTCATTAATTACCAAAACCACACATGGGGGCCCACATGTTCTTTCAGTCTCCCCCATTTTGGTAATTGATGACAATCCCTTTAAGAGGGTTTATATAAGGAATTTTAATGAACAAACTGGTAACACCAATATCAAATACTACATAAGTATGTGATATTAGTACCACCATATATAGAGCAAACTCCCCCACAATCTATGCATGTGTGATGAACTTGAATTTCATTGCATATATTGCCAATCATTATCATTGGTGGAGTTTCCACTATATATACCACATGCTAAGCAATGACAAAGATGCAAGAGAATGAGAGGCAAATGCACAAGAACAAACTCAATGCATAAACCAACTTCCCTTAAACCCTCTAAAACTTCTCCCCCATTAGCATCGATTGCCAAAATGGGTGACAAGTTCTAGAAGGCAAATATAATAATAATTCCTCCAAAGGTGTGCCTTCGCACATATCCAATGATGAATACTTGGGAGGGAGTAGAACTATATCGAGGACCCGAAGATTGCCAAAATAAATAAAGTCAAATGATGCAAGCAATTACAAGGTCCCACAAACCAATTGAAAACAACAAATGAGTTCAAATGGAACCTACAAGATATTATGATATGAGCAAGAGAGTGCTTTAAATAAAAAATAGAGAAGCTCCCCAAGATTTGTGCACTATTCAACATAAATGCATTAGAATACATATTGCACAAATATGGAATCCTTGCTCCCCCATAAGCATTTCAAGCACAACAAATAAGAGATCAAATAAATGCTTAAATAAAATAGAGAAGCTCCCAAAGATTTGTGTGCACTTTAGAATCGTTGTATTTCAATACAAAAATGCACAAATATGGAATCCTCACTTTCCCATAAACATTTAAGACACAATAAATGATAAAAAAGATAAATGAGCATTATTAAATGAATTAGATGAGCTCCCCAAAGATAATGCACTAATTATGATAATTGCATTTGGGAACAAGGTGCATAATCATGGAATCCTCACTCATCCAAGTTCATTTAACAATACAAGGCATGAGAGAACAAATATGAGTGTCCAAAGATGCAAACAAGAGGAACAAGCACTCATAGGCAATTAAATTTGGAAGCCACCGAAGAATCAAAAGAAATAGAAAGGTGGTCTCCAAGGATTAAAAATCAACTAAAATTATCTCCTCATATGTGTATATGTCTCTAAATGGAAAACATCACAAAGACATATGCCAAAAAAGAAATATGCACACATAAAGAAGATTATACAAGAAAGCACATGAAAGGCAAAAATGAAGTCATAACATATATCAACAATATTTTTGCTTCAAAGCATGGCCAAAGGCTCACATATGTCTTATTGTACATTAATGGACTTCAAACACCAACATACTACATATATTACAACTTTCACCAAGGGAAGAGGAGAAAGTTGGAATATATGGAGAAAGGCAACAAGTATCACAAGAAAATTTTAACTAGCAAAATCTCACTATTGCACATGAGAGAAGTTGAGGAAAAGATAGGCAATAAAATTGCTAGATTGACATATTTGTGATTGGAGGATCATATGCATGATTTTGTATAGTCCCAATTATATAGACTCATCTCAACTTATACACATATATAATAGAGAGTTCTCTTAATACCATGTCTAGAGATACAACAATTACAAATACATGAATTCATGCCAGAAGGCAACCGACAAACGGTTGGAATCAAGATATATGAGCATGAGAAGAGATACTTGTTACCGAGATATAATTGGTAGGATGTAGAGGATATGAATTCATTGATCATCCTATAGCTTGCCTCCAATTTTCATTAACGCACCACTTCTTCAATATTGAGAGACAAGCATCCAATATATCTCCAATGTACCTAAAACATATTTAAGTACAAAATGGTCCCCAAACATATTGGGTCCAATGTAGTTAGTGCAACTACAATACATAGGAGAGACTCCACATAAATATGTGCATATTTATATGAAATTTAATTTCATGCACAACTTAGCCGATGGGATTTGGTGGAGTTTCCCCTATATATTGGATCAAAGAAAGCAAGCATTCCATAATATAAACATATAGTAAATATGCATGCATAAATCTTTCAAGAACCAAAAAGAGATACAATTTGAACAAAAGCACCAAGTAAATCGAGATTGCACACACAAGAGTGTGACATGACAAACAATGTCCAAATTGTATCAAAGAATCAATTCAACAAATGAACTAGGCAAAAGCCAAAAGAGCAAAATATAGATAAAAATAAAAATGCTCAAGGATTTATCTCATTCTAAAATTGGACAAAACATGAAACAAGGAATGAGACAAAACCAGCTCCAAAAAGATCAAGGTTCCAATAAGAAACCAAACTACCCAAACTTCTCATGATGGCACAAAATACCAAAACGAAAAGATTGAGGTTCCAAGCACATAAAACCTGATATGGATCAAACAAAGAAACATAAATACGAGTGTTCTAAATAATATAGGAGAGCTCACCCATAAGTAGTACATTATATAGAATTTTGCTTTTAAATGCAAAATGCACACAAATGAGTTCATCACTACTACCTACATTGAATAAAACATAAGAGGATACCAATAAAATAATAAGATCCAAAAGTAGCAAGGAATACATGGGAGCACACAAACATTTACTTGGCCAAGGATAGGACAAGATTAAGTAAAGGCCAAAGTGAATATGATCAATAAATTCTACCATAACTTGAGTACTCATTGTCCAAGGACAAGAAATATTGGAAATAATTTTCCCAAGGTAGCTTGCATGGATATCCAAGATCATAGTCACAACAAGAAGCATATAACAAAATATAAGAATTAAGAATGATACTTCGAACAAGATTTTTGGTAGCTTCCAATAGTCACACAATCACTAGTGATTAGAGTAACTTGAAGCAAATGGTTTCCATGATGATATATAGATCTAAATATGAGGAAACACATACCAATAAACACTCTCATATACAAGATCCAAAATATTATCAATAAAGGCATTCAAGCAAATTGGAACTTGTATGAGAAAAGGTGTCACATTGGCGCTAGATAATTATCAGTATCAATTCTAAGTGACACAACCTCGAATATTCACATTTTCTAGGATTGTAATATGCACTAAGCATATGACTCCCCCATAATGTGATACTACCATAAAAACAACACGAGGCAAAATGATACAAATAGAGATAATTAATGGACATTATAAAACTTAAATTTCTCATGAGAATTATACCACATAGAGACTAGACAATAGTCCAATATAAATACTAGGTGGTATTCCTCATGTACACACAATTTTAGGATTGTGGAATGCCCAAGCATAACACTCCCCCAAAATGGGATAATCCATTAATTTCTCACAAGAGCCAAATAAGATATCAAATATAATCAAGAAAGGCTCAACCAAAAGAAACACACATACATGGAGTGTTCACATCCCAAGATTTTCCAAATCTTGTAATGTGAAAAATAAATAAACAAAATAAAATTTTTGTTGAAAATCAGGGTGAAAAGAAACTTTTGTTTCTAAATGGAAACTTAAAATCCCATCTTGAACAAACTTTGATTAAAGTTCGAATCCAACAAAATCCAAATAAAGAGAAATGCATTCCTCAGTGAATGTATCTGGAAATTTGAACACTTGGAAAATAAATCCAAAACCCTAAACCCTAATGGAACAAAAATCATTTCCAAGTTAACTCCAAGCCTATGGATCTGATCCATATAAAAATTGGTCAAACAAACATTTCAAAATGATCAAGAATGACAAATGAAAATATTACAAGACCATATGAAATTGGTTTCACTTAAATTGGAACCATAAATAAAATCTTATGAATTTAAATAAAATAAGGAAATTAAATTTCCAAAGCTAATAAAGAACCTATCTATAAATCCATACCAAATGGTGAGCAAATAATCTTAAAGGGATTTAAAAGGATAAACAAATATTAAACAGGATTTTACAAATTGGAATCACCAAGTTTGGATCTCTAAATAAAAAGATATGGATTTTATAAGATGAAGAAAGAAATATTAAATAAAGAATATTTAAAGACCAAATCAAATCTTGGCCAAATCTATTAATCAAATGGAATGAATATAATTCAAATCCAAATAAAATAAATGGATAAAGAATTTTCCAAAATATAATAAATGACATTAACCATTCTATCCTTATTTTGATAAAGACAAATCTCTAATAAGAATTATTATAAAACTCATGAGAAAATAGTATTTTGGAATTTACCCAAGTGGAATAAAAGTTGTTTAATCAACTTAAATAAAATAAATCTTCCAAATAAAATTTAGGGAATTAAAACCATATTAAATTCCATTGGAATTAAAACAGATACCCAATCCAAATGATTTATGAATCATATTAAATACTTTCCAAATAATCCAAGATGAATATTTTGACACCCTATTAATCAAATAAAAACCTTCTGAAAAGATTTGGAAGGTTTTGGAAAATCAAATGGTGTTTAGAAATATTATTAAATCTTATATGATTTAAAACTAGAGCCTATTTTGAATAATTAAAAGACCCCAAAAAGAATAATATTTTATTCCAAAATTGACTTCAGATTATATTACTAATAAATATTTAAATCTACACAAATTTTGACAAAGGTTTGAATTCAAATAAGTGTTTGAATGGTTTAATCAAAATCAAAACAGAATAATAAGAAATGAAAAAGGAAAAAAGATTCAGAACAGAAAAAAAATAGAGCAAGGTCGACCCAGGCCAACTAGCCCAACAAGGCCCAGCAAGCCCATTCCCCACCCCACCCGCAGCGAATCGTTTTCACTCGCGAATGAACCCACCGAGTCAATGATTGATGGACCCCGCTCTCCCTCTCCTTTTCTCACGGCCTGGACCCACCACCACTCTCTTCTTCCTCACCAGCATAAACCTACGGCGGTTTTCTGCCGTTAAACGCCCGCGTGAATACGCGTTATTGCCTGTGTTATTCCACCCCGCGACCACGCTATCTTAGACGCCCTCGCCTCCTCTCTGTTTTCCCTTAGTCCCCGTTTCCTCGGAGCCACCAGGCTGCGTCAATTTTTCCTTGCTTTGCCGCTGCTCCGACGAGCTACACGAGCGAATTCCGGCAGCCCCGCGTCACCCCTCGCCCCCTCGACCACACACGCGTGCTCCACATACCCTGGCGCTTCTCTCTGCAGCATCAGCTTGCCCGAGCTTGCCCGCGCTTGACCCAGAACATGGGCAACCACCTCAACTGAACGTCGTCGGCGTCTGCCTCCGCTCTGTCAACCTTTCCTGATGAGTGCTAACCGCCCTTCTTCCTCTCGATGATGCACGCATGATCGCCAACCTCGTGCGCAGATAATGCCGTTCTTACTTTGCCTTTTTGTGCACCGTAGCGTCGCCCTCGACGACGACTGACCGAACCCGAGGCGTAGCTCAACTCCGGCGAGCGATTAAGGGCATCCTCGTGCGCCCAAGCCCGATGCTTGAGCTTCCCCACGCCACGGCGATCACGGTGAGCCACTTCCTTTCCTTCCTTCCTTCCTGAAACCGCCGTGACGCCGTAGCCAGACACGCCGCCGCCACTACGCGCCGCCAGCCGTCTCGCAGCAGCGTGTTGTGCGCGTCGATTAAGATCCAGACTAGGATAAAAACTAGACGAAGGGTAAGAAGCGGTCTGTGCCACGATCGTCATTAGATCCAACGCCTCCGTGGCGCGATCTGGCGAAGCGTGCCGGCGAATAGAAAGCGTTGGCGTGTCACAGAATCTGGTTTAAAATCAGAATTTGATCTATTAGTTGCTCAATTTTGTAAAATCCATAACTTTTAATCTACACGTCCAAATTTTGCAAATTTTATATCAATGGATTTAGCAAGACAAGCCCTAGCCAACCATGCACTTTTTTTAGTAAAAAGCTTCTGTTAAATTGTTTGTTTTTACCTAAACTTGTGTATGCATGTTTAGGATATAAAATTTATTCCAAAATGATTTTGAGGATAAAATCTTTGGAAAATGGTGTGTTTTGAACCTACTGACCATAGGAAACAAATTGTGGTTTCAAAAATGTATTTGGTGAAGCAAAAGAATAAATCTTTGATTTAAACCATTTCTAGTCAAATAAAAATATGGTTTAATTAATAAAAATGGTTTTGGAAGAAAACCTTTGAGAAATGTTTTGGAAATAAACTTTCTAACCCTAAACACAAGGTTATATGGTTTGAAAACATATTTTGTGAAACCTATAGAATTTTTCCTTATTAAAAGCATTTCTTCACCACATAAAGTAATGACTTGATCTAAAAATGGTTTATGAAGTAAAATCTTATACAAATGATTTTGTCACTTTATAAAATGACCATTAGGTGTTTTCAAATGTTTATGAATCATTAGAAACCACTTTTACAAATAAAACAATCTTTAGCATGCTTGCATGCATTATTTTGTTTCTATTATTTTATGTGATGAATTGCTTGAATGGTAGATTGAAATTTTGTTTGCTTGATTGAATTGTAGTGAATTGAAGTGTGTGAACATTGCAAAGATCAAGGAGTGAACCTATACTCTCTACCAAAAAGGCAAGTGATTATTCATACTTTGTCCCATTATTTTCACTATGCACTAGTGATATTTCTAAAGTAGGACTTGCATGGAATTTTGCTAAGTGTAAACTATGCCATGGGAAATCCTAGTAGATGAACCCTTAGTAGAATTTCCTAAGTTAAGATTCCTACTACTATCATGCTTAGCTTAGCTAATAGAAAACAAGGGAGGAATATATATTCATGCTATGGAAAATTTCTAAGTCTGAGGACTTGTGTTTTGTTTAATAAAACAACTAAGTGAATGAATCACCTGGGTGGAATGGAAGGAATGGTTTGTGTTGAGTGGTTACACAAGGCCAGGGGACTGGTGAACCTTGTGTATCTCACTTGTGGATGGCCACCCAGGAATAAAGAGATTTGAGATGTCAAATGTTGAGAAGCTTCAAGTGCAGCCACTTGGCATTATGGGCTCTGCCTGGATCATATAGGTTGCAATAACTTAGCCAAATGGACAGTTGGTGGTAGGGGAATGATAGGTTGGAACGCGTCCATTCTGGTCTAAGGGAAGGCTTCTGAAAGATCTTGTCTTGGTGAAACCAAGTCTTGTGGGGAAAGTGCACCACCTCTGTAGAGTGTAAAATCTAAGTACTTAGCCATGTCCCTCGCAAAGGACAATTTGAGCATCAAGACATGGAAGTTATCAATAATCTCATCATCCAAATTTCTAAGTTCAAAATCTTGTGGGTGAACAAGGTATTGAAAGGATCACCAATTTCTATTGGGGGATGCCTTGGGAAAGATTTTGTCAAGCAAAAACTTAGTGTTTTCAAATGATAAGGAAAATCTATTTTGAGCAAAGCAAGCCTAAGCTCCACTTAGCCAAATGCATATAGATGATAGACTCTACTATACTACCATAGTATCACTTGCCAATACAATTCAAATGTATTGACCCTTGTGGCTGTAACTTGTTATGTTGCAGGTTTGTTTGATATTAGTGAAGTTTAATGATTAGGATTACAAGTCTACAACCAACATGTCTGCCTGTGGCACTATGAAGATGAAGGACCCCATGTTATTGTTATATTCTGCTGCATTGTAATGAGATAGCCAAATGAGCTATGTAAGATGTAATAAATTATTTTATTCCTGGTTATAAAGTTGTATTATGACCTTTGTTTCTTGATATTACATCTTAACTGTGGATGCTAGCTATTGATCCAGGGACTAGCATTGTAAACACAGGGATCTCTACCTTATTAAAGGTTGGGAACCTTACAGATGGTATCAGAGCATTGTGTTGCCTGTAGAATTGTAACCCTAGGATTGGACAAAACCCCTTAGAAAAATAGGAGTTGTATTTGTTCCAAAAATTATTTACAAACAATCTTGTAAACTCTTTCCTCAACCATTTTTGGTTTTGATTCTACATCTCTTCTATCTCAAACTTGATGGATAAAGCCTACCCCATGGCCAAAGACTTCACCATGTGCAAAGGACTTTATCAACTCTAATGACTTCAACATCTTCAACTCTAATGACTTCAACATTTTCACCAAGGACTTCAACCTTAGATATTACTAAGGACTACAAGTGAGACAAGAAATGCTACTCAAGACTTGAGGACTAAGGAAACACAACTTAGAAGGAACCATCATCACCTTGAAGTTTTGAGACCAAGATGCAAAAAATTCTTTAAGGATACAAAGATCTTGTTCATGAAGAATCAACTAAGAAGGATGGAAAGATCTCAAGTGAACCATATAGATGGACCACCATATTTAGTTTAAGTCAAACCCACCAACTTATGTGGTGTAACAAAATATTTTTGGTTGCCTAAAAATATGCTTGAAAACTTGTTGCTTGAGTAGAATGATTGTTTGTGATTGCTTGCACATTGTTTGTGTGAATTGTGTTGTGTGTGATTAGAATTATTCCCTTAGAAATATTTTGCCTATTCTAATCCCAATCCAACCCAAACAGATGACTTCTCCAAGAAACTCCAACATCAAGGATGGTGACAACAACAACCAAGAGGTCAACATGAGAGATCAACTGCTAGCAAGACAAACCCAGTTGAACCAAGTGACAACTCAGTTTTTAGCCAACAACAATGAGTTAGACCCAACCATGCAAGAAGTTTTGAAAACTCAATCCCAATTGTTGCAAGGGATGGCTACTCAAATGATCAACATGGGAGACAACTCTTCCCAAGGAGTTTATGACAACAAGGATGACAAAGATGTTATTCTAGAAGGAGCCCAAGCTTGCAATATTTGTGGAGACAAGGATCACACTTCCAAGGAGCATGAAGATCAATGCCCCAATTGTGAAGAGAAACATCCAATTGACCAATGCCCCATAACTCAAGCTACTTGTTACTTATGTGAAGGAAATAATCATGTCCCTATCCAATGCCCCATCTATTCCATAGTTGAACAAAGGAAACAAGGTGGAGTGCAACAACTGATTGCAGACTACCATGAAAGAGCCAAGTCTACCAAGAAGGATGAAGACAAAGGAAAATCTCAGCTTGTACCTCCCAGCAACATGAATCAATTTAAAGGACCAAAGAGGAGACATATGTATTATCCAAGGAATAATAGAAGGTCAAGGAGACCAGGAACTGTTCCTACCTTTGAGATAACATATGAAGAACATGAATTAGAAGCACTCCTAGCTTTGGAGAAACCCAAGAAAAAGAAGGACAAAAGCCATGTGCAATGTGGTCATTGCAAAGAAATGGGACACTATGCCAGTGAATGTCCAGAGAAGAAGAAGTATAAGGAAATTAGCCAAGTGTGGTGCAACAACTGCAAAGAGCTAGGCCATTATGTAGCAACTTGTCCACAGAAGATACGTGATGAACTCAATCTTATCACATGTTACAATTGTGGTAATCAAGGACATTATGCAAGCAACTGCCCAGAAAAGATGAAGCACAAGATAAACATGCCTATGAAGGATCTCAGCCTTGTCACATGTTTCAAGTGTGGAAACAAAGGACACTATGCAGATGTTTGCCCAGAGAGATTTCAACAGGATCCCAAGAAGGCCAATATGTAATCTAGTTGGAAATTTTTTAAGGGTGGTAGTACCCTAGATGCTTTGAGCCAACTTGTAACCCTAGCCTCCCCAAATCTCGGGACGAGATTTATTTTAAGGGTGGTAGCCTGTCACATCCCAAGATTTTCCAAATCTTGTAATGTGAAAAATAAATAAACAAAATAAATTTTTTGTTGAAAATCAGGGTGAAAAGAAACTTTTGTTTCTAAATGGAAACTTAAAATCCCATCTTGAACAAACTTTAATTAAAGTTTGAATCCAACAAAATCCAAATCAAGAGAAATGCATTCCTCAATGAATGTATCTGGAAATTTGAACACTTGGAAAATAAATCCAAAACCCTAAACCCTAATGGAACAAAAATCATTTCCAAGTTAACTCCAAGCCTATGGATCTGATCCATATAAAAATTGGTCAAACAAACATTTCAAAATGATCAAGAATGACAAATGGAAATATTACAAGACCATATGAAATTGGTTTCACTTAAATTGGAACCATAAATAAAATCTTATGAATTTAAATAAAATAAAGAAATTAAATTTCCAAAGCTAATAAAGAACCTATCTATAAATCCATACCAAATAGTGAACAAATAATCTTAAACGGATTTAAAAGGATAAACAAATATTAAACATGATTTTACAAATTGGAATCACCAAGTTTAGATCTCTAAATAAAAAGATATGGATTTTATAAGATGAAGAAAGAAATATTAAATAAAGAATATTTAAAGACCAAATCAAATCTTGGAAAATGGAATGAATATAATCCAAATCCAAATAAAATAAATGGATAAAGAATTTTCCAAAATAAAATAAATGACATTAACCATTATATCCTTATTTTGATAAAGACAAATCTCTAATAAGAATTATTATAAAACTCATGAGAAAATAGTATTTTGGAATTTACCCAAGTGGAATAAAAGTTGTTTAATCAACTTAAATAAAATAAATCTTCCAAATAAAATTTAGGGAATTAAAACCATATTAAATTCCATTGGAATTAAAACAAATACCCAATCCAAATGATTTATGAATCATATTAAATACTTTCCAAATAATCCAAGATGAATATTTTAACACCCTATTAATCTAATAAAAACCTACTGAAAAGATTTGGAAGGTTTTGAAAAATCAAATGGTGTTTAGAAATATTATTAAATCTTATATAATTTAAAACTAGAGCCTATTTTGAATAATTAAAAGACCCCAAAAAGAATAATATTTTATTCCAAAATTGACTTCAGATTATATTACTAATAAATATTTAAATCTACACAAATTTTGACAAAGGTTTGAATTCAAATAAGTGTTTGAATGGTTTAATCAAAATCAAAACAGAATAATAAGAAATGAAAAAGGAAAAAGATTCAGAACAGAAAAAAAATAGAGCAAGGTCGACCCAGGCCAACTAGCCCAACAAGGCCCAGCAAGCCCATTCCCCACCCCACCCGCAGCGAACCGTTTTCACTCGCGAATGAACCCACTAAGTCAATGACAGATGGACCCCGCTCTCCCTCTCCTTTTCTCACTGACGCTAGACCCCACCACCAGCTCTCTTCTTCCTCACCCGCGCGCAAACCTCGCCGGAGGTTTTCTGCCGTTAAACGCTCGCGTGAATACGCGTTATTGCCTGCGTTATTCCACCCCACGACAACTCTATCTTAGACGCCCTCGCCTCCTCTCTGTTTTCCCTCAGTCCCCGTTTCCCCGGAGCCACCAGGCTGCGTCAATTTTGCCTTGCTTTGCCGCTGCTCCGACGAGCTACACGAGCGAATTCCGGCAGCCCCGCGTCACCCCTCGGCCCCTTGACCACACACGCGTGCTCCACATACCCTGGCGCTTCTCTCTGCAGCATCAGCTTGCCCGCGCTTGACCCAGAATGTGGGTAACCACCTCAACTGAACGTCGCCGGCGTCTGCCTCCGCTCCGTCAACCTTTCCCGATGAGTGCTGACCGCCCTTCTTCCTCTCGATGATGCACGCATGATTGCCAACCTCGTGCGCAGCTAATGCCGTTCTTACTTTGCCTTTTTGTGCATTGTAGCGTCGCCCTTGACGACGACTGACCGAACCCGAGGCGTAGCTCAACTCCGGCGAGCGATTAAGGGCATCCTCGTGCGCCCCTTGCCAGCCAGTACCGCCTTGAGCTTCCCCACGCCACGACGATCACGGTGAGCCACTTCCTTTCCTCCATTCCTTCCTGAAACCGCCGCGACACCGTAGCCAGACACGCCGCTGCCACCTACCGCCGCCAGCGTCGCCCGTCTCTGGCAAGCGTGTTGTGCGCCGTGCGATTAAGATCCAGCGGTTAGGATAGAAACTAGACGAAGGGGTAAGAAGCAGTCTGTGCCGCACGATTGTCATTAGATCCAACGCCTCCCGTAGCGCGATCCGGCGGTAAGCGAATAAAGCGTCGCGTGTCACAGAATCTGGTTTAAAATCAGAATTTGATCTATTAGTTGCTCAATTTTGTAAAATCCATAACTTTTAATCTACATGTCCAAATTTTGCAAATTTTATATCAATGGATTCAGCAAGACAGGCCCTATCCAACCATGCACTTTGTTTAGTAAAAATATTCTGTTAAATTGTTTGTTTTTACAGAAACTTGTGTATGCATGTTTAGGATATAAAATTTATTTCAAAATGATTTTGAGGATAAAATCTTTGGAAAATGGTGTGTTTTGAACCTACTGACCATAGGAAACAAATTTTGGTTTCAAAAATGTATTTGGTGAAGCAAAAGAATAAATATTTGATTTAAACCATTTCTAGTCAAATAAAAATATGGTTTAATTAATAAAAATGGTTTTGGAAGAAAACCTTTGAGAAATGTTTTGGAATAAACTCTCTGACCCTAAACACAAGGTTATATGGTTTGAAAACATATTTTGTGAAACCTATAGAATTTTGCCTTATTAAAAGCATTTCTTCACCACATAAAGTAATGACTTGATCTAAAAATGGTTTATGAAGTAAAATCTTATACAAATGATTTTGTCACTTTATAAAATGACCATTAGGTGTTTTCAAATGTTTATGAATCATTAGAAACCACTTTTACAAATAAAACAATCTTTAGCATGCTTGCATGCATTATTTTGTTTCTATTATTTTATGTGATGAATTGCTTGAATGGTAGATTGAAATATTGTTTGCTCGATTGAATTGTAGTGAATTGAAGTGTGTGAACATTGCAAAGATAAAGGAGTGAACCTATACTCTCTACCAAAAAGGCAAGTGATGCTTCATACTTTGTCCCATTATTTTCACTATGCACTAGTGATATTTCTAAAGTAGGACTTGCATGGAATTTTGCTAAGTGTAAACTATGCCATGGGAAATCCTAGTAGATGAACCCTTAGTAGAATTTCCTAAGTTAAGATTCCTACTACTATCATGCTTAGCTTAGCTAATAGAAAACAAGGGAGGAATATATATTCATGCTATGGAAAATTTCTAAGTCTAAGGACTTGTGTTTTGTTTAATAAAACAACTAAGTGAATGAATCACCTGGGTGGAATGGAAGGAATGGTTTGTGTTGAGTGGTTACACAAGGCCAGGGGACTGGTGAACCTTGTGTATCTCACTTGTGGATGGCCACCCAGGAACAAAGAGATTTGAGATGTCAAATGTTGAGAAGCTTCAAGTGCAGCCACTTGGCATTATGGGCTCTGCCTGGATCATATAGGTTGCAATAACTTAGCCAAATGGACAGTTGGTGGTAGGGGAATGATAGGTTGGAACGCGTCCATTCTAGTCTAAGGGAAGGCTTCTGAAAGATCTTGTCTTGGTGAAACCAAGTCTTGTGGGGAAAGTGCACCACCTCTGTAGAGTGTAAAATCTAAGTACTTAGCCATGTCCCTCGCAAAGGACAATTTGAGCATCAAGACATGGAAGTTATCAATAATCTCATCATCCAAATTTCTAAGTTAAAAATCTTGTGGGTGAACAAGGTATTGAAAGGATCACCAATTTCTATTGGGGAATGCCTTGGGAAAGATTTTGTCAAGCAAAAACTTAGTGTTTTCAAATGATAAGGAAAATCTATTTTGAGCAAAGCAAGCCTAAGCTCCACTTAGCCAAATGCATATAGATGATAGACTCTACTATACTACCATAGTATCACTTGCCAATACAATTCAAATGTATTGACCCTTGTGGCTGTAACTTGTTATGTTGCAGGTTTGTTTGATATTAGTGAAGTTTAATGATTAGGATTACAAGTCTACAACCAACATGTCTGCCTGTGGCACTATGAAGATGAAGGACCCCATGCTATTGTTATATTCTACTGCATTGTAATGAGATAGCCAAATGAGCTATGTAAGATGTAATAAATTATTTTATTCCTGGTTATAAAGTTGTATTATGACCTTTGTTTCTTGATATTACATCTTAACTGTGGATGCTAGCTATTGATCCAGGGACTAGCATTGTAAACACATGGATCTCTACCTTATTAAAGGTTGGGAACCTTACAGAGTGCCACCTAATCATACACAAATATGCTTGATACCTCAAGATAATTAAGTGGAAAGCACAACATGTACAAAAGCACGGAAGATACAAAACCAACACATGCACAAAGGGGCGAGTAACTTTCAATGTAAAGAGTTTAACATATGTTACCGCAAGGAGGAACATTGGGAATATAATATAATCATGATAATCCAAATGGTTTGGCTTGACAACAATAATAATTGATGAAGATTCGTCAATTCCTCATAATGTATCCAAGACTCCAATGCCCTCCAACAAACACACCTATTGATCAAGTTTTGGCTTGTTGGTCCCCAACCAAGTTGGGTCCTAAGAGGTTAGTCACAATAGGCTTGGCAACCCAAATGGTTCTTTTCTTGACACCACATTGAGCACCAAAAAATTTGGCAAACACATTGCCAACCTCATCTTTACAAAGAGAATAAGAATCATCAATCAAGATAGGATGGGATGAGGAGTTACCAATAGTGCATGCGGAAGAAATGTGCCCCTTCTCACGGCATATGTAGCAAGTTCTACTCTTGCCATCTTTCTTCTTAGGTGAAGCCACAACTCGAGGAAGAGATCGAGTAGTCCTCTTAGGAAGAGGCCCATTAATGACTTGAGGTGGAGCTTGAGGCCGCTTCCCTTGTTGCTTCACACTTTTCTTCAATGGGAAATATCTAACATGGTGCCCTTCTTCCTTGCACTTGAAGCACACAATGTTGGCCGGATTCTTGACTTGATCTTAGCCATTCTTCTTGTTGTCCTTGTGCTTCAACTTGATAGTGGGCTTGTTCTTGACATTGGAGTTGAATCCAAGCCCACTCTTGTCATTGGGGGATTTTTGCACACTCAAGATTTTGTTGAGTGCGACCTTCCCTTGATGACCCTTTTTCAAGTCATTCTTCAAAGAAGTGACTTGAGCCTTGAGCTCTTTGATTTCCTCTACATGGTTAGTTTCAACAAAAGTACTAGAGGAAGTAGATGCTACATTGTTAGAGCAACAAGGCAAGGAATGTAATTCATCACGAGATATAGCATGGTTATGAGGGGATGAATTACAAGGACTAGCACATGGCAATATAACATTTGGAGTAGATATAGTGCTAATGTCCACATGAGGTCCACTAGATGTTACCTTTGACACGATGGACTCATGATCTAACTTTAGCCTACCATGGGAGACTAGAAGATCCTCATGCGAGCTTGAGAGCTTAACATGACTTTCTTCTAATTTCCCATAGTTGCTAGTTAGCAAAGCAAGTTGAGCCTTTAGCTCAACATTCTCCTTCAAAATAGATGCTTCACAAGAAATAGAGTTAGTAGCACAAGCATCATCATTATTAGCAAGAGGTGAGGGTGTAACTACCTCGGTGAATTACGCTCCTAGTTCAAGCCTGGATGAACAGAAATGGTTGAAATAGTACGGTGGGGCCCAAATGCCACTCACAGGTAGACCTTTCGGCCGTCCCAACCATTTCCAAACATCGGGACAAGAACGGGCGGTGTAATCGGCAGGCGAAGGGATCAACTACATACACAAATGAGTATGTATGCAAGCCACCATACAACAGTACATCAGAGCCATTCCATCTAAAAAGAAAGGAAATATAGCAACGCCATACGGCAAGATCCAAAATCCTAGATAGATATAATAGTTTAGGATATCTCCTCATACATCAAACATCAGAGTATCAGGCGGAAGCGGAATACAAAATCCGAGTACGGATAAGAAGCAAATCGGCATAAGATGCCCCATAAATAAGCGTATCCATACAGATCTCACGGATCCCGTTCCTAATCTCTACACCGAATGATCGTTGCCCACATCGTCTCTTCCACCCAAAGATCCATCTTGCGAGTGTACTGTTCATCGAACCAATAATTTATCGTGTGAGACCCTAGGGTACTCAAAGAAGTCTTTATGCCTCTAAAGGGGACACAACCTGGGGTGACGAATTGCAGCAAAAGATAAACCCTAGCAATTCTATAGATACTAGCTAACCATCCGCCTAACCAGAGATAGACGGATGTCCGTGAATTAATAACAAGTTATAACAGAATAATGGTAATATCCACAGATCCATCCTCCTCCTCGCCATCGAGGAAGCGGACGAACAACCCCCCATCCGCTTGGCAGTTTTATTATCCATTCCGTGAGTATTGCACTATTGACTAGTCAGGTACCTAGTCTAGTCAAATTAAAAGCGGTACTTTAGTTATTCTTGTCTATGATCGAGAAATTGTGCTCCAAGTCGTCCATAACCATGACACGGCTTTGAAAAGTTTTACCTGCAGGGGTGCACAAATATCAACACACACCATATTCCTAGGAAAAAACAAAAAAAAAACCAACGATGCAGTCACCACAAACCAATTACAGGATTAAGAAATATTTCAGGGGGCCACCCATTGAGCTACCCGCAACGGTTAGCTGACTCAGACGGCCCTCAAGGTTTGCGCTGGCTGTGAACGACTGGGAACCCGAAAATGTGACTGGGCTTGTCGACACCGCGAAAACACTCCGCTTTCCTAAACAGTACAGTGTGCTCCTCGCACAATTTTAAATAAAGCAGTAAAGCATGGCATAAGTACAGGATAGTAAATAAAACCTCAAACTAGTTTGTGGCCCCAAGAAATAAGAATGAATCAAGCTCGGCTGGGGGGTTCATAAGCCTCCTGGATGTGGATAGCATAAATATTCAAGGAACAGGAATCAAGTACTGGGTCCCTACGAACACAAGTGAGCCTGAAAAACCAAATAGCGAATATGGCTCACCGATGCCACTTTCATTAGTTATCCCATTACTACTCAGGTTAAGTTGTTTAGGTACCTCGTTATCCATCAGACACTCGCATACCCTACACATGCTGTTCTACGACTCGCATGGCTCAAACAACTCCTGTAGTAATGGCTCATGGGATGGAGGAACAAGCTTCGGTGGGGTTTAGAAGTAAAGGCTATGCAATACTTGGGATTCAGTTTAATGCAATCGCGACTCGATGATGCAAGAATAAGACAGAGGCAATAGGTACTATATGTATGCAAGCATGTGGTAGTGCTTGCCTGGCAGCTCAGTTGAAGCGAGAGAAGGATCTGGGTAGTGCTCCTGGTTCTCTTGATATATCCCCTGCTCAGCGTCTATTCGAAGAAGAACCAAACAAACAAGGGCCAACATAAATAAAGTGCACAAGCATATGAATTAAATGCATCAAGCAAACAATCATGCCATGATGAATGATGCACAATTTGCATGGCAATAAGGTAGCATGGCATGGGTGAGGTGTGGAATACAAGGAATAATCATTTTATTGAGTTTTGGGCCCATTTTATACTCATATTAGTTGCTGTATCCATTATATTTATATGATGCATGCTTCAAATCAAAACATGGAATGCATAAACAGAAAGGTCTCGTCGAGCTAATCATTTTAGACATATTATTTGTTAAATTTGGAGTTGTAAAACAAAAGTTATTAATTAATTAAGTCAAAAGGGCAATTTATTGTAATTTTATTATACTTGGAAAATAAAGTGTTCAAAATATATTTTGGATGGAAGATTTGAATTCCTCACATTTTTCTGATTTGAAAACATATATTATTTGTATTATTTGGAATTATATTTTAAAAGTTATTTAGAAACAGAAAATAATTTGAATTTGAAAATAATTTGAAAAGATTTGAATTTAAAAACAGAAAACAGACAATACTTTTGTTACTCAGCTAGCAGCCACAGCCACCAGAGATGGGTCCGAGTGACTGCGAAACACACTACAGGAAACTTTTAACACCACGAGCTGACCCAGCCCAAGCGAATGACAGGTGGGCCATCGACCACGCGGGTCCACGCAGCAGAGGTGAGCGGGCCAGGCACTGACAGGTGGGACTAGACTAGAGCGCGGGTTGATGGAACCAAAAGGCTGGGGGGTTTTCTGCAAAGGCGCACAGCGGCTGGTAGGTGGGTCCTAAGGAGCGCGGGTTGAGGAAAACAAAACAGGAGGGGTTTTTCGCAAACGTCGCCGCGACATCGCTTTTTCTTCCTCTCTCTCTCGACGAAAAGACGGTGGCAGCGCTGCGGCACGGGCTTCGATCTCGTGACTGGCTTACACGGGCCGGATGGGGTTCTGCGCTTATGGGATTTAGCAGACGACGCTCACGGCCGGTGCACCGAGGGTGCTCGACGGAGCGCACGCCGCGCCAGTGACACGACGGTGCAAACGAGGGTGTCTAGGAGGTGGTGGCTCACCGAGAGGTGGTCGGCGGAGTTGATCGGGCGGCAGCGAAGCGATCAGGGAAAGCGACGCTCCGGCGATCTAGGGTTCCGTCGGGGCGGCGGTGGTTCTGGCGGTTCCGGTTCTTCTCCTCGTTGCCGGCGTGTACAGGACGACGCAGCAGAAGCTGCCCTGAGTCTCGACAACCTCCACGCCACGCCGTTGCTGGATCGAGGGTTCGGTGGTGATGACAGGTGGCAGCGTTGGTGAAGTGGCATGGGGGGAAGGGAGAGAGGGACGGTGCAGGGTAGATCTGGGCGAGGAGGAGCCGTGAGGGTGGAGATAAGCGAGAGGAGGAGGTGCCGTGGGGAGGAGTGGTTGGAGATAAGGTGGCTTGCCACCTTTTTCCTCCTTCCTCACACGTGCTTTCGGCCAAGGGCAGGGCAAGGGGCTGGCAGGTGGGGACGGCCAAGGCCAAGGGAGGCAGGGGCAGGCTCGGGCTAGGGGGCCACAAGGCAGGGAGAGAGCTAGAGGGGAGAGGGGGGTAGCCTCGGGTAGAGTTAGGGTTGGAGGTGGGAGGCTCGGGCTAGGGTTAGAGGGAGCCTCGGGCCAGGGCTTGTGTGGTGGAGGGGGGGTAGCTAGGTGGCATGGTGGGGCCAGCTAGGTGAGAGATAGAGGGAGGCCGAGAGAGGGAAGGTGTGGTAGGGGACTAGGGGGTATGGTTTAGGTTTAGCTTAGGGTTTAGAGAGAGAGGGGAAAGATGAGAGAGAGATGGGGGTGAGGTTTGTTGTTTTGTCAAGCTCAAGCAAGATCAAGCAAAGAGCAAGCAAGAACTAGACAATGAAAAGAGAGGGATGGATGAGGGTTAGGGTTTTAAGCAAGGTCAAGATAGATCAAGCCAAAAGAAAAGATAGAGGTAGAGAGAGAGGGATGATCCACTCAAAGATCAAATAAAATCCAAATGACAAGCTAAAGGGGTACTTGCATGGCCCATGCAAAATATTTATTGCCATGTGGGTTCTTGTGAAAACAATATTATTACATGGCATTAATATTATGCATTCCCAAGATTGGAATAAAAGCCAAGCAAAAGAAATGAAAGGATGCCCCATGTGGAGTAGTTGGAGATGGCCATGTTTGAAATAAAATGGGACATGCTAGTGTGTATGTTCCACTAGATGATTACTAGTCCCAAAAATATTCCCACATGAGCATAAATCCATAATAATCCATATGGAAGCTAGGAAAAAGGGTTCCACTCACAAGGCATGCAAAGGTGGACAAGTGGCTCTCATATATCAATGATGTGAAAACAACATGATGCTAAGATGAGAGCATGTGGACAAGAATTGGATCCATCCCAACCCACATGAGCTAGAGGTAAAACCAATAAGTGCCAAGCTCATATTTAGTTGGATGGTGGAATTATAAGGTGGTGAAAGAAAAGGTGGTGGAGTTAATAAGAGATATGCCCCCAACTCAACTTGGGCATTGGAACAATATATCAAGAACCAAATACAATATCAAGAGGCAAATACAATTAATAATGCATATGAGATAAGAACCAAATGAGAAAGGGTTTTATATGATGCTCAAATGCAAGGTGGCATGATGACATGAGCATGATATAATGATGATGCAACAATTATATATTTGAAGTAGCATTATATAGACTAGGCTAGTAGCATTGCAATTGTTAGACAATTGGGATGCTACAACTCTCCCCCACTAAACAAGAATCTCGCCCCGAGATTCCTAGGAAAAAGAAAACAACACAAGAAGAGCGGGTGTTCGAACGAAGGTGACCCTCACGTTCCCAAGTTGATGAACAACGGAATGGTGCGACCACCACACCTTGCAAAACTTGCTAGACTTGTTGCGAGTCTTATGCTTTTGCTTGAGAAACAACGGTTAGAAGAGTTGAAGGATTGTCGTGAGACAAGAAGGATAGGGTGGACATAGCTCCGGTTCTCTCAAGAAACATGATAAAAGAATAGAACCACTTGTGAAAGAAAGGACAAGATGATGCATCATGGATAAAGAAAGACACACCGTTAAGATTAGAGATTTACCGCTACTAGAGAGGATGGATCTTTATCTCGCCGGAAGAAAAAGAGCTAGATTGGAGAGGTTTTGAACCACTATGACAATAGCATCGTATCTTCTCTCGGATTGAAGAAATGAAGTACGGAAACAATATTGCCTTCAAACAATAGAGTCCCTTGATATCAACAGAAAGATTTAGATAGACATCGTCGGATTAGATTCTTGTTGCGCCAGTAAGAACCAAAGGATCACGCAATTGAGGTGCGCGGATATAACTTCCAGAGATGGACGTGAAACTAGATCATGGTGGAATCCCGAGAAGCAAAGAATATGGAGGATCTGGAGTTTATTGTAGAGATACTTATTGCTTTCTTTAGCCTTGAGGCTAACGCAATAGATTTGCGGGTGATGGCATCAACCATAATTGGCTTTACCACCGAAAAAGAATTGATGAAAACAAAGAGAGAGATAGTTTTCTTTCATCTTGTTTGGGGATGTCAAGCACCGGTAGAAAGACGAGGACCGAAAAGAGTTTGCGTTTGTTTTCACCAGATAATTGAAGATTTAGCTCCGTGTAGAAAGGACGAGATCACCAACAAGAGATTATTGATTACTTTCTTCGAGAGAGCACTCCGGAAAACAGTGCGGAAGTAAAAGTATCAAGGATAAAGGCCACCGACTTAGTGGAATGAGTGAAATCACATTAATTCACCAATTCAATGTACAAGAGCGAATGATAAGAGTAGTGGTATGGTAGCTACTCCATCCCGCACTCAAAGCATTACTCCGCACATGAATAAGAAAATCATGCAACCCAACTACCGAAACAGACTGAAGGTATTGACGATAACTCATGGAACTTCGTTAGAAAACAAGGATAGATGCAAACGATTCGCCGGATTCACAGATAGATAAAGATGATGATGTTGTCGTCATGTCGTAAGTAACCAGCCACCGAAAAGATATGAAGGAAGATTCGGAGACAACTGCAAGATTCCATAGATATAGAAAAAGATAGCACCACTTGAACGGAAGGAATACAAGATCTGTAAGGTCTTCATGGCCTCCGGTGGATTGAGCATAGACGATAGAACAGGAGGGTTTCAAGAGATTACTTAACGAGACTGAGTTGAAAGAACTCCATGTTCTTCTTGAAAAGATTGGGAGAGATTTAGCGGTCTTGAGGAAAACTTCAGTGAAACGATGATGATAACTTGCCAACAAGGAACAACTCCGGATTTGATTGAAGATGGAAGATGGAATTAACAATGAACTTGCTGATTCCAGAATTGAAGTGATATATTTAGCAGAAGGACGTGGCCGAGATAGGTGACTTCAAGAAGCCAGAATTCACGCTTTGTGAACTTTGCACACAGGCAGTGCTCACGAAGCTTGAGAGAAAGAGACACAGATGATCTTCCATGTCCTTCCATTGATATCGAAAAGGCAAGCATATTATCAACATATACCACCAAGGATTAACAAGATATTCCCAGAATACCAAGTTCAAGAGGCGGAAGAAACGAACAAATGCTCGAACACTTCCTGAGCTCAACGCTCTTTGAAAGATCAATATTAAGAGCACGGGTTCGTGTTGAAGAAGATGCACTGGAAGAATAGATTATCTGGTCCTTCGGAAGAAGAAGAGATGCCACCTGGTTCACATTGTCGATCGGATCACCGGTTACCAAGATAAAGAGATCTTGGATAAGAAACGATGATAGATCATACCTTAAGCAAGCTATCAGAGACGAAAAGATGCAATTCCCTCGTCTCAAAGAGAATTTTGCAGATATGGAGTTCCAAGAGAGGTGCAGCATGATGAACAGATGATAGACCGCCGTAGTGCCTTGAGAAACTCCGGATTGCCAAAGATGCTTGAATATGCATAGATATGATCACGGTGTACTCGAAATCACAGGAGATAACCTTATCCTCCAGATGGTGACGGTTGATAGCATTTTCCATATTCCAATCGACACTTATCATGAGTGGAATATAGCTATGCCGAGAGCCAAATTACAATCACCAGCATCGGATCGACACATGTTATGTAATTAGCCCAAGAGGATTGGAGATGAAAAGAAACTCTAGGATCAAGCGCCGGTGACAAAAGAATGAGTTGGCATGGACATGCTGATAAAAGGGAGATAGATAATGTTTCACACACGACTGGAAAAGGAGTGTGGAAACACAGATATAGCAAAGAAAAATTTCCCGCATTTTTCGGCATTAAAATACCAATAGATGCGCAAAATCACTTAGCAGATAGAGATTAGCAACAGATGCTTGCACAGAACGAGGAGTTGCTAGAAGGAAGAACACCCTTAAGAAGATGGCACCGGTCAACAAGGAGTCAGATAGATCGCGCCGGTTTTCAAAAGCCTGTCAATATGGAATGTACCAACAGTTGATAACCAAAGGCAGATTGTGATAACAAAAAGGATGCAACAGATAGACAAGGAATTACACACACACACACACTTTCTATGGTACTACGGAAACCCAGAACACGTGAATCCTAGTTTGAATTTTAAGAAGAGGATTGAAAATGTTACACTTCCTTACCAGAAAAGGGTGGTGGGTGGTAAGAAGAAAAGTGGAAGCAGTCCTACTCTCACGTTTTGTTTTCCCTAGTATACATAACTACCAAAAATATTTGCTAGACAGACAACGACCATTTGGCTGAGACCCTGAAGGTCGGGATGGCTCTGATACCAATTGTAACTACCTCGGTGAATTACGCCCTAGTTCAAGCCTGGATGAATGTAAATGGTTGAAATAGTACGGTGGGGCCCAAATGCCACTCACAGGTAGACCTTTCGCCGTCCCAACCATTTCCAAACATCGGGACAAGAACGGGCGTAATCGGCGAAGGGATCAACTACATACACAAATGAGTATGTATGCAAGCCACCATACAACAGTACATCAGAGCCATTCCATCTAAAAAGAAAGGAAATATAGCAACGCCATACGGCAAGATCCAAAATCCTAGATAGATATAATAGTTTAGGATATCTCCTCATACATCAAACATCAGAGTATCAGGCGGAAGCGGAAGACAAAATCCGAGTACGGATAAGAAGCAAATCGGCATAAGATGCCCCATAAATAAGCAGATCCCGCCCACAGATCTCACGGATCCCGTTCCCGGAATCTCTACAATCAATGATCGTTGCCCACATCGTCTGTCTCTTCCACCCAAAGATCCATCTTGCGAGTGTACTGTTCATCCGAACCAATAATTTATCGTGTGAGACCCTAGGGGTACTCGCAAGTCTTTATGCCTCTAAAGGGACACAACCTGGGTGACGCAATTGCAGCAAAAGATAAACCCTAGCAACTCTATAGATACTCGCTAACCATCCGCCTAACCAGATAGACGGATGTCCGTGAATTAATAACAACAGTTATAACAGTAATAATGGTAATATCCACAGATCCATCCTCCTCCTCGCTTACCGACGAGGAAGCGGACGAACAACCCCCCATCCGTTGGCAGTTTTATTATCCATTCCGTGAGTATTGCACTATTTACTAGTCAGGTACCTAGTCTAGTCAAATTAAAAGCGGTACTTTAGTTATTCTTGTCTATGATCGAGAAACTGTGCTCCAAGTCGTCCATAATAGCGGACACGGCTTTGAAAAGTTTTACCCTAGGGTGCACAAATAGCAACACACACGATATGCCTCGGAAAAACCAAATCAAAACCCAACGAGGCAGTCCACGACAAAGCAATTACAGGATTCAGAAATATTTCAGGGGCCACCCCATTGAGCTACCATAGAAGTTAGCTGACTCCGAGACGTCCTCAAGGTTTGCGTCATTGTCTGTGAACGACTGGGTACCCGAAAATGTTACTTGGCTTGTCGTCACCTCGAAAACACTCCGATTTCCTAACGATGCAGTGTGCTCCTCGCACAATTTTAAATAAAGCAGTAAAGCATGGCATAAGTACAGGATAGTAAATAAAACCTCAAACTAGTTTGTGGCCCCAAGAAATAAGAATGAATCAAGCTCTGGCTCAGGGGGGTTCATAAGCCTCCCGGATGTGGATAGCGCGAATATTCAAGGAACAAGAATCAAGTACTCGGGGTCCTACGGGACACAAGTGAGCCTGAAAAACCAAATAGCGAATATGGCTCACCGATGCCACTTTCATTAGTTATCCCATTACTACTCAAAGTTAAGTTGTTTAGGTACCTCGTTATCCATCGACACTGCATACCCTACACATGTCGTTTCTACGACTGCATGGCTCAAACAACTCCTGTAGTAATGGCTCATGGATGGAGGAACAAGCTTGTGGGTTTAGAAGTAAAGGCTATGCAATACTTGGGATTCAGTTTAATGCAATCGCGACTCGATGATGCAAGAATAAGATAGAGGCAATAGGTACTATATGTATGCAAACATGTGGTAGTGCTTGCTGGCCTCGATTGAAGCGAGAGAAAGATATGGGTAGTGCTCCTGGTTCTCTTGATATATCCCCTGCTCAGCGTCTATTCGAAGAAGAACCAAACAAACAAGGGCCAACATAAATAAAATGCACAAGCATATGAATTAAATGCATCAAGCAAACAATCATGCCATGATGAATGATGCACAATTTGCATGGCAATAAGGTAGCATGGCATGGGTGAGGTGTGGAATACAAGGAATAATCATTTTATTGAGTTTTGGGCCCATTTTATACTCATATTAGTTGCTGTACCCATTATATTTATATGATGCATGCTTCAAATCAAAACATGGAATGCATAAACAGAAAGGTCTCGTCGAGCTAATCATTTTAGACATATTATTTGTTAAATTTGGAGTTGTAAAACAAAAGTTATTAATTAATTAAGTCAAAAGGGCAATTTATTGAAATTTATTATACTTGGAAAATAAAGTGTTCAAAATATATTTTGGATGGAAGATTTGAATTCCTCACATTTTTCTGATTTGAAAACATATATTATTTGTATTATTTGGAATTATATTTTAAAAGTTATTTAGAAACAGAAAATAATTTGAATTTGAAAATAATTTGAAAAGATTTGAATTTAAAAACAGAAAACAGACAATACTTTTGTTACTCAGCTAGCAGCTAGCCCCCTTGCAGATGGGTCCGAGTGACTGGCGAAACACACGCTACAGAAACTTTTAACACCATGGTGACCCATTAAGCGAATGATGTGGGGCCATCGACCACGCGGGTCCACGCGGCAGAGGTGAGCGGGCCAGGCACTGACAGGTGGGACTAGACTGGAGCGCGGGTTGATGGAACCAAAAGGCTGGGGGGTTTTCTGCAAAGGCGCACAGCGGCTGGTAGGTGGGTCCTAAGGAGCGCGGGTTGAGGAAAACAAAACGGGAGGGGGTTTTCTGCAAAACGTCGCCGCGACACTGTTTTTCTTCCTCTCTCTCTGACCAAAAAGGCAGCAGCCTGGCTGCACGGGCTTCGATCTCGTGACTGGGGCTTGCACGCAGGCGGGCCGCCGCAGTGGGCTCGGAGTTGATGTCGGGACCGCTACACGGCCGGATGGGGTTCTGCGCTTATGGGAAGCAGACGACGCCGCCGGTGCACCGAGGGTGCTCGACGGAGCGCACGTCGCGGCCAGGACACGACGGTGCAAACGAGGGTGTCTAGGAGGGCGGTGGGCTCACCGAGAGGTGGTCGGCGGAGTTGGATCGGGCCGGCGAGCAGGCGATCAGCGGGGAAGCAGACGCTCCGGCGATCTAGGGTTCCGTCGGTTCTTCTCCTCGTTGCGGCGTGTGCTGACGCAGCGAAGCGTCCTTGAGTCCTCGACAACCTCCGCCACGCTCGGTTGCTGGATCGAGGTTCGGTGGTGACAGACGGTGGCGGCGTTGGGGTAAGCGGTGGCGGGGAAGGCAGGAGAGAGGGGCGGTCTGGGTAGATCTGGCGGCGGGAGGAGCGTGAGGTGGAGATAAGCAGAGAGGGGAGGAGGTGCCGTGGGGAGGGAGTGGTTGGAGATAAAGGTGGCTTCGGCCACCTTTTTCCCTCCGTCCTCATCATGTGCTCGGTCGGCAGGGCAGGGCAAGGGGCTGGCAGGTGGGGACGGCCAAGGCCAAGGAGGCGAGGCGGCTCGGGCTAGGGGGCCACAGGGCAGGGAGAGAGCTAGAGGGGAGAGGGGGTAGCCTCGGGTAGAGTTAGGGTTGGAGGTGGGAGGCTCGGGCTAGGGTTAGAGGGAGCCTCGGGCCAGGGCTTGTGTGGTGGAGGGGGTAGCTAGGTGGCATGGTGGGGCCAGCTAGGTGAGAGATAGAGGAGGCCGAGAGAGGGAAGGTGTGGTAGGGGACTAGGGGTATGGTTTAGGTTTAGCTTAGGGTTTAGAGAGAGAGGGAAAGATGAGAGAGAGATGGGGTGAGGTTTGTTGTTTTGTCAAGCTCAAGCAAGATCAAGCAAAGAGCAAGCAAGAACTAGACAATGAAAAGAGGGATGGATGAGGGTTAGGGTTTTAAGCAAGGTCAAGATAGATCAAGCCAAAAGAAAAGATAGAGGTAGAGAGAGGGATGATCCACTCAAAGATCAAATAAAATCCAAATGACAAGCTAAAGGGGTACTTGCATGGCCCATGCAAAATATTTATTGCCATGTGGGTTCTTGTGAAAACAATATTATTACATGGCATTAATATTATGCATTCCCAAGATTGGAATAAAAGCCAAGCAAAAGAAATGAAAGGATGCCCCATGTGGAGTAGTTGGAGATGGCCATGTTTCAAATAAAATGGGACATGCTAGTGTGTATGTTCCACTAGATGATTACTAGTCCCAAAAATATTCCCACATGAGCATAAATCCATAATAATCCATATGGAAGCTAGGAAAAAGGGTTCCACTCACAAGGCATGCAAAGGTGGACAAGTGGCTCTCATATATCAATGATGTGAAAACAACATGATGCTAAGATGAGAGCATGTGGACAAGAATTGGATCCATCCCAACCCACATGAGCTAGAGGTAAAACCAATAAGTGCCAAGCTCATATTTAGTTGGATGGTGGAATTATAAGGTGGTGAAAGAAAAAGGTGGTGGAGTTAATAAGAGATATGCCCCCAACTCAACTTGGGCATTGGAACAATATATCAAGAACCAAATACAATATCAAGAGGCAAATACAATTAATAATGCATATGAGATAAGAACCAAATGAGAAAGGGTTTTATATGATGCTCAAATGCAAGGTGGCATGATGACATGAGCATGATATAATGATGATGCAACAATTATATATTTGAAGTAGCATTATATAGACTAGGCTAGTAGCATTGCAATTGTTAGACAATTGGGATGCTATAGAGGGCAACTTGGCAAGCTCTTTTTAATATGAAGCTTTAAGTTGCTCATGTGACTCGGTGAGTTTGATGAGATCACCCTTTATGAACATAGAGCCATTTTTGAGGTGCTCAAAATACTCAAGGAGTTTAGTATAAGCAACTTGAGTCTCATCTTTTTTACTTTTGAGATCACTTGCCACCTCAAGATCTCTATCATGAGATTCCTTTACTCTAGATAGCTCTAAAGAAAAGGTCTCCTCAAGAGATTCCTTAGTGGTTTGTTCCTCTTCAAGAGCTTTATTTAGGTTTGCAATTATATTAGCATACTCACGCTCAAGACTACACATTTTATCAAAGTTGTTATCATGCACCTTAATTTGTGTTTCTAACTTATCAATATGTTCTTTGCTCTTAATAGCAAAGTCCAAGACTTCAACAAAGTTAGAGCAAGCAATATCCTTTTTAATAAGGGCACGATAAACAATCTCACCCTTTTCATATAAATCATCAATATTAAGCTCTTCTTCCACATTATCCACATCCTCCTCATCACAAGTGGTAATGGGTTCCAAAGTAGGGGTTACCTTAGAATCCCTAGCCATAAGGCATAGGTGGGTACCGAAAGAAGGCGAAGATGAGATTGCATTTGTGGCTTCATTCAAAACCATGTCTTGGACCATAGAATCTTCGGTTTCCTCTACATGGTTAGCAACACAAGAACTAGAGGAAATGGAAGCATTTTTATCATGGCAACAAGACAACACAAGCATATCATCATGAGATTTATTCAAGTCATTTCTACATGATATGCAAGGACTATTAACACAAGCATGTAAGAAGTTGGTAGTGCTAGAAGTGTTAAAGTCCAAAGATAGATCATTGCAACTATATAGAGATGAGGGATTACAAATAGTAAGCACACTATCCAAATTGCAGTTTCTATCACCACTCACCATATCATTACCTTGTGAAAAATCACATGTTGGTGAAGTGGTAGAGGATGAGAATGAAGGGTTTCGCGGCATAGTAAATCAAAATTTTCTACGGATGCGAACAGAGGGAAGCCAAGATCTAATCTAGGAGATGCAAACAACAAGACAGATTGGATTAGATCTTCATACACTTGAAGATTCGACAGTGAGCGTTAAATCGGGAACGTGGGTGATGTAGTCGTACTCGCTTCTCCTCCTCGCGATCCGATCCGATCTAGCACCGCAAGTGGCGATGCCTCCAGGAGATGCACACGTGCAGCACCTCGACATCTCCTCCTTCCTTGGTCCAGCAAGTATGGTGGAGAGACGTATTGGATCTACAATGCGACGGCGCGGTGTATGTGGTGGAGAGTTTGCGGCAGGGGCTTACCTTGATCGGGAGGAAGAGAGAGAGGAGGGCAGGCGACTAGGCTTGAGGGAAGGTGTGGGGTGGTGTGCCCCATCCTCTATATATAGAGGGTGGGCGCCAGCTAACCCTCCCAAGCCCTAGGCAGCGGCCAAAGGAGGGAGGAGTGTGGGGCAAGGAAACCCCCCCTTCTAGAAGCTCCAAACTAGGGTTTCCCCTTGTTTGGCCGGCTGGGCCCTATGGGGCCTTGTGCCCCTGGCCCAATGCGGCCAGGGCACTCCCTCATAGGCCCATGACCCCTCCCGACAGGTGGGACCACGTTGGCCCCCTTCCGGAAGGTTCTAGAAGCTTCCGGTACAATACCGATTAACCCGGAACAATTCCGAACTCCAAAAACTGCACTGCCTTATATGAATCTTATTCTCCGGACCATTCCGGAACCTCTCGTGATGTCCCGGATCCCATCCGATACTCCGAACAAAAACTCATAAACCAATTATCCAATCTATCCTAGCGCCGAGACACGTTAAGTGTGTGACCCTGCGGGTTCGAGAATATGCAGACATGATCTTCTATCAATAATCAACAGCGGGGTCTAGAAACCCATATTGACTCCCACACATTCATCGATGATCATATCGGATGAACCACGATGCCAGGATTCAAACAATCCCATATATATATTCCCTTCGTCTCGCGATATTTTACTTGCCCGAGATTTGATCGTCGGTACCGTCATACCTAGTTCAATCTCGTTCACAGCAAGTACTTTACTCGTTCCGTAATCCGATATCACTTCGTGATTAACTCCTTAACCACATGCTTGCAAGCGGTGTTGATATCTATTACTGAGTGGGCCCAAAGTATATCACTCCGACTTGGGAGGGACAAATCCCATCTCGATACATACAACCCAACAGGTACTTTTCAATCACCTGAGAGACACCTTTATGATCACCCTCTCATAGGATGACGTTTGATGACCTCAAAGCTTTCTTCCGATACCAGGGAGTTGTATTATCTCATGGTCTAAGGAATACAATATTTGACATAAGAAAAGCTTCGCAAAGATGAACACGATGACACGATCTAATTGCTTCGCTTAATTTGGGTCTGTCCATCACATCATTATCCCAATGATATGATCTCATTATTAATCGACAACTCATGTCCATGATTAGGAAACCTTAACGATCATTAATCAATGAGCTAGTCCATAGAGGCGTACTAGGGACACGGTGTTGTTCACAAACCACACAAGTATTAAAGTTTCCGCTTAATACAATTCTAGCATGGAATATAAACATTATCATGAACAAGAATTATAATAATAACATCTTTATTATTGCCTCTAGGGCATAATTCCAATAGTCTCCCACTTGCACTAGAGTCAATAATCTAGTTTACATTTGGCAACAATCTCACACCCATGGCACTAAGGTGCTGATCATGTTTTACACGTGGAAGAGGTTTAGTCAATGGATCTGCGACATTCAGATCTGTATGTACTTTGCTAATCTTCAGATCTCCATCTGCTATATAATCTCGGATTATATGAAACTTGCAGTTGATATGCTTGCTCTTTGGATGATATCTTGGTTCCTTAGCGAGTGCTATGGCGCCAGTGTTGTCACACAATATCTCCAGTGGGTTAAATGCACTTGGAACCATGCCAAGCTCAGTGATGAAGTTCCTGATCCAAACTCCTTCACTTGACGCTTCTGCAGCAGCCATGTATTCCGCTTCTACTGTAGCACGATCACGCTTTGCTTGCAGCTTCTCCAGCTCACAGCTCCTCCATTCAAAATATACGTATCACTCGAGATTTAGAATCATCCTTGTCGGTGTCGAAACTAGCATCGACGTAACCTTTACTGACGAGCTGTTCATCACCCCATAGACTAAGAACATTTCTTTAGTTCTATTTAGGTACTTTAGGATGTTCTTCACGGCTGTCCGATGTTCCACTCTGGATCACTTTGATATCCTTGTCAAACTAAGAGCATTGGACACATCCGGTCTAGTACAAGCATGGCATACATGATAGAACCTATGGCGAGGCATAAGACACTTTGCTCATAGCTTCCCTATCATTTACCGTAGTGGACACCGAGCCTTGCTCAATATCTTACACCAACATAGGCCTTGAACCTTTCTTTGCCTTATCCATTCTGAACCTTTTCAGAACTTTGTCTAGGTATGTGCTCGCTTAAAGCTATCAGCGTCTTTGTCTATCTCTATAGATTTTGATGCCCAATATATAAGCAGCTTCACCTAGGTCTTTCATTGAAAAACACTTGTTCAAATAACTCTTCACATCGTTAAGCATGTTTATGTCATTTCCAATAATCAATATGTCATCCACATATAGTACCAGAAATGTCATCGAGCTCCCACTCACTTTCTTGTAGATGCAAGCTTCGTAGCAATTTGGAACAAATCCAAAGCTCTTGATCACTTGATCAAAACTAAGGTTCCAACTCCGAGATGCTTGCTTCAGTCCATAAATGGAACGCTAAAGTTTGCATACTTTATATCCATCCTTAGGATCGACAAAACCTTGGTTGCATCATATACAACTCTTCATCAATGTTGCCATTGAGGAACGATCTTGACATCCATCTGCCATATTTCATAATCATGAAACGCAGCAATTGCTAATAAAATCCGAATGGACTTAAACATCGCTACGGGAGAGAAAGTCTCATCGTAGTCAACACCTTGAACTTGTCGAAAACCTTTCGCGACAAGCCGTGCTTTATAGACGGTAACATTACCATCCGCGTCCGTTTTCTTCTTGAAAATCCATTTGCACTCAACGGCCTTTCGGTCGCTAGGAGGGTCCACCAAAGTCCATACTTGGTTTTCGCTCATGGATCCCAATTGGTTCATGGCCTCTAGCCATTTCTCGAGTGCAGGCTCATCATCGCTTCCTCATAGTTTGTAGGTTCACTGTCTTCTACTAACAAGACAGTCAAGACAGGGTTGCCGTACCACTCAGGAGGGGCACGCGACCTTGTCGACCTGCGACGTTCAGTAGCAGCATCGTCCAAAGCTTCATGATCCTTGTCATTAGCTTCCTCTATTGTTGGTGCAGGCGGCACTGGAACAATTTCAGGTGCTGCGCTACTCCCCAATTCAAGAGAAGGTTCAATAACCTCGTCTAGCTCTACTTTCCTCCCACTCACTTCTTTCGAGAGAAACTCCTTCTCAAGAAAGGAACCGTTCTTTGCGACAAACACTTTGCCTTCGGTTCTGTGATAGAAGGTATACCCAATAGTTTCCTTAGGGTATCCTATGAAGACGCATTTCTCCGCTTTGGGTTCGAGCTTGTCCGGCATCAACTTCTTGACGTAAGCTTCGCATCCCCAAACTTTAAGAAACGACAACTTAGGTTTAGCACCAAATCACAGTTCATACGGTGTCGTCTCAACGGATTTAGATGGAGCCCTATTTAAAGTGAATGCAGCGGTTTCTAATGCATAACCCCACAATGATAACGGCAAATCAGTAAGAGACATCATTGATCGGACCATATCGGATCGTAGAAATTTAATCTTTCTGTTACGATGGTTCTCCACTTCATTCTGAAATTCCTTGAACTTTTCAAATGTTTCAGATTTATGTTTCATTAAATAGATATACCCATATCTACTTAAGTCATCGGTAAAAGTGAGAAAATAGCAATATCCACCGCGCGTCGAAACACTCATCGGTCCGCATACATCGATATGTATGATTTCCAATAAGTCCGTTGCTCGCTCCATCATACCGGAGAACGGGGTTTTGATCATCTTGCCCATGAGGCATGGTTCGCATGTGTCAAATGATTCAAAATCAAGAGACTCCAAAAGTCCATCAGAATGGAGTTTCTTCATGCGCTTTGCACCAATATGACCTAGACGACAGTGCCACAAATAAGTAGTATTATCACTATCTACTTTGCATCTCTTAGCCTCAATGTTATGGATGTGTGTTTCATCCCTTTCGAGATTTAGAAGAAATAAACCATTCACAATAGGTGCATGACCATAAAAGATGTTACTCATATAAATAGAACAACCATTATTCTCCGATTTAAATGAATAACCGTCTTGCAATAAACAAGATCCAGAAATAATGTCCATGCTCAACGCAAGCACATAATAACATTTATTGAGGTTTAAAACTAATCCCGAAGGTAAAACTAAGGAGAGCGTGCCGACGGCCATCACATAAACTCTTGATCCGTTGCCAACGCGCATCGTCACCTCATCCCACGCAAGCCGCCGTCTATTCCGTAGCTCCTGTTTCGAGTTACAAATATTAGCAACTGAACCAGTATCAAATACCCAGGCACTACAACGAGGGCTAGTAAGGAAAACATCAATAACATGTATATCAAATATACCTTTGAATGGTGCCAGCCTTCTTGTGCGCTAAGTACTTCGGACAGTTGCGCTTCTAGTGACCCTTGTCCTTGCAATAAAAGCACTCAGTGTCCGGCTTAGGACCAGACCTGAGCTTCTTCTCAGCAGGGGCAATGCGCTTGCCACCGCCTTTCTTGAAGGGCTTCTTTGCACCCTTACCTTTCTTGAAGGTGGGGGGCTTGTTGACCATCAACACATGATTATCCTTTTTGATGTCCACCTCCGCAGCCTTCAGCTTTGCGAAGAGCTCGGTGATCGTATCAGTGGAACCAATCGGATTGTGAGTCACTACAAAACTTTTGTAGCTGGGAGGGAGTGATTGGAGAACCCTGTCAATCTTGAGCTCCTCTGGAATCTTGCAGTCCAGTTGCTCAAGGCGTTGAGTGTAGCCCGACATCTTAATGGCGTGCTCACTAACGGAACTCCCTTCCTCCATCTTGCAGTTAAAGAACTTCTCAGAGATCTCATATCTCTCAGAAAGGGCCTGAGTCTAAAACATGGTTTTCAGCTCCTCGAGAATCTCAAAGGGCCCTGGATAGTCTTCAAAACGATTTTGAAGGTCCGATTCCATAGCAAACAACATGGTGCTCTCAATCACACCATAATCATCTTTGCGCGACTGATAGACAACTTTCTCATCAGCGGGCGCAGTAGCAGCAGGGGCGTCACCTAACGCATTCTCAAGGACATAGTCCTTTTGACCGCCAGAGAGAATGATTCTCAGATTGCGGAACCAATTGGTGAAGTTAGACCCATTGTTTCTAAGCTTTTCCTTCTCAGCAAAAACGTTGAAGTTGAAGTTGGACTTAGCCATTTGATCTACAATATTTGCAAGTACAAATTAGACTATGTTTATGACAACTAGTTCAACTTTTAATCAAATTACTAGATGAACTCCCACTAAATTCAACATCCCTCAAGTTGTTTAGTGAACACGATCCAAATTCACCACACCTAATCCGATCTTCACGAGAAGAAATGTGGTTCCAATGGTGGACAACAAAGTGTCGATCATATCATTCATATGACTCATGCTTAACCTTTCGGTTCATGTGTTCCGAGGCCATGTCTGTACATGCTAGGCTCGTCAAGTTAGACCCAAGTATTTCCGCATGTGCAAAACTGGCTTGCACCCGTTGTATGTGAATGTAGAGTCTATAGCACCCGATCATCACGTGATGCTTGGACAGGATGAACTTTCGCAACGGTGCATACTTGGGGAGAACACGGTTTTTATCTTGATCTTTAAGTGAGGAATCATCTTATAATGCTACCGTCGCGATCTAAGCATAATAAGATACATAAAAGGATAAACATCACATGCATATAACTTTATGTGACATGGTATAGCCAATCTTCGCGCAATGATCTCCATCTTGTGCGTGTCGGCATGATCTCCATCACTCCACCATGATTGCCTCCACCACGAATAGCAACTACAACTATTGCTAACTACTTAGCGATAAAGTGAAACTATTACATGGCGTATAAGAAGTTGACACACAGGTCATACACAATTATAAAGACAACCATATGGCTCCTGCCGGTTGTGTACTCATCGACATGCAAGTCGTGAAACATTACAAAACATGATCATCGCATACATTATACACATCACATCTTGGGCCATACCATATCACAGAAAACACTCCCTGCAAAAACAAGTTAGACGCCTCTACTTTGTTGTTGCATGTTTTACGTGGCTTATGGGAGTAGCAAGCTAAGAACGATTCTTACCTACGGAAAGCCACAATGGTGATATTATGGTTGCCAAACTCCGGTGTTAATCCCATGACAACTATAGTGAGAGAAACTGGCATCCACCAGCCGCATGTGTGGAACAAGCCACACGTCAAGTGCGGAGCCGGTCTCGCGAACGACGTCACGTAAGGTTGGCCTGGACCGCTTCAATCTCACTATCCCGCGTCATAAGAAGAACACAAACAAGAGGCTTGCAACAGAAAACATCAACGCCCGCAACAACCATGTTGCGTTCTACTCGTGAAACACATCTACGCATAGATCTAGCTCTGATACCACTGAAGGGTTTCGCGTCATAGTAAATCAAAATTTTCTACGGATGCGAACAGAGGGAAGCCAAGATCTAATCTAGGATATGCAAACAACGAGAGATATTGGATTAGATCTTCATACCCTTGAAGATTCGCATGTGAGCGTTAAACGGAACGTGGGTGATGTAGTCGTACTCGCTTCTCCTCCTCGCGATCCGATCCGATCTAGCACCGCAAGTGGCGATGCCTCCGGGAGATGCACACGTGCAGCACCTCGACGTCTCCTCCTTCCTTGGTCCAGCAAGTATGGTGGAGAGACAGATTGGATCTACAACGCGACGGCGTGGTGTATGTGGTGGAGAGTTTCTGCAGCAGGGCTTCGCCTACACGCAGTCGGGAGGGAGAGAGAGAGGAGGGCAGCAGGGCGACTAGGCTTGAGGGGAAGGTGTGGGGGGGGGGTGGTGCGCCCCAGCCCTCTATATATAGAGGGGTGGGCGCCAGCCCTAACCCCTCCCCCAAGCCCTAGGCCGGCGGCCAAAGGAGGGAGGAGTGGGGGGCAAGGAAACCCCCCCCTTCTAGAAGCTCCAAACTAGGGTTTCCCCTTGTTTGGCCGGCTGGGCCCTATGGGGCCTTGTGCCCCTGGCCCAATGCGGCCAGGGCACTCCCTCATAGGCCCATGCCCCCTCCCGACAGGTGGGACCACGTTGGCCCCCTTCCGGAAGGTTCTAGAAGCTTCCGGTACAATACCGATTAACCCGGAACAATTCCGAACTCCAAAAACTGCACTGCCTTATATGAATCTTATTCTCCGGACCATTCCGGAACCTCTCGTGATGTCCCGGATCCCATCCGAGACTCCGAACAAAAACTCATAAACCAATTATCCAATCTATCCTAGTGTCGAGACACGTTAAGTGTGTGACCCTTCGGGTTCGAGAATATGCAGACATGATCTTCTATCAATAATCCACAGCGGGGTCTGGAAACCCATATTGACTCCCACACATTCATCGATGATAATATCGGATGAACCACGATGCCAGGATTCAAACAATCCCATATACATATTCCCTTCATCTCGCGATATTTTACTTGCCCGAGATTTGATCGCTTGCATCATACCTAGTTCAATCTCGTTCACAGCAAGTACTTTACTCGTTCCGTAATCCGATATCACTTCGTGATTAACTCCTTAACCACATGCTTGCAAGCGGTGTTGATACCGATTACCGAGTGGGCCTGAAGTATATCTCTCCGACTTGGGAGGGACAAATCCCATCTCGATACATACAACCCAACAGGTACTTTCCGATCACCTGAGAGACACCTTTATGATCACCCTCTCATAGGATGACGTTTGATGACCCCAAAGCTTTCTTCCGATACCAGGGAGTTGTATTATCTCATGGTCTAAGGAATACAATATTTGACATAAGAAAAGCTTCGCAAAGATGAACACGATGACACGATCTAATTGCTTCGCTTAGTTTGGGTCTGTCCATCACATCATTCTCCCAATGATATGATCTCATTATTAATCGACAACTCATGTCCATGATTAGGAAACCTTAACCATCATTCATCAATGAGCTAGTCCATAGAGGCGTACTAGGGACACGGTGTTGTTCACAAACCACACAAGTATTAAAGTTTCCGCTTAATACAATTCTAGTATGGAATATAAACATTATCATGAACAAGAATTATAATAATAACATCTTTATTATTGCCTCTAGGGCATAATTCCAACAGAGAACTCATCTCGAACGGAAGTGGAAGCAACACAATCATCCTCAATAATGTTGGACATAACATATTTATCTTGAAGTTTTGTCCATAACTCATGAGTGCTCCAAAAAGGAATGATTGAAGATGTAACTACATAGCTCAAAGCATTAACAAGCACATTAGAAGCTTGAGCATCAATATATAAGTTTTTCTAATCCTCACAAGATAGATTTTTGAAATCCATAGGAGGAGAAAAACCTATATCTACAATACGCTCCAAATTTGGGTCCATGTCCGGAAAATGAATAAACATACGAGTTTTCCATATATCACAATTTGTGCCATCGAATATAAACATGTCATTGTGCACTAATCCCCTATCCGACATATTTACTCTCAAGGCGGTGAAGCCTAAAATGAGAGACCGGGCTCTGATACCAATTGAAAGGATACGGATGTCGCCTAGAGGGGGGTGAATAGTCGATTAAAACTTTTCCTAGATTGGCTCAACAAAGGTGGAATAAAACTAGTGTTTACTTTGTTAAGCACAACCTAGAACAACTAAGGTTCACCTATGTGCACCAACAACTTATGCTAAGCAATACAAGCAACAAAGTGATAGCAAGATATATATTACTTCAAGCACGAATGCTATCACAATGTAAAGTGCATAAGTAAAGAGCTCGGGTATAGAGATAACTGAGGCACGCGGGGACAACGATATTTTATCGAGTTCCTCCCAACATGGAGTACGTCTCGTTTGGAGAGGGGGTGGTATCAAACCACCAACGCCATAAAAGGCCTCACTTATTCTCCGGTGAATCTCACCCCAATGGGATCGATCTACACTTCCACTATCGGTGCACTTGTCGGTGGCAACCGGAACCTCTCACAAGGTTGGGGCACTTCTCCACAACTTAATTGGAGGCTCCCAACAAACGCCACCAAGGGCACAACACCACCAAGGGCACAAAACCGTCCAGGGTTCCAAGAACCCAAGAGGGACAAGCTCCAATGAGTAACTCAAACCAAATCCTCCGAGGAGAACACAAACCGATGCACCAAATGCAAATGGCAAGACCACCACAAAGGTGTTCAAATCCTTCTCTCCCAAATTCCACCAAAGCTACAAAAGCTTATGGGAGAATAAGAGAGGAAGAACAATGGAGGAAATCCATAAAAGACTCCAAGATCTAGATCCCAATATGTTCCCCTCACTTAGAGGAGAGATTGATTGGTGGGATTGTAGATCTAGATCTCCTCTTTCAAATCCCTCAAGAATATGCAAGAACCATCGGAGGGATTGATAGAAAGCAAGATCAAGAAGGTCAACAATGGAGGGGAAAACTTGCAAGAATGGTTAAGGAACCATTGGGGAAGAAGGCCCCTTATATAGGTCCCTCCAAAATCCAACCGTTGCAGCCCAAAAACGCGATTCCCGGTACTACCAGACTTTTTCCCGGTACTACCGGATTTTTCTGGCACTACCGGACATTCCCTGGGATTCCTGGGGCGTCAGACGCATTTTTCTATGTGCTCCCCGGTACCAAAATGCGGTACTACCGGACCCTGGTCCGGTACTACCGGTCATCACAGAACGTAAACAACCATAACTTTTGCATTCGGACTCCGATTTCGATGATCTTGAGCTCGTTTCGAAGAGGACAACAACCTCTACAATATCATGCAAAAAAACATCATAGTACAGCAAGGGAGGATAGATCCAAATGACGAAGTCAAAAACCTTCTGCCGCGCTAGGTACTAAAATGCGGTACTACCGCTTTTTGGTACCTAGCCCGACAGTGGCTTTTGGCAACTTGTCAAAACCTACTGCCGCGATAGGTACTAAAATGCGGTACTACCGCATTTTTGTACCAAGGAAAATTCAAACCGCTATAACTTTTGATTGGTAACTCCGATCGACCCGATTCCAGTTGTGTTGGAAAGAGGACAACATGAGCTACCCTATAACAGGTAAAAATATTGGTTATCACCAAGTGAGAATGTATCATGTATAATAATGTGAGATACCTCACTTGGTGAGAAACCGAAAATCTGCCAAGATCAAAATCGCAACAAGATACAAACGGAAGATCCGATTTTGATGAACAAGAGCTTGTTATGGAGATTACCACAAGCTCTATATCCTCACATGGATAAGACCAAATAACAACCAAATATGATGATGCAAATATGAAAAGGATTGAGATCTCTCCGAACGATGTGATTGAGTTACTCATTCGAGAGCCCCTCTTGATAGTACGGTATCGATCCTAAACCCAGTCTGCCACACACAACATGAGACCGGCAAAAGGGAAAACCTATCAAGACTATACCTTTGCCTTGAGCGTTCCACTTGAGCTCGATGTAGACGAACTTGACCTTCTCAAGATGGAATGCCTTTCTTGATTTCTCATCATCGATCCATGATCACCGGGGATGGCAAGCATCAAACATGAGATCTATAGATGGCGCATTCTGAGCTTGCACATCACATCTCTTCTCATTTCATCGACCTTGAAGCCAACACATGCTCCAAGCGATGTTAATGGACAAATCCTACAAGTATAACTTAATACACACATTAGTCCATAAAGATTGTCATTAATTACCAAAACCACACATGGGGGCCCACATGTTCTTTCACGCGTCTTGTGGATCGTGGTTTTCAGTAGGAGCACGGTCGTGACTATGATGAGACCTTTGCTCATGTGGCTCATAGGACCATTGTGCGTACTCTTCTTGCTGTTGCTTCTGTTCGTCACTGGTATATGTCCCAGCTTGATGTTCAGAACGTCTTTCTCAATGGCGAGTTGAGTAAGGAGGTTTATATGCAGCCTCCTCCTGGGTATTCTGTTCCCGTGGGGATGATTGTCATCTCCGAAGTTCTCTTTATGGCTTCAAACAGGCCCCTCGTGCCTGGTTTGAGCGCTTTGCCTCTGTAGTGACTGCTGCTGGTTTCTCCCCTAGTGCTCATGATCCAGCGCTATTTGTTCACACTTCTCCTCATGGACGCACTCTTCTTCTTCTCTATGTTGATGATATGATCATTACTGGTGATGATCCTGAGTATATAGCATTTGTTAAGGCTCGTCTTCGTGATCAGTTTCTTATGACTGATCTTGGTCCTCTTCGATACTTTCTTGGGATTGAGGTTTCCTCCACTTCTGATGGTTTTTTCTGTTGGATATATGCCCAAGAGGCAATAATAATGTGGTTATTATCATATCTTCATGCTTATGATAAATGTTTACATACCATGCTATAATTGTATTAACCAGAAACATTAATACTTGTGTGATTTGTAAACATAAAAGAGTCCCTAGTAAAGCCTCTTGTTAAACTAGTTTGTTGGTTAATATATGATCATGGTTTCCTGATCATGAACATAGAGATGCTATTAACAACAGGGTCATATCATTAGGAGAATGATGTGATGGACATACTCCTATAGTTAAGCGTAGCATAAAGATCAAGTCATTTAATATAGTTCATTTGCTATAAGCTTTCTGATACATAGTAACCTAATTCCTTCGACCATGAGATCATGCTAATCACCCTCACCGGAAGGATGCTTTGATGATATCAAACACCACTCTGTAACTAGGTGGTTATAAATGTGGCATTGAGTGTTTGGAAAGTATGTGTTGAGGCACATGGATCAAGAGTGGGATTTGTCCATCCATATGACGGATAGATATACTCTGGGCCCTCTCGGTGGAATGTCATCCAATTAGCTTGCAAGCAAGTGACTGGCTCACAAGGGATCATATATCACGGAAACGAGAAAAGATTACTTATTGGTAACGAGGTTGAACTAGGTAGGCAAAGATACCGACGATCAAACCTCGGATAAGTAAACTATCGCGAGACAAAGGGAAATTGGTATCATATGTACGTGGTTCATTCGATCGCAAAGTAATCGTAGAAATATGTGGGAGGCATATTAATTTCCATATTCCTCTATTGGTTATTGATCGGAGAAGTGTCTCGGTCATGTCCGCATAATTCACGAACCGTAGGGAGACACACTTAAGGATTCGATGTTGTTAAGTAGATATGGAATGTAAGTAGGGAAACCGAATGTTGCTCGGAGTCTCGGATGGGATCTGGGATATCACGAGGAGATCCGGAATGGTCTAGAGAATAAGATTCATATAAGGAAAGTCCGATTCCGGAGTTCGGGAATGATTTCGATGTTTTCATTGGAGAGGTTCTAGAAGGGTCTAGAAGGTTCACCGGACCGGAAGGGGAATGGTCCATGAATGTGTCATGATTAAGTGGAATGATTGGATCATGTCCTAGGTCACTTTGGTTGGGCATTTGCGAGAGAGAAATAAAGCTCTAAATTGAAAGTCAAAAGGAAGGTTTGAAAAGTCAAACTGGAACAATAGTTTCCTAGTGGAAGAAGGAAAGAGTCATTCCTTCTATTCAACTTGGGTTTGGGTATGGATTCAAACTCCCCTCTCCCAAGATGTCCTCCCTCTCATAAATAGAGGGGAAGGGCTGCCCCGAAGAACTACAACCTCCGCTGCGTGATGGAACAAGGGAGAGGAAGGTATTCATCGAGTACCGAACGTGTGACCGACTGCGGAAGCGCTGCCAGAACGCAGCGCCAAAAGGATCGTCTACGCGATCTTGAGATCGACAAGTGTATGACTACATCACCCACGAGAATCTGCTCTCGTTAACCTCTTTGGAATCTTCGAGGGTGAGTATTCTAATCAACTCGTTGCTTCAATCTAGTAGATAGATCTTGGCTTGTTTGTATGCATGCGGTAGAAATTTTTTGTTTTCCATGCTACGAACCCCTACAGTGGTATCAGAGTCAGGTCTATATGTAGATCTGTTGCACGAGTAGAACACAATGGTCATTGTGGGCGTTGATGCTTTTGTTGTCGATTGATTCTTGTGTACTTTGCATCTTGCGGGATGGTGGGATGAAGCGGCCGGGCTAATCTTACATGACATCGTTCATGAGACTTGCTCCACGCTTGACATGCAACTTGTATTGCATAAGTGGCTTTGCGGATGCCTGTTTCTCCCAACATAGTGAAGATTCAATTTACAACAGGTGATTGACAATACTAGTATCAATGTTGTGGTTCTTGTTCGTAAGTTAGAACGACACTTATTGAAATCCCCAAACCACGTAAAATATGCAAAGAAAATTAGAGGCGTCTAACTTTGTTTTGCAGGGGTGTGCTATGATGTGATATGGCCATGATTGTGATTATATATGATGTATGCAATGTTCCTTACTGTAAGTCGGCAACCGGCAGGAGCCTTATGGTTGTCTTTTAAATTTCGTTAAGACCTACGTGTCTATTATTCAAAGTAGTTGTAATAGTTGATGTTGGTGGACGACAACCATGGAGCGGCGCCATTGACCTTGACGCAATGCCGGTGATGATGGAGATCATGTTCGTGGTTGAAGATGGAGATCGGAAGCACAAGAATAAAGGCCATATCATATCACATATTATGAATTGCATGTGAAGTTAATCCTTTTATACATCTTGTATTTCTTAGTTCGCGACTGTAGCATTATAAGATGATCCCTCTCACAAAATATCAAGTTATAAAGTGTTCGTCCTTAGTAGGCACCGTTGCCAAAGCTCGTTGTTTTGAAGCACCACGTGATGATCGGGTGTGTTAGATTCTACGAGTGTATACAATGGGAGCAAGCCAGATTTGCTCACGCGGAAGCTAAGGTTTGATCTTGACGAGTCTAGCATGTACAGACATGGTCTTGGAACAAGGAATACCGAAAGGTAAAGCATGAGTCATATATATGATATGATGAACATGATGATTGTTCTCCTTTGAAACTATATCATGTCACGTGATGATCGGACTTGGTGTAGTGAATTTGGTTCGTGTGATCACTAAAACAATGTGAGGGATATTACTTTGAGTGGGAGTTCAATAGCAATATGATTAAAAGTTGAACACTATTTATCATAAATTAAATCAAAGTAAATTTGCATAGTTGTTGTAGTCATTGGCATCCGTTTACCACCTTGCGCTTAGTTATAATTGAGATAATAGAACTATAGAATTCTGGTTAATTACTTTACGAACTGGTATCATATTGTTTTGAAGTGTTAATCTAAAATTTAAAAGTCCTATTGCAAACTTTTAGTAAGTTCTGGTTACTTCTTGAAGTTTAATAATTAGTATTAAATCAAGAGTAACAATTCCAGTGTTAGTATATAAATATCATGTTTGTCTCCATGATTCTTGATATTCAGAAGATTGTTTTAATATCAAGGTTATGGGAGCTGAAAGAATTGTTTCAGAAACCATCATGTGTGAAAGATATTGTGATATCTGAAACGAAGTTTTGGTTGCAACATGATAGAGTATAATATGGCAAAAGTCATGTTCTCATATTTGATGAGAATTTTGCAGAAGATTGGAGACGATGGCCGTCTTAATCCTCCAAAAGGTTTTGGAGAGCAACATTATACTCGTAATTCACCGTTATAAGCTAAAGTAGCTAGATCATGAATAGTTCCATGATAAGGATGAATATTTGATGTAGGCAAAATGTTAACTACACTAAAAGATTACTAAAGAATGGAATTTGAAAGGACACCAAGTATTTGATGATGGCGATCTACTTAAAAGTGCAAGTCCAAAGACATTGGTATTTAACTATACATGCTTTGGACTATGTGTCATGTGTATGGCTCCACTATTGATGTTAATAGATTCTTTCAAACAGAAAAGACTGAAAGAGAATCTCAGAAATATATGGCAGAAAAGAAAAGACTAGAATTGTTCAGCTTAGGTATATAGAGGATATATGTGTTATGGATGTATTCTTTGCTTGTTAAACAATGTGGTTCTTAAGTATTGGATACTGAATTTGTTGGTGTGAATCATCATACGAAACAACACAATTCATGAACTATAATGGCCTAGGTAACTAGCAAGAGAATATGAGATGATGTTCATCGAGAACAAATAAAGTATTGATGATTTTCTCATTGACATAAAAGCTTGCCTTCAAGATTTTTTTATCAGGTTTATGAGAACAAAAGCGGTGTTCAAATAATTGCCGTAATCCATAAAAGATGGATGATTTACAAATATCGTTGGATAAATCACATCCATAAAACAAATGCTAAAAATGTCGAAAGACAATTGATTGAAAGATCACTTAGGAAGTGACATCGCCGTTTAAATTTTATTGGAAAGAAAACATGAAGAAACTCCATGTGGATGGAATTTTGGAGTCTTTTGATTTTTGATCAAATGACGCTTGTGAAACTTTCCTAGAGATAATTAAAACTCCGTTCCAAGGCCAAAAGTGAACGAATGACTAGCTTATTGGAACTTGTACATATAGATGTATAAATCTCATTATATGTAGTCAAGAGCGGTGGATTTCAACTTCATATGCTTTCTCCGAAAATTTGAGTGAATATATGAATATTTACTTAATGAGGATGAAGTGTGAAACATTTGAAAAGTTCAAAAACTTTCAAGATGAAGTGTACAATCAATGTAACAAGAAAATAAAGAATTTATGATAGGATCATAAAGGAAGACATTTGAGTTACAAGTTTAGCATAATACCTTAGATTTGAGGAATCGTTCCGTGGATTTGCATTTCCCGAAACACCATAAGAGTATGGAGCGTTCGAGATATGTAATGAAACCTTGTGTGACATGGTAAGATCAAAGGTGTAAATTATAAAAGTGCCATTATATTTTAAAGATTAAAGCTTTAGAGACTACCGTTTTTCCACTGAAAAGATCTCCATCATAATCCGTTGAAATGACATCATATAAAGTTATGGTTTGGGATAAAACCCAAGTTGTCATTTCTTAAAACATTGGTATGCTATGCATAAGAAAGATGTTTGCAACCAAAATCGGATGAAAATATCTTTGCATGTTATTTTGAATAATAGTTGAGTATTCCTCCATAACACCAAAGACAAAAATGTTTGTCGCTTAGAACGTCAAGTTACTTTGAGAAAGGAATTTTTCATGAAAATTTAAGTGGGAGGACAATAGAACTTTGATAAGGTTAAAAGAACCTTAGCTATATGTGCAAAGTTGCGCAGCAACGAAAAGTGTTCTAGAGGCAACAACAATGCTCATGGCTCACGTGCCTCAAAGGTTGTGGTCACGAAGGTTTAAGTTCCTATTGAACCAAGTAGGCCGGGTAAAAAATCAAATACCAAGTGAGAGTTAAATCATTATTTGACAATAATGATCCGACTACATGCAAAGAAGCGATGATGGACCCTAACTCTGTCAAATGGTTTGAAGACATAAAATTCGTGATAGTTCCATATACGAGAGATCAAGCTTTGAACTTGAAATACCCTCTGAAAAGGTGCAAGACCCTACAGTCGTATTTGGATCTATAAAGAAACATACATGGATGTTTCACATCTATGAAATTATTGACATGTTGGGAAAGAGTTCATGACAATATTCAAATAGTTGACTATGACAAGATCCGATCTTTCATTAAGCGATATTTAGTCTAGAAGGATTAATGTAGCAACCACTACATATAATTTTGTTATGTGGTAGTTGAATAAACAAAACAAGTTCTTCTAATAGAATGGTTACCTAGGACGTGTGCATGACATGGTCCAAAGGGTTTTGTTAAGTCAAAGGATGCTAAAAAGCATATGCAAACTTCACTATGATCATATATGGTTGAAGTAAGCATCACGGAGTGGGAATCTTCACTATGATGAAACTGTTTAAAGAGTTTAATTTCATTGGAGACGATGAAGATGCTTGCATTTGCAAGAAATTAAGTGGAAGCGCTAAGACATGTTTCTAATACATTATGTGGAAGACATATTGTTGATTGGAAATGATGTATCTTTTTATTAACACAGGTTAAGAATTTCATCTCGATGAAAGGCTTAGGCAGAACCCGAATATTTGGCATCAATGTCTATATGGATAAATTGTGACGCCAATATGGTTGTGCTAGAAGTACATAGATGAGATATTAAATGAGTTCAATATAGAAACTACAATAAAGGTTCTTGTTGCACATGAAGGATTGAATAAAGATTTAAGTATTTTTGGTACTTGATAGATAAAATCACAAAGAGTATTTTATCAATCATGCTGTGATGTGTACAAATCCAGATATGTCATATGCTCTAAATGTTATGAGCGTATACCAGAATGATTCATAAGATGATTATTGGATGATAGTAAAGATATTCTTATGATCTTTTAGAGAACTAAGAATATATTATTTTGTAGAAGTGACAAATAGATGGTTAGTTCATTGTAAAAGTATTACATTGATACTAGTTTTGTCACAAAGTAGAAATTAAGTTTATCTCAATCTAAACTAAGGGTGGCACAATATGATGGAAAGTAAGTTCCATAATGGATTTGGATGAGTTCCAAAGTTAAGACATTGTGACAGATACTACAACAAAAGGCTAAGCATATGACTACTATTATAGAAGCAAAAGAGGCCATTTGTGTCAAGTAGTTTGTTATCAAACTCGGTGTGGTTCACAGCGGGATAGTACTATGAAGATATGTTGTACGACAATATTATCAACATGTTTTAAACCCCAAGGAACTAAAGGTCTCACCAAAGGACCAAATTTATACAAAGCCATCTCATTAGAGAATGAGTGTTGCGTAGAGACACAAAGACATGCAATTACACACGAACCTGAAAATGTCGGATCTAGAGATCAGTTGACCACTAGCAGTCGTGTAAATACAACACCGGAAATCCATAGGTGTTGAATGCACAAAGGTTTGAAACTAGATTATTGACTCTAGTGCAAGTGGGAGACCGTTGGAGATATGCCCAAGAGGCAATAATAAAGTGGTTATTATCATATCTTCATGCTTATGATAAATGTTTACATACCATGCTATAATTGTATTAATCGGAAACATTAATACTTGTGTGATTTGTAAACATAAAAGATTCCCTAGTAAAGCCTCTTGTTAAACTAGTTTGTTGTTTAATATATGATCATGGTTTCCTGATCATGAACATAGAGATGTTATTAACAACAGGGTCATATCATTAGGAGAATGATGTGATGGACATACTCCTATAGTTAAGCGTAGCATAAAGATCAAGTCATTTAATATAGTTCATTTGCTATAAGCTTTTTGATACATAGTAACCTAATTCCTTCGACCATGAGATCATGCTAATCACCATCACCGGAAGGATGCTTTGATGACATCAAACACCACACCGTAACTGGGTGGTTATAAAGGTGGCATTGAGTGTTTGGAAAGTATGTTTTGAGGCACGTGGATCAAGAGTGGGATTTGTCCATCCATATGACGGATAGATATACTCTAGGCCCTCTCAGTGGAATGTCATCCAATTATCTTGCAAGCATGTGAATGGCTCACAAGGGATCATATATCACGAGAACGAGAAAAGAGTACTTATCGGTAACGAGGTTGAACTAGGTATGCAGAGATACCGACGATCAAACCTCGGATAAGTAAACTATCGCGAGACAAAGGAAAATTGGTACCTTATGTAAGTGGTTCATTCAATCGCAAAGTAATCGTATAAATATGTGGGAGGCATATGAATTTCCAGATTCCTCTATTGGTTATTGATCGGAGAAGTGTCTCGGTCATATCTGCATAATTCACGAACCGTAGGGAGACACACTTAAGGATTCGATGTTGTTAAGTAGATATGGAAATGTAAGTAGGGAATCGAATGTTGTTCGGAGTCTCGGATGGGATCCGGGATATCACGAGGAGATCCTAAATGGTCCCAAGAATAAGATTCATATAAGGAAAGTCCGGTTCCGGAGTTCAGGAATGATTTCGATGTTTTCATCGGAGAGGTTCTAGAAGGGTCTAGAAGGTTCACCAGACCGGAAGGGGAATGGTCCATGAATGTGTCATGGTTAAGTGGAATGATTGGATCATGTCCTAGGTCACTTTGGTTGGGAATTTGCGAGAGAGAAATAAAGCTCTAAATTGAAAGTCAAAAGGGAGGTTTGAAAAGTCAAACTGGAACAATAGTTTCCTAGTGGAAGAGGAAAGAGTCCTTCCTTCTATTCAACTTGGGTTTGGGTATGGATTCAAACTCCCCTCTCCCAAGATGTCCTCCCTCTCATAAATAGAGGGGAAGGGCTGCCCTGAAGAACTACAACCTCCGCTGTCTGCTGGAACAAGGGAGAGGAAGGTCTTCATCGAGTACCAAAGCGATGTGATCATTGTGGAAGGCGCTTTGGAGCATGGCCGAAGGATCGCTCTGGCGTTCTTGAGATCGGTAAGTGTACGACTACATCATCCATGAGAATCTGCTCTCGTTAACCACTTTGAAATCTTCGAGGGTGAGTATTCTAATCGACTCGTTGCTTCAATCTAGTAGATAGATCTTGGTTTGTTTGTATGCATGCGGTAGAATTTTTTTGTTTTCCATGCTACGAACCCCTAAATTTTCATCTCCTAGGAAAAGTATATTCAGGACCTTCTTGTTCGTGCTGCTCTTGGGGATGAGCGCACTGTTGAGACCCCTATGGAGCTTAATGTCAAGCTTCGTCATACTGATGGTGATCCTCTTCCTGATCCAACGCGTTATCGCCATCTTGTTGGGAGTCTTGTTTATCTTGTTGTCACTCGTCCTGACATCTCTTATCCTGTTCATATTCTGCGTCAGTTTGTTTTCGCTCCTACCACTGTTCACTATAGTCATCTTCTTCGTTATCTTTGTGGCACGATCACTCGTTGCCTTTTTTTTCCTCGTTCCAGCTCCTCCAGCTCCAGTGCTATTCAGATGCTACGTGGGCGAGTGATCCTATGGATCGCCGTTTACTTTCAGCTTACTATATGTTTCTTGGTGGTTTGCTTATTGCTTGGAAGACGAAGAAACAGACAGTGTTTTCCCGTTCGAGTGTTGAGGCTGAGTTGCGTGCTATGGCCTTGTTCACTGCTGAGGTGACCTGGTTACGGTGGTTGCTTGCGGATTTTAGGGTCTCTATTACCACACCCACTCTGGTTTTATCTGACAGTACAGGTGCTATTAGTATTGCACATGATCCGGTCAAGCATGAGCTTACCAAGCATATTGGTGTTGATGCTTTCTATACACGTGTTCAGGTGCAGGCTCAGGTTGTTGCGCTTCAGTATGTGACTTCAGATTACTATTGCGCAGCATACTTTCTTTTCTTCAAACTCAGTGTTGTCGAGCCATCATGAGTTTGAGGGGGAGGGTGTTAGATGTATATTTGTATATTGTATGTTCCCACTTGTTAGGGGGTTTTACTGCATATTTTCACCTGTACATGTACTATATATTGTGGCATTTGGCCCCAGAGGAATACAGTTGTCTATTCCTAATACAATAGACGTTTCAAGAGCAACCGTAGTACCAATACACAAACTACACTAGTATAAAAGTTATGAGCGTTTCTGAAAACATTAAAAGCGGAATAGACAAAAGCGTCTCTACAGTTCCGCAGATTTCATAGTCAAATTCGATCTACACGCAGAGAAACAAAGGGAGAGAAAACAAACCGTAGAAGGGCAAAAACAAGAAAGCAGGAATTCTAAACAGTATTCATATCTGGATTTTCATTTCTACGTGCTCCGTATTTCTCTATGTAGGTCGAATTTAGACATGAATTTTGTACTGTAGTAGATACATACTATCTTTCTAACTCACTTATTTTCTTAGCAAATAAAACTAAAAAATATTATAACTTAACTCCATGGACGAGTTCTTGCCATGAGAGTTAAAGAAACTGGGAATCGGTTGTAGAGCAGACTGTACAGAGATTCAGAAGAAATCTTTTGAATTGGCTTCCATATGTATGTAGCAACAAGTTATACAAGAGGGTGGTCGATGTGGGCACAGGCGCCTCACAGACAAACATTTTTCACACAAAGAATAATGGAAAAAACAAGGTTACATGGTTCTCATTCTCACATCGCCGCGCAGTTTTCCATCGGGGCATTGTCGTCGTCAGCGAACCACGGAAGCTGGAGCGCGGCGGCGGCCGTCAGCCTCTTGCCGGGGTTGCAAATGAGCAGCCCTTTGAGGACCTTGAATCCGTCCTCGGACAGCAGCTCCTCGGGGAACAGCTCACGCAACAGGTTGCCGTGCCACCGCCCTTGCCGCCGCCGCCGCCGCTGCTCTTGACGCCATAGCGCCACCATGCCGGCCACGAACGACGACTCGTATGGCCTCAACGCCTTCTTCCCCGGCACGCCGAGAACGTCGTAGATCATGTAGAGCTGGTCCGAGTCGCAGTTTCCGTTGAACAGCACCTCCCCGATCAGCAGCTCCCCCATCACGCAGCCGAGGGACCACGCGTCGACGCGCGCGCCGTAGCCCGGCGTCTCCATGAGCATCTCCGGCGCGCTGTACTGCGTAGTTCCGGCGGACCAGTACGCGCCTGCGCCGATCTTCTCTGCGGCCGCCACCGACATCGCCGAGCCGAAGTCGCCGATCTTGACGTTGCCGATGTCGTCCACGAGGACGTTCTCGGTCTTGATGTCGCGGTGGACGATCCCGTGCCTGTGCATCGCCGCCGCGCCGGACAGAAGTTGCCGCATGGCGCGGCGCGCTTCGGGCTCCGGGAACGCGCGGCCGGTGCGTCGCACGCGTTCGTGAAGGACGCGGTCCAGGGACGTCCCGGCGTGCTCCATGACGAGGGAGTAGTCGTTCACGGTGCCCGGCGCGCGCGCGACGCCGTGGAGGTCGACGACGGAGGGGTTGCCGCGGCAAGCGGCCATGAAGCAGGCCTCCCGCAGGAGCTCGCCGACGGGTACGGAGAGGCAGGCTTCGCCTTCGCGGATGGTCTTCAGGGCGACGGTCTGGCCGGTCGTAAGGTGGCGCGCCTGGGTGACGACGGCGGTCGTGCCCTCTCCTAGCGTGCACAGATCCTCGTAGCAGCGGGTGCTGCGCATGCGCCGCGGCTTGCTCGTCGTCTTGCTGATGGTTGTGCGCTCCGAGGCGGCGGCGGAGGCGACGTCGTCGACCATGGCGGAAATGGCAGCGACTCGCCAGGCGCTCATGGGTGTCTCGCTGGCTTCGTGCTCGCCGATCATGGCGCAGATGGAGGCGACCTGGGACGCGATGGTAGCCGTTCCCTCGGCTCCGGCGGCGTGATGGTCGTCGTCGGCCATGTCGCAAGCGGGGAGTGCTACCATGATGGTGATGGCTAGGGTTTGCGAGATCGCGTAGTGCAAAGTACTCCAAGAGCGCGAGGTAACGACGAGAGGGGATTCCACCATTATATGGAGGAGGATCGATCGAGCCGATCACGATACAAAATCGGAAAAGACCGAGAAGCTTAGAGCGCACGCGAGCACGCATGCTCGTGCTTCTTTGAAACGAAGCGCGTATCCGTGTATGCAAGGGATTGAGCTCAAAAGAGAACACGGATTGGCACTCAAGTTCCAGAATTGAGCTCAAAAGAGAACATACCAAAATCAAGCCCAGCTAGTTTTTTCTTTTCTCAGCTGAGATTTCCGGACCTTCTAAAAAAAACTGAGATTTTTCCGGCCGCTAATCGAACAATTACCGGAAAAATTGTTCCCTCTCGACAAATATTCACCCAATTAAATGTTTTGGGTAATTTTTTATTTGGTACTAGTACTCCATTCCACTTTGTTAGGGTATTTCAAGAAAATAGTTTAATTGTAAATTTAGTTAATAATATATGGATTATATGTCAGTAAAATTATACCGAGAGTCATATTTTAAATATGATCTAATGGTATAATTTTTGCTAAAAATAGTTCGTATTTTACTGACTAAATTATGGTCAGTTTTTTCTTAAACTACGTATTAGCCTAATAAACCGAAATAGTGGGAGTATGTGAATGGTCAGCCACACGCAACAAGCACCTGGTCATGTGCTATAGGACATGTTTGGTTGAGTGCGAGGGTTTCTCGTCTCCCAGAGAAATGGCTCAAAAGACATGGTCTTCATCTCTTTTGGTTGCGCACAATTTTTTGGGTTGCATTGGTTGGGAAACAATCATCACGCTTGTTTGATAGGTTGTACACATGGTTTTGGCCCGGATGATGCAAATGATAGACATTTGGTTGCCCACATGAATGGGCATATGGTTATTAAGATCCAAATATGATGAGCTTATCATGTCATTTCACATTACATCTGATCATAGAGAGAAATTGAAACAATAAGAGTTTCTCAATCACCACAAGGAGGACGGTGATGATTAATTTAAGATTACTCTCTCACCCCTGAATTGCTCCTTCGCTTATAGCCAAAACATGATCATCCATAGACATAGCTTGGACAACCAGTGTCTGGTCAGCCATAGCCAATGGTTGAACTATAGCCTAATCAGCCAAGAAACTGGCGTACTCCTCCACTGCCTCCTCCATAGTTTCATACCCTCTATAGAAGAATTAAAAAATATTTATTGTGGTGTGCAAAGCTTGTTTGTATGTGTAAACTTTTGCTTAAGAATATAAGTATATAACCATTTAATGACCATTGCGAAATTAACATATTTACTTTCATATTTTGCCATAATAGAAATATTCATACTTTGTAACCAAATTAAGTAAGTATAATATACTTATTTGTAAAAGAAGTAACATATTTACTTTCAGAGTAACATGCCCAGATAAAAGAGAACGGATCCTCTTTTGGTGTTGTTCCCAACTAGAGAGAGGTAAAGGATCGACCGATGTATATATATTCGGATGACACTACTACGTTGGAAGATCGTGAAAACCCATATATAGGCACGTCAGATTACACTTACTCTTCTCGAATATTTGTTCCACTGCATAGACTCGGGAGCTGACCTTTGTTGGCTTGAAACGTGATAGATTGAAACGCATCTTCATGTGCATCCTCACACATGCTCTGGGGCTCGTGTAACTTCCAAAGTAATTATATTCATGAGCACATTACCCTCTGGCCAGGATATGTGAGACAACATCAGAACATCAGGAAAATTAATTCAAGTATCGTTGTGTTTGGATGTAGAAATTTTAGCTCGGAATTGAATTGAACTAGAAATTCCAAATCTAAGAATTGAACCGTCGAGGAGGGCGGCCAGACGCTTTTCGGGTTAGGGGGAGACTCCCGCAGCCGTTCTAAGAGGGTGAGGTTGATGAAGGGCGGGAATGGAGAGAAGAGGGAGGGCATGAGGAGAAGAGGGGGTCTTATCTCCGACGAGGGCGCCTGGTGCTGAAGCCCGCGGTCACTTCGAGCTCCCGAGAGAAGACTTGCTCACTCGTTCTATCGCGCGACGGGAGTGAAGCGACACGCTCGCTCGATTCTTAGCGTTTTCGGGCGATGGAACTCGGAATATCCGAGGACGGGCGAACCCGCGGGGTCGTCGCTCAAAAACACGTTGAGTTTTCAGGCTCTAATTTCACGACCTCCGAAACGCGTCAATTCGGCCAGCAGTTCCAAATAACCAAATCCAAACCCGAATTCTTACATCAAAACGGTGCATAAAAGTTTGTCGTTGGTTTTGCCAAGCATCAATGATGCTCATATTCCCTCTTTAGGCCGATGTTTCAGTCTTGAAATCTGTTCTAGAACCAGGGAGGCTCTAGCCTATTTTTTGACGGTTAGTAGTATCTCTGGTCCCAAAATTACTAGTAGAGGATTGTGATCATAACCATCTGTAATAAGAGTTTGAACAATAACGAGGGGATGCAAACTATCCCAGCCACAAGAAATAAAATTTCTATCTAGAACTGCCCTGATGGAATCCTCTTGCTTGTTTGAACAATATGAATTTGGATCACAACATAACAAATACAATGCACATCAAGCCTCCGCACACACACGCAATTTAGTTATTACCCAGTAACAATGTGCATGTATTGTGTGAAACAGAGTACCTGAAGGGGCCAAGTTCCAGGCGACAACCAAAACCCATCAAAGATTTCATCCCTCTAGCCGGCGATGTTGCCAGTCAGCTTCGCCTCCGATGGTTTTGGGGTTTTGGAGGTGTGATGGAACATGGCCTGTCGTCGGCGGGATGTTCTCTTGCTTTGTTTAATCCGTTTTTCAGTGTCTTCTTGGAGTAGTTGAGGTGGCGGCTACGTCCTGAAGTCAAAATATGGTCCTCCTCGCTCTATCCCTTCTCCGGTGGTGCATCTAGCGCCGATGGAGGCCCGTTGAGTCGTTTATCCGATGGATCTTCCGGGATCCGGTCGTTTTCATGTTCGTTGGTGTGATTTTAAGTCAGTCTCTTCTGATATATGATTGTCATTATTGGTGATGGTTGCTCCTCTGGTACGCTGTTTCTTTGTGTTCTTAACTTGATGACTTTCCACTTATATGTTATAACAAGCTCTACTATGGCTAGGTTTGCCCGCTCCAGTGATAGAGGGGATTGTAGTCGTCGCTAAGTGATTCATTGATCTATCTGTAATTTTTGTTACTTTTTTACCTCTTTGTACCGGTATTGATGATTTTTAATAGATTGATGGAATTTTGCATAGAAAAAATATAATGATCATGTATTGTGTTAGTGTGACTTGCATGTTTATGCAACTATGTTCCCTGGATTTTGCATGCAACAGTTTTACTGCTAACTTTGATCGGTCTAAGGGCTGCTAATTTTAACTTTCGGAACAAATGTGAAAGCTCAACTGAATCTCAAACACAAGGAACGAAAAAAGAAGCGCACACAGATCTCGAGCGACTGCTTGACAAGGTCTCATAGACCAGACCATGCACGATCAGACGGCCGCTAATTAACTATTAACGGCGACCAACATGACCCCATCTCGGCTCCGTAGAAATTAAAGCCTGTCTCGTACGGATCGTTCGCATGCATGATCCATCAGAGAAAGTATCGGTGGTAGCTAGCTAGCTAGGCTGCCAATGGATGTTTGGTCTTGTCAGACCAAGGGTTCTTGCCCCTTTATTTTGGTCTAAGAAAAGAGTTTTTGTCCCAGCAGCATGCATACTTTCTCCGTTGGCGTGCATGTTACGACCGCCCGGCCTCTATAAAAGGCAGCGCTTGTCTCCAACTGATCCCACGCCAAACACCAATCGCAGGCTCAGGTCGTCAGCTTAGTGCCTCACTCTAGCGTGTTTCTGGTCGTCTTCTTCGGGCGGGCTGCGGTATCAACCAATCGTCCGATCCAATCATCTTCGCCATGAAGATTGTGGCAGCTGACCACCAGCCGGCGCCGGCGGGGAGGCGGAGCAGCAGGAGGTACGCGCTGCTGCTGGCGGCGCGGGACTCGGAGTACGTGCTCAAGGCTTACGGCGGCTACTTCAACGTCTTCGTCAGCGCCTTCGGCTGCGGTACTGCAGACGGCGGCGAGGAGGAGGAGGCGTGGGACATGTTCCGGGCGGTGGACGGGGAGCTCCCGGCCGAGGAGGACCTCGATTTCATAATAAAATGATTATAGGTTATTTACCATGAGGTAATAACCTTCTATGAAATGTTCCGGTGGTAAAGGAACATATTATCTAGGACTTAACCACCAATGTCTCCAGTGATTCTTGCGCCGTATATTACGCGTTAACCAGGAGATTTGAAATGGGACGAAGAAGTCAGCTGGATCGGCTCCCTTTCGCATGCATTAGACACTGTTCTGGGCATTTGTAAGTTGCAGATCGTGGGTATAGCCATTTTATACGGGTAAAAGTCTATCGTGGATCTGGGCTTACAAAAGACAGATATCTAGTGTTAATGGTTGTTGTGTGTATCCAACTAAGGTATAGCCGTTTTATACGGGGAAAAGTCTACCTTGAGTTTGGGGATACAACAATTGTGGTGTATGCGGGGTCGCAGAGAAGGACAGTGATTGGCTTGGATCTTAGTCTAGACCTCATACCAAGGAAGTGTGAACGGGAATGCGCGCCCGGATGTGCAACAGCTAAGATCTCTCATGGGTAAAGTGACGTACCTCTGTAGAGTGTAAGAACTGTAACTTGTTACTCCCTGTTCCGGGAAGGAGCTGCGAACGCGCGGGAAAGGAACTCCATGCCCATAGATCGACTACATCAAATTTTCTTTATTTCTTCTTTTCTCAAACTTAATGTGTTACAAGACTTACGGTCTACCCTTGCTTATATATGGAAGCTAGACCTGACTAATATTAAACCTAAACCATTACGTACACACGTACAGATACTACTAGTATTAGGACTCACACACACACTTGCCTAACTAGGAAACCTTCCTAGACTAAGACACGTACACACCACACATAGTCCTAGTGCTACTCGGACATAGACTAGTACCACTCGGACTCTCTTACCAAGATTAAGCTAACAATCTCTCCCTAATCTTGATTGACTACTCTTCGTCTTCCATGCTTCTCTGATCTTAAATCCTTGTAGATCCGCGTCTTGTCTAGGTCTCGCACCACGACAAGTCTAATTGGCTCTCCCCAATTTCGACTTGGCGAATTTACGGAACAACTTAAGTATGATCCGAACTATCCAGCCACGCTAGCAAACCTTGTGGAATCGCACCACCCGTGGAACACACCGTCCACCCTAGCGCAATACATGCCGACCTCCTGGCATGGACTAGACCATCCACTTCGGCCTCATGTAGAGACATGGCCTCATTGAAGAGACTCATCTTCACTGGTTTACCGCCCCCTTCACACTTGAAATTGATCCTCTCGTCGAGACAACGTAGACGACCTGATCGAGGCACGCAAATTGCGTCTTCGTTCAAACGATTAACAGTCCCTCAACCTTCATTCATTTCAACTGCAACGGATCCTCACAGAGACAAGCACTTGGACACGACAGCGACTCACAAACACGACGCCGACTCAATGTGCTAACCCGCACGACCATGACTCATTAACTCATACTCTCCCGGACGACGATCTTGACAAGATTCTCCAGCACCGCACCCCGGTACTACCGCACTCATCAATGATCATCCCATCCACCACCTTGCCGAGAACTCCTCGCCCGCCTTCTTCTTCCTTGTCGCTCCTCCGAGCGACGACCGCCCGCCGCCTCACCGATGACGGCATGCTCGCCGCCTCCACTTGGTAGCCCGCCCCGAGGCGCTAGTCGGATCGCCTCCCCGAGGCAAGCGTGGCTTCAAATCTTCGACCTCGCTCTGATACCAATTGTTGGAATTTGCCCACAGATCGACTACATCAAATTAGACGAACAAACACGCTCGAGAAAACTTGTGGCCACGGGTACGTATCGTGCCCTCGAATTTTCTTTATTTCTTCTTTTCTCAAACTCAATGTGTTACAAGACTTACGGTCTACCCTTACTTATATATGCAAGCTAAACCTGACTAATATTAAACCTAAACCATCACGTACATACGTATAGATACTACTAGAATTAGGACTCACACGTACAATTGCCTAACTAGGAAACCTCCCTAAACTAAGACACGTACAGACCACACATAGTCCTAGTGCTACTCGGACATAGACTAGTACCACTCAGACTCTCTTACCAAGATTAAGCTAACACTGTGGATCCTGCGGCTGTGCCTCCTCGTCCAGGACCTCGTCGCCGCGCGGAAGCGCGTCCTCGGCATCTGCTTCGGCCACCAGGTGATATGCCGCGCTCTGGGCGGCCGCGTCGGGAAGGCCAGGGCCGGTGGCTGGGACATCGGCATCAGGGAGGTCACCATGGCGGCCACGCTGCCGCCCTGCAGGTTCCTCCACGCGCTGCAGGACCTGCCCCCTTACGCCAAGATCACCGAGTGCCACCAGGACGAGGTCCGTACGCCGCGCTTCTCTAGCAAACAATGGCGGTCGATGATCCTGACCTGCTACACGTACGCATGCACGCAGGTCTGGGAGGCGCCGGTGGGCGCGGAGGTGCTGGCATGGTCGGAGAAGACGGGCGTGGAGATGTTCTGCGTGGGCGACCACGTGCTCGGCATCCAGGGCCACCCGGAGTACACCGCCGACATACTCCTCAGCCTCGTCGACCGCCTCTCCTCCACCCACTCCATCACCGTCGGTACCCTAGCTATCTCCCAACCTCTCTGAAGACTGCTGCCAAGGCTCTGATCTCTTCTCTACTATATAATTTGTCTAGAGGTGGTTTTCGCCTCCCGATATTTTTCGTCCGTTGCTCTTCGTATCGTGACCGGAAGCTGAGAGAGGACCGGCGGCCATACACATCCTGGTGTTGTCGACAGAAAATTCTCAACAGAACGCCCCGTCCCCAATTTGCCTCGCCACCGCGGAGGAGCGGGGTTAGTTTGCGTGTCACTCGGCTTGTTCCACCCGTGCGGCTGTGCCATGGCTGCCGCCCTTCCCAGCTCTTCTCTGTCGATCTCTAGCCCCATCGTCCGGTCCGCGGCTCCACTTCGTGTCGCCATGGCTGCCGCCCCCTCCCCCGCTCCTACGCTTCCCCATAGTTCGTGACTCCGGTGGAGGTCGACCGACGGCGTCTCTAGGTGGCAGGGACGCAGCGTGCGGGTGCTCTTGGCCGGAATCGAGCCGGTCTCGGCCGGGAATCGACGCGGAATGCAGAGGGGAGGACCTGGCCGCGAAGAATTGGTCCGGGGCGGCATGCCGGCAGACCCTCCACAACCTCCCAACCACGGGTGGAATTTCTCCCACGCGCCTCCGTCGTACGGGAACTCCTCTGCCGCCTCGTGGATTTCCTGCGCCGCGCCCATGCCATAGTAGCGTCGCCGCCGAGTTTCCCCTCCGGTTCGACATCCCCGTCACCTACCCTCAAGTCGCCTCCAAGATCAAGCTCGTCGCCCTCGACGGCAAGACCCACAAGGTTCTCATCCTGTATACCCATCTCTATGGCCTCTTCGTGAATTGCGCATATTTTGGTTCTGTATGGCCGCACCGTGCAATTAAAGCCGCGGCCTGCGAAGAACTTCCCAAGTGATTCGGGCATGCTGAAGCACAAGGGCGATGAGGCAGCTCATGCAGAGTTGCAGACGCGGTGCTTCTTAGCTATAGAAAGATACAGTATGGTTGTCAATAAGATTGTGGATTGAAAATACACTCGGCGATTTCTATGGTCTAGCTATTATAGTAGTAGCAACGAGTGCAGTTCCAGCAATTTGGAAGATCACAATTTCTGGTTAGGATGTTAAATTTATATACATGTGTAGTTCACTTTTATTAAAAACAGTAGTACATTTGTTTTTCTGAATTATCAAGGCGTGCGGTTCAGAGTGCACCTTATAATCCAGAAGACCCTTTGCAGACAGAATTTAGAGAACAATTGATTGTCAAATATATTACTCCTATTAACTTACTGTTTCACCCAATAGTACAATCAAAGGTTTGCAAAGAGACTATCTACCTGGCTACCTTTTTCACGAGGCTAAGACGATGAATAATTTATGATACATGGTTGCTTTGCTCTATTCTACATGTTACTAAATCAAGCTAACGCTGATTAGGACTTACACTCATATATTAGCTAATCTGTATTGTAGGACACCAGTAAACTTTGATGTTTAAAGGAAATTTTTACATATATTATTATTATGGAGAGGATTTGGTGTTATCCAAATATCATATAATCTGCTTATACTATGAATATTTTACTATACGCTTTAAGATTCCCATCTAAGATTTGACAACTAAAAGAATTTGTGTGAATCAAGTCCTATATTGTGTACTTTTCTTGGTAGAATTATAGTAGTAATGTGTATGATTATGGGCTGCTTTCACCTTCTTCGGCGGAAGCAGAACTCATGGGTCTAGAACATGCAAGTACTTCGACTTTTTTTCGCTTCATGGTGGAGATTGATTCTTCAAGCCTCTCGTCCTGATCAGTGAAAAGACACCCAACAGGTTCACATATACAAGGTGATAGTGGTGGTTGATTTTTAAATAGTTTGCAAGAAACTCTAGCTTTGACTTCATCCCTTGTTTCACTTATTTTCAACTTGTATTATGTAGTAGTAATGTTTATATATTAATAGGCCGGGCAACGCACGGACATTCAGCTAGTTAATTTAATTTGAAGACTGCCACTTTGCACGTCGCATGAGTCGTTTGCTGAGGGCGTGAAGAGGCAGCTGGAGGCCACCGGCCCGGACAAGGAGTTCTGGCTCAAACTCTGCAGAAGCTTCCTCAAGACTGAGGAGTTAGCATGATCAAGCGCTTTATTTCTTAAAAATTAAGTATTACACCCATCCGAATCCGATATAGTTCCATAGTTCCAAACATATCCAAAGAGTAAAAATAAAAAAGGCAAATTACATATCACACTGAGGAATTGTAGTTTCTGACAGTTGAGATGGCATGTTTGTTTAAGCTCTGTTATGGGATTAGCGCGTGAACATGCCAGATGTTAACATGTAAAATTGGAATAAAAAAACTCTCGAATCAGGCTTTCGCCCCGCTTTATAAATAAAGCAACATTCGTTCAGTCGGTACAACAACGCAGCAGGCCGCAGCCAAAGGGACAAAGAAAAAAAAAGGGGTAGTGCAACACTGCTGGGGCAACAGCACAAAAGCGCCCAAGAGAAAAGGCAAAAAACGGCCCGGAGGCCAGAGCAAGCGCTAGCGACCACCAGGCGACCCGAGCGGCAGCGAAGGGGGGGGCGCCGAGAAGGGAAGCGATGCCGACCGCAGGGCCCGAAGAGCGGTGTCGAAGTCGGCCCGATCACGCTGGCGCACCAGAGGAGATCACTACTGAATGAAAGCAAGAAAAGCAAAAATAGAGTCAGAAGCGCGCGTGGGGTAGATCTTCTCAATCACCATCTTGTTCCGGACATTCCAGAGAGTCCAAGCGATGGCCACAAACACAAGTCAAAAGAGGCGACGGCCGCGCCCGGCCCTAGTGGCCTGGGACTGGAGAAACTCCCCCAGATCCTGAGCCTGCCAGGCCGGCCCAAGGGCCTCCCTGACAAAGCTCCAAAGGAACTGGGCCGCCGAACACGAGAAGAAAATGTGGGCGCACGTCTCCGGGGTCCCACATAGGGGGCACCGGCCTGTGCCGGGGCCATTGCGCTTGGCCACCTCCACACCGGAAGGCAACCTGTCGCGCAGCAACTGCCAAACGAAGATGCGAATACTAAGGGGGAGGGGGGCTTTCCAGAAAGGGGTCGTCCACCTCAGCTCCGGGCCCTGGAAGAGGGCCCGGTAAGCCGAGCCAACCGAGAACTCACCGGAGGGGAGGAGCCTCCAGGAGACCGCGTCGGGGGCGCCTGCCAGAGCAGTAGGGAGAGAAGCCATAAGCTGCCGGAACTCCGCTGCCTCAGTCAAGCTGAAGGCACGGCGGAAAAGGAGGTTCCAGCGATCCCCGCTGAAAGCCTCGGCCGTGAGGGCCGATGGGGCAGCGGAGATAGCAAAGATGGCAGGAAACCGGACCCCCAACGGGATCTGGGAAAGCCACGGGTCCAGCCAGAATCGGCAACCCTGACCATTCCCAACGGTGAAGTCAATGCCCAACCCAATGAAATGCTTGATCTCCTGGATGGCACGCCAGAATTGGGAGCCCTCCAGGCGATCGCAAGCCAAGAGTGGACGGCCACGGAGGTACTTGGCCTTAATGAGCTGCAGCCAAAGGCCTCCCTCGTCCCGAAGAATGCGCCAGACCCACTTCAACATCAGGGCGAGATTGAAGCGGCGAGAGTCTAGAATACCAATGCCCCCAAGGGATTTGGGGGTGCAGACGTCCGCCCATTTCACCATATGGTACTTCTGGTGGCCGTCCCTAGCTTCCCAAAAGAACCTAGACAACTCCTTGGCGAAGTCGGCATGGGTCCCCTCGGGGAGCAAGTACAACCCCATCTGGTACATAGGTAGGATCGAGAGATAGGAGTTGATTAGAACCGTCTTGCTACCCTTAGACATGAGTCGCGCTCGCCAGGGTTCCGCCCTCGAGCGCACCCTCGTGACCAAGGGTGACAGGTCCCGGATCAGCACTCGCGTCTCCCGAAGGGGCATCCCCAAATAAGAGATGGGGAAATCGTCCAGCCTGCAGTTGAGGTTGTCAGCAATGCGTTGGCGCTCCTCATCCGAGTACCCCAGCACCACCACTTCACTCTTGTCAAAATTGATCTTTAACCTTGACATGTCTACAAAGCAGAGGAGAAGGAATTTCAGGTTGATGATGTCCAGATCTGATCCCTGCACCATGATCATCGTGTCGTCCGCATATTGGAGGTGGGAGATGCCCCCTCCAGGAATAAGGTGCCCTACCACACCAGAGATGTGGCCAGCGGTCTTGGCTCTATCCAAGATCTCTGCCAGGGCATCAACATCAGCGTTAAACAGGAGAGGGGAGATCGGGTCCCCTTGTCGAACCCCGCAAGAAGGGACAAAAAAGGGGCCAATCTCGCCATTGATGTTGATCGCTGTCCTCCCGCTCATCACGAATTGCATGATCCAGCATATCATGCGGTCGTCAAAGCCCCTCCTCTCCAAAACTAACCTCAAGAAAGCCCAATCCAGACGGTCATAGGCTTTCTGGAAGTCCAGCTTCAGGAAGACCCCTTTCTGACTTCGTTCTTTGACCTCATGAATGATCTCATGAAGTGAGAGCACATCGTCATGAATGAGGCGTCCCTTAAGGAACGCAAACTGGAGGGGGTGCGTGAGTCTCTCCATGACCGGGGCAAGCCGGATGGCACAGACTTTCGCAAAGAGCCGCTGGATGACATTAATGACCGTGATCGGGCGAAATTGGCGAATATTCGTGGCCCCCTCCACCTTGGTAATCAGAGTAATAACACCAAAGTTCAGCCGGGACATGACTAACGTCCCGGTGAAGAATTCCTGGAACATCGGCAGGATGGTCGGCTGGAGCTGCTCCCAGAAGGTCTGGAAGAAGCTCACCGGCAGCCCATCAGGACCAGGAGCCGAGCCAGCCTTCATGGCTTTCAGGTCCTCAGCCACCTCCCCCAGGAGAAATGGACGGGTGAGGTCCGCATTCTCTGCAGGGGTGACTAAGGCCCCTCCTGACCAAAAGTCAGAAGCCAAGGAAAGGCCCGACGAGGGTGACAAAGAGAAGAGATCCTTGTAGAATGCATAAATATGGGAGGACAGAGCCTGGGGGGACTCCAGAAGGGAGTCCCCCTCCCAGAGGCAAGGGATCGAGCACCGCCTCCTCCTGCCATTAGCGATGGCATGGAAGTAGGCAGTGTTCGACTCCCCCTAGACAGTTCAATTCTGGCGACTCCGTTGTCGCCAGAACGCCTCCTCCCCCTTATAGATCTCCATGATGGAGGTCTCAAGGGAGTACCTATGAGACCATGCCTCGGCAGAGAGGCCTAAAAGATCGGCTTCCCGATCCAAGGCCTGGATCTCGCTCAAGATGGCGTCCTTTTGTGCCCTGAGCGCAACCCCCACGTTGGCCCCCCAGCCCCTCATGAATTGGCGTGTCAATCTAACACAGTGGTGCCAGACATCCACCGCACAATAAGCATGAGGGGGTCGCTGCCGCCGCAAGCCATTTGGCTCGGACCGCCTCCAGGAATCCCTGCTTCTGCAGCCAGAAGGACTCAAAGTGGAAGCGGTTGAGCCTTGGAGGGCGGCCCCCTCCGGAGGAGAGAAGGAGGGGCGTATGGTCAGATCCAATCCGCGTGATAGCCTTCAACGAGCAGAGGGGAAAGGCCACCTCCCAGTCGACCGACACAAAGACCCTGTCCAGGACGCACCGAACCGGATCCAGCTGCTTGTTCGTCCATGTGAATCTAGCACCCACCCGAGTAATCTCGCGGAGGGCGAGATTGACAATACAGTCATTGAACAGTCGCATCCTAGGGGGTCCACATTTGCCGAGCTCTTGTCGTCAGCGGAGCGGATAAGGTTGAAATCCCCGGCAATCACCACCGGTAACCCTGTCCGTTACACTTTCGACTTGAGCTCCTGCAAGAAGACAGCGGACCTCCGATGGTCCGCAGGGCCATAGACAATAATCATCTCCCAGCGGAAGCGAGATTTTCTATGGGTGAGTGTCATGCTCACAAAGAATTCCCCACGGTCCATATCCTCAACCTCAAAGGTATCCTCCTTGACACCAAGGAGAATACTTCCAGAGTGGCCCGAGGCCGGAAGCCACGACCAAGAGAATCTGCAACGGCTCAGGGCCTCCAACTCCGCGATGGAGAAATCCTGGCGAATCGTCTCCTGCAGGCCGACAATATCCGGCGCTTCCAGGCGGATGTATTCCTTGATCTGGCGGCGACGGGCGACTGCGAACCCCGGATGTTCCAGATGAACACCCGGAAGGCCCACAGGAGGTCCATAGTGGACCTCAAGCCTGGGGGGTCCCCTTAGCGGGGACCGAGCGCGAACGACAGGCAGGGGAGCGGAGCGGAGCAGCCTTGGGGGGTCGCCCCCGAGACCTAACCGGGGGGTCAGATCCCAGGGGTACCGCCCGCACACCAGGCACCGGAGGGGGGGTCCTCACCGGGGCCGGGTCCCGTGGACCTAGCCTCAGTAAGGATCTGGGCGCGTTCCCGCTCCCGGGCGTCACGCACCCGGGCCGCAACGATCGCACCCGCATACCCCTCCCGTGCCTGAATGGCCGCAAGCTGCTCAAGGCGCGGCCCCTTCTCGCCACGAAAGACTATCCCGCAGTCCTCCGCAACCACACCTAGGTGGGCGAGGGAGACCTCTGAGAGAACACAGAAAGCAGAACCAGGAATACCGGACGAACCGGGGTTGGTAGGGACGGAAGAGGAAGGAGTGGAGGAAGTACCTGAGAGCTCATCCCTGGCCGCGACACGACGAGCGGCCCGCTCTTCCACCGTCGGATCCGGCCAAGACATGCCTGTCCTGGCCTCAGCCAGCCGGGAGCTATGACAGGAAGGCGGAGGGGGCGGTGGGCGGGGGCCCCTGGCTCGGCGGAGCTTGGAAGAGGCAACCGGGGAGTCGGAGTCAGAGGTAGCACCCACCACGGCCGTCGGGTCAGGAGTGTCGGAGCGAGGGAGTAGCACACCACCCCCGGCGAGCGCGGGGAAGGTGGGGCACAGACTACCAGCCCCACGCTACCCGAGGTCTCAGTGGCGGGAGACTGAGAGGGAGGGCCCGGAGATGGCGCCAGCACCAGGGAGAGGTTGGAGCCGTACTGGGCGATGTCGATCTCAAGCGGCGACGGGGGTCAGGACGGAAGCAGCGAGGGAGGTCCACCGGGGCCACCTTGGCCGGAGCACTCAGCGATAGATGACGACGATCCTGGACAAGGGGGCCACCCTCAAGGCCGTCGAACACCAGGGAGCGAGCCACAGGGCCTCCGAAGGTCCCACTCTGAGGGGGTGGCGGTGGAGGCGGGGAGGCATCGGTGGCCAGCGGCGAATCCGGATCCGTCCCGGTGTCACTGTCGTCCGAGCCCCGGGCCTCAGTGTCCCTTCCATCGTCGCCCTCGTCGGCAGGGGACCCCGGGGGAGGGGGCGGGGGACTCGGCGCAGAGGTGCCCTCCTCGTCCAGCTCCACCAAGAGGTCCCGGCCCACCCAGTCGAAGAATACCCGCGGAAGGGAGACCGGGAAGACCGAGGGGTCGGGGCAGATCAGACGCAGACGGACCGGAGCGAGGCCGGACAGAGAGCCCACATCCACCTCGGTGAGCTTGCCCACCGTCTGAGCCACGAGGGCCACCACAGCAGGGGTCCTGGCCTCAGACGGTAGGCCGTGGAGACGTACCCACACCTCCGAGAGCATGGCAACCGTCTCCGGAGCGGCCGAAGAGGGCTGGATGGAGACCTGCAGCTGGTGTAGAGGGAGGGTGAAGGAAGTGCCACACGCGCACATGCGGAGAATCGCCACCGACGGGAAGGAGAATGCGAACTCGGACTCGGAGACGCGACGAACCATCCATTCGTGGCCGGGGAGGACCGCCTGCAGCTCCTCCTGGATGAGGCCCTCCGTCACCTCAACCGAGATCGGAGGGTCTTGAGCCGGGAGGACCTTCACCATGGCCAAGGTCTCCGGGACGGTCATGGGGACGCCCCCCATGTCGATGAAGTAGAATCCACCGTCCACGCCATGGCCGTAGTACTCCAAGGTCTCCCGGCGACGGGCGGGGATGCCCCCAAGTGCCAGGGGGGCCTAGGGCGGGCACCCAGGAGGCCAGGGGCAGGGTCCACCACGGGAGGCGCGGCCGGGGTCTTACGCTTCTTCTTGCTCTTGCGCTTCTTCTTCTTGGGGGGCGAGGGGTCGTTGATCACGCCGGACTGTCGCTGACCCGCAGTCGGCGCCACAACCGGAGCAGGAGGCGGATGGTCCCTATCCGCGCGCCAAGACCGTGCGTCCGCCCGACTGTGGGAGGTGCGGGAGGCAGGCATCACGTCCCTAGACCGCATGGCGAGCAGGGCCTCCTCGCGGAGGCGGGCCTCCCGCGCCGACTCCGGGGCGGGTGGAGGCGACCGGGGTGGGTCCTCCAAGCGGCGACGAGCGCGGGGCGGGGAGCGGGAGCCATGTCTCGGGGCTTGCGCCCGTGGCGGAGGCGGGGAGCGACGGGGCGGGGGCGAGGAGCGGTGGCCCTGGGGCAGGGACCGCCTCACCGGGGGCGGTAGGCAGAGGACAGGCCCCGCACCGGGGGGCGTCGCGCGGGATCCCTGGCAGGCGCCGGACGCGGGGGGGGATGGGGAGGGGTGACGGCGGGGGGAGAGTCGCCGCAGGGGGAGGCGAGGGGCTTCGGGGGCGGCGAGGCGCCATGAGCACCTCGAGGAAGGACCGGGACGGCGGCGTCGACGGGAGCTGGCGAGGCGGGGGGACGCGCGCGTCAGGGGCGAGGACGTCGGGAGTGGCGGCGGGGGACACGGGAGCTTCGACAGCAAGGTCCGCCACTAGGGCATGACCCGCACTTGACGCGGGGGCAGCGGGCCGAGGTCCAGTGGGCCTATGGTTGTCAGAGTCTGTGAGGACGTCAGCAAAATTCCATACATTTGAAGAGAAAAAGGACTGCACGGATGTCAAATGCCCGACCATCTCTTCTAAACAAACGGCACCTGACCTGGTTCGTCCAAATGGAGAAAGTACCATTTCAGGACATGTAAAACGGATGCTGCCAGCTTCCCCAAAACAGAGACCTGATAACCCCCTTTTTTTTTACTATCTGTTGAAGGCGAACTATTGAACGGTATCTTGGCCCTCCTCATTGGACATTGCTTGGACAGTTGTACCACAGAAAGGCCGCTTTTATAAAACAAATCCCTGTCACATGATTATGGCGCCGCCTTGCAAGGTCAGCATATAGTACCAGGTAATATTCGAGCATGTATCCTGAATATGTTCCGCCGATTGAGGAGCCGCCGAATCCTATATATCGAGAGAGATGCCTTGTACCGGAATCAGTCGTACAGATTTCGTCATTAACTCTTAGTGCATTGTTAAACCAAACGTATGGTTAATAGTCTTTCATCCCGCTATATTAAAGCATCTCTACTCGTTTGCCGTTCCCATACCGAAATCTGGAGCTAAATTGCGCCAAACGAAGCTAGTTTTAGCATGGCAACGCCAGTTTTCCAGTCACGTTCCTAGGCCAAGTTTTCAGGTTTGGCCAAATTTCATTCAAACTCGGCAAACTTTAGACAAATATAGACGGTTTTCATTAATAGCGAGTGAAGCCATACATCAAATTCGGGCGAAAACACCTGAATTCTGACTTCACTTAGGCTAAAAAAAACTTAAAAAGGGCCGATGCCGATGCCAATGCCGATGCCGCCGGACACCGGACGCCACTCACATGTCGAAGCTGCGGTAGAAGCTTGTGTAGCAGGGTTCCGCCTTGCTGTCGTCGTCGCTCGGCGGCTGCGGGGGGAGCGAGCTGCCCTGGCCTATGTCGTCGTACCGCCACGGCTGGTACGAGGGGTCAGCATCGTCATCGTCATCGAGGACGACAAGCGATGCGCCCTGGTAGGCGAGCTCGCGGCGATCCCTGGACTCATCGTACCCCCACGACTAGTACGAGGGGCCAGTGTCGTCATCGTCGTCGAGGACGACAAGCGACGCGCCTGGTAGGCGAGCTCGCGGCGATCCCTGGCCTGGCGCTCGGCCTCCTCATGCTGGCACCGAACCCTGATCGACTCCTCGTGCTCCCAATCCGCCCTGGACTAGGCGAGGAGCTCTGGCTTCGGCATCGCCAGCGGCGACATGTCCTGCAGAGATTACTCCATCGCCATCTTGATGGTGAAGGAGTCCTTATCGACGGGGACCACCCAGTCGACCGACGCAGGCGAAACCGGCCGGTCGGCCGCGACGACGCGCGGGGCTCGTTGATGACCATTCCCCGTGATCTCGTCCTCGGCGGTGACGAGGTTTAATCTCGTCAATGCCCATTGTTATGGACTTGGGTTTTGGAGAAGATGGGGATGCTGGAGATCGTGGAACGGTTAACAGACAAGCAACCAGGGAACACGAGATTTACCCAGGTTCAGGCCCCCGGAGGGAAAACCCTACTTCTGCTTGTCTGCTCTTGATTACGGCGGAACCGAAGGTTACAGGGTGCGCAGATTCGATCTGGCGTGAGGTGCGTATGCGAGAGTATGAGTCGAGAGTTCTAGGACGTGCCCTCCTGGCCTTTATATAGACTTAGGCAGGTCCCGGGCATAGTCCTAGTCGGTTACAAGTTTTAGGGTTTTACCCCTTTGAATTTCCTATCTATGCTAGTCTTGCTCTCCAAGGATCCGAAGGCGTCATGGGCCTTGGCCACCCGAAAATCTTCATGGGCCAGCGTATGTCTGCTGTGGGCCTTTCTTGGGCTGGACCAGGTATGCTGAAGTCACGTATCCGTAGGGTATAACCATGTCAGTAGCCCCCGAGTGATCAGTCGAATCGTAGATTCGGCTGAGGACTCTTCCATCCTTCGGGTGCAACTATGTATTAATAGTATATGTGTGTAGGGATTGTTGACGCGTGTGCCTGACTCACCCGACGGATCAGGGTCAGTTAACTGTCTTAGGACGAAACAACACGATCTTCTTCAGGTTTGAGTCCCTCAACTCGAACCTGGAACATATGCTGGCGTAATTCGACTCAGGCCGCGGAGGACTTACAGGAGCGGAATTCTAGTGATTTCAATTGATGTACCCAACGCGTCCGTCGGGATTTTTCATCACGCCTGTTGGCATGGATTTATACTAGCAGAGCGCAGTCATGTACGTTTCCAGGCCATCAGATGATATCTGCAGGTCTTATCTTTGCGCCGCAGACGCAGCATCCGAACATTTGTCACCATGGAGGTGCTTCGGGTGGCCAAGGAGATTTGTAGCTCACTCAGCGTTTTGTTGGGGCAGAATTGCCAAAAAGTTTTTGCGTGTTGATCCGAAAGATCGTAGTCGAAGAATTCATAGGGTGCGCGACCAGCGCTCCCTATGGGAGTAGCCCCCGAGTGTCTGTTCGAGTCGTAGACTCGAGCAGAGACTTTAGTTCAAGCATTGTTCAGTTGTTAAGTCCGTAGGACTCAAAAAATTTCGGATGCTTAAATCCATCCTCCCTATGGGAGTAGCCCCCGAGTCCGTAGTGGAGTCGTAGACTCGACGTAGGACTCGAAGAGATACTTTGTCGTTATTCATCTTCCGGGTGCGCGGCCCTCGATAGGAGTAGCCCCCGAGTATTTAGTCGAATCGAAGATTCGAGTGAGTACTCTTAGCTGTGGAGCCGAAGAATTGTAGTTGGTGCTAGTATAGCTTTTGATGACATCAGTGCTGACGATCAATAACCTCAAGCATCTGCTATGCCAGAGATGACTTGACTGGACGAACGTGGGTCCCATTTGCTGACTTTGAATTGACCGGTCACGCACGGAGTGGAGATAATTACGGCGTCTCCTCGATTTCCGCGCGTAGTGGATGGCGTGGTAACGACGGTTCGTTTTGGTGTTGACACGTGTACGGTCAGATCTGCCGTTGGCGTTAGGTCTTCTGGATGGACGGCTGCCGTGCGTCGTCTTTGCTGTTATAATCATTGGGGGAAGCCGCGGTTTGTTTTCACCGCACCAGTTCTTGTGTTCACTGCCTCCTTGTGCTCTAGCGATTCTTGCTGCGCGCTGGGATTTCCTTCCACATTTCCGTCGTTCTTTCTGCGTTTTCACCGCCGGCGTCGCCGTAGCGCAATGGGGAAACCAAAGAAATCTTCATCTGCGGTTGGGACCAGCGCCGCCGGAGGAAAAAAGGGCACCACCGCTAGTCGTGTCACCGATGGTGGCTGGCGGCGATCAGAGACGCGGGAGAGCGATCTCCGCAAGCTTCGCGAGCGGGGCCTGATCCCGCAGGATAGGGAGGCCGTCAAACTCCCCGGCAATAAGGTAATCCCCCGTCCCCCATCTGGGTACCGGGTTATGTTTCTCGCCTTCGTTTTTCGTGGGTTTTCTTGTCCAGTCCATGACTTCCTCCGTGGACTGCTCTTCTTCTATGGGATTCAGCTTCATCATCTGTCTCCCAATTCTCTTCTCCACATTGCTTGTTTTATCACTTTTTGCGAGTGCTGGCTTGGCATTGAGCCGCACTTTGGACTCTTCCGGAAGCTCTATTCCGTGAAGAGGCAATCTGGTTCGGATGGTGTGTATCCCATTGGGGGTTGCATCATCTCCCTTAGTCCCAATCTTCTCTTCTTTTCTTTTTCCATGTCCGAATCTGTCCAGTACTGGCGGAGGCGATGGTTTTATATCCGCGACTCCGTAGTGCCCGGGCAAGATTTTGGTCTTGTTCCCTTTGACCCCTCCCAAATGATTGAGAAGAAAAGGTCTTGGAAAAACCAAATCTTGGACGGTGAGGTGGCGGAGATAGATGCCCTTTACCGTCGGGTGGAGGATCTCCAGCTGATTCCAGAGAAGGATGTGAATGGTGTGGACATCATCCGAACGTTTCTTGAGCGTCGGGTGCAGCCTCTCCAAGCGAGGGCACATCCGATGTTTCTTTATTCTGGGCGCCGTGATCCGACGAGGGTTTCGACTGAGAAAATCTCCGAGGGGGATCTTGACAGAGGCTTCAAATCTTGCTGAAGTTCAAGGCCGGAGAAAAAATCCCGGGGAAGTCGCTAACTCCTCCATTTTCTTCGACGTTGGTCGTACCGCAGGTGTAGATTTGTGCACGTAGTGCTTTTTTGTCGGCTGTGTATTTATTTCCCTTGTTTGCTAACAAAGTTCCTTCTCATTTTGTAGAGCTTCAAAGTACCGGGCATGGTACCGCCATTGCCCGAAAAGTATCCGAATGCCCCGGATAATGAAGTGGTTGAGTCCGTGTCCGAGCTTCCGTCGGCGCGATCTCCGGCGGAGGATGCCGACGAGTCGAGTGAGGACCATACGCGCAAGCGATCACGGAGCTCCAGCGAGTCTTCGGATGCCTCGACTCCTCCGACTCCCAGAAACCCTCTGGGCCTTGAGCGTCATAGTGACGGTCATGGAGGTTCTTCCTCTCCCCTTCCTGCCATTCCTGTGCGCGCTGTAACGCCGCACCCGCCAGCGAAGCAGAAGAAGGAAGAAAAGAAGGAGGAGAAGAAGGAAGAGAAGAAAGAGGAGAAGAGGGCCCGAAGGACTCCTCCTGTCTTCGATCTGAGCTCTTTGGGCTCGTAAGTTTCTTGTTGTACTGTTGTCCTTGTTCCTTTATGATTTTTGCACTTGTGCTGATTGGTTCGTATGCAGGCATTCCTCCCACGATTCCTCCAATGATGATGCGCGGGAGATGATGGGGGAGTCGAAAATCGCGTCTCCTCCTCCTCAGACGGTGGCGACTTCGGGTGGTGCGGCTCCGGATCCTCCGTTGCCGGAGGTGCAGGTGGTTGCGCCTCAGAATTTCGCAGGCGGTCCTTCGGGGTCGCCATCAGAGCATGTAAGTTTTTTCTGCCACATGTCACGGGGGGAGCCCCCGAGTATCTTCGTGTGCGAATTTTGTTTTTACTCCTTTGCGTTGGGCGTAGCCCCCAAGTCCTTTTCTTACTGCCATTTCTTTTTCTTCAGCCTTTTGTGCAGGAGGCCAAGCGGCTGGTGCAGGAGCGCTTGGCGCTGGAAGCGAACCTTCGGCAGCTTCAAGGTACCTATCTGCCTTTGAGCGCCTCTCTTATTTATCCTGGTCCTGTTCTTTGACACTTGCTTGTCTTGAATGCAGAGGAGCATAACAATTCTCTCCGTGAGGTCGACGCTCTCAAGAAGAGCCTTGGTCAATCGGAGCAGAAGGCCGAAGCCGCCGTTGGCGCGAAAGAACGCCTCGAGCTAGAGCTGACTAAGGCAGCCGAAGCGAAAGAGCGTCTGCAGCAGGAGGCCGCGGACCGTGAGGAGCAGCTGGCCACTGTTGCGGCTGCGCGCGAGAGAGAGGTGGCGGCGAAGCTCATGGCTGCTGCCAAGGCTATTTCGGGTGAGTGCTAGTTTTGTACTTGTTTCTTTTTCTTCGTGTCGTCTTCTGTGCTGCTTTTCTTCATGTTTTCCTTCTTATTTTTTGTCTCAGATGCCGCAGGCATCGAGTTCGACCGCGGTGCTCTAGAGCACGGGAGTGCTCTAGATGATGCCACTGTGGCGGTCGAAGACCGCTGCAGCACCGTCGTCAGCTCCCTTGCCAAGGCGAAAGAGGTCCTTGGTCGCTTCTACAAGGAGCTTGTCCCGAAGGGCGCAGCCCTTGATGATGTGGATGCTCTGGCGGAGGCTCTGTCAGCCGAAGCGCCTGCGGCGTACAAGCGCAAGCAGAAAGGCATCGGCGCGTCCGTCGGGCTGGCGATGGCCTTGGCGGCTGGAGCGGAGCTGGATCTGCCCCAGATCACCTCTCGGATGCCGACGACTGCGGATGGATCCGAGGTAGCCTTTGCTGCCTACTCTGCTCGCTGCAAGCGATATGGGCCCAAGCTCATTGATTTGCTGTCTGAGTATGCACTGCGGCAGCAGGGCGGGGCCAAAGCTAGGCAGTCTGGCTCCGAGGCGACTCAGGGTGCCGCATCTTAGGCGTTGTAGACGTAGGGTAGTTTGTAGTCTACTTTTGTTGTAAATATCTTGAAGAACACCATCCTTGTGCCACGTAGTGGCCTTATATGTTTAATGAATTCTTCTGGGTTGTGCTCTATCATTGTCTGAATGTCTGTGTTCCTTTCTTTTTCTGCTGCTATAGGTTCCTTCGGGTGCTGACCCTGTTGACACCCCGTCCGCAGTGCCGCTGCGACCATCTTTGGATGATTCCTCGCAACTCACTTTTCTTCGGGATCATGTGCGTAGTCTGGAGAGGGATTTGCTCGGGTTACGCGGTCATGCCGATGTTTGGAAGTCCAAGGCGGATCGTGGTGCAGCCAGAGAGGAGTACTTGATGGCGGAGCTGGTTCGGCTATCCGAGAAGTTGCAATGTAAGTTGTTCTTTGGTTCGAGCTGTAGCTCAGTTCTTCGGGTGGGCCTGCTGGCCTTACTCTTATTTTGTGCGATTGTCACAGGTGCGAATCTTGCTCCGAGGGAAGAAAAGGAGTGTGTCGCTGTTCGGGTCAATTGCTTGACTCAACAGGACATGGAGGCCGGCGGCTTCTTCTGGATGGATCATGATCGCGCCATGGCTCTGGCGATGGTGCAGGATCGTGTTCATCAAGTTTCTCGGGTGCTCCGTCTAGTGCAAACATCGCTTGCCTCGGTGCTGCACGTCATGTTCCCTTTGGATGCCGTACCGACAAGCCTGGCGGGTCTTCTGTCGAAGTTTCGGAACGTAAGCAATGTCAAGGAGTTGGTGCGGCAACAGCTTATCGCAGGAGTGAAGGCTGCTTTATCTCTTGTGAGGCTGCACCGGCCTGACGTGGATTTGGCTGTTGTGGCCGCTGGGCCACCTCTTCGCCCTGATGGTGGTGAGTGGGACATGCGTCCGCATTACGTATAAAGGCGATGCCGAACAGGTAAATGAATTTGTTTGAGCAGCGTGCTCAGGTTATTCTTCAGAATAGGTAGAACCTGAAAAAAGAGATAGATATAAAACTTGTATATTTCGGCTGGGCGTGTTGTGCCCTTTTGTTGTAAAGGTTTGTTTGTTGTGAGCACGCAGTACTTTGATTGAGTACGTGTCCTTTTCGTTTGCCTGACGTTGTCAGCTACTCAGGTGTACACGTTTGATCCTCAGTCGATGAAATCGTGAGGTGGGGGGAGCCCCCGAGTGCGTTTGTAGCATGTAGTAAAGTTGCAAAAATAGTAAACTGAAGATTTGGGGCGAGACACTTAGCTTTATTTATATCATAATGGAGGAGGTACATTGTTCGGCTGAATAGCCTTGGCTAAAAGCCTTATAGAAATTAAAAGGGGTAGTTTGCTACGGATAGAATCGTCGTAGGTGCGCGATGTTCCATGGGTTGGAGTATGCGACTCCAGACTCCACGTGCTTGAGGCGATAGGCGCCACCTGGGATGACTTCGGTGATGACGTAGGGTCCTTCCCATGGTGACTCGAATTTATTCGGTCGCTTTTGCTTGAGTCGCAAGACGAGATCTCCTTCGACGAAGGACCTTGGGCGCAGCCGGCGGCTGTGATAGTTGCGGAGACTCTGCTGGTACACCGCTGATCGAGCTGCTGCTATGTCCCGTGCTTCGTCGAGTGTGTCGACGGCATCTTCAAGTGCAGCCGTGGATTCGGCTTCACTGTAAGCGACGACCCGTGGGGCCTGGTGGCGTACTTCGGCTGGTAGCACGGCCTCGGCTCCGTGTACCATGAAGAACGGTGTGTAGCCGGTGGAGCTGTTTGGCGTAGTCCGTAAGCTCCACAGGACGGATGGTAGCTCTTTCGTCCAGTTTCCAGCTTTTTCTTCGAGTGAGCTCATGAGGCGCTTCTTGATGCCGGCGCCGATTAGGCCGTTGGCCTTTTCCACTTGCCCGTTCGTTTGCGGGTGTGCTACTGAGGCGTACGTGATGTTGATCCCGAGGCCTTCGCAGAAGTCCTGGAATTCCTCGGAGATGAAGTTCGATCCGTTGTCGGTGATGATCTTTGTCGATGCGCCGAACACAGACAATGGACTCGAAGAACTTGACGGCAGTTTTTCCTTTCTGGTTGGTGACCGGCATGGCCTCGATCCACTTGGTGAATTTGTCGACTGCAACCGGGAAGAAGACGTGTCCCCCTTTCGAGGATTTTGGCAGTTTGCCGATCATGTCGAGGCCCCATTGAGCAAAAGGCCAGGCTATGGGTATGGGTCTGAGCTCGGACCCAGGTGCGTGCGGTTTGTCGGCGAACCGTTGGCATCCGTTGCATCTTCGGACGATGTCCTTTGCGTCGCTCATGGCCATTGGCCAGTAGAATCCTGCTCGTAGAGCTTTTGCGACAAGGGAGCGGCTGCCTGCGTGGTGGCCGCAGATGCCCTCATGGATGTCTTGGAGTATGGCTTTGCCGTCATCGATGGTGACGCATCGTTGTAGTACACCCGTGATGCTGCGCTTGTACAGCTCGCCGTTGATGGTGGTGAAGGCTTTTGACCGACGAGATATGCGCCGGGCATCTGTCGGCCTGTCAGGCAGTTCTCCGTTTATCAAGAACTGGAGGTATGGTCGCGTCCAAGTTTCTTCGACTGCCATGACCTGCATTAGGTTGACCATGGCTACCTCTGTGTCCAGCTTTTCGGGTCCTTCGTGTCCTTCGGGTAGCGTAGCTCCCGAGTGTTCTGCTTCTTCGGGTGATCCCTTGGGGAATTTCCGATTGATGGATGGCACGCAGATCTATTCGAGGAATACACCTGGTGGCACCTTTGCGCAAGTGGAGCCGATGTTGGCGAGTCTGTCGGCTTCCTCGTTGCTTTCTCTTCCAACGTGTCGAAGCTCATAGCCGTCGAATTCTCCTTTGAGTGCGTTGTAGAGCGCGCGGTATGCGATCATGTTTTCGGCATGTGCGTCGCACTCATTCATCGTCTGCTGGACGACGAGGTTGGACTCACCGTAGATGACCAGGCGCGTTGCACCGCATATCTTTGCCATCCTCATGCCATGGATGAGGGCTTCGTATTCGGCCTCGTTGTTGGAGGCTCGGAATTTCATCCGAAGGACGTACTTCATCTTGTCGCCTTGCGGGGAGGTCAGTATGACCCCTGCCCCTGATCCGGCTTCACGCTTGGAGTCGTCAAAGTGCATCGTCCATGACTGCCACATGTCTGGGATGTCTGGCAGCTGCAGCTCCATCCAATGTACCAGGAAGTCCGGAAGGACTTGAGATTTGATTGCGTGTCGCTTCTCGTAGACGATGTCCAAGGGTGACAGTTCGATGCCCCACAGGGCCACCCATCCTGTGGCCTCTGGATTATTCAGGATGCTGTTCAGGGGTGCCTCGTTGACGACCATCACTTGGTGCTCCTAGAAGTAATAGCTCAGCCGGTCGAGCCGTCATGAACACGCCGTAGGCTAGCTTCTGGTAGTGAGGGTACCTCTGCTTTGTTGGTGTCAGTACCTCGCTGAGGTAGTAAATTGGGCGCTGGACCCCGTGGGTCTTGCCTTCTTCGGGTCGTTCGACCACACGATGCAGTCTTGACCACACGGTGTGTGGCTGCTATGTACTGACAGGGGCTCGCGCTCCTTTGGCGTGACCAAAACGGGCGAGGTGGAGAGGAGCCGCTTGAGGCTTTCGAATGCGTCGTTGGCTTCTGGTGTCCACTCGAACTTGTCTGCCTTGCGCAGCAGCTGGTAGAATGGTAGGGCCTTCTCGCCCATGCGGCTGATGAACCTGCTTAGCGCCGCCACTCGTCCTGCGAGCTGCTGGACGCCCTTGAGGTTTTTCGGCTTCTCCATCGTCATGATGGCTCTGATTTTCTTCCGGTTCGCCTCAATCCCTCGTTGAGAGATGAAGTATCCGAGCAGCTGACCCGATGGGACGCCGAAGGTGCACTTTTCGGGATTGAGCTTGATCCTGTAGCGATCAAGGTTGTTGAACGTCTCGCGGAGATCGTCGATAAGTGTCCTTGCCTCCTTGGTTTTTATTACTATGTCATCGACATAGACTTGGACGTTGCGACCGATCTGGTCCTTGAGGCAGGCCTGCATGCATCGCTGGTACGTGGCACCCGCGTTCTTTAGCCCGAAGGGCATTGTGTTGTAACAGAATACTCCGAACGGTGTGATAAACGCCATTTTCTCCTGATCTTCGACCTTGAGTCGAATCTGGTTATAGCCTGAGTAGGCGTCGAGGAAGGAGAGTTTCTTGCAACCTGCAGTCGAATCGATGATCTGGTCGATCCGAGGAAGAGGGAAGTGGTCTTTTGGGCAGTGCTTGTTTAGTGACGTGAAGTCCACGCACATCCGCAGGATGTCCGTGTCCTTCTTTGGGACCATCACTGTGTTTGCAAGCCACTCGCTTTCCTTGATTTCCCTGATAAAGTCTGCAGCGAGCAGTCTATTGATTTCCTTGCCGATACCTTTGGCTCGTGGCTCCGACAATCTTCGGATGGACTGCTTGACTGGCTTGGTGTCTGGAAAGACATTGAGTGCGTGCTCGGCGAATTCCCTAGGAACTCCTGGCATGTCCGCAGGACACCGGTAATTTGCCGGCTCACGGAGGAATTCGACGAGCGCGCCTTCCTATGCGGAGCTGAGGTCATTGGCGATCAGGGCCGTCTTGGAGGCATCCGTCGGATGGACCTGTACTTTCTTGGTGTTGACGGTGGAGTCGAAGGACATGTCAGGTGCGTTCTGCCTTGTGACTAGGGGTACCCCATTGTCCGTCACCTCACGGAGCCTTACAAGCTCGTCTTGCATGCCGAAAGACTGGGAGATTTTGTTGAAATCCCTGTCACATTGGTCCGATCGGGTGAAGCTCCCGTGGACTGTGATGACGCCTCTTGGTCCTGGCATTTTGAGTAGTAGGTATGCGTAGTGTGGGACGGCCAGGAACCTTGCGAATGCTACACGCCCCAGGATGGCGTGGTATTGCGACGGCCAGTCCACCACTTCGAATTCTAGGCGCTCCTGCCGAAAGTTGTCCGGCTTGCCGAAGATAACGTCGAGCCCTATTTTGCCCAGGGGGAATATGCCCTTCCCTGGGACAATGCCGTGGAACGTTGTGTCTGATTGTTCCAGGCTGCATTGCGGGATCCGCATAGCTGCTAGAGTGCTTGCGAACATTAGGTTGATGCCGCTGCCGCCGTCCATGAAGACGCGACTCATCTCGAAGCCTCCGATCTGTGCCTCCAGCACCAGGGCAGCATGACCTGGGCGAGGGATCTAGCAAGGGTGATCCGCGCGGGTGATAGTGATGCAGGACTCCGATCCGCTGAGGTACTCAGGGATTGCAGGCGGAGTTGCTACGGCCAAATTGATTTGTCGAGTGATTTTCTTCTGCACCCTATTTGTGGGGCATCCCTTCTGGATCATATTTAGTGCTCCTTTTGGTGGGGGGTACCCGATCCCGGTGTTGTTCTGCGCTGGTGCAACTGGTTGGTTTGGGCCTCCGATAGGCGGCGGCGGAGGAGCTCCGTGTGCTACTTCTCCTGGCGCAGGCGCGTTTCCGAACGCAGGGATTGACGCGATGTCCATGAGGTGGTCAAGTGTTTTGGGCTTGACGCGCCCAAGTTCCTCCTTGAAATCTTGGCGTTTAACGCCGTCTCTGAAGGCGTCGATGGCCCTTTCTTCGGAGATGTGTGCTGCGGAGTTCTTGGTGGTAGACCAGCATAGTATGTACGAGCGAATAGATTCACCCGTTCTCTGAGTGCAGGCTCGCAACTCTTCGATTGAGGCGGGCCTCTTGCTGGTGCCCTTGAAATTTCGGATGAAGCTATAAGCTAGCTCCTCCCAACTTCGGATGGACCCTGATGATAAGCTGCTGAGCCAAACCCGCGCTGCGCCTGTCAGCTGCAGCTGAAGGCATTGCATGGCGGTTTCTTTGTTACCGTCGTGCAACTTGACGGATGACAGATGGTCGCTGAGCCAAGATTTTGGATCTTGCGTGCCATTGGACTTCGGAGTATCTGAAGGAAGCTTGAAATTGCGTGGCATCTGTGTTCGCCGAACAGATCTGCTGAAGCATCGAGCTCCGCAGAGTTCTCCTTCATCTTCATCCATCTCGGACTCGGACGAGCATGCGCGCTTGGCTCGTGCTTTGTCGATTTTGCGCTGTGTAAGCACGTCTCTGGCGTCGTAGTCGCGTTTATGGCGATACGAGCTCTTCTTCCTTCGAGGAAGGTCGTGCTCCTCTTCCTCTTCGGATGAAGGGGTAGGGCTCCGGTCGCGCCTGGCCGGAGCTTTCTTCTTCGGCTCCGCAAGAGCGTCTTCGTGGAGCGCGGCTTCGACGAGTCCGAGTCCGGTGAGTGCGGATTTATGCATGGCTCTTTTCGGGTCCCCTTCCGGAGGTTGATGGGCCACGAGATACGCAGTGGCTGCCATGATCGCAGCTTGCGGTGTCTTCGGGATGATGTTGCCGTCGGCATCCATATCCATGAACGATGTGTGGAGAGTTCGGGTCACATCACGGCGCTCCTTGGGATCCATGTTCTCCACCCGCGAGCGGTGCTTGTTTCCCTGGTTTCTACGTGCTAGAGCGGGTGCCATGGCGGAGAGCGCAGTCATGCGCTGGACTCGAGAGGTCGCTTGCTTGCGTTTGTCGGCGTCTCTGCATCTTGACTTGCTTCTTGTGCTCCTCGATGAGGAGGTAGTGGTATGCCATCAGTAGGTCACGTGGGGAGTCCACAGGCAGGACTATGTCGCCTGCGACGGCACGGCGTGCCTGGACCCATCCTTCTTTGCTAAGTTGGATGACGTGGCCGTTGTTTTCCCCTTCGGGTGGGGGGGACTGGCTTCTTCTGTTCCCGCCGTTTCCGCCGTTTCTGTCCTGCGGGTTGGGGTTCGTGTTGGGCGGCGGGTTAGGCGTTTGCTGCTCCTGGATGACTGCGGCGCATTGGTAGCGCTCGTAGATTGGTCCGCTGCTGCCGCAGCTTTCGGATCCGGAACCGTAGGTCCCTTCATCCGAAGGTGGATCGCACAGATCGGAGTTGCAGCTGCTGCTGTCGTAGAACTCATCTGTCGATGGTGATGTGCGCAGCACGGGGTGTGGAGCCCATGAGGCGGGCCTGATTGATGGCACGGGCACCCGCTCAGGAAGGCGGAGGGTGCCAGTTTGTCCCACCTGGAAGCAGAAGCTCCCGAACAAAATTTCGAGTCCGTCGCCTACGGGCTCGAAATCCTTCATGGTGGCCGGCGAGTGGGCGGTGAAGTCGAAAGCGCCGAAGAGGAGGTGATTCTCCGTCGCCGCAGAGTTGTAGATCGATCGGGTCGGGACCGTCACGATCGCACAATCAGCAGCCCCGATTCCCACAGACGGCGCCAATTGACGAGGTTTAATCTCGTCAATGCCCATTGTTATGGACTTGGGTTTTGGAGAAGATGGGGATGCTGGAGATCGTGGAACGGTTAACAGACAAGCAACCAGGGGACACGAGATTTACCCAGGTTCAGGACCCCGGAGAAAACCCTACTCCTACTTATGCGCTCTTGATTCTGGCGGAACCGAAGGTTCTGAGGTCTGTGATTCGATCTGGCGTGAGGTGCGTATGCGAGAGTATGAGTCGAGAGTTCTAGGACGTGCCCTCCTGGCCTTTATATAGACTTAGGCAGGTCCCGGGCATAGTCCTAGTCGGTTACAAGTTCTAGGGTTTTACCCCTTTGAATTTCCTATCTATGCTAGTCTTGCTCTCCAAGGATCCGAAGGCGTCATGGGCCTTGGCCACCCGAAAATCTTCATGGGCCAGCGTATGTCTGCTGTGGGCCTTCCTTGGGCTGGACCAGGTATGCTGAAGTCACGTATCCGTAGGGTATAACCATGTCAGGCGGCGACGAAGTGTTCGCCTCCCGCTTCACGGGCCTGAACGCCGGAGGCGATTGTGCCGGCGTGGATCCAGACGAGCGCGAGCCCGAGGCGGCCGAGGACGAGGAACTGTCAAGGCTGCCCATCCTCCTAGACAGCCAGTTTGCTGGAGGGGCGCGCCTCGCCCTCGCCGCAGGCACCGGCGAGCGCGGGAAGCCCAACCTCGGACGGTTACCGGCGTGGATGTGTTCCAGGATGGAGGTGAGCGTCTGTACCGGTGCGCTCCACCAACAACAGCGCCCCACCGTGTTGTTGCACTTCGGCGACGATCCTGGAGGGCCTTTGTGGGCGGCGAGTTCCCGGAGTTGGCGCTCGCCGAAGAACTGCTCCCAATAAGCTAAGTTACTAGGATCTTCGGCGAGCTCTGGGGACTCCATCACCGCGATGGCGGCCTGGATCTCCTCCACCATCTTGTCGTCCTCAGGAACCGGCGACATCGGTATGCCGTCGACACCGAGCTTCCAGCCACGCGGGCGGCGGAAGTCCGGCGGCGCCATGTAACCGACGTCTTGGAGCATGCGATCCTCCCACGGCTGGAGGGTGCGCCGGCCGAAGCCATTGGCTCCGCGGGATCACCTGGGTACCTCTTCGCCATTTCTTTATCGCATAGAGCTTGTTCTTCTCGCTGGAGGTGGAGTTCGTGGGGGAGTGGGAAGGAGAGTGTGTGCTCTGGGCCGGCGAAGGTGCTGCCTTTTATAGGCCGAAATGGGTGGCGAAGGCGGGAGGGGTGTAGCGGCATGGGCGGGAAAAGGGGAAACGACGGGTAGCCGAAGCGGTGGTGGCGCGCCATTATGGCGACACGTGGCCGACGAGATGGGCAGTCATTTCCCGACGGTCCTTCGCGGGAGCCAAGGCAAAGGTATGACGACAGCTCGGCTTCTAGTCACTGACAGGACGGGGCCACACGCGGAGCCGGGTTTTTTCTCGCCGAATTCACTTCATCTAGCGTTCCCAACGCGTTTCCGGTGCCCCGGGATCGGCCTGTGATCCCTGGACAAAAGTTGGGCCAAATCCGGACGAATTCGGTGTCCTGTGAATGCGACTGGGCCAATTTTCGCCGTCCCGAGATGAAAAAATCGCCCTGGGAACGGCGTGTTGGGAACCCAAGTGGAGATGCTCTTAATATAGCCATCACATTGTACATCAATAAGATCACTGCTGGAACAAACATCACAAGCACGCCCAAAGAAAAGGAAAACAAGAGAAAGAAAGAGAGAATAATGCCAACAACGCCAGATCAACAAAGCTATGATGAACCCAGACCGCTGCGACCTCCGGAGAAGTCCTACCATGCTCCTCTACTCATGATCGTTGCGTATCAAGCAACACCTTCAATAATGAAGGCGATGATGACGATGTTGCTATCTAGACTGATTGTAGGATTTCTCCCTGTACACGAAAGGAGTGGGGAAGGGGTACATAGACACCCTTCATGAAGGAATGGTGGCACCCATAGGTGTCACCGCGTCGATGTCGGACAAGCCGAAAAGGATTTCTTCCCACCCCCAAAAAAACAGAACCTTGGAAATCTGTAGCATTCCATCAGCTTGCCGCCCACCAACTTGCGTCATCACGATTTTGCAGTCACCATCGTCGTCAGACCAAGACAAAAACTACAAGACTGGCTGGACCGAGAAAAAACAACCATAGAGAAGGGGTGACAGTTTCACAATCACGTGGGAGGAAACAACCTCCACCGATATAGGTGATAGCGATCAAACACAACGTCAATAGCACACTAGGTCAATAGGAGCCGGTGGGCGGCACCAACACATCCACCTGAAGGACTACCTCCACCGTCATAGGCAGGTGCTGAGAAGGGCTGGAGGATCCGCTGTCGTTCCATCTAGGCATGGCGACAATGACTGTCAGAGTACGCGGACTGTCCGCCGGCGGCGACGGCGATGCAGCAGTGGCAGCGGGTCCTGAGCTCAACTGTGTGCGGTCGGGTTTGATTGCGAGGCGATGAGCAACGGCCGAGCCTTTTATGTCCGACTGAGACCCTGGTGGGTCCTACAACTGACGTTCACGTCCATAACAGTCGTGTCGCAGCACCGTTTTCTGCTGCCACATCATCAAAGATGGTTGGGTCCCCTTGTCAGGTCCACCATCAATTCGTCTGAAATTGGAGTTTACCGTCCATTGCAAAAAACTTGCCGCTACATGTTGTTTTTTGCGACTCAAATGAAAAATGATGGTTTTTTTTGCGGGGAAAATGAAAAATGATGGTTAAACAGAAAAGTGGGGTTTTATGCTATAAATTCTCATTTTACCTTATCGTTCTTTGGCCATATTATTAAATTTTTAGCCGTGTACATCTGTAGCGTAGTACTGCACCTGCTGACCTACGTTTGATTATGGTTTTACCCATGTGCATGCAACATATTGGTTTACCATTTCCACGAATGAAGAAGCGCCGTCTTGTCACTAGTCGGAATTATGGTAGTGGTACTCCTTCCATTCTAAAAATAAGTAAGGAGGTTTGTTATACACTATCTAGATGCATGTTGTGGGATATCCTCCTCACGTGAGTTGTGGGAGATGGCCTTATTAAAATCTTTCATACGGCTAAAAATTCTCGAGTATCTAACCGCTACTAGGTGAGGTGATAAAAATTCGAGGTAATAACATCTTTAGTCCCACAAGTTGTAGACTAGGTGCAGATTAGTCCCACAACTAGCAAATGTCTATTTCGTCGTCTCACAACTTGTTTAACCGTAACAAACCCATCCAATTAATCTAAAACCGTGTCATGTTGTCAAACAGTCAGCGCTGCCACTTTGCAGACAGGTCCTTGTACGAAAATATTATATTGGGCTGGTCCTTCCACGTGTTTTGAGCAGGGCCTATCATGATAATAGAGTGGCAACCGCTTCAAGACAATCGCTAATTTCTCGCATTGGTTTCCTTTCCTGGTGTTCTTTGTTAGTTTCTTGGCCGCCGAAGATGCACACGACGTCGCCTCCTTTTCCCTGCCGTTCGTAGCGGTTGGGAGCAACGAGATGCAGCCGGACCTGCAGTGCCGCGAGTGGAATGAAGATCCCCTGCTGTATGGAACGACCGAATCTTCTCTCCTGAGCTGCGATCAAATTCGTTGGCCGATGATAGGGAGGGATTCTGGGCGTTGGGGAAGTCGAATCAGTAGTTTGGCATTGCAAATTCAGAGTCATTGTATTTTACGAGCTGTTCATGCCTTGTTGCCGACGGCTCTGCCTCTTAGTTTTGGAGCAGATTACTGTTTGCTTTTGTTAATTTAGGTTGCCCTAATCAATCAAATTCAGGTGAATTACTATGTACTGATTGTTGTTGAAGATGTGTAGGACGGTGATTAGTAGAATTGGGCTATAGTGATCTGTTTCCATTCGGCTAAATTTTAAACTGTTATCTGAAATTTTTGTTGATGGACAGTCTTTTATCTAAACTTTTATATGAACAAGCTACTGATTTGTTGTTAGTTTAGGAGCAGTTTATGTACGCTTGCCACTATTGCCCTACGTCCATAGATAAATGTCAGTCCCTGTCATGTATGAAAAAGAACCATGCATGAAAAAAAACATATTGCAGCTGCATCCAATATCATAAGTGATTTGGAAATGACATAAAAGGGCATATTCCATGGATCACACCCAAAGAAAAATAAAATCTCAGAAGTGATTTGTAAATACAAAATAACATGTATTATGGTCAAGCATAACCCACTGATTTCATACAAAGGATCTCATAGAAAGACCAAGAAAAGTACACTGATTTCAAACAAAGATCAAGCACAATACACTGTTTTCATATAAAGAGGTTACAAAGTGCATTACAAACACCATTACATACTTCCCTGACATTCTATTTGCATTCACTACCAAACAGCACTACAACAAGCTTTCCTTCTTCTTCTACTCTGCCTTCTTCTTCTACTACTTTGGCTCCTTCCTTCTTCTTCTGCTCCGTCTCCTTCCTTCTTCTACTACTACTATGGCTCCTCCCTTCTTCAACTACTCTGGCTCCTTTCTTCTACTACTACTATGGCTCCTCCCTTCTTCTCCTACTCTGTCTTCCTCCTTATACTCTTATTCTCTGACTCCTTCATTCTTGTTCTCTGTAATTTCAGTACCAATTATTTCTGATTAGAAACCAACTAAGAAGATATATTGCTCTTTATGAGGATATATTGCTAAAATTAGTACCGAAAAATACATTAGTGCCAAAATAAATAAAAATAAGTGACTCTGAGGGTACATAATAATATACATGTAGCAGATAACACGAAAATACACATAGTTCCAATCTTACAAAATTCAAACACACTTGTCTTTAACAAACTAAAAAACCCTGTGATGCTTCCATCTGACTATGTTCAGATAAACGGGGCATGTGAAAAAACTAATAGAAATAAGAATTTACTGGTTTCAGGTGATAAAATCGTAAAGCTCTGGTTGGTATGCATTCATAAAGAGAAAATAGAGAAGTGAGAAAGATTGTCAATGTTCTGAAATCAGAAGGAAAGAGAGACAGATTGCATGTTTATCTCACTGATAAGGAGTAGTACATACTACTTTTTCTCATTGCAGGAATGGAAAGGATAACAAACAATCGCTACAATACTCTTCCAGTGAAATGTAGCTCTACCAAAAAATATTATTCTAACGGAAACTGCTGAACCTAGAACTTCAAATTAGTGATCAATCGGTTTCATCGCAACTCAGCAGTATGAACGTGCTAGTATATGCTTAAGAAGAGACCATTATCACATTAAGTGGACATGTTACAAACTAATAAGATAACTAAATCCTTGTGCATATCTCAAGGTTCTGTTCATGCCCTGTTTTCAATCAAACTACAACCAAAATTAACACATTTAGTTAAATTTCAGAATCAGAAAACGGGAAACATACCAAATTGTGGCGGTCTCCACGCCGCACAATGATTTGGTGCAGACAGCCAAGCGGATGGCCGCCGGTTTCTACAGTCTAGCTTGCCATAGAGGATGCGAGCCTGCATCTTCAGGCTCGTGTTCGACCGGAGGCTCGGCCGCCATCCCGTCGGCCCCAAAATCCTCTCCCTAACCTCCTCCGGCGCGAGCATGAAGTGCAGCCGTATGACCTTGTCACACAGCTCCGTATCATCGAATCACCTCCGTATGTGCCTCTGTCCATCCTCCTGCCCCAGACTCGCCTCTGCCCCCGTCGAATCACCTCCGCCTCGACTATGCCTTCGAGGCGCCGATGCTCTGCTACCAGCAGCTGGGGGCATGGACATGCCCCTCCACCGCGCTGCAGTGTGACGAGGTGTAGGGTATCTCCCGTTCTCTCCAGCGAGTGTCACTCCTCTCCGCCATGGGATTCGATTTTCCCCTCTGCCCCTGCCGAGTCGCCTCCGCCATCGTTTCTGGAGTTTACAGCTCGTGAAATTGTGATATGTGCAGAAGGGAAGTGAGGACCTGTCTGCAAAGTAGCAGCGCTGACTGTTATACGACGTGGCACGGTTTTAGACTAATTGGACAGGTTTGTTACGGTTAAGCTAGTTGTGGGACGGTGGAGTAGACATTTGCTAGTTGTGGGACTAATCTGCACCTAGACTGCAACTTGTGGGACTAAAGATGTTATTACCTCTAAAAATTCAGGCTAGCCTCCATTGAAGAAGAAGACAAAGAGAAAAGGGAAAGAAAAAGAAGTTGAAGAAAAAAGCTATATGTCTCCTTCAAGCTGTGGTTTCACTATCTTTCATAAGATTGTTCCAATCTCTAACTCTTGTTGGCATCTAAAATCTATGTGTATCTTGATGTATGAAATCCTCTAGTGTTCTCTAGAAAAAAATAGGTTGTATTTCCATTTGATAAAAGTGGACAAAAGATTTGTATAGTTTTGATCCGTGGTTTTTCTCTTAAATTGAGAGGTTTTCCATGTAAAAAGGATTGTTGTCACCGTATGTTGATTTGCTACTGCTGCAGAGGAGATAGTGTCTAGTGTAAATTTGATTGACTTGCATAATAATATTGCTTGAGGGGTGCGGAGTATATATAAGGGTACAAAACTTGTCGGCCAAGATTACTTAAACCGACTCTAAAACAAACTCTAACAAATCAAAACCGACTCAACATTGTCTAGTCTAACATCTAGGATCAGGAGACAATTTCTCTCCTAAGAGGAGACACTATCTAGGATCAAAGGAGACCCGTGAAATGTCATGTTTTCTCCATATATGTTCGATGTATATGTTTCTTCCGTAAAAAGCAACGATATGTAAGTTAGCATATAAGTGATGCTGAAGTTTATATTAATTCCGCTTTGTATTTTCAATCATGCTAAAAGTGTGGTAATCGTAAGGTTAGATTAGTCTGTCTCTGATTCCGAGTTTTGCCAACACATGCATATCTAGTTTAAAACTGCAACCATTAATTTAGGATAAGTACTTGACAAGTGAAAACGCCTTAATTTCTCATCCTCTTGCAGCCCTAGCTAGCTGGTTGGGGTATATACGAGCAGCATTGAGATTCTAGTAATATATGAATATAATACAGCAGCATCGAATATGATTCCTTTTCTTGTTTCTCATTAGCTCAAAGCTGCGGCAGCATATATTATCAGTGGCCGGCCGGCCCAACGTTATTCCTTCAGTGGAATATGCGCGGATAAAGAGAGCGAATCATCTTTGGTGTTGTTCCCAACTATAGGGAAAGGATCGATCAATGTATATATTCGGATGACACTACGTTGGATTCGAAGTTGAAACCCATATATAGACTGATCAGGCTCGAGTGACCGGCCAGATTACACATAAACTTATTGAATCTTTGTTCCAGTAGTGCATAGACTCGGGAGCTGACCTTGTTGGTACATACGCTCGGACGGACGTGATAGATTCAAAGGAATATTCATGTGCATGCATGCTGCCACGTACTCTTGTGCTCATTAAACTAACTTCCAAAGGAATTATATTCATAAGCACTTTACCTTCTAGCCAGGTTCTGCAAGACAGCATTATAACATTAAAAAAATATTATTGTGGTGTAAAGCTTGTTTATATGCATAAGCTTTTGTTTAAGAATATAACCATTTAATGACCGTTGCAAAATTAACATATTTACTTTAATATTTTGCCAGAATACAAATATTCATACTCTATAATCAAATTAAGTAAGTAACATATCTATTTTTAAAACAAGTAACTTATTTACTTTCATCCTGTAACTTTCAAGTATACACGTTTTCATAATTTGTAGAACCTGCTACCTATGAAAGGGCGTGTTTAGTTGTTCATGGAGGCCCTTTTGGCATCCACTAGGGCAGAAAACACATGTTTGGTTTTCTGGTCTACACCGGTTTCTTGCATCACATGAACTTTAAAGAAAACCAAAAGTTGACCCATTGTGAATGACCGAATCAACCGTTTTCACTCAGCCTGGTTCCAGCGGGCATCGCATGCCCTCCGTGTCTGCACACGTTGGGAAGTGCGGGAGACGGGACCTTTCAGCATAACTTTCCACTCCACTCCCCTCATCGCCCAAGCCACACTCTATCACCCCCATTTCGATGTTGCACCCCATTGCTCGTTGACTCAGGCTGCAGGAACAGAGCTTGCAGGAACGGAGCTGCCATGTTAGGACTAGGGTCAGCTGACCCGAGTGAAATCTATGATTTCTTCAGTAATTTAGATGCAAACATTACTCATTTCTCTATAATGACCCCAATGGAAGTCAGCTGACCCATAAGCACTTTTTTCGTTCTTAATCACGGGTGGATGTAGCGCCCCTCCAGCCCGGGCGCTTGTCCAGGCTTCCGACCAATCGACACAAGCGATTTTAATTAAAATTTGTCCAAAAATTATACTCCCTCCATTTTAAAATATAAGACGCCTAAAATCTTACTAACTTTGATCAAATATTTAGAAAAAAAATATGTATATCTACATTATGGAATAGTCTTCATATTTGGGATGGAGGGAGTATGTTTGGCCTTCATATTTGCGGTTTCGCCGGTGAATCGTCGGACGTTAACGACTTGCTTGGTACATCGTTGGGTTTTGCATGCACCAGTTTTTATTCTAACTTTACCGGTCTTAGGGCTGCTAATTTTAATTTTGGGAACAAATGCGAAAGCTCAACTAAACCTTGAACACAAGAAGAAAAAAAAGAATAAGCTCATACAGATCTCGAGCGACTGTTTGAAAAGGTCTCATAGACCAAACCATGCATGCACGATCAGACGGCCGCTAATTAACTATTAACGGCGACCAACACGACCCGATTGTATCACCATGGTCGAAAGCTCTTGTGAGGTTGGTCGCGTGCATGATCGATCGGAGAAAGTATATCGATCCTAGGCCCTAGCTACTCGCTAGGCTTCCAATGAATGTTGGTCTTGTCAGACCAAGGATTTTTGCCCTTTTATTTTGGTCTAAGAAAAGAGTTTTTGTCCCAGCATACATACTTTCTCCGTTGGCGTGCATGTTACGACCGCCCGGCCTCTATAAAAGGCAGCGCTTGTCGCCACTGATCCCGCACCGCACACCAATCGCAGGCTCAGGTCAGCTTAGTGCCTCACTCTAGCGTGTCTCTGCTCGTCTTCTTCGGGCCGGCTGCGGTATCAACCGATCGTCCGATCCAATCATCTCCGCCATGAAGGTTGTGGCAGCTGACCAGCCGGGCAGCCGGAGCAGGAGGTACGCACTGCTGCTGGCGGCGCGGGACTCAGAGTACGTGCTCAAGGCTTACGGCGGCTACTTCAACGTCTTCGTCAGCGCCTTCGGCTGCGGTACTGCAGACGGCGGCGAGGGGGAGGAGGCGTGGGACATGTTCCGTGCGGTGGACGGGGAGTTCCCCGCCGAGGGGGACCTCGACGGGTACGACGGGTTCGTCATCAGCGGCAGCCCCTACGACGCGTACGCCGACGAGCTGTGGATCCTGCGGCTCTGCCTCCTCGTCCAGGACCTCGTCGCCGCGCGGAAGCGCGTCCTCGGCATCTGCTTCGGCCACCAGGTGATATGCCGTGCCCTGGGCGGGCGCGTCGGGAAGGCCAGGATCGGAGGCTGGGACATCGGCATCAGGGAGGTCACCATGGCGGCCACGCTGCCGCCGTGCAGGTTCCTCCACGCGCTGCGGGACCTGCCCACTTACGCCAAGATCACCGAGTGCCACCAGGACGAGGTTCGTACGCCGCGCTTCTCTAGCAAACAATGGCGGTCGATGATCCTGACCTGCCACACGTACACATGCATGCAGGTCTGGGAGGCGCCGGTGGGCGCGGAGGTGCTGGCGTGGTCGGACAAGACGGGCGTGGAGATGTTCTGCGTGGGCGACCACGTGCTCGGCATCCAGGGACACCCGGAGTACACCGCCGACATACTCCTCAGCCTCATCGACCGCCTCTCCTCCACCCAATCCATCACCGTCAGTACCCCTAGCTAATCTCTCAACCTCTCTGAAGACTGCTGCCAGGGCTCTGTTTAATTTGATTTGCCACTTTGCACGTCGCAGGAGTCGTTCGCTGAGGGCGTCAAGAGGCAGCTGGAGGCCACCGGCCCTGACAGGGAGTTCTGGCTCAAACTCTGCAGAAGCTTCCTCAAGACTGAGGAGTTAGCATGATCAAGCGCTTTATTTCTTAAAAATTAAGTATTACACCCATCCGATATAGTTCCATAGTTAGTTCCAAACATATCCAAAGAGTAAAAATAAAGAAGACAAATTACATATCACACTGAGAAATTGTAGTTTCTGACGGTTGAGATGGCATGTTTGTTTAACGAACAGCTCTGTTATGGGATTAGCGCGTGAACATCCCAGATGTTAACATGTAAAATTGGAATAAAAAAACTTGGTTGTCAGAGTCTGTGAGGACGTCAGCAAAATTCCATACATTTGAAGAGAAAAAGGACTGCACGGATGTCAAATGCCCGACCATCTCTTCTAAACAAACGGCACGTGACCTGACCATCTTGGTTCGTCCAAATGGAGAAAGTACCATTTCAGGACATGTAAAACGGATGCTGCCAGCTTCCCCAAAACAGAGACCTGATAACCCCTTTTTTTTTACTATATCTGTTGAAGGCGAACTATTAAACGGTATCTTGGCCCTCCTCATTGGACATTGCTTGGACAGTTGTACCACAGAAAGGCTGCTTTTACAAAACAAATCCCTGTCACATGATTATGGCGCCGCCTTGCAAGATCAGCATATAGTACCAGAGCATGTATCCTGAATATGTTCCCCCGATTGAGCAGGTCTGGGAGGCGCCGGTGGGCGCGGAGGTGCTGGCATGGTCGGACAAGACCGGCGTGGAGATGTTCTGCGTCGGCGACCACGTGCTCGGCATCCAGGGCCACCCGGAGTACACCCCCGACATACTCCTCAGCCTCGTCGACCGCCTCTCCTCCGCCCACTCCATCACCGTCAGTAGCCTCTCCCGAAGTTGCCGTGACTGCTAACTGTATTTTCCAAAGCTGACATGCCACTTTGCACGTCGCAGGTGTCGTTTGCTGAGGGCGTCAAGAGGCAGCTGGAGGCCACTGGCCCCGACAGGGAGTTCTGGCTCAAACTCTGCAGAAGCTTCCTCAAGACTGAAGAGTTGGCATGATAGATGCACATATATACATGATCGTTAATAGTAAACTTCTTCCGACAGTTGAGATGGCATGTTTCTTTTATGTACAGTTTTATTATGGGAGACTCTTGCTTCCGTATCCCCCTAGAGCAAATTTTAGCTGGGAAACTGGGTTCCGGATTTGTTTTGGTGGGTTCCGGGTGAGAGATCGACCTGTATACTAAGCGCGTACGTGACGCTGTGTAAAGTCGTTCGTTACCTGGATGACGTTGAGGGTCTGGTTGGCCGATAAAAGGAAATCCGTCCTTGTCCCATCCGTTCCCATCTTATTTATGTATTTTCATCGGGTCGATCTAATTCGTCCGAGCGCGTCCCAACTCATCTGTGCGGACGCGTGAGATGTGCGCGGCTCCCTAGTGGCACGATCCATTCAGACTGACGCGTCTGGCTCGATCCAGCCGTGCATCAAATCGGGCAACCGTTGCGTCGGCCCGGCGCGCTGACGGATGACGTTTCCTGTCAGTCGGTCACTCGGGCCCATATGTAAGTGAAACATTCATACTTAAAATATTGTTTTTCATTAGATTAGCCCTACCCCTTAAGAAATGCACGTTTAAGAAAAATAAAGGGGACTGCTACTGCTACTAGAAGAGGACATCGCTACGGCTACTCGTCGCTGTTGTCGCGACCACCATTGCCACTGCCGTCGGCCCCGTCGATCGTCGCCCTAGCGAACCAGAAGGCCCGCTGCTGGACGCGTTCGCGGTGACGGTCGCGCGCCTGGCCGCGAACCACCGTCTTGCCCGTCGCCTTCCTGCAGTCCTCCGTCGCCCGGTTTGCCAGAGCCTTCTCCATCTCGGCAGCCCGGTGGTCCCTCGCCTCCTGGTCGGCGAGCTCCGTCGCCCAGCGTGCGGCTTCTGCCTCAGCCGCGATCAACCCCATCAGAGCCGGAGCACCGTTGACGCTGAAGCCTAGCGCCTATGCGATATGCAAGGGGACGGCGATCTCCTCCTCCCCTCCTCCTCGTCCGCCTCTAGCTAATCCACCTTCTCCCCCTCCTCGTCCTCCTCCTCCACCTCCGTCTCATCGTCATCGACAAGAGCCCACGTGGCTGCCACCTCAGCGGCCGTAGCCACACGCTCCTCCTCTGTCGCCGTGTCGACGGCGTGCTCGCACTGCGCCGCTTCCGCCTCACTATGCGCTTTGGCGGCGTGGCGAAAATCGCGGACGGCAACCTTGGCGGCCTCCTTGGCCACCTCCTATATTTCTGCTCTGCTATACTTCGGCCACCAGATTCGATCCCCTTTATTTTGACTCTTAAATTTAAACTTCGGCTAGACACTTGATCAAACACATTGTAATAAACGAAAATACATCAAAATCATACTAAACCACTTAGTTCATATACGCATTGCATAGATCATATATAGATTCTAACCCTAGGATTGTCTCCGGCGTCAGTAGCCATCATAGAAACCCTAGCTACACCGCTGAGCCTCGGTGTCCACCTACTTGCCGAGCGAGACGCAGCCGCCATCGTAGAGGAAGAAGGCCCTGTCGCCAAGGAGGAAGAGGTGAGGCCACGACGTGCGGCATACCCCTTGTAGCACGCGGACTCCGCAGCGACGCGGTCGGGATTCTTGCGCCGCACCTCCTCCATGTACCGCTCACCGGCGACTTTGGCCTCGATTCGCTACCGCGCCTCTCGGTCCTCCCAAGCAATGCGCGCGGCGCGAGCGCGGCTGGGAGGGGAGAAGAGCTCTGGGGCCTCATCGGGCTAGCCTAGGGAGAAGTTGAGAGGGCCACAGTCGCTGTCGTGGAGCTCGACATCCTTGATGGCGTGCGCCCATGCCGCCTGCCGCGCCGATTGGAAGGTTCCAATCCAGTGGCGGCGGCCGGTGTTGCGGTCGGTGATCTCGGCGACACATGTCCCCCACTACCGCTGTCGCACGCCGTGGTAATGGATTGTCGGTGGCGGTGGGAGGCCGGGTGACCTCGATCTCCGGCCACGGGGCGCACCGCAGACCCGAATGGTGCTATGGATAGGCGGCGGCGACCTGCGGCTCGATCCGGCCATCTTCGGCAGGTTTGGGTGGAAGGACTAGCGGTGGGGAGCAGAACGGCGGCGGAGAAGAGTGGTGGACTTTTTCGCATCGGCTGTGAGGAGGAGCAAATATGAGAGACAGGGCCAAATTTTTTGGGGTCGGATTCCTATATTTGCTCCTCTAAACCCGTTTAGGGGTTTGGTTAGGTGCTACTTGGACCGTTAAAGGAGCAAATTTTCTCACTCAGCCGCAGAAAGAGAATGGGTTAGAGATGCTCTTATATAAGTCCACCGTCCTCACCCCACCGCTCCCGGCGAACTCTCAGTCGGCCACCGGCCGTTGGTGGAGGCGATGGAAGGAACTGTGTCATCGCAACCCACCATAGAAGAGAAGAAGACCATGGTCGGATATGTAGGCGGGGAGGATGTAGGAAGATGGATTGGGGATGCGGCGGATTCCGCGGCCAATGATGGCGGATTTGGACCATACGAAGTCGCATGGCGGTTCGGCAGCTGTCGTGACCATCGTGGGTAAGCTGGCTGCGCCGAACAGATCTGGAGGCGTGGCTGAAGTTCAGGGAGGTGTTGGAGTTGTCGCAGTAGCCACGGCAGGCAAGGGCGTGTACGTGATGGTTTCGGACGCGACCAAGATGCAAGGCATTGCGGCCTCTGAAGGATTATATTGTAAAAAAAATGTTTACGCTGTCCTTTCGGGGACATCCGATAAAATTGGAACAATACGGAGAAGATTAGCATGGCCCATGCGCAAGGATGACACGCACAAAAAAAAATTGTTTACGCTGCGAGGTTATGTGAAAGAAAAAAAGACCGTAATTAGTTTGAAAAGAGGAACCATATCTATTTGCCACAAATAAATTTTGTTTGAAAATAGACTATAGATAAATATCTTGCTAAAAATTAGGTGAAAATTTGCAAAACTAGGTATTAGTTGTTAAAAATTAGAAAGATTAAAAATAAATCGCTTTTTTGGGCTTGGCCTGGAATGGCGCACACAAACAGCCGTCTCAGCGACATCTAACTATCTAAGATATCAATTTGGGGACCAACACGGGTAACGTGAATAACGGAGGTGAGACCGACACGTTTTTTTTTCCTGAAAACGCCATCAACATATCTCCAAATCATATACAAATATGTTAAAATACAGGCCACTTGTGGGTTCAAACTTCACCCGGTACCCATCCATAACCCGCTTATCCCTTCAAAATTTTCCTTTAGAAAGGGATACCGAAGCAAGACTCGTTATGGGATTAGCGCGTGCTAATCCCAGATGTTAACCTGTAAAATTGGAATAAACAAAGCTTGGTTATCAGATCATGTGAGGACTTATGCAAAATCGTTGTTATTCCATACAAATGAGAAGAAAAAAAAGGATTGCACGGATCTGTGTATGTTCTAAGTCTCGTGTCAAATGCCTGACCATCTCTTCTAAACAAACGGCACCTGACCTGACCTGACTTGACCATCTCGATCGGTTCGTCCAAATGAAAAAAGTACTCCCTTTTTATAATATAAGATGTTTTAGCTTTATTATACACTAAAAAAGCAAAGCAGGACATGCAATTCGGAGGCTGGCAACTTCCCCAAAGCAAAGCAGGGACCTGAGAATTTTCTTGTTCTTTTTATACTATTAGTTGACGGCGAACATCGGCTAACATGGCTGATTGCGTGGACATCTCGGCTATAATTAGGCATGTCAAATTTCAACACTGTTCAAGAAAAGCAAATAAAGTTGTTCATGAGAGATAGCTAGGTTTCCTTTCGATGATAAACTGTCTTGTAACCGGAACTATGATTCCTCCTACTCTCTTCGTCCAGAAAAGGATGTCGTGGGTTTTTCTAAATTTAAATGTATCTAGACATCTTTAGTATATAGATTTATTCAAATTTAGACAAACTTGTGATATCATTTTTGGGACGGACGGAGTAGTTTTATGGTCAATTCCCTTATAAACGATGTAACGATTGTTGATTATTATTAATAAAGGGAAGTGCTAGGCGTCTCCCGGGATAGAAACTTTCTATCCCCCGGGTCTCCAGCCGTCCGATCGAACCGTATCAACGATTCGGATCGCTCCCTCCTGCCTTTCACCTGCATTTGCTATATTTGTCCCGTTTTTGCTACATGTAGTCCCGTTTTTGCTACATGTAGCAGAAAACGGTTTGACCCAGAAAATAGAACAGATAGATTAGATCTCGTCGGAGAGTTTGCCGGAGAACTTGCGGGCGAACTTGTAGCAAAAAGTTGTGCTAATGTATCAGATCCGATCTCGCCAGAGACTTTTATCGGTAGACCTCGTCGGAGACCGTGTATCAAAATTTTTACGTTGTTATAGCGAAATCATAAAACGGTTGTAGCAGAAAAAATATGCTAATGTAGCAAAAACCCGACCTCGCCGAGGCTCTGTTGGAATTTTGGCCTAAATAGCCCAACCCATTTTCCATTCCAATAATTCCTGAAAATCCTAAAGGCCATATGGCTCATTCATGCATGGCAAGATGTGGGACAAATATTTAGTCACACATTGCTTGTTGAAGGAGGTTTGCAGGGAGGCTCTCCTACCACTTGGTAAAAGGATGAGCAGGAGAAGGAGAGAGTCCCACACACGCGCTCCTCCTCCGCCACTCGCCTCGCCTCGCGCGCGCGCCGCGGGTTGCGGGAATCTCGCCGAGCCTAGTTCTTTTTTGCCACGCATGACTGGTTTATGAACGGGTGTGAAGAATTTGAACAGTCTGTGCGAATGGGTTTTAAATACAAACTCAGTGGAGGTTTAATTCGAACTTAGTGGAGGTTATTTGGCTTCGGTCGCTGCCTGTTCGTTTCCTCTTCCGACGCCGCTTGTTCGTCCGTCTACCCGTGCTTATAAGAGCAGAGGGTCGTTCCTCTCCTCAGACACACTATCACAAACACCGCCTCCAAGTTCCAGAGCACTGAGCTGCCACCAGTTCTTCCCCATCCTGTCTTTTGGCATGCACCGCGAGCCGGGACAGTAGGCCTCCGGAACCCCGCCTCTTCGAGTCCTGTACGGGAGAAGGGTGATAAGGTTTTTGGGGAGCACTATCGGCGCGACTAGTGACTTCATCACGGACTTCTTCATCGACGCTGATGACATCTTCCCCAACGACGACTTCTACCCCGCCATCGAGAACCTCTTCCTCGACGACATGGGTGACAACTCCAACGCCAACGCCGACGCACTGCTGTATGCTTTCTTTCTTCATCTTATTCAGATTACTTCAATCTCTCTGCAACTCTCTTCATACTTTCTGTCAGATTACTTGGCTATTTTAATTTCGATTATTCTAGTCATGTTTTACCTGCTGTTTATTTCTCATAAATCACTTGATAAATTGCTTATATTTCTAACAATCCAAAAACCTAATTATAGGCAATTTACTCCAAGTGGTTTCGTGGCATCTGTGAAGCCACCTATCTTTGAGGGTACGCACTATAAGAGATGGCGCGTGAGAGCAGTTCTCTGGTTTGAGAACATTAACTGCTATGACGCCACTCTTGGCAAGCCCGAGGGAGATCTTACTCTAGCCCAGGAGCAAGTTTTTCAAAAAACTGACAAGCTGTTCAGGGCTGCTCTGTCGTCAGTGCTTGGGGAGAACAATGTTGAACCCTATATGTCATTTGATAATGGCAAGGACATGTGGGCTGCTCTCGAGGCCAAGTTTGGGGTCTCGGACGCTGGCAGTGAACTGTTTGATGACCGCTCCGTTGTTGAGCAGGCTCATGAAATACATGCTCTGGCCAAGGAGCTTGAATACTTCTCATGTGTGTTACTGGACAAGTTCGTTGTTGGAGGCATTATTGCCAAGCTTCCCCAATCATGGAGGAACTTTGCTACTTCCCTGAAGCACAAGAGATAGGATTTTTCCGTATCGGATCTCATTGGGACTCTTGATGTGGAAGAGAAGGCGAGAGCAAAAGACACACGTGCTCGAGTTGCTGAGGGGTTCAAGTGCCAACTTGGTACAGAAAAAGAATTTCCAGTCCCACAAGTTCAAGAACAAGAGCAAGTTTGATGGCAAGGGCAAGTTTGATGGGAAGAACAGGCCCTCACAGTCTACCAATTTCAAGAAGAAGACTGATAAGAAGAAAGGTTCCTGTCATGTGTGCGGTGATCCTGATCACTGGGCTCCTAGCTGCCCCAACTGACATGGTTATACCCTACGGGTACATGATCTCAGCATACCTGGTCCAGCCCAAGGAAGGCCCAAGGCAGATGTACGCCAGCCCATGAAGATTTTCGGGTGGCCAAGGCCCATGACGCCTTCGGATCCTTGGAGACCAAGACTAGAGTAGATAGGAAATTCAAAGGGGTACAACCCTAGAACCTGTAACCGACTAGGTCTATGCCCGGGACCTGCCTGAGTCTATATAAAGGCTAGGAGGGCACTGTTGGAGATATGCCCTAGAGGCAATAATAAATGTAGTTATTATTATATCTTTGTGTTTATGATAAATGTTTACATTCATGCTATAATAGTATTAACAAGGAAACATTAATACTTGTGTGATTTGTAAACTAAAATAGAGTCCCTAGTAAAGCCTCTTTATAATACTAGCTTGTTGGTTAATAAATGATTGTGGTTTCCCTATCATGAACATTGAGATGTGATTAACAACAAGATCATATCGTTAGGAGAATGGTATGATGGACATACTCCTATAGATAAGCGTAGCATAAAGATAAAGTCATTTTAATAGTTCAATTGCTATATGCTTTCTGATACATAGTAACCTAATTCCTTCGACCATGAGATCATGCATATCACCTTCACCGGAAGGATGCTTTGATGATATCAAACACCACACCGTAACTGGGTGGCTATAAAGGTGGCATTGAGTGTTCGGAAAGTATTGGTTGAGACACATGGATGAAGAGTGGGATTTGTCCATCCATATGACGGATAGATATACTTTGGGCCCTCTCGGTGGAATGTCATCCAATTAGCTTGCAAGCATGTGACTGGCTCACAAGGGATCACATATCACGGGAACGAGAAAAGAGTACTTATCAGTAACGAGGTTGAACTAGGTATGCAGAGATACCGACGATCATAACCTCGAATAAGTAAAATATCGTGAGACAAAGGGAAATTGGTATCGTATGTAAGTGGTTCATTCGATCGCAAAGTAATCGTAGAAATATGTGGGAGCCATATGAATTTCCAGATTCCTCTATTGGTTATTGTTCGGAGAAGTGTCTCGATCATGTCCGCATAATTCACGAATCGTAGGGAGACACACTTAAGGATTCGACGTTGTTGAGTAGTTATGGAATGATGAGTAAGAGACCGAATGTTGTTCGGAGTCTCGGATGGGATTCGGGATATCACGAGGAGATCCAGAATGGTCCGGAGAATAAGATTCATATAAGGAAAGTCCTGTTTCGGGGTTGGAAAATGGTTCCGGTGTTTTCATCGGGAATGTTCTAGAAGGTTCCGGATGTCTGGCACTCCGTAGGGGAAGGGTACATGAATGTGTCATAACAAGTTGGAATGGTTGCATCATGTACTAGGTGTCATCGCTGAACAAAATAAAGGGATAAATCAAATCCTAGTTTGAAAAGTCAAACGCCAATTTGAAAAGTCAAACGGCTATTTTGTTTGGTGGAGGGAGAGTAGGAAACCTACTTGGGGAGGAGTTCCTCTCCCTCCACCGCCGGCCCTTGGAGACCGAGTTGGGGAGGACTCCTCCCTGGCGCCTCCCACCTATATAAGGAGGGGCAGGGCTGCCCCTCCAAGACCTACACCACGCACCCCGCAAACCCTAGCTCCTACCCACCGGCGCCGCCACCTCCTGCTGCCGCCGCCTAGGGAAACCCTAGCTGCCGACTTGGGCTGCTCCAGGCCCTAGCCGCCGGCCCTAGCCCCTCCTCCTTGGTGTGTCTAAACCCTAGATCACCGAGGCTCTCTCATAGTCCACCATACTCGCTCCGGCTTAAGGCGAAGCCCTGCGAGATCTCTCCTCTACTTCCGGTACCACGCCGTCATGCTACCGGAATTGCGAGGAGAGTGCTACAACCTCCACTACGTGCTGGAACAAGGGAGAGGAAGGTCTTCGTCAAGTACCGAACGTGTGACCGACTCTGAGCCTCAGCCGGAGCCTTGCGGAAGGATCGTCTACGTGATCTTGAGATCGGGAAGAGTACAACTACATCACCCACGAGAATCCGCTCTCGTTAAACACTTTGGAATCTTCGAGGGTGAGTTATTCTATCGACTCGTTGCTACAATCTAGTAGATAGATCTTGGCTTGTTTGTTTGTATGCGGTAGAAATTTTTTGTTTTCCATGCTACGAACCCCTACAGTGGTATCAGATCCGTGTCTATATGTAGATCTGTTGCACGATTAGAACACAATGGTCATTATGGGCGGTGGTGCTTTTATTATCAATTGCTTCTTGTGTACTTTGCATCTTGAGGTATGATGGGATGAAGCGGCCCGGGCTAACCTTACATGACATCGCTCATGAGACTTGCTCAACGCTCAACATGCAACTTGTATTGCATAAGTGGCTTTGCAGGTGTCTGTCTCTCCCATTATAGTATAGATCCAATTTACAACGGGCACTTGATAGTTCAAACATCAAAGTTGTGGTTCTTGTTCGTAAGTTAGATCTATACTTATGGAAAGCCCCAAACCACGTAAATATGCAAAGAAATTAGAGGCGTCTAACTTTGTTTTGCAGGGGTGTGCTGTGATGTGATATGGCCATGATTGTGATTATATTTGATGTATGCAATGATCCTTATTGTAAGTTGGCAACCGGCTGGAGCCATATGGTTGTCTATAATTTATGTTAAGATCTGTGTGTCTATTCAAAGTAGTTGTAATAGTTGAAGCTGGTGGACGACAACCATGGAGCGGCGTCATTGACCTTGATGCAATGCCGGTGATGATGGAGATCATGTTCGTGCTTGAAGATGGAGATCGGAAGCACAAAGAAGAAAGGCCATATCATATCACATATTATGAATTGCATGTGATGTTAATCCTTTATGCAGCTTGTATTGCTAAGTTAACGACGGTAGCATTATAAGATGATCCCGCATGCACATGAATTTCAAGTTCTTAAGTGTTCATCCTTAGTTAGCACCGTTGCTAAAGCTTGTTGTTTCGAAGCACCACGTGATGATCGGGTGTGTTAGATTCCGCAAGTGTATACAACGTGAGCAAGCCAGATTTGCTCATGCGGAAGCTAAGGTTTGATCTTGACGAGCCTAGCATGTACAGACATGGTCTCGGAACACGGATCACCGAAAGGTAAAGCATGAATTATATAGTAGATATGATGAACATGTCGATTGTTCGCCATTGAAGCTACATCAACTCTCGTGATGATCGGTTTTGATGTGGTGGATTTGGTTCGTGTGATCACTAAAACAATGTGAGGGATATTGTTTTGAGTGGGAGTTCACCTAGATTAATTTAACAATTAATTAGAACTCAATTTGTCATAAACTTAGTCTAAACTATTGCAAACATGTTGTAGATCAATGGCGGCCCCTACCATCAATTTTAATGTGTTCCTAGAGAAAGAAAAGTTGAAAAACAATGGAAGCAACTTCGCGGATTGGTTCCGCAATTTGAGGATTGTCCTCAATGCTGGTAATTTGACCTATGTCTTTGGATGCCATTGGGTGACCCACCTGCAGCTACTGCTACCGATGAAGTAAAGAATGTTTACCTCGCTCGGAAGACTCAGTACTCCATAGTTCAGTGTGCTATCTTGTATGGTTTAGAATCGGAGCTTCAGAAAAAGGTTTGAGAATTCAGACCCACATGATATTGTCCGTGATCTCAAATTGATCTTTGAGACTCACGCGGCAGTTGAGAGCTATGAGGCTTCTGAAAAGTTCTTTAACTGCAAGATGGAAGAGGGCAGCTCCGTCAGTGAGCATGTGCTTAAGATGTCTGGGCACACAAAAGAACTCCAAAGCTTGGGTATAGTGATTCCTAATGCTTTGGGGATTTACCGTGTCCTCCAATCACTACCACCAAGTTACAAGAACTTTGTGATGAACTACAATATGCAAAGCATGAACAAGCGATTGCGAACTCTTCTCCATGTTAAAATCTGCAGAAGTGGAGATCAAGAAAGAGCACCAAGTGTTGATGGTCAATAAGACCACCAAATTCAAGAAAGGCAAGTCTAAGCGAAAGGGACACTTCAAGAAGGGTGGTAAGAAAGTTACCGCACCGACGAAGAAGACCAAGGCTGGACCCAAGCACGACATCGAGTGCTTTACCGCAAGGAGAAGGTCCTCGGAAGCGAATTGCCCAAAGTACTTGGCGGATTTGAAGAACGGCAACATCAAGAATAAAGGTATATCCGATATACATGTTATTGATGTGTATCTCACTAGTACTCGTAGTAGTGCCTGGGTATTTGATACTGGTTCGGTTGCTCATATTTGTAACTCAAAGCAAAAGCTGCAGAATAAACGGAAGCTAGCGAAGAACAAGGTGACGATGCGCGTGGGAAACGGATCAAAGGTTGATGTGATCGCGATCGGCACGCTACCTCTTCATCTACATCGGGATTAGTTTTATACTTAAATAATTGTTATTTGGTGCCTGCGTTAAGCATGAACATTATATCGGGATCTTGTTTATTGCAAGACAGTTACTTGTTTAAGTCCGAGAATAATGGTTGTTCGATTTATATGAGTAATATGTTTTATGCACATGCACCTTTGATAGATGGTCTATTCTTATTGAATCTCGATAGTGGAAATACACATATTAATAACATTGAAGCTAAACGTTTGAAATCGATAACTCGACCTATATGTGGCAATCGTCGTCTTGGTCACATTGGAGTGAAGCGTATGAAGAAACTCCATTCCGATGGACTTCTTGAATCACTTGATTTCGAATCACTTGAAAGATGCGAAGCATGTCTGATGGGTAAAATGACTAAGACTCCATTTTCTGGTATGATGGAGCGAGCTACGGACTTATTGGAAATCATGCATACCGATGTGTGTGGTCCAATGAGTGTAGCATCGCGTGGTGGTTATAGTTATGTTCTTACCTTCACGGATGACTTGAGTAGATATGGGTATATCTATTTCATGAAACATAAGTCCGAAACTTTCGAGAAGTTTAAGGAATTTCAAAGTGAGGTTGAGAATCAACGTAACAAGAAGATTAAATTTCTACATTCTGATCGTGGAGGTGAATATCTAAGTTACGAGTTTGGCGAGCATTTGAAGAAATGCGGAATACTTTCACAATTGACACTGCCGGGAACACCACAGCGTAATGGTGTGTCCGAACGTCATAATCAAACTCTCTTAGATATGGTTCGTTCTATGATGTCACTTACAGATTTACCGCTATCATTTTGGGGTTATGCATTAGAAACAGCCGCATTCACTTTAAATAGGGCACCATCTAAATCCGTTGAAACGACACCGTATGAATTATGGTTTGGGAAGAAACCTAAGTTGTCGTTCCTTAAAGTTTGGGGTTGCGAAGCCTATGTAAAGAAGTTACAGCCGGACAAGCTTGAACCCAAAGCGGAAAAATGCGTCTTCATAGGATACCCAAAGGAAACTATGGTATACCTTCTATCATAGATCCGAAGGCAAAATCTTCGTTGCCAAGAATGGATCCTTTCTAGAGAAGGAATTTCTCTCGAAAGAAGTGACTGGAAGGAAAGTAGAACTCGACGAGGTTGTCGAACCTCCTCTCGAATTATGAGTAGCGAAAGACCGGAAGAAGTTCTGTGGTGCCTGCACCAATAAGAGAGGAAGCTAATGATGATGATCATGAAACTTGGTTGAAGTTGCTCAGAACCTCGCAGTCAACGAGAACTCGTACCACTCTCGATTGGTATGATCCGTTATGAGTGTCATGTTGGTGGACAACACCGATGACCTGCGACATATGAGGAAGCAATGATGAGCCCAGATTCCAATAAATGGCAAGAAGCCATGAACCGAGATTGGATCCATGTACGAAAACCAAGTATGGACTTTGGTGGACTTAGGGATGGCCGGAAGGTCTGTCGAGAACAAATGGATTTTCAAGAAGAAAGCAGATCGATGGTAATGTAGCGTCTATAAAGCTCGACTTGTCGCAAAAGGGTTTCGACAAATTCAAGGAGTTGACTATGATGAGACTTTCTCACCAGTAGCGAAGCTAAAGTCTGTGAGGATTATGTTAGCAATCGCTGCATATTATGATTATGAGATATGGCAGATGGATGTTAAAACAGCGTTCCTCAATGGAGACATTGATGAAGAGTTGTATATCATGCAACCCAAAGGTTTTGTCGATCCTAAAGATGCTAACAAGGTATGCAAACTTCAACGGTCCATATATGGATTGAAGCAAGCATCCCGAAGCTGGAATCAACGTTTTGATAAGGTAATCAAAAGTTTTGGTTTTATACAAACTTATGGAGAAGCTTGTATTTACAAGAAAGTGAGTGGGAGCTCTGTAGCATTCTTAATACTATATGTAGATGACATATTGTTGATTGGGAATGATGTGGACCTTCTTAATAGTGTCAAGGAGTATTTGAATAATAGTTTTTCAATGAAGGATCTTGGCGAAGCAGCTTACATATTAGGCATAAAGATTTATAGAGATAGATCGAGACGCCTAATATCATTGTCACAAAATACATATTTGGACAAAGTTCTAAAGAGGTTTGGAATGGAAGATAGCAAGAAAGGGTTCTTGCCCATGTTGCCCAATACGACGTTGAGTAAAAATCAAAGTCCGACAACGGCAGAAGATAGAGAAAGGATGAGTAAAACTCCCTATGCCTCAGCCATAGGATCTCTAATGTATGCCATGCTATGTACTAGACCCGACATTGCATATGTTGTTAGTTTAACTAGCAGATATCAAAGTGATCCAGGAATGGATCATTGGACAGCGGTCAAAAACATCCTTAAGTACTTGAGAAGAACTAAGGATTTGGTTCTTTCTTATGAAGGTGATGAACAGCTCGTTGTTAATGGTTACACCGATGCTAGTTGGAACAATGATCCGGATGATTCTAAATCACAATCTGGATACGTATTTACTTTGAATGGTGCAGCAGTTAGTTGGAGGAGTGCAAAGAAAAGTGTTGTGGCGAGATCTTCAACTGAATCAGAATACATGGCTGCTTCGGAGGCTTCACAAGAAGCGATATGGATGAAAGAGTTCATTACAGAGCTCGGTGTGGTTCCAAGTGCGCTGGACCAAATGTATATCTATTGTGATAACATGGGTGCCATAGCCAATGCGCAAGAACCAAGGTCACACAAGAAGTTGAAGCACATCAAGCTAAGTTTTCACGCTATTCGAGAACATGTCCAAGATGGGGACATAAAGATTTGCAAAGTACACACAAATCTGAATGTGGTGGATCCGTTGACTAAACCTCTCCCGAGGGCAAAACATGACCAACACCAAACTGCCATGGGTGTTCGGTATATTACCATGTAATCTAGATTAGTTGACTCTAGTGCAAGTGGGAGACTGTTGGAGATATGCCCTAGAGGCAATAATAAATGTAGTTATTATTATATCTTTATGTTTATGATAAATGTTTACATTCATGCTATAATAGTATTAACAAGGAAACATTAATACTTGTGTGATTTGTAAACTAAAATAGAGTCCCTAGTAAAGCCTCTTTATAATACTAGCTTGTTGGTTAATAAATGATTGTGGTTTCCCTATCATGAACATTGAGATGTTATTAACAACAAGATCATATCGTTAGTAGAATGGTATGATGGACATACTCCTATAGATAAGCGTAGCATAAAGATCAAGTCATTTTAATAGTTCAATTGCTATATGCTTTCTGATACATAGTAACCTAATTCCTTCGACCATGAGATCATGCATATCACCTTCACCGGAAGGATGCTTTGATGACATCAAACACCACACCGTAACTGGGTGGCTATAAAGGTGGCATTGAGTGTTCGGAAAGTATTGGTTGAGACACATGGATCAAGAATTGGATTTTTCCAACCAAATGACGGATAGATATACTGGCCCTCTCGGTGGAATGTCATCCAATTAGCTTGCAAGCATGTGACCGCTCACAAGGGATCACATATCACGAACGAGAAAAGAGTACTTATCGGTAACGAGGTTGAACTAGGTATGCAGAGATACCGACGATCATAACCTCGGATAAGTAAACTATCGTGAGACAAAGGGAAATTGGTATCGTATGTAAGTGGTTCATTCGATCGCAAAGTAATCGTAGAAATATGTGGGAGCCATATGAATTTCCAGATTCCTCTATTGGTTATTGTTCGGAGAAGTGTCTCGATCATGTCCGCATAATTCACGAACCGTAGGGAGACACACTTAAGGATTCGACGTTGTTGAGTAGTTATGGAATGATGAGTAAGAGACCGAATGTTGTTCGGAGTCTCGGATGGGATCCGGGATATCACGAGGAGATCCGGAATGGTCCGGAGAATAAGATTCATATAAGGAAAGTCATGTTTCGGGGTTGGAGAATGGTTCCGGTGTTTTCATCGGGAATGTTCTAGAAGGTTCCGGAATGTCCGACACTCCGTAGGGGAAGGGTACATGAATGTGTCAAAACAAATTGGAATGGTTGCATCATGTACTAGGTGTCATCGCTGAACAAAATAAAGGGATAAATCAAATCCTAGTTTGAAAAGTCAAACGCCAATTTGAAAAGTCAAACGGCTATTTTGTTTGGTGGAGGGAGAGTAGGAAACCTACTTGGGGAGGAGTTCCTCTCCCTCCACCCGCCGGCCTTGGAAGACGAGTTGGGGATGGACTCCCCTCCCCTTGGCCGGCGCCTCCCACCTATATAAGGAGGGGCAGGGCTGCCCCTCCAAGACCTACACCACGCACCCCGCAAACCCTAGCTCCTAGCCGCCGGCGCCGCCACCTCCTGCTGCCGCCACCACCTAGGGAAACCCTAGCCGCCGACTTGGGCTGCTCCAAGCCCTAGCCGCCGGCCCTATCCCCTCCTACTTGGTGTGTCTAAACCCTAGATCACCGAGGCTCTCTCATAGTCCACCATACTGCCTCCCGCAAGGCGAAGCTCGAGATCTCCCTCTACTTAGGTACCACGCCGTCTTGCCGGAATCGCGAGGAGAGTGCTACAACCTCCGATGCATCTTTGGAACAAGGGAGAGGAAGGTCTTCGTCGTCGAACGATGTGACCATCCGAAGCGCTAGCCGGAATGCAGCGCCGGAAGGATCGTCTATGTGATCTTGAGATCGGGAAGAGTACAACTACATCACCCACGAGAATCCTCTCTCGTTAAACACTTTGGAATCTTCGAGGGTGAGTTATTCTATTGACTCGTTGCTACAATCTAGTAGATAGATCTTGGCTTGTTTGTTTGTATGCGGTAGAAAATTTTTGTTGTCCATGCTACGAACCCCTACAGGCACGACCTAGATCTCTCTCTCTCTCATACTTTCGCATACACACCTCCACGCCAGATCGCATCTGCGCACCCTGTAATCATCGGTTCCGCCGTAATCAAAAGCAGACAAGCAGGAGTAGGGTTTTCCCTCCGAGGGCCTGAACCTGGGTAAACCTCGTGTCTCGTGTTGCTTGTTTGCTAACCGTTCCGCGATCTCTAGCATCCCCATCTTCTCCAAAACCCAAGTCCATAACAATGGGCATTGACGAGATCAAACCTCGTCAATTGGCGCCGTCTGTGGGAACTGGGGACGCTGATTGTGCGATCGTGAAGGTCCCAACCCGAAGAATCTACAACTCTGTGGTGACGGAGAGTCACCTCCTCTTCGGTGCTTTCGACTTCACCGCCCACTCACCCGCCACCATGAAGGACTTCGAGCCCGTAGGCGATGGACTCGAGATCCTATTCGGGAGCTTCTGCTTGTGTTGGCGCACCGGCACCTCCGCCTCCACGGCGGGTGCCCTACCATCAATCAGGCCCGCTTCATGGTCCCCACACCTGTACTCGCACATCATCATCAACAGATGAGTCTCTGACGGCGGTACAACTCCGATCTGTGTGATCCGCCATCGGTTGAAGGGACCTATGGTTCCGGATCAAAGCTGCGGCAGCGACCAATCTGGCGCTACCAATGCCGTAGTCATCGAGCGGCGTGGATCAGCAACGCCCAACCCGCCACCTAACCCGCGGATGAAACGAAGGGACAGAAAGAAGCCAGTCCCCCCACCCAAAGGGGAGAACAACGGCCACGTCATCCGCCTCAACAAAGAAGGATGGGCCCAGGCACGCGCCGCCATGGCGGGTAGCACGGTCCTGCCTGCAGACGCCTCACGGGACCTGCTGATGGCATACCACTTACTCCTCATCGAGGAGCACAAGAAACAGGTCAAGATGCAAGAGGTGCTTGACAAACACAAGCAAGCAGCCTCAGAGTCCAGCGCGCGACGAGCTGCGCTCTCCGCCATGGGCATCGGCTCCAGCACAAACGGCAACCAAGGCAACAAGCACCGCTCTCGGATGGAGAACATGGATCCCAAGGAGCGTCGTGAGGTGACCCGAACCCTCCACACATCCTTCATGGAGATGGACGCCGACGGCAACGTCATCCCAAAAACGCTGCAGGCTGCGATCATGGCAGCCACTGCGTACCTCGCGGCCCACCCACCTCCGGAGAGGGACCCGAAAAGAGCCATGCACAAGTCCGCACTTACCGGACTCGGACTCGTCGGAGCCGCCTTCCACCAGGAAGCTCCTACAGAGCCGAAGAAGAAAGCTCCGGTCAGGTTCGACCGCAGCCCCACCCCATCACCTGAAGAAGAGGACCATGACCTTCGTCGAAGGAAAAGGAGTTCGCGCCATCGCAACCGCGATTACGACGCCAGGGACGCACTCACACAGCGCAAAATCGACAAAGCGCGAGCCAAGCGCGCATGCTCGTCTGAATTCGAGATGGACGAAGACGAAGGAGAACTCCGCGGGGCCCGATGCTTCAGCAGATCTGTTCGACGAACAAAGATGCCGTGAAATTTCAAACTTCCTTCAGATACTCCGAATTTTGACGGCACACAAGACCCAAAGGCGTGGCTTAGCAACCACCTGTCATCCGTCAAATTGCACGGCGGAAACAAGGAAACCGCCATGCAATGCCTTCAGCTGCAGCTGACAGGCGCAACCCGGATCTGGCTTAGCAACCTCTCTTCAGGGTCCATCCGAAGCTAGGAGGAGCTAGCTTACAGCTTCATTCGAAACTTTAAAGGTACCACCAAGAGGCCCGCCTCAATTGAAGAGTTGCGGGCCTGCACTCAACGAACGGGCGAATCCATTCGCTCGTACATACTACGCTGGTCCAACACCAAGAACTCCGCAGCGCACATCTCCGAAGAGAGGGCCATCGACGCCTTCAAGGGCGGCGTCAAGCGCCAGGATTTCAAGGAGGAACTTGGGCGCGTCAAGCCCAAGACATTCGACCACCTCATGGACATCGCCAACAGGTGGGCTGACGGCGAAGATTCCGTCCACCGGGCACACTCGGAGGAAGAGGACGACTACGGCCGACGACGAGAGCGCCGTAGCAAGAGGATATCGCACGTCTACGACGATCGCGATGGACCCGACATGGTCGCGGCCGGCTATGCCGACCGCCGCAACGACGCCAACCGCAACAGCGGAGGATACCGCGGAGGAAACTTCCGTGATGGAGGGCGCCCAGCACAGTCGTGGCAGCGCCGCGATCGTGATAATGGACCCTCAGCATACGAAAAACTTTCGGGTCCATGCACCATCCACTTCTACATCGACAAGCAGGATGGCAAGAAAAAGGCAAGCCACATGCTCAAGGACTGCCACGAGTTCCAGAAGCTCAGCGAAAGCATGATCTAGAGGAGGCAGCAAGCTCCACTTCCTGGATTCGGGAACGCACCCGCGCCAGGTGAGATAGCGCATGGAGCTCCTCCACCGCCACCTGTAGGAGGCCCGAACCAACCAGTCGCACCAGCACAGAACAACACTGGGAACAGGTATCCCCCGCCGAAAGGAGCACTGATGATCCAGAAGGGGCGCCCCACGAATAGGGTGCAGAAGAAAATCACCCGTCAGATCAACCTGGCCATAGCAAATCCACCCGCCATCCCTGAGTACCTCAGTGGATCGGAGTCCTGCATCACGTTCAGTCGTTCAGATCACCCTTGCCAGATCCCTCGCCCAGGCCATGCTGCCTGGTCTTTGGAGGCGGTCGGAGGCTTGAGATGAGCCGTTTTCATGGGCGGTAGCGGCATCACTTGATGTTCGCAAGTACTCTAGCAACAATGCGGATCCGATGCAGCACGGAACGATCGAACACAACGTTCCACGGCATCGTCCGGAAGGGCATATTCCCCTGGGCAAAATATGGCTCGACGTCATCTTCGGCAAGCCGGACAACTTTCGACTCGAGCGGCTCGAATTCGAAGTGGTGGACTGGCCATCACAATACCACGCCATCCTCGGGCGTGTAGCATTCGCAAGGTTCTTGGCTGTCCTACATTACGCATACCTGCTACTCAAGATGCCAGGAACCAGGGGCGTCATCACAGTCCACGGGAGCTTCACCCGATCGGACCAATGCGACAGGGACTTCAACAGAATCTCCCAGTCATTCGGCATGCAGGACAAGCTCGTAAGGCCCCGCGAGGTGACGGACAATGGGGCACCCCCAGTCGCACGACAAAACGCACCCGACATGTCCTTCGACTCCGCCGTCAACACAAAGAAGGTGCAGGTCCACCTGACGGATGCCTCCAAGACGGCACTGATCGCCAATGACCTCAGCCCCGCATAGGAAAGCGTGCTCGTTGAATTCCTTCGTGAGAGCTGGGAAATCTTCGCCTGGTGTCCTATGGACATGCCAGGAGTTCCCAGGGAATTCGCCGAGCACGCACTCAACGTCTTTCCAAACACCAAGCCCGTCAAACAATCCATCCAGAGACTGTCCGAGCCAAGGGCCGAAGCCATCGGGATGGAAATCAACAGACTACTCGCTGCAGACTTCATCAGGGAGATCAAAGAAAGCGAGTGGCTCGCAAACACAGTGATGGTCCCAAAGAAGGACACGAACATCCTGCGGATGTGCATGGATTTCACGTCGCTGAACAAGCACTGCCCAAAGGACCACTTCCCTCTTCCTCGGATCGACCAGATCATCGATTCGACTGCAGGATGCGAGAAACTCTCCTTCCTCGACGCCTACTCAGGCTACAACCAGATTCGACTCAAGGTCGAAGATCAAGAGAAAACGGCGTTTATCACACCATTCGGAGTGTTCTGCTACAACACAATGGCCTTTGGGCTAAAGAACACAGGTGACACATACCAGCGATGCATGCAGGCATGCCTGAAGGACCAGATCGGGCGCAACATCCAAGTCTATGTCGACGACATAGTCATCAAAACCAGGGAGGCGAAAACGCTCATCGACGATCTCCATGAGACGTTCGATAATCTCAACCGCTATGACAGGCGCCAGCATGGAAAGGGCGGCAAGACCGCTAATGTTGTCATGAGAGATGTTGATATGAAGGATGTTGGTTATGGTATATTACCTACTGTTTCTTTCATTATGTCATTCTCCTGATTGGTGGATTGACACGGCGCTAATGTACATGTTCATTCTGACATTTCCATGTTTTCTTCATATCAGATCAGAGGGACTCAGCCCGTGCTGAGGGGGAACGGCTCGCATGCTTCTGTTCATGGTGTTGGTACGGTCGATCTAAAGTTCATTTCAGGAAAGACCGTGCGCCTGAAGAACATGCATCATGTTCTCTCAATAAATAAGAATCTTGTTAGCGGATCTCTTCTATGTCGCGATGGCTACAAGATTGTTTTCGAGTCCAGTAAGATTGTACTGTCTAAGTTTGGTATTTTTATTGGTAAAGGATATGAGTGCAGAGGTCTGTTTCGCTTGTCATTGTCAGATGTTTGTAATAAAGTCGTGAATCATATTTTGTCTAATATTATATCAAATGTCAGGCATTCACGTCTTTGCCATGTTAATTTTGGTTGCATGACGCGGTTATCTAAAATGAATTTAATCCCAAATTTCACTACTGTTAAAGGATCTAAGTGCCTAGCCTGTGGGCAAGCAAAACAACCTCGCAAGTCACATACGACTACAGAGGTGAGAAATTTGGTACTACTAGAACTCATACATTCTGATCTTTGTGAAATGAATGGTGTGTTGACAAAAGGTGGAAAGAAATATTTTATGACATTGATCGATCACTCTATGAGATACTATCATGTGTATATTCTGAAAACAAAATATGAGGCTTTGAGTTTCTTCAAAGTCTATAAAGCTGAAGCAGAAAACCAACTTGATCAAAAGATTAAGAGGCTTAGGTCTGGTCATGGTGGAGAGTATTTTTCCAACAAGTTTGACTCCTTTTGTGCGGAACATGGTATAACCATGAGAGGACGCCTCCCTACTCACCCCAGTCAAACGGGGTGGCCAAAAGAAAGAACCGCACTCTAACAGATTTGGTTAACGCCATGTTAGACACATCGGTGTCTCCGAGGAATGGTGGGGGGAGGCATTACTGACCGCGTGTTATGTCCTAAACCGAGTTCCCACAAAGAACAAAGAAATTACTACATTTGAAGAATGGGATAAGAAAAGGTTAAATCTCTCTTTCCTACGAACTTGGGGTTGTTTGGCAAAAGTTCATGTGCCAGTCTCCAAGAAGCGCAAGCTTGGACCAAAAACTGTAGACTGTGTATTTCTGGGATATGCTTTTCGTATCATTGGCTATCGATTCTTGGTAGTAAAATCTAGAGTACCAGACATGCATGTTGGTAAAATCATGGAGTCGAATGATGCAACTTTCTTTGAGGATATCTTTCCCATGAAGGATATGCCTAACTCATCAATTTAGGAATTAGATATAATTTCTGAACCAATCATTCCAGTTGAACACCTAGAAAATCCTGAGGAGGAGGATAACGAAATTCCTAAAAGGAGCAAGAGACAGAGGACTGGAAAGTCTTTTGGTGATGATTTCGTTGTATACCTCGTGGATGATACTCCCACTTCTATTTCAGAAGCCTATGCATCTCCTGATGCTGACTACTGGAAGGAAGCCGTCCGTAGTGAGATGGACTCCATTTTATCTAATGAAACATGGGAGATCACTGATCGTCCTTATGAGTGCAAACCTGTAGGATGTAAATGGGTGTTTAAGAAGAAACTAAGGCCTGATGGTACTATTGAGAAGTACAAGGCAAGACTTGTGGCCAAGGGTTATACCTAAAAGGAAGGTGAAGACTTCTTTGACACTTACTTACCTGTAGCAAGGTTGACCACCATACGAGTACTACTTTCTCTAGCTGCCTCACACGGTCTTCTCGTTTATCAAATGGACGTTAAGACGGCTTTCCTAAATGGAGAGTTGGATGAGGAAATTTATATGGATCAACCAGATGGTTTTGTAGTAAATGGTCAAGAAGGAAAAGTGTGCAAGCTGCTGAAGTCGTTATATGGTCTTAAACAAGCACCTAAGCAGTGGCACGAGAAGTTTGACAAAACCTTAACCGGTGCAGGCTTTGTTGTAAACGAAGCTGACAAGTGCGTATACTATCGCCATGGTGGGGCGAAGGAGTTGTTCTATGTTTGTATGTTGATGACATACAAATCTTTGGGACCAACCTTACTGTAATTGAGGAGGTCAAGGATTTCTTATCTCAGTCTATTGAGATGAAGGATCTAGGAGTAGCTGATGTTATCTTGAACATCAAACTGTTAAGAGATGATGATAGTGGGATCACACTGCTTTAGTCTCACTATGTGGACAAGATTTTGAGTCGCTTTGGGTATAGCGGCTGCAAGTCTTCTCCAACACCGTATGATCCGTGTGTGCTACTTCGAAAGAATCGAGGCACCTTAGAGATCAATTGACATACTCTCAAATAATTGGCTCGCTTATGTACTTGGCTAACTCTACAAGGCCTGACATCGCGTTTGCTGTTAGCAAGCTTAGTCGATTTGTTTCAAATCCTGGAGACGATCATTGGCAAGCTCTTAAAAGAATCATGCGCTATCTAAAAGGCACTACAAGCTATGGCATTCACTATACCGGGTATCCGAGGGTACTAGAGGGTTATAGTGATTCAAATTGGATATCTGATGCTGATGAGATAAAGGCCACGAGTGGATATGTGTTTACACTTGGTGTTGGCGCTGTTTCTTGGAACTCTTGCAAGCAGACCATCTTAACGAGGTCAACTATGGAAGCAGAACTCACAGCACTAGATATAGCCATTGTTGAAGTAGAGTGGCTTCGTGAAATCTTGATGGACTTACCTGTGGTTGAAAAACCTATACCCGCAATTCCAATGAATTGTGATAATCAAACTATGATTATTAAGGTGAACAGTTCTAAGGATAATATGAAGTCCTCAAGACATGTGAAGATGAGACTAAAATCTGTCAGGAAAATGGGAGTTATTGCATTGGATTATATCCAAACATCTAAGAACCTGGCAGATCCCTTCACAAAGGGACTATGACGCAATGTGATAAAAAATGCATCGAAGGAGATGGTTATGAGACCCACACCATGACTTTTACACAGTGGCAAACCAATCTATGTGATCGGAGATCCCGTGAATTAGAGTTGGGAGACAAGCTGTTGGTAGACTAAGAGAAAAGTATCCCTACTTTAATGAACACCACTCCGTGAAGATGCAATACTTTCCTATTCTGCATGGCAGGTTGATTTTTATCTTACTATGTTCTAAGTGGCTTAATCTTAAGCAGAGATGTTGTCCTGCAGAACATCTTTTAAAAAACACACCTATATGAGTCTGACTGTCAAACGTCACAGTCTATGAGAGTTGGATACTCTCTAATAAACTCATGAAAGGCCATGGAGTATGACGCATAAGCTTCACCCGCGGGAAAGTCCCACGGTAGCCCAGTATCGGTCAAGGCTTTGTGTGAAGCTAGGTTATAGCAAACTTGCAGTTCAAGGCATAGTCCAATGTACAAGTCGCAACCTAGTGCAGCATAGAATTCTAGGTGAAAGTTCAACTTAACAGTCTCAACTGCAATACCGATATAAACAGTGTTTTGGAACCAAAGGCAAATTACATGTGCTTCTGAGATCTGGTAGAGAATTGTTGGAATTTTGGCCTAAATAGCCCAACCCATTTTCCATTCTAATAATTCCTGAAAATCCTAGAAACCCATGTGGCTCATTCATGCATGGCAAGATGTGGGTCCCACATTGCTAGTTGAAGGAGGTTTGCACCAGCTTATAAGGGAGGCTCTCCTACCACTTGGTAAAAGGATGAGAAGGAGAAGGAGAGAGTCCCACACGCGCTCCTCCTCCGCCGCCCGCCTCACCTCGCGCGCGCCGCGGGTTGCGGAAATCTCGCCGAGCCGAGTTTTGTATGCCACGCATGACTGGTATATGAACGGGTGTGCAGAATTTGAACAGTCTGTGCTAATTAGTTTTAAATACGAACTCAGTGGAGGTTTAATTCGAACTTAGTGGAGGTTGTTTGGCTTCGGTCGCTGCCTGTTCGTTTCCTATTCCGACGCTGCCTGTTCGCCTGTCTACCCGTGCCTATAAGAGCGGAGGGTCGCTCCTCTCCTCAGACACACTATCACAAACACCGCCTCCAAGTTCCAGAGCACTGAGCTGCCACCAGTTCTTCCCCATCCTGGCTTGCAGCGTGCATCGCGAGCCGGGACAGTAGGCCTTCGGAACCCCACCTCTTTGAGTCCTGTACAAGAGAAGGGCAATAAGATTTTTGGGAAGCGCTATCGGCGCGACTACTGGCTTCATCAACGCCGACGACATCTTCCCCAACGACGACGTCTTTCCCGCCATCGAGAACCTCTTCCTCGACGACATGGGTGACAACTCCAACTCCAACGCCGGCGCACTGCTGTATGCTTTCTTTCTTCATCTTGTTCAGATTACTTCAATCTCTCTGCAACTCTCTGCATACTTTCTGTCAGATTACTTGGCTAGTTTAATTTTAATTATTCTAGTCATATTTTAGCTACTATTTATTTCTCATAAATCACTTGATAAATTGCTCATATTTTCAACAGGCTCTGACGGGCAGCAGCGGATGCGAGGCGGCGGTAGCCGCAGGGAGGCAACGCGCGGAGAAAGGGCGGCAGACGTACATCGGCAGGAAGATGCATCTGAGAAAAGAGATGGACATTGAAAACGATAAGGTGGGGCCATCTAAACGTGTGTTCGCTAGCGGTCCAACCGACCCGCGGGGTGGAAACACGCGATGCCCCCAAGGCATAGTATCATTTCCCATTAGTAAAGCTTGCAACACGACGGAACAATTGAACAGTAGTATCTCGAAAACTCCTCGTTGGACATTGCTTTGCTTGGACAGTTGTGCCCCAGAAAGGCCCGCTGTTACAAAACAAATCTAGTCACATGATTATACTACAGCGGTATTTCATCTGTCTCAATATGGATGTCTCAAATTCATTAAAATTTAGATAAATCTAGACACTATTTTGTAAATAGATTCATTCAAATATTTAAAAAACTAAGACATCTATTTTAAGAAGAAGGGAGTTCTATTTTACAGTGAAATAATGACATGCTAAATATTTTCCCCTAAGATTCCATCTGCTGCTGTTACAGAAATAGCACTAGGAGCGGATGTGGATATAGCTCCATGGCCTGATGGCAATGTGACGAGCGCCACTTTGCAAGGTAGGCGTATAGTGCCGCGCCGGGTAATATCGGAGCATGTCCCCTCGAGCGCCACTTTGCAATGTGGATATATCTTGAATATGTTCCCTCGACTTGAGGACCGGCCGAATCACATATATCGACAGAGACGCCTTGTACGGGAATCGGCCGTGCAAATATCTTCACTAACCATTACTTCATTGTTAAACCAAAGGTACGTATGGTTCTGACAATGCCATTGCAAGTTGTCAATCGCAAAAAAAAGAAGAAAAAAGTAGTGGTCTCCTTAGCATTCTAGCGAGGGACGGCGATGAGTTTGACCATGGTCACCATGGCGCCCTCAACGTAGAAAGAGCTCGTGTTGGAGGATGTAGTATGAACCTGTGTGCATTCTGGGCTCAAAGTCCATTTGTATAATGGAAAGAAGAAAAGAAAGTCTAAACCAAACCTAGACGTGTACACACAAATTGGGCTACTATCACAACTTGTCAAAACTGGCAAGTGTACCTTTCTGAATTTCTCTAAAAATAATCATTTGATCATGCATGGGCTACTTTCTTAACTTGTCAAACATTGCAACGATTCTCACAAATTATATCCTCTGAGAAAACAAAGGTCAATTAGCAGCCAGGTCGAGGAAGGCTCCGGTCAGGTTCCACCGAATGCTCTGTTGTGATTCTCTACTGTTCAGCCATGCATATATTTATATATTCCACAAACAGGGACGTCAAGTATAAACACAGAACCTCAACCAAAGATAATGTAAATGCATTGCTGAATTAAGAATTACGAGCATAGACATCAGTCTCAGTGCAGCAATCACCAACAAGACAAATAACTTAAAATTGTCATCAACATGCTCGATCGTATTGGTACTACAGTATAAGATTAAAAAAAAGTGCATCTACCTTAACAAAAAAACTGCACAGATGCAATATGATTGAATGAAGATATGAATATATGATTGATACAGAACTCCAACATATTGAAGATCTGAAGATAGGGAGTTACAATGTCATTCTCCCACAAGAGCATTGGCGACAGAAACAAACACTTAGTAGCTACCTGACTCCCGCTCACTATGGCAGACGCAGCAGACCATCTAGAGCACTTTATTGGATACAGGCAAACATGCATAAACACACGGTAAAACATAACACAAGATACGCTTCACCGGTAACCCGGCCAGCTGCTTAACCTAAACTAGCATAGCAGAACACCAGCACACGTCTTCAGAGGAAGCACCGTCTCTGAAACCTCGCTTCAGCTTCAGGTTGCAAGCTGAAGCGAAGAACAGAACGGTAGATTTCTCTCACGCAACGAGACCTTTCTTGGCAACCTTCTTCTCCACTTCCTCCCAGCCGATGCAGCACATCTCCTTGTCAGACTCCGTGCCGTCGCTGTTCCAGCCGTCCAAGGTCGACCTTGGCGACACGGCACCAGGGGCAACGGCGGTGAAGCTCTGGTACATCAGCAGGCCACCGCCAGGAAGCTCCTGCTCCACGAGATCGTCGCACATGTACGAGCCGACCTCTACACCGGCTGCCCATGATTTGGCAAAGCCTTGCCCGCCGAAGATGGTGACGGCAACAGAGAAGTCCGAGGGGCAGAAACATGACAGCACCCTCTTGATCAGGTCACTGTAAACCAGGGAGCCAGGGTTGACGTTCATTGCTTCATAGCTTGCATAGCTGAAACCTTCCTCTGGAGTGACGTGGATCGTGGAGGCCGCCGGCCCGCAGATGCCGTTCATCGAGTACCCGCACGGGTCAAAGTCGAAGTCGCAGATCTCCATCTCAGGGATGATATCAGAGATCCCTGAGACCTTGGTCATCTCCTTAGCTGAGGAGCAGCCGCCATCAGCAGAATTCTTGAAGAACACTGCAGCCTTCCTGGCGTCCAGCCCAGTCATGCACATCTCAAGTGTGACCATGGGCTGCTCAGGCATCTCCGTGGCGTGGTAGACATGCCACAGCTTCTTGGGCCTGAACGCATCACCCATCACGTATGCATTGCCACCAGACTTGAGGCCACCAAAGAAGCCATTCAGCACAGATACCTCCTCGGAGAAGCTGCGGTGCGGCGATGGCTGTGCGCCGGGGAAGATGAACGTCCCACGAGAGTACCTCGCTGAACGAACAGGCAGCGACAGCTCAACAGCAAGCTCAAGGATGCGAGGAATCGCCAGCAGGAGCTTTGTCGTCCCACAGGTTTTGATGACAACCTTGTGGGAGTAGATAAAGAGGCTCGACTCTGACAGCACATATGAGTCGAACTGCTTGTTCGAGAGCTGGGACACGATGGTGCACCGTGCAAGATCAAGGAAGGAGTCGATCTGCTCGCGGGAGAGGGCACGAAGGCCACGCCCGCAGGGGTCCACAAAGACCGGAGCATCAGAGAATGTTATCTCAAGGCGCTTCTCGTAGCCCTCAAACCCAATAGGGGAGGGAGGGGGAGAGCTCCAGCAATCAGCCAGAGACATTTCCATCTGAACGTGTGTTGCAAGGAAGAAGAGAGGATGACAGAGGACAGGAGAGATTGGAGAGGAAAAGCGAAGTAGCAGGAAAAGCAGCCAGCCAAGGGAGATTTATTGGGAGAAAAGAAGGGGAAAATTGCAGTAAATTCCTATGCTACGTCGAAAGGCATGAGAAGGGAATATCAGGAGGGCTTGCGGGCGCACTGCAAAACAAAAGATCAGGCAAATGATCATTAGGTACAAGAGGATGGAATGCATCAATGAGCATACTCGTGGTTAAATCTGTTAGCACTTACGTTGGAGTACGCAGCAGACTGGAACTTCTTGATTCCTCCGGCCGGGCGCACGTCCTCAATCTTGTAACCAAGGGGTGCTTCGTACATGGAACTACTACTACTAGACTTCTTCCCAGCTTTTGACTCCATTTAGAACATTCAAGTGTGGTTCTGTTGTGCTGTTGACCAGAACAAAAGAGTAAGTAATAAGCCCAATAATATAAGGTTGCAAGATGGCATTAAGATCTGATGAAGTAGGAGTAACACACACGGCGCATATGAGCAGACGAACATACTTTATTAGATGTTAAAGAAATTTCCAGTTTAAGTTGCGGTATCATAGTAGTAGTAAGTTGTTCATAACTGAATACGAGGTTGTATTAGTAATACAGTACAGAATTTCTAGGATTAGGCCTAGAACCAGTGCTAGAAAAAGGAAGATTGGGCCTACCTCTTATGTTAAAGAGGCATTAGCTAAATATAAGGATTGGCCTTTCTTTAGCAGGTAAGGCTAAATCCTAAGCTGGTAGCGCGAAATTTTTAGGCACAGGCAAATACTAAGCAACAAGATTATTATTTCATTTGTTATTATTTGCAGTATTTCCAGGATAAATTAAGTTTCGGGCAAATACTAAGCAACAGATTGTTATTATCAGCAGTATTTTCCAGGATAAATTAAGTTTCCAAACCACATGCTGACAGTGCATAGAAATCGATACAAACCAAAGCCAGCTGCACATTACTACACATTTTATATAATAGCTGGAATCAAAGTACACAAAATCACACGTTTCCCTTAAACTAGGCTGCTCCTTGGGTATTGCAGACTGCGAAGGTTTGACTATGATAAACAAAGACACCACATCCAACAAAAAACGATGAATTACAGGCGCTGTACTAGGGACTAACGTTTCCATGGAATCATGCGGAATCATCGACGATTAAACATCAACAGCAATGAACGGTTTTGTCTCGAGCAGGCGAGCGAGCACTACCCAAATCCCCAACAATCCTACTACTACTACCGAAGATCAAACCAACCGAAAGCAACGGAACCAAAATCCAGAACGCATCTGACAGACAGGGGATGACGGCGACCAACAAATAAATCCCCTGCCTGAACAGAGCCGATCAGGGTTCCCCCCGAGACGCGCCGCACGAACCTAACCTAAATCCAAGATCCAGAACAAGGCATTAGGCACGGCCGGGGCCGGAGAGACCCGCGCGCGTTTCCCCACCCCCTAACGCGTACAGAATCATACGAGGCATGGCGTAGGCGAGCAAGGGGGAACTCACAGGTTCTTCAGGAGGCCCCGCACGGCGGAGGAGGTTCTGCTCTTGCTGGTTTCGGGTGCGGATCGACGGGATGTGGGTGTTCGAATCGAGGAGGAGGAACGGGGGCGGTTTGCTCTTCGAGGCGATCGGCTCGGAAAGTTGTTTGGTTGGGGAGGCTGGGGCTTGCCATGGCCTCTATTTATAGCCGGGCGGGTGGTGGCCGGGCCGAACCGACCCTAACCTGGGCCCGCTACCCAGGGGGGTACGGAGTGGCCGTAGGGAAACACCGCCTATTCCCGTCCCAAGGGCGAAAGCTGGAAAAGGTCACGTGGGGATTATCTCCCGAGCAGTCAACGTAACGAGTGATTTTTAGTCAACAAGTTTGGAGTTTTTACAGGATGCGGTAGCAGTTTTCCTATTTTGCGGCACCAAAACTGTTGCCGCTTACCAGTTGTCGCAAAATGCAGCAGAGGTTGCTTCAGCAGCAGCTGCCACAAAAGAAATATTTTCATTCAACAAAATTTAAACAGAGTTCAACGAAATTTATATAGAGTTCAACTAAATCTAAACCTAAATCTATAGCCAGTCCAACTTCGACGAGTCGTCATCGGACACGTTCTAGAAGTCTGTGTCGAGCTCGTCCGAGGAGTCATCGACGGGGACCGGTGGTGGCGCCATGGCGTTGGACGGCCCGGCGGCGGCGGTCTTCTTCTTCCGTGCCGCGTCAAATGCGAGTTGCACTTGCACGAGCTCGGCTGCTCGCGGAATAGCAGCGCCATGCGCATCTCGTCGAGCGGCGCTTCCTGCTGCTGCCTCTCGGCACGGCGTTGCTTCCTCCGCCACGCGTAGTCCTCCTCATGCCAGGAACTGCATCATCGGCGGCGCGAGGAACTCGGCCTCCGCTAGCGACTTCACGTCGGGGACGTTCAGGTCATAGCGGGGGCAGCCGAAGCTTCATGCCGTCGCGTCATAGGCGCTTGCCGGTTCTCCGTCGTTGTCGAACGTCCCCAGCCACCAGCGGCTCCCGCCGTGGCTGATGTCGGCGGTGAAGCGGCCGGAGGACTGCATCCTCACCCCAAGGAAGCCGGTGATGACCTTCGAATGACAGTGCAGCGACATCATCGGTTCCGATGACTACGGCTCCGATTGGCTAGTAGCGCCTGTGATTAGGGCTAGGAGAAGGCGTGTGGCGGCCAGATCTAGAGGGGAGGGGGCATCGACCGCAGTCGGCGGCTGCAACGGAGGTAGGGAAACGGGAGTTGGCTGCGCGCGCGTGCGGGCTCGGGGATTTGCAACAAATCCGTGGTTGCTGCATATATGCAGCATGCAGCACGCGGGGCCTCTGCCGCACAGATGTTGGAGCCAGTTTTTGCCCCGCGGTGCCGCATCCGACGGTTTTTCATGCTGTTACCCACAAAATGCGGCAGCTGTTAGACATGCTCTTAGATAGACTATATACAATGCATGTGTTTTCGGATTCAACAAGTACTTTATGAAGATAATACATAGATTAACCCGAAACCATCTTACTAACGACAACATACGCAACACCTATAACCTTGATAAAGGGGTGACCATGTCGGAGACAGTGTCCTGATCTCTAAATATGAGGCCTCACCCAACTATCCAATGGCTAGCCATGGCATAAACCGGTCCAACAGACCTTTAGCACGCACAAACACATGGGTTCCAAAATTCGTTGTCTCCATCTTGTACCGACCCATCTTCGAGACAAGTATCTAGGCATTGACCTTGACAGCAGGGGTACACCTAGAACAAAATTTTAGAGGAGGCAAGAATGTTCTTAAGTGAGACAAACCTCGTTGCTAAGTGGGGGAAATCACTATTTAGCTTTAAAAATTACAAAGGGGCTAAAATTTGAGTGGGGGGGCGCCCCCACAGCTTATACACTGGATCCGCCCCTGCTTGATAGACCCGGCGCCAGATAACACTCCCGTCCTATGTGAATCCATCGAGACACGTCCATCATCGATTCCCCATTGAGCCACGCAACTAATTCCCTCCATAGCCGATGTGGTGCATGCAACAAAGCTCCACCTCTTGCCTCCATCATCCAGCAGCTCCGCCAAAAACAACGTCCCCCAAGAGGGATAGCGGCGCCCGAAGCGTCGCCATTGTCCAATCTGGCATACCCGGGTCTGGGGTTTCCTCGGAGTAGTGTGAGTAAGTAGATGGTAGGTGCAGCGGCGATGCCTTCAACAAGGTAAATGGTGTGAAAATGTCGCCATGCCTCGGGTCATAGCACAGTTTTCACCGGTAGTCGTGCCTTTCCGTCTCGCCGCTCATACTGAAAGTGGGATCAAGGATCCGTCATAGCCATCCAATTCGACCACCTCCAGCGGAGGAGAGATCCACCACCACCATGCCCAGGCTGGAGCCCCCGGCTTCCTCGTGTCGTGAAACTGGCCCAGGAGGACCATCGCATGTCGTTGTTGTGACCGACAAGATGCAGCCACTGCCAAGGTGGAGGCCTGGCCGAGCCCAGATCAGGTACCGCCTACACGCCAACTGCCGCCAACAGGTCATCGGGTTCCGTCCGACATTCGCCACCTTGTCGCATAGTGATGGTGCTCGACATGGCACTTTCTTGGTAACCCCAAGCGCAGGGTGTGAAGAACACAACATCAAGTTTTCCCTCAGTTGAGACCGAGGTTATCGAACCAGAAGGAGGAAGGAAACGTCACACAGGTGTTGCAAACAACGTGGAGACCTGCACAACACAAACTCAAAACTTTGTCCCAACGAATCATTGAGGTTGTCAAGCTCACCGGTTTGCTATAACAAAGAATTAAACGTATGGTGTGAAAGGTAATGGTGATTTGCAGCAAGTAAACAAGTAACAATGAAAGATATATCAATGGTAAAGATTGGACCGGGGTCCATAATTCACTAGAGGTGCTCTCCTTAGATAAACAACATGGCATGACAGGTAAACAAATTATAGCAGGGAAATTGACAGGAACTAAGCAAGGCATAACAATGTAATTACTAGTCAGAAAGATCCTATGAGGTTGATTGGGAAATACAATAAGAAACATATACCGCCATCCAACTACATCTATGACTAGAAGTCCACCTTCAAGTTATCATCCGAACCCCCTACAGTATTAAGTTGCAAGCAACAAACAACTGCTTTAAGCAAAGTGTGTAAGGTAAACAGTCCACATGTTCCATGAACAAGAGACCGTTGTTTTCTCCCTAGTAGCAACAACACATCTACAACCGAAGAGATTATTGTCACTTCCCTTGGAACTAGAGGCATGAACCCACTATCGAGCAAAAATACCCCCTCTTGGAGTCACTAGCAACTACTTGACCAAGATAGCTACTAATAATGGAGAGCATGCAGGATCACAAATAACACAGACATGATAGAATCATAAAGACAAAACCATTAATCAAACCAACATAATAACTCAATATCCATCGGATCCCTGCAAACATAACATGCATGATTACAAATATATTAGATCTTGATCATGAACGTAGCTCACAAGATCTATACATGAAAGCACAAAGGAGGAGATACAACCATCTAGCTACTACATGGATGAAGGGCATATGACCTGAGAGGCAATAATAAAATGTTTATTATGTGTATTCCAAGTATATGATAGATGTTTATTTTGCATGCTATAATTGTATTAATACGGAAACGTTAATACATGTGTGTTTAATAAACAAATAGAAAGTTCCTAGTTATGCCTCTCTCATAAACTAGTTCGTTGATTAACAAGATGATCATAGTTTCCTGATCATAGACATTGGATGTTGTTAATAACGAGATCACAACATTAGTGTAATGGTGTGATGAACATTCACTTGAAGTATAGCATTACGATCAAAGTAATTGAGTTTATATTGCTATAAACGACCTACGAAGTAGTCCTAATCCTTAGACCATGACATCATGCCAATCACTAACACCGGAAGAGTTTCTTGTTGACATCAAACGTCACTCCGTAACTGGGTGATTATAAAGATGGCTTCAAAGCTACTAAAGTGTTGTGTTGAGAATCATGGATCAAGAGTGGAATTTGTTCATCCCGATGACAGATAGATATGCTCTGGGCCCTCTCGGTGATATTTCATTTGGTTAGCTTGCAAGCAAGTGATTTGATCACTAGAATGTTATATCACGGGAACGAGAAAAGAGTGCATGTTAGTAACGAGATCAAACTAGGTATGGAGATACCGATGATCGAATCTCGGACATGTAATATATCGTGAAACAAAGGGATTAAGATACAAGCATAAAAGGTTCCGACGATCACAGGAAAAGTCATCGTTGAATGTGTGGGAGTCAGTATGGATCTCCAGGTCCCGCTACTGATTATTGATCGGAGAAGGGTCTCGATCATGTCCGCATTATTCGCGAACCGTAGGGTGACACACTTAAGGGACACTGGCATCCAGTTGGTGCAAATGTTTCATGCCGAAAGAATAAACAAGCGCAAGAATTTATTTCACAAGATACCGAAACAGGTTTTCGGGTGAAATTGCATAAAGAGGTTATGCATGTGAAATGGAATTCTAGCAAGGGGTTATTTGTGAATGTTTGTCATTAAAGTAATTGACAAAATTCTGAATAAAATAAAAGATTTTTATTTAATGAGAGTTTGCATTAAATTTGGTGGAAATTTAATGGGAATTTGAGTGGATTTTTTAGTGGAGAAAATTGAAGGGCCATTTTGTGAGTGGAGTGTCCACCCACATGAATGAAGGAGGGGAGGGGGCAGCCCCCATGGCCGGCGGCCACCCCCTTGGGTGCCCCCCTCCTCCTATAAAAGGAGCCCCTCCTCTCACTTGTCTCTCACACCTCCTCGTGAAGGATCTCTCTCCCCCTCTAGAATTTATCCCCCATGGTCTCGGACTAGCGAGATACATGTTCCCGGTGGCTATTCGGCAAGAAAGGGTTGTGCTTCCGCTGCATCGCTGGAGCGAGGAGGCGGAGGTTGCTCGGTGTCTTGTACGTGTGTGCGAGCACGGATGCGCTGCTGCTTTGCGGCGCTAGGACTTCCTCTCGATCTTGAGATCGGCAAGAGATCGTCTACATCAACCACGAGTTGAACTCGTTAAGCTTTGTCGGTCTTCAAGGGTATGTTCTCTACGGATATACATCCGCCCGTTGTTTGTATCTAGTAGATAGATCTTGGTACATAGTTCCCGTCGTAGGAAAATTTTTGTTTTCTATGCTGCGAACCCTACAAAGGGTATCGAGCCGGATCTATGCGTAGATGCTTTACACGGGTAGTACACATATGAGTATGTGGGCGATGATGATCATGTTGTTGCTCCTTTGTTGTAATTTTGGATATTGGTGGCATAGTGGGATGAAGCGGCCCGGACAAACTTTACATGTCCTCGCACATGAGACCTGTTCCACGCTTGACATGCAACTAGTTTGCATAAGTGGATAGCGGGTGTCTGTCTCTCCTACTATAGTCAATATCTATTTTGCAACAATTTGTCAACAATTTGGTTATCCTCGTTGTGGTTCATGTTCGTAGGTAAGAACGGTTCTATCTCGAAAGCCCTAAGCCACGTAAAACTTGCAATAGATAAATTAGAGGCGTCTAGTTTAGATTGTTGCTGGGCTAGTGTTATGATATGGTGATGTTGTAAGTGGAAGTATGAGATGATACTCTTACAACATACATAACGTGTAATCTCCATAGACCTTGGACTTACACATATAGGTATGATAGTGATCATACCACGATGCACATGATAAGATCATATGCGGGAACCATATCATTTCACTAATAAACATGTGATGTTTGATAGCATCTTATATTGCTTGTTTAGCGCTTTGTTAGCATAATAAGATGATCCCTCATTTAAATATCAAGATAAGAATGTGTTCTTCCTTTAGTATGCACCGATTATGTTTTCGTCGCTCCAAGACATCACGTGATGATCGGGTGTTCTTGGATCCACGACCATATTTCGGGTGTAAAACAGTTACACACGCGAATACTAAGGTTCTAACTTGGCGAGCCTAGCATGTACAGACATGGCCTCGGAACACGGACCGAAAGGTTAAGCATGAGTCATATAGTAGATATGATGCCCATTTGATGCTCGCCTTTGAAGCTACACCGACTCACGTGATGATCGGACTTGGTGTAGTGGATTTGGTTCATGTAATCACCAAAAAGGCATGAGGGATGTCGTTTTTGAGTGGGAGTTCATTCGTAATATGGATTAGTTGAACTCAATTTATCATAAACTTAGTCTAAGCTTTACAAATTATGTTGTAGATGGCACCACCTGCTTTTAATTTCAATGTGTTCATGGAGAAAGAGAAACTTGCAACAAACGGTAGCAACTTTACCGAATGGGCCATGAATTTGAGGATTCTCCTCTCTGCTGCACAAAAGCAATATGTGCTATAAGCGCCGCTAGGCCCCCCACCTTTTGAGGATGCCCCTGACAAGGAGAAGAATGTCTATCAGACTCGTCAGGAGGACCACAACTTAGTTCATTGAGGCATATTGTATGGGCTAGAGCCGGAACTTCGAAAGCGTTTCGAAAACGGCAATGCTTTTGATACAATGGGTGAGTTGAAAATGATTTTCGACACACATGCTGCTGTAGAGAGCTACAACACTTTAGAAAAGTTCTTTAGCTGCATGATGGAAGAGCACAGCTCCGTTAGTGAGCATGTACTCAAGATGTCGGGTTACGCCGATAAGCTTGTGTCCTTGGGAATATCGATTCCCATTGACTTAGGCATCCATCGTGTTATGCAGTCTCTACCACCTAGCTATAAGAGCTTTGTGATGAACTATAATATGCAAGGCATGAAGAAGTCTCTCCCCGAGCTTCTGTCAATGCTTAAAACTGCAGAATTGGAGATCAAAAAAGAACATCAAGTGTTGATGATCAATAGGAACACTGGTTTCAAGAAAGACAAGAAGGGAAAACGGAAGGGAAGTAAGGGCGGCAAGCTGTTGTCATGCTGAAAAGAAACCCCGAGTTGGACCTAAGTCCGCACCGAGTGCTACTATTGTAAGGGACAGCCATCGAAGAATCGCCCCAAGTATTTGGCAGACAAGAAGGCCGGCAAGGCAAACAAAGGTATATATGATATACATGTTATTGATGTGTACTTGACTAGTGCTTGCAGTAGCACCTGGGTATTTGATACCGGTTCAGTTGCTAATATTTGTAACTCGAATCAGGGGTTGCGGAACAAGCGACCGCTAGCAAGGGGTGAGGTTAAGATGTGTGTCGGCAATGGATCAAGCGTTGATGTGATCGCCGTCGGAACGCTGCCTCTCCACTTGCCGTCGGGATTAGTAATAAACTTGAATAATTGTTACCTGGTACCTGCACTGAGCATGAACATTGTATCTGGATCGTGTTTGATGCGAAGTGGTTATTCATTTAAATCCGAGAACAATGGTTGTTCCATTTATATGAATGAAATCTTTTATGGTCATGCACCGATGATGAATGGTTTATTTCTTTTAGATCTCGATAATAATGTTACACATATTCATAATGTTGATGCTAAAAGGATTAAACTAAATGATGATATATCCGCATATATGTGGCACTGCCGTTTAGGTCATATTGGCGTTAAACGCATGAAGAAGCTCCATTCAGATGGACTTTTGGAATCACTTGATTATGAATCATTTGATACATGTGAGCCATGCCTTATGGGCAAGATGACTAGAACACTGTTTTCCGGTTCAATGGAACGGGCGACAGATTTATTGGAAATCATACATTCTGATCTATGTGGTCCAATGAGTGTGTCGACACGAGGTGGATATCGTTATTTTGTTACTTTCACGGATGATTTGAGTAGATACGGTTATATCTATTTGGTGAAACACAAGTCTGAAACCTTTAAAAAGTTCAAGGAATTTCAGAATGAAGTGGAAAATCATCGTAATAGAAAGATCAAATTTCTACGGTCCGACCGTGGAGGTGAGTATCTAAGTTACGAGTTTAGCACTCACATGAAAGAGTGTGGAATTGTTTCACAACTCACACCTGCCGGAACACCACAGAGAAATGGTGTGTCGGAACGTCGTAATCGTACTTTATTAGATATGGTTCGATCTATGATGTCTCTAACGGACTTGCCGTTGTCATTTTGGGGCTATGCACTAGAAACTGCTGCATTCACTTTAAATCGGGCACCATCTAAATCCGTTGAAAAGACACCGTATGAATTGTGGTTTGGAAACAAACCTAAGCTGTCATTTCTTAAAGTTTGGGGATGCGATGTTTATGTGAAGAAACTTCAACCGGATAAACTCGAACCCAAAGCAGAAAAATGCGTCTTCATAGGATACCCTAAGGAAACTATTGGGTATTCCTTCTATCACAGATCCGAGGGCAAGGTTTTTGTTGCCAAGAATGGATCCTTTCTAGAGAAAGAGTTTCTCGTGAAAGGTGTGGGTAGTCGGAAGGTAGAACTCGAACAGGTTATTGAACCTTCTCTTCAAAGTATGGCGAGTAGCGCAGCGCCGGAAGTTGTTCCGAAGTTGGCTTCACCTATTGAAGAGGGAACTAATGATAATGATCATGAAACTCCGAAAGAGAGTACTACCGAACCTCGCAGGTCTAGCAGGACGCGTGCAGCTCCCGAGTATGCGGAAATCTGTCATGACTTTCATGGTTGATGAAAATGATGACCCTGCGACGTATGAAGAAGCGATGATGAGCCTGGATTCCAACAAATGGTTAGAAGCCATGAAATCCGAGATGGAATCCATGTATGAAAATCAAGTTTGGAACTTGGTGGACTTACCTCACGACCGAAAGGCCGTGGAGAACAAATGTATTTTCAAAAGGAAAACTGATGCTGATGGTAATATAACCGTCTATAAAGCTTGACTTGTCGCAAAGGGGTTTCGACAAATTTAAGGAGTTGACTACGATGAGACATTCTATCCCGTAGCGATGCTAAAATCAGTTAGGATTATGTTAGCAATTGCTGCATATTTCGATTATGAGATATGGCAGATGGATGTCAAAACCGCGTTTCTCAATGGTAATATTAAAGAAGAGTTGTATATGATACAACCAAAGGGTTTTGTCGATCCTAAGGATGCTAACAAGGTGTGCAAGCTTCAGCGATCCATCTATGGATTGAAGCAAGCATCACGAAGTTGGAATCTCCGCTTTGATGAGGTGATCAAAGAGTTTGGATTTGTCCAAACATATGGAGAAGCTTGTATTTACAAGAAAGTGAGTGGGAGCAATGTGGCATTTCTGATATTATATGTGGATGACATATTATTGGTCGGAAATGATATAGATCTTTTAAACAGTGTTAAAAGTTATCTAAACAGCAAATTTTCAATGAAGGACCTAGGTGAAGCGTCATACATATTAGGCATAAAGATCTATAGAGATAGATCTAGGCGCCTAATAGGGCTATCGCAAAGTACATACCTTGATAAGATTTTAAAGAAGTTAAAAATGGAGGATAGTAAGAAGGGGTTCTTACCTATGACACAAGGCACGGCATTGAGTAAGACTCAAAGTCCGGCTTCGGCGTAAGAAAGAGAGATAATGGACAAGGTCCCCTATGCTTCAGCCATAGGCTCTATAATGTACGCCATGCTATGTACAAGACCGGATGTGGCACATGCTATTAGTTTGACTAGTAGGTACCAATCGGATCCAGTTCGTAACATCGAAAGCGGTCAAGAATATCCTTAAGTACTTGAAGAACTAAGGATATGTTTCTTGTATCTGAGGTGAAGAAGAGCTCGTCGCTAAGTGTTATGTCGACGCTTAGCTTTGACATCGATCCGGATGACTCTAAGTCTCAATCCGGATCGTATTTCTCATGAATGGCGGAGCGTTAGTTGGAGGAGCTCCAAACAACCTGTGGTGGCGGGATCAACAACGGAGGCGAATATGTTGCCGCTTGAGCGGCTCAGAAGCGCTTTGATGAAGGAGTTCATATCTGAACTAGGTGTGGTTGCAAACGCGTTGGACCCAATGGTGATCTATTGCGACAACAATGGTGCCATTGCCAATGCCAAAGAGCCAAGGTCTCACAAGCATTCCAAGCATATTAATCGCCGGTTTCACTCCATCCGCGAGCATGTCAAGGATGGATATATAAAGATTTGTAAAGTACATACGGATCTCAATGTAGCAGATCCGTTGAATAAAACTCTCCCTAGAGCAAAACATGATCTACACCAGAACTCCATGGGTGTTAGATACATCACTATGTAACTAGATTATTGTCTCTAGTGCAAGTGGGAGACTGAAGGGAATATGCCCTGAGAGGCAATAATAAAATGTTTATTATGTGTATTCCAAGTATATGATAGATGTTTATTTTGCATGCTATAATTGTATTAATACGGAAACGTTAATACATGTGTGTTTAATAAACAAACATAAAGTTCCTAGTTATGCCTCTCTCATAAACTAGTTCGTTGATTAACAAGATGATCACAGTTTCCTGATCATAGACATTGGATGTTGTTAATAACGAGATCACAACATTAGTGTAATGGTGTGATGAACATTCATCCGAAGTATAGCATTACGATCAAAGTCATTGAGTTTATATTGCTATAAACAACCTACGAAGTAGTCCTAATCCTTAGACCATGAGATCATGCCAATCACTAACACCGGAAGAGTTTCTTGTTGACATCAAACGTCACTCCGTAACTGGGTGATTATAAAGATGGCTTCAAAGCTACTAAAGTGTTATGTTGAGAATCATAGATCAAGAGTGGAATTTGTTCATCCCGATGACAGATAGATATGCTCTGGGCCCTCTCGGTGATATCACATTGGTTAGCTTGCAAGCAAGTGATTTGATCACTAGAATGTTATATCAGGAGCGAAAAGAGTGCATGTTAGTAACGAGATCAAACTAGGTATGGAGATACTGATGATCGAATCTCGGACATGTAATATATCGTGAAACAAAGGGATTAAGATACAAGCGTAAAAGGTTCCGACGATCACAGGAAAAGTCATCGTTGAATGTGGGAGTCAAGATGGATCTCAGTGTCCCGCATCGATTATTGATCGGAGAAGGGTCTCGATCATGTCCGCATTATTCGTGAACTGTAGGGTGACACACTTAAGGGACATTGGCATCCAGTTGGAGCAAATGTTTCATGCCGAAAGAATAAACAAGCGCAGGAATTTATTTCACTAGATACCGAAACAGGTTTTCGGGTGAAATTGCATAAAGAGGTTATGCATGTGAAATGGAATTCTAGCAAGGGGTTATTTGTGAATGTTTGTCATTAAAGTAATTGACAAAATTCTGAATAAAATAAAAGAGTTTTATTTAATGAGAGTTTGCATTAAATTTGGTGGAAATTTAATGAGAATTTGAGTGGATTTTTGAGTGGAGAAAATTGAAGGGCCATTTTGTGAGTGGAGTGTACACCCACATGAATGAAGGAGGGGAGGGGGCAGCCCCCATGGCCGGCGGCCACCCCCTTGGGTGCCCCCCTCCTCCTATAAAAGGAGCCCCTCCTCTCACTTGTCTCTCACACCTCCTCGTGAAGGATCTCTCTCTCCCTCTAGAATTTATCCCCCATGGTCTCGGACTAGCGAGATACATGTTCCCGGTGGCTATTCGGCAAGAAAGGGTTGTGCTTCCGCATCACGCTGGAGCGAGGAGGGAGGTTGCTCGGTGTCTTATGCGAAAGCACGGATGCGCTGCTGCTTTGTGGCGCTAGGACTTCCTCTCGATCTTGAGATCGGCAAGAGATCGTCTACATCAACCACGAGTTGAACTCGTTAAGCTTTGTCGGTCTTCAAGGGTATGTTCTCTACGGATATACATCCGCCCGTTGTTTGTATCTAGTAGATAGATCTTGGTACATAGTTCCCGTCGTAGGAAAATTTTTGTTTTCTATGTTGCGAACCCTACAATGGACCCATAGTCCAAGGTAGAACTACTCACGCATCATACCGGAGAGAAGGCCTCCGGGATGATCTCCCCTCAGGCAGGGTGGCGGGAAGAACTTCAGATCCACCCCCCCCCCCCCGATCTAGGGACGATGGTGGCGGCGGCTACAGATAGTTTTGTGGATATTTGATCAGGTACTCAGGGTTTCTACATCGGGGGCTTCTTATAGGCAAAGGGGGAGACCGATGAGGCGCCCAGGGTTGGCAAACCCTAGCCAGGTGCGGGGCTGTGCCCACCTGTGTCTGTGGTGGGTCTGGCCCCCTGGCTGGCCCCTCCGGCTCTCCTCTAGACTTCTTGTTCCCCATGGAAAGTAATTGACTTTGTCCTTTGTCCCGTCCAATTCCGAGAATATTTCTTTACTAACTTTTCTGAAACCAAAAACAACAGAAAACAGGCATCTGGCACTGTTGCAACTTGTTAGTAGGTTAGTACCAGAAAACATGTAAAAAGCACCTCAAAGTGTGAACAAGTAAAGCAAAGTAGATACTAAACAAGCATGGAGCATCAAAAATTATAGATACGTTTCCAACGTATCAACATCCCCAAGCTTAACTCCTGCTCGTCCTCGAGTAGGTAAGTGATAAACAGAATAATTTTTGAGGTGACATGCACCCTCATAATAAAGATCCAACCATTTGCAAGCATTGAAAGCTGGGATCAAAGAACTCTAAACATGTGCATGAAATATGGACTTCTAACAATAGGATATAGTAACTATGCATGCAACATGACAAGCTACAAACAAAGATCATGAATAACATGCATTGAAAAACGTTTGTTTGTTTCACATGCAGAAAACGTAGCATAGTGGCAATCAGTTTGTCCCTCATAGAGTAGCAAATAGATGCATAGGACACCTGCAAAGTTTACAAGGGCGACTAAAAACAAATAGAACAAGAACAAGTAATATCACAATATGCATCAATTAATAAGCTTTGGAACACTGCACACAGAATGAAAACTATGCTCTCTTAATGGTGCCTAAAGGTAGAAGGTGGAGACTCAATAGTGGTGGAAGAAAGGCCTTTTTGTAAAGGAAGCATGGATTACAAGTTTCAAAAAGAGCTTCCAAAAATTATGGCACTTGTTAGCTTTCAGCCCTCATTGCCCCTATCATAAGCATCTTGAAGTGGTTAAGGTTAAAGTGGCAAAGTTGGAGTATATGCTTGACGAAGTATAAGTTGGCAATCTCAAGTCCCTTGAATACGAGGGCCACACCTCATGCATACTCAACTTTGGGTCCAGGTAAGTTCTTGTCATTGTAAGTATTTGTATATCATTGAGAACTGCCAATGGGGTACCCCTTGCACATGGTACAAGAGCTTCCCCATAACAAAAATGACAAGGCAAGCAGACAATGACCATCTCAGCAATCTTTTTATTTACCATATACATAGCTTTTTATTGAGGATGCTTCATGGATAGCTCATTATGGTGATGCTGCAAGTTTCCACCATGATTAGGCATGGCTTAGGCTAGCGGCCCAGGCGTTTCTCTAACACGGAATACAAACTCCATGGACTTACAAGTCCCCTCTTTATTTTACACCGGTGACATCCATAGACAAAAGAACATGATATCAACTGAGTACAACAAGGTATAAGTGCAATGTTGAAAACGTTCCCCGTGACAGCACGGTTCTGCTAATTCCAACTTATAAGTGCAAGCATATATAACAAAGTTGTCACAATGGTTCAAGTTTATTAGGGGCAAAGAATAAAGTGTGCCATCAAGTTCGTGAGGGCTTTAATCACTAAGTTTTCACATAACAAAATGGTTTTTAATTGGAAGATAGCTGAAAACAAGAATATACTTGGAATGGTGTAACACACCATGCATAGGAGTTTATAGTGTACTCTTTGGAAAAACTTGGTTTCTTGGGAGTTGGAGGCATGAGTAGAACTTACTCATACAAGTGGAGGCTAGCAAAAGACTCGGAGCAACCAACTAAGAGAGCAATAATGGCCAAAATCATGTAGTGCACCAAAGCATACTAATCAAAGCAAAGAGTGATACTACAAGTCAAGGACTAAATGATCATAGAGGCTAATGGTGACTTTGTGAGAGTCATAACATGGTGTGAGCATGTGCCAAGTCAACCCAAGCAAAGCATCAAAGGAGAATACCACAATACTATGCTTTTGCATGCTAAAACAACGCATAATTTCTTCAAGGCACACTAAGCAATCCCAATTGTTTGGAACAAAACATGCTACATCAATAATCACTAAGAATAATGCTAAAACAACACCTAGCATGTCATGCTAAAGTCTAAGTCACAGTCAATGCAAGCTCCTCTTGCACTTCAAGCAAAAACTTACTACTCCTTTCCAACACCAAGCAAACTTATTTGCAAAACAACATAGCGATAACGGGGGTCCAAACTATTTTATTCAAGCAAACTAAACAACCTAAGCAAAGCAAACGAAAACTAAGACGATCCAAGAACAGCACAACTTGGCATGAAACAATAAAAACAAAGTGTCTAGACAGACCTGAGCTTTTTATTGATGAAGAAGGGGATGCCTTGGGCATCCCCAAGCTTTGACGCTTGTACCTCTTGGATATTTCTTAGGGTGACACCATGGTGGCATCCCTAAGCTTGAGCTTTTGTCCATTCTTCATCTCATTGCATCATTCTCTCTTTACACCTGAAATTTTTCCTTCATACAAAACTTCACACAATCTTCGTTACCAACATTAGTGTATTCAAAAGATATTAGACCACTGGCAAAGCATTGGAACATCAAGGATTTTCAGTAAAAACACAAGCTACTGTAGTAACTCCTTCAAAAAGCTCAATTCACCTAAAGAGAACTCAAAAAGGAATCAATAAGAAGCAAATACAAATAATGGCAGAAATCTGTCAAAACAGACCAGCAGGTAGAAACCGATATTTTTGAACATCTTATGTTGCTCAAATCAAAAAGTGTTGAACTAATGAAAGTTAGCTAACATACTGGGGGATTTATTCATAAATTTTGAGCTCAGTCCGAGTTACAGATCCCTCTCACGAATTTTTTGGTAGAGGACGGAAATTTGTTTCGCGACAGCAACTCCCCAAATCTTACTTCCCTCTCATTAGAGGTCATTCTTGGCACAAAAAGCAAATAAAAATGATAAGGAGAGGTTATTACTGAATTAATAACTTCCACGACTCAAGGAAACTCTTGGGTTATCTCCTAACAAGTACTTTTCTTTAACGCCTTTAAGTTAGGCTTGATAGCTTGAGAAGATGCTCTCATGAGAAATATGAATTGAAGTCAAAGAGATCATCAAGAAGCAAATTCAAAACACATTTAAGTCTAACCCTCTTCCTATGCATAGGAATCTTGTACACAAATAAATTCATGAAGAACAAAGTGACATGCATATGAAGATAAGACAAGAGTAACTTCAAAACTTTGAGCACAAAGAGAGGTGTTTCAATACCATCAAAACTTCTACAACCAAATTTTCCTCTCTCATAATAATTTTCAGGAGCATCATGAATAAACTCAACAATATAGCTATCACATAAAGCATACTTTTCATGATCTAGAAACACATAATTTCTATCAAGCTCAAAAATAGTGGGAGTAAAACCTTCACAGGTTTTACCCAAAGTAGATATTTCAAAAGGATCCACGGGAACATAACATTCATTCTCCTTTGGTAAGCATGGGGGACAATCAAATAATTTAAGGGATAAATAGTTACTCTCATTAGAAGGTAGGCATGGGTAGATCCATTCTTCCTCCTTTTGTTCGCCACTCTCCTCCTCTTTTTCATCTAAGGAGCTTCCAGCTTCAACAATTTCTTCTTCCATAGGCTCCTGCAAGGCATTAGTCTCTTCCATTTGTGGAAAACACTTATTAAAATATTAAATAATATAGCCGTTGTCTTCCTTGTAATTATCAAATAAAATTTAAGTATCTCATAAACCTCACATTCATAAGGTACATCATCAGTATTTTCAAGTAAACTAGCAAGTTCAAATGCACCCTTGAAAGCAATAAATTCTTTAATTTGTTTCACATCATAAAAATCATAATTTCCTTTAACATAAGAAGATATGATAACATTATCATTATACTCACATTGAAAAGGCAGGGTTTTATACCTCCTACAGCAATAAGACTTATCAAAGCAATAAGTGACATTATAAGTAGAGCACACGTCTCTAACAATAGTATTCAACTTATCAATTTGTTCCCATAAGTGTTTCCCTTTTCGTGACAAACAGTGTTTCTTATAATAATACTTTTGTTCTTCCGTAAACCCACCTTGCCAATAAGAACTAGTTTTAAAGAAACCATCCATTGATGGAAAGCATGACCAAGCAAGGAAATAACATACCAGCAACTAGAGCAGGAACTATTTTTTTGTGTTTTTGAATAAAGCAAGCAAACCAAACTAGACTATTTTTTTTGGGTTTTTTTTGGAAAGAGGCAAATAAAACCAAACAAAAAACAAAGCAAACTAAAAACAAAGTAAAGAGAAAGGAAGTGAAGGACTCCCCTAGTGAAGACGTCCTTAGCCTCCTCGGCAACGATGCCAGAAAGACTTAATGGTGCTCTACGTGGCACTTTATTGGTAACCCCAAGCGCAGGGTGTGAAGAGCACAACAACAATTTTTCCCTCGGTTGAGACCGAGGTTATCGAACCAGAAGGAGGAAGGAAACGTCACACAGGTGTTGCAAACAACGTGGAGACCTGCATAACACAAACTTAAAACTTTGTCCCAACGAGGTTGTCAAGCTCACCGGTTTGCTGTAACAAAAGATTAAACGTATGGTGTGGAAGGTAATGGTGGTTTGTAGCAAGTAAACAAGTAACAGCGAAAGATGTATCAATGGTAAAGATTGGACTAGGGACCATAATTCACTAGAGGTGCTCTCCTTAGATAAACAACATGGCATGAAGGGTAAACAAATTACAGTAGGGCAATTGACAGGAACTGAGCAAGGCATAACAATGCAATTACTAGTCAGAAAAGATCCTATGAGATTGATTGGGCAATACAACAAGATACATAGACCGCCATCCAACTGCATCTATGACTAGAAGTCCACCTTCAGGTTATCATCCGAACCCCCTCTAGTATTAAGTTGCAAGCAACAGACAACTGCTTTAAGCAAAAGTGTATAAGGTAAATAGTCCACATGTTCCATGAACAAGAGACCGCTGTTTTCTCCCTAGTAGCAACAACACATCTACAACCGAAGAGATTATTGTCACTTCCCTTGGAACTAGAGGCATGAACCCACTATCGAGTATAAACACCCCCTCTTGGAGTCACTAGCAACTACTTGGCCAAGATAACTACTAACAACGGAGAGCATGCAAGATCACAAACAACACAGACATGATAGAATCATAAAGACAAAACCATTAGTCAAACCAACATAATAATATTAATATCCATTGGATCCTCACAAATACAACATGCATGATTACAAATAGATTAGATCTTGATCATGAACGGAGCTCACAAGATCTATACATGAAAGCACAAAGGAGGAGATACAACCATCTAGCTACTACATAGACCCATAGTCCAAGGTGGAACTACTCACGCATCATACCGGAGAGAAAGCCTCCGGGATGATCTCCCCTATGGCAGGGTGCCGGAAAGAACTTCAGATCCAACCCCCCCGATATAGGGACGATGGTGGCGGCGGCTACAGACGGTTTCGTGGATATTTGATCGGGTATTCAGGGTTTCTGCATCGGGGGCTTCTTATAGGCGAATGGGAAGACCGAGGAGGCGGCCAGGGTTGGAAAACCCTAGCCAGGTGCGGGGTTGGGCCCACCCGTGCCCGGGGTTGGTCTTGCCCCCTGGTTGGCCCCTCCGGCTCTCCTCTAGACTTCTTGTTTCCCACGAAAAGTAATTGACTTTGTCCTTTGTCCCGTCCAATTCCGAGAGTATTTCTTTACTAACTTCTCCAAACCAAAACTGCAAAGCAGCATCCGCCTTGTTGCAACTTGTTAGTAGGTTAGTACCAGAAAACTGAAGGGTTTCGCAGCATAGTAAATCAAAATTTTCTACGGAAGCGAACAGAAGGAAAGCCAAGATCTAATCTAGGAGATGCAAACAACGAGAGAGATTGGATTAGATCTTCATACCCTTGAAGATTCGCACAGCGGAACGTTCGTCGGAACGTGGGTGATGTAGTCGTACTCGCTTCTCCTCCTCGTGATCCGATCCGATCTAACACCACAAGTGGCGGTGCCTCCGTGAGATGCACACGTGCAGCACCTCGACGTCTCCTCCTTCCTCGGACCAGCAAGTATGGTGGAGAGATGGATTGGATCTACAACACGACGGCGTGGTGTATATGGTGGAGAATTTCTGCAGCAGGCTTCGCCACAAACGATGGGAGGGAGAGTGGAAGGGCAGCAGGGCAACTAGGGTTTGGAGGAAGGTGTGTGGGAGGGGGCGCCCTAGCCCTCTATATATAGAGGGGGAGGGGGCGGCCAGCCCTAGCCCCTCCTCCAAGCCTTGGGCCGGCGGCCAAGGGAGGGAGGAGTGGGGGGCTAGGACTTCTATCTCTAGTTTAAACAATTTAAACTCTCCCTCTTCTAGAAATTCTACCCCGAGATTTAAACGAGTTAAATCTCTCTAGAATCGGCTGGGCCCTATGGGGCCTTGTGCCCCTGGCCCAATTCGGCCAGGACACTCCCTCATAGGCCCATGCCACCTCCCTGAAGGTGGGGCCACGTTGGTCCCTTCCGAAGGTTCTAGAAGCTTAACAATACCGATTAATCCGAACAATTCAACTCCAAAACTGCACCGCCTTATATGAATCTTATTCTTGGACCATTCCGAACCTCTCGTGATATCCCGGATCCCATCCGAGACTCGAACAAAAATTCATAAACCAAGTATCCAATCTATCCTAGCGCCGAGACACGTTATGTGTGACCTCGGGTTCGAGAATATGCGACATGATCTTCTATCAATAATCAGCGGAAGTGCAGGCACCCATATTGACTCCCACACATTCATCGATGATCATATCGGATGAACCACGATGCCAGGATTCAATCAATCCCATATACATATTCCCTTCGTCTCGCGATATTTTACTTGCCCGAGATTCGATCGTCGGTACCGTCATACCTAGCTCAATCTCGTTCACAGCAAGTACTTTGCTCGTTCCGTAATCCGATATCACCTTGTGATTAACTCCTTAACCACATGCTTGCAGGTGGTGTTGATATCGATTACCGAGTGGGCCCGAAGTATATCTCTCCGACTTGGGAGGGACAAATCCCATCTCGATACATACAACCCAACAGATACTTTCCGATCACCTGAGAGACACCTTTATGATCACCCTCTCATAGGATGACGTTTGATGACCTCAAAGCTTTCTTCCGATACCAGGGAGTTGTATTATCTCATGGTCTAAGGAATACAATATTTGACATAGGAAAAGCTTCGCAAAGATGAACACAATGACACGATCTAATTGCTTCGCTTAGTTTGTACATCCACCATATCATTCTCCCAATGATATGATCTCATTATCAATTGACAACTCATGTCTATGGTCAGGAAACCTTAACCATCATTGATCAATGAGCTAGTCCATAGAGGCGTACTAGGGACACGGTGTTGTTCACAAACCACACAAGTATTAATGTTTCCGCTTAATACAATTCTAGCATGGAATATAAACTTTATCATGAACAAGAATTATAATAATAACATCTTTATTATTGCCTCTAGGGCATAATTCCAACAGTCTCCCACTTGCACTAGAGTCAATAATCTAGTTTACATTTGGCAACAATCTCACACCATGGCGAGGTGCTGATCATGTTTACATGTGGAAGAGGTTTAGTCAATGGATCTGCGACATTCGATCTGTATGTACTTTGCTTGATCTTCAGATCTCCATACGCTATATAATCTCGGATTATATGAAACTTGCGGTTGATATGCTTGGTCTTTGGATGATATCTTGGTTCCTTAGCGAGTGCTATTGCGGATGTTGTCACACAATATCTCTAGTGGGTCCAATGCACTTGGAACCACGCCAAGCTTCGATGATGAAGTTTCGATCCAAACTCCTTCACTTGACGCTCGCAGCAGCCATGTATTCCGCTTTCATCAGATCCCGCGATCACGCTTTGCTTGACTTCTCCACTCACACTCCTCCATTCAAAATATATACGTATCACGTCGAGATTTAGAATCATCCTTGTCGGTGTCGAAACTAGCATCGACGTAACCTTTACGACATTGTTCATCACCCCATAGACTAAGAACATTTCTTTAGTCCTATTTAGGTACCTTAGGATGTTCTTCACGGCTGTCGATGTTCCACTCTGGATCACTTTGATATCCTTTCGTCAAACTAAGAGCATTGGACACATCCGTCTAGTACACAAGATGCCATACATGATGGAACCTATGGCGAGGTATAAGGCACTTTGCTCATAGCTTCCCTATCATTTACCGTAGCTGGACACTGAGCCTTGCTCAATATCTTACCTGACAACATAGGCACTGAACCTTTCAATGCCTTATCCATTTTGAACCTTTTCAGAACTTTGTCTAGGTATGTACCGCTTAAAGCTATCAGCCTTTGTCTATCTCTATAGATTTTGATGCCCAATATATAAGCAGCTTCACCTAGGTCTTTCATTGAAAAACACTTGTTCAAATAACTCTTCACATCGTTAAGCATGTTGATGTCATTTCTAATAATCAATATGTCATCTACATATAGTACCAGAAACGTCACCGAGCTCCCACTCACTTTCGTGTAGATGCAAGCTTCGTAGCAATTTGGAACAAATCCAAAGCTCTTGATCACTTGATCAAAACGAAGGTTCCAACTCCGAGATGCTTGCTTCAGTCCATAAATGGAACGCTGAAGTTTGCACACTTTATCGGCATCCTTAGGATCGACAAAACCTTGGGTTGCATCATATACAACTCTTCATCAATGTTGCCATTGAGGAAAGCGATCTTGACATCCATTTGCCATATTTCATAATCATGAAGCGCAGCAATTGCTAATAAAATCGAATGGACTTAAACATCGCCACGGGAGAGAAAGTCTCATCGTAGTCAACACCTTGAACTTGTCGAAAACCTTTTGCAACAAGCCGTGCTTTATAGCGGTAACATTACCATCGCGTCCGTTTTCTTCTTGAAGATCCATTTGCACTCAACGGCCTTCGGTCGCTAGGAGGTCCACCAAAGTCCATACTTGGTTTTCGCTCATGGATCCCAATTCGGATTTCATGGCTTCTAGCCATTTCTCGTAGTCTGGGCTCATCATCGCTTCCTCATAGTTCGTAGGTTCACTGTCTTCTACTAACAAGGCAGTCAAGACAGTTCTTGCCGTTACCACTCGGGAGGGACGCGACCTTGTCGACCTGCGACGTTCAAGAGTGACATCGTCCAAGCTTCATGATCCTTGTCATTAGCTTCCTCTATTGTTAGTGCGGTGACCTTTGGAACAATTTCAGGTGCGCTACTCTCAATTCAAGAGAAGGTTCAATAACCTCGTCTAGCTCTACTTTCCTCCCACTCACTTCTTTCGAGAAACTCCTTCTCAAGAAAGGAACCGTTCTTCGCGACAAACACTTTGCCTTGGTTACGTGATAGAAGGTATACCCAATAGTTTCCTTAGGGTATCCTATGAAGGCGCATTTCTCCGCTTTGGGTTCGAGCTTGTCGGCATCAACTTCTTGGCGTAAGCCGCATCCCCAAACTTTAAGAAACGATAACTTAGGTTTAGCACCAAACCACAGTTCATACGGTGTCGTCTCAACGGATTTAGATGGAGCCCTATTTAAAGTGAATGCAGCGGTTTCTAATGCATAACCCCAAAATGATAACGGCAAATCAAGAGACATCATCGATCGGACCATATCTAATAGGGTTCGATTCGGCGTTCAGACACACCATTGCTGTGGTGTTCCGGTGGCGTGAGTTGTGAAACGATTCCACTTGCTTTGAGATGCGTGAGAAAATCATAACTCAAGTATTCGCCCCCGATCGGATCGTAGAAACTTAATCTTTACATTACGATGGTTCTCCACTTCATTCTGAAATTCTTTGAACTTTTCAAGCGTTTCAGATTTATGTTTCATTAAATAGATATACCCATATCTACTTAAGTCATCGGTAAAAGTGAGAAAATAGCGATATCCACCCGCGTCGAAACACTCATCGGTCCGCATACATCGGTATGTATGATTTCCAACAAGTCCGTTGCTCGCTCCATCATACCGGAGAACGGGGTTTTGATCATCTTGCCCATGAGGCATGGTTCGCATGTGTCAAATGATTCAAAATCAAGAGACTCCAGAAGTCCATCAGAATGGAGTTTCTTCATGCGCTTTACACCAATATGACCTAGACGACAGTGCCACAAATAAGTAGTATTATCACTATCTACTTTGCATCTCTTAGCCTCAATGTTATGGATGTGTGTTTCATCCCTTTCGAGATTTAGAAGAAATAAACCATTCACAAGAGGTGCATGACCATAAAAGATGTTACTCATATAAATAGAACAACCATTATTCTCCGATTTAAATGAATAACCGTCTTGCAATAAACACGATCCAGAATAATGTTCATGCTCAACGCAGCACATAATAACATTTATTAAGGTTTAAAACTAATCCCGAAGGTAAAACTAAGGAGAGCGTCGACGGCCATCACATCAACTCTTGATCCGCTGCCAACGCATCGCCACCTCATCCCTCGCAAGCCGTCTATTCCGTAGCTCCTGCTCCGAGTTACAAATATTAGCAACGAACCAAGATCAAATACCCGGCACTACAACGAGGGCTAGTAAGGAAAACATCAATAACATGTATATCAAATATACCTTTGATGGTGCCAGCCTTCTTGTCCGCTAAGTACTTGGACGCTTCCAAAGGACCCTGTCCTTGCAATAGAAGCACCTGTCCGGGCTTGGGACCAGACTTGAGCTTCTTCTCAGCAGGGGCAACGCGCTTGCCGCCGCCTTTCTTGAAGGGCTTCTTTGCACCTTTACCTTTCTTAAAGGAGGGCTTGTTGACCATCAACACATGATTATCCTTCTTGATGTCCACCTTCGCAGACTTCACTTTGAAGAGCTCGTGATCGATCGGTGGAACCAATCTGATTATGAGTCACTACAAAACTTTTGTAGCCGGGAGGGAGTGATTGCAGAACCTGTCAATCTTGAGCTCCTCCGAATCTTGCAGATCCAGTTGCTCAAGGCGTTGAGTGTAGCCCGACATCTTAATGGCGTGCTCACTAACGGAACTCCTTCCTCTATCTTGCGGTTAAAGAACTTCTTAGAGATCTCATATCTCTCGAGCGGGCTGAGTCTGAAACATGGTTTTCAGCTCCTCGAGAATCTCAAAGGGCCTGGGATAGTTTTCAAAACGATTTTGAAGTTCCGGTTCCATAGCAAACAACATGGTGCTCTTAATCACACCATAATCATCTTTGCGCGACTGATAGACAGCTTTCTCATCAGCCGGCGCAGTTGCAGCAGGGGGGTTACCTAACGCTTTCTCAAGGACATAGTCCTTTTGTCCATGTAGAATGATTCTTAGATTGCGGAACCAGTTGGTGAAGTTAGACCCATTGTTTCTAAGCTTTTCTTTCTCAGCAAAACGTTGAAGTTGAAGTTGGACTTGGCCATGTGATCTACGATTTGCAAGTACAATTTAGACTATGTTCATGATAAATAGTTCAACTTAATCAAATTACTAGATGAACTCCCACTAAATTCAACATCCCTCAAGTTGTTTAGTGAACACGATCCAAATTCACCACACCTAATCCGATCATCACGAGAAGAGATGTGGTTTCAATGGTGGACAACGAAGTGTCGATCATATCATTCATATGACTCATGCTTAACCTTTCGGTTCTTGTGTTCGAGGCCATGTCCGTACATGCTAGGCTCGTCAAGCTAGACCCAAGTATTTCCGCGTGTGCAAAACTGGCTTGCACCCGTTGTATGTGAGCGTAGAGTCTATAGCACCCGATCATCACGTGATGCTTGGACACGACGAACTTTCGCAACGGTGCATACTTGGGGAGAACACAGTTTTTATCTTGATCTTTAAGTGAGGAATCATCTTATAATGCTACCGCGCGATCTAAGCATAATAAGATACATAAAAGGATAAACATCACATGCATATAACTTTATGTGACATGGTATAGCCAATCTTCACGCAATGATCTCCATCTTGTGCTCCGCATGATCTCCATCACTCTACCATGATTGCCTCCACCACGAATAGCAACTACAACTATTGCTAACTACTTAGCGATAAAGTAAAGCTATTACATGGCGTATAAGAAGTTGACTACAGGTCATACACAATTATAAAGACAACCATATGGCTCTGCCGGTTGTGTACTCATCGACATGCAAGTCGTGAAACATTACAAAACATGATCATCGCATACATTATACACATCATATCTTGGGCCATACCATATCACGAAAACACTCCTGCAAAAACAAGTTAGACGCCTCTACTTTGTTGTTGCATGTTTTACATGGCTTATGGGAGTAGATGCTAAGAACGATTCTTACCTACGGAAAGCCACAACGGTGATATTATGGTTGCCAAACTCCGGTGTTAATCCCATGATCACTATAGTGAGAGAAACTGACATCCACCAGCCGCATGTGTGGAACAAGCCACACGTCAAGTGCGGGCGGTCTCGAAACGGCGTCCGTGTAAGGTTGGCTGGACCGCTTCAATCTCACTATGCCACGTCATAAGAAGAACACAAACAAGAGGCTTGCAACAGAAAACATCAACGCGCAGAACAACCATGTTGCGTTCTACTCGTGAATCACATCTACGCATAGATCTAGCTCGATACCATTGAAGGGTTTCGCAAAGCATAGTAAATCAAAATTTTCTACTGGCGAACAGAAGGAAAGCCAAGATCTAATCTAGGAGATGCAAACAACGAGAGAGATTGGATTAGATCTTCATACCCTTGAAGATTCGCCGTTGAACGCGTTACGGAGCGTGGGTGATGTAGTCGTACTCGCTTCTACTCCTCGCGATCCGATCCGATCTAGCACCACAAGTGGCGGTGCCTCCGTGAGATGCACACGTGCAGCACCTCGATGTCTCCTCCTTCCTCGGACCAGCAAGTATGGTGGAGAGATGGATTGGATCTACAACACGACGGCGTGGTGTATATGGTGGAGAATTTCTGCAGCAGGGCTTCGCCTACAAACAGTCGGGAGGGAGAGTGGAAGGCAGGCGTGAGGCAACTAGGGTTTGGAGGAAGGTGTGTGGGAGGCGCCCTAGCCCTCTATATAGAGGGGAGGGGGCCAGCCTAGCCCCTCCTCCAAGCCTTGGGCCGGCCAAGGGAGGAGGAGGTGGGGCTAGGACTTCTATCTCTAGTTTAAACAATTTAAACTCTCCCTCTTCTAGAAATTCTATCCCGAGATTTAAACGAGTTAAATCTCTCTAGAATCGGCTGGGGCCTATGGGGCCTTGTGCCCCTGGCCCAATGCGGCCAGGACACTCCCTCATAGGCCCATGCCCCCTCCCGGAAGGTGGGGCCACGTTGGTCCCCTTCCGGAAGGTTCTAGAAGCTTAGGTATATCTGGATTAATTGAAACAATTCCGAACTCCAAAAACTGCCGCCTTATATGAATCTTATTCTCCGGACCATTCCGGAACCTCTCGTGATATCCGGATCCCATCCGAGACTCGAACAAAATTCATAAACCAAGTATCCAATCTATCCTAGCGTCGAGACACGTTAAGTGTGTGACCTGCGGTTCGAGAATATGCGAGACATGATCTTCTATCAATAATCAACAGCGGTGCAGGCATCCATATTGACTCCACACATTCATCGATGATCATATCGGATGAACCACGATGCCAGGATTCAATCAATCCCATATACATATTCCCTTCGTCTCGCGATATTTTACTTGCGAGATTGATCGTTGATCCGTCATACCTAGCTCAATCTCGTTCACGGCAGTACTTTACTGTTCCGTAATCCGATATCACCTTGTGATTAACTCCTTAACCACATGCATGCAAGCGTGTTGATATCGATTACGAGTGGGCCCAAGTATATCTCCGACTTGGGAGGGACAAATCCCATCTCGATACATACAACCCAACAGATACTTTCCGATCACCTAAGAGACACCTTTATGATCACCCTCTCATAGGATGACGTTTGATGACCTCAAAGCTTTCTTCCGATACCAGGGAGTTGTATTATCTCATGGTCTAAGGAATACAATATTTGACATAGGAAAAGCTTCGCAAAGATGAACACAATGACACGATCTAATTGCTTCGCTTAGTTTGGGTCTGTCCATCATATCATTCTCCCAATGATATGATCTCATTATCAATTGACAACTCATGTCTATGGTCAGGAAACCTTAACCATCATTGATCAATGAGCTAGTCCATAGAGGCGTACTAGGGACACGGTGTTGTTCACAAACCACACAAGTATTAATGTTTCCGCTTAATACAATTCTAGCATGGAATATAAACTTTATCATGAACAAGAATTATAATAATAACATCTTTATTATTGCCTCTAGGGCATAATTCCAACAAAAACATGTAAAAAGCACCTCAAAGTATGGACAAGTAAAGCAAAGTAGATACTAAACAAGCATGGAACATAAAAAATTATAGATATGTTTCCAACGTATCGCACAACCGGTAGATTACTGGAGAGGAGTCGTCACCCCCTCAGATTTGAATCAGCCAGCAATAGGAGCACCGCCGCTGCCACACCACATAGGATTTGTACGGCGACGCCCTCGGTGGTGGCGATGGTAGGGTAGACTTTTTTAGGGGTGCTGGAGGCAGCCGGTGGGGGCACCAAAAAAAAATATGTAGAGTTGCAACAAAAGCTTGGAATAAATAGGTGTTTTTGCCATGTAGACAAGCACTCATGCTTACTTTTGAATAGATCGATATATGGCTAGACATCATACTTAGGCACATCCACAAATTTGTTTATATAAACTAGTTTTTTTAGTACAAGTGACTATCTTTACAGTTGATGTGTCTAAGTAAACACTTGTCGTACATAAATAAGCATTTTTTTTAAGAAAAATACTTCTGTAACCATATCTATACTCATCTTACATTGGTGAGTATGAGGTATCTATACATTTAAATAACAATAACATACATGATAAATCATCTAAAAGCACATACAAAGAAGTGCTTGCATTATAGGAGTTACAATTTATATAGGTGATTAATTATTGACAATACTCTCTCTCTCTCTATTAATGTACTTCCTCTATTCAGAATAAAGGGCATATATGTGCAATGCTTATCTAACATTATATTTGGAAAATAATCAAATGATATAGACTGTGTACATGAATTACATGTATAATATTAACTATCAACCAAAATGTGAATTTAGGTAGTCAAAACCCCGGTGCTTCCATAATGGTTTTGACGACTTAATAAAAAATTCTACTCCCTCCGTCTCAAAATAGATGTCTCATATTTGATGAATCTAGACACTATTTAATATATTGATTCATCCAAAATTTGAAAAACTTAAGACATCTATTCTTGGACGGAGGGAGTATATCATTTGTACGAGCAAGATAAACCCCGGTTGTTTTTTACGGAATATGACTTTTTTATTAAGTGTCCTGGTTTCTCAATGGTCAATTTGCCTCATTATGTAGTACCGCTCTTAGTTACACATATTTACATTCCTTCAACTTACCATAAGAGGATATTTTGCATATAAGGGACTTTACCAGATTTGTCCCTTCATGATAGAGATATACCAAAAAGCAAATAGTTTATTTTTTATCCACTTTGATTAACGCTATAGAAAAAATCCTTGATTAATAACAATAAGCTTATAAATCGACTAGCATATTTTGCTTAATTTTTATATCATGCTTAGTTGCTATATTTTTAGATGGAGTAAATGACTAAACAAAGCCACCATTTTGGCATGGTAAAACGACAAATACTTTTTTTCAAGATGGAAATCCCTTATCTTTCAAGAAGCATCAATAGAGTCACAATCCTATGCTCGTGATGACTCTCGTTTGACATTAGTATCAAGTGGTACCAGTTCTTGTTCTAAAGTTTAGAACATCCACCAACACATGGTGGGTTTCTTCCTAGTGTAAATGAACTTGTTTTTTTCTTATAGAAAAACTATCGTAATGGGTTCATTATAACACTAATGTGAATAGCTTGTAAAAGACTTAGTAAGTACTAGAAAAAAGAACACGAGAAAATTATTTTCAATTTGACCCACATATGAAATTTTAGGTTGCTTTTGACATTGTTATGGATTATCATAATCCCTTTGTTTGGACCACTTTTTCCTACTTTAGTGTTTATGATCCATTTTTATCTATTTTATGGCTAATTTTCAGAAGTGGGGTACAAGAAAAACATGACACAACATAATTGAACGATTGCAAATTGGGCCTTAGACTAAATGTTTTAGCACTTACAACTTATGCTAAGAGACATGGTAACAAAGAGATAAAGACTGGGAAAGAAATCTGATAGTCCCTCCACCCCAAATGAAGTGCGCATAAACTAAGATAAAAATCAATGTTCTCAAATTTTTATCAATAATATGTCAAAAATATGAAGATCTGCAATATCAAATCAATATCATTTGACTCATCATAAGATATTTTATAATATACTTATCTTATATTAATTTGTCAATATTTTCTTCAAAGTTAGAAAACATTGACTTTTTGACTAAATTTATATGCCACCTATTTAGGGATAGTGGGAGTACATTCATCTTAATTAATGGTTGCTTTATGGGTGCTAACAATGAGATGATGATGTTCTTAGAATGTGTACCAATATCACCGTCTAGCAAGAAAAGGCAAAGTGAGCTCAGTCTCCATAGAGTCCTTTTTCATAAATTAAAAAATATTTTAAAGCTTAAAAAGTTCTGTAAAATACATGTACATACAAATGCATAAATTTTAATATGAAATATGCTATATTCAAGGCTACATATTTGCCTTTTTGTGTAGCCTAGAGGATAAAGTATGCAACTAAAAGTTTACACACCTATAAGAGTACTATACAAGCATGCAAAATCTCAATCCAAAATACTTACATTTAAGGCTACACAAAAATAAGAAAAGTGTGGATCTACGTATATACTGAATAGTAGTACACATTTTATTAAAACTATAAAAATCATCAGGTTTTATCATTTTTATCTAGCCTAAAATACAAATAATTCGTGTTGAGATTTTACACACTTATAGGATACATAATTGAATACTTCCAAACCTTTTTCCGTATTAAACTCGTAAATGTGAATTTTGAATTTTTAAAATTTGTCTGCTCTCGTCCTTTTCCCCTTGTACTTCCACTACCAAGTCGGAAAGATTAGTGCTAGATTGCTGGGTGTTAAACAATTACAGTACCACTACCAAGTCGGAAAGATTATTAGTGCTAGATTGCTGAGTGTTAAACAATTACAGTATATACCTGGAGCTTATCGATCACCCAGCATCTTCCTCCAGACATTCCGGTAACTTGCACCATTAGGTTTGACCACTCTCGTCTTCTACTGGCTAAACCACTCCAGGAAGCCATTAACTCCACTAAAATATGGTGTGATCTGCAATTATTGGCCAGTTTGTTTAGCTAATCCGGACGGTTTATCGAGATGAGTCTTCGTATAGAGGCTGAGCTGAGCTGGTCACCACGCCCCACTTCTCGCCCAGCCTGATTACTCTAGCTCAATAATGTAAGTGTGTGTGCCCGCTCATGTTGGCTCCCATTGCTAATGCACACACCACCCAGCTGGTGCTGACATGGCAGCACTAACATGATTAATTTTGATCATGTTTAATTACGATTTTCCGGTACTAGACACAGTAAAATGTCTCTGTCACACATCAGCACAATCGCCTATCAAACGTGCAAATGATACTTAGTAGTAAACGAGTGATAACGTTTCATTTGATAACTCCTTAAATTCAAGCCTAAAGGTTCAAAGTCCGTCGTCTTATCCTAAATATCGTGCCAAGGCTGTCCTTGCTAAGCATACAAATTGACCTTTATGCTTATGAACTTCAGGAATCACGATGTGTTGTGTAAATAAGCCGATGATGGCGGCGTGTCGTTGCCCTCCTTGGAGGCATCGTCGTGGAATTTTTGTTTTCTCTTCCGATGAGTATGGCTTGGCCTCTCTGGACCCAAGCTTCGTTTAGTCGCAGCAGGCGATGACGGCGTCAATGTCGATTCCCTCTTGTGGGTGTCGTCTTGAAGAGTTAGCTTTGGCAGTTGTGTGTGTGCCTTCTCTTGTGTTGGGGTTGGTGGATGTCGGGACGGCGGTCTTGGGTGGTGGATATGCGCCGAGACAGTGGCCTCAGGATCCATGGCAGGCAGAAGCTTCATGGGGCGAAGCAGTCGCTTCCATGACTTGGGTGATAATCTTGTGTCGCTAGTGTAATGAGGTTGTTGGCTCGGTCAACGCGCCTCAGAAGAGGCAGTTTGATTTTAGGTCGAGGCGGCGGCCCTGAATGTTGGCGCGGCGGTTGTCGTGTACGAGTGGTTTTCCGTGTGCAGTTTGGGCTGCGGGTGGCCGAGTCGTGCAGCCTCGTGGCTCGAAGGCGAGCAATGGTAATGTCGGGATGGGGGTCCCGGAAGATGGTGTTGACGGTTCGCTTGACGTGCTGAGCAGCTAGCTGATGGTGAATGATCGTCCTGTAACGACGGAGTGTCGTTGCCCTCCTTGGAGGCATCGTCGTGGAGTTTTAGTTTTCTCTTCCGATGAGTATGGTTTGGCCTCTCCGGACCCAAGCTTCGGTTAGTCGGAGCAGGCGACGATAGCGTCAATGTCGCTCCCTCTTGTGGGCGTCGTCTTGAAGAGTCAGCTTTGGAGGTTGTGCATGCCTTCTCTTGCGTTGGGGTTGGTGGGCGTCGAGGCACTGCCCCGTATGGTGGATGTGCGTCGAGGCACCGACCTCGGGATCCATGGCAAGCAGAAGCTTCATGAAGTGAAGGAGTTGCTTGCATGGCTTGGGTGACAATCTTGTGTCGCTAGTGTGACAAGGTTGTCGTCTCGGTCGTCGCGCCTCGGATGAGACGGTTTGACTTCAGGCCAGGACGGCGGCCCCGGATGTTGGTGCGGCGGCTATGGCCACGAGTGGTTTTTCCTATATAGTTTGGGTTGCGGGTGGCCAAGGCAGCAGCGTCGTGGCTCGAAGGCTAACGGTGGTATGTTGGGATGGTGGTTCTGGAAGGTGGTGTTGGCGGTCTGTTGCGCGTGGCGGAGTAGCTGGATGCTGGGGCGGCGATCCTGGAACTTTGGCAGTGTTGGGGGAGTCCGACTTCGTGTCATGCATGCGATGAGGTTTCCCTTGATGCTGGTCGGCGGCGTCACTTTGGCGCAGCTCCTCGGAGGGTTGACTATTTCATCTGGGTTCAAGCATCCTGTGTCTGCTCCTTCCATAGAAGTTACAGTGAATGGTCGTCTCATGATGATAGAGTGGGTTTTCAAGCTTAAACGTGGTTGTTCCTGTGTGGGCTTTGGTCCTGTGGAGAGTGTCGACATGGCCCCGTTGTGTTGTCGTTGTTGTATGGCTTTCGCCAGGTCTTCCGCTAATTAACCCGACACATTTCTTCTTACTTATTGGATAAGACAATGATTTTGCCTTTGCTAAAAAAAAACTAAATTATAGAGTACCCACGGCGTGCAAATCAATCCGCGACAACAAACCAGACCCATTGCGCAAGCTAAGCCCATTTAACTCCGACCACAGCTCTACTCATGCCATCTACCTGCTAATACTCACTACCCCTAAACCCTAAAATCGCCAAAAAGAGAGGTTAACAGAGAGATGTTACTTCCTTTGTTGCAAAATATAATATGTTCTATAATAACAAACTAAAAAAAAAAGGAAAGGAGGCATGAGATGTCCTTTGCCCCCATAATCCAAAACTGTATCGATGGCCGTGCAGGTTCTGCGGTGGCAGAGCTCTCGAGGGGTGCGGGGCGGGAGGACGCCCACCCAGTCATCGCACCTCGCAGGCACCGTGGGCGATCGACACGGAGGGGGAGGCTTTGGGATCGGAGCTCGATCGGACAGAGGAGCCTTTCTTTCGAGCATGGGCTCTGCTGCGACTGCGTGAGCAGAAACAGAGCCTGCGATATGACACGCGTATACGGGGAGAGCGGGAATCGAATCAAATCGAATCGAATCTCACTGGCAGGATCGATCGCGTGACCGCAGGAGATGAGATGGCCCGAAAGGACGCGGTGACCGCGGCGGATTGATTGGTCACGGGAGAGGGAGCTGTGTGCGGCTGTGCGTCGCTCGCTCTGGCGCGCGCCCGCTGCTCGGTTTTTTTTGGCTTCATCACGCCCCCGGCCGGCGCCGAACGCTGCTCGTCGGTCAGATTCGAGATGGATCGCGCGCATGCGCATGGGCCGGTCAGAGTCATAGTCAGAGTCAGAGTCTGGGTGCGCGCTGACGCAGCGAGCGGCAGATTCGAGTCTGCAGACTGCAGGCCGTCGCGTCACGGACTCACGTGGTCAGGTCAGGTCAGGCGAGCATAGCGCTGCTGCTCGATCGTCTCCCGTGATCGATCGATCGTCCGTTGAGCAGTAGCTGGCCGTGGCCGTGGCCGCAACCCAGGCGAGGCGAATCGAGCGAGCATTCTCAACCAATCATACGCACGCACGCGCACCGTTGCGCCCATGCCCGATCGCCATCGGCACCACCCCGCTCCTATGTCCTATCGTTCCGGCGAGCGGCCGGGACACCGAGGCCGCTACGATGCCTACCGTACCCTCGACGCAGTAGCAGTCGCCGTACACGACACACGGCCGGTACACCCACCCCGGCCGCCAGCTGCTTCCAGCAGTATTTTGTACGTACGTAGATCATCACCGCTACCATCGAATCATCGGTTGACTTCTGGACGCGGCATTCCGCCATTACGGGCTCGATCGTTGTCTGCTTACCGTTACCGGGAGGGTGTGTCTACGCGTGTTGACTGCAGGGTTGGCTCTTCTGCTCCGTACACGGTTCACAAAGAGCGTAGTGCATATGCATGTTCTTTGTCTTGTGAGAAAAAGAGTCCATGCATGTTGAATACTCTACCGATTTGGGCTTACATGGATTATATCTGCGTCATTATGCGACCAGTAGTGTTGTCCAAGAAAAAAAACCACTACAATATGATGAGAAGGTTGCAGTTTTGGACCCCGGAAGCAGCGGAAACATATTAATTTCTCCCTTCTTGCGTTGCTTGCATTGCACAAAGATCGAAGCTATGTATACACGTCAGTTCTTATACATGCTCCAAAATATATTAATTTTAGGAGATTATTTGAATAGTTTTTCACATATGTAGCCCAATTTAAACCGAAAATTCAAAGTACGCGGAAAACTATAGCTATCCAATAATTCGAACTAACTATCGGAGTATTACCAGGAAAATTTCACGTCATTTTGCACATCTAGTGGTTTTGGATAACTTTTACTTTCACAGTCGGCTAAAGTATGTATAAAACATTCAAATGCCCCCAAACGTCGTGGCAAAATGACCTCATGTGATAGTTTCGTTACTATAACGTTTCTTGTTTTTCAGTGTGGTTTGAATTCCTTGTTAACATTTGGTTGAATAAGCAGAACATTCAAAGCTTCTAAATATCCAAGCAAAAAGGACTTATATTTCCCCCCAAATACCTGGAGTAGTTAGTTTATAAATATTTGACGTGTATTTCAAAATTTCCACCTTTCATATCAAACACTACTTAGCCGAGCATCGTGCTTTGATAATGTTTTTAGTCAAACGACTAGTCATTCTAATTATAGGTTTTTGTTACTCTTTATCCGTTGAATACAATTATCCGTTAAAAATCTCTTGAAGTTGCAGTTTTTGTTACACCATCGTTTGAATATGTGTTTTATTCTAATCTCTTTCTAAAACACATGAATAGGGAAACATAGAATTGGTAATACCACATAGTCTTATAAATCTAATGGGATTAGAGAACTACTCCCTCCATTTTAAATATAAGATGTTTTAGATTTGTGAAGAAAATACATCTAGACTTATTTTGGTGCGTAGATTCACTTTAAAACTTAGTGACATGGTTATACCCCGTGGGTACACGACCTCAGCATACCTGGTCCAACCCAAGAAAGGCCCACAACAGATATACACCGGCCCATGAAGACTCTCGGGTGGCCAAGGCCCATGATGCCTTGGGATCCTTGGAGAGCAAGACTAGAGTAGATAGAAAATTCAAAGGGGTAAACCCTAAGACCTGTAACCGACTCGGTCTGTGTCTGGGACCTGCCTAACTCTATATAAAGGCTAGGAGGACACGACCAAGATCTCTGACCTCATACTTTCGCATAGACACCTTCACGCCGGATTGCATCTGCGCACCCCTGTAATCTTCAGTTCCGCCATAATCAAGAGCAGACAAGCAGGAGTAGGGTTTTCCCTCCGGGGGCCTGAACCTGGGTAAACCTCGTGTCCCGTGTTGCTTGTTTGCTAACCGTTCCGCGATCTCCAGCATCCCCATCTTCTCCAAAATCCAAGTCCATAACAATGGGCATTGACGAGTCGAAATGTCGTCAATTGGAGTCGTCTGTGGGAACTAGGGACGTTGATTGTGCGATCGTGATGGTCCCAACCCGAGCGATCTACAACTCCGCGGCGACGGTGTAGGGTTCGCAGCATAGAAAACAAAAAAAATTCCTACGATGGAAACAACTATGTACCAAGATCTATCTACTAGATACAAACAACGCGCGTATGTATATCCGTAGAGAACATACCCTTGAAGACCGACAAAGCTTAACGAGTCCAAACTCGTGGTTGATGTAGATGATCTCTTGCCGATCTCAAGATCGAGAGGAAGTCCTAGCGCCGCAAAACAGCAGCGCATCCGTGCTCGCACACACGTTCGAGGCACCGAGCAACCTCCGCCTCCTCGCTCCAGCGATGCAGCGGAAGCACAACTCTTTCTTGCCGAATAGCCACCGGGAACATGTATCTCGCTAGTCCGAGACCATGGGGGATAAATTCTAGAGGGGGAGAGAGATCCTTCACGAGGAGGTGTACTTTGAGAGGAGGAGAGGGGGGCCTTTTATAGGGGAGAGGGGGGCACCCAAGGGGCATGGCGCCCAGCCATGGGGCTGCCCCCACCTCTTTCACATTCATGTGGGTGGAGCTCCGACTCAAAATGAAAAGCCTCCACTCCCATTAAAAAGCCTCCACTCAAAAATCCACTCACATGCATTAAATTTCCACCAAATTTAATGCAAGCTCTCATTTAAATAAAACTCTTTTATTTATTTATTCAGAATTTTGTTAATTACTTTAATTAACAAACATTCACATAAAACCCCTTGCTAGTATTCCATTTCACATGCAGAACCAGTTTCAGCAATTTCAACCGAAACAGTTTCGGTGTCTAGTGAAATAAATTCCTGCGCTTTCCTTTTCTTTTCGGCATGAAACTTTTGCTCCAAATGGATGTCGGTGTCTCTTAAGTGTGTCACCCTACGGTTCGTGAATAATGCGGACATGATCGAGACTCCTCGATCAATAATCGAAGCGGATCTGAGACCCATCGACTCCACACATTCAACGATGACTTTCTTGTGATCGTGGAACCTTTACGCTAGTATCTTAATCCCTTTGTTTCGCGATATATTACATGTCCGAGATTCGATCATCGGTATCTCCATACCTAGTTTGATCTCGTTACTGACATGCACTCTTTTCTCGTTCCCGTGATATAACATTCTAGTGATCAAATCACTTGCTTGCAAGCTAATCAATGTGATATCACCGAGAGGGCCCAGAGCATATCTATCCGTCATCGGGATGAACAAATTCCACTCTCGATCCATGGGCCTCAACATAACACTTTATTAGTTCTGAATCCATCTTTATAATCACCCAGTTACGGTGTGACGTTTGATGTTATCAAGAAACTCTTCCGGTGTTAGTGATTGACATGATCTCATGGTCTAAGGATTAGGATCACTTCGTAAGTTGTTATAGCAATATAAACTCAATGACTTTGATCGTAATGCTATACTTCGGATGAATGTTCATCACACCATTACACTAATGTTGTGACCTCGTTATTAACAACATCCAATGTCCATGATCAGGAAACCTATGATCATCTTGTTAATCAACGAGCTAGTTTATAAGAGAGGCATAACTAGGAACTATCTTTTGTTTATTAAACACACATGTATTAACGTTTCCGTATTAATACAATTATAGCGTGCAAAATAAACATTTATCATAAATAAGGAATACGATAATAACCACTTTATTATTGCCTCTCGGGCATATTCCCTTCAGTCTCCCACTTGCACTAGAGACAATAATCTAGTTTGAAAACTTTGTGTATTGAACACCTATGGCTTTCTGGTGTTCCAAATACGCAACTGCAAGTGGTTAACATAATCTACGGATCTGACACTTTCAGGTCCGTGTGTATTTGCATGTCTTTGCGTCTTCACGCATCACTCATTCTCCAATGAGATGGCATTGTATAAATTTGGTCTTTCGGTGAGAACTTTAGTTCCTTGGGGTTAAATCATGTCGATACAATTGTCATACAATATATCTTTAGTGTTAGCCCGTCGCGAACCACACCTTAGTTTGATAACAAACTTCTTGACACAAATTCCCTCCTTTGCTGCTACTATAGCAGTCATATACTTAGCTTTTTGTTGTAGTATTCGTCACAATGTCTTAACTATGGATTTCATCCAAATCCATCATGGAATCTCCTTTCCATTACATTGTGCCACCCATAGTTTAAATTGAGATAAACTTAATTTGTATCTTATGACAAACCTAGTATCAATGTAACACTTTATAATGAACTATTTGTAATTGTTTGTCACCTCTACACAAATATATTCTTAGTTCTTTCAAAAAGATCATAAGAATATCCTCACTATCGTCCAATGATCATTTTATGATTCATTCTGGTATATGCTCATAACACTTAGAGCATAGGACATATCTGGATGTGTACATATCATGGTATGATTGATCAAAACATTCTCGTGATTTCACTCATCAAGTGTCAAAGCACTTGAATCTTGTTTCACTTATCAAGTGTCGATACACTTGAATCTTGATTCAATTCCTTTCCATGCGACAAGAACTGTTTCTTGTCGTTTCTATATTGAACTCCTTCAATATCTCATATATGTACGTTTGGTACAACCATATTGGCGTCACAGTCTATCCACTATAGACATTTACGCTAAATATTCGGGTTTTGCCTAAGTATTTCATCGAAATGAAATTCTTAACCTTTGTCAATAAAATATACATTATTTCTAATCAACAAGATGTCCTCCACATAATGTATTAGAAATATATGTCTCAGCGCTCCCACTTAATTTCTTGCAAATGCAAGCATCTTCATCGTCTCGTGATGAAAAACTCCTTTTTCATCATGGTGAAGATTCCAACTCCGCGATGCTTACTTCAACTATTGAAGTTTGCATGCCCTTTTTAGCATCCTTTGAATTAACAAAACCCTTTGGATCGTGTCATGTACACGTCCTAGGTAACCATTCTATTAGAAGAACTTTGTTTTGTTTATTCATCTACCATATACCAAATTATATGTAGTGGTTGCTACTTTAATCCGTCCAGACTAAATATCGCTATGAAAGATCAAATCTTGTCATAGTCAACTCCTTGAACATTGTCATAAAATACTTTACGACATGTCGACTATTTCACAGATGTGAAACATCCATGTCTGTTTCTTTATAGATCCAAATACGATCAATAGGTTTTTACACCTTTCCGGAGGGTCTTCCAAGTTCAAAACTTGATTTCTCGTGTATGAAACTATCACGGATTTTATGGCTTCGAGCCATTTGACGGAGTCAGGGCCCATCATCGCTTCTTTGCATGTAGTCGGTTCATCATTATCAAATAATGATTTACTCTCAAATCTCAACATTTGATTGTTTATCCGACCTTCTTGGTTCAATAGGAACTTTAGACCTCTGTGACCGCAACCTTTGAGGCACATAAGCTATGAGCATTATGGCAGCCTCCGGAATGATTTCCGGCGCTGCGCAACTCAGCACATATAGCTAAGGTTCGTTAACCTTATCAAAGTTCTATTGTCCTCCCACTTAACATTTATGAAAAAATCCTTCTTCAAGAAACTTCATGTTTCAAGCAACAAACCCTTTTGTCCTTGGTGTTATGGAGGAATAACCAATTGTTATTCGAAATAACCTACAAAGACATGCTCATCCGACTTCGGTTGTAAACATCTTACTTATGTTTAGCATACCAAAATTTAAGAAATGTCAACTTGGGTTTTACCCCAAACCATAACTTCCATGGTGTCATTTCAACGGATCAAGATGGAGCTCTTTTCAGTGTAAAAGCGGTAGTCTCTAAAGCTTTAATCTTTTAAAACATAATGGCAGTTTTATAAATAACACCTTTGATCCAACCATGTCAAACAAGGTTTCATTATAAATCTCAAACACACCATATTCCTATGGTGTTTCGGGATATGTAAATCTAGGTGTTTTGCTAAACTTGTAACTCAAATAAATCCCTTTATGATAAAATCATAATTCATTTATTTTCTTGTTACACTTGTAACTCAAATAAATCCCTTATGATAAAATCATAAACCATTTATTTTCTTGTTACAATGATTTTCACTTCATCTTGAAAGTCTTTGAACATTTTCAAATATTTCACACTTCTTTCTCATTAAGTGAATATTCACTCAAATTTCCGAAGAAAGTATATGAAGTTAAAACCCATCGCTTCCGACTACACATAATGTTCTACATACATCGATATGTATAAATTCCAATAATTTAGTCGTTCGTTCTTCTTTGGCCTTTGAACGAAGTTTTAATTATCACGTGGAAAGTCTCACAAGCGTCACTTGATCAAATCAAAGACTCCAAAAATCCATGAATATGGAGATTCTTCATGTTTTCTTTCCAATATAATTTAAACGGCGATGTCACTTTGTAAGTGATCTTTCAATCATTTGTTTTGCGACATTTTAGCATTAGGTTTTATGGATGTGATTTCTCCAACTAGATTTGTAAATCATCCATCTTATATGGAATACGATAATTATTTGAACAACCTTTGTTCTCATAATACCTGATTTAAATAACAATTATTAAAACAAATCTTGAAGTCAAGCTTTGATGTCAACGAGAAATACAAACAACGGTTTGTTTGTTTTCAATGAACATCATCACATATTCTCTTGCTAGTTACTTATGCCATTGTGGTTCATGAATTGTGTTGTTCCGTATGAAATTTCATACCAACCAATTCGGTATGCAATACCCAAGAACCACATTATTTAACAAGCAAAGAATACAACCATAACATGTATATCATCTATACCTAAATTGGATATTTCCAATCTTTTCTTTTCTGCCAAATATATTTTATAGATTCTCTTTCAGCATTTCCTTTTCCTTTTTAAAAGAATCTATCAACATCAAAAGTGGCGCCATATACATGACACATAGTCCAAAGCGTGTATATTCAAATAATAATACCTTTGGACTTGCACTTTGAAGTAGATCACCATCATCAAATGATCGGTATTCTTTCAAAATCCATTCTTTAGTAATCTTTTAGTATAGTAAACACTTTACATACATCTTCTATTCATCCTTATCATGACGACTTTCATGTTCAAGCTACTGTAGCTTATAAAGGCGAATCGTGAGTATAACGTTACTTTCCAAAATCCTTTTGGATGATTAGGATGTCTAGCATCTCCAACCTTCGTAAATTATCATCCAATATGAGAACATATATTATACTCTATCATATTGCAACCAAAACATTGTTTCAGATATCGTTATATCTGCCACACATGATGGTTTCTGAAACAATTCTTTCAGCTCCTAGATGAACTTGATATTAAAACAATCAAGAATCATAGAGGCAAACATGATACTTAAGATACTAACACTGGAATTGTTACTCTCGATTTAATACCAATTATTAAATTTCATAGAGTAAATAGAATTTTGCTGAAAGTTTGCAATAGGACTTTAAACTTTAGATTGACACTCAACACAATACGATACCAATTCGTAAAGTATATATCCAGAATTCTATAGTTCTATTATCTCAATTACAACTATGCATAAGGTGGTGAACGAATGCCAATGACTACAACAAATTATGCAAATTCACTTTGATTTAATTTATGATAAATTGAGTTCTACTAATCCAAATTAGAAATGAACTCCCACTCAAAAAACGACATCCCTCGTGTCTTTTTGGTGATTACATGAACCAAATCCACTACACCAAGTCCGATCATCACGTGAGTCGGTGTAGCTTCAAAGGCGAGCATCCATATGGTCATCATATCAAAACATATGACTCATGCTTAACCTTTCGGTCCGTGTTCCGAGGCCATGTCTGTACATGCTAGGCTCTCCAAGTAAGAACCTTAGTATTCGTGTGTGTAACTGTCTTACACCCGAGATATGCTCGTGGATTCAAGTACACCCGATCATCACGTGATGTCTTGAAGCGACGAAACATTGTCGGTGCATACTTAAGGAAGAACACATTTTTATCTTGATATCTAAATAAGGGATCATCTTATTATGCTAATAAAACGCCAACAAGCAATATAAGATGCTATCAAACATCACATGTTTATTAGTGGAATGATATGGTTCCCGCATATGATCTCCATCACGTGCACCGTGGTATGATCACTATCATACCTCTATGTGTAAGGCCAAGGTCTATGGAACCTACACGTTACGCGTGTTGTAAGAGTATCATCTCATAATTCTACTTACAACATCACCATATCATAACACTAGCCCAGCAACAATCTAAACTAGACGCCTCTAATTTATCCATTGCAAGTTTTACGTGGCTTAGGGCTTTCGAAGATAGAACCGTTCTTACCTACGAACATGAACCACAACGAGGATAACCAAATTGTTGAAAACTCGTTGCAAATTAGATATTGACTATAGTAGGAGAGACAGACACCCGCTAGCCACTTATGCAAAACTAGTTGCATGTCAAGCGTGGAACAGGTCTCATGTGCGAGGACATGTAAAGTTTGTCCGGGCCGCTTTATCCCACTATGCCACCAATATCCAAAGTACAACTAAGAAGCAATAAAATGATCATCATCGCCCACATACTCATATGTGTACTACCCGTGCAAAGTATCTACGCATAGATCCGCTCGATACCACTTGTAGGGTTCGCAAAGATAGAAAACAAAAAATTTCCTACGATGGGAACAACTATGTACCAAGATCTATCTACTAGATACAAACAACGGGCGAATGTATATCCGTAGAGAACATACCCTTGAAGACCGACAAAGCTTAACGAGTCCAAACTCGTGGTTGATGTAGACGATATCTTGCCGATCTCAAGATCGAGAGGAAATCCTAGCGCCGCAAAACAGCAGCGCATCCGTGTTCGCACACACGTTCGAGGCACCGAGCAACCTCTGCCTAGCGATGCAGCGGAAGCACAACTCTTTCTTGCCGAATAGACACCGGGAACATGTATCTCGCTAGTCCGAGACCATGGGGGATAAATTCTAGAGGGGGAGAGAGATCCTTCACGAGGAGGTGTACTTTGAGAGGAGGAGAGGGGGGCCTTTTATAGGGGAGAGGGGGGCACCCAAGGGGCATGGCGCCCAGCCATGGGGCTGCCCCCACCTCTTCCACATTCATGTGGGTGGAGCTCCCACTCAAAATGAAAAGCCTCCACTCCCATTAAAAAGCCTCCACTCAAAAATTCACTCACATGCATTAAATTTCCACCAAATTTAATGCAAGCTCTCATTTAAATAAAACTATTTTATTTATTTATTCAGAATTTTGTTAATTACTTTAATTAACAAACATTCACATAAAACCCCTTGCTAGTATTCCATTTCACATGCAGAACCAATTTCAGCAATTTCAACCGAAACAGTTTCGGTGTCTAGTGAAATAAATTCTTGCCCTTTCCTTTTCTTTTCGGCATGAAACTTTTGCTCCAAATGAATGTCGGTGTCTCTTAAGTGTGTCACCCTATGGTTCGCGAATAATGCGGACATGATCGAGACTCCTCTCAGATCAATAATCAGAAGCGGGATCTGGAGACCCATACTGACTCCCACACATTCAACGATGACTTTCTTGTGATCGCTTAACCTTTTACGCTAGTATCTTAATCCTTTGTTTCACGATATATTACATGTCCGAGATTCAATCATCGGTATCTCCATACCTAGTTTGATCTCACATCGACATGCACTCTTTTCTCGTTCCCGTGATATAACATTCTAGTGATCAAATCACTTGCTTGCAAGCTAATCAATGTGATATCACCGAGAGGGCCCAGAGCATATCTATCCGTCATCGGGATGAACAAATTCCACTCTCGATCCATGGGCCTCAACATAACACTTTATTAGTTCTGAATCCATCTTTATAATCACCCTATTACGGTGTGATGTTTGATGTTATCAAGAAACTCTTTCGGTGTTAGTGATTGACATGATCTCATGGTCTAAGGATTAGGATCACTTCGTAAGTTGTTATAGCAATATAAACTCAATGACTTTGATCGTAATGCTATACTTCGAATGAATGTTCATCACACCATTACACTAATGTTGTGACCTCGTTATTAACAACATCCAATGTCCATGATCAGGAAACCTATGATCATCTTGTTAATCAAAAGGTAGTTCCTAGTTATGCCTCTCTTATAAACTAGCTCGTTGATTAACAAGATGATCATAGGTTTCCTGATCATGGACATTGGATGTTGTTAATAACGAGGTCACAACATTAGTGTAATGGTGTGATGAACATTCATCCGAAGTATAGTTTATTTTGCATGCTATAATTGTATTAATACAGAAACGTTAATACATGTGTGTTTAATAAACAAAAGGTAGTTCCTAGTTATGCCTCTCTTATAAACTAGCTCGTTGATTAACAAGATGTTCATAGGTTTCCTGATCATGGACATTGGATGTTGTTAATAACGAGGTCACAACATTAGTGTAATGGTGTGATGAACATTCATCCGAAGTATAGCATTACGATCAAAGTCATTGAGTATATATTGCTATAACAACTTACGAAGTGATCCTAATCCTTAGACCATGAGATCATGTCAATCACTAACACCGGAAGAGTTTCTTGATAACATCAAACGCCACGGTGATTATAAAGATGGATTCGTAACTAATAAAGTGTTATGTTGAGGCCCATGGATCGAGAGTGGAATTTGTTCATCCCGATGACGATAGATATGCTCTGATATCACATTGATTAGCTTGCAAGCAAGTGATTTGATCACTAGAATGTTATATCACGGGAACGAGAAAAGAGTGCATGTCAGTAACGAGATCAAACTAGGTATGGAGATACCGATGATCGAATCTCGGGCATATTCCCTTCAGACGGAGAATCATCTCCTCTTCGGCGCCTTCGACTTCACCGCCCACTCACCGGCCACCATGAAGGACTTCGAGCCCGTCGACGACGGGCTCGAGATCCTGTTCGGGAGCTTCTACTTCCAAGTGGGGCAGATCGGCACCCTTCGCCTCCCAGAGCGGGTGCCTATACCATTGATCAGGCTCGCTTCATGGGCTCCACACCCTGTGCTACGCACCACATCGTCAACAGATGAGTCCTATGACAGCAGCAGCTGCAACTCCGATCTGTGCGACCCGCCATCGGAGAAGGAACCTACGGTTCCGGATCCGAAAGCTGCGGCAACAGCGATCCGATCTACAAGCGCTATCAGTGCCCCGTGGTCATCCAGGATCAAGAACACAATCCTCCACCCAACCCGCAGGGTAGAAATGGTGGAAACAGAAGAAGCCAATCCCCCCCACCCAACAGGGAAAACAACAATCGGGTCATCCACCTCGACGAGGAGGGATGGACTCAAGCACACGAGGCCGTGGCAGGCAACAAGATCCTGCCCGCTGATGCCTCACGAGATCTATTGATGGCATACCACATGCTCCTCATCGAGGAGCACAAGAAGCAGATCAAGATGCAGGAAGTGTTGGACAAGCGCAAGCAGGCAGCTTCGGAGTCCAGTGCGCGGCGAGCTGCGCTCTTCGCCATGGGCATCGACTCCAGCTCACACGGCAACAACGGGAACAACACCGTTCTCGGATGGAGAACATGGACCCCAAAGAGCGGTGTGAGGTGACCCGAGCCCTCAACGCGTCCTTCATGGAGATGGACGCCGACGACAACGTCATCCCAAAAACGCCGCAAGCTGCGATCATGGAAGCCACCGCATACCACGCGTCCCACCCACCTCCGGAGGGGGACTCGAAGAGGGCCATGCACAAGTCCGCGCTTATCGGGCTCGGACTCATCAGAGCTGCGCTCCACGGAGAAGCTCATGCGGAGCCGAAAAAGAAGGTCGCGGTCAGATTCAACCGCAGCACCATGCCCTCATCCGAGGACGAAGAGCACGACCTTCCTCGAAGGCCTAAGAGCTCACGCCATCGCAGCCGCGACTACAATGCTCGAAACGAGCTAACGCAGCGCAAGATCGACAAGGCACGCGCCAAGCACGTATGCTCGTCTGAATCCGAGATGGACGAAGACGAAGGAGAACTCTGCGAAGCTCGATGCTTCAGCAGATCTGTTCAACGGACATGGATGCCGTGCAACTTCAAGCTCCCTTCGGACACTCCGAAATTCGACGACACATAGGACCCCAAGGCGTGGCTCACTGACCACCTGTCGTCCGTCAAGCTGCATGGCGGAAGCAGGGAAACCGCCATGCAATGCCTTCAGCTGCAATGACAGTAGCAATGATCTGGCTAAGCAGCTTATCCTCAGGGTCCATTCGAAGTTGGGAGGAGCTGGCGTACAGTTTCGTCCGAAACTTCAAAAGGCACCAGCAAGAGGCCTTCCTCGATCGAAGAGTTGCGATCCTGCACCCAACAAACGGGCGAATCCATTCGCTCGTACATACTGCGTTGGTCCAACACCAAGAACTCCGCGGCGCACATCTCCGAAGAAAGGGCCATCGACGCCTTCAAGGACGGTGTCAAGCGCCAGGACTTCAAGGAAGAACTTGGGCGCGTCAAGCCCAAGACACTCGACCACCTCATGGACATCGCCAACAGGTGGGCCGACATGCGGGTGGCGGTAGAGGAGCTCCATACGAAAAACTTTCGGGTCCATGCACCATCCACTTATACATCGACAAACAAGATGGCAAGAAGAAAGCAAGCCACATGCTCAAGGACTGTCGCGAGTTTCAGAAACTCAGCGAGAGCATGGCTCAGATAAGGCAGCAAGCCCCAAACCCTGGATTCAGGAACGCACCCGCACCAGGTGATATCGCGCATGGAGCTCCTCCACGGCCACCCGCAGGAGGCCCGAACCACCCAATCGCACCCGCACAGAATAACGGTGGGCACGGGTACCCCCGCCGAAAGGAGCACTGATGATCCAGAAGGGGCGCCCAATGAATAGGGTGCAAAAGAAAATCACCCGTCACATCAACCTAGTCGTGATAGCTCCACCTTCCATCCCTGAGTACCTCAGCGGATCAGAGTCTTGCATCACGTTCAGTCGTTCGGATCACCCTTGCCAGGTCCCTCGCCCAGGTCATGCTACCCTGGTGCTTGAGGCGCAGATCGGAGGGTTCGAGATGAACCGCGTCTTCATGGATGGTGGCAGCGGCATCAACCTGATGTTCGCAAGCACCCTAACAGCAATGCGGATCACGGTGTGCAGCCTGGAATAGTCAGACACAACGTTCCATGGCATCGTTCCAGGAAAGGGCATATTCCCCCTGGGAAAGATATGGCTCGACGTCATCTTCGGCAAGCCGGATAACTTCCGATGCGAACGGCTCGAGTTCGAAGTGGTGCACTGGCCATCACAATACCACGCCATCCTCGGGCGTGTGGCATTCGCAAGATTCCTGGCAGTACCACACTACGCGTACCTTCTACTCGAGATGCCAGGACCTAGGGGCGTCATCACGGTCCATGGGAGCTTCACCCGATCGGACCACTGCGACAGGGACTTCAACAGAATCTCCCAGTCATTTGGCATGCAAGAGGAGCTTGTAAGGCTCTGCGAGGTGATGGACAATGGGGCACCCCCAGTCGCACGACAAAACGCACCCGATATGTCCTTCGACTCCACGGTCAACATAAAGAAGGTGCAGGTCCACCCGACAGATACCTCCAAGACGGCGCTGATCGCCAACGATCTCAACCCCGCATAGGAAAGCGCGCTCGTCGAATTCCTCCGTGAGTGCTGAGTAATCTTCGCCTGGTGTCCTGCGGACATGCCAGGAGTTCCCAGGGAATTCGCCGAGCATGCACTCAATGTCTTTCTAGACACCAAGCCTGTCAAGCAGTCCATCCGGAGACTGTCCGATCCTCGGGACGAAGCCATAGGGATTGAAGTCAACAGACTACTCACTGCAAACTTCATCAGGGAGATCAAGGAAAGCGAGTGGCTCGCCAACACTGTGATGGTCCCCAAAAAGGACACGGACATCCTGCGGATGTCCATGGACTTCACATCGCTGAACAAGCACTGCCCAAAGGACCACTTCCCTCTCCCTCGGATCGATCAGATCATCGATTCGATTGCAGGATGCGAGAAATTCTCCTCCTCGACGCCTACTCAGGCTACAACCAGATTCGACTCAGGGTCGAAGATCAAGAGAAAACGGCGTTCATCACGCCGTTCGGAGTGTTCTGCTACAACACAATGCCCTTCGGGCTAAAGAACGTAGATGCCACGTACCAGCCGTGCATGCAGGCATGCCTAGAGGACCAGATCGGTCGCAATGTCCAAGTCTATGTCGACGACATAGTCATCAAAACCAGGGAGGCGAGAACACTCATCGATGATCTCCGCGAGACGTTCGATAATCTCGACCGCTACAGGATCAAGCTTAACCCCGAAAAGTGTGCCTTCGGCGTCCCATCGGGTCAATTGCTTGGTTACTTCATCTCCCAGCGAGGGATTGAGGCAAACCCGAAGAAAATACGGGCTATCATGGCCATGGAGAAGCCGAAAAACCTCAAAGGTGTCCTGCAACTCGCAGGACGAATAGCGGCATTAAGCAGGTTCATCAGCCGCATGGGCGAGAAAGCACTGCCATTCTACCAGCTGCTGCGCAAAGCCGACAAATTCGAGTGGACGCCTGAGGCGGGTGACGCATTTGAAGATCTAAAGCGGCTGCTCTCTACCTCGACCGTCTTGGTCACGCCAAAGGAACGCGAGCCCTTACTGCTATACATAGCAACTACACACCAGGTGGTGAGCACCGTACTGGTGGTCGAGCGACCCGAAGAGGGCAAGACCCATGGGGTCCAACGCCCAATCTACTACCTCGGCGAGGTATTGACGCTAACAACGAAGAGGTACCCTCACTACCAGAAACTCGCCTACGGCGTGTTCATGACGGCTCGTCGACTGATTCATTACTTCTAGGAGCACCAGGTGATGGTTGTCAACGAGGCACCCCTGAACAGCATCCTGAACAATCCGGAGGCCACAGGACGCGTGGCCCTGTGGGGCATCGAGCTGTCACCCCTAGACAACGTCTACGAGAAGCGACTTGCAATCAAGTCTCAAGTCCTCTCGGATTTCCTTGTACACTGGATGGAGTTACAACTGCCAGACACACCTGACATGACACAGTCATGGACGATGCACTTCGACGGGCTCCAAGCGCGAGGTTGGAGCAGGAAGCCGGACGCGTGGCCCTGTGGGGCATCGAGTTGTCACCCCTAGACATCGTCTACAAGAAGCGACTTGCAATCAAGTCTCAAGTCCTCCCGGATTTCCTTGTACACTGGATGGAGTTACAACTGCCAGACACACCTGACATGACACAGTCATGGACGATGCACTTCAACGGCTCCAAGCGCGAGGCCGGAGCAGGAGCCGGGGTCATACTAACCTCCTCGCAGGGTGACAAGATGAAGTACGTCCTTCGGATGAAATTTCGAGCTTCCAACAACGAGGCCGAATACGAAGCCCTCATCCACGACATGAGGATGGCAAAGATTTGCGGCACAACGCGTCTGGTCATCTACGGTGACTCCAACCTCGTCGTCCAACAGACGATGAATGAGTGCGACGCACACGCCGAAAACATGATCGCATACCACACACTCTACAACTCACTCGAGGGAGAATTCGACGGCTGCGAGCTTAGGCACGTTGGAAGAGAAAGCAACGAGGAGGCCGACAGACTCGCCAACATTGGCTCCACCTGCGCACGGGTGCCGCCAGGTGTGTTCCTCGAATAGATCTACGTGCCATCCATCATGCGGAAATTCCCCAAGGGATCACCCGAAGAAGCAGAACACTTGGGGGCTGCGCTACCCGAAGGACATGAAGGACCCGAAAAGCTCGACACAGAAGTCGCCGTAGTCAACCTGATGCAGGTCATGGCAGTCGAAGAAACTTGGACACGGCCATACCTCCGGTACCTGATAGACGGAGAACTGCCTGACAGCCCGACGGATGCCCAACGCATATCTCGCCGGTCCAAAGCCTTCACCATCATCAATGGCGAGCTGTACAAGCGCATCATTTCGGGTGTACTACAAAGGTACGTCACCATCGGTGACAGAAAAACCATCCTCCAAGACATCCACGAGGGCATCTGCGGCCATCATGCAGGCGGCCGCTCCCTTGTCGCCAAAGCTCTACGAGCTGGATTCTACTGGCCAACGGCCATGAACGATGCCAAGGACATCGTCCGAAGATGCAACGGGTGCCAAAGGTTCGCCGACAAACCGCACGCACCCGGGTCGGAGCTCAGGCCCATACCTTTAGCCTGTCCTTTCGCCCAATGGGGCCTCGACATGATCGGCAAGCTGCCAAGATCCTTGAAAGGAGGACATGTCTACCTCCTGGTCGTAGTCGAAAAATTCACCAAGTGGATTGAGGCCATGCCGGTCACTAACCAAAAAGGCAAAACTGCCGTCAAGTTCTTTGAACCCATTGTCTAAAGGTTCGGCGTGCCGCATAGCATCATCACCGACAATGGATCAAACTTCATCTCCAAGGAATTCTAGGACTTCTGCGAAGGCCTCGGAATCAATATCACATATGCCTCCGTGGCGCACCCGCAAACAAACGGGCAGGTGGAGAAGGCCAACGGCCTAATAAGCGCTGGCATCAAGAAGCGCCTCATAAGCCCACTCGAGCGACTCGCCGGAGCCTGGACGAAAGAGCTACCCTCCATCCTATGGAGCCTGCGTACCACGCCAAATAGCTCAACCGGCTACACGCCGTTCTTCATGGTGCATGGAGCCGAAGCCATGCTACTAGTAGCTGCATACGCCCCCCCGCCGTCGCTATAAGCGAATAATCACGGCTGCACTCGAAGACGTCGTCGACACACTCGACGAAGTGCGAGACATAGCAGCAGCTCGATCAGCGGTGTATCAGCAGAATCTCCGCAACTACCACAGCCGACGGCTGTGCCCAAGGTCCTTCGTCGAAGGAGACCTAGTATTGCAACTCAAGCAATAGCGACCGAACAAATTCGAGTTGCCATGGGAAGGACCCTACATCATCACCGAAGTCATCCCAGGTGGCGCCTATCGCCTCAAGCACGTGGAGTTGGAGTCGCATACTCCAACCCATGGAACGTCGCACAACTGTGACGGTTCTACCCCTAGCTATCTCCCTCTTTACTTTCAATAAGGCTATTCAGCCAATGCTACTTAGCCGAACAATGTACCTCCTCCATTACGATATGAATAAAGCTAAGTGTCTCGTCCCAAAATTTTGTTTACTACTCGCATTTTACTCCATGCTAGAAACGTACTCGGGGGTTCCCCCCACCTCACGACTTCGTCGACTGAGGATAACACATGTACACCTGAGTAGCTGATCACGTCAGCCTAACGAAAAGGGCACGCATACGAACAAAGCATTACGTGCTAGCACAACAACCAAACCTTTATAACAAAGGGCAAAACACGCCTAGTCAAATATATATATATTTTACATCTATCTTTTTTACAGGTACTACCTACTCTGAAGAATGACCTGAGCACGCTGCTCAAACAGATCTACGATCTCTTTGGCATACTGCGTTACAGCCGCGTAATGCGGACGCATATTCCACTCACCACCATCTGGCCAAAGAGGTGGCCCAGCCGCTACAGCGGACAGATCTACGTCAGGACGATGCAACCGCACAAGGGAGAGCACAGCCTTCACCCCTACGACGAGCTAATGCCGCACCAATTCCTTGACATGATGCACATTCTGAAACTTCGATAGTAGACTAGAGAGAGTTGACGATGCATCATCCAACGGAAACATCACATGCAGAACCGACGCGAGTGAAGTCTTCACCTGGCGAAGCACCCACGATACTTGGTGAACGCGATCTTGCACCGTCGCAAGGACCATAGCACGATCACGTTCCATCCAGAAGAACCAGCCGGCTTCCATGTCCTGCTGAGTCAAGCAGTTGACCCGAACAGCAACACGCTCCTTCTCCTCCCTTGGAGCAAGGTTGGCACCTGCAATACTTGCAAAAAAGTAATATGGAAGGCAAGCATGTGCATCCGAAGTAATGGGAAACAACTCGAAAAACTCACACTGAAGCTGCTCGGACAAGCAAAACAACTCCGCCATCAAGTACTCCTCTCTGGCAGCACCCCGATCCGTCTTGGATTTCCAAACGTCAGCGTGGCCACGCACCCCAAGCAACTCTTTCTCGAGGATACGAACACGGTCTCGAAGAAACGCAAGCTGCGACGCATCATCTAAGGACGGCCGCAGTTGCGCTGCAGGCGAAGTGTCAACGGGATCAACACCCGAAGGATCCTAGATTCATAGAAAGACAAGGACATGAACAAGCAGTTGAAGGAGCACGAAATTCAGCGCATTCATTAAGGACAAAGACGATGCACGATGACCGTCCATCGAGAAGACCTAACGCCAAAGACAAGATCTGACCATACACGTGTCAGCATCACAGCGAACCGTCACTCACACGCCGTCCACTACGCGCAGAAATCGAGGAGACGCCGTAATTATCTCCATGTTGCGTGTGACCGGTCAATTCAAGGTCAGAAGGTGGGACCCATGTTCGTCCAGTCAAGTCATCTCTGGCGCAGCAGGCGCTTGAGGTCACCGATCGTCAACACTGATGTCATCAAAAGCTATACTAGCAAAAGTCACAATTCTTCGGCTCCAAAGCTAAAAGTACTCACTCGAATCTACGATTCAACTAACTACTCGGGGGCTACTCCTATCAGGAGCGCTGGCCGCGCACCCGAAAAAGAACAAAACACCACGGTAACGAACTATTTCTTCGAGTCCTACGTCGAGTCTGTGACTCCACTACGGACTCGGGGGCTACTCCCATAGGGAGCGTGGATTCAAGCATCCAAAAAATTTGTGTCCTACGGACCTGAAGCTGAATAACGGCTGAATCAAAGTCTCTGCTCGAGTCTACGACTCGAACAGACACTCGGGGGCTACTCCCATGGGGAGCGCTGGTCGCGCACCCTATGAATTCTTCGACTGCGATCCTTCAGATCAGCACGAATTTTTTTCCGGCAACTCTGCCCCATTAAATGCTAAGTGAGCAACGTCCTCTTTGGCCACCCGAAACACCTCCTCGGTGATAAACATTCGAATGCTGTGTCTGCGACACAAAGATAAGACCTACATATATCATCTGATGGCATCGTGCCTTTTCGGTATTGCTGCTAGTAAGAATCCGTGCCAACAGGCACGATGAAAAATCCCGACGGACGTGTTGGGTACATCATTTAAAATCACTGGAATTCCACTCCTGTAAGACCTCCACGGCTTGAGTCGAATTACGCCAACATATGTTCCGGGTTCGAGTCGAGGGACTCGAACCTGAAGAAGATCGTGTTGTTTTGTCCTAAGACGCTTAATCGACCTGATCCGTCGGAGAGTCAGGCACACGCATCAACAATCCCTACACATTCTCTTGAAAGACAGAGTTGCACCCAAAGGATTTAAGAGTCCTCAGCCGAATCTACGATTCGACTGATCACTCGGGGGCTACTGACATGGTTATACCCCACGGGTACACGACCTCAGCATACCTGGTCCAGCCCAAGGAAGGCCCACGACAGATATACGCCGACCATAAAGACTCTCGGGTGGCCAAGGCCCATGATGCCTTCGGATTTTTGGAGAGCAAGACTAGAGTAGATAGAAAATTCAAAGGGGTAAACCCTAAGACCTGTAACCGACTCGGTCTGTGCCTGGGACCTGCCTAACTCTATATAAAGGCTAGGAGGGCACGACCAAGATCTCTGACCTCATAGTTTCACATAGACACCTCCACGTCAGATTGCATCTGCGCGCAACTGTAATCTTCGGTTCCGCCGTAATCAAGAGCAGACAGGCAGGAGTAGGATTTTCCCTCCGGGGGCCTGAACCTGGATAAACCTCGTGTCCCGTGTTGCTTGTTTGCTAACCGTTCCGTGATCTCCAGCATCCCCATCTTCTCCAAAACCCAAGTCCATAACAATGGACATTAACGAGTCGAAACCTCGTCACTTAGTGAACCTATATACTAAAAGAAGTCTAGATAAATTTGCTTCACAAAGCTAAAACATCTTATATTTTGAAATGGAGGAAGTACAAGATTAACACAAAAAAATGTTTGACAGTTGGAGAAAAAATAAAGAAACGCTGCAGGATATTTGAGCGGGTAAAGTTCCTTTAGAATTACATCATAAATGAATATTCAAGACTTACTAAGAGTCCTAATCTTGTAGATCAGACGATGGCCAATTTTTTTTGAGGAATCGTAAATCATGTAAAATACTTTGTATCAATTTTTTTAATTGTGCAATATTTGCACAAAGAACATGGAGAGGCCAAATAGAGGCAACACTCTGTTGCGGCCATTTGAGTCGTAGTCATTGATGTTTTGCGTGATGCTCATGTTGTTACATTGTTTCAAGCATTATTTATAATGTTGCCTTGATTCTTATGTGTTCGCTCAATGTTTCATGATCGGTTTGAAAAGAGAGTTGTTGTTTTTCTAAAAAAAACTCATTTCGAAAAGCAGGGCTTCTGGATAACTTTCTTTTTTGAATCTCACAAGGACTAGTTTAGTTTCCACCGAAAAATCTATAAAGATTGAATCTTGAGCCCAAAAGTTGAACTTCAAATTAGAACAAGTCTCTATATAAGCGAGAAATATAACTTGGGTGATGATTTTGCATACAGGAGAATGAAAGCCTCCGTTGGAGTAAGAAAAGCTTGAGTCAAACAGTTCAAAACGGGTAGATGAAAAGTGGAGAGTATTTTTCAATGAATTTCAGTGTTCGAGGTGTAATATAAACTAAATCAAAATTCGAGATCATAGTGAGCCCCTAGTACAAGTTCAGATTCTTGGGTTTGTGATGATGAAGTGCTCTGAATTCTTGGGTCGAGGGAACAGGCCGCGCTTGGCCCAGAGTCTTGAAGGGGTTGTTCGGCTGTATGCGCTTTCGACAGGAGGGACACTTTCTCTTTTGGACTTCTTTTCACTTTGACGCTCACGGCACGGGGGCTTGGCGTCGGAAAGTGTGGGACGGTTCGGGCTTTGGACAACACCGAGAAAAGCGCCTTGCCCACGTGGCCGCCAGGAGCTCGGTCGCTCGCAAGTCGCAACTCGCAACAAAGGCCCGTGAAACCGGGCCCGCCCCATGTCAGCGACTCAGCGGGGCTGCACCTCCGTCCCTCTCCACCCTCCACTAGGAAAATCAGCCGTCTCCCGCCTCCCCTCTCGTCGGCGGCCGGTAGAACCGCCCATTCACCTCGATGGCGGCGATCGTGCGTATCCGCCTCCTCACCTCATGCTACCTCTCTCCGGCGCTTTCCAGGACGGCGCCGCGGCACAGTACAGGTCAGACAATCCGTCGCTGCGTTCTTGCAGCCAAGCCGTTCGACACAATGCCGCGGCGGGAGCTGAGGCTTACAGCCTACTGCTTCGTGACTGGGGGCTTTCTTCCGTTCCAGGTCTCCGAGGTCTGTGCACGCTCTCCACGACGCTGGGGTCTGGCGCGGGCGAGGACGAGATCGAGCGCATCCGCCACGAGTTCGAGGACGCCAAGCGCAACTACCTCAGTATCCCCGCCGCCATGAAGGACATGCCCAAGATGGACCCGCAAGGTCTGGGTGTTCGCCCCTCCCGCCCACCATGTCCTTGTTGCTTCTGAAAGTGGCCACTGAATTTGGCGGGTTGGTTTCGCGGGTTTCAGGCATTTATGTTAACAAGAACGTCAAACTAGATGACCTGCAAGTATATGGCTTCGACTATGACTACACGCTGTCGCACTACTCTGACCACCTGCAGTGCTTGATCTATGATCTCGCCAAGAAGCACTTGGTCAACGAGGTTTGGCCGTTCCTGGCCCTTCATGATCTACTTACTGCATTACTTGATTTGATGAATTGGGGGTATGTTGGTTGTGAGTGGTGCTGATGCTTTGTGCAGTTGAAGTATCCAGAGAGTTGCTTGAAGTACGAGTATGACTGCAGCTTTCCCGTCAGGGGCCTTTACTATGACAAACTAAAAGGGTGCCTGTTGAAGCTTGATTTCTTTGGTTCTATTGAACCCGATGGTTGCTTCTTTGGACGGCGAAAGGTGAGGCATTTACTAGTTTTTCTTTTGGTACCCATATGCAAAATGTAGGTTCCCACAAATGTGATTATTCTGTATGACATTGATTGCCTTGCACTGGTTGGACTGTTGGATTCAAAATCTTCGGATAATGGGTCTAGTGGATTTTTAATGCTGCTGCAAAAATATTAATAACAGGAATCTCCACCACTAGTCATTTACTGATTTGGAAGTTAAATGCAGACAAATGAACATTATCTGTTGGCGATATTTGTTTGTCCTGGTTTACATGGCTATTCTCTTGAAAAATCTTACATGGCTGTTTGTTGATCAGCTAAGTTTGACCGAGATAAAAGAACTATACGGCACAAGACATATCGGAAGAGATCAAGTTCGTCAGCTTGTTGGGCTGATGGATGTCTTTTGTTTTAGTGAGGTAATATTGAATTGATCCAAACCTTCTCTCATATTTATTTTGTTCCCTTCTCATATGTATTTACTATTTACTTTTGAACTAGTAAAGCACTATCAGTAGTCAGTACAGATATTTGGACTTAGTAGCACACATACACATGATATTTCCTACGATACACATGCTATTTCCCATGTTGTTAATGCTTTCTGTGTAGAGGATAGACACTTTATCTGTTGGATACTCATCCACTTTTTATGTGGGTTATTAAGTAATTCTTGCTGGGATGATAATTGTGCATGTCATTCTGAGCTTTCACCTCCCTTGCAAATATATATCTGCAGTTATCTGTCCTAGGTTGTATGCATGCATGGCATAGAACAGCAAGAGTAATCCTGCACCCAAATTATAACATCATATATTATGTATAGGTCAATGGATCATTATGGTATTCATATTATCTAGGACAACTGCATTGGCCTTTTCACTAACTGTTTCTAACAATAAAAACACGTTTATTTCTTAACAGGCATGCCTCATTGCAGATATTGTTCAGCACTTCGTAGACGCCAAGCTGGAGTTTGATGCTCCTTATGTATATGAGGATGTAAACCAAGCGATTCAGCATGTCCACAGAAGTGGTTTAGTTCACAGAAAAGTTCTTGCCGAGCCACAGAAATTTCTGATAAAAAATGTAAGCAGCACGGTTTTCTTATTCTGATGTTGAAATACTGTGTCACCCCTTCTTTTTAGCTGAAATCTTGTATATTGGATTGTTATTAATGCTTTAATCTGATACGGTTTCTCATATTCTGGCATTCTTCTAATGCGTCATGTGTTTTTGTTCTTACCGGTGCAAGTGCAACCCTAAAACAATTGCCTCAACTCCTCTGTTACTTGCAGAGTCAGGTGTTCCGTTTCTTAAAGACACTACGTGACAAAGGAAAAAAACTGTTTCTTCTAACCAACTCACCTTTCTACTTTGTAGATGGAGGGATGAGTTATTTGCTAGAGGTACGTTTCTATATTCAAATATGTTTTCTGTTTTGCATGTGCATAGTTTGGGATTAAAAAGTAAAATAAAAAGATCCAATGTAGGTTTGGGCTTAACCCAGCATAGCATAGCAGTAGTGCTTGCATTTAACAGGACTAACATAAAATTTGGCAGTTCTTTTCTGGGGACTCATCTTCTAATTGATAGTTTGATGTATGCAATATTTTGTTACCATCACACAAGGAGAAGATGTTATTCAGTAAATAATTCATAATTTGATATGTGCAATACTTTCTTACCATCACATAAGGTGAAGAGGTCGTCCAGTAAAAAATTCTTATACTGCCTTGAGCCCTTGGCTCTTATTCTTATAATTACAATGCAAATATTTTGCCTGCACATCCTTCATTTGTTTCCAGATTTCTTCTTACTAGTATGAAGGACACAACTGTGCTTTTTATGCTGTTCAAAAATCACAGTTGCAGTATTTTTTCTTGTGCCGTTCTAGTAAATTTCTTCATGAAGACAGTAGATTCAACTATGAGAGTTATCATATGATAATTTGTTTCTCAAAGGATGTCCTTTTTTCCACTCACAATTTGTACTTGTTCATTTTTGGTTGAGCAGGACCAGCATTTTGATGGGAATTCCTGGAAGGAGCTATTTGATGTCGTGATTGCACAGGCAAATAAACCGACTTTCTACAATTCAGACCACCCATTCAGGTTGTTTACAACATCTCTATGGTTCTAAAGAAAAATATTATTTTAATCATTCTTGGCAAACTGGTGGTGTGTTCTTTTGTCTTTTACACTACTGCATCCATCATCCATGTACCGAATATAGAAAGTAGGCTTAAGTGACAGCAGATGCATATGAACATATATTGCTGCCAGTTTCTAAATGTTCTGCACAATCATGTCTACTCCAATTCTTGATTCCTAATTATGTTTCCTGGTTGCCTGTAGGGTATATGACACTGAAAAGGATACCTTAGCTTTTACTGCAGTTGACAAGTTTCTGCCAAATGAAGTCTATTACCACGGCTGTTTAAAATCATTTCTGCAGATAACAAAGTGGAGAGGTCCAGAGGTTGGTGCTTGAAGTTTGAACCCCCCAAAAGTATCAATTTATTTATATATGTTCACTCAGATTAAACTTTTCGGCCTAGAGTGACTGTTTTTCCTATTGTATCAACACAAATACTTTTCACATACATTTGCACATGTCAAATGCTAGATGATTTTTCTTCTGCACAGCGGAATTGTGACATGAGCTTTAGGCTCATCTGCTATATTTTTGGTCTTTTGACTATGTTTCATGCTTAATCTAATAGGGTAATGCCATAACTTGTCATATTTGTAAAGTTACTGCGGAACCTGGTCTGGCCTTCATTCACACACTAATCTCAGTACTGATGTTGGATGCTATTCGTTTAAATATACCATCTCAGGTCCTTTTTTGGCCTTGTCTTAGGTGATATACTTTGGTGATCATCTTTTAAGCGACTTGAGAGGGCCTTCCAAAGCTGGTTGGCGCACAGCTGCTGTAATTCGTGAACTGGAGGTAGCTGCTTCTGTTTCTTACTTGAGATTTTCCCCATATACCAGAATGTGGTGTGTGTGATTATGATATACAAGCAGCACAATCTATTTTCACCAATTTAACAGATTAAGGTGTTATGGCAATACTTCAGATCCAGCTGGTACTAAGATTAAAGAATACAGACAATACTTCAGATTAGGCTGATAACACTGTATGAAAATAAAGGAAAAAGTACTGAAATATTCAAAATAGTAACCTCTCATGTCGTCTAATCTTGAACATGTGAGGTAAGCTATTGTAGATGACATGAATAACCTTTGCTTCTTTGAAAATGCATACCTGATTGATTCACTCGTAGATTTCTCTTGACTGATTCTGATCTTGTCTCACTGCTTGATCATACAAAATTGCAACTATATTTTGTAGTATGTTACAATAATCCGTGCTTTGTTGCTTCAGGATGAAATAGGAATCCAGAATGGCGACAGCTACCGGTTCCAACAGGTTTGTATGTTATATGCCTAGAATATGTAACTCTTTTTTTTTGTTTCAACTGCACGTCACCTGTTCTGTGAAGCTTCCGCCATGCATGCACCTTGGGGAAGCAGCCTCAGCTGCTCGGGTCAGTGGCAACAGCAACTTGGTTACCAAGTTATGTTGTATCAGCTGGCATTTTACCTCATTCGTTGATACTACATACATTAGTTAGGAAGGTTATTAATAGATTGATCTATCTATACATAGGAGAACTCATGCCTATAGTAATCGTGACATTATGCACAAATAAGAATGAAATAGTTTTTCTCTCATCTAATGTTTCTCCCTGTTTCTTGGTCTTATCTTTCTCCTAAGATCTCTCCTCTTCAGCCTTGCCCTTGCCGCCCAGCCCTTCTGAATGTGACACTTAGACCAATGAATTAAGATACATCAACATCACAACTACATAATGTAAATAGTATTTTGAAGGATTAATATGAAGTACAATTCCTAGCTGGATTAGAAAGGAAAACTGTAGGCAATTTGAATAAACAATAAAAATTTGAAGTGATACATATCCAAATTATCATCTTTTATGATACAGAGTGTCCTGATAAGATGGTAATATCTTATTTTACTTGGTCCGGAAAATAGTACTAGATACATGCTAGTATCGAAAGGAGAATATGCATAATGTATTGGCCTCCTAGTTTATCATCAGTTGTTAGAACTTAGAACTGATGGCATGACATCTGCAGTGGTAAATAAGGATTATTGCCTTTCAAATTTGCAAAAAAAATTGTGAATGTGATATTAGAAATTTATTAGAACTGAGAAAAGGCAACTCTAAATATTGATCATTAAAGCTTATGAGGTTGACTATGTCGACTTGTGGAATTCTGTTTACGAGGCTTGCTTAGGCAGTAGGCATTTTGTGGAAGTTGTAATAGACATTTAATGTCTCATAGGGCACTTGGGGTATGAGGTGGTAAATCTTAAAGGTCTATCCTACAGGCACATGTAATCTAAAACATGGTACATGGACAACCAGTTGCACTACAAATTGGTCCATATCTATTCATTATTCATTTTACATGGTCTGATTCATCGTAAAATGTGCAGTATGTTAGTCCATGATTGTCCATCCAGGCATCCACATAGATGCTTTATCAAATTACTTGATCTATTTCCTACACTGCAGGCAAAATTAAGTATACTACATGATCTACTTGGGAAAGTTCATGCAACTGTTGTTAGCACGGAGAAAGGCCAGGTTTACAGAGCATTGCTTGATGAGTTGAATGCAGAAAGACATCAATGTCGATCTGGGATGCGAGATCTGTTTAATAGTGCCTTTGGTGCAACATTCCTTACAGACACAGGAACGGAATCATCATTTTCCTATCACATTCATCAATATGCAGATATCTACACTAGCAAGCTCGAGAACTTCTTGTCACATGCCCCTGAAGCATGGCTTCATCCACCTCATGACATAAAGATCATGCCACATAATGCGAAGGTAGCGTAGAAGTCCCCAGTTGTTGGTATTTATATCAACCCGTTCAGTTTATTTCAATAACTGTTTCGTACAGGGAGCACCAAGATATAATAGCTTTCTACTTCTCTTTCTACTGCTTAAGAAACAAAAGTCAATTTTCCTCTTTGCAGGGAAATGCTCCAGAAATTTCTGTGAAACTGAGCACTTAATTTGTTAGCTGATTCTTCCATATGTATAACTGACTTGATTCTTACTTTCTTAGGCAGTTACATTTTAGTTGAATTTTGAATAAGAAACCACTCCACTGCTCAACCCTGAACTCCTTTTTTTTACATGCAACCTTGATCTTTTTTTTTTGACATGCAACCTTGAACTCTGAAACCTGTTGTTGTTAACCTTGTACTCTTGAGTCAGTTTACTTTACCCCCTTGGCCCTATGACCCTATCCGAAGCAGTTTTCTCTGACAGAGTTGACATGTGGCATCACTTATACACGTCTGCACCTTGCCATGTCAGCAGCTTAAGATTTATTTTAGAAAAATCAGAGGAAAATAAAAATCAGAATTTCTTGAAGCACCGAAACTCTTAAAAGTTCAATAATAGTCAAAAATCAATCTGAAAACCTGATTCCACAGCTCATAGATGTTTTTTAGCTTAACATTTTGGGCAGTCAATATAAAAGAAATCCTGAATCCTAATATTTTTTCTAGATTTTTTCAGTATTTCTATTTTTTAGTTAAGTTGCTGGTGTGGCAATGATGATGTGTAAAAGTGATGCCACATGTTGTCTCAGTCAGCACAAAACCACTTGGGATGGGGCTGAGGGGCACAAAGTTAATTGATTCAAGAGTTCATGGGTAAAAAGAAAAAAAACTACCGGTTTCAAAGTTCAAGGTTGAAAAGTGAACTTTTGCAATAACTCAGGTTGAAGAGTGGAAGTTTTTCTTCAAATAAATGCTGATTAACATAGAATGATGTCTTGAACATTTCTTGTTGTAGGTCCCAGCGAGTTTGTTCACTGGATCTTAGTTAATTCTATCCATTTCTGATGGAGAACCATGTGGCAATAGCGTATTACCCATCTTAGTTTCTTGGTGATTACGGGATTCCGTGCTGCCAATGCATTTTGTTAGGCTTTGGAGAAACCAGCACATGATGCACCCAGCTAAAGAGGCCAGGTAGCAAGTCAGCAAGATGTGCCTACTGTGACTGATGGGAGAATCATTGTCCACTTGAGTACGTGATTCTGTTGTACATCCCTGTAATAAGAACTTGTCAAGGCTGCTTCAGTGTGTTTCTCAACACATCCAGAAAACTCAACAGCCATCTGTAATAGCTGTCAGTAATAGTGTTTCCACCTGTACTACCTCCATTTAGTGTTTTCACATGTACTGCCATCTAGTGATCTAGTATACTCCAACGCACATACTCTTACTTGCCAATATTTGAACTGGTGCGAATGAAATGTCATCATAGACAATATAAATAGGAACAGATGTTGATGCTACTTTAAGCCAAACGAGCAAGCTATCACGAATTCTGTTCATGTAATAGATATTATAGACAGTTACATCAGTCTGCATTACATACATGTAACTACCGTCAAACTAAATCTTCTTTCTGCGGGGGATTTCTAATATATCATGACAGGGTAAACTAGTATGCAACTACTACTTGTCCTTGTCTACCGCGGGCTGAGGATCTTGATTTACTGCAGTGTTTCTGATCCCAGATAAAGGCTGCAGCTCCAGTTCCTGCTGCTTGAGTGACCTGTAAGAACTGAATGTCCAAAATGAATGGCAGTTTGACCCAATTTCTGCCATCTAGTATACTGAGTTGCAAGCCTAACACTCTGACCCCCTTTTTTTTGCCAAAAATGAACACCACTAGTTTATGAATACGAGGCACAGATTTAAGAACATTGCTTACCGCTGCCGAAGACTCGACCTGTTTCCACCATCATCTGAGGCTGACGAACTCATCTTTTTGTGTTGTAGAACGTCAGCAAAAAAAAATATCTCAGAGTTTGTAGATGAAAAAGTTAATTGCGCAGATCCTACTTGCCAGGTGAAAGTTTCAAGCAGACTCACTTCATCAGATGGGGATTGATCTGGCGTGCGCACATCATCATCATCGTTGACGATGCGCTCTCCTCCTCTTCGCCTTCCTCTCAGCCCACACATGCATTTCACGAGGTAACAGAGGAGAACCCCGCCAAGGCATAGCATTGCCAGGATCTCAGTTGCTATCGCTGATCCGATCACCACTGAAAGTATTTTTTTTGTCGCAGAAAATAAAAGATACGGAGATCAATGATACGTATGCTCTGACCAACCAAGAACATGGGCATCGGTACTACTTACAGATGGCTCTTCTCGAGTTCATATTCATAGGCCTTGTTTTGACTAGTCGAACTGTCTTTGCCGTCGACAATGGCCTCGACGTCATCTCCGAACAGTCTGGGTAGCATCCATGGTTTCCAAGGTCGTTTACAGTAATGAATAACCTCGTCTCGTGGCTTGCACCCTGCAAGAGGAACGAATGCCACAGCAGATTAGACTTGGACCAAAGAAAACTAGATTCAGTGGAGAACAAATGAATGTCACGGGAGATTATTAGATGCCACCTGGTAAAACAGCCGCTGCATTGCATTGTTGCAGTCAGAGACATCCCCACGGAACCTGATGCCACTTCCCCTCACCACAAAGTGGTGGGCAATGGCCACATAGGTCTCAAGAGACTGCCAATGGTTACCGCCGTCGGTCTTCAGCTCCGCTGTCGGGACAATACCGGATGGCAATGTCATCACCAAGCTTCCTTCAAGAACTTCCAAGGAGAGTACTAGCTCAAAGTAAGACTTATTTCCTGAAAAAATTAGATTAAAGTGACCCATTTTACGTTTATGGTTCCATACCAAAAGAGTAAGACAAGGTGTCAAAGTACCTGGGTAACGGCGAAGATCTGGTTCAACAATTGAAAACTCAAATGGATCTCTCTGCTTGTCAAATATTTGATATCCTTCTCTTGATTCTTTCCCACCCAAAAAAATTGATTTTGGAGCTAGTATAACTGGAGGATCATTGATTGGCTCAACAAAGATATGTAACTCAGCTTGTGCTATACCATTTCGATTCCTGGTATCTAGCATTATAACATCGTCTCCGTAGAAGTCTTCATTTCTGCACACGATTAATATTCATCATGTATCAGCCCTTGTAGAATACATGCCGATGTTTTTAGACATGGCCATAGTCTCGTAAATGAAAACTTTGACCGTTGCTTTTGTATGAATATGCTAGTAGAATATTATTACTATAAAAAATTATATATGGAAATTTTAATGATACGTGCCCTTGATCACATTCTCAATAACAGTCAAACTAATAGAAGTTTGATTGCCCACACTCTAAGATGTCATCTATTTCGGTATGGGGGTAGTACTAGGAGATTCAGATTCTTGAGTAGTACCCAATATATTGAAGAAATTTTAGTGCCCCATTTATTGCTTCTATCGTCCCTTGTAATTTTAAGTCTCTGCCAGATCGGCCTTCCCTGCTGATTGAAAGCACATCATCCGATGTCTGTTGAAGTTTCATTGGCATAGGAGCTAGAAGAACCTTGCCTGATTGTGCTCTCACTGTTACCGATATGTTTTCTGCTGTATCTGAATATATTATTTGAATCCCTGGAAACCCACTGCCAAATAAAAAATGGGTACGATCAGTTTAGAAATCTAAGAAAATGCCAAAACATAAAAGTATGCAATCAAAAGAGTAAACTTACCCAAATTTGGGGCCAATTATATCTTCAGTAACATGCAACTGTTTGGGTAAAGAGATGAAGTGAGGTGGTCTGCAGAGAACAGATATGAACACTTCGCCACTCGCAACGTTGCTATTCTGGTCAGATACTGTGTATGAAAACGAGTCATTCCCAAAAAACCCTTCAAAAGGCGTGTATCGATAGCTTTTCTCGTACTCTAGGACTGCTCCATGGAGTGGCTTCAATAAGAAGGGACAAATTTACCATGCGATTAAAATTATCAAATAAGAATGTAACGAGTGATGACACAATGAAACACTGAATACTAGTTGGAAAATTACACAATGACATTGCAAAATCTTGTCTGTGTCACTGCATATATACTTTCTTATACAAGTTTTTCTTGGTTTAGGTGTGTAGTAGAACTGTTTTAAATATAAACTGTAAAATGAAAATTTTATAACTACTTCACAATTTCTGGCAAAAATGTAATTTCATAAACTTACCGAAGATAAATTAACTAATTCAGCTTTTCCTCCTGCAATGTAGTCATTTGACAATATATCAAAGCTAACAGATTCACCCTCCCAAACTGAAATGTTATCGTTTTGGACATCAGAAAAGTAATCGTCTGCAGGGAGACAGACCTTCAGTTAAAATAGCTAGCTCTTCAACATTGTCATATTTTAAACATAAATCTCATCTGTCAAACGAATGTTTTACCTTCAATAACCTGGACCTCAATTGGAAAAGGAGGCAGCTGCCTGTTGCCAATTAGAGTACACAAGCGATATGAACCAACATATATTGCCACATAATGAGCAGTATATGATCCATCTTTGTTGTTGACAAATTCCTCCGCGACGAAGCTTGACGTGCGCGCCATGGCCTTTAAAGTTGCAGACATTAGCTGAATCTTCAGTTTTGCCTCTAGAGCTAACACTGGGTTCATAAACGAGTCACGGAGTCGAACAGTTACTTCATTTGTAACTGATCTTTTGACTCTAGGCTCAAACTGTGGATCAATTGATATAGTTGTGCTAACTGCACCTGCGAAAAGGAAATATCCTTGAAAGTGAGATGTCAATCACCATCAGAAGGACAAAAACAATCCTGAAGTTGGTTCTATGTGAGCTGGTAACACTGCTGAAATTGAGAAGAGCAGTTGCTGGATTATCACATGAATGTAGAACTCGGTTAGTAGGATGATACTTTGGAGATTATATATCCAACCTGGTGAAACTGTCATGGCATAGGGATTCCCATTGTTCAGCACTATGTTCCCACACAGCACCCAGATAACGTGCTCCCCGGCGATTTCAGGAGTATATGAAACATTAAAATGACTGGCTTGCAATGTTGAGTTTCCAGCAACCATCTAACAATAGGATGCATTTCAGTAAAACCATATAACACTAAGCAATCTTGAATTAAATGAGAGAATAGGATACTTGCTTTCTGATGTTCAGCAGGTCCATAATCTGAAGGATTCGGTCCATCCATGGATATTGTCTCTGCACATGAATTCGACATTAGAGCATATTTTCTCGACTCAAATTAAACAGAACTGAGAAATGGTTTGATATAGCATTTACCGTTTGGTTCTCTTACAGGTGTTATGATTGGGTTTACAACTGTCGTGCCATTTTTACCCAAAATCTGCACCAGCAACATGGCGGTTTCAACCGGGGAAGGGTCGCGATACTGATCTTCCAGGTAAACCATGAAGGATGATACTGAACCGGCAACAGATTGCGCGATACCGGACCCATTGGCAAAGCTGTTCGATCCATCGCAGTACCCTAATAAAATGCTATCAACTCATCGGAATCATGAAGAACTGAAACCGAGCAAAGGTAATATTGTACGTAGAAGAAAGCTAAAAACAAGCATACTAGTACCTACAAACACATTATACTGGTACTCCGTATTGGAAACCTTTTGCTTCAGCTGGACATCAAAAATAGTGAGCACAAACTCTCCCAGTTCCCCTACGTTGAAGGAGAGCATCTGAATTCCCTCGGCGACCACCGGTTCGATCCGAAGATCCCCTATCGGGACCGACAGTTTTGAGCCCTTCTCAACCACGGCGGCATCAAACGGATGGATCTCTGGGACAAGATTTCCGTATTGGTCCTTCTGGTTTATGAAGATCTCCAGCTTAGAGAATATCTGGAGAACGTTTGTTCCATGCTTCCAGTCCGCCGTGCTCTTGGCGATGTCAATGGGTCCTGAAACAAGTTAGTAGTATATTCAGCCACCACACCGTCAGTTCTTCATCACTTAGATTTCCACATCCCATATAATTAACTAATCAATGCACTTGATTTGAAGCAGTAGTACCACCAAGGCGTACGTTGCTACTGTAGGTACTAGGACTAACCTGGCTTCACTTTGAGCAACAAGGGCGAGTCACGCAAAGTCCTGCCACCCCCAGAAACGTGCACCAACAAGTCCCCGGCGACAGTCGACACGAACTCGAAGCCGAACCGCTCATCTTCCATCCAGCCATAGTACTGCAAGTCCAACAACTCCACGGCCGTCCCGTTCACGTAGGATCCCGACGGCCTGAAGTACCCGGCGTCGCCGCTGGGCATGTCGGTTCCAGGCGGGACGTTGTTGCCGAACGCGTCCCGAGGGATGACCGACACGAACGCCCTGGACCCGGCGACGACGTAGCCGGCGCCGGCGAACATCCAGGAGGCCAGGGACGCCGACGGGTGCACGTCCCTCGCCGCCACCGTGTACCCGAGCGTCGACACGCCGATGGCGAACCGCTCCTCTTCCACCATCAAGGTGAAGTCCCCCGAACGGATGGGGACCAGGCTGAGGGTCCACGACGGCAGGTCCCCTTCCAGATGCGACACGATGTCGGTGAGGCAGCTGCTGTTGCCGCTCTTGCCGCACACCGTGATCTTGAAGGACCCGAAGCGCCGGACCGACGACACGTTCGCGTCGGGGACGTTGAAGGTCATGATTGTGATCACCGCGGTGTCGCCCGCGCGGAAGGATGACTTGCCGGCCTGCCACCCGAAGGCGAACGTCGGTGGCAGCACCATCGCGTTCAGGTCCTGCGCCCACGAAGGGTGCGGTGGCGCGACGCAGACGAGAAGGGACAGCGTTACGACCGACAGCGTGAAGGAGTTCGCCATGGATCCCCCTTCCTCTTAATTAGCGGTCACGCGAGAAGCAGTCTGCGTTTTTCCCCTCCTGATGTTGTTGTTGCTGCAGATGGCCGTGTCCGTGGAGGGAAGAAGAATGAATACGCTGTGGGGAGTGGAAGTGGAACTGCAAGGCGGCAACCGCCGCTGCAGACGTGCAAGTGTTGCTTGTACGAGTACGACCCTGAATCAAATAAAGAGTGGCCTGTCAGTCCCGCTTCAGTGCAAAGTAAGTATTAATGGACGTGGAGGAAAACTACACAACTAGTTAGCCTATTTTTCTACTATAGTCCAACAGAGGATGCTATATCAGGATATCAAAACAGTTTTGTGTCCCGATAAAAAAGAACAGGTTTGTGACATCAAAATTTATTACCAGACATGGGGTGTAGCAACTCAAGTAAAATTCTTGAAGTAATTTCAATTCATGAAACTTTAGTAATCATCCAATAGTCTTAATAGAAATTGACACAGATAAAGCACCGAGTAAAACAACCGATCAGCCAGGTAACTGAATTGATCAAGCACCAATTAGTCAAAGTCCCATAATACAGAAGGAACTGGAAAAGATCTTCTCTTTTAAACTGTAATAACGATGTAGATGCTCAATTGAATATAAATTAACGATGTTGCTCAAACAACATAGTAACACAAGAGGTAATTACTATGCTGGAAAACATAGGCTTTACCTTCCAGCAAATGGACCAAGAAGAAGTAGAACCTGAAAAATATATAGGCTTTAACCTCCTCGCTGAAATTCACTACGACCTGATTGCTGAATTTGGGAGAGCAATTATATGTTGAATTTAACTACTAATGCGTGCACGATGCAGGTTAATAATAAGCACGTGAAGAAGTAGAACCTGAAGAAATTGCTCATGCACCACAGTTAGGGCTGCCTCTCGACCAGGCGTGCAGCGCGGCCTCGCTTGCCGGCGAGGGCGGAGGCGAGGGGGACTCGCGTGCCTGCCGGGTTGTGCGCGGATGGGGCGACGCAGGCGAGGGCAGTGTCGTGCACAGGGCGGGGGTGTGGTGTGTGCGGCTGGCGGCGGCACAGCCGGGGGCGGCTCGCAGCGACGCACGCGGGGGCGGGGGCGTGGTGTGTGCGGCTGGCAGCGAGGCACGCGGTGGCGGGGGCGGGGGGGCGGTGGCGGCACAACAAGCAGCGCAGGAGGGGTCGGCGGCGGTGGCTTGCACTGTGGTGGTGGTGGCTGGCAACTGCATAAGGTCGTGCGTTAAGAAAAAAAAAAGCTAGTCGGGAACTGTCGTCGCGGGATTGTCCGCTCAGGGTGATGATCCTGTAAAGACGGCGTTAATTTGAGTCGAATTGCATCGTACGGACAGACTTGGTTTTTTTGAGAGAGAGACTTGGTTGGATTTGACAATGTAGGTCTTTTAATATTAGTGTAGATGTAGGTGTACTAGATTAATGTAGATGTAGATGAATGAAATGAGTAGTAGAGTTTTCCAGAAGTCCACCGTCCTTCTTCGTTTAGACCTTGTTTCTAAGACAAACCTCCGGACATTGAGCTCGATTCGATCTACAACGTGCATTTAAAATGAGTTTAGGGAAAATAAAATAAGTTTTGACCTCATGTTAGTTTCTTCGTCATGAAAGTTAGAATATGAATGCATTTCTTAAGAATTTGTTAACTCCAATTATCTCATCTAGTGGACCCCTTTTACTAGGATCTCTGAACCATTTGATTTCTCCAAGAGTCCTATGAATGATAGTTTAGGGGAAACCCTGAAATATAGAAATCGTATAATTCGAATATCATGGCTTCTCTTACAGGAAAACAGTGGATTAATCGAGGATATATGGGCACGCACGCCGGTTTCCGGTGTTCTGCTAGAAGAGGCATTAACTCAAGACCAGGAACAATTATAGTGCCTTGTATCAACAAAGCAGGAACTAAGCTGAGCAGCTCAGGGATCAAATCAAGCTAGCAGTGGTGCAACAATGATGCTACTTTCCATGCTAACAACCGAAATTTGCAAAACTTGAACTATCAAAATTATAGCAACTTCGCTTTTGTTAGTGTGGAAGAAGGTTCAGTACTCATGGCTGCAGCAATTCCCACCACACAATCGGATTCAAGAGAGTCCGGATTCAAATTTTATTCGATCCTAGGATGGAGATTGTAAGAGCTACATAACTTAAATTAGCCTACACTTGAACACCTATCATAATGAGAAGGAAGAGAGAAATATCATTGTTCTAGGATCAGCTGTCGATGTAGTCGTACAATGACAAGAGAGAGGGCTTCCAGGAGAGGGTACCGAAATCCTAGGATGGAGATTGTAAGAACTACATAACTTAAATTATCCTACACTTGAACACCTATCATCACGAGAAGGAAGAGAGAGATATCATTGTTCTAGCATCAGCTCTCGATGTAGTCGTACGATGACAAGAGAGAGGGCTTCCAGGAGAGGGTACCGAAAACCTTCGGGGTGCCACCAGCACTACCGGGGCATGCACGGTGAGGGAATAGGCCTCTGTGTCCCCCAGAGCGCTAGCTTAGGACTGGTGTGGGAATTTTGAAAACTAGAGCATGGTGTGAGATCATCACCTCAAATGGGGCGGACTGTTCCCTTTTATATCTAGCGCTAAGGACTCACGACTGACTCCAAATTAACTTTGGAGGCGCCTCGGATCATGGCGCATTAGTTAGAAAACATGCGGATCAAAACCTCCTTTACCTCACGTTTTGTTAGGCTAACGAGACTTATCTCTCCCATTTTCAATAGGTACGAGATTAACTCCAAGATTCCCCACTTTTGAAGTTCTAATATCCATACTCAATTGAACCAAACTAAAGCAATGCATTTCAATGACTAATGAAAATGTCACAGAGACTCCGTTACCTATAGTGCACCATAATATCTCGATAGGAAGCTTAGTATTAACGGGAGTTGGACTGTTCTAATGGTCCTATTTTCAGAATCAAAATCAAAGACTTTCTAATGCACCCATGCTAGCTATGTGATCCTTAAACTTATTGGGTGAAGTCTTTTGGCAAGAGGATCCGCGATCATTAACTTAGTACTAATATGCTCGATATTAAAGGTTTGATCCTGGACACTATCTTTCACAACATGATATTTAATGTTGATGTGTTTGAAAGCACCACTCGACTTGCTGTTACTTGAATAGAATACTGTGGCTTTGTTTTCACAACACAAAGTAAGTGGCTTTAAAATATTATCAGCCACTCTTAAATTCGAGCGAAGTTCTTAAGCCCTACAACCTGCCAGGTAGCTTCATAACATGCCACAAACTCATCTTGCATCGTGGACGATGTCGTAAGTGTTTGCTTGGAGATTTTCCACGAAATGGACAAAATGGTTCCTCATGTAAGGGCGAAGATGTAACTTTTCCATGAAATGGACAAAATGGTTCCTCATGTAAGGGTGAAGATGTAACTGATGTGCATTTATTAGTATTCATAAACCCTCCAAAGTCTTCATTTGAATAACCTATAACCCCAAGATTATAAAATCTCTTATATGTAAGCATGCATCCTTTAGTGCCATGCAAATATCGCAAAACTTCCTTAGCTTCTTCCCAATGGTCCAATCCTAGATTTGACTAACATCTGCCAAGCATCCTAGTGACAAATTCTAAGTCAGGGCATGTACAAACTTGAGCATACATAAGGCTTCCTATAGCTGAAGCATAAGGACTCACCTTCATTTGAGCTATCTCTAATCAATTCTGTGGACTTTGGAATAAATCAAACTTATTGCCTTAACAATTGGAGCAGGCATGCTAGAAAAAATATGCACATTATATATCTTAAGAACTATCTCAATGTATATATGATTTTTGGCATAAGCCTAACACTGCGCTGGACCTATTTCGGTAAATCTTAATGCCCAAAACATAAGATGCATCACCCAGATCCTTCATATCGAAGTTAGAGGAGAGAAATCTCTTGGTCTCAATATTCTTACCACTGCTTGCCTAAAGGATATCATCCACATAGATAACCAAGATTATAAACATGCCTCCTTTGACCTTAATTAATGTAGATGCAGTTATCCACCTCATTTTCCTTAAAGACAATTTTTCTTATTATCCCATCGAATTTGAGATGCCACTATTTTTGGACACTTGTTTTTAATTTGTAAATGGATTTATTAAGTATGCATTCCATTTGTTCCTTGCCTTCTACAACAAAACCTTTCGGTTGATCCATATATACATTCACATGCAAGTCATCATTGAGGAACGAAGTTCTAACATCCATCTGATGTAGTTCTAAAACATAATGCACGACCAGCGCCATGACAATTCTCAAAAATCATTGTTAATGTTGGGGAATACGCTACACAAAACAAAAAATCTAGCACATAACCAAGATCCAATGCGAGGAGAGAGGCAATGGAACATACGCTCCAAGATCGAACTAGCGAAAGTTTGTCGATGACGAGGTTGATGAAGACGACTGTCAATCTTCGCAAGAAGACTTTTCAAGTTGCGAGAAGATGTATTATTCCACAAGCGACTCCCACGGTCTAGTGCTCCAAGTGTAGCACCTCCACCGGTATCCACCGCGTCGAGGTGTGATCAAGCACACGATCGAAGCAGGAATGTGTTGATGAAGATTCGATAGTGCTTCCACAGTCCCAACTAGATTAGATCTAACTGGTGGCAGAACTCGGTAGCGCTACCGTGATGGTGATTAAGATCTCCGCATGATGACGATGACGAAAATGGCATGGGAAGAAGAAGAAGGATGGCACCGAGAGGAGGCGGTGACCGACAACAACAATGGCCAGCGGCAGCGGCCCAATGGCTGGAGGCGGTATCGGGGCTAGGGTGTGACTTCTAAAAAACTTGTGTGTCTTTCGTTTGCCCTACCCCTCTTTAAATAGGTTCAGGGCATCCCATCGAGAGTAGTAGGACTCGAAGTCCTAGTAGGACTCCCATTTTCTCTCTCTCAAACACCAAAGGGGGGATTGGAGTCAAACCCCAACTCCTCCCTGATGAGTGCATATTTGCATCATGTTTTATATTATTATTTTGCATTTTAGTGGTAGGATCTTGGTTTTTTATGGAGTTCGCGCATGCCTTTTATGTTTATTTTCACCAAGATCAGATCAGATGATGGATACGATGGACACAATTCTTGGACCAGTTATATTGGAGCGAAAAGGAGCCAAAAACAACGTAAATTTCTTATTTGGGAAATATTAATAATACCAGAAGAAAACCCGAAGCAATTGGAGGATACAGTGGGTTTAACGACTAACTATACAACGGGAATAAATTTTCCGATCATATAGTTCCCGCCGTATAGTTGGCACCGACACCGCCTCCTCAAATAGTTTCACCCCGTGCAACTGGATCGGAGAGAAGACATACAGAACACCCAGAAATCGCCGAAACCTCACCTCCAGAAGGCATCTGGAGGGGGAAATCATCCACCAGGGATCCATCTTCGCTCTACGCGGATCCAGGAGGCTAAGGCAATGATCTTAATCATCAACCACTGCATCACCTCCATCTCCATCCATCCCATCTACATCTTGTCTAGATCTTGTTATAATTTTCGTAATCGTTGTGGATTTATACACGTACTATTCATCTATGATAGATCCCATTATTTTTGACATGATGTTGATTGCCTCCATGTCTGAGTAGATCATTAGTTCTTGGGGAGATGGAGAAACCCTAGCATGAGATTAAAATAAGATAAAGTTTATTATGATATTCATCGCTATGACCATGTGTTAGATTGTCTTTATCTTGATGTTGGAAGAAGTCGACCTCTCAATATTTTTCTTTTGTGGGGACTTGATGGAAGGAACTACTTATTGGTAGACGGAGGTGTGTTAGCACTTACAGTAACTATAAAGTTGTTGGCACTCCTTACATATCAACTTGGGAATCGAGAAAACTCATAAAACACTATCCATGCCATGGGATACGTCCTGCAGGATTAAGTCCCTTAATAGCATGGTAATTCAATTGATGTTGATTGCTATCTGCCGTGGTTATGAGGATGATGTGAGCAGTGATTTCTGCCTATTTGTCCAAATGCGGAATTCCTCCCACACATACATAGTTGAGAATGTTCATGATAATAATCTTTATCTTAGACCTTTATAATGCTAGTGGTGTATCCGCTAATCCCTGAGAACACTTTTTCCCACTGAAGTTTCAAATCTCTTTTACATACGTGATACTTACTTTCTGTATTAAGTTTTGTTTACTTTACTCATTGTTCTCTTATACCAAAAACCCCAAAACACATTTTTACACAATATTCGCATTTTATCTTGTTACTCAGAACTTTATTTAGCATTTTATTTTAGTATTTATTTTAAGAGTTATTAGACTTCAGACTCCTGCTCCCTGTGGGGTCGATATCTTTATTTCGAAACTAGCTACAAACGATCTGTGCACTTACAGTCATCAAGCTATTTTCTGGCGCCGTTGTCGGGGAGCTAAGCGTTGTATGTCTTTTAGTTTTTGCTTATTTATTTTAGTCTTGCTAAGTTTGGTTTTGAGTTACAGGTTTCCACCAACATGATGGAGTTTGAGCATTTGACTAGTGATAACCCACTCAGCCACTTTGGAAAGCCCTATAATATTTATAAAAGAGACAACTCCAGTGAGAAGACAAGGGGGTTTGAAATAAATCCTCTACTACTTGGTATCCTACACAAGAAGCAATTTACAGGAGATGGAAAAGATCCTGATCCATATGATCATATTGCATGCTTCAAAGATATATGTGGCACTTCCCAATTACCGGGGTATACTGCTAATGAGGTAAGGCTGAAACTCTTTAGTCAAACTTTGACTAGCACAACTCTCTCATGGTATAGATATTTATCCTCAGAAGCCACCACTACCTAGGATAATTTAGCTTGTGAATTTCTATCCAAATATTATCTATTATCAAAATCTTTTGGAATTAGGCGTCTTATAATGACTTGGAGTAACCGTCCTAATGAAGGGATAGTAAGAGATTATATAAGATTTAAAGATTTACTTAATCAATGTCCTCATCATGATTTTCCTGAATGGTATTTATTGCATATCTTTTATGGTGGTTTAATTTAACCTAATAAAATTAAACTAGACTCTTACGCGAGAGGAGCTTTTATGGATTTACCCATAACTAAAGCTTGGGCTTTACTTAATAGAACTCATGATCATAGAGTTTCATAGAATTTTGGTCTAGGAAGTGAATGAGGCACAAAAATAGATTATGATTGTATTCATGACTATAATAAGAAGGGCAATGTTAATGAATTATCTAAAGAACTTTATTTAGATTTAGATCTTGTGTTGCAAGTTGTTAAAGCTTTTACATAACACATCAAAGCTCCAAAAGAGGGTTTGGCCAAGTATGATCCACCACCCGAACCTGAGAAGAAAAGAGAAGTTAAAGCAGCATTGGCCTCCCTAGAACCAATGTATGAGATACTAATGACCCACAAGTATCGGGGATCGCAACAGTCTTCGAGGGTAGTATAACCCAATTTATTGATTCGACACAAGGGGAGCTAAAGAATATTTATAAGCCTTAACAAATGAGTTGTAAATTCATCTGCACCTGGAAATAGTCTTACTCACAGTAGTTTATCAGTAGCAACAATTTTGTAGTAGCAACAGCAGTAAAACAAAGGCAGTAGTAACAATAGTAGCAAACAACAGGATTTGAGTGCGGTAGGCATAAGGATGGATGGACGGGCGTTGCATGGCAAGTCTATTCATGTAATCTCAAGATCTAGGGAAATTGCAGATAAATAAGATAAAGTATCCAAGTACTAAACAATCATAGGCATATGTTCCATATATAGTCATACGTGCTCGCAATGAGAACTTGCACAACATCTTTTGTCCTGCTAGCCCATTGCAGCGGGGCCTCAAGGGAATCTACTCGCAATTAAGGTACTCCTTTTAATAGAGTACCAGAGCAAAGCATTAACACTCCATGAACACACATGATCCTCATATCACAGCCATCCCCTCCGGCTGTCCCAATTTCTATCACTTTGGGGCCTTTGGTTCCGGACAATAATATTTGTAAACAACTTGCAGATAAGATCACAAACAATATTATCATAATGAATCAATAACATGTTTAGATCTGAGATCATGGCACTCGGGCCCTAGTGACAAGCATTAGGCATAACAAGTTGCAACAATGTCAAAAAGCACTAACAAAGATACTAGGCACCATGCCCTAACAATCTTATTCGATTACATGATATATCTCATCCAATCCCTACCATCCCCATAGCCTACAGCGGGGGATTACTCACTCATGGATGGGGAAACATGGATGGTTGATGGAGAGGTGTTGGTGATGATGATGGCGATGATCTCCTCCAATTCCCCGTCCCGGCAGGGTGCCAGAACGGAGTTTCTGGTTCCGAATCGCGGTTTCTGGTGGTGGCGGCGCAACGGAACTCTATATGGAAAAACATCGAACCCCCTCTATTTTTAGGTCAAAAGGCTTTATGTAGGCGAAGGGGATGCATGAGGTGTCCTCACAACCCCCAGGCGCGGCCTGGCCTGGCCCACACAGCCAAGGTGTGTGGGCCCCTCGTGGCCCTCCTCCGTCTCGTCTTCTGGCTCCGTGAGTCTTCTAGTAAAATAGGAGTTTTGCCATATTTGCCGTGATTTTTCCTGAAAGTTAATTTTCTACACAAAAACGAGACACCAAAGCAATTCTACTGAAAACAACGTTATTCCGTGTTAGTTGTATCCAAATCACAAAAATTAGAGGAAGAACAATAGCAAAAGAGTTCGGAAAAGTAGATACATTTTTAACGTATCAAATCCCCCCAAGCTTAGCTTATTGCTTGTCCTCAAGCAATTCAGTTGAAAACTCAGTGCGATAAAAGAAACTTTCACGAACACATTTGCTTCATATGATGTATATATTCTCAACATATGATCAGTACTTAGACAATTCATAATAAGGAGTATGCAACTAAGTCTACTCAATAGTCATGCAAGCTATGAAGAGATTCCAACATAATAATAATAAGCAACATGAAACATAAACATAAGCAACATTGCAATGCTCATAAGAAGGTATGATAGAGTGGTATCTTGCTTGCCTTTGATTGTGGAGAAAAACATAAATGCCCAGGCACCTCTGAAGTTTAAGTGAAGACTAGAAGTAAATATATCAAAGATACAAGCATCAAAGTTATGTCATAATTAACCAAGTTTTGAAAACAAGCACATTACACTAAGAATGACAACTATGCTCTCAAGAAGGTTCTCATAGAATAGGTGGTGACTCAACAAGAATGTGAAAAGGTTTTGAAAAGTTTGAAAGGCTTCCAAATGCTGAAAGTATGGTACTCATTAGCTTTGAGCTCTCATCGCCCCTATCATAGGAATCTTTAAGTGGTTAAGTTTAAAGTGAGGTCCAATTTGAGTTATATGCTTGACATACCATAAACTGGAAATCTCATGTCCCTTGAGTACGAGGGCCGTTCCTCATGCTACTCAACTTTAGTTACCGGTAAGTTCTTGTCATTTTAAGTACGTGCGTAGCATAGAGAACCGCCAATGGGGTACCCCTTGCCCCATGATACAGGAGCTATCCCATATAAAAATGACAAGGCAACATACAATGAGCATCTCAGCGATCTTTTTTTTTTGCTATTTGCATAGGTTTTTATTGAGGATTGATACGTCGGAAACGTATCTATAATTTTTTTATGTTCCATGCTTGTTTACTATCTATTTTGCTTTGCTTTGTCCACACTTTGAGGTGTTTTTATATGTTTTCTGGTACTAACCTATTAACAAGTTGCCACAGTGTCAGTTGCATGTTTTCTTCTGTTTTTGGTTCCAGAAAGGCAGAAAATCAATATTCTCGGAATTTGATGGGACAAAAGCCAAACTCAATATTTTACCGTGGGGAACACGAAGACGGAGTACGAGACGGAGGAGACCCACCAGGGGGCCACACCCCCTGGCCGTGTGGGTGGGCCCACCCCGTGCCTTGGGGGGTGTAGCCGCCCTGGTGGCCCCTGCCTCGCCTCTTCGCCAATAAGAAGCCCCCGATTCATAAACCCTAAGCACCCGATCAAAATTCCACGAAACCGTCTGTAGCCGCCGCCACCATCGTCCCTAGATCAGGGGGATCTGAAGCTCTTCCCGGCACCCTGCCGGAGGGGAGATCATCCCGGAGGCCTTCTTCTTCATCATGCCAGCCTCTGGTATGAAGCGTGAGTAGTTCCACCTTGGACTATGGGTCCATGTAGAAGCTAGATGGTTGTATCTCCTCCTTGTGCTTTCATGTCTAGATCTTGTGAGCTCCGTTCATGATCAAGATCTAATATATTTGTAATCATGCATGTTGTGTTTGCGTGGATCCGATGGATATTGAGATTACTATGTTAGATTGATTAATGGTTTTGTCTTATTGATTCTATCATGTCTGTGTTGTTTGTGATCTTGCATGCTCTTTGTTGTTAGTAGCTATCTTGGCCAAGTAGTTGCTAGTGACTCCAAGAGGGGGTATTTATGCTTGATAGTGGGTTCATGCCTCTACTTAATCAAGGGAAGTGACAGAAATATCTACGGTTGTAGATGTGATGTTGCCACTAGGGAGAAAACAATGGTCTCTTGTTCATGGAACAAGTGGATTGTTTACCTTACACACTTTGCTTAAAGCAGTTTTCTGTTGCTTGCAACTTAATACTGGAGGGGGTTCGGATGATAACCCAAAGGTGGACTTCAAGTCATAGATGCACTTGGATGGCGGTCTATGTATATTGTTGTATTGCCCAATCGAATCTCATAGGATCTTTTTCTCTAGTATTGCATTGTTGTGCCTTACTCAGTCCTGTCAATTGCTCTGTTGTAATTTGTTTACCCAGCATGCCATGTTTGTTTATCTAAGGAGGGCACCTCTAGTGAACTATGGACCCCAGTCCAATCTTTACCATTGATACATCTTCCACTGCTACTGTTTACTTGCTGCAAACCATCATCACCTTCCACACCATACAGTTAATCCTTTGTTACATCAACCGGTGAGATTGACAACCTCACTGTTTGTTGGGGCAAAGTCTTGAGTTTGTGTTGTGCAGGTTTCCACGTTGCTTGCAACACCTTTGACACGTTTCCTTCCTCCTATTGGTTTGATAACCTTGGTTTCTTACTGAAGGAAGACTTGCTGTTGTGCTGCATTAATGACCCACAAGTGTAGGGGATCGCAACAGTCTTCGCGGGTAGTATTACCCAATTTATTGATTCGACACAAGGGGAGCCAAAGAATACTTGCAAGCCTTAACAACTGAGTTATCAGTTCAGCTGCACATGGAAATAGTTCTTGGTCACAGAATTTTATCAGTAGCAACAGTTTGTAGTAGCAACATCAAACCAACAACAACAGCAACAATGAAACAGTGGCAGTAGTAACAGTAATGGTAACAGTAGGATTCGAGTGCGGTAGGCATAGGGATGGATGGAAGGGCGTTGCATGGACGAGTCTAAACATGTAACTTTAAGAACTAGGGCATTGCAGATAAATAATAACAAGCATCCAAGTACTAAACAATCCTTGGCATGTGCTCCAAATATAGTCATACGTGCTTGCAATGAAACTTGCACAACATCTTCTGTCCAGCCAGCCCGTGGCAGAGGGGCCTCTAGGGAACTACTGGCAATTAAGGTGCTCCTTTTAATAGAGCACCCGAGCAAAGCTTTAACACTCCATGAACACATGTGATCCTCACACCATAGCCATCCCCTCCGGTTGTTCCAATTATTCTCACTTTGGGGCCTTTGGATCCGGACAATGATATGTGTACACAACTTGCAGATAAGATCACAAACAATACTATCATAATGATTCAATAATAAGTTTAGATATGAGATCATGGCACTTGGGCCCTAGTGAAAAGCATTAAGCACAACAAGTTGCAACAAAGTCAAATAGCACTAATAGAGATACTAGGCAGTATGCCCCTAACAGATCTTATTCGATTACATGATAGAACTCATCCAATCCCTACCATCCCCAAGCCTACAACTGGGGATTACTCACTCATGGATGAGGGAATCATTGATGGTTGATGGAGATGCGTTGGTGATGACGATGGCAATGATCCTCTCCAAATTCCCCGTTCCGGCAGGGTGCCAGAACGGAGTTTCTGGATCCGAATCTTGGTTTCTAGTGGCGACGACGGAGCAGAACTCTTTCTAGAAAACTATCGAACCCCCCTCGGTTTTTATATCGAAAGGCAACTTATAGGCGCGGATGGAGGCCAAGGAGCTGCCTAGGTGTCACATCCCAAGATTTTTCAAATCTTGTAATGTGAAAAATAAATGAATAAAATAAAACTTTGTTGATTTTCAGGGTGAGAAGAAACTTTTGATTCCAATTGGAAATCTTCAAACCTATTTTGATCAAGATAAATCCTAAAGGGATTTAAAAAGATAAACAATTAATAAAGTTAAAAATATTTGGAATTACTATTTTTGGATCTTTTAATAAAAGATTTGGTTTTCAAATGAAAAGGTAGAATTATAAATAAGGATCATTTTATGAGCCAAATTAAAACTTGGCCAAGCCTTTAAAATAAAATATTTATATTTGATAAAAATAGTAGGGGTTTATTTAAATAAAATAATAAGGATTTAATATCGAATTTTATTAGAAATAAAGGTTTTACTATTTTAATGAAACATCAAAACTTGTTAATTTATTTTAAACAAGTTTTCCAAGTGTTTTATATTCTCAAATAAAACCTACTGAAGTGTTTTTGGTTTTATAATTAGATTTCAAAAATAAAGATTTTAATAAAACAAATCCTATTTGAACTAAATAATTAAGGTCTAGTCATTTAATTATTAATGGACCCTAAAATAAAAATATTACTTTTGGGACTTGGATTTGTGTTGTTAAACAGAACCAAACTCAAATGCAAAGTGTGGTGGGAGTTTGATTGTTTTGAATGTTTGAATTGTTTGATTGAAATTCAAAACAGAAAATCAAATGAAAAATAGGAAAAAGTTTCAGTATAAAAAAAAATGCTAAAGGTTTCAGCCCAACTCGTCTGGCCCAGCAAGCCCAGTTCCAGCCCAGCTACTTCCCCATGCGCGAAACGTTTTTCACCCACAGACAGACCCACTCAGCGACTGACTGGTGGACCCTCTCCCTATCTCTCTCCCTCGCTGACAGCAAGGCCCCACCTCTCCTGTTCGTCGTCTTCATTCCCCAAACCACACCCTGCCGTTGCAGCCAGTAACGCCGGCGATCAATTCACGTTAACAGCGACCATAACTCCCCCTGCGACCACGCGTGCATAAACGTCTCCCTCCCCTCTCTCATTTCCCCAGACAGCTCTCCCCCTCTGCCTCTAGGCTGCCCCAATTCGAGCCCGCGCCCTCACTGCTCCGGCGAGTTCCGCGAACAATTTCGGCCAGTAGACACCGCCCGTTGCCTCCTCGAACAAGCTCACACACTCCCCAGCCTCTGGTGCTTCTCCCTGCGCTTTCCGTTCAACCGCGCTCACCCCAGAGCCTCGGCTTCGACAACATCCGAACGCCACCACCGTTCACTGACACTCCGGCGAACTCCACAGGTAACCTCCGTTCTCCCCAGCACTCCTCGATGATGCTCCCATCTTCTCCAGAACAACACGTTTCTAACCATACCACCCGCTTGACTTAGGGTGATCTGCAACGACGTCCTCGACGACCTCCAGAACCGCCTGACGCCGCCATCGTCTCCGGCGAGCAATCCCCTCCGCTCCAGTGCGCCCCTCGACGAACTGACCACACCTTGAGCTTCACCGCAACCCTGCGAGCATGGTGAGACCCTCCTATTTCTTCCTCGCTTCCTCTAGCACCAACTCCGCCGTAGCCAGACACGCCGCCGCCACCTGCCGCCGCCAGTGCCGCCCGTCTATGGCCAGTGTGTTGTGCGCCGTGCGATTAAAATCCTGTGGCTGCGATTAGATCTAACCGAAGGGGTATCGTGTGCCTCTGCGCCACTCGATCTAAGTTAGATCCTACGGTCCAGCAAGCTCGATCCGACCAAACCGGTATCAGCCAATAGCAAGCCGCCGCGTGGCACTAGATGGTTTAAAACAGATTTTAAAATCTGATTTAGATGCAAATTTGTAAACCTCATAACTTTTGATCCACACGTCCAAAATTTGCAAACTTTATATCAATGGAATCAGCAAGACAAGCCCTAGGCAACCATGCAATTTGTTTAGTAAAAAGTTTCTGTTAAATTGTTTATTTTTTCAGAAACTTGTGTATGCTTGTTTAGGTTATAAAAATTATTCCAAAAAGTTTTTGAGGATGAAATCTTTGCAAATTGGTTTGTTGTGAACCTACTGACCCTAGGAACCAAATCATGGATTTAAAAATGTATTTTGTGAAGATTAGGATTGAATAATTGAATTAACCCATTTCTAGTCAAATAAAAATGTTGATTTTGATATGGAAATGATTTTTGAGAAAAACCTTTGGAAAATGTTTTGATTCAAACCTACTGACCCTAAACACCAAGTTTTGTAAATTAACAACTTATTTGGTGAACAATATAAAATTGTTGCTTTGCTAAAAACATTTTCCACCACATGAAATAATGATTGGATTTGAAAAATGGTTTTTAAATAAAACCCTTTTGAAAATGACTTTGCCACTTTAGAAAATGACCACTTTGAGCCTTACAAAGTTTAGAGCCTAGTAGAAACCACTTTTGCAAATAAAACTATCTTTTGCATGCTTGCATGCATGACTTAGTTTCTATTATTTTATGTGTGTTGAATTGTTTGAATATTGGTTGGAATGCTAGTTGAATCTATGTTTGCTTGATGGATTTGTAGTGAAGTTAGAAGAGTGATAGATTAGCAAGATCAAGGAGTGAACCAACATTCTCTACCAAAAAGGCAAGTGACACTATCATCCAAGTCCTACTATTTTCATTACACTTAGTGGATTTTGAAACATGCATGAGAAGGACTACTATATTTTGCTATGCTAAATCCTATTAGGATACCCTTATATATTCCTTAGTGAAAACAATGTAGTTGTAAAATGCTTAGCCATGCTATATATATTTTGAGAAGAGTTACATGTTGAGATTTTATGAAGTTGAGAAAAGACTTATGTTTTATATAATAAAACAAGTACTCAATGAACCACCTGGGTGGACAAGGATACTCAAGTTTTGGACAAGGTGGCAACAATAGGAACCATGTTTATATGGCAATCTCTTTTTGTTGTGCACTAGATGAAAACCACCCAGGGACTTAGAGATTGAACATGTTTCTCCAACAGTGGCTTCCGTGTACAGCCACATGCTAAATGGGCACTGGCTTAGTCAACTACATTGGGAAGACCCATGCATTGGTCTTCAGGTTAACTGGAAATGAGGGAACTCAGAACCCTACATTGGTGCCTGAAGACAAGCTAGCATTGTGTATGGGAGGACCCTATGGAAAGACTTCGTCACATTCTCAATCTGCTAGTACTCCATCTTGGTGAGTACTTATCCAGCGGCCACTGGTGGCAACAAGATGAGATTGTGTCATGTGGGTAAAGTGTACAACTTCTGCAGAAGATCAAAAAATCTAAGTACTTAGCCGTGTCCCCGGTTATGGAAAATACTGAGCAACTAAAGCCTGAAGCTATGGGAAATCTCGACATTCCAATTTCTAAAAGAAAAACTTTAAAGTGACAACAAAAGACTTGAAGCACTTGGGGTGTACCAAGGAGCTCAAAAGATTTTGATAAAAACTTGAAGCACTTGGGGTGTACCAAGGAGCTCAAAAGATTTTGATAAAAACTTGAAGCACTTGGGGTGTACCAAGGAGCTCAGAAAGTTTTTGACAAAGACTTGAAGCACTTGGGGTGTACCAAGGAGCTCAGAAAGATTTTGACAAAAGATCAAAACTACTTTGAAAAGATAGGATAAATTATTGCTTTCTGCAAAGGAGCCTAAAACCCTACTTAGCCAAATATGCATGTAATGATAGGATCCACTTATTTCTACATAGTAGTGAAACTTGCCAATACAATTCAAATGTATTGACCCTTGTGGCTGTAACTTGTTATGTTGCAGGTTTGTTTGATATTAGTCAAGTTGATTGATTAGGATTACAAGTCTACAACCAACATGTTTGCATGTGGCACTTTGAAGATGAAGGACCCCATGCTTATAGATATCCTGCTGCAATGTAATGTATTAGCCAAATGAGCTATGTAAGATGTAGTAAAATTATGTTATTTCTGGTTATAAAATTGTATTATGACCTTTGTTTCTTGATATTACATCTTAACTGTGGATGCTAGCTATTGATCTAGGGACTAGCATTATAAACACAGGGATCTCTACCTTATTAAAGGTTGGGACCTCTTACACTAGGGTGGCCAGACTTCCCCCAGGCACAGGGTCAGTGGGCCCGCGCCTAGGGTGGGTCTAGGCCCCCCAGGCCTCCCCTCTATCTCCCCTTCTGGCTCCATGGATCTTTTGGTGAAATATAATTTTTGGCATATTTTCCGGGATTTTTCCTGATAGTTCATTTTCTGCATAAAAACAAGACACCAAGGTAATTCTGCTAAAAACAGTGTCAGTCCGTGTTAGTTGTATTCAAATCACACAAGTTTAGAGAAGAAACAATAGCAAAGTGTTCGAGAAAGTAGATACCTTTTGGACGTATCAACTCCCCCCAAGCTTAGCTTATTGCTTGTCCTCAAGCAATTCAGTTGAAAACTGAGTGCGATAAAAGAACTTTCACGAACACTTTGCTTCATATGATGTATATATTCTCAGCACAGGAGTAGATGCTTAGACAATTCATAATAAAGAGTATGCAACTAAGTCTACTCAATAGTCATTGCAACCTATGAAGATAAACCAACTCAATAATAGTAAGTAGCATGAAACATAAACATAAGCAACATTGCAATGCTCATAATACAGTATGATAGAGTGGTACCTCGCTTGCCTTTGTTTAAAGAGCACAATATAAATGCTAAGGCACCTCTAAATTTCACATGAAGACTAGAGATAAAGATATCAGAGATACAAGCATCAAAGTCATGACATAGTTAACCAAGTTTTGGAACAAACACAAGAATGACAACTATGCTCTCAAGAAGGTGCTCATAGAATAAGTGGTGACTCAACAAAGTTGTGAAAACGGTTTTGTGAAGGTTTGAAAGGCTTCCCAATGCTGAAAGGAAGGTACTCATTAGCTTTGAGCTCTCATTGCCCCTATCATAGGCATCTTCATGTGGTTAAGGTGAAAGTGAGGTCCACTCTGAATCATATGCTTGACAGACCATAGAATAAAAATCCCAAGTCCCTTGAGTACGAGGGTCGCTCCGCATGCTACTCAACTTTGGTCACCTTAAAGTTCTTGTCATTGTAAATACATGCATATCATCGAGAACCGCCAACGGGGTACCCCTTGCACATGGTACAGGAGCTTTCCCATAACCAAAATGACAAGGCAAGCAGACAATGAGCATCTCAGCAATCTTTTTATTTACCACATGCATAGCTTTTTTATTGAGGAAGCTTCATAGATGCTCATTATAGTGATGCTGCAAGTTTCCACCATGATTAAGCATGGCTTAGGCTAGCGGCCCATGCGTTTCTCTAACACAATGTATAAACTCCACGAACTAACAACTTCCCCTTTTATTTCACATCGTCGACATCCATAAACAAAAGAGCAAGGAATCAACTAGATGAGATATCCAAAAAGTGTTAAAAGCGTTCCTCGTGATAGCACGGTTCTGCTGACTCCCAGTATATAATAAGCAAGCATATAACTTTCATGGACTAGTCACAATGGTTCAAAATTATTAAGCAAAAAGAATAAAGTGTGCCATCAAGTTTGTGAGAGATTTACTAACTAACTTTCTCAAAACAGACAAACATTTTATTTTTGGAAGAAAACACGGCATACGGAATATGCACTAAAAGAGCAATTGATGGTAATAGGTAGGTATGGTGGACACAGCTGTCAATATTGGTTTTGGGGAGTTGGAAGCATAGGTGGAGCACATACTCAGTGCAAGTGAAGGCTGGCAATAGACAGGGAGCGACAAACGAGAGAGAAATAACTGTCATAATCATGCTTACAACAAAACATGACTAATTATGGCATGAAAGTGATACAAGAACTCTGAGGCAAAATAAATCATCGAGGTTTACTGACTATTGATTAGTCATATGCATGCGTGAGCATGTGCCAAGTCGATTCACATGAACAGTCAGAGGAGGATACCACAATATCATACCAAAGTATGAATAAAACAATGCAAGCAAACATTCATATGACATGCTACAAACTATTGGCAAGCTGGAGCTAATCATAGACAAGCAAGAACTACTAAGCATCCATAATGACATACACTTTACACAAACAGGCTAAGCATTCTCACAATGATGAGTATATGTACAAAAATGAAACAAATAGAGTCTTTTACCAGCCTCTTAACACACCTCGAGTTGTCTTAATCTTCATTATTACCCTTCACTTGTGTGACTTGAATAATTAACATGAAAACCAATATCCACTGAGAAAGGCCGAACCCTGCAAAGAACTCACAAAACCAAAGAAGAAGAACAAATATTTTTGGTGTTTTCTAATTTTTTAGAAACAAGCAAACAAAGAAAAACCAAACAAAAAAAAAGCAAACCAAACAAAGCAAAATCTTTTTGGATTTTTCTTTTAAGGCAAACCAAATCAAAGAAACAAAGAAACAAACCAAGAGAAACAACGAAAATATTTTTGGTATTTTTGGGTTTTTAGAAAGAAGCAAACAAAAACCAAAAAGAAATAAAAAAAATGGATGTACAAAGAATCGATCGAACATGATATATAGATGAGTGTGATGTCGGTGTACCTCCCCCCAAGCTTAGGCTTTTGGCCTAAGTGGGGCTCAATCCCATGGTGCCCAAGTAGATGCACCTCCATAGTATGTCGAGGAAGCTCCCTCGTCCTGGTATGAGCTCGAGGCCTCCCCTGTGTAGTGTACAACGGGGTCATATGCGGGTGCTCCCCTCTGATAGTGCCCGTGGAATTTGAGAAAGCGTAGCTTGTCATCCATCTCCGCCTTCGTGCGTGACCAAGGTCCCTAAGAAATACTGAACAAAGTGGTTTGGAGTAGAGGGATCTCTCTCTCTTTCCCGTCACTAAACAGCATTCTATAAACCAAGTTCTCAAGAGTAGAGCTAGAGATGACAAAGTGGTGCGCCTTCATGGCAGCAAGATCAAGTCTCTGAGGAGCTAAAACTGTATCATGGGGATCAACAGCAATGTCCAAGGCAGTAGAAATACGAGTAGCAATAATTCCCCCATAAATGGGTCCCCTAGCAGCTAAACGACGAGCAATGAGGGAAACAAGATTATATTTATCCTCACTGTAGAGCGCAACAGCTAAGAAGGCCAATTGATAGTTGGATATATTGCTAGTGTTCTCCCTACCAAGAACACTGGTGGTAAGATAGTAGGTGAAGTACCTGATGGCTGGAAGTTGAATGTTCTTTATCTTCCCTCGTTGAGCTCTGCGGTCATCATCATTGGTTATTCCTCGGTATAGTTCCAACAAATCAACGGGAAGAGCTGTAATCTTCTTTGATGACCCATTTGTACCAAGTCCCAGGGCTTTGCAAAATTTCTTCAAAGGCATAGAATGAGCCCTGCCATAAAGTCTAAAAGACACAGTAGGATTGAACAAACTATTGGTGAAGGAGAAACTCTTCACAAATGTTTTAGTAAGTGAAGCACATTGTGCACTCTCATCCTGCATGAACCTTGTTAGACCATCCCTCTCAATCAAAGCCATGAAATCATTAAGAATCCCAGCAGCTCGCAAGAAAGTTTGACAAGGAAAGGTGGAGGGGTGAGCATCCCCTTCATCTCCCTCGTCACCAAACCGCGGAGTGATGAGATCCTCATTGTATGAGGGTTTGGAGCTGGTAGATTACCTTGGGATCCTTGTCCTTCTAGGTGCATCACTCTCAAAAATGTCACCAAAGGTTTGGTGGTCCATGACTTCCCCTTGCTGAAATTTTTAGACAACCATCAAACCAAGTGATTTCTAAGTTGATAAATGATGAGCAACTACTATAGGAACTTGCTAGAGGACTACACATGCATCAAAACAAAGTTTCTAAGCATAAAACAAGCATGCAATATCAAACAACCTGCCACCTACAACAGCAAAATACTCAAGATATAATCTACCAATCACAAATCTAATTGGACAAGTGGAGGAGGCACATACCAAGGAGCAATCCCTCCAAAAATCAGCACTTGAGATGGGCTGAACAAGGAGATCGAAAATCGCGAGCAAGAACAGCAAGAACTCGAGCTTGAGCAAGTTTTCCGGTGTTTTTCGGGAGAGAGAAAGAAGGTGGCTTTAAGGAGGCAGCCTGGAGGGGCCTAGGTGGGCCAGACCCCCCTAGGCGCCACCACTAGGTAGGTCGCGCCTACCATGGGTGTGGGGCCTAGGAGTGGCTCCCTGGGTCATCTCATGTGCCACTCTGCCCCTTTTTTTGAGGAAAATTTTATTTTGAATTTTCTGGGATTTTTCGGGAAACTTTATTTTTGGCCAATTTTCAGGGTATGAAAATTGAAGCAAGTATAACCACAGTGGAAACATTATTTTGTTTATTAAAATCCTTTTGTTAACAAGGTTGATCAAGTCTTGTTACCAAAACAATCTTATATGAAACAAAACTTTGCATTCCACAAGGTGATTATGTTACCTCATACTTGATAGCAATGGTCCCAATCATAATAGTTTCAAAATTTTCTTGTGGAATGGGACAATATATTTCTCCAACCTTGATGCCTTCAATATTTTCAATAGAATTCAGGCAATAGCTTCTAACAACCTTCTTGGGGAAATAGACAGTGTGCTCTTTGTCATTAATATTGAATGTTACTTTCCCTTGATTGCAATTGATGACAGCACCTGCAGTATTAAGAAAATGTCTCCCAAGAATAATAGACATATTATCATCTTCAGGCATTTAAAGCACAACAAAATTAGTTAAAACCATGCAATTATGAGCAACTTGAACAGGAACATCCTCACATATACCAACAGGAACAGTAGTTGACTTATCAGCCATTTGCAAAGATATATCAGTTGGTATCAACTTTTCTAGCTGGAGTCTCTTATAGAGAGAAAAAGGCATAACACTAACTCCAGCTCCCAAATCACATAAAGCAGTTCTAACATAATTATTCTTAATGGAGCAAGGAATAGTTGGTATACCTGGATCACCAAGTTTCTTTGGAACCTTATCATTGAAGGAGTAATTAGCAAGCAAAGTAGAAATCTCCTCATTAGGAATCTTCCTTTTATTAGAGACAATATCCTTCATATACTTTGAATAAGGAGGCAATTTAATAGCATCAGTCAAAGGAAATTGCAAGAATAAAGGTTTCATCCACTCACAAAACTTGTTGTAGTGTTCCTCCTCCTTTGACTTGTGTTTCTTACTTGGAAAAGGCATAGGTTTCTGCACCCAAGGTTCTCTCTCTTTACCATGTTTATTAGCAATAAAATCTTCCTTTGTGTATCTAGTGTTCTTAGTGTGTTTCTCAGTTTCTTCCTCACCTTCCTCCTTACCAGGAGACTCATTATTATTACCACTCTCAGTTTCAGCATCAGAGACAGATATACTATTAGGATCTACAACAGGTTCAAGTGGTTCCTCAACTTTCTTATGTTTCTTTTTCTTCCTCTTACGAGGACTACCACTATCCTCACCTTATTGGGAATCATGATCTATTCTTTTAGGGTGTCCTTCAGGATATAAAGGATCTTGAGTAGCTGCACCACTCCTAGTTCTAATTCCATAAGCATGTTTATTTCCTGAAGCACTAACTAGCATATATTTTTGTACCTTAGCAAGTTGATCAAGTTGGGTTTGAACCATTTGAAAGTGTTTACAAAGCATTTTAATATCATTAGAAGTTCTTTCTATAATATATTTCAACTCATGGATATCCCTAGAGTTTTCCAATAAATGATTCTAAACTTATTTATTAAAATTACCTTGTTTAACAATAAACGTGTCAAGTTCCTCTAAGCATTGATCAGGAGGCTTACCATAAGGAATATCACCTTCATTAAATTGGAGAGAGTGTACCTCAATAGTAGATGAGTGGTGAATTGGCTTACATAATTCTTCTATAGGAGGTAGATTCTTCACATCTTCAGCTCTAATACCTTTCTCCTTTAGACACTTTTTAGCTTCCTTCATCACTTCATCATTTAATGCAATAACTCCCCTCTTCTTTGTTGTTGGTGGTGGAACTGGTTCAGGAGTAATAGGCTCAGGTGTATTCAGCTCAGTTGAAGTCCAATCATCATAATTCCTGCTTATCTTGTTCATTAATTCTTCAGCATCTGTAGGAGTCCTTTTCCTGAAAACACAATCAGCAAAGCTATCTAGGTAGGTCCTAGAATCATCAGTTAGTCCATTATAATAAATATCAAGAAGCTCATTCTGAGGTAATGGACATCTAGGATATGCATGAATCAAGGAACATAATCTTTTCCATGACTCAGGCAATTTCTCTTATTCTTCCTGTTTAAAATCAAAAAAGTCTCTGCAAAGTAGCATGTCTAGCACTGGGAGGAAAATATTTATGGCAGAAAGAAGCAATCAAGCAATCAGGGCTATCAATGGAACCAGGAGGTAATCTATTAAACCAAGCCCTAGCTTCTCCTTTTAGTGAAAAAGGGAAGATCTTAGCAACGAAGTACTTGCGCATTTTAAAATCATCAGAGAACAAAGCACTCATAGTAGAAAGCTCATTCATATGAGCCATAGCACTCTCATTTTCAGTACCACAAAAAGGTTCTTTCTCAAAAATATCTAAATAAGATAAATCAAGAGAGAAATCATAATCTTTATCTTTAATATCTATGGGAGAGGTGGCAAACTTAGGATCATAGGACTTCTTGGGCATAATAGTACATCTAGCAAGGAGACTCTTAATAGCACTAGCACCATGTGTGTTTCAGCACTCTTCAACAAATTCATCAGTGAGCTCTATGTAACCATCATTAATATCAAAACTCTCACTAGATTCAAGTGAGCTAACAGGTGTAACAGTGTCTTCACTAGGAGTTTCGGTATTTCCTAGACTAGCCATAGTAGCATCTAGAAAAGGACCTAATGAACTACTCGCATCAAGCACAGTAGAAGTAACATCATGAGTATCAAAAGCAGTTTCAGATTCAGCAGTAGTAGCAGTGTGTGTAGCATGAGCCTGTGGTGGTGGTGTGACAAGCTTACTTATAACAGACGGTGAATTAAGAGCAACAGAGGTGTTTAGGACTGTACCTCTTCTTGTAGTGGATGGTAAAATAGGGAATTTTCCATCACGAGACTTCCCCATGATGAAAGGAGTAGCAGTGAACAATAATAGATCCAAGTGAACTTACAAATAAAGCTATGCTCGCCGGCAACAGCGCCAGAAAATAGTCTTGATGACACATAAGTGTAGGGGATCGCAACAGTCTTCGCGGGTAGTATTACCCAATTTATTGATTCGACACAAGGGGAGCCAGAGAATACTTGCAAGCCTTAACAACTGAGTTGTTCGTTCAGCTGCACCTGGAAATAGTTCTTGCTCACAGAATTTTATCAGTAGCAACAGTTTGTAGTAGCAACAACAAAGCAACAACAACAACAACAGTGAAACAATGGTAATAGTAACAATAACGGTAACAGTAGGATTCGAGTGCGGTAGGCATAGGGATGGATGGACGGGTGTTGCATGGACGAGTCTAAACATGTAACTTCAAGAACTAGGTCATTGCAGATAAATAATAACAAACATCCAAGTACTAAACAATCCTAGGCATGTGCTCCAAATATAGTCATACGTGCTCGCAATGAGAACTTGCACAACATCTTCTGTCCAGCCAGCCCGTGGTAGCGAGGCCTCTAGGGAACTATTGGCAATTAAGGTGTTTTCAAAGAGCACCGGAGCAAAGCATTAACACTCCCTGAACACATGTGATCCTCACTCCACAGCCATCCCCTCCGGTTGTCCCAATTATTGTCACTTTGGGGCCTTTGGATCCGAACAATGATATGTGTACACAACTTGTAGATAATATCACAAACAATACTATCATAATGATTCAATAATAAGTTCAGATCTAAGATCATGGCACTCGGTCCCTAGTGACAAGCATTAAGCACAACAAGTTGCAACAAAGTCAAATAGCACTAATAGAGATACTAGGCACTATGCCCTAACAGATCTTATTCGATTACATGATAGAACTCATCCAATCCCTACCATCCCCAAGCCTGCAGCGGGGGATTACTCACTCATGGATGAGGGAATCATCGGTGGTTGATGGAGATGCGTTGGTGATGACGATGCCGATGATCCTCTCCAAATTCCCCGTCCCGGCAGGGTGCCAGAACGGAGTTTCTAGAACTGAATCTTGGTTTTTGGTGGCGGCGGCGGAGCGGAACTCTTTCTAGAAAACTATCGAACCCCCCTCGGTTTTTAGGTCGAAAGGCAAGCGCGGAGGGAGGCCGAGGAGCTGCCTGGGGTGGCCAGACCTCCCCAAGGCGTGGGGTCAGTGGGCCCGTGCCTGGGGTGGGTCTGGGCCCCCCAGGCCTCCCCTCTGCCTCCCCTTCTGGCTCCGTGGATCTTCTAGTGAAATATAATTTTTGGCATATTTTCCGGGATTTTTCCTTATAGTTCATTTTCTACACAAAAACAAGACACCAAGGTAATTCTGCTAAAAACAACGTCAGTCCGTGTTAGTTGTATCCAATTCATACAAGTTTAGAGAAGAAACAATAGCAAAGTGTTCGAGAAAGTAGATACGTTTTGGACGTATCATGCATCACACCTTGCTCTTGGGGTTTCCCGACGAAGCGCTCCACATCAACAAGGAGTCCTCCTCAACCTTTCTCTTTACTTTGTTTTAATTTGCTTAGTTTCTTTTGCTTGGTCTTGTTTGCCTCTTTCTATCAAAAACTTCAAAAAATTTAGTTTAGTTTTGTTTGCTTTCTCTTATCAAAAACACACAAAAAATTAGTTCCTTCTCTAGTTGCTGTTGTGTTGGCTTGCTCCACTTTTGCCAAAATGAACTCCGCTGAGAACACCAAGTTGTGTGACTTCACTAGCACAAACAACAATGATTTCCTTAGCACTCATATTGCTCCACCTGCTCCTGATGCTACCTTTTATGAAATTAAGCCTGCTTTGTTAATCTTGTGATGAGAGAGAAATTTTCTGGTGCTAGTTCTGATGCTGTTGTTGCCCATCTCAATAGCTTTGTTGAACTTTGTGAGATGCAAAAGTATAAGGATGTAGATGGAGATATTATTAAGCTCAAGTTGTTTCCTTTCTCCTTGAGAGGAAAAGCTAAAGAATGGTTGCTATCCTTGCCTCGAAATAGTATTGATTCTTGGATTAAGTGCAAGGATGCTTTTATGGGAAAGTACTAGCCTCCTGCTAAGATTATATCTATGAGAAGTGATATTATGAAATTTAAACAACTTGATAATGAACATGTTGCTCAAGCTTGGGAAAGAATGAAATCTTTGGTTAAGAATTGTCCCACTCATGGACTTAATGCTTGGATGATTATCCAGACTTTTTTATGCAGGTTTGAACTTATCTTCAAGAAACCTATTGGATTCAGCTGCTGGAGGTACCTTTATGAGCATCACTTTGGGTGCTGCAACAAAACTCCTTGATAATATGATGGTTAATTACTCTGAATGGCACACTGAGTGAGCTCCACATGGTAAGAAGGTAAATTCTGTTGAAGAAACCTCCTCTTTGAGTGATAAGATTGATGTTATTATGGCTATGCTTGTTAATGGGAAAGATCCTTTAGATCCAAATAATGTTCCCCTAGCCTCTTTGGTTGCTCAAGAAGAGCAAGTTGATGTGAATTTCATTAGAAACAACAATTTCAACAACAATGCCTATAGGAATAGTTTTGGTAGCAACAACAATTATAGGACTTATTGTAGAGGTCCCAACCTTTAATAAGGTAGAGATCTCTGTGTTTACAATGCTAGTCCCTGGATCAATAGCTAGCATCCACAGTTAAGATGTAATATCAAGAAACAAAGGTCATAATATAACTTTATAACTAGGAATAACATAATTTTATTACATCTTACATAGCTCTTTGGCTATTACATTACATTGCAGCAGAAAATCTATAAGCATGGGGTCCTTCATCTTCAAAGTGCCACAGGCAAACATGTTGGTTGTAGACTTTGTAATCCTAATCAATCAACTTCACTAATATCAATCATACCTGCAACATTACAAGTTACAGCCACAAGGGTCAATACATTTGAATTGTATTGGCAAGTTTCACTACTATGTAGAATATAAGTGGATCCTATCAATACATGCATATTTGGCTAAGTAGAGTTTTAGGCTCATTTGCAGAAAGCAATAGTTTATCCTATCTTTTCAAAAATGGTTTTGTTCCTTTTGTCAAATCTTTCTGAACTCCTTGGTAAATCCCCAAGTGTCTTTGTCAAAAACTCTTGAATTCCTTGGTACACCCCAAGTACTTCAAGTTTTTATCAAAACCTCTTGAGCTCCTTGGTAAATCCCCAAGTGCTGCAAGTTTTATCAAAACCTCTTGAGCTCCTTGGTACCCCCAAGTGCTTCAAGTCTTTTGTTGTCACTTTAAAGTTTTTCTTTTAGAAATTGGAATGTCGAGATTTCCCATAGCTTCAAGCTTTAGTTGCTCAGTATTGTCCATAACCGAGGACATGGCTAAGTACTTAGATTTTATTATCTTCTGCAAAAGTTGTACACTTTACCCACATGACACACTCTCATCTTGTTGCCACCAGTGGCCGCTGGATAGGTACTCACCAAGATGGAGTACTGGCAGATTGAGAATGTGACGAAGTCTTTCCAAAGGGTCCTCCCATACACCATTGCTAGCTTGTCTTCAGGCACCCATGTAGGGTTTCGAGTTCCCTCATTTTCAGTGACCTGAAGACAATGCATGGGTCTTCCCAATGTAGTTGACCAAGCCAGAGCCATATGTAGCATGTGGCTGTACACGAAAGCCACAATTGGAGAAACATGTTCAATCTCTAAGTTCCTGGGTGGTTTTCTTTTGGTGCACAACACAAAGAGATTGCCATAGACATGGTTACTTTTGTTGCCACCTTATCCAAAACTCAAAGTATCCTTGTCCACCCAGGTGGTTCATTGAGTACTTGTTTTATTACATAAAACATAAGTCCTTTTCTCAACTTCATAAAAATCTCAACATGTATCTCTTCTCAAAATATGTTGCATGGCTAAGCATTTTACAACTACATTGTTTTCACTAAGGAATATATAAGGTATCCTATTAGGATTTAGCATAGCATAGGTATAGAAATTCTTTTTCATGCATGTTTCAAAATCCACTAAGTATAATGAAAATAGTAGGACTTTAGATGATAGTGTAACTTGCCTTTTTGGTAGGGAATGTTGGTTCACTTCTTGATCTTGCTAGTTTCACACTTTTCTAACTTCACTACAAATCAATCAAGTAAACACAATATCAACTAGCATTCCAAACCATGAACAAACAAACAAATCATCACACATAAAATAATAGAAACCAAGTCATACATGCAAGCATGCAAAAGATGATTTTATTTGCAAAGGTGGTTTCTACTAGGCTCTAAACAATGTATGGTTCAAAGTGGTCATTTTCCCAAAGTGGCAAAGTCATTTGCAAAAGGGTTTTGTCTATAAACCATTTTAAATCCAATCATTATTTTATGTGGTGGAAAATGTTTTTATCAAAGCAACAACTTTATGTTGTTCACCAAATAAGTTGTTAATTCTCAAAACTTGGTGTTTAGGGTCAGTGGGTTTGAATCAAATTATTTTCCCAAAGTTTTTACTCCAAAATCATTTTCATAGCAAAATCAATAATTTTATTTGGCTAGAAATGGGCTACTTCCATTAATCCATCCTAATCTTCACCAAATACATTTTTAAATCCACAAGTTGGTTCCTAGGGTCAGTAGGTCCACCACAAACCAATTTGCAAAGATTTCATCCTTAAAATCATTTTGGAATAATTTTTCTAACCTAAACAAGCATACAAATGTTTCTGCAAAAAAAACAATCTAACAGAAACTTTTTACTAAACAAATTGCATGGTTGGCTAGGGCTTGTTCCACTGATTCCATTGATATAAAGTTTGCAAATTTTGGACGTGTGGATCAAAAGTTACAAGGTTTTCAAATCTGCATCTAAATCAGATTCAAACTTTGTTTTTAAACAGGACTGGTGCCACGCGGCGCAATATTATTGGGCGGTACCGGTTCGCGCGGATTGCGCTCTGCGGGGCGTTGGATCTAAATAGATCGCACGGTTCAGATCGCGTACCCCTTCGCCGTTAAGTGGTTCTATCGTGTCTCTACGATCTAAATCGAACGGCTCTTATCTACTCGCCAAAAACTGGCGGTGCTGCACGGCGGCAGACGGTGGTGATGCTCAGACGGTGGCGGTACGGGCGATGCAGGAAGCAAAGAGAGAGGGTAAGGTGCTCACCGTGCTCAGGGGATCGTGGCGATGCTCAACGTGGTCGCGAGGAGGCGAGGGGCGCACTGGAGCGGGATTAATCGCTCGCCGGAGTGAGGAACGGCGTCAGGCGGCTCTGGAGGTCGTCGAGGATGGTGCTGCGGTTCACCCCGAGGCAAGGCAGGGGCACAGTTAGACGCGGTTTGATCTACTGATGAAGTGAGCGTCAATAGGAAGTGTCGGGGCGGTCGATACTTACCAGGGAAGGTCGCCGGAGAAGGAAGCAGACGCGGCGGTGCTCAGTCGAGGAGGTTGCCGACATTCTGGGTCACCAGAGGAAGTGTGGCTGGGGTCAGTGGATGCGCAAAGCGATGGAGATCCAGTGAGTGTGAACTAGAGAGGAGGGGGCGGCGTGTACTCACCGGAATCGATCGCGGAACTCGCCGGAGCAGTGAGGGTGCGGGCTCGAATTGGGGCAGCCTGGTGGCTCCGGTGGTGCGGTGTCTGGAGGAAAAGAGAGGGGGCAAGCAGGCGATTAAATGGGCGGGGTCGCAGGGTGGAGTAATGGCCGTTAACAGCCCGAATTGATCGCCGGAGTAAAGGACAGGAAACGGCGAGGAGGAATTAGCGCGGGTTGAAGACGATGAACAGGAGAGGTGGGACCTTCCTGTTAGCGAGGAAGAAAGATTGGGAGAGGGTCCACTGGTCAGTCGCTCTGCGGGTGCGGGTTCAGGTGAAAAACGATTCGCGCGTGGGGAGTAGCTGGGCTGGTACTGGGCTTGTTGGGCCAGACGAGTTGGGCTGCTGTCTGATTCTTATTTTTTTCTTTCTAATTGTTTTTCCTTTTTCTGTTTGAATTTCCTGTTTTGAATTTCAATCAAACAAATCAAACTTTCAAATCAAACAAACTTCTACCAAACTTGTATTGAGTTTTGGTTCTGTTTAACAACAATAAACCAGAGTCCAAAATCAAAATAATATTTTTATTTTCGGGTCCATTAATAATTAAATAAATAGACCTTTGTTATTAAATCAAATAGATTTTGATTTATTCAAAACTCCATTTTGAAATCTAAATAAAACCAAAAACACTTCAGTAGGTTTTATTTGAGAATATAAAATACTTGGAAACTTGTTTAAAATAAATAAATAAGTTTTGATGTTTTAATTAAAATAGTGAAACCTTTATTTTTAATAAACTTGGATATTAAATCCTTATCATTTTATTTAAATAAACCTTTACTATTTTTATCAAATAGAAATATTTTATTTCAAAGGCTTGGCCAAGTTTTTAATTTGGCTCTTTAAAATAATCTTTATTTAAATTTCTTCCTTTTCATTTGGAAACCAAATCTTTTTATTAAAAGATTCAAAATAGTAATTCCAAATATTTTTATTTTCCTTTATTAAATGTTTATCCTTTTTAAATCCCTTTAGGATTTATCTTGATCAAAATAGGTTTGAAGGTTCCCATTTGAATTCAAAAAGTTTCTTCTCACCCTGAAAATCAACAAAGTTTTATTTTATTCATTTATTTTTCACATTACAAGATTTGGAAAACTTGGGATGTGACACTTATCCTCCTAATAATGGCAATTCCTATGGAAACTCCTACAACAATACTAGAAGTGCCCTCTCTGAACTTGAAGTTATGCTCAAAGACTTTATTAGTAAACAAACCGCTTTCAACAAGACTGTGGAAGAAAAGCTTTTAACTGTTGAGAAAGATATTTCCTCTTTGTCTGAAGCACAGTCCTCCTTGATTTATAAAATGGCTGCTAAACCTGAAACCATGGAAAGTACCTTTGCTTATACTCATGCCATACAAGTTACTATTGATGAAAATGTTAGACTGTTAGCTCAACTTCATGCTAAGTGGGAAAGGGAAGCTGAAATTGATAAAAATAATAGTGTGTGCGCCATCACCAAAAGGGATGCCACTAAACCACAAGAAGTCCCTATTCCTCCTCCTAGAATGCATAAGCCTGATGAGTCTACTACTATTGATGCTAAGTTTGATTTTGATCTTGATGGTTGCAATATTTCTGAAGTGATTATGTTCCTGCAAAAGCTTGCTAGAAGTCATGATGCTAGTGATATGCATGTTGCTTTTACCAAACACATTACAGATGCTCTAGTTAAGATTAAGGAAGAGAAGTTAAAACTCAAATCTTCTATTCCTAGGAAAGTAGAAGATAGTTGGGAACCCATTATTAATATGCAAGTGAGTTACTTTGATCTCAAAGCTTCATGTGATCTTGGTTCTAGTGTCTCTATTATGCCTAGGAAGATTTATGAAATGCTTGATTTGCCACCTTTGGAAGATTGTTATTTGGATGTCCCACTTAATGATAATGCTAAGAAGAAACTCATGGGGAGTATTAATGATGTTCTCATTATGGTTAACAATGCTTATGTCCCTGTTGATTTCTATGTTTTAGATGTTGAATATAATGCTTCGTGTCATATTACTTTGGGAAGACCTTTTCTTAAAACTGTTGGTGCCATCATTGATATGAAAGAAGGCACCATTAAATATCAATTTCCACTCAAGAAAGGTATTGAATACTTCCCTATGAGGAGATATAAGTTGCTTTTGCTCCTCCTTTGAAAGCAAGGTTTGATGTTAATGCTTCTTCATTTGAAAATACTTGATTTCTTACTTCTTGTGCCCAACTTAAAGGCGTTAAAGAAAAGTACTTGTTGGGAGATAACCCAAGAGTTTCCTTGAGCCTTGGAAGTTATTACTTCAGTAATGACCTCTCCTTATCCTTTTTGTTTGCTTTTTGTGCCAAGAATAACCTCTAATGAGAGGGAAGTAAGATTTGGGGAGTTGCTGTCCCAAAACAGATTTCTGTCCTTCACCATAAAATTTCCTGAGGAGTCTCTGTAAGTATGATTGAGCTAAAAATTTACGAATAAATCCCCCAGTATGTTATCTAACGTTAGTTAGATCAACACTTTTTTATTTGAGCAACATAAGATTTTCAAAAAAATCGGTTTCTACCTGCTAGTCTGTTTTGACAGATTTCTGCCATTATTTGCATTTGCTTCTTATTGATTCCTTTTTGGGTTCTTTTTGGGAAATTGAGCTTTTTGAAGGAGTTGCTACAGTATATTGTGTTTTTAGTAAAAATAATTGTTGTTCTAAAGCTAAAACCAAAGATCTATTATCTTTTGAATACACTAATGTTGCTAATGAAGATTGTGTGAAGTTTTGTATGAAGGAAAAAATTCAGGTGTAGAGAGAGAATGATGTAATGAGATGAAGAATGGACCAAAGCTCAAGCTTGGGGATGCCACCCCGGTGTCACCCCAAGAAATATCCAAGAGGTACAAACGTCAAAGCTTGGGGATGCCCAAGGCATCCCCTTCTTCATCAATAAAAAGCTCAGGTCTTTCAAGACACTTCATTTTTATTGTTTCATGCACTGTTGTGTTGTTCTCGGAATGTCTTAGTTTTTGTTTACTTTGCTTAGTTTGTTTAGTTTTCTTGAATAAATTAGATTGGACCCCTGTTATCGCTGTGTTGTTTCAAATAAGTCGATTGGTGTTGGAAACGGGTAGAAAGTTCTTGCTTGAAAGTGAAAGAGGAGCTTGCATTGACTATGACGTAGACTTTAGCATGACATGCTAGGTGTTGTTTTGACCTTATGCTTAGTTATTATTGCTGTAGCATGACTTGTTCCAAACAATTGGGATTGATTAGTGTGCCTTGAAAGAATCATGCGTTGTTTTAGCATGCAAAAGCATAGTATTATGGTATTCTCCTTTGATGTTTTGTTTAGGTTGACTTGGCACATGCTCACACCATGTTATGACTATGAACAAGTCACCATAGCCTCTATGATCATTTAGTCCTTGACTTGTAGTACCACTCTATGCTTTGATTATTAATGTTTTGTTGCTCTGCATGATTATGGTCATTATTGCACTCTTAGTTGGTTGCTCCCAGTCTTTTGCTAGCCTCCACTTCTATGAGTAAGCTCTACTCATGCTTCCAACTCCCAAGGAACCAAGTTATTCCAAAGTGTCCACTATAAATTCCTATGCATGCTGTATTACACCATTCCAAGTATATTCTTGTTTTCATCTATCTTCCAATTAAAAAGTATTTTGTTATGTGGAAACTTAGTGATTAAAGCCCCCACAAACTTGATGGCACACTTTATATTCCTTTCCCCTAATAAACTTGAAACATTGTGTCATCTTTGTTGTATATTCTTGCACTTATACATTGGAATTAGCAGAACCATGTTATCATGGGGAACATTTTCAACATTTCACTTGTACTTTGTACACAGTTGATATCATGCTCTTTTGTCTATGGATGTCGCCAGTGTGAAATAAAGAGGGAGCTTGTAAGTCCATGGAGTTATGTATTTTTTGTTAGAGAAACGCCTCGGCCACTAGCCTAAGCCATGCCTAATCATGGTGGAAATTTGCAGCATCACCATAGTGAGCAATCTGTGAAGCATCCTCAATAAAAATCTATGCAAATAGTAAATAAAAAGATCGCTGAGATGCTCACTGTCTACTTGCCTTGTCATTTTGGTTATGGGATAGCTCCTGTACCATGTGCAAGGGGTACCCCATTGGCTGTTCTCTATGATACACATGTACTTACTATGACAAGAACTTACAGGTGACCAAAGTTGAGTAGCATGCGGTGCAACCCCCGTATTCAAGGGACATGAGATTGCCAACTTATACTTTGTCAAGCATATACTCCATAGTTTGTTCACTTTAACCTTAATCACTTCAAGATGCTTATGATAGGGGCAATGAGGGCTGGAAGCTAACAAGTACCATAATTTTTGGAAGCTCTTTTTGAAACTTGAAATCCCTGCTTCCCTTTATGAAGGGCCTTTCTTCCACTATTATATTGAGTCTCCACCTTTTACCTTTAGGCACCAGTTAAGAGAGCATAGTTGCCATTCTTAGTTCTATGTGTAGTGTCCCAAAACTTATTGATTGATGCATATCGTTGATATTGCTTGTTCTATTGCTATTTGTATCTAGTCACTCTTATGAACTTTGAAGGTGTCCTATGCATCTATTTGCTACTCTATGAGGGACAAGCTGAATGCCACTATGCCATCTTTTCTGTATGTGAAACAAACAAATGTTTTTCAATGCATGTTATTCATGATCTTTGTTTGTAGTCTTTCATGTTGCATGCATAGTTATTTTGTCTTATTGTTAGAACTCCATCTTTCATGCACATGTTTAGAGTTCTTTGATCCTAGCTTTCAATGCTTGCAAATGGTTTGATCTTGGTGTTGATGGTGTATGTCACCTCAAAAATTATTCTTTTATCACTTACCTACTCGAGGACGAGCAGGAGTTAAGCTTGGGGATGCTTGATACGTCGAAAACTTATCTATAATTTTTTATGTTCCATGCTTGATTACTATCTACTTTTCTTTGCTTTGTCCACACTTTGAGGTGTTTTTATATGTTTTCTGGTACTAACCTATTAACAAGTTGCCACGGTGTCAGTTGCCTGTTTTCTTCTATTTTTGGTTCCAGAAAGGCAGAAAATCAATATTCTCGGAATTGGACGGTGATGATGGCGCCCAGCACTGTCGCGGAACGCTCTGTTGGAAACCCCAAGAGCAAGGTGTGATGAGCACAACAACAAGTTTTCCCTCAGTAAGAAATCGAGGTTATTGAACCAGTAGGAGGAAGGAAATGTCTCAAAGGTGTTGCAAGCAACGTGGAAACCTACACAACACAAACTCAAGACTTTGCACCAATGAATCAGTGAGGTTGTCAAGCTCACCGGTTTGCTGTAACAAAGGATTAAATGTATGGTGTGGAAGGTGATGGTTTGCAGCAAGTAAACAAGTAACAGTGGAAGATGTATCAATGGTAAAGATTGGACCGGTGTCCATAGTTCACTAGAGGTGCTCTCCTTAGATAAACAACATGGCATGAAGGGTAAACAAAGTACAGCAGGTCAATTGACATGAACTGAGCAAGGCATAACAATGCAATACTAGACAAAAAAGATCCTATAAGATTCGATTGGGCAATACAACAATATACATAGACCGCCATCCAACTGCATCTATGACTAGAAGTCCACCTTCAGGTTATCATCCGAACACCCTCTAGTATTAAGTTGCAAGCAACAGACAACTTCTTTAAGCGAAGTGTGTAAGGTAAACAATCCACTTGTTCTATGAACAAGATACCGTTGTTTTCTCCCTAGTGGCAACAACACATCTACAACCAAAGAGATTTCTGTCACTTCCCTTGGAAACTAGAGGCATGAACCCACTATCGAGCATAAATACCCCCTCTTGGAGTCACTAGCAACTACTTGGCCAAGATAGCTACTAACAACGGAGAGCATGCAAGATCACAAACAACACAGACATGATAGAATCAAATAGACAAAACCATTAATCAATCTGACATAGTAATCTCAATATCCATCGGATCCCCGTAAACACAACATGCATGATTACAAATAGATTAGATCTTGATCATGAACGGAGCTCACAAGATCTATACATGAAAGCACAAGGAGGAGATACAACCATCTAGCTACTACATGGACCCGTAGTCCAAGGTGGAACTACTCACGCTTCATACCAGAGAAGAAGGCCTCCGGGATGATCTCCCCTCCGGCAGGGTGCCGGGAAGAACTTCAGATCCCCCCGATCTAGGGACGATGATGGTGGCGGCTACAGAAGATTTCGTGGAGTTTTTATCGGGTGCCTAGGGTTTCTGCATCGGGGGCTTCTTATAGGCGAAGAGGCGAGCCAGGAGGGCCACCAGGGGGCCTCACCTTACCCAGGCACAGGTTGGGCCAACCCACGCCTAGGGGGGGTTTGGCCGCCCTATGCCGCCTCTTCGTCTCGTCTTCTGGCTTCATGTCGCCCACGGTAAAATATTGACTTTGGCTTTGTCCCGTCCAATTCCGAGAATATTGATTTTCTGCCTTTTTGGAACCAAAAACAGAAGAAAACGGGCAACTGGCACTGTTGCAACTTGTTAATAGGTTAGTTCCCGAAAAGATATAAAAATCACTCAAAGTGTAGACAAAGCAAAGCAAAGTAGATACTAAACAAGCATGGAGCATCAAAAATTATAGATACGTTTCTAACGTATCAGACGGGACAAAAGCCAAAGTCAATATTTTACCGTGGGGAACACGAAGCCGGAGTACGAGACAGAGGAGACCCACCAGGGGGCCACACCTCCTGGCCGTGCGGTGGGCCCACCCCGCGCTTGGAGGGGGTGAAGCCGCCCTGGTGGCCCCCTGCCTCGCCTCTTCGCCTATAAGAATCCCCTGATGCAGAAACCCTAGGCACCCGATCGAAATTCCACGAAACCATCTGTAGCCGCCGCCACCACCATCGTCCCTAGATCTGGGGGGATCTGAAGCTTTTCCCCGCACCCTGATGGAGGGGAGATCATCCTGGAGGCCTTCTTCTTCATGCCAGCCTCCGGTATGAAGCGTGAGTAGTTCCACCTTGGACTACGGGTCCATGTAGTAGCTAGATGGTTGTATCTCCTCCTTGTGCTTTCATGTATAGACCTTGTGAGCTCCGTTCATGATCAAGATCTAATCTATTTGTAATCATGCATGTTGTGTTTGCGTGGATCCAATGGATATTGAGATTACTATGTCAAATTGATTAATGGTTTTGTCTTATTGATTCTATCATGTCTGTGTTGTTTGTGATCTTGCATGCTCTCTGTTGTTAGTAGTTATCTTGGCCAAGTAGTTGCTAGTGACTCCAAGAGGGGGTATTTATGCTCGATAGTGGGTTCATGCCTCTACCTAATCAAGGGAAGTGACAGAAATCTCTACGGTTGTAGATGTGCTGTTGCCACTAGGGAGAAAACAACGCTCTCTTGTTCATGGAACAAGTGGATTGTTTAACTTACACACTTTGCTTAAAGCAGTTGTCTGTTGCTTGCAACTTAATACTGGAGGGGGTCGGATGATAACCCAAAGGTGGACTTCTAGTCATAGATGTAGTTGGATGGCGGTATATGTATATTGTTGTATTTCCCAATCGAATCTCATAGGATCTATTTGTCTTGTATTGCATTGTTATTCCTTGCTCAGTCCTGTCAATTGCCCTACTGTAATTTGTTTACCCATCATGCCATGTTTGTTTTTCTAAGGAGAGCACCTCTAGTGAACTATGGACCCCGGTCCAATCTTTACCATTGATACATCTTCCACTGTTATTGTTTACTTGCTGAAAACCATCATCACCTTCCACACCATATAGTTAATCCTTTGTTACAGCAACCGGTGAGATTGAGAACCTCACTGTTCGTTGGGGCAAAGTCTTGAGTTTGTGTTGTGCAGGTTTCCACGTTGCTTGCAACACCTTTGAGACATTTCCTTCCTCCTACTGGTTCGATAACCTTGGTTTCTTACTGAGGGAAGACTTGCTGTTGTGCTGCATCACACCTTGCTCTTGGGGTTTCCCGACGAAGCGCTCCACGTCAACAATGAGCCATCAAGGATGCTTCACATATTGCTCATTATGGTTTTGCTGCAAGTTTCCACCATGATTAGGCATGGCTTAGGCTAGCGTCCCAGACGTTTATCTAACACATATACATAACTCCATGGACTTACAAGCTCCCCTTTTATTTCACACCGCCGACATTCGTAAACAAAAGAGCATGATATCAACTGGATAATGTTTATAGGTGTTGAAAGCGTTCCCCGTGACAGCACAGTTCTGTAACTCCCAACCTATATTTTGCAAGCATATAACTTTCATGGACAGTACAATGGTTTTAGTTCATTAAGCGCAAGAAAATAAAGTGTGCTATCAAGTTTGTGAGAGCTTTACTAACTAACTTTCTCATAACAAGCAAACATTTTATTTGGAAGAAAACAAGACATAATAAATATGCACGGAATAGCAATGATGCTAATAGGTAGATATGGTGGACACTTTTTGACAATTTTGGTTTTAGGGAGTTGGAAACACGAGTAGAGCTCATACTCAGTGCAAGTAAAGTCTAGCAATAGAAAGGGAGCAACAAACGAGAGAGCAATAACTGTCATAATCATGCTTGCAACAAAACAAAATTAATTATGGCATAAAAGTGATGCAAGAACTCTAAGGCAAAATAAATCATCGAGGCTTAACTGACTTTTGTTCAGTCATATGCATGCGTGAGCATGTGCCAAGTCGATTCAAATGAAACATCCAGAGGAGGATACCACAATGTCATACCAAGTTATGAATAGAACAATGCAAGCAAACATTCATGTGACATGCTACAAACTATTAGCAAGCTGGAGATAATCATAAGAGAGCAAGAAGTACTAAGCATCCAATAAATAACATACCCCTTACATGAACAGACTAAGCATGCCCTCAATGATGAGTATATGTACAGAAATGAAGACAAATAGAGTTCATTACCAAACTCTTACCACACCCCGAGTTGTGATTAATCATCATTATTGCCTTTCACTTGTGTGGCTTGAATAATAACATGAAACCAAACTCCAAAGGAGTCACTGAGGACCGCTGAACCCTGCAACGAACTTCACAAAACCAAAGAAGAACAACAAATATTTTTGGGTTTTTTATTTTTTTAAAGCAAGCACTCAAAGCAAAATCTTTTTGGATTTTTTCTTATAGAAAACCAAAGCTAACAGACAAAGAAACAAACCAAGAGAAACAACAAAAATATTTTTGGTCTTTTTGTGTTTTGGAAAATAGAAACAAACACTAAAAAGAAAGCGAAACATGGATATACAGAGTACCAACGGAACATGATATATAGATGAGTGTGATGTCGGTATACCTCCCCCAAGCTTAGGCTTTTGGCCTAAGTGGAGATCAATCAAAACACGGGTAGTAACCCCAAGCCGGTGGATCATCATAGGAATAATCATAATCAGGCCCTCGCGATGAAGAAGAAGAATCTCCCCAATCATAAGAGGTCTGCTGGTATGAAGATTCCCCCATGTTGGAGGGCTGAACCGAATTATCTTCGGCATCTTCTCCAACATTCTCCTCCTGCTGGGAGAGCTCTGCCATGTTTGTGTCAAGTTCTTCCTCCGTGGGTGACCATCCTTGCCTGGTATCAAAGTTAAACAAAGTAGGTGCAGGAAAAGGGACTACTATCTCAGACTTACCCCTCTCCAACCACTCTTGACAAAGGTTATTTCATAAGGTAACTCGCTCAAACTAGCCCAAGAAGAAATAAATTTATACTGTACCATGGAATTGAGATCTAGCCTCTCTATGGGAAACTGAAAGTCTGAATGATGAGGTGCTAAACCATGCAAAGCTAATAAACGAGATGCAATAAGGCCTCCACAAATTCCGCCTTTATTGCTGTTAGCAGCAAGACGGAAGCCTAACAAAGCACCCAAGTTATAAGTTCTATCCCTTTTCAAAGCAGTTGAGATAAAAGCTAGATCAAATGAAGATAATCTACTAGCAGTTTTCCTAGCAAGAACACACTTGGCAATGAAATAGGCAAAATAACAAATGGATGGGAGATGAATATTCTGAATTTTACCACTCTCCTTTGAGAAGGAGCATTCTTGGTAAATCTCCGCATATAAGTCCATGAGTGGCGTAGGCCTCTCTCTAATCTTCTCACATGAACCCCACTGTGGCACTCTGATAGCTGCACAAAAATCATCAAAAGGAAGGTTAACAGCTATATTGTAAATTTTGTAGTGAACCATGGGGTTAGGCAAGGACCAACTAAATCGAAAGTCATGTACCATAGACATAGTTAGTTTCACATATTGGTAAGGTTCTTCTCCAACAAAATGTTCCAACCCTGCATTAGAAATCAGAGTTTGGAAATCCTAAAATATCCCTGCAGCTCTCATGAATTCTAGGCATGGATAAATGGAAGGGAAAACTTCCTCCTTGCAGTGGAATTTCATAATATCCAGTACCCTTAGTTCATGTTGACTCGGCTGGTATTCACTCATCTTCTTTTCTGAAATTTTTAGACAAACATCAACCCAAGCGACTTCCAAGCTAGTAAATGATGGGGAACTACTATAGGAACTTGCTAGAGGGCTAAACATGCATAAAAATGAAATCTCTAAGCATAAAACAATCATGCAATCTCACACAACCTGTCACCTAGAGTAGAAAAATACTCAAGATAAAATCCACCAATCAAAAATCTAATTGGACAAGCGGAGGAGGCACATACCGGAGAGCAATCCCTCCAAAAATTAGCAGCAAAGATGGGCTGAGCAAGGAGATCGAAATTTGGGAGCAATAATAGTAGGAACTCGAGCTTTGATAAGTTTTCTGGTGTTTTTCCGGAGAGAGAAAGAAGTGGCTGGAAGGAGACCAAGTGGAGTGCCAGGGGTGGCCCACACCTGGGCCAGGCGCGCCCTGGGGCTTGGCACGCCACCAGGGGGTGTGCTGGCCTGGTGGGTCCCCCTGGATCACTCTAGGTGCCCCTCTGCCCCTTTCTTCATGAAAACATTTAATATGAATTTTCTGAAATTTTTCGGGAAACTTTATTTTTGGCCAATTTTCAGGTTATGAAGATTGATTTTTCTCACAGAAAAAGATTTTTGAAAGACACAAAAGCAAACCAAAACTAAAACTACAGAAGTTCTAAGACACTCTAAAAAGCAAGCAACTAGCAAAACTAAGACTAGCAAGAAGAAAAACAAAGATTGGAATCGAGAAAAATAAAAGTGAGCAAGGATAACCATTATGAAAGCATTGTTTTGTTCATTAAAATCCCTTTGTTAACAAGGTTGATCAAGTATTGTTACCAAAACAATCTTATACGAAACAAAACTTTGCATTTCACTAAATGATTATGTTACCTCAATCTTCATAGCAATGGTCCCAACCATAATAGTTTCAAAAATTTCTTGTGGAATGTGACAATATATTTCTCCAACTTTGATGCCCTCAATATTTTCAATTGAATTCAAGCCATAACTCTTATCAATCTTCTTTGAGAAATAGAAAGTATGCTCTTTGTCATTAATATTAAAAGTTATTTTTCCTTGATTACAATTGATGACAACACCTGCAGTATTAAGAAAAGGTCTCCCAAGAATAATAGACATATTATCATCTTTAGGCATCTCAAGTACAACAAAATCAGTTAATACCAAGAAATTATGAGCCACTTGAACAGAAACATCATCACATATACCAATAGGGATAGTAGTGGACTTGTCGGCCATTTGCAAAGATATATCAGTTAGTATCAATTTTTCTAGCTGAAGTCTCTTGTAGAGAGAAAAGGCATAACACTAACTCCAGCTCCCAAATCACACAAAGTAGTTCTAACATAAATATTTTTAATAGAGCAGGGAATAGTTGGAATACCTGGATCCCCAAGTTTCTTTGGGACGTTACCGTTGAAGGAATATTAGCAAGCAAAGTAGAAATTTCCTCATTAGGAATCTTCCTATTATTAGAGACAATATCCTTCATATACTTTGAATAAGGAGGCAACTTAATAGCATTAGTCAAAGGAATTTGCAAAAATAAAGGTTTTATCCACTCACAAAACTTGTTATAGTGTTATTCTTCCTTTGACTTGTGTTTCTTATTAGGAAAAGGCATTGGTTTCTGCACCCAAGGTTCTCTTTCTCTACCATGTTTATTAGCAAAAAATATATTCCTTAGTGTACTTAGTGTTATTAGTGTACTTATCAGGTTCTTCTTCAATTTCTTCCTTATCAGGAGCATCATTGTTATCATTACCACTTTCACTTTCAGCATCAGATATAGATATACTATTAGGATCTACATCAGGTTCAGAAGGCTCCTCAACTATTTTATGTTTCTTTTTCTTTCTCTTAGAAGAAGTACCTATATTTTCAGCTTGTTGAGAATCCTGCTCAATTATTTTAGGATGTCCCTCTGGATATAAGGGATCCTGAGTGGTAGCACCACTCCTAGTTCTAATTTCATAAGCATGTTTATATCCAGACTTTTTGTACTTTAGCAAGTTGATCAATTTGGCTTTGAACCATTTGGAAGTGCTTAACAAGCATTTTAACATCATTAGCAATTCTTTCCACAATATCTTTCAACTCATTAATATCTCTAGAGTTTTCCAATAAATGATTCTAAACTTGTTTATTAAAATTACCTTGTTTAACAATAAAAGTATCAAGTTCCTCTAAGCATTGATCAGGAGGTTTACCATAGGGAATATCACCTTCATCAAAATTTTGGAGAGAGTGTACCTCAATAGTGGATGAGTGAGAATTTGGCTTACATAATTCTTCTATAGGAGGTAAATTGTTCACATCTTTAGATCTAATACCCTTCTCCTTAAGACATTTCTGAGCTTCTTTCATCAATTCATCATTTAATCCAATCACTCCCCTCTTCTTGGGTTTTGGTGTTGGAGTTGGTTCAGGCACAAGTGGTTCAGATGTAGTTGACTCAGGTGTAATTGATTCAGTTGTAGTCCAATCATCATAATTCCTGCTTATTTTAGCCATTAATTCTTCAGCTTCTGCAGGAGTTCTTTTACTGAAAACACAATCAGCAAAACTATCTAGGTATGTCCTAGATTCATCAGTTAGTCCATTATAATATATATCAAGAAGCTCATTTTTAGGTAATGGACATCCAGGATGTGCATGAATCAAGGCACAAAACCTTGTCCATGACTCGGGAAATTTCTCCTCTTCTCCCTGTTTAAAATCAAAAAAATTCTGCAAAAACAGCATGTCAAGCACTAGGAGGGAAATATTTCTGAAAGAAAGTAGCAATCAAGCAATCAGGGATATCAATGGATCCAGGAGGTAGACTATTAAACCAAGCTTTAGCCTCTCCTTTCAATGAAAAAGGGAAAATTTTAGCAACAAAGTACTTGCACATCTTAAAATCATTAGAAAATAAGGCACTCATAGTATAAAGCTCAGTCATATATGCCATAGCCCTTTCATTCTCAGTCCCACAAAAAGGTTCTTTCTCAACAATGTTTATACACGATAAATCAAGAGATAAATCGTAATCTTTATCTTTAATGTTTATGGGAGAAGTGGCAAACTTAGCATTAGGAGATAGTTTAGGCATAATAGTACGTTTCTCAAGGAGACTCCTAATAGCACTAGCACCACGTGTGTTTCGATATTCTTAAACAAATTCATCAGTCATTTCAATACAGCCATCATTAATATCATAGCTTTCTCTATACTCGGGTGAGCTAACAGGAGTAATAGTGTCTTCACTAGGAGTTTCAGTGTTTCCCAATATAGTTCTAGCAATTTTAGCATCTAGGAAAGGACCTAATGAACCACTCTCATCAAGCACGGTAGAAGTAACATCATTAGCATCAGAAGCAATTTCATATTCAGCAGTAGTAGCGGTGTGTGTAGCATGTGTATGTGGTGGTGGTGTAACAAGCTTACTTATAACAGACGGTGAATCAAGAGCAGCAGAGGTGTTTATAACTATACCTTTTCTTGTAGTGGATGGTAAAATAGGAAAATTCCCATCACGAGACTTTCCCATGATGAAAAGGATAGCAGCGAACAATAATAAATCCAAATGAACTTATAAATAAAGCTATGCTCCCCCGCAACGGTGTCAGAAAATAGTCTTAATGACCCACAAGTATAGGGGATCGCAACAGTCTTTGAGGGTAGTACAACCCAATTTATTGATTCGACACAAGGGGAGCCAAAGAATATTTATAAGCCTTAACAACTGGTGTCAATTCAGTTGCACCTGGAAATAGTCTTGCTCACAGTAGTTTATCAGTAGCAATAATTTTGTAGTAGCAACAACAAAGTAACAACAGCAGTAAAACTAAGGCAGTAGTAACAATAGTAGCAGACAGCAGGATTTGAGTGCGGTAGGCGTAGGGATGGATGAACAGGCGTTCCATGGACAAGTCTATTCATGTAATCTCAATATCCAGGGCAATTTTAGATAAATACGATAAAGTATCCAAGTACTAAACAATCATAGGCATGTGTTTCATTTATAGTCGTACGTGCTCGCAATAAGAACTTGCACAACATCTTTTATCCTGCCAGCCCGTTGCAGTGGGGCCTCAAGGGAATCTACTAGCAATTAAGGTACTCCTTTCAATAGAGTACCGGAGCAAAGCATTAACACTCCATGAACACATGTGATCCTCATATCACAGCCATCCCTTCCGGCTGTCCCAATTTCTGTTACTTCGGGGCCTTTAGTTCCGGACAATAATATGTGTAAACATCTTGCGATAAGATCACAAACAATACTATCATCATGAATCAATAACATGTTCAGATCTGAGATCATGGCACTCGGGCCCTACTGACAAGCATTAAGCATAACAAGTTGCAACAATGTCAAAAAGCACTAACAAAAATACTAGGCACCATGCCCTAACAATCTTATTCGATTACATGATAAATCTCATCCAATCCCTACCATCCCCATAGCCTACAGTGGGGGATTACTTACTCATGGATGGGAGAAAGATGGATGGTTGATGGAGAGGTGTTGGTGATGATGATCTCTTCCAATTCCCCGTCCCGGCAGGGTGCCAGAACAAACTTTCTGGTTCGGAATCGCGGTTTCTGGTGGTGGCAACACAACGGAACTCTATCTGGAAAAACGTCGAACCCCCCTCTGTTTTTAGTTCAGAAGGCTTTATGTAGGCAAAGGGGGAGACTGAGGGGGTGCCCGAGGTGGCCTCACCATCCCCAGGCGCGGCCTAGCCTGGCCTGCGTGGCCAGGGGTGTGGGCCCCTCATGGCCCTCCTTCGTCATGTCTTCTGGCTCCGTCAGTCTTCTGGTAAAATAGGAAATTTGCCATATTTTCCGGGATTTTTCCTGAAAGTTGATTTTCTGCACAAAAAGAGACACCAAAGCAATTCTGCTGAAAACAGTGTCAGTCTGTGTTAGTTGTATCCAAATCACACAAATTAGAGGATGAACAATAGCAAAAGTGTTCGGGAAAGTAGATACGTTTTGGACGTATCAGATACCTTTCCCTAACACTACACAAAAGCATATTTCGGAATATGAATAGGTTAAAGCAGTACAGGAGAAGAAAGAAGAGGAAAGTGTGCCAAAAGATGAAGAACGTCTGGATGAAACCAATGATGAAGAGGTAACTACGGAAGCAATTATGGCTATGTATGCACATTATAACATAGTTGAACTTGATGAAGATACTTCCGTATTGGTTGAAGGTAAAACTAAGGTAAAAGATGTAGGTCAGCCTATTCTTCCCTGCATATTTAAAGAAACCTCGCATTATTGGTCTATGTGATCTTGGCACCGAAGTTAATGTTATATCTTATGATTTTTATTTATAAATAAAAGAAGAGATAGAACTGGCTACAATAGAAAATACTGATATGACAATCATGTTTGCCAATAAAAATCTTATAATTCCAATGGGAGTAGTTGAAGATGCACCTGTCACAATTGGCAATAAAAATTTCCCTATCGATTTTATAGTTGTTGATATGCCAGTTGACACTCTTTGCCCAATTATATTTGGAAGAAACTTTTTGAGCGATGTAGGTGCCACAATCGACTTCAAAAAGGAGATTATATCCCTTAAGCTTGGGAAAGCGGAAAAAGAATTCCACTTTTCCAAATTTAAAGACAAACCTCTACTTATACAAGAAGAAGAGAAAGAGAAAACTATTAAGGAGATGGCGGCTCTCTTCTTTAGTAATCAAGAAGAACAAATAAATGAAGACTCAAATTGTGAAGAAATAATTATGGAGGACAGGTCTCTAGAAGAATTAGAAAGTGAATTTGATTCACTTCCCATTTTAGAACCTCCAACTTATGAGGCTTTTGAAGAGCCAGAAAAGAGAGGGGATGAAGAATTACCACCCCCAGAATTAAAAACTTTACCATATAATCTTAAATATAGATTTTTGGATAATACTAATAAATTCCCTGTTATTATTAGTGCTAAACTTTCAGGGGATGAAGAAGAAGAACTCATGAAGGTACTAAAGGAGCATCGCAAAGCCTTTGGTTACTCAATGGACGATTTTAAGGGCATTAGTCGCATGATTACCGTCCATCGAATATTCATGGAGGAAGGTGCTAAACTAGTTGCAAAATTTAATAGAAGGATGAATCCTGAAATGAAAGAAGTGGTAAGAAAAGAAATAGTATGCCTACTGAATGCATGTATAATCTATCCTATGAAATAAAGTGAATGGGTAAGTCTTGTTCATTGTGTTCCTAAGAAAGGCGACTTTATTATTGTTACTAATGAAAACAATGAATTGATACCTACTAGAACTATTGTTGGACATAGGATGTGCATAGATTTCAGGAAATTGAATAAGGAAACTAGGAAAGATCACTATCCTTTACCGTTCATAGCTCAAACTTTAGAGAGGTTAGCAAACCACACTCATTTTTGCTACTTGGACGGATACTCTGGTTTTTCCCAAATAGCCGTTCATCCTGATGACCAACTTAAAACAACTTGCATTAGTCCTTATGGTTTACATGCTTACCGACGCATGCCTTCTGGTTTATGTAATGCTCCAACTACTTTTCAAAGATGCATGACTGCTATTTTCACATATTTTATAGAACTGATAATGGAAGTATTTATGGATGATTTTTCTGTCTATGGAACTTGATACGTCCAATTTGCATCACCATTATATATCATAATTTGCCTCTATTCATTGATATATGTCTTATTATGAGGTATTACTTATGTCTTTTCCTCTGTTTTTGCATGTTGGATGATTCTTGGAGGATGAACTGCCGAAGTCAGGTTTCTGATGAAAAGGAGGTGTTTTGATGCAATTTCGCTAAGATCAGAAAAATATTGGAAAATTATATTTTCCCAGAAGACGGAGGAAGCCAGAAGGGGAGGCGTAGCCAGGCCACAGGGGGCCCACACCCCTAGGCATGGGCCCACCTTGCCCCATGCCTAGGGCAGGTGTGGCCCACCTGGCCGGCTCCCGACTCCGCCCTCTTGCCTATGTCTTCCTCACGGAACCCTAACACCAGGGGAGCGACCACAGAAATATTTCCGCCGCCTCTGCGGGGCGGAAAACACCGAGAGAGAAAGAGCTCTCCGGTAGACAGATTTCTTCCGGGGAAATCCCTTCCTGGAGAGGGGATATCGTCGCCATCAACACCGTCATCAAGCTAGGCATCATCGGGATCATCATCATCCACACCATCATCTCCACCAGCACCATCATCACCACTCTGTCTCGCTGTAACAATCGTGTTGGATCTTGGATTAGTTCTTAGGGGAAACTTTCCCGGTGTTAATTACTATTGTAGTTGATGCTTGTGAGTGGAACCATTAGATTATTGTTTATGTTCAGATTTTTATCCATCACCATATCATCTTTGATCTTGATCCATATGATGTCTTGTGAGTAGTTCGTCTAGTTCTTGAGGACATGGGAGAAGTCATGTTGTTAGTAGTGGATTTGTGTTGAGTTATTATTTAATGGTTTAGTATTTAAGTTGTGGTGCTATACTTCTAGTGGTGTCGTGTGAACGTCGACTACATGATACTTCACCATTTATGGGCCTAGGGGAATGCATTGTGTATTTGTCTACTAATTGCGGGGTTGCCGGAGTGATAGAAACCTGAACCCCCATTAGGACACCATTGCATAAGGGAGCGTAGGATCTCAGAGTTTAAGGCTGTGGTTAGGTTTATATATTAATTACTTTCCTATAGTTGCAGATGCTTGCATGGGGTTTAATCACAAGTATGTATTAGTACAAGTAAGGTCGGTACATTAGCACAGGTTCACCCACACAACACTTACAACACCAAAGAAGAGTACTTAGCTATTTGAAGTGAAAGCACTTGACAGAATTCCCGTGTGTCCTCGAGAACGTTTGGTCCTTATAAGTATTTCCACCAGCTTGTCCTTTGCTAAGAAAGGATTGTGCCACTTGCTGCAGTTGTTCGTTTTCTTTATTACTTGCACTTTGTTTCTTTGCTTTATCAGAAAACCCCTAAAAATGAAGGGAATATGCCCGAGAGGCAATAATAAAGTGGTTATTATCGTATTCCTTATTTATGATAAATGTTTATTTTACATGCTATAATTGTATTAATACAGAAACATTAATACATGTGTGTTTAATAAACAAAAAGGAAGTTCCTAGTTATGCCTCTCTTATAAACTAGCTCGTTGATTAACATGATGATCAAAGTTTCCTGATCATGGACATTGGATGTTGTTAATAACGAGGTCACAACATTAGTGTAATGATGTGATGAACATTCATCCGAAGTATAACATTACGATCAAAGTCATTGAGTTTATATTGCTATAACAACTTACGAAGTGATCCTAATCCTTAGACCATGAGATCATGTCAATCACTAACACCGGAAGAGTTTCTCGATGACATCAAACGTCACACCGTGGCGGGTGATTATAAAGATGGCTTCAGAACTACTAAAGTGTTATGTTGAGACCCATGGATCGAGAGTGGAATTTGTTCATCCCGATGACAGATAGATATGCTCTGGGCCCTCTCGGTGATATCACATTGATTAGCTTGCAAGCAAGTGATTTGATCACTAGAATGTTATATCACGGAAACGAGAAAAGAGTGCATGTCGGTAACGAGATCAAACTAGGTATGGAGATACCGATGATCGAATCTTGGACATGTAATATATCGCGAAACAAAAGGATTAAGATACTAGCGTAAAAGGTTCACACGATCACAGAAGTCATCGTTGAATGTGTGGGAGTCAGTATGGATCTCGTGTCCGCTCTTGATTATTGATCGGAGAAGGGTCTCGATCATGTCCGCATTATTTGCGAACCGTAGGGTGACACACTTAAGGGATACCGACACCATTCGAAGCAAATGATATGCCAGAAAAAGAAAAGGAAAGCGCAGGAATTTATTTCACTAGACACCGAAACTGTTTCGGTTGAAATTGCTGAAACTGGTTCTGCATGTGAAATTGAAATGTTGTAAGGGGTTTTATGTGAATGTTTGTTAATTAAAGTAATTAACAAAATTCTGAATAAATAAATAAAATAGTTTTATTTAAATGAGAGCTTGCATTAAATTTGGTGGAAATTTAATGCATGTGAGTGGATTTTTGAGTGGAGGCTTTTTAATGGGAGTGGAGGCTTTTCATTTTGAGTGGGAGCTCCACCCACATGAATGTGGAAGAGGTGGGGGCAGCCCCATGGCTGGGCTCCATGCCCCTTGGGTGCCCCCCTCTCCCCTATAAAAGGCCCCCCTCTCCTCCTCTCAAAGCACACCTCCTCGCGAAGGATCTCTCTCCCCCCTTTAGAATTTCCCCATGGTCTCGGATCAGCGAGATACATGTTCCCGGTGGCTTTTTATGGAAGGATTTGTTGCTTCCGCTGCTTCGCTGGAGCGAGGGCGCGGAGGTTGTCGGGGTACCCGTACGTGTGTGCGATCACGGATGCACCACTGCTTTGAGGTGCTGGACTTGATCGTGCTGGACCGGCTGGACCAGACGGACTTCATCACGATCTTGAGATCAGCAAGCGTTCGTCTACATCATCCACGAGTACAACCTCGTTAACGCTATTCGTTCTTCGAGGGTATGTATTCTATGGATGTATATCCACCCGTTGCTTGTATCTAGTAGATAGATCTTGGTACTTAGATGTTCCCATCATAGGAAATTTTTTGTTTTCTATGATGCGAACCCTACAAAAAATCCGTTTGCTAAGTATTTACAGAGATTTCCTGCTCCATACCACTAGTCAACACCTTCTGCTCCTCGTTGGGATCGACACTCCTATTTATCGAAATTACTATGATACACCCCCTATACTTGTGGGTCATCAGAACTTTGTTTACTAGTTGCTTGGATAATCTCAAAAGAATTTTACAGCATTGCGATGAAACCAATCTTGTTCTAAACTAGGAGAAGTTCCATTTTTTGGTCAAAGAAGGCATATTCCTTGGACATAAGGTATCAGGTAAGGGTATTGAAGTAGATAGGGCAAAGGTTGAAGCAATAGAGAGAATGCCACAACCAAGGGACATAAAAGGTATAAGGAGTTTTCTTGGTCATGTGGGTTTTTATAGAAGGTTCATAAGGAATTTCTCTAGAATTTCCAAACCTTTAACTAATTTGTTGCAAAAGGGAGTAAGATTTAATTTTGATGATAAATGCCTTATTGTCTTTGATAAACTTAAATATGCTTTATCTCATGCCCTCTCATTAAACCACCTATTTGGGATATGACTTTTGATTTAATATGTGAAGCTAGTGATGATGATGCAGGAGTAACTCTGGGACAACACATAGGTCCCATATTTAATATTATACAACATGCTAGTAGAACTCTCAGTAGTGCTCAAAATAATTATCCTAAGGAAGGAAGAGAAATCTTTGCTGTATTTTTCTCTTGTGATAAATTTCGTTCTTATATAGTTGATGCAAAAGTAAGAGTTCATACGGATCATGATGGTTTAAAATAACTCCTTGAGAGGAAGATTCATAAGCCAAGACTGATCTGTTGGATCCTTTTACTTCAAGAATTTGAGTTGCAGATTATGCAAAGACAAGAAGCAAAGGTACTAGATGCAGCATCTATATTTGCCCAGCAAGACACCAATCTTATTGAGAGGAGCTTTAGTCCTGGTGATTTTCATTTTCAAGAATTATTAGATGAACTAAGGTCAATTCCTCCCAAAAATAAGTCCTTGTTGTTGGACGATCTTGTCACTCCCGACTAAATAAACGGTAAGTGAAAGGTAAGTTTTCTTACTCTAATAAGTGCTTTGTCTTCACATTTTTACTTCTAATTTTTTTTGCCTTTGAATTCCACTTATTTTTCTAAAGTTTTTGAGGGGTTTTTGTAACTATACGGACGCAACTATATGGACGAAGAAAAATCTCCCGCCATATAGTTGGTCGTTAAAGGTACTGTACCCCCTTGCGAAATATTTTTTGATGTCCAGTATCTATGCGGGCGCAACTATACGGCCAAAGAAAAATCTCTCGCCGTATAGTTGGTCATTAAAGTTTCTGTATCACGGACCCTTTTTCGTTCTTATTTATTCATATAAAAAAATGTTTTGTCAGTAATCTAACCGACATGGACTCGGGATTTTTGGAAGTACCTGCCCATAACCAAATATATGGCCAGAGCTATACGGGCCGCGACCGTATAGTTGGTCGTTACGCGGCAGGACTCCCCCAAAATCATTATTTCTTTTCCTATTCTGTTAGGATTCTTTTCTTGGGCGTGAATTTGGCGTTTCTCGCGAGTTTTACCGACCTCCGACCCCTCTTATATACTGCCATTGTGCCCCTCTCTAATCATAATCACTAGGAACCAATCCATCTCTTGTTCTCACGTGAGGCGAGGGCCAGGAAGCCAAGGAGAGAAGTCGCTATGGAGGTTGGGAGCAATATCAAGCAGGACAAGGAGATCAAGGGCGTGCCTATGGAGCTTTTTAACGCTGACCATGAATGCCGGAAGAGGGATTTGAAAGCTCTAGAGTTGAAGATCGCAGTAATGGAGAAGGAGGCGTCAGGGACACCCATGCATCTTTAGTGGCTGCGATTTTATCTTGATAACTCGATGAAGATATAAGCAGACCACTGAAGCAGGATTTTCTATGAGTCTTATGGAGAGAAAAACCTTCCAAAGCAATGATGAGATTATTAAAGAACAAGTGAAAGTGCTGGAGCAGAATAATCTTTTCTACAAGCTATGTATTAAAGAACTGTTGTCAATCAATCCCTCCGTCTCAAGCTGGCCCGTGAAGAGAAGATACCAAAAGTGTGAGCACGAATATATATAAAGAAAGAGGAAAATAAAGAGAAAGAAAAAGAGTGAATGTGCAAAGAGTAAATAGGCATATACCACTATCTTGTAGTAAGACAAAGGGACGTTTGAGATTTTGAATTCCAAGTGAATATGTTAATCCTAAAACACTTGGGACTACCTCACTCACTCATTCGGTCAAACAGAATACTTTTACATCATGTTGAGAGTAACCTTTTGTGAACTGTTAAATGCTAAGGTGTGGAAGCCTGCTAATATTATTCAGATGGTTTGAGTAAGATACTATTCATGAACTCATTTCTATGTATCCTAAATGATAAACACATGCTGCAACTGCCTCATTTATTTTACCGACTCAGCTTCATGAATATGAGGATCACATCCATTAAGCTAAACTTGCTCGGGACGAGGAAGAGACTAAGCTTGGGGAAGTTGATGAGTGCATATTTGCATCATATTTTATATTATTATTTTGCATTGTAGTGGTAGGATCTTGGTATTTTACAGCATTCGCGCACGCCTTTTATGTTTATTTTTACCAGGATCAGACCAGATGATGGATGCGATGGACACAATTTTTGGACCAGTTATATTGTGATGAAAAGGATCCAAAAACAACGTAAATTACTTATTTGGGAAATATTAATAACACCAAAATAAAACCCGAAGCAATTGGAGGATACAGTGGGTTTAACGACCAACTATACGGTGGGAATGATTTTTCCGACCATATAGTTCCCATCGTATAGTTGGTGCCGACACCGCCTCCTCAAATAGTTTCACCCCATGCAACTGGATCAGAGAGATGACATATAGAACACTCAGAAATCGCCGAAACCACACCTCCGGAAGGCATCTGGAGGGGGAACTCATCCACCGGGGATCCATCTTCGCCCTGCGTAGATCCAGGAGGCTAAGGCATCGATCTTCATCATTAACCGCTGCATCACCACCATCTCCATCCATCCCATCTACATATTATCTAGATATTGTTGTAATTTCCGTACTCGTTATGGATTTATACAAATAGTATTCATCTATGATAGATTTCATTGTTTTTGCCATGATGTTGATTGCCTCCATGTCTGAGTAGATCATTAGTTCTTGGGGAGATGGATAAACCCTAGCATGAGATTGAAATAAGATAAAGTTTATTATGATATTTATCATTGTGACCATGTGTAAGATTGTATTCATCTTGATGTTGGGAGAAGTCGACCTCTCAATATTTGCCTCTTGTGGGGACTTGATGGAGGGAACTACTTGTTGGTAGACGGAGGTGTGTTAGCACTTATAGTGACTATAAAGCTCTTGGCACTCCTTACGTATCAACTTGGGAATCAAGGAAATTCACAAAACACTATCCATGCCATGGGATAATCCCTTAATAGCGCGGTAATTAAATTGATGTTGATTGATGTCTGCTGTGGTTATGAGGATGATGTGAGCAGTGGTTGCTGCATATTTGTCCAAATACAGAGTTCCTCCCACACATACATAGTTGAGAATGTTCATGATAATAATCTTTACCATAGACCTTTATAATGCTAGTGGTGTATCCGCTAATCCCTGAGAACGCTTTCCCCACTGAAGTTTCAAATTTCTTTTACATACGCAATACTTACTTTATGTATTCAATTCTGTTTAATTTACTCATTGTTCTCTTATACCAAAAACCCAAAAAACACATTTTTACACAATACTCGCATTTTTATCTTGTTACTCGGAACTTTATTTAGCATTTCTATTTTAGTATTTATTTCAAGAGTTATTAGACTTCGGACTCCTGTTCCCTGTGGGATTGATATCTTTATTTAGAAACTATATACAAACGATCTGTGCACTTGCGGTCATCACTCCCCTCCCTCTCCCACCACCGGCCTAAATGAAGGGTTGGGGTCCGAGTCGGACCCGTCTCCTACATTCCCGCGCAGGCCATGCTCTAGGGGCCCATGGCCCCCATCAGCCCATGGTGCCACCTAGGGTTTTTACCTTTTAATTATTCTGAAACTCCTAAAAATTCCTGACACTTCGGAATGTTCTGCAACTTCCCTAAATTAATACGATGCATTCCATTAGTGTGCAGAACCATTCTGAACATCTCTCGGCTATATTCCTATCTCCTTTGGTATATCCCCAAACCTTCCGGACTCACGTCGGAATCACTTCATTCGCAAATATTTAATCACATTCACATATAAATGTCATTATTCTTTCAAGTGTGTGACCCTATGGGTTCGGATATATGCGGACATGTTCGGAACTCATTCCTCTACAATGATCACCATCAGTACCTTGATGCAGATAGTGATCCCTGCACATATACACGGAGTTCTTTTATCAGTTGAACCTTTTTTATTACTTATACATGTCTTATTGCTTCTCGATACTTTACATAACCCGAGGTGAAAGACTAGGTTATCCTCGTTACATGGTATGTACTCTTTACTCATTCTGCACTATTGATGGCTATGAAATATAGCCGTCCACATCCAAATTAAAAATAGATATTATTCATACTTTTGATGAAATATCTCTCTAAACCCTGCTACTAATGCCTAATGATCAAAGGGGTATGCAATCCTGTCTTTCTATTTTTTCCTACGCAGGAAATGACGTTTGATGATGGGAATCACAACATTAAAGTCAACGATACGAGATTTCCCACAACCCGAAGAATCCAGGGGTCGTGAAGATGAAACAACAGCTTTAACAGCCAACTATACGGCGGGAATATTTTTCCGACCATATAGTTTCCACCGACATCGCAAGGTCAAACGGAACAAATTTTGTGAAGGGACCCCTATATAAAGAGACCTCTTGTGACGAGAAATGGGAGGAGGAGCCAAACCAGAAACACACAACACTGAAGAGCCGCCGGAGGAATAGATCTAGTTCCAATCTCACAACCCTTCTCCACCACCATAGCCATAGTCTACCACTTGTAATAGTAGATCTCATCTCCAATTGGCAACATTGTAAGACTATTTCTTCAATCTCATGATTTCCAATACAATATTTATGATCGTTGATCTCATATCTATGTGTGAGTAATTCTACTTGGGCTAAGGGCTTCGGCCTAGCCATGTAGTTTGTGCATGTTATTTATCATAGATGGGATCGTGTATTAGTTTGTATGACATGATGATTATTGTATCCTCTCTTGCCTCAATATAAGGACTTGTCAGGTACCCAAGACCCCGAGGATTGATATAGGTATAGGGAGTATGAGTAATGACTAATCTGTAGGATGGGAACCCCAGTGACAGAAAGGATAGTACGGCTGTATGTGAGGGATTTACTTGGGATTAATGGTGATGTCACTGTGCATATCATTAGTTATCTTTATTCTATAGATGATACTAATAGGTTATTTCTATAAGCGGTTGTGGAGGCAATAGCAGTTATGGATGCACTGCCCATATATAATTATCTTCCTCTAACAATTAAATGTATACTTTATTATTATATTTTATTTCCATCAGATGTTTTGCACAGGTAAAACCGAACTCCCCAGGCCCTCTCTCTCCATCATCAACAACAACAAAAGATCGCAAACTCTTGGTCCGGTAAAACACTAAAAGAATTCTAAAACTCCTGAAGGTCCATTAAAGTAACTTCACCATGATTTATGCTTCCTGAGGATTCGATAACCTAGGTCTACTAGGGAAAAAGAGCTATACTACATCCGTAATCATGATCGAAGGTATCACCCATTTTTCTAGCACCGTTGTCGGGGAAGCAATAGCTACCCTAGTAAGGTTATTAGGAACCTTGCTAGTTTTAATTCTTGTTTTTATTTTTCTTAGTTTGCTTTCAATCTTTGTTTGAAAAACCAAAAAATAGTTAGTATTTAAATTCTTGTTTTTTCTATCATAAGTTTTTGTTTAAGAAAACCCAAAAACATAAGAAATATGGCTGAAAAGGAACTTGGGGAGTTTGCAACTCCCAATAATCATTATTTGCGTACTCCTATTACCCAACCATCAATTACTATTGATGATTATGAAATTAAGCCCCACTATTTAAGTTTGGTTCAACAGAATCAATTTGGAGGTTCTGCTGTTGAGAACGCAGGTATGCACTTGAACACTTTTACTGAAATATGTGATTGTTGGCGTGTTATTGACTCCTTGTTGGGAGACCCCAAGAGCAAGGTGTGATGAGCACAACAACAAGTTTTCCCTCAGTAAGAAACCGAGGTTATCGAACCGGTAGGAGGAAGGAAACGAATCAAAGGTGTTGCTAGCAACTTGGAGACCTGCACAACACAAACTCAAGACTTTGCCCCAACGAACAGTCAGGTTGTCAATCTCACCGGTTTGCTGTAACAAAGGATTAACTATATGGTGTGGAAGGTAATGGTGGTTTGCAACAAGTAAACAATAATAGTGGAAGATGTATCAATGGTAAAGATTGTACCGGGGTCCATAGTTCACTAGACGTGTTCTCCTTAGATAAACACACATGGCATGCTGGGTAAACAAAATACATCAGGGCAATTGATAGGGCTGAGCAAGGCATAACAATGCAATACTAGACATTCATGAACCTATGAGATTCGATTGGGCAATACAATAAGATACATAGACCGCCATCCAATGGCATCTATGACTAGAAATCCACCTTCAGGTTATCATCCGAACCCCCACCAGTATTAAGTTGCAAGCAACAGATAACTGCTTTAAGCAAAGTGTGTAAGGTAAACAATCCACTTGTTCCATGAACAAGAGGCCATTGTTTTCTCCCTAGTGGCAACATAACATCTACAACCTTAGAGCTTTCTGTCACTTCCCTTAGATTAAATAGAGGCATGAACCCACTATCTAGCATAAATACCACCTCTTGGAGTCACTAGCATCTACTTGGCCAAGATAGCTACTAGAAACGGAGAGCATGCAAGATCACAAACAACACAAACATGATAGAATCAATAAGACAAAACCATTAATCAATCTGACATAGTAATCTCAATATCCATCGGATCCCCGCAAACACAACATGCATGATTACAAATAGATGATCTTGATCATGAACGGAGCTCACAAGATCTAAACATGATAGCACAAATGAGGAGATACAACCATCTAGCTACTACATGGACCCGTAGTCTAAGGTGGAACTACTCATGCTTCATACCGGAGGCTGGCATGATGAAGAAGAAGGCCTCCAGGATGATCTCCCCTCCGGCAGGGTGCCGGGAAGAGCTTCAGATCCCCCGATCAAGGGACGATGGTGGCGGCGGCTAGAGACGGTTTCGTGGAATATTGATCGGGTACTTAGGGTTTATGCATTGGGGGGTCTTTATAGGCGAAGAGGCAAGGCAGGGGCGGCCAGGGTGGTCACACCCCCCAGGCGCGGCTAAACCTAGCCCGCGCCGCCAGGGGTGTGACCCCCTGGTGCCTCCCCTCTGTCTCGTACTCTGGCTCCGTGTTCCCCACAGTAAAATATTGACTTTGGCTTTTGTCCCGTCCAATTCCAAGAATATTGATTTTCTTCCTTTATGGAACCAAAAACAGAAGAAAACAAGCAACTGTCACTGTGGCATCTTGTTAATAGGTTAGTACCAGAAAACATATAAAACACCTCAAAGTGTAGACAAAGCAAAGTAGATACTAAACAAGCATGGAACATAAAAAATTATTGATACGTTTCTGACGTATCAAGCATCCCAAGCTTAACTCCTGCTCGTCCTCGAGTAGGTAAGTGATAAAAAGAATAATTTTTGAGGTGACATGCACCATCAAAATCAAGATCAAACCATTTGCAAGCATTGAAAGCTAGGATCAAAGAACTCTAAACATGAGCATGAAATATGGAGTTCTAACAGTAAGACAAAGTAACTATGCATGCAACATGAAAGGTTACAGACAAAGATCATGAATAACATGCATTGAAAAACGTTTGTTTGTTTCACATATAGAAAACATGGCATAGTGGCATTCGGCTTGTCCCTCATGGAGTAGCAAATAGATGCATAGGACACCTTCAAAGTTCATAAGAGTGACTAGATACAAATAGCACAAGAACAAATAATATCAACAATATGCATCAATCAATAAGTTTTGGGACAATGCACATAGAACTAATAATGGCAACTATGCTCTCTTAACTGGTGCCTAAGAGTATAAGGTGGAGACTCAATATACTGGTGGAAGAAAGGCCCTTCATAAGGGAAGCAGGGATTTCAAGTCTCAAAAAGAGCTTCCAAAAATTATGGTACTTGTTAGCTTTCAGCTCTCATTGCCCCTATCATATGCATCTTGAAATGATTAAGGTTAAAGTGAACAAACTATGGAGTATATGCTTGACAAAGTATAAGTTGGCAATCTCATGTCCCTTGAATACGAGGGCTGCTCCTCATGCTACTCAATTTTAGTCACCTATAAGTTCTTGTCATAGTAAATACATGTGTATCATAGAGAACCGCCAACGGGGTACCCCTTGCACATGATACAAGAGCTATCCCATAATCAAAATGACAAGGCAAGCAGACAATGAGCATCTCAGCAATCTTCTTATTTACCATGGGAATATGGTGTTTTCTCTCTTTCCTCTTTTCAATATGTCTCTTTTTTATAAGAAGAAAGCTTCATAGAATTCATTATGGTAATGCTGCAAGTTTCCACCATGATTAGGCATGGATTAGGATAGCGGCCCAGGCGTTTCTCTAACACACATACATAACTCCATGGACTTACAAGCTCCCCTTTTATTTCACACCGGCGACATCCATAGACAAAAGAGCATGATATCAACTGTGTACAAAGTACAAGTGCAATGTTGAAAGCGTTCCCCGTGACAACACGGTTCTGCTAATTCCAACATATAAGTGCAAGCATATACAACATAGATGACACAATGGTACAAGTTTATTAGGGGCAAGAAAAATAAAGTGTGGCATGAAGTTTGTGAGAGCTTTAATCACTAATTTTTCACGTAACAAAATACTTTTTAATTGGAAGATAGATGAAAACAAGAATATACTTGGAATGGTGTAACACACCATGCATAGGAATTTATAGTGGACACTTTGGAACAACTTTGTTTCTTGGGAGTTGGATGCATGAGTAGAGCTTACTCGTACAAGTGGAGGCTAGCAAAAGACTGGGAGCAACCAACTAAGAGAGCAATAGTGGCCATAATCATGCCGAGCGACAAAACATTACTAATCAAAGCATAAAGTGGTACTGCAAGTCAACGAATAAATGATCATAGAGGCTATGGTGACTTGTTCATAGTCATAACATGGTGTGAGCATGTGCCAAGTCAACCCAAACAAAGCATCAAAGGAGAATAACACAATACTATGCTTTTGTATTCTAAAACAATGCATGATTCCTTCAAGGCACACTAAGCAATCCCAATTTTTTGGAACAAGTCATGCTACAGCAATAATCACTAAACATAAGGTCAACACAACACCTAGCATGACATGATAAAGTCTAAGTCACAGTCAAAGCAAGCTCCTCTTGTACTACTCTAGCAAGAACTTTCTACTCCTCTCCAACACCAATAAACTTATTTGAAACAACATAGCGAGAACGGGGGTCCAAAATACTTTATTCAAGCAAACTAATCAAACTAAACGAAAACTAAGACGCTCTAAGAACAACACAACAGTGCATGAAACAATAAAAATGAAGTGTCTAGAAAGACCTGACCTTTTCATTGATGAAGAAGGGGATGCCTTGGGCATCCCCAAGCTTTGACGCTTGTACCTCTTGAATATTTCTTAGGGTGACACTAGGTGGCATCCCCAAGCTTGAGCTTTTGTCCCTTATTCACCTCATTACATCATTCTTTCTCTACACCTGAAAATTTTCCTTCATACAAAACTTCACACAATCTTCATTAGCAATATTAGTGTATTCAAAAGATAATAGACCTTTGGGTTTAGCTTTAGAACAGAAAAACTTTCACTAAAAACACAAGCTACTGTATCAATTCCCTCAAAAAGCTTAATTTCCCAAAAAGAACCCAAAAAGGAATCAATAAGAAGCAAATACAAATAATGGCAGAAATCTGTCAAAACAGACCAGCAGGTAGAAAACGATTTTTTTTAAGACCTTATGTTGCTCAAATAAAAAAGTGTTGAACTAACGGAAGTTATCTAGCATAATGGGGGATTTATTCAGAAAATATCAGCTCAATCCGACTTACAGATATTCCTCACGAATTTTTATGGTGGAGCACAAAAATCTGTTTCAGGACAACAACTCCCCAAATCTTACTTCCCTATCATTAGAGGTCATTCTTGGCACAAAAAGCAAATAAAAAGGATAAATAGATGTAATTACTGAAGTAATAACTTCCAAGAATTAAGAAAACTCTTGAGTTATCTTCCAACGAGTACTTTTCTTTAACGCCTTGAAGTTAGGCACAAGAAGCAAGAATCAAGTATTTTCAAATGAAGAATTAAGATCAATACTTGCAATCTCTTCAACTAGGAAAGGTATATCATCCAAATGATTTTTGGAGGATCCCTTCTCATCTCTCCTTGGTTCACTACTTTCATCAAAAGTATTTTTAGGAACAATCCAATCAAAATTCTTTTCTAAGGCTTCATGCATTCCTACAAGTTTAAAAGGTATGTGTATCTTAATTTCCTCTCTGGGCTTGGTTTTATATAAGGTACCATAACATCTACACATGAGCCTAGCATATTAAAACGTTCAAAGACCTTCTTGGCTTCCTTAGCAACATCATTGAACTCTTTTAGTAGAGTTTCTAGGATAAAATCTCTCTTTGCAGGATCCTCTTCTTCTTTTAGTTTGAGAAACAAAATTTGCATCATGGGGTTAAGGTTAACAAACCTAGCCTCCAACATATGAACTAAAGAAGATGCAGCAATTTCATAATTAGGAGCAAGTTCTGCTATAGATCTATCCTCAATATCCTCATGTTTGCTAACATGATTAAAGAATTCTTTGATATTTTCATTCCCAATTATAGAGCCACTACCTAATGAAAGGTCCTTCAGGGTGAACTTGGGAATCAACATGGTGAGCTAGAGAAAGGTGACAACTAGAGTAGGACCTTTTTTGTGTGTTTTTGATAAGAGAAAGCAAACCAAACTAAACTATTTTTTGGAGTTTTTGATAAAAAGAGGCAAACAAAACCAAGCAAAAGAAACTAAGCAAACCAAAAACAAAGTAAAGAGAAAGGTTGTGAAGGACTCCCCTTGTGAAGACGTCCTTAGCCTCCCCGGCAACATCGCCATAAAAGCTTGTTGGCGTGTTATTGACGTCTTGTTGGGAGACGCCAAGAGCAAGGTGTGATGAGCACAGCAGCAAGTTTTCCCTCAGTAAGAAACCGAGGTTATAGAACCAGTAGGAGGAAGGAAATGACACAAAGGTGTTGCTAGCAACTTGGTGACCTGCACAACACAAACTCAAGACTTTGCCCCAACGAACAGTGAGGTTGTCAATCTCACCGGTTTGTTGTAACAAAGGATTAACTATATGGTGTGGAAGGTAATGATGGTTTGCAAGAAGTAAACAGTAACAGTGGAATATGTATCAATGGTAAAGATTGGACCAGGGTCCATAGTTCACTAGAGGTGTTCTCCTTAGATAAACAAACATGGCATGTTGGGTAAACAAATTACAGCAGGGCAATTGACAAGACTGAGCAAGGCATAACAATGCAATACTAGACATTCATGATCCTATGAGATTCGATTGGGCAATACAACAAGATACATAGACCGCCATCCAACTGCATCTATGACTAGAAATCCACCTTCAGGTCATCATTCGAACCCCCACCAGTATTAAGTTGAAAGCAACAAATATCTGCTTTAAGAAAAGTGTGTAAGGTAAACAATCCACTTGTTCCATGAACAAGAGACCGTTGTTTTCTCCCTAGTCGCAACAACACATCTACGACCTTAGAGATTTCTGTCACTTCCCTTAGATTAAATAGAGGCATGAACCCACTATCTAGCATAAATACCCCCTCTTGGAGTCACTAGAATCTACTTGGCCAAGATAGCTACTAGAAACGGAGAGCATGCAAGATCACAAACAACACAAACATGATAGAATCAATAAGACAAAATCATTAATGCATCTGACATAGTAATCTCAATATCCATCGGATCCCCGAAAACACAACATGCAAGATTACAAATAGATGATCTTGATCATGAACGGAGCGCACAAGATCTAAACATGATAGCACAAAGGAGGAGATACAACCATCTAGCTACTACATGGACCCGTAGTCCAAGATGGAACTACTCACGCTTCATACCGGAGACTGGCATGATGAAGAAGAAGGCCTCCAGGATGATATCCCCTCCGGCAGGGTGCCGGGAAGAGCTTCAGACCCCCCCGATCTAGGTATGATGGTGGCAGCGACTATAGATAGTTTCGTGGAATATTGATCGAGCACTTAGGGTCTTTATAGGCGAAGAGGCGAGGCTGGGGGGCGGCCAGGGTGGTCACACCCCAGGCGTGGCTAACCCTAGCCCGTGCCGCCAGGGGGTGTGGCCCCTGGTGCCTCTCCTCCGTCTTGTACTCTGGCTCCGTGTTCCCCATGGTAAAATATTGACTTTGGCTTTTGTCCTGTCCAATTCCGAGAATATTGATTTTCTGCCTTTCTAGAACCAAAAACAGAAGAAAACATGTAACTGGCACTGTGGCATCTTGTTAATAGGTTAGTCCCAGAAAACATATAAAAACACCTCAAAGTGTAGACAAAGCAAGTCAAAGTAGATACTAAAAAAGCATGGAACATCAAAAATTATAGATACGTTTCCGACGTATCAGTGATATGATGCACATTAAAGATGTTGACCCCGATGTAGTCAAGTTGCGCTTATTTCCTTTCTCTCTTAGAGGAAGAGAAAAAGAATGGTTGCTATCTTTGCCTAGAAATACAATTGCATCATGGGTGGAATGTGTTTCTTTATGTATGACTAAATTTTTTCCACCTGCAAAGACTATGCAGCTAAGATCTAATATTACTAGTTTTAGACTGGAAGAGCTTGAGCCACCAATGCTTGCATGGGAGAGAATGAAAGAATGCATGAGAAACTGTCCCAGCCATGCGATGGAAGATTGGCTAATTCTCCACTTATTTTATAATGCTCTTAATCCTGTGTCTAAGTATATGCTTGATACTACAGCTGGAGGAACATTTATGGGCAAACAAATTGCCGAAGCAAAGTAGCTGCTAGACAATATGCAAGACAACCATGCCCAATGGCATGTGGAAAGGTCAAACACAAAGAAGGTGAACTCCGGCACACCGCAGGAAATGAAGAACTCATTGCTAAGCTGGATGAGCTCATATTAGTCGTCAAGGGTAAGGAAACCCTGGTAAGAGCTATCCCAGAATCAAATATTGAAGAAATGGACTTCATAGCTTGTAATGATTATGACCCTGCTTGGAATAAGAACTATAATCCAAATTTCCAAAAACATTATTCTTGCCCTGCAGGTAACTCTAATAATAATATTGGATCAAGTATTAGTCTCCAAGAAACACTTAAGTCCTTTATAGACTCGCAAAATGAGCAAAATAATATCCTTGTTAACATAATGGAGAACCATGATAATATACTTGGGAAATTGTCTAACCAAGCTGTGAGTTTGATGAATGATTTGCAGGCCCTCCAAGAAAGAACAAGGATTGTTGAGGCACATCTAGGTAAGATAACCGAGAGTCAAACTCTCATTCTTGCTAAATTTGCAGGTAAAGCTGAACCCAATCCGGTTGAAGACCTCAAGATGATAAAAATCCAAAGGGAGGATCTTGAAGAACTTGATTATAGCAATGCCCCTTCACTAAATTACACGGTTGAAGATCTTGTGAAAAGGATCAATATCAAGATTCCCGTAAGTGAATAAAATGATGAAGCTATATATCAACGTTTCGTCAATTAGGTAACAATAAAGGTACGTGAGCTTGAAGATGAATATAAGAAAATTGCTAAAAAATTACCTGTTAAGCTTGATGATATATTTGAGCCTACTATTAAAATTAAAACTGGGACTAATGAGATAACTGCACTTTGTGATTTAGGTGCAAGTGTTTTGACAATTCTAAAAAGTCTTTTTGATAAGTTAAATGTTGGCTCTTTTAAAATTACTGAATTAAAATTACATCTAGCAGATTCTACCTACAAACAAGTTATAGAAATTAAGGAGAATACTTTAGTATACATTAAAGGTTGTCCTGCTCTTATTGATTTTGTTATTATTGACATGCCTGAAGATGCTACTGCTCCTATCATTTTAGGCCATCCATTCTTAAGAACTATTAAGGCTTTGATTAATCTACATGAAGCAAACATGAAGCTTCAATTTCATTCGCGGGGTCCTTTTGTTGTTCATTTACCCAAGAAGAAGAAAGCCAAGCATGATGAGAAGGAGGCCATCACTTTAAAGTTCAACTATTTTGGAGTGGATCTTCCACTCATTTGTCCTAAGTGAGCAACATCATGGTCAAGCTATTGACCATTAAAGAGCGCTTCATGGGAGACAACCCATGTGAAATAAAGGTTCGAGTAAATTTTTAAGTTTTAGTTTAAGTATCATGTTGAATAAAGAGTGCTAGAAAACTCCAGTTGAGGAGGAGAAGTTTAGTGGTACTGAAATCTTGTTTTCTACATGTTGTTGTTGGTCGAAACTTTAATCTGTTATTTTTCTGTAAAAACATGGTGTTTCACTAAGTTTCAGGTTAAAAAAGAATTGTCGAAGAAATAGGTAAATTTTGGCAACTCCAGAAGGTTTAACAACCAACTATACGGCGAGAATAAGAATTCCGGTCGTATAGTTCCGGTCCTATAGTTGTTTCGATATCACCCCTTCAGTTTTCAAAAGGTACTGTAGGTTTAACGACCAAATATATGACAGGAATAAAAATTCCGGCTGTATAGTTCCGGCCGTATAGATATCAATGCCTTCGTTAAATTTCTTTTCCAGGATACCGTAAGTTTAACGACCAACTATACGGTAGGAAAAAAAATCTCGTCCGTATAGTTCTGGCCATATAGTTTGCGCCGCCAGGAGGAAACCCTAAAATATTACCGTCAGACCAACTATATGGTGGGAATACACATTCCGTCCATATAGTTCTGACTGTATAGTTCGTGCGACCACAAAAACTCCACGGGAAGGTACCCCTAACACCAACATTTCAATCATTTTTCTCTCTTCTACCTCCAAACTCTCTCAAAACCTCAAGAGATCTTTATCTCTACTTAATTTTGTTCGATTTCCTCACACACAAGTGCTCTATGGTATGTTTCTCCTCTGATCCTCCAATTACTTTTTGCAAATTCATCTCCAATCTATTGTCATTATCAATCTAGGGTGATACCTATTTCAAACTAATTGCCATGTTTCTCTTGCCTAGATTATTATTTTGAGGAGATTCTTTAGTGTGCTATGATGATGAATATGTTATGCTTAATGCTATTGGATCAAAAAGTTTTATTTTGTCTTTTCTTATTGATTTAGATGATGAACACAAGGAGCCAAACGCGTGCTCGTGCCACCGCGAGTTCTTCTCGGGATGCCGCTGCAGCTCAGGACCGCATGGGGATACAGTTTAGGGATGAGCTCCAACGTGATCACTTCAATAGGAACAAGAACCAAGAAGTGAAGACAACCAAGTGGGTTTGTCCCACTATATTGAATCAACTCGGTATTTCTAATAACTTTGATTTACTTTGCAATAGAGTTGTCCTGCAAAACTTTGTATATCATGATGCTCCTACATATTGCCAGTTAATTCTTGAATTTTTAAGTTCTTTGAAAAGCACCATTAAAGCACGGCACAGAGAGGACATGATTTATTTCTGACTTATGAACACCAATTATACATTATCACTTGATGAATGGTGCAATTGTTTTAATTTACCAAAAAATGATGTTAATGCTTTACGCGCATATTTTGCTGACATGCGCCCTTCCCCGAATTATTATTATAATAGGATGAGTTTCACTTCTAGAGTCAACAAGGGGAGAATATTCAGCATCCTGCTATACGCTATTTGTTCTATGTTATTGCTAACACCTTGCAGGCACAAAATGAGTTTACAAGACTCAATGAGGAGGATATATTGATCCTCGCAAAAGCTTCTTTCAACAACAACAACTTGTCACTCAACTTGGGCGCAATTCTCGTGCGCTACTTGGAGCACCAATCCTCCCAAAGCCAAGGGCCAATCACCGTCCTTGTCATTGCCTTGGGCATTGACCTAGGTGAGTTGCAACCATCGCTAGGTGAGCGACGTATTGCTTTATCTACTTTAAAAGCTTGTGGAATGATCACTAAGAGAGGTGGTAGTTATTACTTGCATATTGCTGGAGCTGGGCATCTCTACCCCGCTCCTTTGCCTAATAGGCTTTTCTCTATCGAGGAAGGACGTTTGCTATATGATTTGCAATTTGAACAACACCAAACGGAAGAGGAGATTCCGGGTGAGGATGAAGACCAAGAAGAGGAGCAAGAAGATCCTGATCAAGAGGAGCATCTACCAAACCGGTTTTCTACATATCAAGATTTCCAAGAACTTGGAGGAACTGTGGAGGGGATGCATAATCTCGCCATGAACCTCCGAGAAACCACTAGTAATTTATCAACTCAATTTGCGAACTGGAGCCACAACTTTTTCCCGCCACCACAATGATTTTAAGGGCTAACAAAAGCCTAAGCTTGGGGAAGTCTCCCCATTATCTTTATTTGGCATTTTTTAATATTTCGAGGTTATGCTTTTGGTTTGAGTTTATAAGCACTCGTGTTGGTTTCTCGACACTTTATCTTTAGTCATTTTTATTTGTTTTCGAGATTTTCTAGCCGAGCTTTGTCGCCAATTTTATATTATTTAATTCCCTCTCTTAAAAACAACAAATAGATTTTTCCATTTACCTTTATTTCCCTTTTTTCTATTCTCCTCGTGGTTCTCGCATATTTGCAGGAGAGTGATTGACTTCAAGTTTCCAAGAAACAAATAAAAGGGGAAGAGAGAAGTGAAACCAATCATGAGAGGTATGCCTTATGACTCCCCACTTTTGAAGTTTGAGAAAACCATGCTAGTTAGTAGTAAATGTTAAGATATTATATTGGTGGACTGAGTCTTTATATTGGAGTAAAATTTTGTTTGCATGGGTATTTAGTTGAGTATGTTTTGTTCTAGCTCTTGTAGTTAACCAAGTCTTTCCTAAAATTTTGCTAAACAATTGTAATAAGAAAAAGTCTCATAATTGAAGGCTTGGGTGTTGTAGTGTTTAGTCTTGAAAGCTTATTCCTAGAGACACTCAACACCATGAAAATAATGATTGACTTAATAGCTCTCTTTGGAAGGATTAAATTAATGTTTATAGGTTTTGTGAGCATGCCAAAGTTTGACTTGTGAATCATAAGAATGATATAGCTTTATGCGTGTCAAACTTCATGGAATGCCAACAACTCCGCTAGCCTACGAACGATCTTCATGGGGGAAACTCCTAGATTTCGGCTATGAGTTGATTAAACATTTGTAGCAGCAACGCTATAATGGGTAAGATTCTTGGCATCCTCGTGTAGATGTGTTCATGATGGAATCACTCCTCTGGCTGATATGACTGATCATTATGCAAAGGGAACAAAAACCTTGGTAATGCCACGAGTGTCCATCACAACCCGATAAACTAAATTTTTTTTGACATGCTCTCAATTACTTAAGAACTAAAATTCTTGAAGGACAATGAATAGAAAAGTAGTGCTTGAAAAGTCTTGACTTATTGATGTGGGAGAATTGAGATACTTTAGTGTATATGCTTTTCATGATAAACTCTCACACTCTCAATTTTACATGATTATAATTTATTGTTCAAACGCAAGCTTATGAGTTGATTACATGACATGGAATAGAGTTTACTCATTTGAATCACCCATGCTAACAATAATCTTGCTGCTCTATAAGGATTCATTAAAACCCGTATGATATGCTTTCCATTACTCTATCTATGCTGAGTTTTTCAGATTAATAAAGTGGAGAGTAAGATCATCATCTTGTTATTTCAATTTAAATGCTGAGTTCCTTTTTGATTTTGGTTTTCTTGCTTGAGGGCGATCAAGTTTAATCTTCGGGAGGTTGATGGCTATGAAATATAGCCATCCATGTCCACATTGAAACTAGATATTATTCATACTTTTGATGAAATATCTCTCTAAACCCCGCCACTAATGCCTAATGATCAAAAGGGTATGCAATCATGTCTTTCTATTTTTCCCTGCGCAGGAAATGACGTTTGATGATGGGAATCACAACATTAAAGTAAAAGATATGAGATTTCCAACAACCCAAAGAAACCAGGGGTTGTGAAGATGAAACAGTAGCTTTAACGACCAACTAACGACAAGAATATTTTTCCGGCTGTATAGTTCCAGCCGAATAGTTTCCACCGACATCGCAAGATCAAACGGAACAAATTTCATGAAGGGGGCCCTATATAAAGAGACCTCTCGTTACGAGAAACGGGAGGATGAGCTAAACCAGAAACACACAACACCGAAGAGCTGCCAGAGGAATAGATCTAGATCCAATATCACAACCCTTCTCCACCACCATAGCCATAGTCCACCACTTGTAATAGTAGATATCATATCCAATTGGCGACATTGTAAGACTATTTCTATCAATCTCATGATTTCCAATACAATGTTTATGATTGTTGATCTCATATCCATGTGTGAGTAATTCTCCTTGGGCTAAGGGCTTCGGCCTAGCCATGTAGTTTGTGCATGTTATTTATCATAGATGGGATTGTGTATTAGTTTGTATGACATGATGATTATTTTATCCTCTCTTGCTTCAATCTAAGGACTTATCAGGTACCCAAGACCCCGAGGATTGATCCAGGTATAGGGAGTATGAGTAATGACTAATCTGCAGGATGGGAACCCCAGTGATAGAAAGGGTAGTACGACTGTATGTGATGGATTTACTTGGGATTAACGGTGATGTCACTGTGCATATCATTAGTTCTCTTTCTTCTATTGGTGAGACTAATAGGTTATTGCTATAAGCGGTTGCGGAGGTAATAGAAGTTATGGATGCACTGCCCACATATAATTATCTTGCTCTAACAATTACATGGGTACTTTATTATTATCTTTTATTCCCATCAAATGTCTTGCACAGCTATAGGTGAAACCGAACGCCCCAGGCCCTCTCTCTCCATCATCGACAACAACAAAAGATCGCAAAATCTTGGTCCGGTAAAACAATAAAAAAATTCTAAAACTCCCAAAGGTCCATTAAAGTATCTTCACCACACTTTCTGCTTCCCGAGGATTCGATAACCTAGGTCTACTAGGGAAAAAGAGCTATACTACATCTGTAATCCGGATCAAAGGTATCAACTATCGATGTTCTTTGTGATCAACAACTTTATCACTTTTCCGGCCAGACAATACAAAACACCATAGTACATGAAGTGGCCCAGAGTGTATCTCTCCATCATCGCGACTAGCAATTACCACAACTACACCATATGATGCAATGGTGAAAGGGCATTTATGCCTTTAATATTGTTTTGATGTTTGTTGACAACACTTGGATATGTTTAATATGTTGTTGAATGTTTTAGGATATATCAGATTCATATGTGCAATTTATACCCAAGGAAAAAGACTCTCACTGGAACAAAGTATGCACTGCCTATGCTCTGTCGGACTATCCGACTGGTATGAGCCGGACTGTCCGGCTAGGCCGGAATGTCCGGCCCTCGCGAATTACCAGTTTTCCCCCTCGGGTGTGTATGTTTTGTGTGTCACTTCGGACACTACCCGGGCACTGGCCGGACTCTGGCCGGAAACTTGGCCAGGCTAGAGTGTCCAGCTGGAACACACCGGAGTGTCCGGCTAAGCCGGACTATCCGGCCCATACCGGTCGGACTGTCCGGGTTAAGTGGCTCCAACGGAACTAATTTTCGGGGCCCTATAAAAGGACCCCTTCTTCTACCTTGGGAGCTGCTCGACCAGGTCAAGAACATCATCACATTTTGAGCCACCAACTCCACAAGATATCTTCACTCAACCATCCAAAGTCATTGGTCTTTGGAGAATCAAAAGAGGAGGCCTTGATCTATAGCTTCACCAAGAGAGATCTTCATTTCCCCCTCATTCACTTGAGGGGCCCTTGCTCTAGTGTTTCTTTGGAAACCCTAGCTTTTTATTTGGTTCTTACAAGCTTGTATTTGATTGTTTGACAGCTTGCTTGTATTTGGGAGCCTCCAATTAAGTTGTGGATGTGCGCCCTGAACTTGTTGTAAAGGTGCCAGATTCCACCTCGAAGGTTGTCCATATAGTGGAAGAGGTGAATCGAACCCTTTGGGGTGAGGTTCATCAGAGAACAAGGGAGGCCTCTCGTGGCGTTGGTGGTTTGAAACCACCCCATCTCCAAACATATACGTACTTCCCCTCAAAAGGAAGGAACTACGGGAAACAAACCCTTGTGTCTCCGCGTCCTCCACTTTGGTTTCTTATATCCTTTACGACACTTTATTATACTTGTTCTTGCTTAGTGTTTGTGCTAGTTGGTGCTAGTTGACATATAGGTAAATTCACCTTAGTTGCATAATATAGAGAATTTACCTTTCTTGTCAAACCATAATTTGAAAACGAAGAAAATTTGAAGTAGCACCTATTCACCCCCCCCCTCTAGGTGCCCATATGATACTTTCAATTGGTATCAGAGCCTCTAGGTAGCAACTTAGGGGAAGGTGATGGTGAGCCTACCAACACAGTGACCATGGAGGATCTCAATAACTTGGAAACAAGATTGAGCTCCACCTTGGGCAACGAGATCAAACAATTACACAAGTTACTTGAGCAACTTGTTAAAGATAAATGTGACTCATCATCCCCTTCTCCTCAATAGATAACTCCGTCATTACCAAAGGTGAATGCCCCGGCATCACCCGTGGTTGTGGAGGTGGGGGATAATCCAAACAACATTAATTCTTCCACAAAAAGGGATAGTGGGAAGGGAGAGAACCATGAGCTCAAGGATGGTACTATCCCGACCCTCCAATTCCTCACCCTCATATAAACAATAGAGGTGACCTACCAAAGCTAGATGCATCTACTTTTTCTCAATGGCAATCACTAATGAAATCTCATGTGCGCAACTCTTGTATTGAGTTATGGAACATCATTGAAGAAGGACTCCATATTGGGGATCCAAACAACTTGACTAGAAGAGAAGTTGTCAATAGTTAACTCAATGCCACCGCCTTGCACATGATACAACAAGGATTGGGTACAAAAGATTTCCCTCACATTGAGCACCTCAACACCACCAAGAAAGCTTGGGATGCTCTCACGGAGTTGTATGTTGGAAATGAGAGCATAAGAAGGATGGTGAAGATCATGAAGCCATGTATTGTAGGCTCAAGTCCACCGCCGCCACCTTTAGGAATGTGGGTGCCTCACATGTGGATGATGCTTGGATAAAAGGGAAATATGTGTGTACTCATGCCTTTTGAGCCTACCTACTTGAAGAGCCTACAAGGAAGACAAAACTACCACCTCATGACCTCCAATGAAGTTATGCAAGAGATGGCCTCTTTCAAGGTTGCTGCCAAGAATGCCAAAGATGCCCATGCTCGAGCCCTTGGAATAAGCAATGGTGTCAACCTTGCATTAAAGGCCAAAGTTGTGGAGCATGTGGATGAAGATGATAGTGATGAAGGCTTATCTATGAGCCATCCCGATGATGTAAAGATTGCTCATGGTGAATATATGGCCTTCTATGCAAAGAACTTTTGGAAAGATCTTGCCAAGGCAAAGATGGAAATACAGCGAATAAGCAACCCCAATGGACGAAGAGATAATTTCACTAAATTGATAACTTGCTTCAATTGTGGTGCCCGCTATCACTTTGTGGCAGGTTGTCCCTATGAGAAGAGAGAAGATCATGGGGGTAAACTTGTGTTGAAGAAAACTTCCAAGGCTTCTTACAAGAAACCCTTCATCAAGAAGAATCTCATCAACAAGAAGTCGGGTGAAATTGTATTGATCACTCACGAAGAATTCTCCTTTGACAATGATGATGACGAAGATGATGAAGAAGAAACATCAAGTGGTGTGGATTCTCTTGCCACTACTTCCACTCCCACATTCTCCCTCTTCGACTCTCCAAATGAGAATATCTCCAACAAGAACGTCACTTGCCTTATGGCAAGAGGAATAGAGACTTATGCTTCCGGAGGGTCAAAATGGGTGCTTGATAGTGGATGCACAAGTCATATGACTGGAAGCACATCTATTGTCAAGGAGTTGAGACCAAATGATGATCAAATATCCGTGACATATGCCGAAAAGTATAAGCCTAAGGTAATGGGTCTTGGCAAGGTTGTGGTTTCCCACGACATTACACTCGTGGACGTCATGCTTGTTGAGACCCTTGGCTACAATTTACTTTTAGTCCGTGCTCTTGGAAAGATGGGCTTTGCCGTCTTTATTGATAATGATATTGTGGTCCTCGTGTGGAGCAATTCTCTCAAGGTCGCTTTTGTTGGGTACGTCGAAAATGACTTGTATGTGGTGGACTTTTCGGGGCAAACCACTACAAGTGCGATGTGCTTATTCTGAAAGGCCGATGTGGGTTGGTTATGGAATCACCGACTAGCCCATGTCAACATGAGAACTTTGCAAAGTCTTCACAAGGATTGCCATATTGTTGGACTAAAAGAAATTGTTTCCTTTGCCAAAGATCGTGTTTGCAGGGCTTGTGTTGAAGGAAAGATGCATGATTCTCCCCACAAGCCAAAGAACTACATCAAGTCCAAGAGGATCTTGGAGATCCTTCATGTGGATCTCTTTGGTCCTCCATATCATGCAAGTCTTGGTGGGAAGAAATATTGTTTGGTGATTGTTGATGACTATTCAAGATACACATGGGTATACTTCTTCAAGTTGAAAAGTGAGACCCAAGAAAACTTCATTGACTTCATCAACATGGTTTAACGTCAACACAATGTCCCTGTGTTGATGATGACGCCCAGCACTATCGTGGGACGCTTCGTTTGGAAACCCCAAGAGCAAGGTGTGATGAGCACAGCAGCAAGTTTTCCCTCAGTAAGAAACTGAGGTTATCGAACCAGTAGGAGGAAGGAAACGTCTCAAAGGTGTTGCAAGCAACGTGGAAACCTGCACAACACAAACTCAAGACTTTGCCCCAACGAATCAGTGAGGTTGTCAAGCTCACCGGTTTGCTGTAACAAAGGATTAAACGTATGGTGTGGAAGGTAATGGTTTGCAGCAAGTAAACAAGTAACAGTGGATGATGTATCAATGGTAAAGATTGGACCGGGGTCCATAGTTCAATATAGGTGCTCTCCTTAGATAAACAACATTGCATGAAGGGTAAAAAAATTACAGCAGGGCAATTGACAGGAACTGAGCAAGGCATAACAATGCAATACCAGACAAAAAGATCCTATGAGATTCGATTGGGCAATACAACAATATACATAGACCACCATCCAACTGCATCTATGACTAGAAGTCCACCTTCAGGTTATCATCCGAACCCTTTTCAGTATTAAGTTGCAAGAAACAGACAACTTCTTTAAGCAAAGTGTGTAAGGTAAACAATCCATTTGTTCCATGAAAAAGAGACAATTGTTTTCTCCCTAGTGGCAATAGCACATCTACAACCAAAGAGATTTCTGTCACTTCCCTTGGAAACTAGAGGCATGAACCCACTATCGAGCATAAATACCCCCTCTTGGAGTCACTAGCAACTACTTGGCCAAGATAGCTACTAACAATAGAGAGCATGCAATATCACAAACAACATAGACATGATAGAATCATAAAGACAAAACCATTAATCAATCTGACATAGTAATCTCAATATCCATCGGATACTCGCAAACACAACATGCATGATTACAAATAGATTAGATCTTGATCATGAACGGAGGTCACAAGATCTATACATGAAAGCAGAAGGAGGAGATCCAACCATCTAGCTACTACATGGACCCATAGTCCAAGGTGGAATTACTCACGCATCATACCGGAGAAGAAGGCCTCCGGGATGATTTCCCCTTCGACAGGGTGCCGGGAAGAACTTCAGACCCCCTCGATCTAGGGACAATGGTGGCGGCGGCTACAGAAGCTTTCGTGGATTTTTGATCGGGTGCCTAGGGTCATCGGGGGCTTCTTATAGCAAAGAGGCGAGGCTGGGAGGCGACCAGGGGCCCCACACCCTACCTAGGCACGGGGTGGGCCCACCCGCGCCTGGGGGGGTCTGGCCGCCCTGGTTCGCTTCTCCGTCTTCCCTCTGGACTTCGTGTCCCCCACGGTAAAATATTGACTTTGACTTTTGTCCCGTCCAATTCCAAGAATATTGATTTTCTGCCTTTCTGGAACCAAAAATAGAAGAAAACATGCAACTGTCACTGTGGCAACTTGTTAATAGGTTAGTTCCAGAAAAGATATAAAAACACCTCAAAGTGTAGACAAAGCAAGGCAAAGTACATACTAAACAAGCATGGAGCATCAAAAATTATAGATACGTTTCCGACGTATCAGTTGATAATAAGAAGCGACAATGACACTGAGTTCAAGAACTACACATTGAATGGATTTCTTAGTGATGAGGGGATAAAACACCAATATTCCGCTGCTTGTACCCCTCAACAAAATGGTGTAGCCGAGAGGAAGAATCGGACTCTTATTGACATGGCAAGGACCATGTTGGCGGAGTTTAAATCTCCATATAATTTTTTGGCCGAATCAATCTCCACCCTTGCCATGCATCAAACCGTCTCTTCCTCCGCAAATAATTGATCAAGACTCCATTTGAGATACTTACCGGCAACAAGCCCAACGTATCTTACTTCCGGGTATTCGGTTGTAAGTGTTTCTATCTCAAAAAGGGTGCTCGTTTGTCCAAATTAAATTCCAAAGCATTAGAGGGTATCTTTGTTGGCTATGGTCTCGAATCCCAAACTTATAGAATCTATGATAAGCTCTCCGGAGCTGTCATCGAATCTTGTAGTGTGGTGTTCGAAGAATATGATGGTCCCTAAGGGGGGTGTTGATGCTTGTGATGCAGATGATGAAATGCCTCAGGATGCCATAGGAAGAATGGGTGTGGGATTTATTCGCCCCGTTGAGGAACCCCTTATGGAGGATCGAGAAGAACTATGCTCTACTCAAGTGGAGCCCTCATCTTCACAACAACAAGCTCCATCTATCAAGGAGGACAATGACCCAAGCCAAAGACAAGTTGTGGACCCTCAACAAGTTGATCAAGGAGATACCCCTAGTGAGGAGGAGCTTGAGTCACCATTCTCCAGAATGTCAATTGTTGCTCGGTCTATTTCACAAGGAAGATCTATACAATCTGCCTTGAGAGAAGCTCAACTCCAATCTAGTAATGTGCCTGATCAAGACCAAGGTCAATCTTTGCCTCTTAATGAAGAGAATGATTCCGATGATGATCAAGGTCAAGTTGATGGTCAAGACGAGGACCAAAATGATGAAGAGATCCCCCCAAGAAACAACAAGGAGATTGAAACTTGTCGCAAAGCTAGAATGGATAGAATGTTGGAATTAAGAGACCACTCTCTAGAGAATGTGGTTAGAGATGTATGGAGAGGAATGTCCACAAGAGCACAATTGAAGAGGTTTAGTGAACACCAAGCACACATCTCCATTATTGAACCAAAGAAAGTATGGGAATCTCTTGAAGATTCGGATTGGTTGGAAGCAATGCACAAAGAGATCAACAACTTTGAGAGAAATAAAGTATGGAAGTTAGTTGAGAAGACAAAGGATTGCCGTAATGTTATAGGCACCAAGTGGATATTCAAGAACAAGCAAGATGAGCATGTAATTCTAGTAAGGAACAAGGCAAGATTGGTTGCACAAGGGTTCTCTCAAATTGAAGGCATTGATTATGGAGAGACATATGCACCCGTGGCTCGCCTTGAGTCCATCCGTATCCTTCTTGCTTATGCGGCACATCATAACTTTAAGTTGCAACAAATGGATGTAGAAATTACATTTCTTAATGGTCCATTAAATGAGTTGGTATATGTAAAGAAACCCCCGGGATTTGAGGATCCTAACTTACCAAACCATGTCTACAAACTTGATAAGGCGCTCTATGTGCTCAAACAAGCCCCATACACGTGGTATGAGCACCTTAGAGAGTTGTTGTTTGACCGTGGGTTTGATGTTGGGAAAATCGATCCCACTCTTTTTACTAAAAAGGCCAATGGGGACCTTTTTGTATGCCAAATATACGTTGATGATATTACCTTTGGCTCATCTAACAAAGCTTTTAATGATGAATTCTCAAAGCTTATGACTAATAGGTTCCGGATGTCTATGATGGGGGAGTTGAGAGTATTTATTGGTTTTGAGATCAAGCAAGTAAGAGGAGGAACATTCTTCAACCAAGCCAAGTATACTCAAGATATGCTCAAAAGATTCAACATGAAAGATTTAAATGGTGCTCCTACCCCCATGGCAACAAAGACTCATCTTGAACTAAATCCAAATGGTAAAGATGTGGATTAAAAGGTATACCGGTCTATGATTGCTTCTTTTATTTACCTTTGTGCATCTAGACCCGATATTGTATTGAGTGTAGGAGTGTGTCCAAGATATCAAGCAACTCCTAAGGAAAGCCATTTGATGGCGGTTAAGAGAATCTTTCGATATTTGGTTCATACCCCACACTATGGTCTTTGGTATCCTCGAGGATCAACATTTTCTGTTTGTGGATACACGGACTCGGATTGGGCTGGTGATAAGTATGATAGAAAAACAACATTCGGGGCTTGCCAATTCCTTGGTAGGTCCTTGGCATGTTGGTCTTCTAAGAAGCAAAATTGTATATCTCTCTCCACCGCCGAAGCCGAGTATGTGGCAGCTGCTAGTGCTTGCATGTAAGGTTCCCAACCTTTAATAAGGTAGAGATCCCTGTGTTTACAATGCTAGTCCCTGGATCAATAGCTAGCATCCACAGTTAAGATGTAATATCAAGAAACAAAGGTCATATTACAACTTTATAACCAGGAATAAAACAATTTATTACATCTTACATAGCTCATTTGGCTATCTCATTACAATGCAGCAGAATATAACAATAGCATGGGGTCCTTCATCTTCAAAGTGCCACCGGCAAACATGTTGGTTGTAGACTTGTAATCCTACTTCACTAATATCAAACAAACCTGCAACATAACAAGTTACAGCCACAAGGGTCAATACATTTGAATTGTATTGGCAAGTGATACTATGGTAGTATAGTGGAGTCTATCATCTATATGCTTTTGGCTAAGTGGAGCTTAGGCTTGCTTTGCTCAAAATATATTTTCCTTATCATTTGAAAACACTAAGTTTTTGCTTGACAAAATCTTTCCCAAGGCATCTCCCAATAGAAATTGGTGATCCTTCAACCCTTGTTCAACCATAAGTTTTTAACTTAGAAATTGGGATGAGGAGATTCTTGATAGCTTCCATGTCTTGATGCTCAAATTGTCCTTTACCAGGGACATGGCTAAGTACTTAGATTTTACACTCTGCAGAGGTGGTGCACTTTCACCACAAGACTTGGTTTCACCAAGACAAGATCTTTCAGAAGCCTTCCCTTAGACCAGAATGGACGCGTTCCAACCTATCATTCCCCTACCTCCAACTGTCCATTTGGTTAAGTTATTGCAACCTATACGATCCAGGCAGAGCCCATAATGCCAAGTGGCTGCACTTGAAGCTTCTCAACATTTAACATCTCAAATCTCTTTGTTCCTGGGTGGCCATCCACAAGTGAGATACACAAGGTAAACCATAGAAATGGGCCTTGTGAACCACTCAACACAAACCATTCCTTCCATTCCACCCAGGTGATTCATTCACTTAGTTGTTTTATTAAACAAAACACAAGTCCTTGACTTGGAAACATTCCATAGTATGATTATATATTCCACCCTTGTTTTCTACTAGCTAAGCTAAGCATGATAGTAGTAGGAATCTTAACTTAGGAAAATTCTACTAAGGTTTCATCTACTAGGATTTCCCATGGCATTGTTTATACTTAGCAAAATTTCCATGCAAGTCCTACTTAGAAATATCACTAATGCATAGTGAAAATAATGGGACAAAAGTATGAAGCATCACTTGCCTTTTTGGTAGAGAATATAAGTTCACTCCTTGATATTGCAACAATCACACTCTTCAAGTCACTACAATTCAATCAAGCAAGGGCACAATTTCAAACTACCATTCAAGCAACATCACATAAAATAATAGGAACAAAACAATGCATGCAAGCATGCCAAACATTGTTTTATTTACAAAAGTGGTTTATAACAGGTTATAAACATTCTAAAACACTTATTGGTCATTTTATAAAGTGGCAAAACTATTTGCAAAATATTTTACCCATAAACCATTTTTAAACCAAGTTAATATTTTATGTGGTTGAAAATGTCTTTAGCAAAGTAATAATTTTTATAAGGTTTACCAAATACATTTTCAAATCATAAAACTTGGTGTTTGGGGTCAGAGAGTTCAAATCAAAATATTTCTCAAAGCTTTCCTCCAAAATCATTTTTAAACCATAATCAACATTTTTATTTGGCTAGAAATGTTTTTAAATCAATGATTCATTCTTTTGCTTCACCAAATACATTTTTGAAACCACCAATTGATTTCTATGGTTAGTAGGTTCAAAACAAACCATTTTCCAAAGATTTTATCTCAAAAATCATTTTAGAACAAATTTTATATTCTAAACATGCCTACACAAGTTTCTGAAAAAACAATCAATTTAACAGAAGCATTTTACTAAACAAAGGGCATGGTTGGAAATTACTTGTTTTGCTGAATCCATTGATATAAAATTTGCAAAATTTGGACGTGTGGTTTGAAAGTTATGAATTTTTCAAAATTGAACATCTAATAGAATAGTTTCTGTTTTTAAAACAGACTCTGGCCACGTGGTGTGATCTTATTGGTCAAAAAAGTTTCGTGTGGATCGACCTATCTGGTGCATTGGATCAAAGTTTAATCGCGCGGCTCAAGTTCTCCCATACCCTTTCGAGTTACGTTCTATCGCATCCGTCAGATTACGATCTAGCGGCTCAGGGCACTGTGACCAAATTCCAGCGGCGCTGACGGCGGCGTGTGGCGGCGCGACGTCAAACGGTGATGGTGTCGACGTTACAGGAAGCGAGAGAGCAAAGGGAGATGCTCACCAGAATCGCGGGGTCGTGGTGATGCTCGAGGTGGTGGTAGCTCGTCGAGGGGCGCACGATGGTGACGGCAATCGCTCGCCGGAGTTGCTCCTGGCGTCGGGTTCGCTCGGCCGTTGTCGAGGACGTCGCTACAGGGCACGGGAGAGGGAACAGAGGGTGTTGTTAGACGCGTAGGAGAGTAGGGAGTACGGGAGCATCAAAAAGAGGGGGCGGCGCGGTCGGAATTTACCTCGAATGCTCGTCGGAGAAATGGCAAACCACAGCGGTGCTCAGACGTGGATGAAGTCGAAGTTTTAGAGCGTGTCAAGTCAGAGAATCTGGAGATGCAGTGAACGATGGGGAGCACGCTCGTTTGCTGCAGCGAGCAAGAGGTGGCGTAGACTAGTCGGAATCGTTGCCGAAAGGTCATCGGAGACAGTGGCTTGCCGCAAGGAATTGGCGCAGCCTGGGGGCTCCGGTGGTGCGATGTCTGGGAGGAAATGGAGAGGAGAGTGTGGCGATTAATACTGCGTGGTCATGGCAAGGATTAAATGCGGTATTAAGGAGAATTGATCGCGAGAAATCAACGGCAGAAAACGGTCGCGAGGTGAGGGGGAGAAGAAGTCGCGGCGAGGAAGAAGCTTGCGTGGCGGTGGGGTCTGGCGTCAGCGAGAGAAGGAGAGGGAGAGTGGGGTCGAGTCGCCGCTGATCTGGTCTGTCTGCGCGTGAAGAAAAACGTTTTGGGGGAGAAGGGTTAGTTGGGCTGCTGCTGGGTCAGTTGGGCAGGCTGGGCTGGGTCGACCTTGTCCATTTTTTTTGTTCCTGTTTCTTTTCTTTTTTTCCAATTCTTTTATTCTGTTTTGATTTTGATTAAACAATTCAAACACTCATTTGAATTTAAACCTTTGCCAAATTTTGTGAATAATCAAACACAGATTAGTAATACATACTCATGTCAAATTTAGAATAAATCTTTTATTCTTTTAGTGTCTTTTAATTATTTAAAATAGGCTCTAGTATTAATTAAATAGGATTTAATAATATTTTTCAATCTCTATTTGATTTCAAATCACCACCAAACTTTGGGTGAATCTTAATTCTGTTTATCAACATATTTCAAAGTCCAAAATAAAATAATTCTTTTATTCTTTTAGGATCTATTAATAATTAAATAAATAGACCTTAGTCTTTAATTCAATTAGGATTTAATTTATTTAAAAACCCCATTTGAAATCTAAAGAATACCAAAACCTTTTCAGTAGGTTTTATTTGAAAATACAAAACACTTGGAAAACTTATTTAAAATAAATTAACAAGTTTTAGTGTTTATTTAAAATGGAAAAGCCTTTACTTTAATAAAATTGGATATTAATAAATCCTCATTATTTTATTTAAATAAACCTTTACTCTTTTATCAAATAAAAGCATTTTATTTCAAAAGCTTGGCTAAGATTTAATTTGGCTCTATAAAATAATCCTTATTTATATTTCTACCTTTGCTTTATAAAAACTATATCTTTTTATTAAAAGATTCAAAAATAGTGATTCCAATTATTAAAACTCTTTATTAATTGTTTATCTTTTTAAATCCCTTTAGGATTTTATTTAATCAAAATAGGTTTTGATGTTTCCAATTGGAATCAAAAAGTTTCTTCTCACCCTAAAAATCAACAATTGTTTATTTTGTTTATTTATTTTCACATTACAAGATTTGGAAAATCTTGGGATGTGACAGGCTACCACCCTTAAAATAAATCTCGTCCCGAGATTTGGGAAGGCTAGGGTTACAAGTTGGCTCAAAGCAACTAGGGTACTACCACCCTTAAAAAATTTCCAACTAGATTACTTCTTGGCTTGCTTGGGATCTTGTTGAAACCTCTCTGGGCAAACATCTGCATTGTGTCCTTTGTTTACACACTTGAAACATATGACAAGGTTGAGATCCTCATAGGCTTGTTTATCTTGTGCTTCATCTTTTCTGGACAATTGCTTGCATAATGTCCTGGTTCTTTGCAATTGAAACACATCACTTGGCTGATATCTTTCTTTTCCTTTGGTATCATTGCCTCTTGTTTGTTTCCTTGGTTCTTCTTCTTTTCTGGGCATTCATTGGCATAGTGTCCCATCTCTTTGCAAGTGTAACATTGCTCTTGGGTAATATCCTTTTTGCTAGAGTTGGGGCATTTCTTCTTCTTCTTCTTCTTGGGTCTCTCCAAAGCTAGGAGTTCTTCTAGTTCATGATCTTCATACTTTACCACAAAGGTGGGAAATCTTTCTCTCTTCTTGGGGCATTTACTAGAGATATGACCTTCTTCTCCACAAGAGTAGCAACACTTTGTGATCACTTTGGATTTGGCCTTATGGTGCATAGTTTTGACTTTACCTTCATCCTTCTTGGTAGAAGTTGTTCCTTCATGAGGGTTTACACACTGTTGTTGCACTCCACCTTGTTTCCTTTGTTGAACTATGGAATAGATGGGGCATTGGATAGGGACATGATTATTTCCTTCACATAGGAAACAAGTAGCTTGAGATGTGGGGCATTGATTGGTTGGATGTTTCTCCTCACAATTGGGGCATTGATCTTCATGCTCTTTGGAAGTGTGATCCTTGTCTCCACAAATATTGCAAGCTTGGGTTCCTTCTAGAATATCATCCTTGACATCCTTGTTGTCACAAACTCCTTGGGAAAGGTTGTCTCACATGTTGATCATTTGAGTGGCCATCCCTTGCAACAATTGGGATTGAATTTCCAAAAACTTTTGTATGGTTGGGTCTAATCCATTGTTGTTGGCTAAAAACTGAGTTGTCACTTGGTTCAACTGGGTTTGGTTTGCTAGTAGTTGTTCTCTCATGTGCATCTCTTGGTTGTTGTTGTCACTAACCTTGATGTTGGAGTTTCTTGGAGTAGTCATCTGTTTGGGTTGGATTGGGATTAGAATTGGCAAAAGATTTTCTAAGGAATCAATTCTAATCACACACATAACAATTCACTCAAGCAATGTGCAAGCAATCCCAAACAAACATTCCATTCAAACAACAAGTCCAAGCACATATTTAAGCAATAAAATATTTTTGTTACACCACATAAGTTGGTGGGTTTGACTTAAACTAAATATGGTGGTCCAACTATATGGTTCACTTGAGATCAGTCTATCCTTCTTGGTGGATTCTTCTTGAATGAGATCATGGCTTCCTTGGGAAAATTCTTGGTCACAAAAACTTCAAAGGTGATGATGATTCCCAAGTTGTGTTTCCTTAGTCTTCAAGTCTTGAGCAACATTTCTTGTCTCACTTGTAGTCCTTAGTGATATTCAAGGTTGAAGTCCTTGTTGAGAATAAGGTTGAAATCACTTGAAGATGTTGAAGTCATTAGAGTTGATGAAGTCCTTTGCTCATGGTGAAGTCTTTGGCCATGGGGTAGGCCTTGTCCATCAAGTTTGAAATAGAAGAGATGTAGAATCAAAACCAAAATGGTTGAGGAAAGAGTTTACAAGATTGTTTATAAATAAGTTTGGAACAAATACAACTCCTATTTTTCTAAGGGGTTTTGTCCATTCCTAGGGTTACAATCCTACAGGCAACACAATGCTCTGATACCATCTGTAAGGTTCCCAACCTTTAATAAGGTAGAGATCCCTGTGTTTACAATGCTAGCCCCTGGATCAATAGCTAGCATCCACAGTTAAGATGTAATATCAAGAAACAAAGGTCATATTACAACTTTATAACCAGGAATAAAGTAATTTATTACATCTTACATAGCTCATTTGGCTATCTCATTACAATGCAGCAGAATATAACAATAGCATGGGGTCCTTCATCTTCAAAGTGCCACCGGCAAACATGTTGGTTGTATACTTGTAATCCTACTTCACTAATATCAAACAAACCTGCAACATAACAAGTTACAGCCACAAGGGTCAATACATTTGAATTGTATTGGCAAGTGATACTATGGTAGTATAGTGGAGTCTATCATCTATATGCTTTTGGCTAAGTGGAGCTTAGGCTTGCTTTGCTCAAAATATATTTTCCTTATCATTTGAAAACACTAAGTTTTTGCTTGACAAAATCTTTCCCAAGGCATCTCCCAATAGAAATTGGTGATCCTTCAACCCTTGTTCAACCACAAGTTTTTAACTTAGAAATTGGGATGAGGAGATTCTTGATAGCTTCCATATCTTGATGCTCAAATTGTCCTTTACCAGGGACATGGCTAAGTACTTAGATTTTACACTCTGCAGAGGTGGTGCACTTTCCCCACAAGACTTGGTTTCACCAAGACAAGATCTTTCAGAAGCCTTCCCTTAGACCAGAATGGACGCGTTCCAACCTATCATTCCCCTACCTCCAACTGTCCATTTGGTTAAGTTATTGCAACCTATACGATCCAGGCAGAGCCCATAATGCCAAGTGGCTGCACTTGAAGCTTCTCAACATTTAACATCTCAAATCTCTTTGTTCCTGGGTGGCCATCCACAAGTGAGATACACAAGGTAAACCATAGAAATGGGCCTTGTGAACCACTCAACACAAACCATTCCTTCCATTCCACCCAGGTGATTCATTCACTTAGTTGTTTTATTAAACAAAACACAAGTCCTTGACTTGGAAACATTCCATAGTATGATTATATATTCCACCCTTGTTTTCTACTAGCTAAGCTAAGCATGATAGTAGTAGGAAGCTTAACTTAGGAAAATTCTACTAAGGTTTCATCTACTAGGATTTCCCATGGCATTGTTTATACTTAGCAAAATTTCCATGCAAGTCCTACTTAGAAATATCACTAATGCATAGTGAAAATAATGGGACAAAAGTATGAAGCATCACTTGCCTTTTTGGTAGAGAATATAAGTTCACTCCTTGATCTTGCAACAATCACACTCTTCGAGTCACTACAATTCAATCAAGCAAGGGCACAATTTTAAACTACCATTCAAGCAACATCACATAAAATAATAGGAACAAAACAATGCATGCAAGCATGCCAAACATTGTTTTATTTACAAAAGTGGTTTATAACAGGTTATAAACATTCTAAAACACTTATTGGTCAACTATTTGCAAAAGATTTTACCCATAAACCATTTTTAAACCAAGTTAATATTTTATGTGGTTGAAAATGTCTTTAGCAAAGTAATAATTTTTATAAGGTTCACCAAATACATTTTCAAATCATAAAACTTGGTGTTTGGGGTCAGAGAGTTTAAATCAAAATATTTCTCAAAGGTTTTCCTCCAAAATCATTTTAAACCATAATCAACATTTTTATTTGGCTAGAAATGTTTTTAAATCAATGATTCATTCTTTTGCTTTACCAAATACATTTTTGAAACCACCAATTGATTTCTATGGTCAGTAGGTTCAAAACAAACCATTTGCCAAAGATTTTATCTCAAAAATCATTTTAGAACAAATTTTATATTCTAAACATTCCTACACAAGTTTCTGCAAAAACAATCAATTTAACAGAAGCATTTTACTAAACAAAGGGCATGGTTGGAAAGTACTTGTTTTGCTGAATCCATTGATATAAAATTTGCAAAATTTGGACGTGTGGTTTGAAAGTTATGAATTTTTCAAAATTGAACATCTAATAGAATAGTTTCTGTTTTTAAAACAGACTCTGGCCACGTGGTGTGATCTTATTGGTCAAAAACGTTTCATGCGGATCGACCTATCTGGTGCGTTGGATCAAATTTTAATCACGCGGCTCAGGTTCTCCCATACCCTTTCGAGTTACGTTCTATCGCATCCGTCAGATTACGATCCAGCGGCTCAGGGTACCGTGACCAAATTCCAGCGGCGCTGACGGCGGCGTGTGGCGGCGCGCGGTCAGACATTGATGGTGTCAACGTTACAGTAAGCGAGAGAGCAAAGGGAGATGCTCACTAGAATCGCGGGGTCGTGGCGATGCTCGAGGTGGTGGTAGCTCGTCGAGGGGCGCACGATGGTGACGGCAATCGCTCGCCGGAGTTGCTCCTGGTGTCGGGTTCGCTCGGCCGTTGTCGAGGACGTCGCTACAGGGCACGGGAGAGGGAACAGAGGGTGTTGTTAGATGCGTAGGAGAGTAGGGAGTACGGGAGCATCAAAAAGAGGGGGCGGCATGGTCGAAATTTACCTCGAATGCTCGTCGGAGATGGCAAACCACGGCGGTGCTCAGACGTGGATGAAGTCGAAGTTTTAGAGCGCGCGCGATCAAGCGGGAGATACTGGGAGATGCAGTGAACGATGGGGAGCACGCTCGTTTGCTGCAGCAAGCAAGAGGTGGCGTAGACTAGCCGGAATCGTTGCCGAAAGGTCGTCGGAGACAGGGGCTTGCCGCAAGGAATTGGCGCAGCCTGGGGGCTCCAGTGGTGCGGTGTATGGGGGAAATGGAGAGGAGAGCGTGGCGATTAATACTGCGTGGTCACGACGAGGATTAAACGCGGCATTAAGGAGAATTGATCGCGAGAAATCAACGGCAGAAAATGGTCGCGAGGTGAGGGGGAGAAGAAGTCGCGGCGAGGAAGAAGCTTGCGTGGCGGTGGGGTCTGGCGTCAGCGAGAGAAGGAGAGGGAGTGGGTCTATATGTCGATGATCGCTGGGTCTGCATGCACGTGAAGAAAAACGTTTCGGGGGAGAAGGGTTAGTTGAAGCTTTGTTGGAATTGGGTAAGGCTGGTCAATGGGTCGACCTTGTCCATTTTTTTTGTTCCTGTTTCTTTTCTTTTTTTTCCAATTCTTTTATTCTATTTTGATTTTGATTAAACAATTCAAACACTCATTTGAATTTAAACCTTTGCCAAATTTTGTGAATAATCAAACACTGATTAGTAATACATACTGATGTCAAATTTAGAATAAATCTTTTATTCTTTTAGTGTCTTTTAATTATTTAAAATAGGCTCTAGTATTAATTAAATAGGATTTAATAATATTTTTCAATATCTATTTGATTTCAAATCACCACCAAACTTTGGGTGAATCTTAATTCTGTTTATCAACATATTTCAAAGTCCAAAATAAAATAATTCTTTTATTCTTTTAGGATCTATTAATAATTAAATAAATAGACCTTAGTCTTTAATTCAATTAGGATTTAATTTATTTAAAAACCCCATTTGAAATCTAAAGAATACCAAAACCTTTTCAGTAGGTTTTATTTGAAAATATAAAACACTTGGAAAACTTATTTAAAATAAATTAACAAGTTTTAGTGTTTATTTAAAATGGAAAAGCCTTTACTTTAATAAAATTGGATATTAATAAATCCTCATTATTTTATTTAAATAAACCTTTACTCTTTTATCAAATAAAAGCATTTTATTTCAAAAGCTTGGCCAAGATTTAATTTGGCTCTATAAAATAATCCTTATTTATATTTCTACCTTTGCTTTATAAAAACTATATCTTTTTATTAAAAGATTCAAAAATAGTGATTCCAATTATTAAAACTCTTTATTAATTGTTTATCTTTTTAAATCCCTTTAGGATTTTATTTAATCAAAATAGGTTTTGATGTTTCCAATTGGAATCAAAAAGTTTCTTCTCACCCTAAAAATCAACAATTGTTTATTTTGTTTATTTATTTTCACATTACAAGATTTGGAAAATCTTGGGATGTGACATTGCACTCAATTGTTATGGATGAGGAAAACTTTAAAGGAATACACTGTCCATTGTCACAAAGTGCCTCTTCTATGTGACAATGAGAGTGCTATCAAGATTGACTACAATCCGGTGGATCACACAAGGACAAAGCATATTGAGATTCGTCATCACTTCATTAGAGATCATGTTGCTCGAGGTGATATTGAGCTATCTTATGTATCAACCAAAGACCAACTTGCCGACATCTTCATGAAGCCACTTGATGAAGCAATGATTTGTTATTTGAGGAATGAACTAAATATCATAGATTCAAGGAGCTTGACTTGATCACCTTTCATACTCACCTATGTATTGACCCTTATTTGGTTTAGGTGTAGGCATGGAGATAGGGGGAGTGCGGTCCTAATACATTGGACTATCCCTCCCCCCATAATGCCAACATTAAAGAAATTCAATTCTCTTAATATCATTTTGTGATATGTGAGCTTTATTGATGAGTAGTGGCTATGAACCCAAGGATAATTCTTCGCGGTGTCATGCCACAAACTCTTACAAGGTGGCCTCGGCCACCGCCCTCTTATTAGTGAAGAGTTTGTTCTTGGATTGATTTGATTGGAACTTAACTTTGCCATCTTTTTAGATCTTTTCCGACTTATTGTTTTTTCACAGTACATCTTCTGAATCCCAGGCCTTCTCTCATCTGTAAACATGCTCCTATTGCCACACATTTGTCCAACACTTAAAATTGGGCTTTCTGGTCGAAGGGGGCCGAAGTGTCCGCCCTATACCAACCGGAGTGTCCAGCCTGACCGGACTCTCCGCTTGATATAGACCGTGCATTCCGGCCAAGCCAGACTATCTGGCGCATATCACCCGGACTGTCCGGCCCTAGCGGTTTCATTCTGATATTAGGGTCGGGGAGAAGTGGACGGTTCAGTCCTCCTTATTGTCCCCAACTCTCTCTCTTCCTCTCAGAATGTTGCCCCTGACCAAGAGCTTCACCGTGAGGGCTCCTCCACCCCAGATCTTGTCGTTGTCGCCGGCCATTTGCCTCCCTTTGCCGCTGGGATCCGTTCCCCTCCGGTGAAGGTCCCCATGGATGATGGTATGATGCCCCTCTCCCTCTCCATCTCTAGGGTTGGCCTAGATGAACTTTTTGGGGCAATGTCTTACCTAGATCCATGGATACATCACTCATGCATGCAACCATCATCCTTGTAGTAGTTTTAGCAATCCCGATATGTCCCGATTGAACACACCTGTGCAGCCCAAAAATCGCCAGGTTCCAGCCGGACTGTCCGGTGTATACAGGTTGGACACTCCGATCTAGCCGGAATGTCCGGACGATACACACCGGACTGTCCGGTCTAGGCGGAATCTCCAGGGCAGATTTTCTGGACTGTCCGGGGTGTTCAGCTAGTACAATTCCATAATTACTTTGACTACTACTTGTTGTTTGAATCTCTAGGACGAATGTGCTTACCACATATGCTATCCCTCTATTCTGATTTCACAGGTGGATCTCGTCCTCGCCATCCTCGGGCTGCTAAGAAGACGGTTTCTTGCAGGTTCTGGTATGATGAAGAGCGCAACATTCATGTTGATCCTTCTGTGGTCAGACAGGCTGCTCGAGACCGTGTCGTAGCAAAGCATGAAAAGGTTAGGCATCTAAAAAGAGATGAAGACAAGCGGATGAAGTTTGAATCATTGACTACTTTGGCTAATTTGGGTACCGAGGAGTTTGTGGAGATGAGACTTCAACAATTCTACTCACTGTCTCACACCACGACTGATGATCGCTTCTAGAGGAATGAGCAAGCCCTGCTATTTTTTGAGCTATACGGTAGCTTCAAGACTGCTACTTGTCCCATGCAGTGGTTGGACCTCGAGAAGCTTCGTTCTCACAGCTACTTTGAGGATGCTCTTTGGGTGACTGAGAAGATGGGGATGCACACCATCTTTTTAGCCAAAGAAAACTACAATGTTGAGTTGGTCTAGCAGTTCTATGCCATTGTGGTCTTTGGGGAGACTATTGATATTCCTCTTGAGTGGATGTCTGGTACTACCAGGTGTCATTCCAACATGGTTCAGTTTGCTCACATTCTTGGACTGCCCTTCAATCCCAATGCTCCCAGTGGTGTCCGGATGCACGTACATGGACAGGCATATGACAAGAACAGGCTGGCCCCAATTTACTCTCATAATGGTGTGGTTGCACAAACCACCAATATCAAGCTCATCTACAACATTTTGCTTCGCATGTTCCGCCACACCCTCATTCCCAAGGCTGGCAACAAGGATGAGATGAGAGGCTATGAGATCAACCTTATGGCCCATGCTCACACCGTGTACACTAATGGTCCAGCTCATCCAGGTGGTGCTATTGATGTTATGGACTTCATCTATCAGGATTTGTACAAGTGCATCACTGACAAGAAGTGCCCTCTGTATGCCCCTTATGTGATGAATCTCATTGCTGCTCACACTCCAGTCACTCCACTGCTCTATCATGATCTTGTTCCTCACACGGCTGCCAAGATACAGAGGAAGGGTGCCCCTACCACCAAGGCTCCTCGTGGCTATCCTCCTCCGCGGGAAATCTTTGAGGATGATGGGATATATGTTGATGCCACTGACAATGATGGTTCTGAGGAGGTGCAGGAGCCTGTGTACCGTGCCCCTCATATGAAGCATGCTAGCAATGCATATTACTTCACCACCTCTAAGGAATAAGTGCACAAGAAGGTGAAGAAGGCCTCGTGGTGGAAGAAGCTCCTCTTATGCCAGAACATTGACATCTTCCACAGACTATGATGCATACAAGGCCAACATGAATGTCATGAAGGATCTCAAGAGAATCAATCAGCCCATGGATATTGAACCTTCTCAGCAGCAGGCATCCGATGGCACCTTATCCTATGGTCATTGGAGTCAGGGACGTGTGGATTGGTCCATGTTTGAGTATGCATCTTCCTCTTCTCGCCCTCATGGCCAGAGCTCGACTCAGGATGACTATGATGATGAGGAATGTGATGAGGATGAGGATGGGGACGAGGATGAGGATGAGGACTTCAGTAGATATAGTCTTCCTTAGGGTGTCTTAGTAGTGCTCTTTTCCCTTTTTGGTGTCTCGATGCCAAAGAGGGAGAAGTAGCCCCATATTAGGTTGCTACCGGGGATTTGCATGGGTATACGGGCTTCACTTTATTTAGATTTGCCTCTTTGAAGCTCTGTGTCTTTATATTATTGGTTTGAGAAATATGTTGTGTTGAACTCCGTTCTATGTGTTATGTGTGTTGTAACATGTGTACCCGGTTATGTTAAAGACTATGTTATGTCTAGCTTAACTATCTAGTCTTTATTATATCATGCCATAATTTATTTTACCAATCTAGTAAGGATGTGATCCAAGGATGTGTGATCTTGTATTCAAATTCAAAGCTAAATTGGTCACACATCTAGGGGGGGCCTTGCTATGTTGTGTAAAATCATCTATTGTGAAATTTATATCTATCCCATATGCAAATCCTTGGGTTATCATCAAACACAAAAAATGGGGAGATTGAAAGGGCATTTATGCCTTTCATATTATTTTGATGTTTGTTGACAACACTTGGATAGGTTTAATATGTTGTTGAATGTTTCATGATATATCAAATTCATATGTGCAATTTATACCCAAGGAAAAAGAGTCCTACTGGAACAAAGTATGCACTGCCTATGCTCTGCCGGACTGTCTGGCCAGGCCGAAATGTCCGGCCAGGATCTGTCGGAATGTCTGGCCCTGGCGAATCACCAGTTTTCCCCTCGGGTGTGGACGTTCTGTGTGTCACTTCGGACACTACCCGGACACTGGCTGGACTCTGGTCGGAAACTTGGCCAGGCTAGAGTGTCCGGCTGGCATAGACCGGAGTGTCCGGCTGAGCCGGACTGTCCGGCCCATACCGACCGGACTGTCCAGGTTAAGTGGATCCAACAACTCTAATTTCAGGGGGGCTATAAAAGGACCCGTTCTTCTACCTTGGGAGCTGCTCGACCAGGTCAAGAACAACAGCACATTTTGAGCCACCAAATCCACAAGATCTCTTCACTCAACCATCCAAAGTCATTGATCTTTGGAGAATTGAAGGAGGAGGCCTTGATCTATAGCTTCACCAAGAGAGATCTTCATTCCCCCCCATTCACTTGAGGGCCCCTTGCTCTAGTGTTTCTTTGGAAACCCTAGCTTTTGATTTGGTTCTTACAAGCTTGTCTTTGATTGTTTGATAGCTTGCTTGTATTTGGGAGCCTCCAATTAAGTTGTGGATGTGTGCCCCGAACTTGTTGTAGAGGTCTCGGCTTCCACCTCGAAGGTTGCCGATATAGTGGAAGAGGTGAATCGAACCCTTTGGGGTGAGGTTCATCGGAGAACAAGGGAGGCTTCTCGTGGCGTTGGTGGTTCGAAACCACCCCCTCTCCAAATGTAGACATACTTCGAATCAAAAGGAAGGAACTACGGGAAACAAACCATTGTGTCTCCGCGTCCTCCACTTTGGTTTCTTAGATCCTTTATCGCACTTTACTTTACTATTCTTGCTTAGTGTTTGTGCTAGTTGGTGCTAGTTGACATATAGGTAAATTCACCTTAGTTGCATAATCTAGAGAATTTACCTTTCTTGTCAAATCCTAATTTGAAAAAGAAGAAAATTTGAAGTAGCACCTATTCACCCCCCTCTAGGTGCCCATACGATCCTTTCAAATGGTATAATATCCGGTAAGAGTGAATACCGACTTTGTAATTACTCATTCTAGGAGTAACATTTGAAGAATTCTGCCACATCCATATCATATCCAAGTTCATATGTGTCTTGTAGTCTAATGATCTCATAGTAATGGTGATACTTGTTGAAAGGGCATGTATGCTCCCATGTGTGGTTTTGGTAATTAATGGAAATCTATATGGACTAATGTGTAAATTGAGTTTCACTTGTAGGTTTGTCCATTGGCATCGCTTGGGACATGTGTTGGTCTCAAAGTTGAAAGATGAATAAGATTTAAGGTTGATCAAGACAAGTTCAAATAGTTGGATCAAGATGGATCAACCTCAAGAAGGAATGAAGAAGGGAACACTCAAGATGCTCCATCTCTAGAAGATCTCATGCTTGAAGCTTTCCATCCTCGGTGATCATGGATTGATGAAGACAAGTTCAAGGAAGAGGCCTCCCTATGGTGTATGGGGGAGCAATTTGTAAGTCTTCATCAAGCAAGAGTGAGCAAGAAAAATCAAGAAAGGTGTTCCATATTGAGAAGGACAAGACGGTCTACATCAAGCTCAAGTGAAATGCTCAAGGCAAAGGTATGATCTTGATAGAGTTTCTCTTTTTCCAGTCTCATGTTGTTAGTTGGGAGACCTGGTTTAGAATAGATAGCTGTACTATCAAGAGGGGCTCTCGAGTGAGTGACTCAATCGCATCTTTCGGAGAGACCTCAAATCTTTGCATACATAGCATCATCTTTCTTGGTTGTTTTTTGGATATTGTCCATGAGAGGATCAAGAACTTGTGGTTATCTTCATAACAAGCTCTAGTTCATAAAAAACAGATTTCTCTTGAATATCTTTTTGTGTTTTTTATATTGCGGTTTTTCGTCTGGGAGATATATCTCATATATACATGATATTTTCTCCCAAGGTGGATTCTACTCGTCGTTATCTTTCCAACAAAATTGGTTTCATCCTTTTTGGAGTTCAGATGCAAAAGTTATGGCAGTTTTGGCTCTGGAGTTTTTCTGACTAGACTAGCGCTGCCTCACCGGAAGTACCACTAGGACAATTTGGCACTGGTAATACCAGCTGATGTTCCAGGCTAGTTTTCGGTGAGCATGGGAATGCTCTCAGTACCTGTTCTATTTTTATACATATGTTCTAGTACTTGACCGGTAGTACCAGTAGGGAGAAGTCCTTGGAGCAGCACGGCCAAAAGTACCGTCCAGGAACCGGAAGTACCGCTCGGGCATAACTGTCGCTCGATAGTACCAGGTGAAATTCTGTCTCACTTTCTGCTCAGCCCGTGCCTCCTTCAGTGACCTTTCTGTTTGGACGCATTTATTTGATGGTACTTGGGACGGTAGTAGACCTGTAGTACCGGCCCGGGTCGGGCGGAACTTCCAGCATGTATAACCATGTTTCAACTGCTTTCGAGCCGTTGGAGCCGGGGCTGACAGGAAATTCCAGTGGCTCACTGATATTACTGGCCAGGTGCGTTTTGACCCAAACGGTCAGATTTGGGAGCCCTTAAAAAGGGGATCCTCTTCCCCTTCATGGGTAAGGCTTTTGGTTGGTCTTTTGCTCTCCCTCTCTCTCTCTCTGTCTCTCTCTCTCTCTCCTCCATTGTTGACCTTGAAGATCCCGTCCTCTCCCCTTCTCCCTCCTATGATTTTTGCATCTTTTTGAGGGATTTGTGAGAGGAGATCTAGATCTACAACCCCACCAAGCCAAATCCCTTATTTGTGAAGGAATCCTTCGGATCTAGATCTTGGAGCATTTTGTGTTCTCCTCTTTGTGTTCTTCCTCCCTTATTCCCCAATAGCATTTGTAGATGTGTTGGAATTTGGGAGTGAAAGACTTGCCCCTTGCATTTGTTGCATAGGTTTGAGTTCTCGATGGAGATTCGACGAGTATAAGCTTGTGGGCTTGTTACTCTTGGGTTCTCGGAACCCTAGACAGTTGCGTGGTTGGTGGCTTGACTTCTTATGGCCTCCAATTGAGTTGTGAAGAAGCCTCAAGCTTGTAGCCTTTTGTGGCTTTACTGTTGGGAGCCTCCAGTTAAGTTGTGGAGATAGCCTCAACCTTGTACGGGTCTGGTGATCTCCCTCAATTGTCCCTTAATGGATCGTGAGTAGGCCTTTGTGGTGATCTCATGGGAGAATAGGTGATCCTGTTGTGGCATCAGTGAGTTGTGTGCATTCGCATCTTGGGATGAGGCCTTGTGTGGCGTTGGGTGACCATCAATCCATCACACCTCAAGGTGAGCCACTTGTGATGTTCGGATAGCATTGCACCATCGCACCTCTCCAACGGAGACGTAGAATTTTTGGAAGTGAAATCTGGGATAAAAATCATCGTCTCCGTGTCCATCGATTATCTCTTAATCGAGCCCTTTACTTATGCAATTTATTTTGTGATAGCCTTCATGCTTGAAGTATTATATCTTGCTATCACCTTGTTTCTTGTCTTACTTAGCATAGGTCGTTGGTGCACTTAGTTTAACCTAGTGGTTTTAGGTTTTGTGCTCTATAAATACTTTAGTTTTATTCTGTATTTATTAGAGCGTAAAACATAATATTTTTAAAATCATATTCATGCCTCCTCTAGATGACGTATGTTGCACTTTCACTTGTTAATGAGAAACTACCAATATTGACGATGCGTTCCACGGTATATCATGTTGGGTATATCCATCATCATTATAATCTCAATAGCTACGATCTTGGAATCTCTAAACACTTTGTACTTTGCCCATAGTCAGGAAACCAAGACTAACAATGACATACAAACTAGTCTTAGAGGCGAGACTAGGGATATATAAGGTTGTTTATAATTTCACACATGTATTAGGGTTTTCCTATAAATACTCATTACTGGAACTAATACAATTGTAGGACATAACAATAAACTTAATTATGAAAAATAAATATAATAATAATCCATTTATTATTGCCTCTAGGGCATATTTCCATCAGTCTCCCACTTACACTAGAGTCAACTATCTAGTTTACATTTAGCAGTCTAACACATATGGCTTTCCGGTGTTGATCATGCTTTGAAAGCACGAGTAACTTTGTCAAAGGATCTGCCACATTCAGATTTATATGAATTTTACACATCTTGATATCACCATCATTGATGAACTATCGGATAAGATAAAATCGACATTGTAGATGCTTGTTCTTATGGTGGGACCTTGGTTCTTTAGTTTGAGCTATGGGCACCACTGTTTTGTCATAATGAATCTCTATTGGCTATAGCGCACTTGGAACCACACGTTCTATAATGAAGTTATTCATCCAGACGCCCTCCTTTGTAGCACTTGGCGCTGCTATGTACTAAGCTTCTATTGTAGAATCCTCAACCAGATCTTGCTTAGAACTTTTCCAGTTCACCACTCCCTCATTTAAAGTAAACACATAGTCAGACTGAGACTTGAAATCATTAGGATCAGTGGTAAAGCTTGCATCGGTGTAACGTCTTGTAACAAGCTCTATATCACCTCCATATATAAGAAACATATCTCTAGTCCTTTGTAAGTACTTGAGTATATTTTTCACTGAAGTCTAGTGAGTCATTCCTGGATAACTATGGTATCTGCACTTAACACTTAGAGGACATATCTGGTCTTGTACGTATCATAGCATACATGATTAAACCAATAGTCAAGGCATATGGTACAATAATCGTGTCTTCTCGCTTAGCATCCGTCCAAGGACACCACATCTTGCTAATTGGCTTGCCACGCACCATTGGGAGTGATTCTCTATGGGATTCCTTCATATTTAATATCTTCAATACTTTCTCTAGATATTTTTTCTTGAATGAGACCTATCAGGCATCGAGATCTATATCTATAAATCTTTATTCCCAATATGTAATCTGCTTCACCTAAATCTTTCATCAAAAACTATTCTTCAATGAGTCTTTTATAGTGTTAAGAAAAGTTTTATCATTTCCAATCAACAATTTATCATCTACATATAGTATCAGAAATGATATTGAGTTGTCACTTAATTTCTTGTATATACAAACTTCTTATCTGTTTTGATGAAGCCAAAACCTTTGACCACTTCATCAAATCGAAGATTCCAACTCCGTGATGCTTGCTTTAGTCCATAGATGGAATAGTAAAGTTTGCACACCTTTCCAACAGTCTTTGAATCGACAAAACCCCTAGGTTGTACCACGTACACATTCTCGGCAAGCTTTCCATTCAGGAATACGGTTTTAACATCCATCTGCCATATCTCGTAGTAATCGACATATGCAACAATTGGTAGAAGTATTCGAACAGACTTAAGCATCATGGGAGAAAATGTTTCATCATAGTCAATTACTTGAATTTGTTGAAATCTTTTTGCGGAAAGTCGTGCTTTATAAACGTTTATATTACCATCTGCGCTTGTCTTCTTCTTATAGATCCATTTATATTTGATATGCTTTACGCCTTTAGGAGGGTCTGTAAAATTCCAAACTTGATTTTTGTACATGGATTCTATTTTGGATTTCATGACTTCTTTTAACGAAGTCAAGACCTATCATTTCTTCCTTGTATGTAGATGGTTCATCGTTATCTAACAACAATACTTCATCTTCAAATCTTACAACCGTAATACACACTCTATGGTCAAATAGGAGCTATAATTTTCAGGACTACAATGTTTTTAGGCTTGGGAGCAACATCATGTGCCATAGGCATCTCTGGAACGGTTTCCAAACTTGCGCTACTTTTCTCATCTTGCTTAAGTTTAATAACCTTATTAAACTCTATTGTCCTCTCACTCAAACCTTTAGCAATGAATTCCTTCTTAAAAAATACACCTCCTCGCGTGACAAATACATTGCCTTCAGTTTTGTGGTAGAAGGAATATCCCACAGTTTCTTTGGAGATAAGATCATATTACAACCCTGAACTCACCCTACAGTTCAAGTTACAACCCTGAACAACTAAACCAGTTAGAAAACAACCCTGAACATTGCAAACCATCTAACATGCAACCCTCTCCGGTATGGTCAGTGGATTTGACTGAGTCACCGTGTATGTCGTCATCTTGCATGTTAAATAGGAGTTAAGTCACACAGCACAACCAACCCATCTCTTTTCTATTTATTTCTACTAATAAAATCTGACAGAGTATCCTCTGAATTGGGACAAAGTATCTTTTGAATTTGCACATAACAGATCACATACATAGACAAACCATCACACTGGCATAATCTGAAGCAAGCAATATAGAATATGAAGCAAACCTCACATAGCATAGAGACACCCATCAGTTCCACATTACAAACAATCATTAGTTTGACATAATAAAGGTAAAGCCATCAGTTTGGCATTAGAAAGGAAAACCCACCAATTTTGCATACACGGTTCAGTTTGGCACATTCTCATAAACAGGAATCAGTCTTTGAAACCAAGTAGCTTGCGAGTTTTAGCATATTTCTTCTTCGGTTATCTCCTAACTAGGTTGTTACTAGCTTGGACATAAGCTGATCCGGAGGAGACATTGATAGTAACACTAGAGCTAGCAAATCCATGCACATTGATAGTGTTACCACTTGTATTATTTGACCTTCTCTTCGAGGTTTTAGCTTGAGTTGATTTGTTTAAGTTTTGGGATGTAGCCTTCCTATTTCCTTTATTTGCAGTTCTTGCACTAGTTGGAGCTGTTGTGCTTTGCTGCGAAACCTGTAGCATTAGTTTTCATATGTAGCAATAGTATGTAGCATTAACAAAAGGTGGTTTTTCAGAAATAATAAGAAATATTGTTACCCTTGAAGGTGGGTTTGCACTAGCTACTGTAGGTGGTGGAGATAATGGAGCTGGTCGACCAGGTGGAGCTGTTGTAGCTGATGTGCTTGTAGATGGAATTCCATGTCTTTTAAAGCATCTTCTCTTGTTGTGTCCAGATTTTTTGCACAAACTGCATTTGATCACAGTACCAACTTTTCTCACCCTTGTGCTCTTTGGTTTCTCTTATTCCTCTCTAGTTCTATTCTTCTTCTTCTTCCCGGGCTTTTTGCTCTCCTTTGGTCCAAATGGCCTTAGTCTTTCAGAAACTGGCCATGCAAGTTGGCCCTCAACATGCTGAAGACAGTGTGCATAAGTTTTCTTAAAACTGTCAACTGTGTAGGATTTGGAGATATAGTCATCTAGAATATTTGTTTCCATGTAAATGCAACTTATTGCATGAGAGCATGGGATCCCTGACAACTGCCAATATCTACAGCTACATGTCTTCTCCACTAGATTCAAAGAAAATCTATGCTTCGTGTATTGGTGTGTCACCTCATAGCCGTCATCACCATTCCAAATAGCCTAACAGTAGGTAGAAGAATTGATGCTCTTCTTAAGCTTTTTAAGAACATTTGGGCACATGTTACCGTGCCATTTATCACACTCCGTTTTGTTTTCTTGGATTCTAATCATAACTTTATGCCTAATGTTTTCTAGACTACTAACCAATGGAAGACATCTAGCCTCAACTATACATTTGTTAAAAGACTCGAAAATGTTGTTTTCAATGGAATCACAATCACTACCTAACCTGAACCACGCTATGCACCAATGATGGGGATCAGTCTTCATGATAGGCAATGATCCTTCAACTGTTTGTTGTGCTAACTCGTCCCTTGCAAGATTGAATAACATAGGGCTAGAAGCTTTTGCACAACCCCAAAAAGCTCTTACCATTTATTATCTCTATAATTCTTCCTCCAATTAGCATATATGTGCCTAGCACAGTTTCTATGCTCTGCCCTTGGCACCCAGTTGCGAACAACATTTAGAATTCCCTATAACACAATAAAAAAGTTGACCATAAGGTACATGGCAAACTAAGAAGAAATGGAAATATAATTGGATATCTGAGTATAGTATGTTTACCTTTTGCTGATCTGATATTATCACCCAACCGTCTCAATCACCAATTTTGAGATCATTGAATAGAAGGCTACAAAACCAATCACATGTCTCATTTGTCTCCCTGTCCACTACATCCCAAGCTATCAGGTACATTTGATGGTTTGCATCTCGGCCTATAGCACTCAACAATTATCCACTTCTCCCTTTGAAAAAAGATCCATCTAGGCCTATTACTTTTCTGCAGCCAGCAAGAAACCCTTTCTTCAATGCATCAAAACAAATATGAACTTGTGAAAAGTTAGCTTCTCAAAATCTGGGTGTAGCTTCACTACACATGTTGTTCCAGGATTGTTCCTTATCATCTCAAGCTGATAATGAAATATTTGACTGTATTCACCGTGCTTTGCATCAAGCATTCTACCAACAACAAAAGATTTGGCCCTTTTAATCTTCTAAATGTGACAATTTGCAAACATTTCTTCTTGCATAGTGGCTTTCAATTGTGTTGCTGACCACTCTGGGTTGGCCTTGATCATGTTCTCAAATTTGTTTGCAATCCTTGTGCTAGTGACTAAAGAACTATCTCTTCTTTGTGGGCAATAATGTTGCTCTTCAAAAGAGGTGATTTGCCAACTCTCGAATCTTGTAGTCTTCCTGCATAGACACACCCAAGGACATTTGGGCCAAGTGCACTTTGCCCTTACTCAGTCACCTTCGTACTTAATGAACTTGATCTCTTTCCTCTCAACCAAACCATAACTAATTATTGCATCTTTGAATTGTTTCTTCCCACTGAATTTCATTCTAAGAGTGAATTTATGACCTTTTTTATACCTTGCATAATGTGACTCGTTGCTCTCAATCTGCCCATCACTATCTTCATCATATGATTGATCATCTTCACTTGAATCTTCCTCCGCCTCCTATTTAACTTCATCAAGAGTAGCACATTCAATTGCCAATAATTTTGCTTCTTATATTTTTTCCTCTTTGAACTTCTTGTAGTTTTGTCTGATAACAACTACCTCTTCATCATCCGATGAGCTATCTACTGGTACAAAATCATTATCATCAGAATTTTCTTCACCTTCTTCACTTTTCTTCTTGTGGTTTAATTCTGAATCAGCAGCTGGAACATCATCTCCATATTTATCTTCTTCATTAGCCCCACAATTGTTTTCTTCTTCTGCCTCCTAATTACTTTCCTCTTTATCATCATCTGCTGGATCCTCAACATATATGTCAACCACACCACATCTATTAAGTGCTGTGACATTGCCCCTAAATTTCGTTCATACAATATCATAAGACCTTCATGTAATTCTTTTTCGAGAAATAACCAGTGCAATTGTTGTCCATCTACGACCAAATAGTGCACCTGTAGTTGTTGCCACAGTTCATCCATACTTAGCCTATCCCGTTCAACGTAAGACATTTCTTCTTTGCCGCCCCCCCCCCCCCCCACACACACACACACACATAATGCAATGCCTTGCCTTCTTGGATGAATTCTCCGTTGAAATGAAAACGAATCGGAAGATAATCGGTTGGATCCATGCCTAATAAAAACGAAATCATTAACCTATGACCTAATCCCCACATCTTCTTAACCCAAGAAATTCTAGAACATAAAATCTCAAACGGGACTCACCTTTTTGAGGCCAGCAGGGCTTCTTCTTCCACTAGACAAGCATGATGTGGCAGCGGCGGAGGGAGCGACGGGAGCCGCGACTGCGGTGGGGGAGAGTGCAGCGGTTGCAGCGGCTGGAGAGGCAGAGCAGGACGACCTAGGTCAGGGGAGGCGGAGTTGGGCAGGGTCGGGGAAGGCAGAGATGGGCAGGGTCGTCTGGGCAGGGCCGTCTGTGACTTAACGCCTAGGTGATGTGGCAGATGACGTGGCTAACATGACTAGTCAAAACAACCTCCAATACGGGAAAAGGTTGCATGTTAGATGGTTTGCAATGTTTAGGATTGTTTTCTAACCGATTTAGTTGTTTAGGGTTGTAACTTGAACTATGGGATGAGTTCAGGGTTGTAATATGCTCTTATCTCGTTTCTTTGGGATAACCTACAAAGACACATTTATCCGACTTGGGTCGAGTTTATTCGGTTGTAAACGTTTTCCACCATACTCACATCCCCAAATTTTAAGAAACGATAAGTTAGGTTTTTTACTAAACCATAATTCATACGGTGTCGTTACAACGGGCTTTGATAGCCCTCTATTAAGTGTAAACACAACAGTCTCTGAAGCATATCCTAAAATAACAAAGGCATATCAGTTAATGAAATCATAGATCTCATCATGTCTAACAAAGTTTGATTACTTCGTTCGGACACTCCAGTACGTTTGGTTGTTCCGGGAGACATAAGTTGTGAAACAATTTCACAATCTCTAAGATGTTCGCTAAACTCGTGACTCAAATATTCACCTCCACGGTCCGAACGTAGAAACTTTATTTTCTTGCAACGTTGATTCTCTACTTTATTCTGAAATTTCTTAAACTTTTCAATGTTTTAGATTTATGCTTCATAAGATAAATATAACCATATTGACTTAAGTCATCCGTAAAGGTTATAAAGTAGAGGAATCCATCATATGCAGGTAGTATGTGTTATTTCCAATAAGTCGCTTGTCCATTCAACATATCCTTTAAATAGTGATTTAGCCATCTTTCCCATCAGACACACTTCATATGTATCAAAGGATTCAAAATCTAGTGAATTGAAAAGTCCGTCACTATGAAATTTTTTCATGCGTTTGTGTCCAATGTGACCTAATCGGTGGTGCCACAAATATATGGTATTCAACCCATTAGCGTTCGACGAGTATTATTCATACTAGACTTCTCTTTGTGCGCCTCAGGGCGCAGCTGGTAGACAAAAGCCTGACATTAAACGTACAGCTAGATTTTAGTAGATAAGCGCAATGTTGGAAAATTCATGGAAAGCGCATTCCCGAACACCGGCTGAAAGAAAGTTTTAGACATGTCCTTGCAATATCAATAGTCCTGCAAAACCCTTTGTTTTATAAGCAAGCTAGATAAGCAGAAAGTTCAAAGACAATCATCTTAAAAATCAGACATACTTTAAATAAACGATATGACGTTTTGCTTTACATCCACTTTACAAAGGGGGCAATGCCTCAGAGTTGGACGGAAACCATGAGAAAATACATGATTCATGAAAAATGTGCCTGCATCGAGAGAGTTATAGTACAACAGCGGCTATCCCTGCATCCGCTTCTAACAAAATATCCTGCAAGCAGATAGTGCTTACCTTTACCTGATCAAGAGCTTCGGCCGACACCCTCGTGATGCATGCATTCCTTATCGTTGCCATGTTCATGACGAAGCGTCGCTCCACCGCTAAGTCAAAGACGAAGGTGCACTGGTCGTCGAACGCTACCTTCATTCTCCTTGCTTCCAAAATCATATCGCTAATGACATCTTCATGCATTATAGCCTCCAGCTCATGTTCGACGAATCGTAGCCGGCTTGCTTGATTCAGCTCCTAGAGCCATGAACACAGAAAGCGAGGGCACCCTGAGCATGGACACCTCTTCATGTCGCTCGGTGCCCTGGCTTCTAGAGCACGAACACAGTGGCGACGCCGAGGCAGACTGTAGCAGTGACACATTTGTAGGCGATGCCTCCCCAAACGCCCATGAAGGTGTGAAAGGAAGAAGTGTTATCCGACACCTTGCACTGTCGGATCGCGCCGCCAGCTTCTTTAAGGACACATACACTAGAACGCACGCACAAAGGTTCCGCCATTGATTCTCGCGGAAAGTGGAAGCCCAAAACCTATAAAAAACGCTATAGAGGAGCAGAGTGGGAAGATATAGCGGAAAAAATGATGCCCCTAGAGATACTTATTATAGTGAGTGCTACCTCGAAGCAGGCATTGAAATGACGCAACATTGAGCGTCAGAACAGACGGCCATGGCCGTGGCTGAGCGATAATGACGCAGCAAGCATGCATTTTTTAATGTGTCGTGTAGACACTGCTACCGATAGGGCAGCGTGGCACACAAACATCACACGGAAAATGAGAGACTGTCGGCACTGAAATGTCTAGTCGATCACCCAAGTAATGCAGTGAACCGAAAAAATAGTAAAGGCTAGCACGGAATAGTAGATCACTTCAGATAGATGTAGAAAATTCATATATAATGTGCTATTGCATATAAAAAATACTAGTTGGAGACGCGCGCTTCGCCACGCCGTCTTTGACACATTGTGACAGTGTTGTAGTATTGCAGAAATATACTTGAAGGACACAAGGGAAAAATAGAAATGGAAAACGCTGTTGGTCTCAACGAAGTTGTCCCACCCGAAGCACAACTCAAACCTTGTATATGTGAAACATGCTCCAGTACAACAATGCTGATGTAACTCGCCAAATTTTCTCTCTATGAATGTAACATATTTACTATCTACCGAAAGCTAACACTTAATCCAACAACTACCAAAACAGAAAATGAAATCCTTATTCTGGAACACGTGTATCACACAACAAACACAAAACTTATCTCATGAACCAGAGAATATTTACCTTTAGGAAATAAAACGACAAAAGCTTAACCGTCTAACTATATCTAGTGATGGGATATGCCTACCGGGGTATATCCAGCAGAGCGTTTCCGACCGGCCCAGGAACTGACGAGTGGGCCTGCAGGACGGCGACTGGATCAAGACCTGACGTAGATTCAAGCGACTGGAAGCTGAAGGCCCAGGAGAATAGATAGGCCTAGTCGGATTAGGTTAAACGATTGCCGAAACCTTAACTGACTCGGTTGAGATCTGTAAACCCTAGGGGGGTGAGTCTATATAAACCTCACTAGAGGGCGAGTAGAAGATACGTTCCATCATCCACCCAAGCGACTCGCCGCCTAGCCGCCGAGCTCGCCCATTGTACCTCCACCATAATACAATCTAGCAGGAGTAGGTCTTTACCCTCTGGGGGGCCGAACCTGGGTAAATCCTTGTGTCTCCGCCCTCATCTCGCACCGCAGATGGCTGGCCGCCCTTGCCCTATGTTCTACTACTCGCTGCCGATTGCAGCATCTGTCGTGGTCATTCCCACGACAATGGCGCCCACCGTGGGGCCTGGCCGGTCTGGCCGGTGTTCTGCGGCGAGATCCAATCTGCCCATCAACGAGTCGGTCGCCACCGGCCGCATGATAGCGATCGGCGAGATGCTCCAAATCTTGCCGAGCAGCTACGTCCCGGCGGCGCGACCCGTCACGCACAGCATGATCCTGCCGGTTGGCACGATCAGCCTCTTCGTCGGCCTCACCGACGTCATCGTCTCGGAGGACTCGGCTCGCATCCGCGAGTCGCCGCCACGCGACCGGCTCTCTGAGAGTCAGGTCCGCACGATCCACCGCCTCGCCTCCGAGTACGACTCAGCCCACAGCGACGTGGCTGAAACCACCGCGGCCGCGGAAGACGCCGCCCTCAACGACGACGCCGACTCGGCGACCCCGGCGTCACTCGCCGGATCCATCATCGCCGCGTCGCCCGCGGGCTCCATCACCCAAGTCTCCAACGTCGGAGACTTCGAGGATCCCTCCATCCTTGGGATCTTTGACTTCGACTCCGGGTCGGAGAACTCCGCCGATCTCCGCGACGGGACCGGTCGCCACGCCGCGACCTACATGGCGACTGGCGCCGACCCACCGGAGGATCCATTCTCCACCCCGATCCCTCCCAACGCAACGGCAACGGAGGTCGAGGAACTCCGCCTGATGCTGGCGGAAGCAGTCCGCAAGGAGCAAGCCGAGCGCGAGAAATTTTGCCTCGAGCAGGTGACGGCGCAGGAGCTGTCGCGCTACCACCGGCAACGAATCAGGTCGCGCCTGAACCCCACCGTCCAGGGGCGCGCCCTGAACTTCGACGACGAGAGTGACCCGGCCGCAGCGGCCGGCGGCGATCTGAAGCGTGCCACGGGAGGAAGCGCCCGGCCTCCACCAGGGTCGACGGCGAATGGCGCCCCACCTCCACCCAACCGCGCACCCCCCAGGGACCAGCCGCGGATCGTGGTCTCCTCACGGGAGCGAGACGCAAACGGCCTACCACTGTTCTCTACCCCAATGGACAACCTCGTGGCGGGCCGAGCAGCGGCCGACAACATCACGGCCACCGGTGACGGCACCCTACAGATCCAGTACGTCAAGGCCTTGCTCGCAAAGGAGGTCAAGCAACAAAACACAGGCGTCGACTCACAAGGTCGGATGTACTCGCGTTCATCGGGCAGCAGAGCGGCCTCAAGCGACCGCCCCTTGGCGGCAAACACCCTCAACTGCCCGCCACCCGAACCACTGCAGCTCCAACACCGACCCGCGAACTCGACACTCTCCACCAACGACCCCCGGCCGGCGACCAACTTCGTCGCCGCCAACGGTCAGCCCGTCGATGCCTGCACCCACATCATCAACAACCAGAGCTGGCGCGCACGCCAGCCTGACGACCTGCGGCATACCTTAACCAACGCCGCGGCCGAGGATCGCTAACCGACTCGCCCGCTTCGCCGGATCGATGATCCGAGGCGAACGATACCCGACAAACTTCAAAGCGCCGAAGGAAATAGAGAAGTACGACCCCACGTACGATCCCTCCGTGTGGCTAGACACTTACCTCATGGCAATGGGGATCGCCGACCACACCGATCTACTCGTCGCCCGCTACCTCCCCCTGATGATGGAGGGGGCATGCAGGCAGTGGATAAACACTCTCCCCGCGGATAACATTGACTCCTGGGATGAGATGCGCGACGCCTTCGTCAGGCACTTCGAGGGTTCATACACCCGCGCCACCACCATCGAGGACCTGGAACGATGCGTCCAGAGACCTCGCGAGTCGACCCGCAGCTGGGTCCAACGATGGCAAGAACTGTGGTACAACGCGGTCGGTATCCACCCAGACACCGCAATCCACTGCTTCAAGACCTCGTGCCGTTACGAGCCCCTGGTCGCCAAGCTCAAACGAGCATACCGCACACTCGACAACATACTGGACCTCCTTGAGATCGCCAAAAGATACGCGGAGGAAGACCCAAACCAAGAAACCGACGACGAGTCGGGAGGGCAACGCCGCATGAGCAGCAACGACAACGGACGACGATCCGATCTACGCTACAGCAACACTCGCCTCACCGGCAAGCGCCAAGTGATGGCGAGTCGACTTTGTCGCTAACGCTGAGCACGCGCAGCTGAGCAAGAGCTTCGCCATGACGGCGGCAACTACAAGGCGAAACCAAGTTCGACCGCGGCCCTCCTTAACCAACCTTGTGCATTTCACAGCAGGGAAGGGAAGCCCGCCACGCACACGACCGTCGACTGCCACTCTCTCAAGGAGATCGAGAAGGCACGGCGAGCGCGGGAAGACCCCGACAACAACCCGCCAAACGGCGGAAAATTTGGCAGTGTGGCCGGCTCGCTCCACACCTTCACAGGCTTCAACACGAAGCGCGAGAAGGTCAACGCCCGCACCGTCACCGTCAACGCGGTGGCCCAGGTGGACGTTCCCCAGTTCCTCAACTGGTCGGAGCAACCAATCACTTAGAGTCGCCAGGACCACTCGCCGCGCATCGAGTACCCAGGACGAGTCGCCCTGGTAGTCAAGCCCAAGGTGGGAGACTACTGGCTCCCCAAGACATTGATGGACGGCGGCAGCTCCATCAACATCCTGTACCTGGACACCTTTAGGCGACTGCGGCTCCCGCAGTCGATGGTCGAGACGACCTACACCACGTTCCATGGCATCGTCCCCGGTCGGAAGGCGTACCCGATCGGCAAGGTCACCCTGCCAGTCACCTTCGGCACACCGGCAAAATTCCGCACCGAGCGGATCGTCTTCGAGCTGGTGCCCTTCGATAGCTCCTATCACTGCGTCTTGGGGCGCCAGGCGTTCGCCAAGTTCATGGCGGCACCCCACTACGCGTACAACGCGATGAAGCTCCCCGGACCGCGTGGCGTCATCACCATCCATGGCGACCCCGACATGGCCGCCGAGTGCGAGGCCAAAGGAGCCGAACTCGCCGACGCCGTCATCGCGACCGAGGCCAACCACGCCGACGAGCTCGCCAAATACATGAGCGGGGTCAACAACGACAACCCCACTATACTCAAGAAGCCCAACTCGGAGGGCGGCAACACCACGGCCTTCGAGGCAACGACGCATACCCGCACCGTCGAGCTGGTCCCAGGCGACTCTAGCCAGACGGTGACGATCGGGACGGGCATGAGCCCAGCATAGGAAGGCGCGCTCATCGAGTTCCTCCGTGAGAACAGGGACATCTTCGCATGGAAGCCCTCTGACATGCCTGGTGTCCCTAGGGAACTCGCTGAGCACAAACTCAACACCGACCCCAAAGTGCGACCTGTCAAGCAGTCGCTGCGGCCCTTCAATGAAGAGCGCCGCCGAGCCATTGCCGAGGAGGTGCAGCGTCTACTCGCTGCAGGCTTCATCCGGCCAATAAAATACTCCAAATGGCTGGCAAACCCAGTCCTGGTCGAGAAGAAAAATGGGACCTAGAGGATTTGTATCGATTACACAAACTTAAGCAGCGCCTGCCCGAAGGAGCAATTCGTCCTCCCGCGGATCGACCAAATAATCGATTCCACCGCGGGCTCGGAGTCGCTATGCTTCCTCGACGCCTACTCTGGGTACAACCAGATCAAAATGGCCGTTGAGTACGAAGAGAAGACGGCGTTCATCACGCCATTCGGAGCATTCTGCTACACCGCCATGAACTTCGGCCTCAAGAACGCCAGGACGACCTACCAGCGGTGTATGCAGGAGTGCCTTGCGAGCCAAATTGGCCGCAATATCCACGTCTACATCGACGACGTGGTAGTGAAGTCCGCCCGCCAAGGCGACCTACTCGCCGACCTGGAGGAAACATTCTCCAACCTGCGGAAATACAAGATAAAACTCAACCCAGGCAAATGCACCTTGATTGTACCGGCGAGGCAGCATCGATTGGGATACGTCGTCTCCAAGCGCGGGATCGAGGCGAATCCCACCAAGATCGACACGATCGCTCGACTCGGCAAACCCGAGTGCATGCGCGACGTCCAGAAGCTGGCCGGGCGAGTCGCGGCCCTCAGTCGCTTCATCCTCCGATTGGGCGAAAAGGCGATGCCCCTATACCGCCTGATGCACAAGAACCCCACCTTCCAGTGGGACAAGGAGGCGGACGACGCGCTCCGCGACCTCAAGAAGGTGCTACTCGCAGCACCATTACTCGCCGCCCCCGTCGACAAGGAACCCATGCTGGTCTACGTCGCGGCTTCCGAGCGCGTCGTCAGCACCGTCATGATCGTCGAGCGACCAGAGGAAGGAAAGGAACGCCCAGTACGGCGACCCGTGTACTATATCAGCGAGGTCCTCACGGAATCGCGCCAGCGATACCCGCAATACCAGAAACTGGTATACGCGGTCTTCAGAGCGCAGCAGCGACTGCCACACTACTTCCAGGAGCACCCGATAACGGTCGTCTCCTCAGCACCGTTGCAGGACATCATCTGCAACCGTGAGGCGACCGGGTGAGTTGCCACGTGGGCCGTCGAAATCGGCGTCCACAACATCAAGTATGAGCCGCACAAAGCGATCAAGTCGTAGGCTCTCGCGGACTTCATCGCCGACTGGGAGGAGGCCCAGCAGTCAGAAAAGCTGCCATACCTCCACTACTGGAGTTTACACTTTGACGGCTCCAAGAATGCGGACGGTGCAGGAGCAGGGATCGTGCTAACCTCTCCGAAGGGCGACAAGCTACGCTACGTCCTCTGCCTCGATTTCACCCCCTGCACCAACAACATGGCCGAGTACGAGGCACTACTCCACGGCATGCGAGCCGCCAAGGAGATGAATGCCAACCGCCTACGCTGGCACCTGCGACGCCGTTTCCCCCACCATGGCGGCATACCGCCAAGCAGTGGACAAGCTGGGCGGACACTTCGCAGGCTATTCCGTCGAGTGGATCGACAGGCGGAAGAACGAGGAGGCCGATGCACTCTCTCGTATCGGTTCGTCTTGACTAGCACCACCCGCCGGCGTCTTCCTCGACACCATCACCAAGCCTTCCGTCTCTCCCCCAAGGGAGATCGACATCAGAGTCCTGCTGCAACCAGAGGTAGCCCTGGTCGCACTCATCGCCGAGCCAGAGGACTGGACTACGCCGTACGTGGCCTACCTGGAGGGAGGCACCTTGCCAGCAGACGAAACAGACGCCCGGATGATAGCACGCCACTGCAAATCCTTCGTCATCATCGACGGCGAGCTCCACAAGCGCAGCGTGACCAGCGTGTTCCAACGCTGCGTCCAACCCGCTGAAGGACGCAAAATCCTCCACGACATCCACTCCGGCGACTGCGGCCACCACGCCGGCGCCCGCTCTCTGGTCGCAAAGGCTATGCGACATGGCTTCTACTGGCCTACCGCACACGCAGACGTTGTCGACATTGTCCAGCGGTGCGCCGGGTGCCAGAAGTACGCCAACCAGACCCACGTACCGAGCTCGGCGCTCAAGACAATCCCCATCACCTGGCCGTTCGCCGTGTGGGGTATGGACAAGGTAGCACCCTTCAAAAAGGCCCCATCTGGCTTCACCTACCTACTGGTCACAGTCGACAAATTCACAAAATGGGTGGAGGCCAAGCCAGTCCGGAAATGCGACGGGAAGACCGCCACCAAGTTCATACGCGAGCTCATCTATCGCTACGGGTTCCCAAACAGCATCATCACGGACAACGGCACCAACTTCGCCAAAGTAGCCATGGCCGAGTTCTGCGAGGAACATCACATCCGACTCGACCTCGCCTCAGTCGCTCACCCGGAGTCCAACGGCCAGGCGGAGCGAGCCAACCAGAGCATCCTCCACGGCCTGAAGCCACGACTCCAAGTACCACTCGAGCGCACCGCCGGGTGTTGGGTCGAGGAGCTACCCTCCGTCATCTGGGGCATCCCCACCTCCGTCAACAGGTCGACAGGCTTCACCCCCTTCTTCATGGTGTATGGGGCCGAGGCAGTCATGCCCACCGACCTAGAACACGACTCGCCCAGGGTTGTCCACTACACGGAGGCCACAAACGAACTCGCACGCCAGGATGGAGTCGACCAACTCAACGAGGCACGCGACCTCGCCCGCTCCCGCACCGCAATCTACCAACAAGGTCTCCGCCTCTACCATAGTCGGCGAGTAAGGACTCGCACGTTCCAGGAAGGCGATCTGGTGCTACGCCTCATCCAGGACAAGAAGGGCATGCACAAGATATCCCCCCATGGGAGGGACCATTCGCCATCGGGCGAGTCCTCGGCAACGACGCCTACTACCTCACCGACATCTGAGGAGATGGGAAACTCGACGTCAAGCGACCGTGGAATGTAAACTTACTACGGAAATTCTACTCCTAGAATTCCATACATGTACTCTCCACCTGCTATGAAATAAAAACAAATCGGTTACCGCAAATTGCGTCTACTCTCCGTGCCTTGTGCCACTCGCACTCGTAATAACAGCGTCAAGCTAACCGCAGAAGTCAACCTCTGGTACAGCGACTGGCACGGCCAAGTAGTGCGTTCCGAATGCACTGGGTTACCCCAGGACCCGTAACATCCATGAAAAACGCCAACCTGGAGAACCATTGGAGTCGCCTAGCTCGAATGGCTCAACGAGCCAAGACAACTGCCCTCGTTCCTCACAACGACCAAGGTCCTCCGCACCCTCGGCACCGTGACTCGAACGACCAAGTACCACGCTCGGGGATCGACGCACCGAAATCTGGCGACTAGGGAAAAACGCTAAGTATGAGAGTGCGTCCAGGACTCGCCATGCGACTGACCCTACGGGTCAGGCAGGAGTGACAAACTTCCTCTAACGCGCTCAGTCCTCACCCACCCTGGAGCTGCGACTAGAACCACCAAGTACCACGCTCGGGGACTCAGCCACCCGACCTCGTTCGCGCAAGGGAAAACGGTCAAGTAAAGAGCACTCACGGGAGTCGCCCTGCGACTGGATCTTCGAGCTCGGGCGAGTCGATCTCAATAACAAAACACCTGACAAAACATTCAAAACCACAAACACATAACAAACGAGGTAAACCCTATAAAAAGGGCGGACGCGCTCGGGGACTCGTCTAATAAGCAATCAAAATCACGAAACAATTCACAAAATAATACGAAGTTTCATTACAACAGAACAGCATCGTTCCAAGATACAAGTTACGTCCAATGGCCAATCGCTACTAACGCCCCAGGGCACAGTGTTTCTACTCCGCAGGTTTCGACGGCGACTCGCCGCCACCCCTGCGGTTGCGAATGAAGGGCGTGTACGGGTTCGACGGATACGTCGTCAACTCACCCGCCATCGCCGCACGGAAGGGCTGCTCGACCTTGAAGTCCCGATGCGGCGGCTCAGGATCATTGGGGGCGACAGTCGTCTCCTGATAGGGGAGGAGGTCGCCCATCGCCCAGACGCGGTCGGAGTACACCGCGGCCCGGTCCGTCAGCTTCAGCACCTCGGCGATCTCCACCGAGCCCGTCGACGAGGGGTAGCCACTCGTCACGTCATCAAGATCGAAATCCTCCGGGAAGTGGGCAAGCCCAAGGCTGAGCGCCGTCGCCGCCCCGCGCCGGAACGCTGATCGCGTCATGAACTCGACGACTAATGGCGCCTTCTCCAGGTACCGCCATACTTCGACGAGGTCGCTGGGAATCACTTCCGTAGGCGACATCTCCTGAAGATACGCCCGAATGCAAGCCGCGGACAACGTGGCCGAGTCGACCAGAGTGGTCACACACTGCCGCGCGTCGTACGACTGCGCCTCCTCCGAGCTGTCGATAATCCGACCCGTGGACAGAGGGCGGCAGTGAGTACAACAAATATTACATGATGCAGATACTACAGGAAGAGGCAGAAAGCTTACCAATTAAAGGACGGCAGAGGCCCGTGATGAAGCTTTGAAGCAAGGAGAAGTCGTTCTGTAGCCCAATAACGAGGGCGTCAGAGACCTTCCGCTCTTCAGCGGCAGCTGTAACAGCAACTTTTGCTCGCCCATCCGCCGCGCTCGCCTCCGCTTTCGCTTCCTTGAGCTCGCGCTCCAGATCAGCGATCCGTTTCTCAGCCGTACTCAACGCAGTCTGAGCCGCCGTCAGCTCACTCGCCGGGACAAGGCCCTGGCGGACCTCCTCGGCTTTGGCGGCGATCGCTCGGAGTCCTTTGTTCGTTTCTTGGACGGCAACAAGTTCCTTCTCCGCGCGACACTTCGCAGCAAGCCGGTCGGCTGATTCACGCTGCAAGCCCTGCGCACAAATCAAACAGTCAACAACAATGAAATCCTAAGTGCCCAACCGCTGAAACTCAGCGACTAGGCACTCGGGGACTGGAGATCAAAAATCCTAAGTGCCCACCCGCTGAAATTCAGCGACTAGGCACTCGGGGACTGGGTGCTACAAATAAAAACAAACACTATAAGAATCTGACCACTGAAATTCAGTGGCCCGATCCTCGGGGACTGGACATACCTGGATGGCTGCGCCCAGCATGCCGTGGAGCTGCAGCGCGTCCACAGATGCGAGAAGAGCCGGAGTGTGTCCGCGATGCCGCTCGACCTCCGTTTCGGCGACCCCAGGTGTGCGGCTCGATGGCGCGGTACCACTCGCTGTAGCCGCTTTGGCCATAAAGCGGGGGAAGGTCGTGGCGGACGCTCCAACACCAAGAGGAGCCGGCTCGGCCATCCCAGGCGAGGAAACATCCTCCTTGGTCTTCAAGGCCGCCTCCGTCGCAGTCGGAGGATCACTCGGAGCAACTGTCGTGTCGTTAGAGACCGTGACGACATCGTCGCCCTTGGCCTTCTTAGCACTGTCTGCGGGGGCAGCGACCTCATCAGCTTTCCTCTTCCGTGAGGGGTCCTCCTCGGCGACGACTGGCGGCACCTTAGCCACAGAAGGGTGGCCTATCTTTTTAACTCCAGTCCTGCGAATTGACTATATGAGCAAAGTGGTCCGATTACAATGAAAGGCAAGCAGATGAACGAAACTTACTTGGCGACTGGTATGAACCGCAGTCCCGTGCGGATGCTGGCCGGCTTCTCCAGTTCGGGACCCAGTTTCCGACTGAGGTCCATCTCCAAAACATCATGTGCCCAAGACACGGAAGGCCTCTTCAACGACGAGGCCGCGACAGGAGCCTCCGAGACGACATCGGCAGGAGCTCTCCTGGGAGGTGAAGCTGCTGCGGCTGGAGAATCCCCCAACCCAGATACCGGGGCCAATAGGGGTGGAAGCGAGGCCAGAGGTACCTCATCCAGGGCGGCAGCGGCATCCGATGCTGCTGTCGTCTGCGGCGCTTCATCCTTGGCCAAGATGGTGGCGTCGGAACTACTCGCCGAACGAGGCGGAGATGCCTGTTTTGCCGGCTTTGTCTTTCTCTTTGGTGGAGCCTTCACTTCCTTCTTCTTCTTCTTTTTCGACGGTGTAGCCTCACGAAGCGAGGTGTGCTCGGGAAGCTCGTCGTCGTCGTCGTCATGACGTTCGAGGCTTCTACTCGCCTCGAGATCGCGCTGATGTTTCCCATGAGTTTTGTGAACCATCGGGGCGGCGTCTTCCCTAGGCTCGTCATCATCTTCGTCGTCATCACTCGCGTCGCTCCCGACGCCGCCCTTGGCAGGAGGCGACTCGCCCCCGTCCTGGACGGATGAGCTCGAGTTTTCGTCGTCCGCGGGTGGGAGCCACCCTTCCACCACTTGGAATAACTGCAGCAGGCACGAGACAATATCAACATAACCGCGAAAGCATCAACTGTGACTGCGAATGATAGTGAAAACAGCAACTTACCGTCGGAGCTGGATGCTTCGTGGTGTAGGGGGCGACCCCGGCCTTCGCGTCCAGATATGCTGCCTGGGTGATCTTCTTCAGCGCCAGGACGTAGTCTTCGAGTTTCCAGTCGGCGAGGCAGGATTTCGTCGAGTCTTTCCTGCCCGTGTACTCATACATGTAATGGTCGCGGCGGGCCAGGGGAACGAGTCGCCGCCCGAGCCAACAGTTGTACAAGTTGATGGTTTCGAGGCCCTTCTTCTTTAGGCCGCGGATGGTTTGAAGCATCTCGTCCACGACCATTCGCTGGTCTAGTAGGAGCTTGCCGACCTGGAGTCGGCGCGGTTCGGGCCGGTCGGCGGAGTACCTTGGGATCGCTACCTCGCCGTCTGGAGTAGCCTCGGTGACGTAGAACCAGGACTTCTTCCACTCGCTTGCCGCCTTGGCAGGCAGCATCAGGTCGAAGAAAGAGGCCTTCGACTTCAACTGGAACGTCAGGCCACCCGCAGCCAGCATTGGGCCGCCTGATTCTTCGCGACTGATCCTCCCGTGGAACAGATCTTGCCACAGGGGGAAGTAGGGCCTGCAGCCCAGGTAGCACTCGCAGAACGCCACGAAAATGGCGAGCTGCTCGATGCTGTGCGGGCCCAGGTCCGACGGCTGGATTCCGTAGAAGGCGCAGAAGCGCCGGAAGAAGAGAGACGTGGGAAACCCCAGCCCCCGCTCCAGGTGGCTGGTGAAGCAAATAAATTCTCCCTCGCGCGGGTCCGGAGTCACCTCTCCGGCCGCGGGGATGCGCCACCTGCCGGCGCGCAGGATCCCGGCCTCCTCGAAGGATGCCAGTAGCGCCCTGGTGCACTTGGACCTGCCCCATGGTTCCGTGGAGGGGGCCATTGGCTGAAAGGTTTGCGGAGGTCGAGGCTTTTTGGATCGATTGGATCGCGATGCAGGGGAAAACGGAGATGGGCGAAATCGGAGGAAAGACGAAGGAGAGTTTTCCCGATAGCCTGCCATTTTCCTTATATAGCGGTTGCTACCCGCCAATTTCGGGAGCCGTTACTACGCGGTGATTACGCCAAAGTTACCGTTGGATTACCCAACGGCTAGTTTGACCTCATCTGACGGTCCAACTTCATCCATTCGACTCGCCGACCCGATCACTACAACAGTGACTGAACATTCGCCGACCCGTTCGCCGAGCTGCGACCCAACTGACTGCTATCATTGCGACTAGAATAACTGGTTTTTCCTTTATTCAGGAGTCCGCCGCCGATTCGACTGGGCGTCCGCATTGGACCCGTATACTCCGACTACCAACGAACACCTGCGACCACTCAACGACGGCCTCGGGGATTACTGATGGGGATATGCCTACCAGGGTATACCCAGCAGAGCGTTTCCGACCGGCCCAGGAACTGGCGAGTGGGCCTGCAGGACGGCGACTGGATCAAGACCTGACGTAGATTCAAGCGACTGGAAGCTGAAGGCCCAGGAGAGTAGATAGGCCCAGTCGGATTAGGTTAAACGATTGCCGAAACCTTAACTGACTCGGTTGAGATCTGTAAACCCTAGGGGGGTGAGTCTATATAAACCTCCCTAGAGGGCGAGTAGAGATACGTTCCATCATCCACCCAAGCGACTCGCCGCCTAGCCGCCGAGCTCGCCCATTATACCTCCACCATAATACAATCTAGCAGGAGTAGGTCTTTACCCTCCGAGGGGCGAACCTGGGTAAATTCTTGTGTCTCCGCCCTCATCTCGCACCGCAGATGGCTGGCCGCCCTTGCCCTATGTTCTACTACTCGCTGCCGATTGCAGCATCTGCCGTGGTCATTCCCACGACATCTAGCACAATATCTTGCAGAACTTCCTATATCGCCCAAAGTTTTTGTCGGAGCCACTAAACTTGGTTTAAAATTTCTAGCCTACATATATCTTAACCTCCACAAATCTAAAATATCAACCCAGTTGAAATAATACCATAAATGAACTTTGTCAAGACCTCCCTGTGTGAGTCGACCATCCACGACGATCCAACCATATCATCATGTAAGCTCCATGCCGAGACTTCTGTATGTCAGCCCATCTTCTAAAACTGAACAACATAAAAAGTTGTAAAATAAGCACAGGCCGATCAGTTGACCATCCTTCCGAGACCTCCCTTGGCAGCCCCCTATTCTAAAACTCAACAATATACCAAGCTACAAAACAAACTCAGGTCAATCAGTCAACATAGACCACAAAATTACATGTAAAAGTTGCACAGAGGTAAACAAATATGACTATAAGAGCACATACATGTATGTCTAAGTCCAAAATTGCTACCATCCTTCACCTCACCACACAACTCAGCAGGCTTAATCTTAAAAAACCTTTAAATAATAACCAGAGCGCATCATGAGTTGATCTGAAATTACTGGAGTAGTATGCTGGAGCCTTTGTTACCTGATGGGAATCTTTTTTACGCATATCAGCTTGACTGAACAAATGATACGTCAAATGATTAGCCTCAAGACGTGAGTACACATTGAAGATTATTTGTTGGTCAAACGACCATGTCACAAAACAAGGATTTGTATGCCCATGCAGTAGTGGAACTAAAAACAATAATACTCCAACATGGTCACTTTGTCCTAAGGCGTAGAAAAAACATGAGTATTTCCCATTTTCTTCCTCCCCTTGGCAACCACATTTACATGGAAAGAGAAACAAACAAGTTGTTGAAAGAACATGATATTACACTTTTTTCCCTCTCCGACTGACAAATATATTTACATGGAGAGACAAACACATACTGCAAACTCATGGAATTAGGATTTGTAAGAAAACTATCTTGAGAAATCCGTAGTCAGTTTCTACCATGATCATCATAATAAATGCGCTCAACTTGATATCACCCACCATAAGTGCAGCAAGATCAGAAGCAACATGCAAAGAATTAAATATTATCACTGCCCTCACCACCTATTAATTGTATGGCAAGCTGTGGAGTTGTCGAGCCATCCGAAAACCTTACACTAAAGGTTCCCAACATTGAGTATACCACTAGGAAACATGCCCGTGCGTTGCACCGGAAAAGACTAAAATCAACTTTCGAAAGAAAAATGTCAGGGCAATCCAAATTTTGCCCCCAACTGGATCACCCCGCTAAACCATAGCTTTGTTATACCCATGTGTTTAATAATCATCTTACATGTTTTTCTTTAATAATTGTATACGCAAGTGATGTACCCTTTTTTTCTTTAATAATTGTATAACATTAGAAGTATGTGGGGTTTCACCCAAATTTTAATCATCTTACATGTTTCACTATACAACAATCCCTCGGAGTTAAAGAAAAACATACCACTTGCGACCTTCTGCGTTTTCATCATGGATATCCAAATATATAAAAATATCATGCAAAGTTATTATCATTAAATAACATGGAAGAACACCGGAAATCCACTTTGGCTCATAGGTATAGATGCCCCATTGTTTAAAATACATATTTCGAGAGATCGAAAATTTCAGAAAAAATTACCCATGTACGCAGAGAACATTAAATAAAATAAATCATGTTGAACCAAAGAAAATTTGCTCACAGGGAAAATCATTGCTCTTCTCAACAGGATTTACATAAGAAAATGCTCATCCAATTGACCTAGACAGATGATTTCTTTCTACGTCCATGATTGTACATCTAAGCATAGGAGCTACCAAGCAGAAAATATTTCTCATACACATACCACGTAAATAAATTTTCATATAGACATTTACTACACAAACACCTTGCAACTACCTAGTGTCGTTAGAGCTGAGATGTTGGCTTCAAATTGAGAAGTACCTTCAGGAACAGTACCTCCAGCGTATTTTCTGCCCCACTGCAACTCCATATTATCAGAGTTTAGAATCACCAAATTTGTAGGCAGACTTAATTCAGATTAGAATGAAGAGAAGGAAATCAAAATTTAAATCTCTGTACATCTCACTTACATAAGTTATTGTGATAATATCTCAGCTTGATGCAGTCTAGATACAATAGCAGTGCCATCAAGCACCACGCAAACATTCTGTGAATAAATAGCAAATGACAGGAGTGATGGTGAGGACCTCGAGCTTGGAGGCAGAGGGCCAGTAGGTTGTGAGTGTTCTAGAGCCAGTAGCAGCTTATCGACGTCCATGCCGGTCGAGATCGGATCGAGCCGCCAAGGCCGTCGCATCCCCGTCGGCCATGCGGGTCGAGATCAGATCGATCAGCTCCGGCTCGGCCACCTCACAATGGTAGGATTCCTTATCATCATAATCAGTACCGAGAACATCCAGTCTGTTTGAAAAATAATACTCCCTTCGATCCTAAATAAGTGTCACGGTTTTGAACTAACTCTAGTTTAAAATGGCGACACTTATTTAGGATCGGAGGTAGTACATCCAACGACTACCTTCTCTCCACCACCCAGCGTTGCACGGGGAGGAGCCATCAGACAACGCTGCGCGAGGAGGATGGCTCTCGATGTTGACGATGGTGGGGGGAGGGTAGCCGCGGGGAGGAGATGCACGGAGGAAGGCGGCTGGAAACTCTAGAACGCGGTGCACGGTGAGGAAGAGAAGAAAAAACATAAGGGAGGGGAAATAGAAGAGCGTCTGGGCTGCGGGGCTGGGTTTGGGGGTGCGGTCGAGTGTGAGGTTAGTTAGTGAGAGTTGTCCTTTCTAACACGGAGGAATTAGCATAGAGAGACTGATCAGTGGACCAGCATTTTACAGAAACAGCGACAAACATGTAAAAATCTGATCAAAGAGTAGAGAAAGGTCTGATGGGGCCAGCTCAACATACAGCTTGGATCTATCTCTGCCAAGAATCCGACAGTCCTAAACATACGCGCGGCAGGAGTAGTCTGAGGACACTGGGTCGACATCACGGTTAAGCTTTAGACTAGTAAACATACCAGTACGTTGCACCGGAAAAGAAAAGCATTCCTGATTTATAATGGCAATATCTTTAACGAGTTAATGGTAGACCGTGGGGTGGAGATGCTTTCAATGTCATGCTGTGGTGTGTGGAGCCAACTAAAGTAATGTTGCATATAACGGATTTTTCTATGTAAATCACTTAAGGGCTGTACAAATATGTCGCGCTTTGGCCCCCGAAACATCATGAATAATATAAATGGTACTACAGCTCTCCAATAACTTGACTCTTGCAATCCTACTTGTTTAGACGTTCGAGTTGAGAAAAAATTGCAGGAAGCACGTTTAATTAAGCTGAAAGCTAACAAAACAAACAATAACAAGAACAATCCATCCAACCCCACACTAATACCCTCACGTTTAGCTCAAAGCCCATAATCCATCCCACGAGCCAAATTCCAATTAAGCTGAAGCCTTAATTATTAAGCTCAAAGCCCATATGATCCATCACATGAGCCTAATTCCAATTAAGTTGAAGCCTAATAATATCAACATCCAATCCACCAACTGATACCTCCCTCACATTTAATTATGCTCGAAGCCCACTAAATCCATCGTCACACGGAGGACCTGATACCTCCCTCACGTTTAATTATGCTCAAATCCCACAAATCGATAGTCTCGGAGGACCAATCCCTCGTTTCCACGAATCCATCCTTTGATGAGGCTATGCGCCCCGCCCACATGCAACTTGTTTGTCCATGGTGAGACAGTGGTCTATTTAAGCTGGTAGATTTCTTACTAATTTTTCAGTGTGGGACTAATTTTTCTACTGGATAGGGAGCTTAGTGCCGCTTGTACTCCACATGCATGATTCGTTTACAATTATGGTGGGCCAGTGAATGAAGATATGTTGGGCCAGTGAACGATTGGTATGTGTACGGAACAGACGGGCCAATTTTCTACTACTACAAAGCAACGCGATCGAGACGAATTATTAAACGGTGACAATTAGTTCGTAAGCCGTCCTTTGGTAGCATGCACACGCGAGAGCTGTTCCTCGTTTCTTCTTCCTAACTACGCTTGCTTGCAGGCACTCTCCCGCATCCCTTCTCGGCGACACTCTCCCGCCTCTGTTCTCTCCCAACACCGTCCCAGCCATGTTTCTCTGGCCGGGCCACCACTGCATCCCTTCTTTCTAACACTGACCAGACGCCCTATCACGTGCTCCCAACCCGATCCTCTCCTCTGGCGGTGTTGCTCCAGCCGAGCCCACATCCTTCGGCTTGCTAGCTGCTCACCACGGCCAAGAACTCTCCTCTCCTGACGCCAGCCCGACGCCTCCTCCTCCTCTCACGTAGGTCCCCTCCAGGTCCTCTGCTCTGATATCATTGCTCCCTGCCGATCCCAACTCTTTGTAAAATTAATTTGTGAAAAATAAACAAGATGTGGATGTGGAGTGATAACACCTGGCTCTAGTCGCTTGGCGACCTGATCTGTAGTAGAAGCTTGTTATTAATTTTTTGGTACTGCCCGTCGCTGCTCATACGTCCACAGCCTTCGTGTGTCCTTTGTGGACTTTGCCTGTCCAACTCACCCTGACGCCGGTCAGCTGATGCTCATGGCTAATGTAAGATTCGATTTCAATTTCATGGATGGTCGTGGCTGGAACATCTGCTACCATTCTGACAGCCTGAAATCCAGAGTCTTTGATCACGGTGCGAAGGGCCGGAGATCATCGTCATGTGAACAGCTGACCAGACACCCGCCGACGTCGGCAATGACTTTGGTATCGTGGGCAAAAATCCATTATATCCAGTCCTTTTTTGAGGGAAAAAAAGAAAAAAAAGTGTTGCGGGTGTTATTTATGTGTCTCTTTCGCTTAATGGAAGAAAAGGGAACCGATTTTTTTTTTTTGACTTGCGGGTGTTATTTCTCTGTAATATGGGGTTTGGTGGAAGGATAAATCGGTGCAAAAAAGTATTGGACGGGAGAAACACTTCGTGCTTTATTATTACTAGCACAAAACCCGCGCGCTGCTACGATGCCACATTAAATTCATCAACGATATTTCATATAAAAAAATCTCCTACTTTGTTCCTTATTAAAGAAGCGGCGACTACCCGGTGACAATGAAGTTGAGCTCACAAATCGATTGGTGACTGACTCGGGACGCTGGGCATCCGGGTTTTGCAGCATAATCAGTCTGCTCCGCCTTGGCACCGAGGGCCACGACCCTCGTCAAAGCACTACATAGCTCCTAGAACGGCGAACATGTGTGTCTTTCCTGTGTTGTGAATAGAAGACACCGACGGCAGAGTAGAACTTTTCTCGTTGGCAGCCAGAGACGTCCTCCAGTCAGATATAGTATAATTTTCCCGTTGGTAGCCAGTGACGTCCTAGACTGACCGTAGGGGACCATGGCCGTGGCACCACCACACGCATGCGGCCGCTGGAGGCAGGCTAAGAGGTGGTCGTCGCCGGAAGCTTGTACTACATACATGTCAACAGCTTTGATTCACATATCACACGATCAGAAATAGGAATAGGATCGATAGTCTATTGTTGCATCTTCTACTGCAGGTCTGCAGCCACCAGATCAATCAACAGAGCCACCGGCCGCTCGTCGTCGTACTTTCGTGCTCTTCTTTAAAGTGGCCCGCTCAGCCTAGTACCACAAGCTCGACCGATACGTCTAGGCATCAGATAACCTTTCCCGGCCGCCTCGCGGGCGTGGCTGATGGTGAGGCTGGAGTACGCCGGGCTCGGTGGCATGCACTGCAGCCACCGGATCGATCAATGGAGCCGTCGGCCGCTTGTCGTCGTACGTGCTCTTCTTTATGGTGGCTCGCTCAGCCTAGTATACCACGAGCGGCCGCCTCGCCTGCATGGTTGATGGTGAGGCCGTAGTACGTCAGGCTCGGCGGCGTGCACGGAATTCCGCGTCGACGACTCCACGCCGATATGGGCCAGCCTTTTGGTCGATTCGAGGTCCCTAACGTGAAGAGCTGGTCCGCTGCTTGATGAGATCAGAAACGACTTCTTTGATAGTTCGACCCTCGTAAATATAGAAGTTTACAGCTTGCCGTACCCGATGCAATCGATTCAACTGTTGAGGAGTCTTGCACGTGTAGGGCTGCGTGGGTCAACCAGAATTTCCGGTGTTGGTTGAACGTGTGTCCCCTTGGCGTGTTTCAATCTGTATTCTGCCCGGGCTTTTAGGATCGAGGAAACCTTTAGGATATATACCGCCTGACCTACACACATCGGCATCGCATAGTTTTTTATTTTTTTAAAACAAAACGGTACGATGGCAGTTGTGCTTTATTATTTGCTTTGGTGGAACGGTAGAATAGTCCAATCATTGCTTTATTATTAGGTATAGATATAGATTAGTAGGTATAGATTAATAAGACACAATCATTGCTACTCAGCTCATCTTATTGGACATATTTTCATGTCTCAATATTTACAATATATTCGCAGATGTAAGAAAATGACTACATATGAGTATCCTAACCCTAGGGAGTCTTTAAGAAGGCAACAAAAAAGTGTAGGTTTTCAAAGACGTACTCCTCGTCTTCCACATGTGGGGTGACGGCGAGCACGGTTCCACCATAAAAGGAGAACAAGATGCGGGGCTGAGCCGAAAGAAGACGCAACAAACGTGAGTGGCTTCACGTGCTGAGACTTCTGGTAGCGTGTGCGCGGGGAAGCCGCCAAGGACTACAATATCCTAAGGAGCTCTAAGCTCTCTGGTTTTGCAGCTTTCTGGTTAATCGCTGGTTAGAGTCAGTATGCTGTTTTTTTTTTTTTGCTAGGCCTTTGACGGTTTCTTATTTGTCTGCGGGTAAAATTGGGGCACCATCGTTAGCTGCCGGCCTGTTTGAGCGGGGCGGTCGTGTAACGCGTGTTGCTGCCTTGAGGCGTCGGTCGGTTGGGTTACGTGTTTTATCTAGAGCGACTCTGTGGGCGGCGGGTTGATTTGAGTCAGAGCGGACGGTCGCAGCGGTCTGGTCCGTCTTTCCGGTGGCGGTGGCGCTAAGCGGGATGCTGGGTGTGGAACAGGCTGCTGGGTGCGTGCGCGGCGGTCGTCTGTGTCTCCGGCGGCTCTTGGGCGGCGCCATTTGGGTCTGTCTCTGTTTTTTCCTTTTTTGTATTTTGCATTTTCTCTGTTCTTTTGTTTTCTTCCTGCTGCTGTTGGTGGCTAACGAGCGGGAGAGAGAGAGGCGGGGAGAGGAAGACAGGGATCGAGCAGCGGCGTCGCGAGGTAGGTGGGGATTGGGGAGAGAGCGAGCCGGGCGACGGGACAAGTTGGTGGGGGGATTGAGTCGTTTCGTTCTGCTGCTGTTGTTTGCGAGCGAGCGGGAGAGAGGCGGGGAGTGGAAGATGGGGAGCGAGCGGCGGCGTCGTGAGGTTGGTGGGGATTGGGGAGAGAGCAAGCAGGGCGACAGGATAGGTTGGTGGGGAGATTGAGCGGGTGGTCATGGTAGCGTGGGAGGACATCGCATGATCGTGGGGAAGACGGGGATTGCGGGCGTCGAGGTGGGGAACGGGCCCCAGATCAGCTGTAACGATGGATCGGAAGAGCTGCTCGCCGGCCGCCGCTCGCGCCTGCAGGGTGATGGATCGGGAGAACTGCTCGCCGGCGGCCCCACGCGTGTGCCCGGCAAAGGGAGTTCTAGCGGAAGGCCAGCTGCCCAAGGTTTTCTCTGATTTCTTTCTGTATTGCTTATGCTAGAACAGAATGGCTATTCCTGTTCTATTTTAGCAATGGCGTAGGGTATGATTAGGTGTGTTTAGATAATCGATCAAAATTTATAAGCACATCTCTGGCTCAGCGAAACACTGAGTACCATTGGCGACGTGGTAACCGCGACAAAGGTCGCTCCGGGCCTGATTAAATTAGAGATTTATTTATGTAAGAAATTATTCCATCTTACCTAGGCTCGCGTTTAGTCGGTGTATTACTTAGTGACGGAGTAAAAATGTCTATATTATTTTAATGTAAGTATAGTCTAGGTATTTAATTCCCTGTATACGAGGAGTCTGGATCTATGAACATCAGCATATACATGATTGTTTTTTATATACAGAGGCATGCCTGTGTTTATTCGATGTTTATTACAACTAAGAGGACTTATTCAGGTAGATTTCTCGATTCGCCTTTTTGCGTTTTTCTTGTGTATGGTAAAATATTGTTATAGATGCTAGGTTGTGATTTTTAAGTATAATATTGTAAACCATCAGAGAAAACATTGTAGGAAATCTAAATAGATAATTTTTTTTTGGAAATGTAAAGCGCCATGCCAGAACATGTTGATTTCGGAAGTTGGGTAGATTGAAAACATGTTCTTTTATCTTGCTATGTAGACATATATTTTTTTCTATTTTTTTTGCATACAGTCTATATATATACCTAGGCACATAGTGAATTGGCTTTTTATGCAAATACCTGCTGTGATAAGTTATAGGATCGTTGATTTTGCAGGCACTCTTGATGACTGATTTCATTGAAGCTAACCCTGGCGGTTCATGCTGTGGGACGGCTAGGAAATATGGATCCTTTTTGATGCATAACACATCGGAACAGAAGACCAGTTCTGAAACAATTGGAGGCCTCGAGTTGATCAAATTTGCAGGTCATATTGGGGAGGAAGACATTATTGGTCCTATGTGGGGTCGTGATGCTGACGAAGAATTCGAAAGGTGTCTTCATGGCATGGTTACAGATGTATAGAAATTTATAGATCAGAAATGCCCTTCCATTGGTGAGCATTGTGGTATCTAATGTCTCAGTGTTCCATATTATAATAGAATTATCAGAACAAAACTTTACGTATAAGCGTTTATATGGTTTATTGTGTTTGTTTGCTATTGCGCTATTATCTGCAGATCTCCGTGTTATTCGCTTCAAGAAGAATGAGACACAATGCGTGATCATTTACTTGCATTTACAAAATGCGGAGTCCAGGATGCCTCGGTGAGTGAATGGTAATTGCTGCAACAAGTCTACATCGCGATGCTACAATACGAGATGGATAACTGGCGCCGAAGCTTCATGGCGACTGAACTGTTCCAGGAAGACAGTTTCAGAGTACGTGATGCTCAGTCGTAGTCATGCTTTAATGATGCAGGCACAAGCAGGTACAAAATCAACATGAGATGTGTGTCTTTGTGTTGTGGTTTTTATGAATTTCACGTACCTTGTACCTTATGTAACATTTTCACGAAGATTAAGTTTATTAAATATGATATGCAGAACGTCCCACTTAACACAGCTGCGACAGGATCCTCAGCACGGAGGAGATGCTAAAAGTGAGGAGCCAGTTTGACTGAAGAACGATATGTAAGTAGCCGAGGAACTAGCCTGTTACAAATGCTCTTAATGTATCTGATTTCAGCTAATAGGATTACTCTTTTCTACAGGACTATCTGAACTGGCAGCGCTGGTAGAGAGAGACCGCGTGTGTGTAGATGTCTTTCTTTTGATGTGTAGCAATATAATAAAACATTTAGATGTATCTTTGACATAATAAACAGACCCGTATTTCCGATCATCCGTCTGAACTGATACCTTAAATACATAATGCTTAACGTCATAATGTTATATTCCGCTCTCTCTTGAATAATATGGATTGGCCATTCGATTAGATCAATAATGCTGTGGTATATTTTTTTTAGCAACCATTATATTCTGCTCTCTTGAATAATATGGATTGGCCATTCAATTAGATCAATAATGTTGTGGTATATGTTTTTTAGTAACTATCAGGAGCTCTGTCTTTTCTATTAGAAGTTTTCTACTGAAAAAAAGAAGTAACCGGTTTGGAAGGAAACCAGTCGAAATCCAAAACAAACGTATACACACGTGTCCGGTTAAAAAGGAACCGGACCAAAAAAAAGATACCAAACTACACATTTTTAAAGAAAAACCGACAGTTCACACTAATTAGCTGGACTGGGTCTAGAGCACCGGCACAACGGCAGCCGGCGGCGCTACGAAAAGCCTGATCCATGTCCTTGGAGTGGAAGTCAGATCCAAAGAAACGGCTAGGCCTCACTGCTTTATGGCAAGAGGCAGTCCGCGTGAAACTCGCCGGCAGCAATTGCACGCCAACATGGCTCGAAGTACTCCGTCTTTTATGGCAACACTTGAGCGAGATGCTAACGGTTACAAGCATCTTCCCTCTGCATGTAACATGTATTAAAACTCCTCCTCAGCTCTTCCACTCTTTATCAGCTATCGCAATCTGCATGCAATCCCGAATAGAGAAAAATCCAGAACTCTGTAGACTGTCTCCCCATTTCCACTTGCCAAACCAAATCGCCATTACGTGCCATCACGAGACCTACGCTGTGAGCACACGGCGCAACGGCGTGGACAGATTCTCCTAACGTAGAGGCACGTGTCTAGAACGTGTTGTGCCCACCACCAAGACCGGTCCACTTCTATAAATGCTAAACCTCAAAGTACATTACGCATTAAATCACTTGCAGTTCTTATAGCATCTTCAAGAGTATTTGTATATTGGATTGCTAAAAATCGGGTATAGGAAGAGGATAGAGGAGGTTTAGCAATCCAAGCACAGACATGCTTTAAGCCTTCCTATAATAACAATTGCCAAAATTGTAGGACCCATATGTCAATGGGTCTTTTTTTTTCATATAGATACACGTATATAGAGGTCGCCATTGTACATAGACTAAAACGGTTGCGCATATTGTACACGGTTGCACATACTAGGTCATGCACACACTACACATACTTAGCCACACGTATATACGTACACATATACATGACCACACACAACACGTGTGTACACGGCAATATAGAGTGCATGTACTATACATGGTATGCACACACGCACACATGGTAGAAGGTATGCATGCATGACACACACATGGTATGCAGTATGCATTGACGCGCACACACACTAGAAGGCATGCACGACGCAGCACACACACTAGTACATTTCAAGTTGCCAAAAAGGTTGGTCCCACATGTCAATGGGACAAATGGGAGGCAGGGGACCACTTTAGGAGGGTTGCTAAATTTTTTAGCAATTTGGCATTGAATTAGCATATATACAAAGTTGGTCACAACTTATAGGAAGCTTGCTAAAAAAATTCAGTAGGGGACCACATATAGAAAGGCTGTTGGAGCAGTTTTTTTGGGCTCAACTGGTAAAATAGCAATTGGGACAAAATATAGCAATGCTCTTGGAGATTGGAGATGCTCTTACCGCATAGAATTCTTGGCGTAGAAAGCTCCATAGAGCCAGCAGGTCCCCAGCCCTGCAAAGGGGCTGCACTGCCCACTCCATGGACCGGTCGCTCAGCACCGGCATGACGCCATGGCTATTGGCGAGTTCCCTTAACGCATCGTTACTTCTCTGCCATTTTTCCTCTGCTAACTTTGGCCTCACCGTCTACATGCCAGGGCGGACACCAGGAAGAACCACCTCCCCACGCCGACGACAGCGAACTGCCGGTTCAGGACACGGATACGGCCGATGCTCGGTCGGCGACGACTGCCCATGCCACGCTTGCACTGGGGCTACCAGGGGGCAGCACGGCGATAGCGTCAATGGCGCCAGGATTCCGACGATATGGCCTACCCGAAGAAGAACTCGTGCTGCGCGCCACTGGCCCAATGAACAGCGAGTACTTCGTCACCGTGCCAGGGGTAAGAACTTCATCCTTTTGCCACTTTACGCACTTCATCCTTTTGCCACTTTTCACATAGCACATGACAAAACGAACCCCAAATTTTTATACATGTATAATATGAAAATATTTTGATTCAAACAGCTGGAAATACACTCTCCGTATGCATGCAACGTTGAACAAAGAAATGCATAAACAATGCAGTGTCTAAAGAAAAATTATTCAGATTGCATTATTCTTTAATCTTCTCTTTCGCATGTTTAAATAATAACACCGTATCAGCTACAATGGATATATGACCATGTTGTACTAACAGCAAAAAAATAAAGCCACTACCATGAGCCATTAATCAAAGGCATGCATGCAACAGTGAACAGAGAAATGCATGGACAATGCACCGTCTAAAGACAAGTTATTCAGATTGCACCGTCTTTTAATTTTCCCTTTCGCGTGTTTTAAAAACACCACGATAATGCATATGTGCTTTGATCAAATAAAAACACCCTGTCATAGATTCTGCCATATTTATGATCTCAATATTTCTATGCAAAACTTGGACTAGATAATGTTTAGTTTGTATGGCAAGAAAGAAAAGGAATATTAATGTAGTTGCAAAAGACCTCACAACTATTGAATATTTTTAGTCATACTAAATATGTATACTTAGTTAGTTAAATTAATACACATGTTCGTCTCTTGGTGCAAGCAAAAAATTAGAACACTAAAGACATCAAGAGCCTTAAGCATGACCGTTAATCACCAAATTTGCTCTGTCTCATTTGCAGTCCACACGGCTGGTTTATTACCCGCGTTAGCTATTTGTGCAAAGGATCAGCGCCGCGCTCCAGATGCCAATAAACTTCGTCGGCACGCGGCACGAGTGCAACGTCAGCTATCGGGCGATCATCAGCATCAAGATTCCCTCGAATATGCAAGGCGAGCCGAGCGTCGATGCTGAGTTCATCAGTGACCTCATGATAACGGAGTACACAGCCGTTGAAGATGCAGTGGATCGCGTCCTCGACTACCTCCACAACTCCAAGAACATATGGATAGATGATGCAAACCACAAGCGACTGATGGAGAAGGAGCATAGGTTGTTCACCGTCGAGTCCGTCCAGATGCTTTACCAAGACGCCATCGCTGGCGCGGCCTCGACACGGCAAGCCTTCACCGCTCTGCTGCAAGAGCACACGACGCTGAGGCAAGAACACGACGAGCTGCTTGGACAACACATCGTCCTCAAGCATAAGTGCGACGCATCGGAGCAGCAACAGAGCAACCATGACAACATGCTTCGCCAGCTGGCTCAACTACAACAATGCCACGCCAGCCTCGAGCAGAAGCACGGCGCCCTCGCCCACCAGCATGGCACCCTGGCACAACACAACAGTTCGTTGGCAGAGGCGAACACCGCCCTGGCGCACCAGAACTGCGCCCTGCTGTAGCAAAACGCCGGCCTAAAGCACCAGACCGGCGCGCTGAAGGAGGAGAACGCCAGCCTCAACCAGGGGAACGGTGCGCTGCTGCACGAGATCGCCGGCCTAAAGCAGCGGAATCGGGCGCTGCTGCAGGAGAATGCCGGCCTGAAGCAGGAGTGCACCGCGCTTGGGCAAGACCTGGAGAACACTAGGCACCAGCATCATCTTCTCCTCCAAGCGCACGGGCCACTGCAGTAGAGCCACAACGGTCTCCATCAAAGCCACACTTCACTTCAGCAAGAACATGCCGCTCTTGTGCGTCGTTTTGGCATCCTGCGTGGTAGATACGACGACGCCATGAACCGAGCACACCGCATGGGCCAGAACTCGCCAGGTTTGTTGCCCATAAACCTGATAAATGTGGTGCACCTTGATGGCAGGAAGGCCAACATACCAGTTTATGCCGGAAGCTGGCCACCGGGACCGCGCAAGGAGAAGCTTGCGCTGGCGCTAGTCAGGCTCTGCGGTCACTCGAGGATTACCGACCAGGCCCTGCTCCAGTAGGTATGTATACATCCTCTCTCTCTCTCTCTCTCCTGAACCACTTGCCTCTGTGCGTACTCTCATAATCACTTGATCTAAACAATTCTCCATAGGAGCGATGGGCATCGAGCGGGGAAGAACAAACCATGAAGAGCGCACCAGTCAAAGGTCCACGACTAGGCAGACCCACAATCTCGAAATGCGCTATCAAATTTTGGTAACACCTGTCTCCCGTGACGCTCGACAAGCAAGTCAACAGTCTCGTGTACTGTTTTGCAAATAGCAGTAGTGAACTAGGAATGTTGTGTCTTCTGTCCACATGTAAAGTCCTGGCAATAATAAAGAGTAGAAAGATCCACTGTAGATCACGTTTCACATTGATCTAGTGTACAGGTCGAATAGCCTAGACCATAGATCAAGAACATGTAGCCAAACATCCATGTACTCAACATGTCAGCGAAATGAACGAATCTGCATGATCTTTAAGGTCTAAAAGAAAGACAAAACTATTTGTTGGACCATCGACAAACATTCCAGCTGCACTACCTCAACTCTAACGTGCCATTAACAAATATACAACCCACTAGAGAGTTCACGATCACTCACTGCAATAAAGTAATATAAAAAAATACAAGGACAATATTTACTCACAGTTAGAAAGAGATAAAGACTACTTCTACATAACAATCGAGTTCTTAAAAAAACACGAGGATGCTATGACCATTAGATAACAAAAATAAATAAATAGGTGAAAGTCAAAAGAGCAGAAAAAAGGAATAAAGTGGCAAACATAGCTAAAAAACACCACAATTCCTATCTACACACATTAAAAACGTCATGATCATAGACGAAGCGCCGAACAACCATGTATAACCTCAAATCACGATTTCGCCTCACTATATAAATAAAAAGGCTGAACCGATCAAACTAATGACGAAATCCACTTAGAAAGCAAATCAAAGATAAACAAGAGAAAACAAGAAGCACCAAACTTGCCACCGAAACCTAAGAGAGATTAAATACACCCGGTCTCCATGACGACACCCCCAAGAGGGTAGCGACTCTAAGCACCGACCAGAAAAATCAAATGTTTTCATCATGAACTAAACAGTAGAAATGGTAAACACAACGACGCCCTCGAAAAGGTTACAACCCCCATGGAGGTCACCACCATTGGCGTCGTACCAAACTTTCAACATGTTGCAAAGCGCCACGGGCCCATGCATAGCCTCGATTGACGAATTCACCACTCTCTATAAATAAAGCCACAATGCCCGAATCGATACAAGAAACTAAGAAAACAAGAAACACCATACTCGCGACCGGAACCAGAGAGACAGAATACACCCTGTCTCCGCGACAAGGCCCCCAAGGGTAACGACTCTAAGCTCTGTTGTCGTCACAACAAAAAGGTCAAAGATTTCCACCCAGAGGTCAAGCATGGAAATGATAACCACAACGACACCCTAAAGAGAGTTACAACCCCCATAGAGGTCACCACCCCTGACACCCTAACGAGATTTCTCGCGTAAATAACTTCAAAACAACACACTATACGTCGAATCCCAACCATCCAAAGATCCTTCACCATAAGAACTAGGAGTTGTCCTTGCTGAAGCACATTCTGCGGCGAAGTACCCAAACGCCCACTCTTCGCCACCTTCATAGCTAAGAAAGCAAGTCATCACCAATGCCACATCGCCACCAAGGAAGAACAGCGATAGCACAGACCATTGAGAACAGCGAGCTCGACGAAGGGGAATGCCGTTACAGACCTGGTGGTTTGGTGTCCTTGCTGATAAGTGACCCTATACAGCACAAAGCGTCGACCAGACATACATAACCTCGAATCAAGAATTCACACGCTCTATAAATAAGCTAGTTATGTATAGGAAGACGGAGACTGGTCGAGGGTTAGGGTAAAGGTTTCTCCCTGACGCCCACGAAAACAACGCGGAAAGAAGAGCGGTTCTAAAGTAATAAATTCCCGTAAAAAAGAAGCGACTTACAAGAAGGGAAAGACACGCGGAGACTGGTCGAGGGTTAGGGTAAAGGTTTCTCCCTGACGCCCACCAAAACAACGCGGGAAGAAGAGCGGGTCTAAAGTAATAAATTCCCGTAAAAAAGGAGCGGCTTACAAGAATGGAAAGACACGCAGAGACTAGTCGAGGGTTAGGGTAAAGGTTTCTCCCTGACACCCACGAAAACAACGCGGGCAGAGGAACGGTTCTAAAGTAATAAATTCCCATAAAAAAGGAGACGGTAAATATTAAAAAGCACAAAAAACACCCTATGTTCCGTATAAAATCTCTGGACTGGAAGTACAATTATAACTCTAGATCTATCTAGCCGACAATACATGGGCATTTTGCTTTCTCAAAAAGGACTATGAATATCTCGATTCGGATAGTATACTTTTGGCATACACCTTAAACTATTTTTTCTTCCTTACTGCACCTAAATAAATAAGAAATAGACAATATCCAATTAGAAAAATAACAACACTCTACAACAATAATAATAATAATAATAAAATGCACAGATCACTGTAAAAATACACAACAGACAAACACGCACCAACATGTTGAAAAAGACTACAAACAGAAGACGCACCAAGCTACACCAGCCCAACTAACACAAAGTACAGTCACTACAGGAGAAGCTTGGTATGCCGAGGGCTTATTGCCGTCGGCGTAGCCAGGAAAACCCTCGGCGTACGCTACGCCGACGGCTGCCCTCGGCGTACCGTCCTCGGCGGAGCAGGCGCGGCCGTCGGCGTAGGACAAGACCGTCGGCGTAGGTCAACGCCGACGGCCTAACGGCGTCTGTCGGCGTAGAGACCGTCGTGACGTCGGCGAAGCGCCGTCACAAGGCGATTAACGGCGTCGGCTACGCCGGCACCTCCTCTCGGCGTACCAAGCCACGTGGAGGCTGGTGGGCGGCTGGCGCGCTGCTACGCCGACGGCCTCCCCTCGGCGTACCAAGCCACGTGGAGGCTGGCGGGCTGGCGCAGCTGCTACGCCGACGGCCTCCTCGGCGTACTCGCCACGTGGAGGCTGGCGGGCGGCCTGGCGCAGCTGCTACGCCGACGGCCTCCCCCTCGGCGTACTCCTGCCACGTGGAGGCAGCGCAGCGGCCTGGCCCTACGCCGAGGGCCTTGCCGTCGGCGTAGCCGTGACCATTTGGTCACGCGTACCTCCTACGCCGAGGGCAAGGCCGTCGGCGTACCAAATGCACGGTTTTTTTTTGAATTTTTTACAGCAGCAGCACTCACAGCAGCCATACATCCATGCATACATCCATACATCATCATCCATACATCCATACATCCATGCAATATATATTCCACACCAATTGAAACAAGATCACATATGCCATACATGTATCAACATCAGTCATACAAGATCATCCATACATTAGTCATACAAGATCATCGACATCATCACACATCCCTACAACTCTGGAGGAGACGGGGTGTACCCGAGATCTCCCCTGGTGAAAAGTGGCGACCTCTGCCGAGGGGTGCGTCCAGTAGAAGCAGCAGAAGAGCCACCTGGCGAGGGAGTAGGAGAAGTGTGAAGCTCGGGAGAACCACCTGCAGAATGGCCAGGAGATGGACCATGGTCATGAAGCGGTGTGATCTGACGCCCATCCGGCGAGGCGTGGCCAAAGTGCCGGTTCCCAGAAGCTCCCGTTCCCTACATGTTGCCTACATGTTAGCAACTTGCGAGGCAAAGTAAAGCGATAACCAGTGGGTTAGCAAAGAACTTACCGGTGTCGATGCGTAGTAGGTCCTAGCGAAGCTTTCCTTCGATTGCAAAAATAGCGCCGGACCTGGCATGGGAGGCACGGGCCCCAAATCTCTATTCTGTCCAGTTTGAATATTCACCATCATGTCCTGCAAGATAGTTTAGAAGTCAGGCCGTAGTACAACAAACGGGGGGAAGTGGGACTTGTATCTTTTGCAAAAATAAAGGTTCGGACTTACATTTACGTATTGCATGTAGATCGCAAGCGCCTCTTGATGCTGCCGAAAGGCCACCTGATATTCCTCATAAACGGTATCGTAGGCCGCGTCTAACTCAGGCTACAATTTCAAATACAAGGAATCTCGTCAGTGGTTAGCCATGCAGGAACAAAAGTCATAAAGATGATGAGAACGAGAAAAACTTACATCCTCGGCGGAGCGACGAGGCTGGCCACGAGGCGGGATAGGGGGTCGTCGGCGGGGTCGGTAGCCTTGAGACGGCTGAAGCTCGTGCTGAGGGTAGGCTTGACCTTCTTATTCAGAATCTTGAGGCGTCCATGCTGCAATCCGTGCCCCGACAGGACCAACGACTCCTCGTCGATTTCCGTGTGAATGGGGTCATCCACATGGGGGTGACGAGCCTTCACCATCGTCTTTGTAGTTCCCCAAGTCGTTCTCGGGCGGTCCGGTACACGGGCAACGAGGGTTGAGGCTCCGAGTAATTGGGCTTCTTTCTCCGCATCATCTCATAGACGGCGACGTCATGAATCACCTCCCGGGGTTGTGCCTCGGCCACCTGTATCGCGAAAAGAAAATATTATGCATATGAAGTACAAACATAAGCAGAAATGCACGCAGGTCGTTCCATGTATATACGTACCACCTTCCCCTTGAAGCGGTCAAAGTTGCGGTTTCCCGCGCAGTGCGTTCCACCATCGCCTCGGTTATCCGCGTTCCGCCTCGACAAGGCTGCAAACTCCTCGTCTTCTCTGAGCCACCTCGTCCTAACCAGCTCCTCCCATGCGAGTCGATGCGGCTCGGCCCAATCGGGGATAACCTGAAAATGCAATAGTCAACTCCAGACAATGCTGTTAGGAAGGCGAGGCTTGGTCCCCGGAGGAAATGTCCAATTGCTGCATAATAATAAACATTAGTACACAATAATTATTTATGACCAACATGAAATAAAATGTTTTAAATTGACAAATTAGTACACTTACTCAAGGCCATCTGGAATAATAAGGGCTTTCGCCTCCTGAGTCCTAGGCTCAAACTTCTCGTCAGGGACTCCCGATTCCCCACGATTCCGCAATTTCTTCGGCCCCACCAACTCGCGGCTAGTGTCCGCCTCAGATCGTCCCCGCCTCCTCTCGGTCCTCGCCTCCCTCTCAGACTCTGCCTCCCTCTGGGACTCTGCCTCCTCTCGGCCGAAGGCTGCTCTCTGTCAGGAACAACTCAGGAGCCACGTCGCCAGAAGCAGAGGGTGGTGGGTCAAAGTCCACGCCTCCTCCCGTGGCACCTCGTCCTCCTCGACCTCGGCCTCGACCCCGTCCTCCGCCAGCAGGAGCAAGATCGGGTAACGGATTGGGATTTGGTTGTCTCCCACCGTGTAGCTCTTTTCTTACCGCTTCAGCGCATTAAACAAGGACGAACTAGTTGCCTTGCCGCTGCTCATATTGTTCAATCACCGCATTAAGTAAGAAAACAGTTAAGCACAAAGACATAATAAAATGTATACACAAAGAATAAAGGCATAATGCAATTAAGAAAATAGTTAAGCACAAAGACAAAATAAAATGCATTAAAAAATAAATACTCACTATCATTCTCATTCTCATTCTCATTCTCACTATCACTATCTTTTGAGTAGAAATCTGGATTCTCATCGAAGGGTGTAGGCTCATCATCGTTGTCATTCTCGGTATGGAGCTTCTCGAGCATACTTATGTCATGTAGATTCACCACTGACTCACCCCGAGTTTCTACATCATTCCCAAGGTCCTCAAGATCAACCGGTTCTAAATCAAAGTGTCCGAAGTCCTCTTGCTCTTGATAGAAAATTCCTCGACGTTACAGTGGTTAATGTTGTTGTAATCCCCTGAGGGAATCGGTAGGTTACCATGTGGCGATACCGAACACGACTTCCCAGCCCAGAGTTCCGCTTTCTGGCATGGGTAGGGCAAATAATAAACTTGGTTGGCTTGGTGAGCAACAACAAAGACGTCGGCTCCGCTATAGGTGGTTGAAGGCCTAACTTCAACTAACCCAATGGAAGGGGTACTTCTCAGTCCACCCCTTGGGTCAAACCAGTGGCACTTGAACACAACAAGATTGAGTTCGACATTAAATGCGATTGAAGGTCAGCTCAGATACATTCTCTAACCTTCCGTAGTAATCAAGGGAATCGGCTCCTTTGGTGAACACCCGATTTACCGTTTTGCATTGGTCGCCTTTACGGTGCGTCTCGTATGGAAGCGAAACCCATTCACATCATACTTCTCATACTTCATGACGACATCATTACAACCTTGGGAAACACATTTCAGCTCATCCGACATCTCAACGTTGGGATCAGCTCCCTCAGTACAAGAGGAATTTGTTGCTCGTAGTTACGTGGAATAAGAGCGACAAGTCACATATTGCAAGGTAAGAGGGACAAGTTAGAAATTACTTTTTCCATAAACCAGGACACAAAGTTTTTTATTTCCGGAGCACCCTCTTTCGAGAGTGTCCAACTCCATGGGAGAGGGATCATCGGTCCCGCCACTGCTCATCCGTGAAATCGCTAAGAAGGAGAAAATAAGCATTAGACGGAGACCGAGTTACTAGCTGCATAGAGAAATAGGGTGTTCACCATTTTACCTAATGAAACCGACCACTTCCTTCATGTTCATAAGCACATAGAGCATTATGCAATCCTTCTCTTCCTTCGGCAACCTATATTTTAGTCCTTTACCGGCCTTGCCACCGGGAAATTGGAATAGTTCGAGATTGGGGTCATTCTTGGGCAGGTCGACATTGTAACGAGAGACCGGGTTATGCATAGTGGGAACATCATCGGGCCAGTAGGTTGTCGTGGCGTCTGCCATCTCCCGAAGGCATGTTGCTTCAGCTATGCATGCTTCAATCTTGGCTTTGTTTCCAGTTATCTTTCGAATATACTTAAACTCTCTCTATACAAAATTGCCAATGAAATTGCACCGGCCCCCCCAATAGTGCCTCGTTCGCGAGGTGCACAATGAGATGTGCCATCGAGTAAAGAAGCTGGCGAAAGATCATCTCCAAATTGCATAGCAACTCCGCACCTGAACTTGCAGCTTCTCAATCACCGAGGACATATCTCGCTAGCACGAGGGTGCGGAAGAAATGGCTCAACTCCGCAAGCACTCGCCATACTTTTTCGGGGAGATACCCTCGAACCATCACCGGCATCAGCCGCTCAATCCATATATGATAGTCGTGACTCTTGAGCCCGTTGACTTGTCCCGTCAAAAGATTGACTCCCTTACTTATATTCGAACAATAACCGTCAGGGAACATCACGACGTATTTGAGCCACCTAAATGACTCCTTCTTTTGGACATTATCAAGGCAGTAGTAGGCATGCGGCTTGAACCAATTCTTTCGACGGATAGTAGGAGGCTGCATGTGTAATCTCTTCCTATCACAAAGCTTCTCAACATCGACTCTAGCCTTGAAATTATCCTTTGACTTCCCAGGAATGTTCAGGACTGTGTGAAAAGGGACTCGACATTCTTTTCGTGTGCATCACATCGATGTTATGGGGAAGTTCGAGGTCCTTGTAATACGAGATTCGTTAAAGGCCACGTGAGTCCAATTATGCGTTACACCATATCCCGCAAATTGATGGCTGGTTCGGCCGCGGGCACGAGAGCACGTATCTCGGCATCAACATTTACACCCTCGAACTTTGGTACCTCTTTTACTTCATGCACAACTTTGCCCTTCTTGAAGTTCTTTCTATCTTCTCTGAACGAATAATTTATTTTGAGGTACTGTCGATTCGTGTCAAACGCAACATATTTGCGACCGACTTTAGCCAAAGGAACTCAAGTCGGTGCTCAGACACTGGCATGGCCACTTACCATTGTACACCATCCGCACGTTAGGGCGCAGGCATGTCATGCATAGTATATTGTAACCAAACTTTCATCAAAAGTTTCTCTTTGATGCTCGGTCGTATGTCAACGTCCCGTATCCAAGAGTGGTTCAAATCATCCACAATCGGCTGCATGTAGACACTCAAGTTCTTCCCGGATACTCAGTCCCGGAATTATCACGACGAAACATGGTCTTCCGTTGCATTAATACTCCGGGGAGATTAAGCGGAATAATAAACACCGGCCAGCGGTTATGCGGCCGTCGACAAACTCATATGGGTTGAAGCCATCTGTTGCTATCGCAATCGACATTCCGAGCCTCTTCGCCCACCGGGGTATTTGTCATCGAAGTTCTTCCATGCCTTACCATCGACGGATGTCCCATCTTCTTCGTCCGTGCTCGCCTCATATCTCTTCCCTTCTTGTGCCACGTCATCTGCTTGGGTCTCCTTGCTCAAGTAAAGCCGTTGGATTCTTTTTATGAATGGGAGATACCAAGAATCTTTAGAGCGACATTATCGCCTCATCGACCATCCTTTCCCTTTACCTCATCATACCTAGAGGCCCCACAAATGGAGCAAGATTTGTCATCCATAAACTGTTTCCAAAACAAAAGGCAGCCTTTTGGACAACAATCTATCTTTTCATAATCCATGTTGAGCTCCTTCATGAGTTTCTTCGTTCGTGAAAGGTTTTAGGTATAATGCCCTTCGGGCAACATGTTACCACATGTTCTCAGATTAGCTTCAAACTGAGAACGGGTGGCGGAGTACTGGCACTTGTCGGCTAGACACTGAGAGATGGCATCGAGCTGAGAAATCTTTGCACCCTCGTACAGAGGCCTCTTAGCCGCGGCCATCATATCAAGGAAGGCCTTCGCGGTTGGCTCCGGTTCCTCCGGTTCTAGCGGTTCCTCCGGTTCTGGTGATTCCTCCCGTGGAGGTGGCGAATTCGGCTAGTCGGCATCGATAAGATCATCTAGCATGTTTCTAATCCCATCGTGCTCATTGCCATTGAGCCGCTGACGCATCATCTCACCTCTCATCACGTTAAATGCCGAGCAAAGTCGACTTGCGTGACATAGTTAGACATGTACCCATATTGCAGAAGGTGTTTGTACATGTCATCCTTTCCCTGACGATGACGCTTAGTGCAATGAGCGCAGGGACAAAGTGCCCGAACCATTGCCTTCGAACCACGCGCTAACTCATTCACTAACAAATGAGTGTTCTGTACCCAATCGTCTGTTTTATTTGTCGCACTAATACGACCACTATACATCCACCCATTATCAGCCATCCTCTTCTGCTTTGTTGGGAGACAAACAACAAATATAACATTTTATATCAAACAGGAGATTAAATGCTTCATATTTTTACGCATTCATCAACCTACATGTCCAATAGGAAAAGAGGGTCCTAACCAGCCGCCGGATCCGTAGATTGGGTAAGTTCTCCCTGGTTCTACCCCGATCCAAGCAAATTCGGCACCTCATTGCTCTCCCGATACACGCCTCGACAAAAAGCCAAGAGGATGTGCATCCGGAGAACAACGAGGCGCCACAAATCCTGTCTCGAATCGAGGTAGAGCCAGGAGAACCAAACCCAACTACGAATCCGCCAACGCCGATAAAAGCCATAAGCGTTACGGTCCAAAATATGCGAGACCACTAATGCATATTAAGTCGCGTAACGCTTACGGTCGGGATGACGCCTAGGTGACGCGACAGACTTGGTGATCTAGACATGAAAATAAACCTAGGTACAAGAGAGGCGAACGGATTCTCACCCTCGAAGCGTGATCAAATCGTCAAAGATGATCCGGGACCCCGCCGTCGAAACACTCCCCCCGCTCACCCTCCGGTAACTGCAAACAACATACCATATGCAACATCTATTTAGCAAATTTCATCCATTTTTTACTAAACATGAACTATTGTTTTGCATAGTACAAACTACAAACTACCTCTAGATACTACAAACTACAACCTACTACTACAAACTACTAGTACATAAGATAAACTACATACCACAAACTATAAACTACTACTACAAACTAAAACTACAAACTACTACTACAAACTAAAATTACAAACTATAATTAGTACAAACTAAAAATAAAACTAGAAACTACTAGAAACTACAAACTAAAATAAAAAAGAACAAATTTTAAAAAACTAACCAAGGGGGATGGTGAGCTCGGTGGATGGGTGGGGCAATGGGGAGGCAAGGGCAAGGGAGTGGGGATGGGGGAAGTAGCGGGGGGGTGGGGAGAGGCAGCGGCAGGGCAGTGGGGGTGGAGGGAGGCGGCGAGGTGGTGGGGTGGCGGTGCAGGGGAGTGGGGAGGCAGGCAAGAGGGATGGGGAAGCGGCAGGCGGTGGAGTCCAGGAGGGAGGCGGCGGGGGTGGTGGGGGTGGCGGCGGTGCAGTGGGGGAGTGGGGGAGGCAGCGGGGAGTGGGGTGTGAGGAGGGCTGGAGGAAAGGGAGGCGGAGGAGGCGGGAGGAGGTCAAGGGAGGAAGGAGGCGGCGGCGCTCGGGGAGAAGGGGAGGCGGTGGCGGCGCTCGGGGAGGAGGGGAGGCGGCGGCGGCGCTCGGGAAGGAGGAGGGAGACGGTGGAGGGGGGAAAAGGCAGACGGCGGAGGGAGGAGGCAGGGTCGAGGACAGGCTCGGGGGCCGGCGGGGTCGCGACGGCGGCGGGGTGGCTCTAGTGCGGGGCGGGCGCGGGGTGGGGAAATTGGGGTCGGGCGCGGGGAGAGTGGGGTGTGAGTGAGTGGCCCGGGTGGGCCGTGGGGCAAGTAAGAGGATAAGGCTACGCCGACGGCCAGGCGTACGCCGAGGGCAGCCGTCGGCGTAGCTAGGTTTTTTTTCCAGGGCCCCTATACGCCGACGGCCAGGCATACGCCGAGGGCAGCCGTCGGCGTAGCTAGGGCATTTTTTTTTATTAAATGCACATATATCTAGAGACTAAAACATATCAAAAAAATAATAAATTCATTTAGATACATATGTGGAGGACCTAGTGTATAGATACATGTAAAACGTTTTTTTTGAAAGAAGGGTTTTTTGTTTAATATCAAATTTTACAAGATACTTTATTTAGTGTCTACTATTATAGAAGAAACTATATATTATTAATATATAATTTTTTATTTCGTCTTGTGCTCGTTTTCCAAGCAAACCCTAGATGTGGGCTAAACGGGGAGATTCCCCCCTTATACGGGTACGGAACCTTCGCCTCTAGGTTAGAGCGCATGCATGCGAGGGGGGACACATGCAAGCACCTATACCAACCTCTCACCACACTCACACACATATGCTAGGAACACATGCAAGTTCTCGTCTGATTCCGATGTTCTCGTGGTCTTCCTCCGGCGAAACCCTGATCTCTGTGCACACTCGGATCGTCTACCGCCCTAGACGTTCCTCTAACGGGGGTAGCCCAGCGTAGCTCTCTCTTGTTTTGTGTTTGTTTAGGTCATAGGGTGATGTAAAACCATGTCGGTTCACAAGTTGGGGCACTATCCTACCCGGTTTCACCTAAACGGGGAGATTCCCCTCATACTGGTCCTAACCTTCGCCTCTAGGTTAGAGCGCATGCATGCGAGGGGGGACACATGCAAGCACCTATACCAACCTCTCACCACACTCACACACATATGCTAGGGGCACATGCAAGTTTTCATCTCATTCCAATGTTCTCATGGTCTTCCTCCGGCGAAACCCTGATCTCTGTGCACACTCGGATCGTCTACCCCCCTAGACGTTCCTCTGACAGGGGTAGCCCGGCGTAGCTCTCTCTTGTTTTGTGTTTGTTTAGGTCATAGGGTTATGTAAAACCATGTTGGTTCACAAGTTGGGGCACTATCCTACCAGGTTTCACCTAAACGGGGAGATTCCCCCCTTATATGGGTCCGGAACCTTCGCCTCTAGGTTAGAGCGCATGCATGCGAGGGGGGACACATGCAAGCATCTATACCAACCTCTCACCACACTCACACACATATCCTAGGGGCACATGCAAGTTTTCATCTCATTCCAATGTTCTCATGGTCTTCCTCTGGCGAAACCCTGATCTCTGCGGACTTTCCGGATCGCTACCCCTAGACGTTCCTCGACAGGGTAGCCCGGCGTAGCTCTCTCTTGTTTTGTGTTTGTTTAGGTCATAGGTTGATGTAAAACCATGTTGGTTCACAAGTTGGGGCACTATCCTACCCGGTTTCACCTCGACGGGGAGATTCCCCTTATCTGGTCCTAACCTTCGCCTCTAGGTTAGAGCGCATGCATGCGAGGGGGGACACATGCAAGCACCTATACCAACCTCTCACCACACTCACACACATATGCTAGGGTCACATGCAAGTTTTCATCTCATTCAGATGTTCTCGTGGTCTTCCTCCGGCGAAACCCTGATCTCTGTGCGCACTCGGATCGTCTACCCCCTAGACGTTCCTCTGACAGGGGTAGCCCGGCGTAGCTCTCTCTTGTTTTGTGTTTGTTTAGGTCATAGGTTGATGTAAAACCATGTTGGTTCACAAGTTGGGGCACTATCCTACCCGGTTTCACCTCGACGGGGAGATTCCCCCCTTATACGGGTACAGAACCTTCGCCTCTAGGTTAGAGCGCATGCATGCGAGGGGGGACACATGCAAGCACCTATACCAACCTCTCACCACACTCACACACATATTCTAGGGTCACATGCAAGTTTTCATCTCATTCCAATGTTCTCGTGGTCTTCCTCCGGCGAAACCCTGATCTCTGTGCGCACTCGGATCGTCTACCCCCCTAGACGTTCCTCTGACAGGGGTAGCCCGGCGTAGCTCTCTCTTGTTTTGTGTTTGTTTAGGTCATAGGTTGATGTAAAACCATGTTGGTTCACAAGTTGGGGCACTATCCTACCCGGTTTCACCTCGACGGGGAGATTCCCCCCTTTACTGCTACGATACCTCGCCTCTAGGTTAGAGCGCATGCATGCGAGGGGGGACACATGCAAGCACCTATACCAACCTCTCACCACACTCACACACATATGCTAGGGTCACATGAAAGTTTTCATCTCATTCCAATGTTCTCGTGGTCTTCCTCCGGCGAAACCCTGATCTCTGTGCGCACTCGGATCGTCTACCCCCTAGACGTTCCTCTGATAGGGGTAGGCTGACGTAGCTCTCTCTTGTTTTGTGTTTGTTTAGGTCATAGGTTGATGTAAAACCATGTTGGTTCACAAGTTGGGGCACTATCCTACACGGTTTCACCTCGACGGGGAGATTCCCCTTATACGGGTCCGGAACCTTCGCCTCTAGGTTAGAGCGCATGCATGCGAGGGGGGACACATGCAAGCACCTATACCAACCTCTCACCACACTCACACACATATGCTAGGGTCACATGCAAGTTTTCATCTCATTCCAATGTTCTCGTGGTCTTCCTCCCAAAACCCCGATCTCGTGGCAGACTTCGGATCGCCTACCCCCTAGACGTTCCTCTCACAGGGGTAGCCCGGCGTAGCTCTCTCTTGTTTTGTGTTTGTTTAGGTCATAGGTTGATGTAAAACCATTTTGGTTCACAAGTTGGGGCACTATCCTACCCGGTTTCACCTAAACGGGGAGATTCCCCCTTATACGGGTCCGGAACCTTCGCCTCTAGGTTAGAGCGCATGCATGCGAGGGGGGACACATGCAAGCACCTATACCAACCTCTCACCACACTCACACACATATGCTAGGGGCACATGCAAGTTTTCATCTCATTCCAATGTTCTCGTGGTCTTCCTCCGGTGAAACCCTGATCTCTGTGCACACTCGGATCGTCTACCCCCCTAGACGTTCCTCTGACAGGGGTAGCCCGGCGTAGCTCTCTCTTGTTTTGTGTTTGTTTAGGTCATAGGGTTATGTAAAACCATGTTGGTTCACAAGTTGGGGCACTATCCTACCCGGTTTCACCTAAACGGGGAGATTCCCCTCATACGGTCCTAACCTTCGCCTCTAGGTTAGGCGCATGCATACGAGGGGGACACATGCAAGCATCTATACCAACCTCTCACCACACTCACACACATATTCTAGGGGCACATGCAAGTTTTCATCTCATTCCAATGTTCTCATGGTCTTCCTGTGGCGAAACCACGATCTCTGGCAAGCTCGGATCGTCACCCCCTAGACGTTCCTCCGACAGGTAGCCCAGCGTAGCTCTCTCTTGTTTTGTGTTTGTTTAGGTAATAGGTTGATGTAAAACCATGTTGGTTCACAAGTTGGGGCACTATCCTACCGGTTTCACCTCGACGGGAGATTCCCCTATATCGGAACCTAACCTCTAGGTTAGAGCGCATGCATGCGAGGGGGGACACATGCAAGCACCTATACCAACCTCTCACCACACTCACACACATATGCTAGGGTCACATGCAAGTTTTCATCTCATTCAAATGTTCTCGTGGTCTTCCTTCGGCGAAACCCTGATCTCTGTGCGCACTCGGATCGTCTACCCCCCTAGACGTTCCTCTGACAGGGGTAGCCCAGCGTAGCTCTCTCTTGTTTTGTGTTTGTTTAGGTCATAGGTTGATGTAAAACCATGTTGGTTCACAAGTTGGGGCACTATCCTACCCGGTTTCACCTCGACGGGGAGATTCCCCCCTTATACGGGTACGGAACCTTCGCCTCTAGGTTAGAGCGCATGCATGCGAGGGGGGACACATGCAAGCACCTATACCAACCTCTCACCACACTCACACACATATTCTAGGGTCACATGCAAGTTTTCATCTCATTCCAATGTTCTCGTGGTCTTCCTCCGGTGAAACCCTGATCTCTGTGCGCACTCGGATCGTCTACCGCCCTAGACGTTCCTCTGACAGGGGTAGCCCGGCGTAGCTCTCTCTTGTTTTGTGTTTGTTTAGGTCATAGGTTGATGTAAAACCATGTTGGTTCACAAGTTGGGGCACTATCCTACCCGGTTTCACCTCGACAGGGAGATTCCCCTTATCTGGTCTAACCTTTGCCTCTAGGTTAGAGCGCATGCATGCGAGGGGGGACACATGCAAGCACCTATACCAACCTCTCACCACACTCACACACATATGCTAGGGTCACATGAAAGTTTTCATCTCATTCTAATGTTCTCGTGGTCTTCTCAGTGACAAGATCTCATCTCGGATCGTCTACCCCCCTAGACGTTCCTCTGACAGGGGTAGCCCGGCGTAACTCTCTCTTGTTTTGTGTTTGTTTAGGTCATAGGTTGATGTAAAACCATGTTGGTTCACAAGTTGGGGCACTATCCTACACGGTTTCACCTCGACGGGGAGATTCCCCCCTTATACGGGTACGGAACCTTCGCCTCTAGGTTAGAGCGCATGCATGCGAGGGGGACACATGCAAGCACCTATACCAACCTCTCACCTCACTCACACACATATGCTAGGGTCACATGCAAGTTTTCATCTCATTCCAATGTTCTCGTGGTCTTCCTCCCAAAACCTCGATCTCTCAAGACTCGGATCGTCTACCCCCTAGACGTTCCTCTGACAGGGGTAGCCCGGCGTAGCTCTCTCTTGTTTTGTGTTTGTTTAGGTCATAGGTTGATGTAAAACCATTTTGGTTCACAAGTTGGGGCACTATCCTACCCGGTTTCACCTCGACGGGGAGATTCCCCCCTTATACGGGTACGGAACCTTCGCCTCTAGGTTAGAGCGCATACGAGGGGGACACATGCAATCACCTATACCAACCTCTCACCACACTCACACACATATGCTAGGGTCACATGCAAGTTTTCATCTCATTCCAATGTTCTCGTGGTCTTCCTTCGAAACCCTCGATCTCTTGCAAGATTCTGGATCGCCTACCCCCTAGACGTTCCTCCGACAGGGGTAGCATGGTAGCTCTCTCTTGTTTTGTGTTTGTTTAGGTCATAGGTTGATGTAAAACCATGTTGGTTCACAAGTTGGGGCACTATCCTACCCAGTTTCACCTCGACGGGGAGATTCCCCCCTTATACAGGTACGGAACCTTCGCCTCTAGGTTAGAGCGCATGCATGCGAGGGGGGACACATGCAAGCACCTATACCAACCTCTCACCACACTCACACACATATGCTAGGGTCACATGAAAGTTTTCATCTCATTCCAATGTTCTCGTGGTCTTCCTCCCACAAACCTCGATCTCTGCAAGACTCGGATCGCTTCCACCCCTAGACGTTCCTCCGACAGGTAGCCAGGCGTAGCTCTCTCTTGTTTTGTGTTTTTTAGGTCATAGGTTGATGTAAAACCATGTTGGTTCACAAGTTGGGGCACTATCCTACCCGGTTTCACCTCGACGGGGAGATTCCCCCCTTATACGGGTATGGAACCTTCGCCTCTAGGTTAGAGCGCATGCATGCGAGGGGGGACACATGCAAGCACCTATACTAACCTCCCACCACACTCACACACATATGCTAGGGTCACATGCAAGTTTTCATCTCATTCCAATGTTCTCGTGGTCTTCCCATGAAACCACGATCTCTCAAGACTTTCGGATCGCCTACCCCCCTAGACGTTCCTCTGACAGGGGTAGCCCGGCGTAGCTCTCTCTTGTTTTGTGTTTTTTAAGGTCATAGGTTGATGTAAAACCATGTTGGTTCACAATTTGGGGCACTATCCTACCCGGTTTCACCTCGACGGGGAGATTTCCCCCTTATACGGGTACGGAACCTTCGCCTCTAGGTTAGAGCGCATGCATGCGAGGGGGGACACATGCAAGCACCTATACCAACCTCTCACCACACTCACACACATATGCTAGGGTCACATGCAAGTTTTCATCTCATTCCAATGTTCTCGTGGTCTTCCTCCGGCGAATCCCTGATCTTTGTGCGCACTCGGATCGTCTACCCCCCTAGACGTTCCTCTGACAGGGGTATCCCGGCGTAGCTCTCTATTGTTTTGTGTTTTTTTAGGTCATAGGTTGATGTAAAACCATGTTGGTTCACAAGTTGGGGCACTATCCTACCCGGTTTCACCTCGACGGGGAGATTCCTCCCTTATACTCTGGAACCTTCGCCTCTAGGTTAGAGCGCATGCATGCGAGGACGGACACATGCAAGCACCTATACCAACCTCTCACCACACTCACACACATATGCTAGGGTCACATGCAAGTTTTCATCTCATTCCAATGTTCTCGTGGTCTTCCTCCGTGAAACCTCGATCTCTGTCAAGACTGGTCGCCTACCCCCTAGACGCTTTCTCCGACAGGGGTAGCCGTAGCTCTCTCTTGTTTTGTGTTTGTTTAGGTCATAGGTTGATGTAAAACCATGTTGGTTCACAAGTTGGGGCACTATCCTACCCGGTTTCACCTCGACGGGGAGATTCCCTTATACTGGGTAATGAACCTTCGCCTCTAGGTTAGAGCGCATGCATGCGAGGGGGGACACATGCAAGCACATATACCAACCTCTCACCACACTCACACACATATGCTAGGGTCACATGCAAGTTTTCATCTCATTCCAATGTTCTCGTGGTCTTCCTTCTACAAACCCCGATCTCTGGCAAGACGGATCGCCTACCCCTAGACGTTCCTCTGACAGGGGTAGCCCGGCGTAGCTCTCTCTTGTTTTGTGTTTGTTTAGGTCATAGGTTGATGTAAAACCATGTTGGTTCACAAGTTGGGGCACTATCCTACCCGGTTTCACCTCGACGGGAGATTCCCCTTATCTGGTCTGAACCTTCGCCTCTAGGTTAGAGCATGCATGCATGAGGGGGACACATGCAAGCACCTATACCAACCTGTCACCACACTCACACACATATGCTAGGGTCACATGCATGTTTTCATCTCATTCCAATGTTCTCGTGGTCTTCCTCCGGCGAAACCCTGATCTCTGTGCGCAAGACGGATCGCCTACCCCCTAGACGCTTCCTCCGACAGGTAGCCAGTAGCTCTCTCTTGTTTTGTGTTTGTTTAGGTCATAGGTTGATGTAAAACCATGTTGGTTCACAAGTTGGGGCACTATCCTACCGGTTTCACCTCGACGGGAGATTCCCCTTATCTGGCACGGAACCTTCGCCTCTAGGTTAGAGCGCATGCATGCGAGGGGGGACACATGCAAGCACCTATACCAACCTCTCACCACACTCACACACATATGTTTTGTGTTTGTTTAGGTCATAGGGTGATGTAAAACCATATTAGCTTCGCCTCGACGGGGAGATTCCCCCTTATACGGGTCCGGAACCTACGCTTCCGCATGCATGCGAGGGGGGACACGCACATGTGATTGAATCTTTGAACAACTTCACAAAAATTTGTGAAATATAAATTTCATGCACATGTGATAATAACACACAAACATGCAAATTTCTCAACTTGTGAGAAGATTCGACTTTTTATGTGGGCGTGAAGACTATTATTCGGAGGCTACGAATCCATCCAATTGATAAAATAGAACCTAAATAATTGATACTAATAAATAAATACAAATAATTTGGTAAGGAAAAAAAGGTGCATAGGTACGCCGAGGGTCACCGTCGGCGTATCCTATGCCGACAGCGGCTCTCGGCGTAATGCTGACGCCGTTAGGGCCTTCCCTGGCCTGGACTGTCTAGTGCCACGCGGCCACCGCGTACGCCGAGGGCAACGTTTACGCCGACGGTCACCCTCGGCGTACCTGCCGCTACGCCGACGGCTGCGGTACGCCGAGGGCTCGGAAGCTGGGCTGGCCTGGCCCTGTGCTACGCCGACGGCCCCGACCTTTGGCCGTCGGCGTAGCATCCGGCCGTCGGCACACAACTCCATTCCTGTAGTGAGTACACAGATTCCATCACTCCCCATTGCTAAGCGCCAACCCAAACTTCGCCGTACCAGCGTCAATCCTCTCCTCAACAATAATCTCACCCAACAGCTGGACACCCTCGAGCAAATGCTGAAGCGTGCTCGCCGTAGCAGCAGCAGGCTCTCGAGACGCATCCACAGACAACTCCATACAAAAACAGGAAGCTTCCTGCAAAGCATCTATCGCAGCACCCCACCCCTTCTCCAATAAGCGAGCCGTTTGAGCAAACGCCCTCTGCTTGACGATTGCGGCGTTCCTAAAATCACAGTGCAAGACACTGCGACGACGCGCCCGGTTCACTCCAGCCCAGTTCGCGTCGTCAACTCGAAGCCCGTGCCTAAACCTCAGAGACCGAAGCAAACGATCAGCAGCGTCCTCTTCCGCGGCCTCCACATCCGGCAGAGTACCTCCAACCACACGCATCCTCTCATAGTACAACCAGCATGACAGCGCTGAGGAAACATCGGTGTGTGCATAGGTTAGCAGTAGGTACGACAACGACGAGCTAAAAATAATGAAACATCAAAGGACTGTACACACTGTCATGCACACAGGACACGTCCATACCACCACGCCGCAGTAACAACGTCTGACACTAACCTATGCACACACCGGTGAACCAAGAGAAGCAAACCACACAGCTCCTAGGCTCACCCAACAAACTCTTTATAGTACTTACCGAACCGACAACAACACATGCCACCTATCAAGGCATGTACAATATGATGATGTCAGCTTTTCCTTACGGTTGCCACGGTCGGATTTTCGTTTAGTTGGAAGAGAGAGAATAAAGAAAGAGAAGGTTGTCAGCTTTCCCTTACGGTCAACGCGTATCACCCAACTAACCAACTGTTTCTCCAAAACCGACACGAAACACACATGCGTGACCAAAAGCCCTATGCTATATCATTACAACACACATACCGACCTTAACAGAAACGACAACAATCAAGAAAAAGTTAAGTACACAATTACCACCGACGTAGAAACTAAACGCAAATTACTGGAAGTCGGCGCAGCGAAGCGTGCGTGGACCATCTAGTCTTCATCCATGCCGAACTGAAGCCTTAGACGTCCGCTGGCAAGAGTTTTCTTCTCCTCCTCCCGGCATGAAGCAATGCGTGCCATAGACATGCCTATTTTAAAAAAGCGAACATGGAATGTAAGTAACAAATTGTACAAAAAAGTGAAGGACGATAAAGAAATACACTAATGAAAGCACAAAGGAAACATACAAACATCTAGAAAGCGAGAGGGCATGAACGTGCGTACCAGCGATGCAAAAAAATATGTCGAGAAGAGAAGGCCGTAGCTACAACAAAACGTAGCGTAACATGTTAAGAAGAAAGAACTGAAGGGTGAAAGCGATCATTAATTAAATAAAAAAGGTACCACGCTAGCGCTTGCTTATCGACAGCGGAGCGCACGCTAGGCTGGAGTAAAATTTGACCCATCGCTGGCTGAAGAACAGCCAACGTTTTATCAAATGAGACTCCTGCCTAGCAACAGGCCGGCTAAGAACAACATATAGAGAGAAGTGTACTACATTAGCGATTTGACTACGAGGTAGTAGTAATAGAAGTCGAGTCGCAAAGCTGGTGTAAGGAGTGTATCTCCAGCGCGTAGTGGATCCACCTACCGTTCTCACTACCAGTGCACGATCTCACCGTGACAACCTGTGGTTGTCTATAGCCTACGCTGACAGGCGAGAGATAACATTGCCAGATAGGCTATGAACGGGTCACATAACATGATCTCGCCACGAGAACCCACATTGTGTATGAAGCCGAAGTCGTGGTAGGCATGGGCTTACGTCGCCACATCGTATCTAGATGGCCCCATGTCTGTGAGAAATCGCAATCGGCATGGGATTACGATGCCATGTCAGCTCCATACGAGCCCCATTGACGCGATAATCCGCGTCCGACCATAATGTATGTCGCCATGTAGGCTCTAGGCGGGACCATGTCCGCGAGATAATGCGTCCGTCTAGGATCTACGTTGCCACATCGGCTACAAGCGACCCCATGTCCGCGAAAATTCACAGCCGACATGGGCTCACGATGCGATGTTGGCTTTTTGCAGGCCCTGCCACCCGGCGGGTGCAGAGGCGTCGCGCCGGGAACGCCTCTCACAGAGCTTGGGCCTGCCTGTGTACGCTGATGGCGGGCCTAGGGAACGCGCGGTCCACCGTCCTACGACGCGGGATACGACTGCGAGCAACATGAAGGAAAGGATCCATTGGGGCTGGGCAATGACATAGGTGGATAAATAAGTCGAACAAATCGCATAGGAATCCGAGTCGAACAAATCATCCAGATAATGCCACAATTCCGATGAGGTCTCATCGCCTTTACTTCTCTTATGCTTATTTGTACCATCACCCATTCATTATAGAGGAATCATCTAGGAGAAGCATTTTTTGTCTTGCATGATAGCGAGACCAACATTATTATTATCAAACTCGATAACACACTTATGGTTTCCAAGCTTACAAAAATAAAGTTTATCATCTAAAACAGAAACATAAATCAGGTTTCTTCTCAAACTAGGAGCATAAAGGAAATTACCAAGTATGAGAATGTATCCACCTTCTAATGCTAGTGGAGAAGATCCAATATCCCCGACTTCAATCTCCTTGCCATCCACGACCTTAAGTTTTCGCTTCCCTTTCTTATAGTCCTCATGGTATGTAACCCTATAATGAATTTGTAATGTGCACAATGGCACTTGAGTCAACCCACCAAATATTAGGGGGAAAATCAACATAAAGGAACTCATCAATACAAGAAATAACGTCATTCTCCTTCTTGACAAGCCATTTTTAAAGCCTGTGCAATCTTTCTGCACGTGGCATCCCTTCTTGCAAAAGAGGCACATTATTACCACTTGAGCCTTCTTTTGACTTAATGGCTTGAGTGTTAGGGGAAATGCAACTTATTTTTAGCCTTTGAGGGATTCCTAGTGTGCTTACTCTTACCAGGACGAGGACTAATGATATTGACTACTTGTATTCTTTCAGGTGTTCTATCTTTCCTATTTCTCAACACATTAGCTGAAAAGGTCAGTTATGCTCCACTTTTTCTTCTAAGTGTTGTAGCTAATATTAAAGGGGCCAAACTGAGTTTGCTGTGAAGTCATAATAAAATGGACAAGGAATCCATCCGAGATGGATATGTCCATTCCCTTTAGCTTAGCGACATGTCAGACATAGACATAATATCACTATTAGGAAACCAGCTATAGATAGACAAATCTTCTGTGGTGCATATGTGTGACCATGCGCCACAGATAAACTCCAGTGGCGTATTTCAGGCAATGCGCCATAGAAGTCTTCACACTTCTGTGGCGCATATAAGAAAACAATGCGCCACAGAAGTCTGTGACGCATATAGGGAAACAATGCGCCACAGAAGTTTGATGGACCCGCCACCGGGGTTGGGCTCCCTCACTTTCTGTGGCGCATCTGTGCGCCACAAAAAGTGAGGATAGGCCCCACCACAAAATTCAGTTGACCAATGTTCTGTGGCGCATACCTATATATGCGCCACAAAAGTTGTAACTATGCGCCACAGAATATGGAAAACTAGATCCCCCGTGGAACGTCTTTTAACTTTTGTAAAAAATAAACGAAAATGATAAAAGATTTAAAAAAATAATTCCTTTAAGATGTAGTTGTATTTTGGGGTATAGTTGTATGGAAAATTGAAAAACATGAATTTCGATGTATTTTTCAAAAAAAAGATAATGGGACAGTAAAACGGCCATAACTTTTGCATACGATGTCGAAAAAAAAGTTTAATATATAAAAATGAACGTTTCGAAATTTTCTACTCAATTTCAACCGCCGTTGAAGTTTTACAGCTTCCCCAAATTCGAAAATAGTAAAAAATTATGGCAGAAAGAAGATTTTTTCCTGAAAAAAAATAAAAAGGAGGAGAAACTTCTGTGACGCATTTCTCCCATATGCGTCACAGAAGTCTTGGGCGGGATTCGAATTTTGAATCCCGCCGCCCCTTCTCCCTCTCTTATCCTCTTCCACTCCTCCACCCTTCTCCTCCTCCACCATTCTCCTCCTCCACTTCTTCTCTCTTTCTCCTCCCCTTCGTCCTCACCTTCTCCTCCTTCCTCCTCCTCCACCCCGGTGAGCTCCTCCTCCTCCCTCTTACACCCCGGTGAGCTCCTCCTCCTCCCTCCTCCACCCTGGTGAGCTCCTCCTCCTCCTCCCACCTCCCTCCTCCCACCTCCCACCTCCCTCCTCCCTCCTCCACCACCCCGGTGAGCTCTTCCTCCGGCGACCTCCTCCATCGACGACCTCCACCTCCTCCTCCACCGAGCCCCTCCTCCATCGGCGGCCTCCTCCTCTCCTCCACCGACGACCTCCTCCTCCTCCTACGACCACCATCGGCCTCCTTTTCCTCCTCCGGTGACCCCCACCTTCGGCCAGATCTGGCCGTTTTTTTTTGAATTTTGAAAAAACATCAGTGGTGCATATTGGCAATATGCGCCACAGAAGTTTAAGATCTGGTTGGGGACTTCTGTGGCGCATATTGATAATATGCGCCACAGAAGTTTAAGATCTGGTTGGGGACTTCTGTGGCGCATATTGGCAATATGCGCCACAGAAGTTTTTGAGACTTCTGTGGCGCATTTTGATATGCGCTACAGAACTACACTTTAGTGGCGAGATAACAGTGGCGCATTCCATATGCGCCACAGAAGTCCCAAAATGATGCGCCACTGATAGGCCTTTTCCTAGTAGTGTATGCTCTCTTATGCCGCTAGAGCCATCGTACCTGGAGGTAAGCATCTTCATGATCAATGTACTAGCATAGGTTTTCGAGGAGCCTTAAATTGATCCTCCGCCGAGGCCATATATTTCTTAGCATCAGTGAAATCGGAGATTTGCTCCCCTAATCCCAACATAAATAGTACTCTTAATAATCATGAGTGACATGCAGTTTGAGTGCCCCTTCAGCCTTAGTATCACACTCCTTTTTCTCAGCATATTATGAGGCTGAGACAAGAGGAGATGTGGGGGCATTCTCACCTAGTGCATAATCAAACTCTAAGACTCCAAGTAATACCATGATCTCCTTCTTCCATGCATAGAAGTTGGTCTCAATGCCATTGACGTAAGAGGCAAACTTAACGAGAATCATATAATAAACATGAAATAAACTACTTTATTCAGATTATAACTTACTTATTACTATTCCAATCCACATCACCTTTGGGCAGAAAATGGACTAGAAAAAAAAACTGAATGCAACATATGATCATAAACAACTTTGGTCAGGTTATAGTTCCGGTCCGTAATTTTCAATTGCAGAATAGTCTCACCAAATCGCCATCGGTCGTACTGAACATGCCACCAGGGCCGCAGGCTAAAGCCCGCCAAGCCCGACACAAGATGGCAGACGGGGTCTGGCCCGTGCGGTTGGGGATCAGGTCCGTGTCTGCTGACCTCGTGCCTACCCATTAAGCCTGCTAGCAGCTATAAATGAGAGAATATAAGCTATAAATCAGAGAATATAATGCAAAAAAGGAGAGGAAGGGGGTCAAACTCACAACCCCAGCATCCCACCGCCACCGCTCAACCACCGGGCCAAGCAGTCTTTGCTGTTTTAGTAAGTATTCGAACTTTATTTTAGAATGTTTTGACGGCCTAGCAGAAAACATCTATCAAGCCCACGTGCTTCGCGTGCCGTGGGCCGGCTCGCCAGACGTTGGTGCCGTGCCCGGGCCTCAAAACCAGGCCCTCCTGCCAGGCACGTTTAGCCCGTGCCGGGCCTGTGCCGTGCCGGGCCAGCCCGTTGGCCAGATTTGTGTCTCACCTTGCCCGTTTGCACGACAGGTCGTGATCTGAGGTGAGCCGCCCGATCTGATGGACGTTTTGCGTTGACCACATTCCCAAATCCCTAATTCCTCAATCCCCCATTTCTCCTCTCCACGCACTTGTAAAGAGAGAGAGCTCCCAGCGGCTCTGCTCGTCCGGCGCGTCCTCCGACGCTCAGGGAGGGCGACGCGCGAGCGGCGGCTTAGGCGAGCGCGGCAACTCGGCTGCGCGCCGCCGCGTGACTGATGCGGCGCGCAAGGTGCTGAGGCGCGGCGGTGCGCGCAGTGCTGGTGCGCGGACACGTCAGTGTGCCGCGGCGCTCGAGACGCACAAGCGAGCTGCGACGACGATGACGACGTGCGGAGCTGATGCACGGTGGCGCGACGAGCAGAGGCGGCGGCGCACGCGTACTTAGGCGCGGCCGGAGCTGCGGCGGCTCCCCTCGCCGGTGCCGCGTGCAGTGGCCGAAGGCCGGCGCGCGGTTCCGTCGAGGATTGCCGCCGTGGCATCTTTCCGACGCGTCCCCAGCGAGGGAGACGACAGCGCCCTCACACGCAGCCAAGCAAGCGGAGGTCCCCAAGGACTAGCCGTCGCCGCGGCGTTCTCAGGTGAGATGCTCTGGTCCTCTGCTTAGCATTTCTCATTGGAAAAATTCTTATTTGAAATTTGCAGGTGATATGTAAATTTGATCATCTCCTTCTAATTGCTGCAACAAATTAGTCTAAACATGCATGGACTAAGCAGAAACATCTAATGCTAACTTCAATTAACTTAAAAACTCTGAACTAAACATGCTTAACCGAAACACTAATCTAAGCAGAACACACGATCATGTCCAGGAACTAATTAACAGAAACATTAATCTTATCATGATCATGGCATGCGATTAGGATCTAATTTGCATTAATAGAAGACATGATCATGAAATAAAAATCTAAGCAACCGATCTCAATCTAATCATCAGCTAATAGGATTCAAGTCAGGCTAATAACATTTGTTCTGGGAAGCCATCAGTGCCCGATCGACTGTCGACGTAGAAATGCGGCAACAAGAGTGAGGGCCTTCCAGCAGCGGGTACCGAAAACCTTCGGGACGCCACTGGCACTGCTCAGGACGTGGACGGTGAGGGAGTAGGCCTTTGTGTCCTGGAGCGACGTTGGGCATGGTGGTGCGGACCTCTCCAGGGACACCGCCTACAAAAGTTCCAAGTCGATGGTACGTAAAATAGCTCTAAAATAAAATGGGGCCTGGCTAGCAGCCCAGAGCAAAAAGTTGTCTTATAGAGTTAGCATGGGAGAAGAACTTGTAAATGGCTGCTAGCTGTCGAGTCAGAGGTCAGCCGTCCACGCAACTCGTTGCCTCCATTGGAGGGTGCACTCTGGACGTTAATTTGCGGCAGGAAACCAGTATGCTTGTTATTCTACTTTTTTTTTGTAGCTTTGAAATCAACATGATTTGAGTCTTCATCCCAGGGAATCAACTTCTCTAATGATTTCCTGTGAAATCTCTTGGAGGGTCTTATTTGATTTGTAGGATTTGAGGAACCACTAGAATAAAAGAAAATGCACTGTCATACTGACGAAACCTGTTGTGATTGAATATGTATCAAATTTGTTTGACTTGGACCGCAGAAAACAAACAATTGTTTTCAAAGGGTTTGAGTGAATGAATAGCTAACCATTCCTAGAAATGGTTCCAATATACTCCCTCCGTTTCAAAATATAAGATGTTTTAGTTTTGTGAATCAAATGTATCTAGACTTTTTTTAGTATGTAGGTTCACTCAGGTTTGGAGTAAATCTATACACTAAAAGAAGTCTAGATACATCTTCTTTATAAACCTAAAACATCTTACATTTTGAAACGGAGGGAGTAGGATTCAACGCAACAAACCAAACAATCCATATATAGGAGTACAAAAAATAAGAGTTCTAACCCTCTCTCCTAAGAAGAAATTGACTGGGTAAGGGGCCAAATTTTCAAAGGAGTTTCTTTTTTTTTTTAGGATTCTATTTTTTAATCCAATGCATATTGTTGGATTCAAAGGATTAGAACAAGTACACACACGGAGAACTTTACCCAGTTTTGGAACAAGATTTTCATGTACTTAAACATCTTGCTACATTTTTTTTATTGCAGTCCTACGTTTTTCTATTCTTGTGCTTTACGGAGTCAAAGAAGCCCCTCAAAGACGAGGTCAACAACAGAAATCATTGACAGTCAGCATCATTTTTTATGTACTGTTTGGCATTGGTACCAAGCCAACCACGACCAAAGTAACCAGTCAACTAGCGAACCAAGCGGGCTACCTCTGTTGCTTGCAGAGCATAGATGAGACAGACGTAAATAGTTCTTAAAGAGCGTCAACATTTTCTTCCTCTCACTTTCTGTAGTCTGTACGGATGCGTGTATAAAACCACCAAATTCCAGAAGCATAACGCATGTAGAGAAATTCCAAACATGTCGACCTCCATTCATGGTTCTCTTAGGCCAAGCATGTGCAGCGGAAGAAGGCAGCGCTCTTCCGTCTCTGCCAACGCTTCTCATCTCTCCCGTCAGATCGTATACACTGCAAAGGTTATTTTCCTGCCTCTGAACTCCACTCCATAGGCAGGCAATATGAATCAAAACTACATGCTTTGTGTTTCAGCCATATGTCAAGGAACTTCAGCAGCAATTTGCTTCAAGAATTGGGCATGTAAACAGTGTCTATAAATGGTTGCTGGGTGCGTTTGTGGATACCACTTTCACATTCAGTCATCAACCTCTACGCCCCACAGAGGTAAATTATTATGGATCACATCAAGATAGATATTTGCTTAAATAATCAAAATATATACCCACCAATGTTCCTCGGTGATGGGGTCTCCGGTGTATAGACCAGATCACTATGCGGGTACCGAAACTGGAGTCAACAAGTGACCACACCGAGCATGAATATGGTTTATGGCATAAGCCTAGGGAGAACCGCAAGCGTTTGACTAGCTCCTGTTCCAACTTCCTCGATGCTCTATGCAGGGGAATTTTGCTCCCGTCGAAGAGATCGGCGAGATACGAGAGATATTAGATATAGCAGGAGAGATCCCAACAGATTTTCCAGAGGGTGTCTATATAAGAAATGGTAAACCCTCCATTATCCCCTCACCTTCATTGAGAAGATCAAGATCACGGAGCAGAATCCTGAGAATTTGCCCGAGTTGTTCGGATGCAGGTTCGAACCCTCTCTTTGGAGCCCTCTACTCGTCAAACTCCATCTTTGGCAAGTCCCATGACATTTGGGTCGAAGGAGAAGGCATGCTCCACGCCTTGTACTTCACCAAGAGCGTCGACGACACATGGTCCATCTCGTACACCAACCGCTACGTGCAGTCTGATACGTATAGGATTGAGAAAGAACTGAAGAAACCATGTTTTCTCCCTTCCACTGACGGTGACCCTCCTGCGATGCTCATCGCCGCTGCCCTCAATAATGTAAGTACATTATTAACTTCTTTATTACTGCTGTCAATAGGCCACTTTTTTTGTCTTCTCTGATAGTTACGGGATGCTTAATATATACACAGCTGAGGTACGGAAAGGCTTTCAAGAACATGAGCAACACCAGCGTGTTTGAGCATGCTGGGAGAGTCTTCTCAGCCGCAGAAAATGACAATCCCCATGAGATCGATTTGTACAGTCTTGGCACACTAGGTAGCTGGAATGTTGATGGCGAATGGAAGATGCCATTCACTGCCCACCCAAAGGTTTGTCATCTAGCTTACTTACTGAAAATGATAAACTGAATATAATAACTGTTTGGTCCCTGCATAAATGTCAAAATGTTGTTAAAATAACAAGTGCATGATGTAATGCGTTAAGTACTAACACCATAATTTGAAACAGTAAGATAAACAACATTAAGAAAGCACATAATGCAAAATATTCACTGATTATCAAGATCTTATTGAAATAACAAGTGCAAGATATAAGGCGTGAGGTAATACCAAATAGTAACACCATAATTTAAAATAGTCTTATGAAAAAGGAACCAAGAAAATTGGTAGTTGCAAAGAATTCTCTTGGTTTACATGCAAGAGAACTTATGATATACATGTCCTATACATAAGACTAGTGTTGTCCAAGCAACATCCTGACCAGTGTTGTGCAAATAACTGTTGTAACAAAAAAAAAGACCAAAATATTCATCCCAAGTACTAAACGTTTCAGCTTGTCATTTACAGCATGATAAGCCAGATTTGAATGTACAAACAAAATATAAGTGGATGCAGCTAAGACTAACACAAGTCCAAGCTTCATTCATGTTAAGCTTCCAAAATTTCCATGAAGTCCTTGACTCCTCATTGAACCCACAATGATTTTCATGTAGGAATTTGGGAATTGATATTTTGAGTATACGATCTTTCCCATGTTTTGTTAAGCTATCCAAGCTGTCTATGTGAGCAGGTCATCCCTAGAACAGGAGAGTTAGTCATCTTCGGATTTAACTTGGACGGACCTTATCTAACACTTGGAATTGTCTCAGGTTTTACCATTTACAAATTCATTTTCCTGTTATGTCTGATAAAACAAAGTCAGTTCAAGACTTTATTCCTTTCTGTCATCTGCAGCCGATGGGAAGAAACTAAAGCGGAAGGTTGATCTTGAGCTAGATAGGTGCATATATTGTCATGATATAGGAGTTACTACTAGGTAAATTTTTCCATAACACAAGCTTCATTATTGTGACGATTAATATATTATAGAAAATTCTCTAGTTCAAAATTTGAATAGATCCTTTTCATTCAATATTAGACAAAATGCAGAAAGTAATGTACTAAAGTACCATAGAGTGGACCTCAGTGGACACAATAGCACATGAAAACATTCCATTCAAGTTAGTTGCCCGGGCAAACTGAACAATATCAGTTCTATTAGTATATATCTATGTGTTTGTTACAGGGTCTTTGGGTGGATTCCCTCTCCTATAGTTAATGGCCACTCCTGACATTCTTGTATCTACAAACCTTGCTTTTATTAATGAAAATATGTGCAAGTTTTTGTATGTTCTAAAAACAACTTGACTATATTATAAATGAATGGGACAATGGTGCAGTAATGAAGTGTGATTTCAACTTAGTACGTGTACAGAGTAACAGGTGGTAGATAAATTCTTCATTTCAATTTTTATACATACAACTCATTTATTTTAATTGAATGATTATCTTAAATTAAATATTCAAACTACGGCAATAAAGAAAGACGCCCACATGCATAAAGACAGTAAAGGATTTAACAAAGCAAGAAGCGATTTCTAGAAGAACGACAAATTAGCAATCCGGCCATGCAAAGGCACAAAATTTATGGAATCAAATATCAACTTGTGAGTGTAGGTACAACATTATCTTAGATGCTCCACTTACACTCAGCAAAGAAAGGATGATGAGAGGTGATCCGTAAGTACTAACAACAATCTTGGTCTCGATTTCAAAATTGTTGCGAACTATCCATTTTATTTATATGCCCCTCATGTAGGCTGATTGAATTCGAAAAGGACAGCTATGCAAGAATAGGGGTCATGCCCCATTACGGCGATGCAAGCTCGATAATATGGTTTTACGTACAGCCATTCTGCACTATGCATCTTGTCAACTGCTTTGAGGAAGATGACGAGGTAGAAATCTAAACAATCCCAATACACTTTATGTTGACGTATTGAAGTATACACTGGTCTCCTGTAGTATAGAATGGCCACGTTTAGCGTTACACCCGAACCTAGAAGGGGATGGCAACATCAGACTGGTAGAGCTTCGGGATCTTGGGGTCAAGCCGTGACTAGGGGAGCTCTTGGGATTCCATAAGGGCATGAACAATGGTTGATAAGACAGTCTTATCATAGACATGCCACATAATCTTATTATGATGATAAAACATGATGTACAATGTATATTTTTTAGTCTTATCTTCAGCGGTAGATATTCCTAAATATATGGTGAGCCATATCGTGCTAAGAGATCACCATAAGGTAGCCAGCATAGTATGAGATGGTTCATCTTTAAGTAGGGCCACCAAGACTGATCCCCAAGTTGGACCCCTACTGTTTTTGATTCTCGATCTTGTCTCCAAGAGATTACCTAAAGAAAAAACAAATTTCCAGATTAAAGTTTTCTAAGATAACTGAAGTACGCTCTCCCCCTTAAGAGCTACCTGCTAGATAGGCCCCATGGAGCCTCTAGTACTGAAGCCCCCACATAACAAGAGGCTAAGAAATACCTCCAATCTATGTAGTGTTTTCCTTATGAATATATATGATTTACTTTTGAAAGATGAGTTAGGAAAGAGCCATATTCAGTTAGCAAGGTTATGAGCATGCAAGTGGATCAATCTCAGTCGTTCCATATGTGTCCATGCGACCAACGTCTATTGTTTTATCAAGTACTCCCTCCGTTCAGTAATATAAGATGTTTTTAGCTTTGTGAATCGAATGTATCTAGACGTCTTTTAGTGCATAGGTTCGTCGAGGTTTGGAGTGAACCTATACACTAAAAGACGTCTAGATATATTCATTTTACAAAGCTAAAATGTCTTATATTTCTGAAACGGAGGGAGTAATCAATAAGGAGGCTTGCCTCTAAACCCGATGATCTGCATGCCAGCCAGACAACAAAATATGCTTGCCCAGCTATCAGACAAAGTTGTCCCCTTTGGAATTTTTATGTGACAGGTTGCTGCACATTTACAAGCAACAACCTATGTGCATCTAACTGTTCATGGGTTCATCTAATCCTCTTCCATAATCCATATTATAATTTTCCCTCATGTAATGGTTTATTAGGTCATTGTTAGGGGATTTCATGTGCCGTCTTCTATAATTATGGGCCTAAGGATCAACGATACGACGAAAGAAACAAACAATCAAGGACTAAATGAGGAACATTCTCGCTTGTATGAGTGGAGATTGAACTTGAAAACAAGGACAGTAGCAGGAAAATACTTAACTGGGAAGGAGGTTTCTCTAGAATTCCCTGTTATCAACAACAAATATGTTGGATTGCGCCACAAGTATGCATATGCACAAGTTGTTGATTCTCCAGCAAGCTTGGCGGGTGGTCCTGGAATAGGTATTGCTAAACATACATGATTACACTCTTTAATATATGCAGTTATTGTCCATACCTCGGTCACTCGTCCTAGCTTTGCTTGTACAACTACTTGTAGCAGAGTCATAAACAGTATGGACAGTCATCTGGGCCCAATAGGTACCACGACAATCAGGGGTTCTATTGCTTGACTACCCAGATATCACATTTATGAGCCATAATTTTTTTGAAGTAATTTTTCATGATTTTTCTTTAAAACTCTTTCCATTCCTAACCAAGCTAATTTATGAGAAACGGGCGAGGGCCCTATTAAAATATATTAATATATGAATTGCTTTTCCACACAATGCAGCTAAATAGAACATCCACAATAGTTGAAGAAGGTATACCTTTGAGTTCTCTAACTCACCCTTAAAAGGTTTTGGTCACATAAGACTTCTCAAAAATATCACCACACACCACAAACAGATGAGGCACATCTTTAGTAAGAAATAAGTATTCATAGAGAACATCCAAAGTAGTAAATTGATCTACTTTCCCCAACAGTACCTTTGTGAATCATCACACTAGGTATATAAAAATGATAATGAGTATTTGGAGCATTGCTGAGGCCACCGAATCGAATTCCTGACTTCACATGCTACCTCATTTGCATAGTAAAGGCCCAAATCAACTGGTCTAGGTTCAATTCATGTCGTATCAACCAGCAAGATATTTATTGACCACTTATTCTGGTGTTCACCCCTAAATCATGTCAACTTATAAAAATGTCAGTTCAAAATTCATTTTTAAAACCATGATTTTATTGCAAATATATTAAAATAGAGTTGCTGATCAAAGTAATGTTTGGCGTATATGTACAACACATCTACAACTGGTTTAGTTTAACTTGATCACAGCGTGGAATTTGTTTTGTTCTTACATATAACTTTCATGGTGTGAGTTGCTATTGATTTAAATACAACATATGGCATCTCTCAGTATCTCATCACATGCAAACTTTATGCAATAGAATTTAATAGTATTCTCAATCTTGCAGTACGACCAAAGTTTGGAGGTTTTGCAAAAGTTTTCCTTGATGAAAGAGAGGATGTAACCACCAAGGTATTATCATCTTCAAACAAGTTTTTCCGTTTGGTCCATCATTTGGAATTACTATATTCAAATGATATTAACTTCCTATCTGCAAGTTTTATAGGACATAGACAGAGAGGGTCTAATAAAGGTTGAGTATCATCACCTTGACAGAAATCAGTTCTGCACAGGAGGAACTTTTGTGCCAAAGGTCAGTGGTGCGAACGAAGATGATGGCTGGATAGTTTCATTTGTGCATGATGAGGGGACACATAAATCCGAAGTATGTTTTCAACAGATTCTTCCGTCTTTTACAATATCTCATATAATGGTTCTATTACTAGTTGACATTGGTTTCTTCATAGAAACCAGCATTGGCATCTGGTCATTTAGCTACCAACATAGAGCAGTAGAGCCTCAGAGCTGTTTCCAATGACTGTAGAATCTGTTTACTCTATGCCCTTGCTTAAAATCTTATAACATACTCTGATACTCACTCCTTTGCGAAATGCATGTCCTATTTATTTTTTTGTAAGTCAATCTTTCTGAAGTCTCACCAAGTTTACAGAAATAACTATCAGTAGCTATAATATCAATTAGACACACTTGGAAATATATTCATGATATCTATCGATAATGATTTGTATAGTGGATGTTGATAAGTTTGACCAAGGACAAAATAAATAGGACAAGTTTTAGGAAAAGAAAGTACAAGTTATCACCAAGGGTCCAAAACTTTCTGCATCTAAAAACCGGGACAAAAGGAAGCATATTAATCAAAAAGTTAAAATGACTAAAATATGGAAGGTATCAGTTTCAAACCTTCAGTATCATAGTAATAAACATCTAAAGCTTCCTCTTCTCATGTTGTAGGTGCATATCATCGACACTCGAAGATTTGGATGTGGGCCTATTGCCAAGATAACATTACCCCAAAGAGTACCCTATGGTTTTCATGGAGCATTCGTCTCAAAAAACACATGACAAAGGAGAAGCTTTTCCTACAAAGCTATAAGCCCTGCATTTACGACTTAATGTAGTAGTACATAATCATTTTATCATTGATAAGTCTAAAAGTTTGTTGAGACACTGACCCTATAGTAAATACTAGATTTAGGGATACGCGTTGGCGCACAATCCAGTGGCTTTCCTCCGTCAGCTCAGCCAGCCATGCAAGCAAAGAGACATCCTGAGGTTTCGCACTATTTTTTTATATAACGCTTAAACATTTGTAGAAATCAGTGATACACAACCGACCAACATTGACTTGAATATAGTTGGTACTAGAAGAATGCCCTGCGCCGCAGCAGGAATTTGTATGAAAAATTGAAGTGAATTGTAATTTGTATTGTTGGCACATTTGTAGCCACATGAGGTGTTGTAATATTCTATGATATTTTATTGATGTCTTATTAAGAAAACTTTTTTCAAAGTTCGGCACACGAGATGTCTAGTACTTCACAGTTTTCAAGTTGTGTTGATATATCTCTTGTGAGATTATCTTGCAGAGAAAAATGTAAAATGGGGGATACTGTTGTTTGATGAATTAGGTGACATCCTGGAAACAAAAGTTTATCTGGACTTTTAGAATAGATGCATTAGCTGATCTAGTACACGTATCATAATTTGCAAGTGCTGATGGTGTGGGTGAGCACGACCACACCAAGAGATTTGTCTTAACCATTAATTAAGAAAAAGGTGTCCAATTAATTAGTGAAAAACTGCACAAAAACCATACAACAAATGCCAACAACACATGGGCACGCCCCCAAGGCCCTAAACCCAATCAAGACCTGAGAACAGACGGCCTCCACCCTTGCCGGAGGGAAGACGTCGCTACTGCTACGAGAGTAGACACAGAACACTCCAACATAGATGAAGAAACAAATCCTCCGAGGAGCTGCGCCAACGCGACGCGACGACCAACATCAAGGCAGCCTCGTCGCCCAAACAACATGAGGTCGAAGCCCTCAGCCCTGTCAAACTTCCGGGGCCACCGCCCCGACATCCACCCGCTCCGCGACACTCAGCGGACCACCAACACCGCCTTCCGGGACCGCAGTCCCGATGTACCACCGCTCGCACTCAAGCCACAACGCCGCACAACCCATCTGTCTGCAGCCCAAGCTGCACAGGACAAACCACTCGTAGACCACGGCCATCATACCGACATTTGGGGTCACCTCCCCGACATAAAGTCGAACCGCCTCTCCTGAGGGCGTCGATCAGGCCGACAACCTTGCTGCACTAGCGATACAAGAATGACATCCTAGCCATGCGGGCAACACTGTCCAACCCCATGAAACTACTGCTAGCCATGCGACGAATAAGTATTGGACAAACAGATTGAATAACTTGATATTTTTGCGTGAATTACCTTACCTGATCAGTTAGTGTTGACACAGACACTTATTCTTGTACATTGTATTTAGTTCTGTGTAACAAACCTAAGCCTAGTCTCGTGCTCCGGATCGCTAGGATCATGAGGCACCACGTTCGGCGGAGTCTGCCTCACGTACTCCTCTCTTTATGTATCGTTGTAATTGAACTCTGAATCAATCAATCATACAAAACCCAATTCTGCTTTGTATCAGAGCTAAGGCTCAAACTCCACCTCCTCCCATGGCCGACCCCGAAACATCTTCCTCCGCTCCGGCGACGACGGCGGCGGCCTCACTCCCCTTCCCTTCCACCCTAGACACAGATCCCCTCACGCCCATCAACCAGCGCCACCCCTTCCGCCCTCGTGCGACACCCACCCCTCATCTCCATGACAGTCGTGACCTCTTCTCTGATCTCCCTCCCTCCCTTCCCATGCTGACAACCACCACAACTATGCCACTCCCCACTCCGGCGGCCACCAACCCAACTCCTGCCGCCCCTATTCTCAGCATCCGAGACATCACCATCAGCAAATACATCGACTACAAGGTCAAAACCTCGGGGGTCAACATCTCCAAGTGGCGTCAAACCTTCACCTACATCCTAACCATGTGCCAAGCCCTTGACCACGTCACGGCGGGAGCCGCTCCAGCCTCGCCATCAGCCTCCTGGATCGGCGACGACATCCACATCTGCCTAATGTTCATGGCCACCATTGCCGATGATCTCTTCCGCCTCGTGTAGGGCACAGACGGGCGTGCCTCCTCCATCTGGCAGCGACTCCACGGGTTCTTCTTCGCCCATCAATCGTCGCGGTACGTCTACCTCAGCAAAATCTTCCGCACCACTCCTCGTGGAGACATGGGGATCGCCGCCTACGCCGGACGACTCTAGGCCATCACAGACGACCTCGCCGACATCGGCTACCCCGTCCCCGGCCACGACTTGACGATGCAGTTCATCGCGGGCCTCGGCGGCAAGTTTTGTCTCCAAGCCGAGCTGATCGAGAATAACCCTCCTCTACCGCCCTTCGCTGACGTCCTTTCCCGGCTTCTTCTTGCCGAGCATAACCTCGATCGCGCCCAGCGGGAGGAGGGCGCCCAGGCTCTGGCTATCCAGGGTGTCCGCGGCGCCGGCTCGGGAGGCTACGGTGGCGGCGGTCACTTCCGTGACTACGGCAGCGGATTGGTCGGCAGTGCCGGCCGCGGTCACGGCCGCGGTACTTCTTTGGGCGGTGGTCCCTTTGGTCCCGTCCCTGGTGTGAGCCCCAACTATCGGGGGGGGGGGGGGACCCGATCCCTGGCTTTCTCCATCCCAACCAGGGCGGGCACAGACGCGGTACTCCATCTGCTGGCGGCGGCACACCTAGCTCCTTCCACGGGGAGGAGGGGGGTAGGCGGGCCCTCCCAAACGTCGTGGCTCGGCTACTTCGCGCCCGTGGGGGCGCTGTTCCCTCCTGCCCGGGCGCCCTGGACTCCACCAAACTCAGCAAGCGTCCTCGGCCCCCGCCCCGGCCAACCGCATCAGGCCTACCCGACCCTCCACCTTGGGGGCTCGACACCAACCCCATATGCAGCGATGCCGGCCTCCTATGCTGCTCCTCCTGCGCCATACACTGCCCCTCCTGCGACGTACCCTGCGTCGGTGCCCTACTCCTTCGACGATGCCGGGATCCTTCATCACGCCATGAGCTCCGCCGCCTCGTACCCGCAGCATCCTCCCGAGTGGGTCATGGACTCCGGTGCTTCCTCTCATGTCACCGGTAAGACGGGTAACCTCGACACCGATCACTCTTCATTAGATCATTTTAATCCTCAGCATATCATTGTGGGCAACGGGTCTAAGCTCCCTGTTTTAGCCGTAGGCCATGTTCAAATTTCATCCCTTCCCCTCTATTTACAAAATGTACTTGTTTCTCCTACCATAGTTAAAAACCTCATCTCCTTACGAAAATTCACTCGTGATAACTTTGTCTCCATCGAATTTGATCCTTTTGGTTTCTCTATGAAGGACCTAGCTACCAAGACCCTTCTTCTTCGCTCAAATAGTGACGGGGATCTCTACCCCTTCAACGGCCCCACACCATCGACACAAGCAGCCTACTCCGTCACCAACGGCGACACGTGGCATCGGCGTCTTGGCCACCCCAGTTCCTCTACTATTTCCCATTATTCCCTAGATTTTTTTACACCATGTAATAATGATGCTCCTAGTCGCTCCCCCATATGTGAAGCTTGCCAACTTGGCAAACAAGCTCGCCTCCCTTTCCCCACCTCCACCTCTCAAACTACCGCTGCGTTCCAATTAGTTCATTGCGACTTATGGACATCTCCTGTTGTTAGTTTTTTAGGCTATAAATATTATCTAGTTGTCTTGGATGATTTTACACATTATTCTTGGACTTTCCCTCTGCGAAATAAATCCGACACATGTGCCACCATTCAGCGTTTTTTTGCTTATATACACAACCAATTTCATGTGACCATCAAATGCTTGCAATGTGACAATGGCGGTGAATTTCTTTCATCTACTCTCTGAGAATTCTTTGCTACCAATGGTGTTTGTTTCCGCCTCTCATGCCCACACACGTCTCCCCAGAATGGCAAAGCCGAGCGCCACATACGCACCACCAACAACGTCGTCCACACACTTCTCCTCCAAGCCGCACCCCCTCCACCCTTTTGGGCTGAAGGGCTCCACACCGCCACCCATCTTCTCAACATACGCCCCTCGCGCGCCATCATTTTTCACATACCCCATTACCGCCTATACGGTGTCCATCCCACATATGACCACCTGGGCGTTTTTGGCTATCTATGCTATCCCAATCTCTATGCCACTTTACCTCACAAATTGTCCCCAAGTTCCACACGGTGTGTATTCATCGGATATCCGCAAGAGCAAAAAGGTTATCGGTGTTTCGACCTTTCTTCCCGGAGTGTTATTGTTTCTCGGCACGTGATTTTGATGAACTAACGTTCCCGTATTTTTCTGCTAATGAAACAGACCAAAACGATGCAGCAAATCCGCCCCCGACCGCCCCCTACCACCCAGATCCGCCTCGAATCAGGAGCCACCTCGGGATCTCCACGCGCCACCCGATTCCGATTCCACGCCTCGGACTGCCACCAACCCCGCCACCAACCCATTGCTCTACAGGACTCGCATCCCACGACCTTCGCCACCAACCGACCACCCCCACCCAGCGACCCAGCCCCACCTCCACTGCCCCACCCGACACGTCTCCCCTCCCCACTCGCCAGCCCTTCTCCCTACGCTCCAACATCCACACCGCCACCCCACCTAGCCCCACACCTGCCTCCCCATCGTCATCGCCACATCCTGCCCCCAGTCCCCACGCCCAACCTGGTACCAACATTCCGCCCAAAGGAAAATCGGTAGCTCCACCCCAGAATTCCCACAACATGCTTACCCTAGGGAAATCCGGTTATTTCATTCCCAAACAAAAAATTTATCTCGCCACCACCGCCATCTCTCTATCCCTGCCACCTATCGCTCTGCTTTAAAAGACCCCAATTGGCACAATGCAATGCTTGAGGAATTTAATGCTCTAATGCAGAATGACACGTGGTCATTGGTTTCTCGTCCCGCAGGTGTTAACGTGGTTACCGGGAAGTGGATTTTTTTGCCACAAGTTCAATCCCGACGGATCTCTCGCATGGTACAAGGCACGATGAGTGGTGCGTGGTTTCACTCAGCAGCATGGGGTGGACTATGGTGAGACATTCAGTCCGGTTGTCAAGCCGGCTGCGGTGACCTAGCATACCACTGCATGATGTAGTACACTATAGTCGTTGACATAACACCTATAAAACACCGTTCACTAGTATTACATCCCTCAGAGTAGTACAACATAAACACAGCAGGTCCAAGACATGACTATAGGTTACAACTCAACTCATTGCACAAGATCCAGAGAAAACTCTAGGTTAAAGAGAGAGAAAGAATCGTCTTACAAAGAAGAATCAGAAATAAACAACTCAAAAACTATCATACTATTAAGACTAGTATCTTAACTAATGGTCTAGCATTGCGGCTATCGCAATACCCTAAAGAAATAGGTTCTATGGCTAGAGATTATATTCCTATCTAATCACTAACTTCATCTTCACTTGAGTTGATGTATATGTTGACTTTCTTGACTTTATTGAAGAGTTTTAGCTTCTGGTGATAATTCCTGGAGCATAACTTGATGTAGACATCGTCTGTACTGGATTTAGAATCTAGCAAGGGTTAAGAAGATACTTTGAGTACGAGCGTACTCGGCAAGTTCACTAGAAAAGGAGTGTTTGATGCACTATATCTACAACCACATACCATAGGTCGTAGGCAATGCAGGTTTTCGTAAACATTTCTTCAAAGGTTGCTTTTATTCTGAAAAACTATGTCCATCAGCCTTCACGGGTTTACTAAAACTTTCATGGAGTTCCTTTCCCGCCGTGTTCGCAGCTCCTTCCCGGAACAGAGAGTAACAAGTTACAGTTCTTACACTCTGCAGAGGTGCGTCACTTTACCCATGAGAGACCTTAGGTTCTGTTGCACGGCCGGGAGTATGTCCCCGTTCAAACTTCCTTGGTTTGAGGCCCAACCTAAGATCCAAGCCAATCACTGCCTTCTCCGCGACCCCGCATGTCTCCTTGGTGTATACCATGCCCACCTTTTGAATTGCGGCAATCGTTTGTACAGACCGTTCAGATGCCGAAACTATCGTGGGACGTTGAGGGATCCCACCCATATGCTGCATATCCTCTACGAATTACAAATTAATATGCACGCTACGAGTGATAATAGCCACGACCTGCACATCCGGCTCCATGGGAGAGGGAAAAGATATAGCTGACTTCTCCGTCCCATTCCAAATCTCATGGTCAACGCCAGAATATACTCAAGGCAGAATCATGGCGACATTGGTTGTTAAGTCCTAGATAATATGTTCCTTTACCACCGGAACTCTTATAGTAGGTTATTACCTCATGGTAAATAACCTATAATCACATTATTATGAAAATAGTGTTTTCTGACCTTTTTCAAATGCAAGTGATGACAATACTGGATTTGCAAAAATACTTTATAGAAAATAATCAAAGGACATGAGCAAGTGTGAACTTGCCTTTTGTGATTGCAAGATTATGTACTCACGGTCTTCAAGACAATATAAAAGATCCAATATCTGAAATCAGCATCATTGGTCCGATAAGGACTAATGTTTAAAGAAGCAAGATGCTATTATGTATAAATAATGTAATGCAGTTTCGTAAACTCGAATCCTGAGGTAACGTTGTTCTAGGTTTTGGATACTAGAAAGGTTTTCCTTGGAATGTGTTGCTCTTTTAGATTAGGTTTCATATTTGTGCTTCTTATTAAGGCTTGTGAGTGTGTGTGAACAACATGTAATTACAATATCATAAAACAATGGGACATACACAAATGTGAAATGTTAATTAAGATTGTTTATATAAGAGTTGTTGTTTGAAGTGGTAAAAAGAATAACATTTGAAGAAAAGATTTATTTTCTAAGGTTTAAAAAATCTTTATTGTTAATACGATGTGTTCAATGTCTTTTAGTGTGTGATTGATTAGTTCAGACTTGAGATGCTTATAACGTAATTATAACAGATCAAAGTTAACTATAAAACACATAACAAAGTCTTTAGTATTAAATTTAAAGTCGTGTGGACTAAAGTTAACTTTAAAGACATAGATAGACTTATGGTGTATTACTTATGATGCTTGTATCTTGTTCACTTTATACTGTTTCCTTAAAGTTACTTAAGAATGGTTATGCTTTTATTTGGTAATGGTTTCTTTACATTATAAATGTATAAAGGGATTTATCTCCCTAATAGGGTGTGGTTATGGTTTGTGAATAAGTAAACAAGATTATTTACCACTTATGAATTCACTATAGTGTTTTGATTTGATTAAAAACTTGTGGTTGAAGTAAGGGAAAAGATTTTATTAAGTCAACATAATAACCTTGAGAATTTAATATTTGATAACTCCATTTGGAAAATAATATACACTTAAGGTTGAATGATAATTCAAATAAATTTGCATTAAAAATGTGTTATATCAATTTGACTTTATATTATAAAGATTTAAGATTAGTATTACTTATTAGACCTAAATTAGTAATTTCAAGAACATTAAAAAAATTTCATTACCTTTATATGAATTATTAATTAAGGAAATAAGTTTAAATTCAAGTTATTAAAGTGTTTAAATTTTTATTTACCTCAAGAGTGGAATATCATCTTTTGAACATTGAGGTATTCTTTTTGTGATCATTTTGGTATATTACATTTATTTTTGTGATTTATAAATAATAAGATATGAATTTTATAAGGTTTATTACTTTATAAATACTTAATAATTAACAAATATTTAATTAAGTGGAATAATAATGCATGATTATAGTTTTAAATTATAATTCTTATTTTTCTAAGATTTTTGGTATATTATTTATATTTTTAACATTTACCATTATTAAAATATGAATTATCAAAGGTTTATTACTTATAAAATCTTTATTAAATAATATTTATTTAAATAATCATCACAATAATATTTGATAATAGTTTTAAGTTGTAGATTTTATTTTTCTAAAAAAATTCATATATTAAACATGTTTTTCTGAATTACAAAACAAAAGTTATTGATTTTATAAGATTGAATCATTTTATGATTTTTTAATTAAATAACTAAATGTGTTTATTAGGTAATGCTGATGTCAGCATGAAATGAAGGGTTTTTCTCACCAGAGCCGATCCTACCCCAGTCACGGACTGGTGGGACCTTTTCCATGTCATATCTTAGATTTTTATTTATTACAGAAATGAATAACTCAATTTAGGAAATAATAAAATGATATATGACATCAGCGTGATGTCACGCTGACATCACCCCAAGGATGATCCTCAGATCGTGGTTTGATCTTCGAATTTGAAGTCATGCGGGCACGCGGGGATGGTCCTATTCGACTCAGCGAGATGCGGGGAGTCGAATAGTGGTGGCGTGATTGGTTTTTGGTCGCCAGAGCACCAACTCCGACGAGCTCCGACGGTGGCAAGCTCTGACCTTTGTGGGCAAGACGGTAGAGACGGCTAAGAGCGAATCGAAGGGGATAGCGAGATGCACAAGCTCACTAGGAACACGAAGAAGGTGATGGGGGAAGCGAATCGTGATCGGAGTTGATGGCGAGAGCTGTGGCCGGACTTCGGGAAGATGAGATCGTGGAGCTCGATTAAGAGGATGCGCGGTCGATTCCTTCCATGAGCTGAACCAGGACAGCACGGCGGTTCCAACGGTGGGATCGATAGGGCTAGAGAGGCTCCAGAGCGATGGCGACGAGCTTCTCCGACGAACTAGGGTTTCAGTACAAGGGGAATTTTGAGAGAGAGAGGGAGATGTGGCGTGTGGGGCTTCTCCACGGCAGCAGGAGTACATCTTATATGCCCAGAAGAGCGGCGTCACGAATCTGTACGGAGGCAGACGTCATGGCGTGGCGGTGGACGGCGGCGATGCCGACAGACAGCTGCTTGTGACGTTGCGAGGAAGACGATGATGGATATTTCGCAGAAAACCCCCTGGCAAAAAGTCAAACTCAACCCGCAGTCCTTATCAGTGTCCCACCTGTCAGCCCTGGTGGTGACGAGCTAGGTTCGTTGTTGGGCCAATATTGGGCTACTGCGGGGTGCCCATAGGTGGTAGATAGGCAAGTAAGGAAATGGGCTGCGACCAGAAGTTATTTTTTTTCTTTCGGTTTGTTTTCCTTTTCTGTTTTATTTTTCATCTTTTGTATTTTTCATTTGTTTTAGGAACCTTTCTTTATAAAGGTTCTTTGCTGAATACAAACATCAATAATAAGTTATTTTGAACTATTTGTGAACTTTTATTATATAAAGTTATCACTTATTTATTTTATTATACATATGTATATACATATATTTTTTTTGTATTTGTAGGGTCTTTTGATACGAATTTAATTTATCTAATAGCCATAAACTTATTAAAGAATGTATTACTATTAATTCATGAGTTTTGATTCTTATTGATTTATAATATTAAAGAAATTTTTATATATGTTGATCCTTCATTATTATTTGATACATAAAGTTTTGAGTACTTAATAGGGTTAATATTATTCTCATAATTTAGGGAATAGTAATGTATATATTTTATTATTACTAACATAAGAGTTAAAGTTTGAATTGAAAACACTTACCATAAGTTCTTTGAAGATTTAATATTCTCATATTTCTTTTATTGATGTGAATAAGGGTTAATGGCTAAACATATTGTCTTTATGTTTATGATCTTTATTAATATCATCCTTTAAAATAAATAGTTATTATTTGAAATGAATTATGAGAGAGAATTGATAACTATAGTTTCTAGGCATATATGATTGAAATAAAAGTTTGGGTTTTAAATTGTAATAGTTTACCATGGGTTTTAGGAGTTTTAATATACTTGTTCATCCTTTTATTTATATGAATAAAGATTTTTGGTTAAGACAGATTGTCCTTATGGTGGTGTTCAAGAATGACTTCATCTTTTATAAAAGAAAGTGATTTCCTAGAAGGTCTTATGGAAAATAATTGATAAGGATAACTCCTAAGTACATATAATTATGATAGTTGGGAATGACAAAGATGTGCTTATGTGATTTGCTATAGGAAACTATTCCTATAAAGTTGTATGGAGATTAAGATGATAGATCAATAATATGAAATGAATATTATGTTTAGTTTAAGATTTAAAGTTGAGTGTTTACCAAGAATTCCTATATTCTAAAATTCACAATCCTGGACCTCTAATTAAGGAATTCCTTTCCTAGATATACTACTCCTTCATAACCATCATCATGTGTTAACATGATGAGCTTTACTTCACAAGTATAACCTATTTATAATTTCTCCTCCTAAATCCATTTGTAAATCAATGAGCTTGACACTAAAGCTCTATATGATCTTCTCATAACAATAACTCTCATCACTAGAGTACTTCTTCTGATTCTAATTCCACTTGAATAATCACCTTCTTACTTCTCAGATTACCTTGTAATCTCTCTTAAAAATCTCAGAAGCTTGTCACTGAAGCCTTTCCTAATCTTCTCATAGCTATACTTGGTTATATCAACTACTCTACTGCTGATATCCTCCCATCCAACAAATGTTTACAGTTACTTCCATTCATGCTCTTCCCTTATCATCCTTCACTAATATCATTTCAATGGATGTATACATCAATTCCTACTTCACCTTAAGTGCTAGTATTTCCTAGGAGGAAAATACTACTTCTTTAACCCAATGTTGCTCTAATATAATCTTAATCATACTATCTTGTCTCTACTTAACTCTAGTAACAGATACTCCAACCTCACATTAAATTAATATGGCTTGTCATGGATGACCTAGAATAACATTGCTATACTAGGGTTCATTTATGTTTTATCCACCAATGTCACTTATACATGATATAAGCATTCAATGTTGGTGAATAAGGCATGTTCATTATAATCCTTTGTGGTTTAGGGTTCCAGTTGGCTAATCAAGGCTTCATCAATACTACATTACAGTTGTATTGAAATTATCTTCTTAGTATCTCAATTGGATTAAAGGATGCTATTCATGGACTATGCTTTCTTAATCCAATAGGATTACTCCTTGGTATCTATCTTCAGGATTCATCCTTGTAATCCTCTTTGTTACCACATATATCTTTATTTCAAATAACTCTTCTATCCATTCAGGAGTGAGTTAACTCCATCAGCTATCACATTGATCTTATTCTCTTCCAACACTCCCATCCTATAAATGATACCTAAAACTAGCATTACTATTTACTTCTTCTTACTTCTTATCTAAAGGATTGAAGTAAATGCTATGATAAGGACAAGAGTTGATAGGTCAAGAATTGGTGAATCAATAGTTGATTACTTAACAGATACTAAGATAGGGTTCATTAAAGATGATAAAGTTTGATATGGAAAGAAAGATATATAGTGAATGATCTTGACTTGGTTTCTTTCCTACTCAAACTCACTAAAGAGTTAAGGTTAAGTGTTACCATGATACTCATGGTATAAATGGTTGAGATTTAAGATTTAGTTGTTACATTCCTATTACTTAAGTTATATTTATAACTTGGTACTCATGATTGATTATAATGAATACAATGATATGATCACCTAAGGATCAAATATAAATCATTAAGTAATGTATTAGGGTTTAATTTTATTACATTTGATCTACCCTTAGATCAAATCATGTTTACCCAAAATAAGGTTTTAGCAAAGGTCATATTGAAACTTATCGCAGTCAACTTGATGATCTACTTCAATTCCATCAAGTTGAGATAAGCTTCAATCACTTTGACAAGTTTTTATTTAAAAGCGTGAAAATTATTCAGATTTTCTATACATGAATGCAATGCACACAACTGTGTTCAGCTTATTTCTAAGCTCTAATGCTAGGATGTTACAGACTCTCCCCCTTAAAATAAACTTCGTCCTCGAAGTTCGCATACTCTCGCGTTTCAGAGTAAGGAATTGTCTTGCAATGATTACGATATGTCTTAACTCCATGGTGACCTCAATGGTAATAATTGTAATATTCCATATCCAGATCTTTTCCTTGAATCCTCATCATACTTGGCAATTTTAATCCTGTTGTCTCCAATACTCCAAAGTTTCTTTTACTTTACTCCCTTAGGAATATTTCATTTTTATACAATTCTTTAGTTGATGTCTCTTATCTAGTTCATTTCCTTAATTAGGTATCCTAATCCAATACCCTTACTTGATCATCGAATTTCCTTACTATATTATGCAAAGTCTAGGAAGTCTCACTAAAATAGGTTTTAAACTTTATTAGTCAATAGTGTGGTCAAAAGACTAATCTTTAATTTGTCATCATATGAGTGGTACTGGTAATCCTTTCGAATATTGGTTTTGAACACATTTAGTCCAAACCCATTGGAATTTCTTATTTTTCCACACATGTCAAATTGGATATGCTATGTTACCTCTTAAGGATCACTTAAGAATTGTTTCTCTTAGAATTAGTCAGTTAGGATTAATCTTTTATCACCTACAAGCTTTTACCTTATTAAGCTTTAGATAATCATTTGTTATTACCTTAAATACTTTTACAATAATGACTTTCTTTTAACCTTATGAAAATAAGGCTTAATGTTGGAATAGGTTAGTATTTCCTCTCCAACCTTTACATGGAAAGTCAGATAACAATACTTCCACAATTTGTTTACTCTCCCCCTTAGGGTTTACTAATGGTCTTTAAACTGCCTTATAAAGTATTTCTTGATTCTATAAATAGAATGTTGGTCTTTGTTCAGCTTATACTTTACCTAATTTGTTATTATAAAAGATTGTATGGCGTATCCACACAATTGTGGATCTCCGAAGTGAATCTTTCAGCATTATTTGTCTTACTTAGTATTTGGACATTTTCACTTTGATAGGTCAATTTTCGCAAAGCGCCTCGAAAGACGATCGCTTTAATTTTATAATCTTTCATGTCTTTCTTAGCTTAGGCCAAATTTTATGCTCTTTATGCAACCATTAAGATGATCTGGTTAACTATGTCAACCAACACCGGCTGCGGACAAGATACCAACTGCGGATCAAATATTAGCTATGGATCAAATACCAGCTGCGGATAATTACCAGCTGCGAACCATCCTAGGGTGTATGTATTACCCTATGGTTTCCGACATACCTCTCGTATTCTCTCTGAATTGTTAGAGCTTGAATACCATTTTGGTTCCAAAGCTACTTCTTTGTGTCTATTCATGATACTTCCATGAACTTGTATAATTACTCCATTGACTTCTTAGCAAAATTACCTATTTTGATTGAACCTTAAGTTCATCACTTTTTGTTGCTCCATGTATTTTCTACACTAGACTTTGTTCTTATTACTGGCTAAGAATAACCTGATCTTGATCCATCCTCCAAATTGAGTTGATACTCCTTACACTTGGCTTCATTCTTCATGTAAGTCTTCATCTTGGTCTTTGAAAATCGTCACTCCCTTACACGAATTCCCGTTTCTATCTAGGTCTATAACATCAAGTAATAACTGGATGTTGCAACATGCATTTGCACACCAAGTCAAACTTCATGTACAGATCTAGTCAATCAAGAAGATCCAAGAAAAACAAATAAATCCAAATGTGGTACATATAACACACTTTTCTCTAAGCCCGGAGTATAGTAATTGAGTATAGTATCTCTAGAATTTAGGCTTAGTTGTGTAGTATATGACACCTCCTCATATAGGTTTACATTGTGATATAGAGCCAAACTATTCTTTATCTCAATATTTACCCAAATTGCTCAAGTGCAACTGGATAATCTTAAGCAAGGTGGTCTAAATTTGGTTTCAACTAACCTTTGGTCTTACTTTTGAAATGGATATTATAACCAACCTATCATTATTTAGTAAACTAACCTCACATGATCACTCCAAATGACTAATCATATTTTATTTACTAACTTAAACCAAAGATTATTGGAAATTTCTAGCATCTATGACTTCTATCATAGTTCTACGAGGGTATTTTCATACTTCTACTCCAAGATAATTCACTAAGTACTTGTCATACGTACACTTACATCATGGTTTTGGAGCTAATCTCACCATGATCTTATTATGTTTTGCCTATTGATCATGATTTAAGAGCTAATCTAACCATGATAACTTTACTTCACATTACTCTATCATTCAGTTTTAACATAATTTCACTTCATTACGTAAAATTATCAAGTGAATCCCACATGATTACTACACATTATATCAACATTTATCCTAATGATATTCATCATGTTGTCTTTGATTATCAACTAACCATAAGATTCCATTGTCTTACTTAAATTCTAGGGTTAGGCTACACCATTAAGACTACTTCAATTGATGTCTTCTACTTTCCTACACTATCTTGGTGATTTATGTCCCTTCGGAAGACACTAAATAGTACTATACTGAGAAAAGATAAAATGATTACTCCTAAGAAAGACTGACTTAAGAATCTTACTTAGATGTGACGAAGTTATCCTCAAGAGGATACTCATCACAAGTCATAAGAATATTTGGTTAAGATAAGATGGCTCCTATAGTCACTATCCAACCTACAGATCTTCCTAAAAGGGTTTCAATCCTAAGGTCAAAGCATATGCTCTGATACAAACTCCGGTGACCCAGCATACCACTGCATGATGTAGTACACTATAGTCGTTGACATAACACCAATGAAACACCGTTCACTAGTATTACATACCTTAGAGTAGCACAACAGAAACACAACCAAGACATGACTATAGGTTACAACTCAACTCATTACACAAGATCCAGAGAACACTCTAGGTTAAAGAGAGAGAAAGAATCTTCTTACAAAGAAGAATCAGAAATAAACAACTCAAAAACTATCATACTATTAAGATTAGTATCTTAACTAATGGTCTGGCATTGCGGCTATCGCAATACCCTATAGAAATACGTTCTATGGCTAGAGATTATATTCCTATCTAATCAGTAACTTCATCTTCACTTGAGTTGATGTATATGTTGACTTTCTTGACTTCACTGAAGAGCTTTAGCTTCTGGTGATAATTTCTGGAGCATAACTTGATGTAGACATCGTCTGTACTGGATTTAGAACCTAGCAAGGGTTAATAAGATACTTTGAGTACGAGCGTACTCGGCAAGTTCACTAGAAAAGGAGTGTTTGATGAACTATATCTATAGCCACAGACCATAGGTCATAGGCAATGCAGATTTTTGTAAACATTTCTTCAAAGGTTGCTTTTATTCTGAAAAACTATGTCCATCAGCCTTCACGGGTTTACCAGAACTTTCATGGAGTTCCTTTCCCGCCGCGTTCGCAGCTCCTTTCCGGAACAGGGATTAACAAGTTATAGTTCTTACACTCTGTAGAGGTGCGTCACTTTACCCATGAGAGACCTTAGGTTCTGTTGCACAACCGGGAGTATGTCCCCATCCAAACTTCCTTGGTTTGAGGCCCAACCTAAGATCCAAGCCAATCACTGCCTTCTCCGCGACCCCGCATGTTTCCTTGGTGTACACCATGCCTACCTTTTGAATTACGGCAATGGTTTGTACAGACCGTTCAGATGCCGGGACTATCGTGGGACGTTGAGGTCTCCCACCCATATGCTGCATATCCTCTACGAATTACCAATTAATATGCACGCTATGAGTGATAACAGCCACGACCCGCACATCTGGCTCCATGCGAGAGGGAAAAGATACAGCTGACTTCTCCGTCCCATTCCAAATCTTATGGTCAACGCGTAATATACGGCGCAAGAATCACTGGCGACATTGGTTGTTAAGTCCTAGATAATATGTTCCCTTACCACCGGAACTCTTATAGTAGGTTATTACCTCATGGTAAATAACCTATAATCACATTATTATGAAAATAGTGTTTTCTGACCTTTTTCAAATGCAAGTGATGACAATACTAGATTTGCAAAAATACTTTACAGAAAATAATCAAAGGACATGAGCAAGTGTGAACTTGCCTTTTGTGATTGCAAGATTATGCACTCACGGTCTACAAGACAATATAAAAGATCCAATATCTAAAATCAGCATCATTGGTCCGGTAAGGACTAATGTTTAAAGAAGCAAGATGCTATTATGCATAAGTAATGTAATGCAGTTTCGTAAACTCGAATCCCGAGGTAACGTTGTTCTAGGTTTTGGATACTAGAAAGGTTTTCCTTGGAATGTGTTGCTCTTTTAGATTAGGTTTCATATTTGTGCTTCTTATTAAGGCTTGTGAGTGTGTGTGAACAACATGTAATTACAATATCATAAAACAATGGGACATACACAAATGTGAAATGTTAATTAAGATTGTTTATATAAGAGTTGTTTTTTGAAGTGGCAAAAAGAATAACATTTGAAGAAAAGATTTATTTTCTAAGGTTTAAACAATCTTTATTGTTAATAGGATGTGTTCTATGTCTTTTAGTGTGTGATTGATTAGTTTGGACTTGAGATGCTTATAACGTAATTATAACAGACCAAAGTTAACTATAAAACACATAACAAAGTCTTTAGTATTAAATTTAAAGTCGTGTGGACCAAAGTTAACTTTAAAGACATAGATAGACTTATGGTGTATTACTTATGATGCTTGTATCTTGTTCACTTTATATTGTTTCCTTAAAGTTACTTAAAAATGGTTATACTTTTATTTGGTAATGGTTTCTTTACATTATAAATGTATAAAGGGATTTATCTCCCTAATAGGGTGTGGTTATGGTTTGTGAATAAGTAAACAAGATTATTTACCACTTATGAATTCACTATAGTGTTTTGCTTTGTTTAAAAACTTGTGGTTGAAGTAAGGGAAAAGATTTTATTAAGTCAAGATAATAACCTTGAGAATTTAATATTTGATAACTCCATTTGGAAAATAATATACACTTAAGGTTGAATGATAATTCAAATAAAATTGCATTAAAAATGTGTTAGATCAATTTGACTTTATATTATAAAGATTTAATATTAGTATTACTTATTAGACCTAAATTAGTAATTTTAGGAACATTAACACATTTTCATTACCTTTATATGAATTATTAATTAAGGAAATAAGTTTAAATTCAAGTTATTAAAGTGTTTAAATTTTTATTTACCTCAAGAGTGGAGTATCATCTTTTGAGCATGTACGTATTCTTTTTGTGATCATTTTGGTATATTACATTTATTTTTGTGATTTATAAATAATAAGATATGAATTTTATAAGGTTTATTACTTTATAAATACTTAATAATTAACAAATATTTAATTAAGTGAAATAATAATGCATGATTATAGTTTTAAATTATAATTCTTATTTTTCTAAGATTTTTGGTATATTATTTATATTTTTAAAATTTACCATTATTAAAATATGAATTATCAAAGTTTTATTACTTATAAAACCTTTATTAAATAATATTTATTTAAATAATCATCACAATAATATTTGATAATAGTTTTAAGTTGTAGATTTTATTTTTCTAAAAGATTTCATATATTAAACATGTTTTTCTGAATTACAAAACAAAAGTTATTGATTTTATAAGATTGAATCATTTTATGAATTTTTTAATTAAATAACTAAATGTGTTTATTAGGTAATGCAGATGTCAGCATGAAATGAAGGGTTTTTCTCACCAGAGCCGATCCTACCCCAGTCACGGACTGGTGGGACCTTTTCCATGTCATATCTCAGATTTTTATTTATTACAGAAATGAATAACTCAATTTAGGAAATAATAAAATGATATATGACATCAGCGTGATGCCACGCTGACATCACCCCAAGGATGATCCTCAGATCATGGTTTGATCTTCGGATTAAAGGCATGCGGGCACGCAGGGATGGTCCTATTCGACTCAGCGAGATGCGGGGAGTCGAATAGTGGTGGCGCGGCTGGTTTTTGGTCGCCAGAGCACCAACTCCGACGAGCTCTGACGGTGGCAAGCTCTATCCTTTGTGGGCAAGACGGTAGAGACGGCTAAGAGCGAATCGAAGGGGATAGTGAGATGCACAAGCTCACCAGGAATGCGAAGAAGGTGATGGGGAAGCGAATCATGACCGGAGTTGATGGCGAGAGCGGTGGCTGGACTTCAGGAAGATGAGATCGTGGAGCTCGATTAAGAGGATGCACGGTCGATTCCTTCCACGAGCTGAACCAGGACAGCACGGCGGTTCCAACAGTGGGCTCGATAGGGCTAGAGAGGCTCCAGAGCGATGGCGACGAGCGTCTCCAGCGAACTAGGGTTTCGGTACAAGGGGAATTTTGAGAGAGAGAGAGAGAGGGAGATGTGGCGTGTGGGGCTTCTCCACGGAAGCAGGAGTACATCTTATATGCCTAGAAGAGCGGCGACACGAATCTGGACGGAGGCGGACGTCATGGCGCGGCGGCGGACGGCGGCGATGGCAGGCATTGCCAGCGTGACGAGGAGACAACAATGGATATTTCGCAGAAAACCCCCTGGCAAAAATTCAAACTCAACCCGCATTCCTTATCGGTGTCCCACCTGTCAGCCCCTGTGGTGACGAGTTGGGTTCGTTGTTGGGCCGAAATTGGGCTACTACGGGGTACCCATAGGTGGTAGATAGGCAAGTGAGGAAATGGGCTGTGGCCAGAAGTTATTTTTTTCTTTCGGTTTGTTTTCCTTTTCTGTTTTATTTTTCATCTTTTGTATTTTTCATTTCTTTTAGGAATATTTCTTTATAAAGGTTCTTTGCTGAATACAAACATCAATAATAAGTTATTTTGAACTATTTGTGAACTTTTATTATATAATGTTATCACTTCTTTATTTTATTATACATATGTATATATATATATTTTGTATTTGTAGGGTCTTTTGATACGAATTTAATTTATATAATATCCATGAACTTATTAAAGAATGTATTACTATTAATCCATGAGTTTTGATTCTTATTGATTTATAATATTAAAGAAATTTTTATATATGTTGATCCTTCATTATTATTTGATACATAAAGTTTTGAGTACTTAATAGGGTTAATATTATTCTCATAATTTAGGGAATAGTAATGTATATATTTTATTATTACTAACATAAGAGTAAAAGTTTGAATTGAAAACACTTAGCATAAGTTCTTTGAAGATTTAATATTCTCATATTTCTTTTATTGATGTGAATAAGGGTTAATGGCTAAACATATTGTCTTTATGTTTATGATCTTTATTAATATCATCCTTTAAAATAAATAGTTATTATTTGAAATGAATTATGAGAGAGAATTGATAACTATAGTTTCTAGGCATATATGATTGAAATAAAAGTTTGGGTTTTAAATTGTAATAGTTTACCATGGGTTTTAGGAGTTTTAATATTCTTGTTCATCCTTTTATTTATATGAATAAAGATTATTGGTTAAGACAGATTGTCCTTATGTTGGTGTTCAAGAATGACTTCATCTTTTATAAAAGAAAGTGATTTCCTGGAAGGTCTTATGGAAAATAATTGATAAGGATAACTCCTAAGTACATATAATTATGATAGTTGGGAATGACAAAGATGTGCTTATGTGATTTGCTATAGGAAACTATTCCTATAAAGTTGTATGGAGATTAAGATGATAGATAAATAATATGAAATAAATATTATGTTTAGTTTAAGATTTAAAGTTGAGTGTTTACCAAGAATTCCTATATTCTATAATTCACAATCCTGGACCTCTAATTAAGGAATTCCTTTCCTAGATATACTACTCCTTCATAACCATCATCATGTGTTAACATGATGAGCTTTACTTCACAAGTATAACCTATTTATAATTTCTCCTCCTAAATCCATTTGTAAATCAATGAGCTTGATACTAAAGCTCTATATGATCTTCTCATAACAATAACTCTCATCACTAGAGTACTTCTTCTGATTCTAATTCCACTTGAATAATCACCTTCTTACTTCTCAGATTACCTTGTAATCTCTCTTAAAAATCTCAGAAGCTTGTCACTGAAGCCTTTCCTAATTTTCTCATAGCTATACTTGGTTATATCAACTACTCTACTGCTGATATCCTCCCATCCAACAAATGTTTACAGTTACTTCCATTCATGCTCTTCCCTTATCATCCTTCACTAATATCATTTCAATAGATGTATACATCAATTCCTACTTCACCTTAAGTGCTAGTATTTCCTAGGAAGAAAATACTACTTCTTTAACGCAATGTTGCTCTAATATAATCTTAATCATACTATCTTGTCTCTACTTAACTCTAGTAACAGATACTCCAACCTCACATTAAATTAATATGGCTTGTCATGGATGACCTAGAATAACATTACTATACTAGGGTTCATTTATGTTTTATCCACCAATGTCACTTATACATGATATAAGCATTCAATGTTGGTGAATAAGGCATGTTCATTATAATCCTTTGTGGTTTAGGGTTCCAGTTGGCTAATCAAGGCTTCATCAATACTACATTACAGTTGTATTGAAATTATCTTCTTAGTATCTCAATTGGATTAAAGGATGCTATTCATGGACTATGCTTTCTTAATCCAATAGGATTACTCCTTGGTATCTATCTTCAGGATTCATCCTTGTAATCCTCTTTGTTACCACATATATCTTTATTTCAAATAACTCTTCTATCCATTCAGGAGTGAGTTAACTCCATCAGCTATCACATTGATCTTATTCTCTTCCAACACTCCCATCCTATAAATGATACCTAAAACTAGCATTACTATTTACTTATTCTTACTTCTTATCTAAAGGATTGAAGTAAATGCTATGATAAGGACAAGAGTTGATAGGTCAAGAATTGGTGAATCAATAGTTGATTACTTAACAGATACTAAGATAGGGTTCATTAAAGATGATAAAGTTTGATATGGAAAGAAAGATATATAGTGAATGATCTTGACTTGGTTTCTTTCCTACTCAAACTCACTAAAGAGTTAAGGTTAAGTGTTACCATGATACTCATGGTATAAATGGTTGAGATTTAAGATTTAGTTGTTACATTCCTATTACTTAAGTTATATTTATAACTTGGTACTCATGATTGATTATAATGAATACAATGATATGATCACCTAAGGATCAAATATAAATCATTAAGTAATGTATTAGGGTTTAATTTTATTACATTTGATCTACCCTTAGATCAAATCATGTTTACCCAAAATAAGGTTTTAGCAAAGGTCATATTGAAACTTATCGCAGTCAACTTGATGATCTACTTAAATTCCATCAAGTTGAGAGAAGCTTCAATCACTTTGACAAGTTTTTATTTAAAAGCGCGAAAATTATTCAGATTTTCTATGCATGAATGCAATGCACACAACTGTATTCAGCTCATTTCTAAGCTCTAATGCTGGGATGTTACACCGGCAACCATACGGCTTGTGCTGAGCATCGCCACTATGCACTCATGGCCTATTCACCAGTTGGACGTCAAAAATGCTTTCCTCCATGGCCACCTTGATGAGACCGTTTGCTGTGAGCAGCCCTCGGGGTTCCTTGATTCCTCTCGCCCCTCGCATGTTTGTCATTTGCGCAAATATCTTTATGGGCTCAAACAGGCGCCACGAGCTTGGTTTCATCGTTTTACCATCTTCATTCTTTCTCTTGGTTTTTGGCCTCTAAAAGTGATTCCTCACTCTTTATTCTTCGCCGTGAATCTTCTTTTGCATTTTTGTTGCTGTACATTGATGACATTATACTCACCGCCAACACCACCTCTCTCCTTCAATCCATCATTGGTTCTCTTAAAACCGAATTTTCTATGAGTGACCTTGGAGAAATCCAACATTTTCTTGGCATCAACGTCCACCGCACCCATGACGGTTTGTTCCTATCCCAACAACAATATGCATTAGAGATTCTAGAGAGAGTCAATATGCTAAACTGCAACCCCATTCATACACCCATTGACACCAACTCCAAACTTTCGGCCTTACAAGGTGCTCCCTGTTTCGACCCCACACTATATAGGAGCCTCGCTGGCGCCCTGCAGTACCTCACACTCACTCGCCCCGACCTCTCATATGCCGTCCAGCAAGTATGTCTCCATATGCATGCCCCCCGAGACTCCCACTTCCAGCTCATCAAACGCATCTTGCGCTATATACACGGCACCACACACTTCGACTTGAAACTCCACCACCGGTCCTCCATGGATATCATCTCTTATTCCGATGCCGATGGGGCTGGTTGTCCCGACACCCGTAAGTCCACTTCTGGATTTTGTGTTTTCCTTGGAGACAATCTAATTTCTTGGTCTTCTCGCCGACAACCCACGGTCTCCCGTTCGAGTGCGGAGGCTGAGTACCGTGCCGTTGCCAACTGCATTGCCGAGTCTTGTTGGCTGCGACAACTCCTACAAGAACTTCATCATCCACCAACTCGGGCTACGGTGGTTTATTGTGACAATGTCAGCGCCATGTACATGTCCTCCAACCCCGTTCGGCACCAGAGGACCAAGCACATCAAGATTGATCTGCACTTTGTTCGCGACCGCGTGGCACTCGGTGAGGCAAAGGTTCTACATGTACCAACAAGTTATCAATTTGCTGATATTTTCACCAAGGGGCTGCCGACAAGGATCTTCCACAACTTTCGCACCAGCCTGGACATCGTCCCCAGCGTTGTTCCGACTACGCTGGGGGCTTGTACATTGTATTTAGCCGTTCTGTGTAACAAACCTAGCCTAGTCTCGTGCTCCGGATCGCTAGGATCATGAGCCACCATGTTCGGCAGAGTCTGTCTCACGTACTCTTCTCTTTATGTATCGTTGTAACTGAACTCTGAATCAATCAATTAGACAAAACCCAATTCTGCTGTTAGGAGTTTGAATGTCGAACTTATCAGGCAGCAACTATGGCTAGTCGTACCTGAAGTTGAAACTTGATTTAGTGTAGGAAAATCGAGGTGGCTCGCCCGAAGGGATGAACTGATGCAATAAATAAAGTCGCAAAAATGAACTACTTCCTTCGTTTTAAAATATAAGATGTTTTACATTTATGAAGAAAGTGTATCTAGACTTCTTTTAGTGTGTAGATTCATTTCAAAGATGAGTGAACCTATATATTATTAATAGTCTAGATACATTTATTTCAGAAAGCTAAAACATCTTATATTTTAAAACGGAGGAAGTATTTATGGAGCTTTCTACGATATTGACATTTGATCAAGGAGATGAATCGCACAACCGAATATTTTAGAAGAGTTGCTGCTGATGGAATGAACTGATACAGTCAACAAAGTGGCGAGAATCAACTACTTATCAAGCTGTCAACATTGTTGGCATTTCATCAAACAGCGGAAGGGCACTACCATGTTGCTTACCTGATATGCATGAGGAAGGGCTGTGATGAGCAGGGGTATGGCTGAAGGGCAATGCCATGTTGTTTACCTGATAGGCTGATGATATGCATGAGGACGGGCATGAGATGAGCAGGGGCGTGAGGGCGCACTATACCAACTATGTGGAGATATATGTTGTGCTGGGTGATGAATATGAAGCATCGCCTATGTAGTTCCCGTACTTTGTGGATGAGTTACCAAGAAGAGCAATGAGGGGTAAGGCATTAGGCAAATTAATAAACGAGATTGAAGAGGGAAAGCACCAGAAGCTATGGAGCCAGGGACATACCAAACTGGACCAGAGGATAGGGAGTCAGGGACCAGACGGACATTGGTCGGGTGCAGCTTGGGATGGAGGAGGGCGAAGGGAACTTGTGAATATCGGTACGCGTTAAGTAGGACCGGAAAAGTCCCCACCCTGGCTGTTACAACGTACGATGGATCATGATTACAGAAGTAGAAAGAAAAAAGATTACATAGTGGAGCCACACGTTGCAGGGAGAGGAAACAAATCGTTCAAACACCCCATTATTTAAACCTTGGAATTAGTGGAAAGATTTAGATTATGCTTGAAATTCTCGAAATCCGCGCGAGAGAGGGGTCATGAAGCACACTGCGTCCACCGCGAGATCCCCCCGGACCCCCTTCGGATGCTGGGGCCGCCGCCACCACGGCGAGGCCGGCGGCAGCGGCGGAGGGGCGCCAGTGGCGAGGGGCACCGACCGGCGACGTAACTTTTTCTTCCCCGTGTCGCTCGACCGGAGCGACGCGGGGTCTCGGTTTACGTCATTGAGATCATCAACATGAACCATATAGCAAAAAAATTATTTAAGTGCAGGCCTTGCTGACGTGGATTTGGTGGACTCACCACCACGTGAGATTGGCATCGCCTCGGATTGGTCCTTGGTATGAGATTTGGATTTAATATAGCTCCCATTGAATACAACTATTATACTTTTTGAGTATGGAACAAATACAAAATAAAATATGGAATTGTTGTACTCTGCACGGTCAGGTTTTTAAAGCGTCCGTCCTTAACTGTCCTGTTGGAGCTACACGCCATTAATTCATGTAGGTTGAATTAGATCGTACTAGTAGGAAAATAATCCATGGTTGTCTCTGTGCTCAATTTCTATGTGTCTAAGCGGCTTCTAGAGGAAATATACAAAAAATAAATAGATCCTATAAATTCCCCATCCAAACCGGCGTGGGAATTCTACAATCCAAAACCTCTAAAACATCCTCATCAACAAAGACTACGCATATAAGTTCAATGAAATGGTTGCAACTAGGGGTGGAATTGGATAGGATAATGTCTTTTCCACATCAGTTTTCATATTTTAAAAACAAATACGAATACGAATGCGGTTGTTGTTGAATATGAATACATTTTTTTTTGAATTTATATATTTCATATATGAAGGCTGGGAAACACCCAAAGCCTTATTGGTACAGCAGAGTTACATGGGTAGGGCAGGATGTACAACCCGGATCGATCCGGGGGGTTTTTGCAGGAGTAAATGAAAGGAAAATAAGCGAAAGTTTTAGTTCAGTAGAAACTTTTGTTTCCACTTCAAAAGATCTGGCGCAAGCTTAGTAGATCTTTTAGCCCAAAGATCTAGAGTCTGATTGATGCTGTTGAACAAAGTTTGCCTATTAGTACTCATCTTATTGAAGATTCTGTTGTTTCTAGCATGCCAAAGTTGAAGGAAACATGCAGCCAGTAAAATAGGCCATATCTTGTTGTCATTTCCTTGAATGCTTGATTCGATGAAAACCACAAGATCATTAGTTCTGTTGGCCAGTTGAGCAGTGTTTAACCTCGTCCAAACCTAGAAGGCTGGGCGGCAATGCAGGGCAATGTGTTGAATATGAATACATAGCGGATGTTACTCAAATATTGATAAAATCATATGTTTTCTCAATTTAGAACATATACCAATATAACAAAATAATATAGCTTCGCAGTGACAACCTTGATCGAATGTGTAGGATAGCAATTACATGCATAAAATCGGATGCTGGGAAGAGAAATCAATAATGCAAAATGAACGCAAAATCAAGTGAACTAATGAACAGTGTGATTGATCAGACAAGTACCAAGGAGCAAGAAAACGTATGCGCTTTAGCAAGGGATGAGCGCGATTCATGTCTTATAGCGAGTCAACTGTAGAGCAATAGAGAGATAAATATATTGATACACTACATAATATTTTCAAGTTCAATCATAGAAAAATAATTTTATTTGGATATGGATATATCCATTATCATATCCAATACATTAGGGTCGAAATTCAATGCTACATTGGTATTTGCATTTGTAAAACAAATTCAGATATTTACCACATCCATTTCCATTTTTGTCTAGATTCGGATTTCCCCACATATATTTTTGAATTCCTGAATACGAATGTTCGATATTTTAGATTATCTTTTTTTGTGTGTGTGGGTAATATTTCAGATTATCAACTACCGGTTCCCAACCACAACTATGAAATGCCACACTATTTTAGTTGTATCCCATGTTTAATATACTTATTTTAATTAACCTTCTCTATGATTGTGATAACTAATTTGGAAGCCATAGAAGCAAGGGATTTTCACTTATTGGTGATACTCACATATGTTCTTAAAAGAAACCACAATATGATCAGTTTGCAACATGTTTAGAAATTTTAGATGTGACACATGCAAAACCGTCTATGGTTGTTGCATGTTTTAACACCGATTATTTCTAGGTATGTGATGTGTTATTCACGATGACTGCTTGTAATGTTTGAGTAGCACTAATAAAATTGGATTTAAGTTGATTATTTAATGGATGGGAAATGTACCGACATGTGCATGCAATATTGCACTAACCCAAATGAAAAAAAAATATTCATCGTAGAAATTTATACAAAGACTCAATCATATATGGAAGGATTATACATTTGACCCTCCACTAGTTTAGGTACAAACTCAATTCCATAGAACTGACTACACACATAGATTATTTCCATGAGTGAATATAAACCTTGACACAACCATTCATTATTGATACTTCAGTAGTCCACTTTCTCGATCATTTACCATGTCCAAAGCCAGAGCCATACCCATGACCTTCGCCATAACCCGAGCCACCGCCATTTCCATATCCACTACCAGAACCTTCACCATGGCCCGAGCCTGAACCAGAGCCTTGCCCGTGACCTTCACCATGTCCAGATCCTTGCCCAACGCCATTTCCTTGACCATAGCCTTCGCCATGACCCTCACCATAACCCGATGTTGCACCATTTCCTTGACCATAACCTTCACCATGGCCCTCACCATATCCTGAACCAGAGCCTGCATTGTTTCCTTCGCCATAACCTTCACCATGACCCTCACCATAACCTGAACCAGAGCCTGAACCTTGTCCATGCCCTGAGCCGGAACCTTGACCATAACCAGATCCCTGGCCTGTTCCCTGCCCTTGACCGTAACCTGATCCTGAACCAGCACCAGAGCCTCCACCTGAGCCTGAACCAGCACCAGAGCCTCCACCTGAGCCCGAACCTGCATCATATCCTCCACCTGAGCCTGAACCTGCACCGGAGCCAGATGCGCTACCTGAGCCGGATCCTGCACCAGACCCAGCATAGGAACCTCCACCAGAAATTGCACCAGAACCAGCCGACGAAGCGGCGCCAGAGCCAGATCCTGAGCCAGAACCGGAACCCGAGGCTGATCCTGAGCCCGATCCAGAGGCAGAACCTGACCCCGATGCTGAGCCCGAGCCGGCACCACCAGCACCACCACCTATGCCGATGCTAATCCCCGTGCCAATTCCCATCCCTCCCCCGCCACCAAGGTCGAGACCTAGGTCCTTCCGAGCAATGCGACCCTCAGATGCAAAAACAAGTGTAGCAAGGACAACGAGGCCAACGGAAATGGTCTTCATTTGTGACATTTTCGTGGAAGAACTAGCTACTGCTAGTGTATGATTCAAATGTGTATATTCTGGGTTTGCTTTCTTGCCTGCTTGCAACTCCTTGTCCTTGGTGTGCAAACACTAGGAGGAACACAGTGGTATTTATAGGGTCCAGAGAGTGGGCTTTGAAAAACATTGTTTGGCTTCCTATTCCTGCTGGCAACAACTTGTGGCTGTGGCTATTGGACGGCCTAATTCGCTCGACTAGTGGTGTATTGTGGTCAGGGGAGCGACGACGGTGAAAAGGGAACAGAGACATGGAGCCTCGTAGCGCATCCGAATGACACGTTGCAACTTGCAAGTGCCGATGCATGCATGGCACTAGCACTAGCTAGGAGAGAAGGAATATATGGTTGCTGCACTGCATATGGAAAATTGACGTGATCTTTGGAGCTATGCTATAATGGGGCAGCTCGATCGCGTGGTCGATGAGAAATTCCAGAAGCTCCGCCGTTTTATCGTTTACGCTGGATGCATGGTGATCATTAGCTAGTAGTGGACGCGAGCCTTATCGTCCAGCTAGCTAGTGCAAGCCCTTTTCATCCGTGTATTGAGTGGTGAGATATATACAGTGGGTTGAGCACGAATCTTTTGCTGGCGGTAATGGCCCAATATAATGGATCGGCATAAAATAAGGGGAGTAACTAAATGGATCGGCATAAAATAAGTTTGAAAAAATAAATATAAAATTGATTTTCTTGACGCTAGACATGTTTACGTCTTTTACATGTCTGCAAAGTTTCACGAGGACATGATATTTGCTATATCGTAGGGGCCGTAGAAAGGCGTTTTGGAGCACCAATTTTTTTCCACAAATCACAAGAAAATTATTTGTTGTTAAAAAAATATCGGTGGCCATGGGTTCATTTTTTTTCTTTCGAAATGAGCATATATTATCATCGCGAAGATACCGATTACATCCAATCTCTATAACAACGCATACTTATTGGCATTATGGATGCACACATCCGTAAAAACAGAATTACAAAAAAGAGAAGTCACATTAGAGCGATCAGATCCTTATCAGCAGCAACACTAACACCACCAAAACAACACCAGAAATCCAACCCATCCATTGGCGACATCTCCAAGAAGAAAGCAGTGCACACGCGCTGTCATCGCCTGATGAAAGATCTCAGATTTTCACTCTGAAGAAAGTCTTTGTTCACAAAACAATGTCTTCTGCAAGTCCATTGTCACGCACAACCAATGAAGGCCATACCTTAAATTTTTCACCCTGCAAGGTAAGCCTGTGAACTTCTACGGTGTTGTTGCCCCCTCTAACAGACGCTGCTGTGAGTTATAGACCACCAAGCCAGATCATCATCATCATAAAGACTCAATCCACAATAGCTAGCCCTGTTGTCCCTCACTTCATGATATTCTCCGCATATGACTTCATGGTGGATCGTCAAAGACATGCCACATGATGGTAACATGTAGCAGAGCTTCACCACACCCCCTCTGAAACCAAACTTCCAGCAAAAAACACGGGTACACATGATCAAATTCCTTCTGATCCAGCAAGCTCCAGACATGATGTGCCTATAGGAGTTCGTCGGTGGAGCCTTCGGGAACTAGACACTCCGACCAGATCAATAAAGACACACATCAAATAAATCTTTTTCTTGGTGTGAGAGGGATCCGAGGACCACCACCTTTATTTCAATCCGAGCCGGCAGCCCCCACGCCACCTGTCGGCAACCTGCAAGATCCGTCGTTCCGTCCTCTAGCATCAGCCCGTGGGCTAGGCCAACATCGAGAAAGGTAGCGCAGAGCAGGATCGACCCTCCACCGGATCCGGCCCTACCATACAGCGAAGAGGGATTAGGGGGCAGGGCGAGAGACACCCAGATAAAGATCTAGGGTTTCATCCACGACCACCAGGCCTAGCCCCGCCTCTGCCACCACCTCGACCAGGGGCGCCGTCTTGGCCACTGCACGTCGACTCGCCGATCTTCCCCGCCCCAGCGGTTCCGACGGCGATCACTGGCATCCACCACGCCCAAGCCTCCTTCGGTGGCTGGGCCCACCGCCGCCGCGGCGAGGGCCAACGGCAGCGACGGCGTGAGAGGCAGGCGACGAAGGGCCTCTGGCGGCGTGAACGGCTCGCCCCGACGCCACCATGGGGAGCAACGCTGGGTTGGTTGTATAGCCTACCAATTGATCGGCCATGGCTTCATATCTTTTTGACATTTGAAATGCCCTTTTTATTTAGGCATGACCATCCAGGGAGCCATTTTGAATGTCCGGAAATGTCATGTCCTTCACTTGAGCCTTTTTAATTTATTTTTTTGAAACGTAGAGCTTCATTTCAGCGTGGCTAGCTACAGTTTAGGATACTGTATAATTTTGGTTTGAAGGATAAAGTTGCCACACATCATGCACTGAACAAGAGAGCTTATATGTGTTTAAGATTTAAGAACAGCGATTCCACAAAGATTTAAGATTCATCTAGGATCCTTTATTCAAAGCACCATATAACCAAATCGTTTAACCAGTCAACCTTATGTATGTCCATACTATAGGATAATGTAACACGTTTAGAGTAGGGCCTGCACCCTAGCTAGTCCACATCAATGGCGGCCTTGCACGCTTCCGGCACGGGAACCTGCACTTGATCCGGCACTAGAGCCTGCACTTGAACCTGCATTTGACCCAGCACCAGATCCGGCACTAGAGCCAGCAAATGACCCAGCATTTGATCCTGCAGAAGATCCCGCACTTGATCCGGCCGAAGACCCAGCGCTTGGACCACTTCTGGACCCAGAGCCAGAGCCAGAAGCCGAAGCAGCGCCTGACCCTGAACTCGAGCTAGAGTCACCACCTAATCCGAGCCCAAGTCCGAGCCCAAGGCCAAGCCCGCCTCCTCCTGAGGCTGAAGCCGAGCCAGACCCAGAAGCCGATGCTGATCCAGAAGAGCCTGAAGTTGATCCCGAGCCAGAGGCTGACGCTGAACCCGATCCAGAACCGGAACTAGAACCGCCACCACCTAGACCAACTCCAACGCCAAGTCCAAGACCTAGACCCCCTGATCCAGAACCTGACCCTGACCCGGAACCTGATCCTGACCCCGAGCCTGAGCCCGAACCAGATCCCGAACCAGAACCAGAACCGGAACCCGAACCACCCACGCCGACCCCCGCACCCAAGCCAATACCAACTCCAAGCCCTCCAAGGTTGATGCCAAGGTCCTTCCGAGCAACGCGTGCCTCACCCGCCGGGGCAAGAGCAAGCAGCAACGCAGCAGCCACAAGTACAAAAGCAATGGACCTAGAGAAAACCATTGTGGAAGTTGTACCCTGTCTATCTCAACAGTAAATTAGTGAGCAGCAGCACTAGTGATGATCTAGTGTTGATCGGGTGGATGATGCCAGAGTTTGACAAACATCATGGGATCGAATTTATAGGTCGACGAGAGCGAGAGGCTGTGACGCTGCACGCTGGTGCTAAGCGACGGTAAGGCTGTCCTGTCACGGAGAAGTGGTGTGGTTGAATCTTGCGTCGTGTATGCTCCAGATTAGCCTCCGTGAATGTGTGGCCAGGAGCTCGCGCCTTTTGATCGGAATCGGTGAGAATTCAACGCGCAGCACAGCATTGCAGGCGATCATCGTGCTCCAGGCCGGCGACGTGTTTATTAGTGGGCGGTCGGGTTTAGTTGCTGCCGGCGAGCTATTCGTCGGCCGGCGTACTTACCAGCTGCGGCTGCGCGACACGTCCCGGTTTGTGAGTTTGTGAGATGGATGGCCTCGCGATCGATCGTCTCGGTGCGCAGAAAAGTTGGAGCTCGTGGTCGCCGCGGCGTGCAGCTGCATGCGCCGTCCGGGAAGAAAGTGGTCAGCGCTTATTTAGCGGCGAGAGAAAAGTAGTTCTGGTCGAGTGGTGACTAGCTGAACGACGGCAACCATATCTGCTCCAGCTCAGTACTGTATGCTGGTATAGTACTACGTGTCTACTTGCTTTCGTTTCCACACGATCAGTCATTTATCATCGCAGCTTCTTTATCGAAGAAAATCAAGTAATCATCATGGCATGCAGCTGCTTGGAGAACGAGCAATCTTCTTAATACAGTATAATTTATGTATTAACAAATTGACAACGTCGTAATGATCGAAGAAATAGGAAATAGCTACGAAACGAATGGGAAACATGTGTTGGAATGTGTTTGAGACAGCAGCGATAATTAAATATGCTTGACCTCTTGGTTGCCAATATCTTGACCAACCTGAAGCATGATTTTTTTTCTTGTATTATATCGGAGTCAAGAGGAAACACTTCTCAAAATAGTCGTGTGTCCCTCTATATATTAATAAAGCAATCACACGATACAACAACATAGTGAGCCGCAACACAATCAAACGAAAAGAAAAGAAGAGAGAAAGATAAGAGAAACAAAAGCCAACACTAGCAGATTGACGGAAAAAAAAGAAGGCCCGCAACCGCTGCGCCCTCGGGAGTATTCTCACCACATTCCTAGCATTCCAAATCACCACGTAACAAACAGTACCTTCAGGAAAGAATGCGACAACAACGGCGCTCCTGCCCGAAGGTCCTAGGGTTTTCCTAGATAGCAGAAGGAAGTGGGAAAATGGTACACCCGACGCCCTTCAGGAAGGACCGACGACACCCACAAACGTCACCGTATCGGTGCCAGAGAAGCTGACGGAATTTATCCCGACCCCCATAGACCACAATCCTGGACGATCCTTAATGCTCCAGCCAGCTTGTCACCCACTAGCATGTGCCAGCACGATCTAGAGGTACTCCTCGTCATCTCTTCGTGAACACTGACACGAGGCCTAGGAGACGAAAACAGGGAGCACAACGGGAATCAGGGGCGACAACATCGTAGCCGTGCGGGAGGGACCAACCTCTACTGCTTTGTCTGTAACCGATCGAACACGGTAGCAAGACATACCGAGCATGGACGAGACCGGGCGGGGCCAGTTTGGGCCCATAAAGTCCCTGCTGCCACAATGTAGTAGCCAGCTTCAACGCGATCACGCTACATGACCCGCCGCCGCCCTAGCTCCACCTCCAGGGAGCATCACCGCACACGGTGCCCGATCTAGATGGGACCCAAATGGGCCCATATCTAGGACGAGCGGGATCCAGCCGCTACCTTGATGCTGCAACTGTGCCCCACCACCAATAAGCAGTGCTATCGCTCCGTCGTCGTGCTGCTACAGGACAAACCACATAGCCAATAATCCCACCCGAGTCGGAGCTGCGCATGTGGGGAAAGTCAAGACCGCCGCCGCCGGCACCACACGGACAACTTTTGGTGGCGACTACTGCCGCCGGCGGGTGGGGTTGGAGAGGAGGAAGATCTTGGGAGGAGGGCGAGGAGCCCTCGGTCGCCTCACTCCAGGAGACGATGGGACGAGAGAGTCTTTTCTCATCACACACGTGTCAAAGCAAACCGAGTTCTGAGTCCACTACAGGTTTCCTTTCATATCCTCATCCCTAGTGTACCACTCACGCAATCACTAAGACAACCATATCGATTATGCACGCACTCTTATCCCAAATTGTAAGTTGGAGTAGACGTTTCCAAATAGCACATTTTCACTACAGGAAATAAGGTAGACGCCGACGGTGTATATATACGCGGACGGGGAAAGGTCGGGCCCGTCGGCCCACTTGCCCGGGTTCGTCAGCTAGGCCAGCCAGCCGTCGGCGTACACTTGCCGTCGGCGTAGGGAGAGAAGCGCCGACGGTAGCCATCGGCGAAGAAAAACCGTCGGCGTCAATCGAAAGCGTCCTGACGGTGACCGTCGGCCTACCTGAGGCCATCGGCGTAAAGCCCTAGTTAACGGCCCACCTGACGGGCCCCGGGACGCCGACCTAGTCAGATATACACGGCCGACGGCCATTTGCAAAGCCGCTTACCTAGGTTTTTTTAATTTTTTCTCCAATGTCTAAAATACTTATAGTTGATTTATTTATTTATTTTCCACGCTAATTTAATGTAGATGTAGATGTAATTTATAAATAAATTGGTGTTTGTAAATTAACCACACGAATCTTCGCGTATCCCACCGCACCCGCAAAGAATACGACGCGAATCTTCCAGAACCCGATGCGAAAATATAAATGTAAAATAGGAACAACAAAATACACATATAATACACAACTACAACATAATTATTGAAGTTATGTCTCATTTTGTACGAACCTCGAAGAACCGAAACCTCTCTTTTGGGGAAACCCTAGAAACCCCTCTCTTTTGGGGACCCTCGGGCATCGAACCCACTATTTGGAGAAACCCTATACCGTGTGAAGGTTATCGCATGCACGCTTTTAAAGGCCAAAAAATTACATTGGTATAACCTAAACAAACCAAAACTACCAAAAAAGTATATTGGTTAACCCACGATTGCATGCGATAACACTTATAGAAGTGTGTTGGACATGTAGGAGGAGGCTCCCGCCGCGGGTGAAACGAGGGTAGACCAGTGGAACCTTTGGCCTATCCTTGGTTTTCCATGTAGATATGACCTAAACAAACCTAAACCACCAAGAGAGTGCGTTGTTCAACCCTCGTACGGAGAATGCTACGGGGGTAGACTCGCGGGGCCCTCGGATTAGGGTTTCATCGGAAAAGGACCGCCCGAGTGTCGGCATGCCACGAGAACATGCGTGTGGCCCTAGCATACATGCACAAGGGTGGTGGATTGCCCCTAGATGGAAAACCTAGCTCCCGGGTGTGACCGTCCACGTTGCATGCGATAACACTTATAGAAGTGTGTTGGACATGTAGGAGTAGGCTCCCGCCGCGGATCAAGCGAGGGTAGACCGGTGGAACCTTGGGCCTATCCTTGGTTTTCCATGTAGATATGACCTAAACAAACCTAAACCACCAAGAGAGTGCATTGTTCAACCCCCGTACGGAGAATGCTACTTGGTAGACTGCTGGTCCCTCGGATTAGGGTTTCAAAAACGACCGTCTGAAAGTGCCGGATGCCAGAACATGCGTGGCCCTAGCATACATGCAAAAGGGTGGTGGATTGCCCTAGATGGAAAACCTAGCTCGGGTGTGACCGCAAGTTGCATGCGATAACACTTATAGAAGTGTGTTGGACATGTAGGAGTAGGCTCCATACTAACAAACAAGGCAGACCGGTGGAACCTTGGGCCTATCCGTGGTTTTCCATGTAGATATGACCTAAACAAACCTAAACCACCGAGAGAGTGCATTGTTCAACCCTCGTACGGAGAATGCTACGGGGTAGACATGGGTCCCTCGATTAGGGTTTTGTCGGAAAAGGACCGCCTGAGTGCCGGATGCCACGGAACATGCGTGGCCCTAGCATACATGCACAAGGGTGGTGGATTGCCCTAGATGGAAAACCTAGCTCCCGGGTGTGACCGTCCATGTTGCATGCGATAACACTTATTGAAGTGTGTTGGACATCTAGCAGTATGCTCACGCCCTTCATCAAACGAGGGTAGACCTGTGGAACCATGGGCCTATCCTTGGTTTTCCATGTAGATATGACCTAAACAAACCTAAACCACCGAGAGAGTGTTGTTCAACCTCAGACGGAGAATGCTACCGGGTAGACCCATGGTCCCTCGGATCGTGGTTTCCGGGAAAAGGACCGCCGAGTGCCGGATGCCACGGAACATGCGTGGCCCTAGCATACGCACAAGGGTGGTCGATTGCCCCTAGATGGAAAACCTAGCTCCCGGGTGTGACCGTCCATGTTGCATGCGATAACACTTATAGAAGTGTGTTGGACATGTAGGAGTAGGCTCCCGCCACGGATCAAACGAGGGTAGACCGGTGGAACCATGGGCCTATCCTTGGTTTTCCATGTAGATATGACCTAAACAAACCTAAACCACCGAGAGAGAGTGTTGTTCAACCCTCGTACGGAGAATGCTACGGGGTAGACCCGCGGGTCCCTCGGATTAGGGTTTCGTCGGAAAAGGACCGCCCGAGTGCCGGGATGCCACGGGAACATGCGTGTGGCCCTAGCATACGCACAAGGCTGGTGGATTTCCCCTAGATGGAAAACCTAGCTCCCGGGTGTGACCGTCCATGTTGCATGCGATAACACTTATAGAAGTGTGCTGGACATGTAGGAGTAGGCTCCCCATGGATCAAACGAGGGCAGACCGTGGAACCTTGGGCCTTTCCTTGGTTTTCCATCTAGATATGACCTAAACAAACCTAAACCGCCGAGAGAGTGTGTTGTTCAACCCTCGTACGGAGAATGCTATGGGGGTAGACCCGTGGGTCCCTCGGATTAGGGTTTTGTCGGAACATGACCGCCCGAGTGCCGGGATGCCACGGGAACATGCGTGTGGCCCTAGCATACATGCACAAGGGTGGCGGATTGCCCCTAGATGGAAAACCTAGCTCCCGGGTGTGACCGTCCACGTTGCATGCGATAACACTTATAGAAGTGTGTTGGACATGTAGGCTCAGTTCCCATGGATCAAACGAGGGTAGACCGGTGGAACCTTGGGCCTATCCTTGGTTTTCCATGTAGATATGACCTAAACAAACCTAAACCACCGAGAGAGAGTGTTGTTCAACCCTCGTACGGAGAATGCTACGGGGGTAGACCCCCGGGTCCCTCGGATCAGGGTTTCGTCGGAAAAGGACCGCCCGAGTGCCGGGATGCCACGGGAACATGCGTGTGGCCCTAGAATACATGCACAAGGGTGTTGGATTGCCCCTAGATGGAAAACATAGCTCCCGGGTGTGACCGTCCACGTTGCATGCGATAACACTTATAGAAGTGTGCTGGACATGTAGGAGTAGGGTCCCGCCGCGGATCAAGCGAGGGTAGACCGGTGGAACCTTGGGCCTATCCTTGGTTTTCCATATAGATATGACCTAAACAAACCTAAACCACCAAGAGAGTGCATTGTTCAACCCTCGTACTGAGAATGCTTCGGGCGTAGACAAGCGGGTCCCTCAGATTAGGGTTTCGTCAGAAAAGGACCGCCTGAGTGCCGGGATGCCACGGGAACATGCGTGTGGCCCTAGCATACATGCACAAGGGTGGTGGATTGCCCCTAGATGGAAAACCTAGCTCCTGGGTGTGACCGTCCACGTTGCATGCGATAACACTTATAGAAGTGTGCTGGACATGTAGGAGTAGGCTCCCGCCGCGGATCAAACGAGGGTAGACCGGTGGAACCTTGGGCCTATCCTTGGTTTTCCATGTAGATATGACCTAAACAAACCTAAACCACCAAGAGAGTGCATTGTTCAACCCTCGTACGGAGAATGCTACGGGGGTAGACCCGCGGGTCCCTCTGATTAGGGTTTCGTCGGAAAAGGACCGCCTGAAAGTGCCGGATGCCACGGAACATGCGTGTGGCCCTAGCATACATGCACAAGGGTGGTGGATTGCCCCTAGATGGAAAACCTAGCTCCCGGGTGTGACCGTCCATGTTGCATGCGATAACACTTATAGAAGTGTGTTGGACATGTAGGAGTAGGCTCCCGCCATGGATCAAACGAGGGTAGACCGGTGGAACCATGGGCCTATCCTTGGTTTTCCATGTAGATATGACCTAAACAAACCTAAACCACCGAGAGAGTGTGTTTTTCAACCCTCGTACGGACAATGCTACGTGGGTAGACCCGTGGGTCCCTGGATCGTGGTTTCGGAAAAGGACCGCCTGAAAGCCGGATGCCACGGAACATGCGTGTGGCCCTAGCATACGCACAAGGGTGGTGGATTGCCCTAGATGGAAAACCTAGCTCCGGTGTGACCGCCCATGTTGCATGCGATAACACTTATAGAAGTGTGTTGGACATGTAGGAGTAGGCTCCCCGCCATGATCAAACGAGGCAGACCGGTGGAACCATGGGCCTATCCTTGGTTTTCCATCTAGATATGACCTAAACAAACCTAAACCACCGAGAGAGTGTGTTGTTCAACCCTCGTACGGAGAATGCTACGTGGGTAGACCCGTGGGTCCCTCGGATTAGGGTTTCGTCGGAAAATGACCGCCCGAGTGCCGGGATGCCACGGGAACATGAGTGTGGCCCTAGCATACATGCACAAGGGTGGTGGATTGCCCCTAGATGGAAAACCTAGCTCCCGGGTGTGACCGTCCACGTTCCATGCGATAACACTTATAGAAGTGTGTTGGACATGTAGGAGTAGGCTCCCGCCGCGGATCAAACGAGGGTAGACCGGTGGAACCTTGGGCCTATCCTTGGTTTTCCATGTAGATATGACCTAAACAAACCTAAACCACCGAGAGAGAGTGTTGTTCAACCCTCGTACGGAGAATGCTACGGGGGTAGACCCCCGGGTCCCTCGGATCAGGGTTTCGCTTAAAAGGACCGCCCGAGTGCCGGGATGCCATGGGAACATGCGTGTGGCCCTAGAATACATGCACAAGGGTGGTGGATTGCCCCTAGATGGAAAACCTAGCTCCCGGTTGTGACCGTCCTCGTTGCATGCGATAACACTTATAGAAGTGTGCTGGACATGTAGGAGTAGGCTCCCGCCATGATCAAGCGAGGGCAGACCGTGGAACCTTGGGCCTATCCTTGGTTTTCCATATAGATATGACCTAAACAAACCTAAACCACCAAGAGAGTGCATTGTTCAACCTCAGACTGAGAATGCTACGGGTAGACCATGGGTCCCTCGATTAGGGTTTAAATCGGAAAAGGACCGCCGAGTGGCGGATGTCATGAACATGCGTGTGGCCCTAGCATACATGCAAAAGGGTGGTGGATTGCCCCTAGATGGAAAACCTAGCTCCCGGGTGTGACCGTCCACGTTGCATGCGATAACACTTATAGAAGTGTGCTGGACATGTAGGAGTAGGCTCCCGCCATGGATCAAACGAGGGTAGACCGGTGGAACCATGGGCCTATCCTTGGTTTTCCATGTAGATATGACCTAAACAAACCTAAACCACCGAGAGAGAGTGTTTTTCAACTCTCGTACGGAGAATGCTACGGGTAGACCCATGGTCCCTCGGATCGTGGTTTCGCTTTAAAAGGACCGCCGAAAGTGCCGGGATGCCACGGGAACATGCGTGTGGCCCTAGCATACGCACAAGGGTGGTGGATTGCCCCTAGATGGAAAACCTAGCTCCTGGGTGTGACCGTCCACGTTGCATGCGATAACACTTATAGAAGTGTGCTGGACATGTAGGAGTAGGCTCCGCCATGGATCAAACGAGGGGCAGACCGTGGAAACTTGGGCCTATCCTTTGTTTTCCATGTAGATATGACCTAAACAAACCTAAACCACCGAGAGAGTGCATTGTTCAACCTCGACGGAGAATGCTACGGTAGACCGCTGGTCCCTCGATTAGGGTTTCGTCGGAAAAGGACCGCCCGAGTGCCGGGATGCCACGGGAACATGCGTGTGGCCCTAGCATACATGCACAAGGGTGGTGGATTGCCCCTAGATGGAAAACCTAGCTCCCGGGTGTGACCGTCCACGTTGCATGCGATAACACTTATAGAAGTGTGTTGGACATGTAGGAGTAGGCTCCCGCCGCGGATCAAGCGAGGGTAGACCGGTGGAACCTTGGGCCTATCCTTGGTTTTCCATGTAGATATGACCTAAACAAACCTAAACCACCAAGAGAGTGCATTGTTCAACCCCCGTACGGAGAATGCTACGGGGGTAGACCCGCGGGTCCCTCGGATTAGGGTTTCGTCAAAAAACGACCGTCCGAGTGCCGGGATGCCACGGGAACATGCGTGTGGCCCTAGCATACATGCAAAAGGGTGGTGGATTGCCCCTAGATGGAAAACCTAGCTCCGGGGTGTGACCGTCCAAGTTGCATGCGATAACACTTATAGAAGTGTGCTGGACATGTAGGAGTAGGCTCCCGCCACGGAACAAACAAGGGTAGACCGGTGGAACCTTGGGCCTATCCGTGGTTTTCCATGTAGATATGACCTAAACAAACCTAAACCACCGAGAGAGTGCATTGTTCAACCCTCGTACGGAGAATGCTACGGGGGTAGACCCGCGGGTCCCTCTGATTAGGGTTTTGTCGGAAAAGGACCGCCCGAGTGCCGGGATGCCACGGGAACATGCGTGTGGCCCTAGCATACATGCACAAGGGTGGTGGATTGCCCCTAGATGGAAAACCTAGCTCCCGGGTGTGACCGTCCATGTTGCATGCGATAACACTTATTGAAGTGTGTTGGACATGTAGGAGTAGGCTCCCGCCACGGATCAAACGAGGGTAGACCGGTGGAACCATGGGCCTATCCTTGGTTTTCCATGTAGATATGACCTAAACAAACCTAAACCACCGAGATAGAGTGTTGTTCAACCCTCGTACGGAGAATGCTACCGGGGTAGACCCGCGGGTCCCTCGGATCAGGGTTTCGTCGGAAAAGGACCGCCCGAGTGCCGGGATGCCACGGGAACATGCGTGTGGCCCTAGCATACGCACAAGGGTGGTCGATTGCCCCTAGATGGAAAACCTAGCTCCCGGGTGTGACCGTCCATGTTGCATGCGATAACACTTATAGAAGTGTGTTGGACATGTAGGAGTAGGCTCCCGCCACGGATCAAACGAGGGTAGACCAGTGGAACCATGGGCCTATCCTTGGTTTTCCATGTAGATATGACCTAAACAAACCTAAACCACCGAGAGAGAGTGTTGTTCAACCCTCGTACGGAGAATGCTACGGGGTAGACCCGCGGGTCCCTCGGATTAGGGTTTGCTTTAAAAGGACCGCCTGAAAGCCGGATGCCACGGGAACATGCGTGTGGCCCTAGCATACGCACAAGGCTGGTGGATTTCCCCTAGATGGAAAACCTAGCTCCCGGGTGTGACCGTCCATGTTGCATGCGATAACACTTATAGAAGTGTGCTGGACATGTAGGAGTAGGCTCCCGCCGCGGATCAAACGAGGGTAGACCGGTGGAACCTTGGGCCTTTCCTTGGTTTTCCATCTAGATATGACCTAAACAAACCTAAACCGCCGAGAGAGTGTGTTGTTCAACCCTCGTACGGAGAATGCTATGGGGGTAGACCCGTGGGTCCCTCGGATTAGGGTTTTGTCGGAACATGACCGCCCGAGTGCCGGGATGCCACGGGAACATGCGTGTGGCCCTAGCATACATGCACAAGGGTGGCGGATTGCCCCTAGATGGAAAACCTAGCTCCCGGGTGTGACCGTCCACGTTGCATGCGATAACACTTATAGAAGTGTGTTGGACATGTAGGAGTAGGCTCCCGCCATGGATCAAACGAGGGTAGACCGGTGGAACCTTGGGCCTATCCTTGGTTTTCCATGTAGATATGACCTAAACAAACCTAAACCACCGAGAGAGAGTGTTGTTCAACCCTCGTACGGAGAATGCTACGGGGGTAGACCCCCGGGTCCCTCGGATCGTGGTTTCGGAAAAGGACCGCCCGAAAGCCGGATGCCACACGAACATGCGTGTGGCCCTAGAATACATGCACAAGGGTGGTGGATTGCCCGTAGATGGAAAACATAGCTCCCGGGTGTGACCGTCCACGTTTCATGCGATAACACTTAGAGAAGTGTGCTGGACATATAGGAGTAGGGGGCCATGATCAAGCGAGGGCAGACGTGGAACCTTGGGCCTATCCTTGGTTTTCCATATAGATATGACCTAAACAAACCTAAACCACCAAGAGAGTGCATTGTTCAACCCTCGTACTGAGAATGCTTCGGCGAGAACAGCGGGTCCCTCGATTAGGGTTTCACGTAAAAGGACCGCCGAGTGCCGGATGCCACGGAACATGCGTGTGGCCCTAGCATACATGCACAAGGGTGGATTGCCCTAGATGGAAAACCTAGCTCCTGGTGTGACCGCCCACGTTGCATGCGATAACAATTAGAGAAGTGTGTTGGACATGTAGGAGTAGGCTCCCGCCGCGGATCAAACGAGGGTAGACCGGTGGAACCTTGGGCCTATCCTTGGTTTTCCATGTAGATATGACCTAAACAAACCTAAACCACCAAGAGAGTGCATTGTTCAACCCTCGTACGGAGAATGCTACGGGGGTAGACCCGCGGGTCCCTCGGATTAGGGTTTCGTCGGAAAAGGACCGCCCGAGTGCCGGGATGCCACGGGAACATGCGTGTGGCCCTAGCATACATGCACAAGGGTGGTGGATTGCCCCTAGATGGAAAAGCTAGCTCCCGGGTGTGACCGTCCATGTTGCATGCGATAACACTTATAGAAGTGTGTTGGACATGTAGGAGTAGGCTCCCGCCATGGATCAAACGAGGGTAGACCGGTGGAACCATGGGCCTATCCTTGGTTTTCCATGTAGATATGACCTAAACAAACCTAAACCACCGAGAGAGAGTGTTTTTCAACCCTCGTACGGAGAATGCTACGGGGGTAGACCATGGGTCCCTGGATCGTGGTTTCATTTAAAAGGACCGCCCGAGTGCCGGGATGCCACGGGAACATGCGTGTGGCCCTAGCATACGCACAAGGGTGGTGGATTGCCCCTAGATGGAAAACCTAGCTCCCGGGTGTGACCGTCCATGTTGCATGCGATAACACTTATAGAAGTGTGTTGGACATGTAGGAGTAGGCTCCCGCCGCGGATCAAACGAGGGTAGACCGGTGGAACCTTGGGCCTTTCCTTGGTTTTCCATCTAGATATGACCTAAACAAACCTAAACCACCGAGAGAGTGTGTTGTTCAACCCTCGTACGGAGAATGCTACGTGGGTAGACCCGTGGGTCCCTCGGATTAGGGTTTCGTCGGAAAATGACCGCCCGAGTGCCGGGATGCCACGGGAACATGAGTGTGGCCCTAGCATACATGCACAAGGGTGGTGGATTGCCCCTAGATGGAAAACCTAGCTCCCGGGTGTGACCGTCCACGTTCCATGCGATAACACTTATAGAAGTGTGTTGGACATGTAGGAGTAGGCTCCCGCCGCGGATCAAACGAGGGTAGACCGGTGGAACCTTGGGCCTATCCTTGGTTTTCCATGTAGATATGACCTAAACAAACCTAAACCACCGAGAGAGAGTGTTGTTCAACCCTCGTACGGAGAATGCTACGGGGGTAGACCCCCGGGTCCCTCGGATCAGGGTTTCGTCGGAAAAGGACCGCCCGAGTGCCGGGATGCCATGGGAACATGCGTGTGGCCCTAGAATACATGCACAAGGGTGGTGGATTGCCCCTAGATGGAAAACCTAGCTCCCGGTTGTGACCGTCCACGTTGCATGCGATAACACTTATAGAAGTGTGTTGGACATGTAGGAGTAGGCTCCCGCCGCGGATCAAACGAGGGTAGACCGGTGGAACCTTGGGCCTATCCTTGGTTTTCCATGTAGATATGACCTAAACAAACCTAAACCACCGAGAGAGAGTGTTGTTCAACCCTCGTACGGAGAATGCTACGGGGGTAGACCCCCGGGTCCCTCGGATCGTGGTTTCACGGAAAAGGACCGCCTGAAAGTGCCGGGATGCCATGGGAACATGCGTGTGGCCCTAGAATACATGCACAAGGGTGGTGGATTGCCCCTAGATGGAAAACCTAGCTCCCGGTTGTGACCGTCCTCGTTGCATGCGATAACACTTATAGAAGTGTGCTGGACATGTAGGAGTAGGCTCCCGCCGCGGATCAAGCGAGGGTAGACCGGTGGAACCTTGGGCCTATCCTTGGTTTTCCATATAGATATGACCTAAACAAACCTAAACCACCAAGAGAGTGCATTGTTCAACCTCAGATCGAGAATGCTACGGGGTAGACCCGGGTCCCTCGATTAGGGTTTCGCTTAAAAGGACCGCCCGAGTGGCGGGATGCCGCGGGAACATGCGTGTGGCCCTAGCATACATGCACAAGGGTGGTGGATTGCCCCTAGATGGAAAACCTAGCTCCCGGGTGTGACCGTCCACGTTGCATGCGATAACACTTATAGAAGTGTGTTGGACATGTAGGAGTAGGCTCCCGCCATGGATCAAACGAGGGTAGACCGGTGGAACCATGGGCCTATCCTTGGTTTTCCATGTAGATATGACCTAAACAAACCTAAACCACCGAGAGAGAGTGTTTTTCAACCCTCGTACGGAGAATGCTACGGGGGTAGACCCGCGGGTCCCTCGGATCAGGGTTTCGTCGGAAAAGGACCGCCCGAGTGCCGGGATGCCACGGGAACATGCGTGTGGCCCTAGCATACGCACAAGGGTGGTGGATTGCCCCTAGATGGAAAACCTAGCTCCCGGGTGTGACCGTCCACGTTGCATGCGATAACACTTATAGAAGTGTGCTGGACATGTAGGAGTAGGCTCCCGCCGCGGATCAAACGAGGGTAGACCGGTGGAACCTTGGGCCTATCCTTGGTTTTCCATGTAGATATGACCTAAACAAACCTAAACCACCGAGAGAGTGCATTGTTCAACCCTCGTACGGAGAATGCTACGGCGGTAGACCCGCGGGTCCCTCTGATTAGGGTTTCGTCGGAAAAGGACCGCCCGAGTGCCGGGATGCCACGGGAACATGCGTGTGGCCCTAGCATACATGCACAAGGGTGGTGGATTGCCCCTAGATGGAAAACCTAGCTCCCGGGTGTGACCGTCCATGTTGCATGCGATAACACTTATAGAAGTGTGTTGGACATGTAGGAGTAGGCTCCCGCCATGGATCAAACGAGGGTAGACCGGTGGAACCATGGGCCTATCCTTGGTTTTCCATGTAGATATGACCTAAACAAACCTAAACCACCGAGAGAGTGTTTTCAACCCTCAGACGGAGAATGACGGGGTAGACCATGGTCCCTCGGATCAGGGTTTCGTCGGAAAAGGACCGCCCGAGTGCCGGGATGCCACGGGAACATGCGTGTGGCCCTAGCATACGCACAAGGGTGGTGGATTGCCCCTAGATGGAAAACCTAGCTCCCGGGTGTGACCGTCCATGTTGCATGCGATAACACTTATAGAAGTGTGTTGGACATGTAGGAGTAGGCTCCCGCCATGGATCAAACGAGGGTAGACCGGTGGAACCTTGGGCCTTTCCTTGGTTTTCCATCTAGATATGACCTAAACAAACCTAAACCACCGAGAGTGTGTTGTTCAACCTCGACGGAGAATTCTACGGGGTAGACCCGTGGGTCCCTCGGATTAGGGTTTCGTCGGAAAATGACCGCCCGAGTGCCGGGATGCCACGGGAACATGAGTGTGGCCCTAGCATACATGCACAAGGGTGGTGGATTGCCCCTAGATGGAAAACCTAGCTCCCGGGTGTGACCGTCCACGTTCCATGCGATAACACTTATAGAAGTGTGTTGGACATGTAGGAGTAGGCTCCCGCCGCGGATCAAACGAGGGTAGACCGGTGGAACCTTGGGCCTATCCTTGGTTTTCCATGTAGATATGACCTAAACAAACCTAAACCACCGAGAGAGAGTGTTGTTCAACCCTCGTACGGAGAATGCTACGGGGGTAGACCCCCGGGTCCCTCGGATCAGGGTTTCGTCGGAAAAGGACCGCCCGAGTGCCGGGATGCCATGGGAACATGCGTGTGGCCCTAGAATACATGCACAAGGGTGGTGGATTGCCCCTAGATGGAAAAACTAGCTCCCGGTTGTGACCGTCCTCGTTGCATGCGATAACACTTATAGAAGTGTGCTGGACATGTAGGAGTAGGCTCCCGCCGCGGATCAAACGAGGGTAGACCGGTGGAACCTTGGGCCTATCCTTGGTTTTCCATGTAGATATGACCTAAACAAACCTAAACCACCGAGAGAGTGCATTGTTGAACCCTCGTACGGAGAATGCTACGGGGGTAGACCCGCAGGTCCCTCGGATTAGGGTTTCGTCGGAAAAGGACCGCCCGAGTGCCGGGATGCCACAAGAACATGCGTGTGGCCCTAGCATACATGCACAAGGGTGGTGGATTGCCCCTAGATGGAAATCCTAGCTCCCGGGTGTGACCGTCCACGTTGCATGCGATAACACTTATAGAAGTGTGCTGGACATGTAGGAGTAGGCTCCCGCCGCGGATCAAGCGAGGGTAGACCGGTGGAACCTTGGGCCTATCCTTGGTTTTCCATATAGATATGACCTAAACAAACCTAAACCACCAAGAGAGTGCATTGTTCAACCCTCGTACTGAGAATGCTACGGGGGTAGACCCGCGGGTCCCTCGTATTAGGGTTTCGTCAGAAAAGGACTGCCCGAGTGCCGGGATGCCACGAGAACATGAGTGTGGCCCTATCATACATGCACAAGGGTGGTGGATTTCCCCTAGATGGGAAACCTAGATCCCGGGTGTGACCGTCCACGTTGCATGCGATAACACTTATAGAAGTGTGCTGGACATGTAGGAGTAGGCTCCCGCCGCGGATCAAACGAGGGTAGACCGGTGGAACCTTGGGCCTATCCTTGGTTTTCCATGTAGATATGACCTAAACAAACCTAAACCATCGAGAGAGTGAATTGTTCAACCCTCGTACGGAGAATGCTACGGGGGTAGACCCGCGGGTCCCTCGGATTAGGGTTTCATCAGAAAAGGACCGCCCGAGTGCCGGGATGCCACGGGAACATGCGTGTGGCCCTAGCATACATGCACAAGGGTGGTAGATTGCCCCTAGATGGAAAACCTAGCTCCCGGGTGTGACCGTCCAAGTTGCATGCGATAACACTTATAGAAGTGTGCTGGACATGTAGGAGTAGGCTCATGCTGGATCAAACGAGGGTAGACCGGTGGAACCTTGGGCCTATCCTTGGTTTTCCATGTAGATATGACCTAAACAAACCTAAACCACCAAGAGAGTGCATTGTTCAACCCTCGTACGGAGAATGCTACGGGGGTAGACCCGCGGGTCCCTCGGATTACGGTTTCGCCGGAAAAGGACCGTCCGAGTGTCGGGACGCCACGGGAACATGCGTGTGGCCCTAGCATACATGCACAAGGGTGGTGGATTGCCCCTAGATGGAAAACCTATCTCCCGGGTGTGACCGTCCATGTTGCATGCGATAACACTTAGAGAAGTGTGCTGGACATGTAGGAGTAGGCTCCCGCCGCGGATCAAACGAGGGTAGACCGGTGGAACCTTGGGCCTATCCTTGGTTTTCCATGTAGATATGACCTAAACAAACCTAAACCACCGAGAGAGTGCATTGTTCAACCCTCGTACGGAGAATGCTACGGGGGTAGACCCGCGGGTCCCTCGGATTAGGGTTTCGTCGGAAAAGGATCGCCCGAGTGCCGGGATGCCACGGGAACATGCGTGTGGCCCTAGCATACATGCACAAGGGTGGTGGATTGCCCCTAGATGGAAAACCTAGCTCTCGGGTGTGACCGTCCACGTTGCATGCGATAACACTTATAGAAGTGTGTTGGACATGTAGGAGTAGGCTCCCGCCACGGATCAAACGAGGGTAGACCGGTGGAACCATGGGCCTATCCTTGGTTTTCCATGTAGATATGACCTAAACAAACCTAAACCACCGAGAGAGAGTGTTGTTCAACCCTCGTACGGAGAATGCTACGGGGGTAGACCCGCGGGTCCCTCGGATCAGGGTTTCGTCGGAAAAGGACCGCCCGAGTGCTAGGATGCCACGGGAACATGCGTGTGGCCCTAGCATACGCACAAGGGTGGTGGATTGCCCCTAGATGGAAAACCTAGCTCCCGGGTGTGACCGTCCACGTTGCATGCGATAACACTTATAGAAGTGTCCTCGACATGTTGGAGTAGGCTCTCGCCGCAGATCAAACGAGGGTAGACCGGTGGAACCTTGGGCCTAGCATTATTTTTCCATCTAGATATGACCTAAACAAACCTAAACCACCGAGAGAGTGTGTTGTTCAACCCTCGTACGGAGAATGCTACGGGGGTAGACCCGTGGGTCCCTCGGATTAGGGTTTCGTCGGAAAATGACCGCCCGAGTGCCGGGATGCCACGGGAACATGCGTGTGGCCCTAGCATACATGCACAAGGGTGGTGGATTGCCCCTAGATGGAAAACCTAGCTCCCGGGTGTGACCGTCCACGTTGCATGCGATAACACTTAGAGAAGTGTGCTGGACATGTAGGAGTAGGCTCCCGCCGCGGATCAAACGAGGGTAGACCGGTGGAACCTTGGGCCTATCCTTGGTTTTCCATGTAGATATGACCTAAACAAACCTAAACCACCAAGAGAGAGTGTTGTTCAACCCTCGTACGGAGAATGCTACGGGGGTAGACCCCCGGGTCCCTCGGATCGGGTTTCGTTTAAAAGGACCGCCCGAGTGCCGGGATGCCACGGGAACATGCGTGTGGCCCTAGCATACATGCACAAGGGTGGTGGATTGCCCCTAGATGGAAAAACTAGCTCACGGGTGTGACCGTCCACGTTGCATGCGATAACACTTATAGAAGTGTGCTGGACATGTAGGAGTAGGCTCCCGCCGCGGATCAAGCGAGGGTAGACCGGTGGAACCTTGGGCCTATCCTTGGTTTTCCATATATATATGACCTAAACAAACCTAAACCACCAAGAGAGTGCATTGTTCAACCCTCGTACTGAGAATGCTACGGGCGTAGACCCGCGGGTCCCTCAGATTAGGGTTTCGTCGGAAAAGGACCGCCCGAGTGCCGGGATGCCACGGGAACATGCGTGTGGCCCTAGCATACATGCACAAGGGTGGTGGATTGCCCCTAGATGGAAAACCTAGCTCCCGGGTGTGACCGTCCATGTTGCATGCGATAACACTTATAGAAGTGTGCTGGACATGTAGGAGTAGGCTCCCGCCGCGGATCAAACGAGGGTAGACCGGTGGAACCTTGGGCCTATCCTTGGTTTTCCATGTAGATATGACCTAAACAAACCTAAACCATCGAGAGAGTGCATTGTTGAACCCTCGTACGGAGAATGCTACGGGGGTAGACCCGCAGGTCCCTCGGATTAGGGTTCCGTCGGAAAAGGACCGCCCGAGTGCCGGGATGCCACAAGAACATGCGTGTGGACCTAGCATACATGCACAAGGGTGGTGGATTTCCCCTAGATGGAAATCCTAGCTCCCGGGTGTGACCGTCCACGTTGCATGCGATAACACTTATAGAAGTGTGCTGGACATGTAGGAGTAGGCTCCCGCCGCGGATCAAGCGAGGGTAGACCGGTGGAATCTTGGGCCTATCCTTGGTTTTCCATATAGATATGACCTAAACAAACCTAAACCACCAAGAGAGTGCATTGTTCAATCCTCGTACTGAGAATGCTACGGGGGTAGACCCACGGGTCCCTCGGATTAGGGTTTCGTCGGAAAAGGACTACCCGAGTGCCGGGATGCCACGGGAACATGCGTGTGGCCCTAGCATATATGCACAAGGGTGGTGGATTTCCCCTAGATGGGAAACCTAGCTCCCGGGTGTGACCGTCCACGTTGCATGCGATAACACTTATAGAAGTGTGCTGGACATGTCGGAGTAGGCTCCGCCATGATCAAACGAGGGTAGACCGGTGGAACCTTGGGCCTATCCTTGGTTTTCCATGTAGATATGACCTAAACAAACCTAAACCACCGAGAGAGTGAATTGTTCAACCCTCGTACGGAGAATGCTACGGGGGTAGACCCGCGGGTCCCTCAGATTAGGGTTTAACGAAAAGGACCGCCGAAAGCCGGGATGCCACGGGAACATGCGTGTGGCCCTAGCATACATGCACAAGGGTGGTAGATTGCCCCTAGATGGAAAACCTAGCTCCCGGGTGTGACCGTCCAAGTTGCATGCGATAACACTTATAGAAGTGTGCTGGACATGTAGGAGTAGGCTCCCGCCGCGGATCAAACGAGGGTAGACCGGTGGAACCTTGGGCCTATCCTTGGTTTTCCATGTAGATATGACCTAAACAAACCTAAACCACCAAGAGAGTGCATTGTTCAACCTCGTGACGGAGAATGCTACGGGTAGACCTGGGTCCCTCGGATTAGGGTTCGTCGGAAAAGGACCGTCCGAGTGCCGGATGCCACGGAACATGCGTGGCCCTAGAATACATGCACAAGGGTGGTGGATTGCCCCTAGATGGAAAACCTAGCTCCGGGGTGTGACCGTCCAAGTTGCATGCGATAACACTTATAGAAGTGTGCTGGACATGTAGGAGTAGGCTCCCGCCGCGGATCAAAGGAGGGTAGACCGGTGGAACCTTGGGCCTATCCTTGGTTTTCCATGTAGATATGACCTAAACAAACCTAAACCACCGAGAGAGTGCATTGTTCAACCCTCGTACGGAGAATGCTACGGGGGTAGACCCGCGGGTCCCTCTGATTAGGGTTTCGTCGGAAAAGGACCGCCCGAGTGCCGGGATGCCACGGGAACATGCGTGTGGCCCTAGCATACATGCACAAGGGTGGTGGATTGCCCCTAGATGGAAAACCTAGCTCCCGGGTGTGACCGTCCATGTTGCATGCGATAACACTTATAGAAGTGTGCTGGACATGTAGGAGTAGGCTCCCGCCGCGGATCAAACGAGGGTAGACCGGTGGAACCATGGGCCTATCCTTGGTTTTCCATGTAGATATGACCTAAACAAACCTAAACCACCGAGAGAGAGTGTTGTTCAACCCTCGTACGGAGAATGCTACGGGGGTAGACCCGCGGGTCCCTCGGATCAGGGTTTCGTCGGAAAAGGACCGCCCGAGTGCTAGGATGCCACGGGAACATGCGTGTGGCCCTAGAATACGCACAAGGGTGGTGGATTGCCCCTAGATGGAAAACCTAGCTCCCGGGTGTGACCGTCCACGTTGCATGCGATAACACTTATAGAAGTGTCCTGGACATGTTGGAGTAGGCTCTCGCCGCGGATCAAACGAGGGTAGACCGGTGGAACCTTGGGCCTATCATTAGTTTTCCATCTAGATATGACCTAAACAAACCTAAACCACCGAGAGAGTGTGTTGTTCAACCCTCGTACGGAGAATGCTACGGGGGTAGACCCGTGGGTCACTCGGATTAGGGTTTCGTCAGAAAATGACCGCCCGAGTGTCGGGATGCCACGGGAACATGCGTGTGGCCGTAGCATACATGCACAAGGGTGGTGGATTGCCCCTAGATGGAAAACCTAGCTCCCAGGTGTGACCGTCCACGTTGCATGCGATAACACTTATAGAAGTGTGTTGGACATGTAGGAGTAGGCTCCCTTGGATCAAACGAGGGTAGACCGGTGGAACCTTGGGCCTATCCTTAGTTTTCCATGTAGATATGACCTAAACAAACCTAAACCACCAAGAGAGAGTGTTGTTCAACCCTCGTACGGAGAATGCTACGGGGGTAGACCCCCGGGTCCCTCGGATCAGGGTTTCGTCGGAAAAGGACCGCCCGAGTGCCGGGATGCCACGGGAACATGCGTGTGGCCCTAGCATACATGCACAAGGGTGGTGGATTGCCCCTAGATGGAAAACCTAGCTCCCGGGTGTGATCGTCCACGTTGCATGCGATAACACTTATAGAAGTGTGCTGGACATGTAGGAGTAGGCTCCCGCCGCGGATCAAGCGAGGGTAGACCGGTGGAACCTTGGGCCTATCCTTGGTTTTCCATATAGATATGACCTAAACAAACCTAAACCAGCAAGAGAGTGCATTGTTCAACCCTCGTACTGAGAATGCTACGGGCGTAGACCCGCGGGTCCCTCAGATTAGGGTTTCGTCGAAAAAGGACTACCCGAGTGCCGGGATGCCACGGGAACATGCGTGTGGCCCTAGCATATATGCACAAGGGTGGTGGATTTCCCCTAGATGGGAAACCTAGCTCCCGGGTGTGACCGTCCACGTTGCATGCGATAACACTTATAGAAGTGTGCTGGACATGTAGGAGTAGGCTCCCGCCGCGGATCAAACGAGGGTAGACCGGTGGAACCTTGGGCCTATCCTTGGTTTTCCATGTAGATATGACCTAAACAAACCTAAACCACCGAGAGAGTGAATTGTTCAACCCTCGTACGGAGAATGCTACGGGGGTAGACCCGCGGGTCCCTCGGATTAGGGTTTCGTCGAAAAAGGACCGCTCGAGTGCCGGGATGCCACGGGAACATGCGTGTGGCCCTAGCATACATGCACAAGGGTGGTAGATTGCCCCTAGATGGAAAACCTAGCTCCCGGGTGTGACCGTCCAAGTTGCATGCGATAACACTTATAGAAGTGTGCTGGACATGTAGGAGTAGGCTCCCGCCGCGGATCAAACGAGGGTAGACCGGTGGAACCTTGGGCCTATCCTTGGTTTTCCATGTAGATATGACCTAAACAAACCTAAACCACCAAGAGAGTGCATTGTTCAACCCTCGTACGGAGAATGCTACGGGGGTAGACGCTGGTCCCTGGATTAGGGTTTCGTCGGAAAAGGACCGTGAAAGTGCCGGATGCCACGGAACATGCGTGTGGCCCTAGCATACATGCACAAGGGTGGTGGATTGCCCTAGATGGAAAAAACCTAGCTCCGGGTGTGACCGTCAAGTTGCATGCGATAACACTTATAGAAGTGTCCGGACATGTAGGAGTAGGCTCCGCCACGGATCAAAGGAGGGCAGACCGTGGAACCTTGGGCCTATCCTTGGTTTTCCATGTAGATATGACCTAAACAAACCTAAACCACCGAGAGTGCATTGTTCAACCCTCGACGGAGAATGCTACGGGGTAGACCCATGGTCCCTCGGATTAGGGTTTCGCTTTAAAAGGACCGCCCGAGTGCCGGGATGCCACGGGAACATGCGTGTGGCCCTAGCATACATGCAAAAGGGTGGTGGATTGCCCCTAGATGGAAAACCTAGCTCTCGGGTGTGACCGTCCATGTTGCATGCGATAACACTTATAGAAGTGTGTTGGACATGTAGGAGTAGGCTCCCGCCACGGATCAAACGAGGGTAGACCGGTGGAACCATGGGCCTATCCTTGGTTTTCCATGTAGATATGACCTAAACAAACCTAAACCACCGAGAGAGAGTGTTGTTCAACCCTCGTACGGAGAATGCTACGGGGGTAGACCATGGTCCCTCGGATCGTGGTTTCGCTTTAAAAGGACCGCCCGAGTGCTAGGATGCCACGGGAACATGCGTGTGGCCCTAGAATACGCACAAGGGTGGTGGATTGCCCCTAGATGGAAAACCTAGCTCCCGGGTGTGACCGTCCACGTTGCATGCGATAACACTTATAGAAGTGTCCTGGACATGTTGGAGTAGGCTCTCGCCGCGGATCAAACGAGGGTAGACCGGTGGAACCTTGGGCCTATCATTAGTTTTCCATCTAGATATGACCTAAACAAACCTAAACCACCGAGAGAGTGTGTTGTTCAACCCTCGTACGGAGAATGCTACGGGTAGACCTGCGGGTCCCTCTGATTAGGGTTTCGTCGGAAAATGACCGCCCGAGTGTCGGGATGCCACGGGAACATGCGTGTGGCCGTAGCATACATGCACAAGGGTGGTGGATTGCCCCTAGATGGAAAACCTAGCTCCCGGGTGTGACCGTCCACGTTGCATGCGATAACACTTATAGAAGTGTGTTGGACATGTAGGAGTAGGCTCCCGCCGCGGATCAAACGAGGGTAGACCGGTGGAACCTTGGGCCTATCCTTGGTTTTCCATGTAGATATGACCTAAACAAACCTAAACCACCAAGAGAGAGTGTTGTTCAACCCTCGTACGGAGAATGCTACGGGTAGACCCAGTCCCTGGATCGTGGTTTCGGAAAAGGACCGCCTGAGTGCCGGATGCCACGGAACATGCGTGTGGCCCTAGCATACATGAACAAGGTTGGTGGATTGCCCCTAGATGGAAAACCTAGCTCCCGGTGTGACCGTCCACGTTGCATGCGATAACACTTATAGAAGTGTCTTTGGACATGTAGGAGTAGGCTCCCGCCGCGGATCAAGCGAGGGTAGACCGGTGGAACCTTGGGCCTATCCTTGGTTTTCCATATAGATATGACCTAAACAAACCTAAACCACCAAGAGAGTGCATTGTTCAACCCTCGTACTGAGAATGCTACGGGCGTAGACCCGCGGGTCCCTCAGATTAGGGTTTCGTCGGAAAAGGACCGCCCGAGTGGCGGGATGCCGCGGGAACATGCGTGTGGCCCTAGCATACATGCACAAGGGTGGTGGATTGCCCCTAGATGGAAAACCTAGCTCCCGGGTGTGACCGTCCACGTTGCATGCGATAACACTTATAGAAGTGTGTTGGACATGTAGGAGTAGGCTCCCGCCGCGGATCAAGCGAGGGTAGACCGGTGGAACCTTGGGCCTATCCTTGGTTTTCCATATATATATGACCTAAACAAACCTAAACCACCAAGAGAGTGCATTGTTCAACCCTCGTACTAAGAATGCTACGGGCGTAGACCCGCGGGTCCCTCAGATTAGGGTTTCCTCGGAAAAGGACCGCCCGAGTGCCGGGATGCCACGGGAACATGCGTGTGTCCCTAGCATACATGCACAAGGGTGGTGGATTGCCCCTAGATGGAAAACCTAGCTCCCGGGTGTGAACGTCCACGTTGCATGCGATAACACTTGTAGAAGTGTGTTGGACATGTAGGAGTAGGCTCCCGCCACGGATTAAACGAGGGTAGACCGGTGGAACCTTGGGCTTATCCTTGGTTTTCCATGTAGATATGACCTAAACAAACCTAAACCACCGAGAGAGTGTGTTGTTCAACCCTCGTACGGAGAATGCTACGGGGCTAGACCCGCAGGTCCCTCGGATTAGGGTTTCGTAGGAAAAGGACCGCCCGAGTGCTTGGATGCCACGGGAACATGCGTGTGGCCCTAGCATACATGCACAAGGGTGGTGGATTGCCCCTAGATGGAAAACCTGTAGGGTTCGCAGCATAGAAAACAAAAAATTTCCTACGATGGGAACTACATACCAAGATCTATCTACTAGATACAAACAACGGGCGGATGTATATCCATAGAGAACATACCCTTGAAGACCGACAAAGCTTAACGAGTTCAACTCGTGGTTGATGTAGACGATCTCTTGCCGATCTCAAGATCGAGAGGAAGTCCTAGCGCCGCAAATCAGCAGCGCTTCCATGCTCGCACACACGTTCGAGGCACCGAGCAACCTCCGCCTCCTCGCTCCAGCGATGCAGCGGAAGCACAACCCTTTCTTACCGAATAGCCACCAAGAACACGTATCTCGCTAGTCCAAGACCATGGGGGATAAATTCTAGAGGGGGAGAGAGATCCTTCACGAGGAGGTGTGAGAGACAAGTGAGGAGGGGGGCTCCTTTTATAGGAGGAGGGGGAACCCCAAGGGGGTGGCCGGCGCATGGGGTCTGCCCCCTTGCCCTCCCCTCTTCATGTGGGTGGACACTCCACTCACAAAATTCCTTTAAATTCCCTCCACTCAAAATCCCACTCAAACATGCCATTAAATTTCCACCAAATTTAATGCAAACTCTCATTAAATAAAACTCTTTTATTTTATTCAGAATTTTGTCAATTACTTTAATGACAAACATTCACAAATAACCCCTTGCTAGAATTCCATTTCACATGCATAACCACTGTATGCAATTTCACCCGAAAACCTGTTTCGGTATCTAGTGAAATAAATTCCTGCGCTTGTTCATTCTTTCGGCATGAAACTTTTGCTCCAATTGGATGTCGGTGTCTCTTAAGTGTGTCACCCTACGGTTCGTGAATAATGCGGACATGATCGAGACCCCTCTCGGATCAATAATCGAAGCGGATCCGAGACCCATACTGACTCCCACACATTCAACGATGACTTTCTTGTGATCGTCGGAACCTTTTACGCTAGTATCTTAATCCCTTTGTTTCACGAGATATTACATGTCCGAGATTCGATCATCGGTATCTCCATACCTAGTTTGATCTCATTCCGACATGCACTCTTTTCTCGTTCCCGTGATATAACATTCTAGTGATCAAATCACTTGCTTGCAAGCTAATCAATGTGATATCACCGAGAGGGCCCAGAGTATATCTATCCGTCATCGGGATGAACAAATTCCACTCGATCCATGAGCCTCAACATAACACTTTATTAGTTCTGAATCCATCTTTATAATCACCTGTTACGGTGTGACGCTTTGATGTTATCAAGAAACTCTTCGGTGTTAGTGATTGACATGATCTCATGGTCTAAGGATTAGGATCACTGTAGTTGTTATAGCAATATAAACTCAATGACTTTGATCGTAATGCTATACTTCGGATGAATGTTCATCACATCATTACACTAATGTTGTGATCCCGTTATTAACAACATCCAATGTCCATGATCAGGAAACCTTGATCATCTTGTTAATCAACGAGCTAGTTTATGAGAGAGGCATAACTAGGAACTTTCTGTTTGTTTATTAAACACACATGTATTAACGTTTCCGTATTAATACAATTATAGCATGCAAAATAAACATCTATCATATACTTGGAATACACATAATAAACACTTTATTATTGCCTCTCAGGGCATATTCCCTTCAGTCTCCCACTTGCACTAGAGACAATAATCTAGTTACATAGTGATAAATCTAACACCCATTGAGTTCTGGTGTTGATCATGTTTTGCTCTAGGGAGAGTTTTAGTCAGCGGATCGCTACATTGAGATCCGTATGTACTTTACAAATCTTTATATCTCCATCCTTGACATGCTCACGGATGGAGTGAAACCGGCGCTTAATATGCTTGGAATGCTTGTGAGACCTTGGCTCTTTGGCATTGGCAATGGCACCATTGTTGTCACAATAGATCACCATTGGGTCCAACGCGTTTGCCACCACTCCTAGTTCGGATATGAACTCCTCCATCCAAACTGCTTCCTGAGCCGCTTCTGAAGCAGCAACATATTCGGCCTCCGTTGTTGATCCCTCTACCACAGGTTGTTTGGAGCTCCTCCAACTAACCGCTCTGCCATTCATGAGAAAAACGTATCCGGATTGAGACTTAGAGTCATCCGGATCGGTGTCAAAGCTAGCGTCAACATAACACTTAGCGACGAGCTCTTCTTCACCTCCGTATACAAGAAACATATCCTTAGTTCTTCGTAAGTACTTAAGGATATTCTTGACCGCTATCCAGTGTTCCGAACCTGGATCCGATTGGTACCTACTAGTCAAACTAATAGCATGTGCCACATCCGGTCTTGTACATAGCATGGCGTACATTATAGAGTCTATGGCTGAAGCATAGGGGACTTTGTCCATTATCTCTCTTTCTTCCGCCGAAGCCGGACTTTGAGTCTTACTCAATGTCTTGCCTTGCAACATAGGTAAGAACCCCTTCTTACTTCCGTCCATTTTAAACTTCTTTAAAATCTTATCAAGGTATGTACTTTGCGATAGCCCTATTAGGCGCCTAGATCTATCTCTATAGATCTTTATGCCTAATATGTATGACGCTTCACCTAGGTCCTTCATTGAAAATTTGCTGTTTAGATAACTTTTAACACTGTTTAAAAGATCTATATCATTTCCGCTTCACCTAGGTCCTGCATCCCGTGCCTCCCCCTCCTCCCCGCATCACCTCCTCCCTCTGCCTCCCCTCCTCCCCGCAAACCCTCCTCCCTCTGCCTCCTCTCCTCCCTACCTCCCCACATCCCCTCCTCCCGTCCAGCTCCCCTCCTCCTCCTCCTCCCCAGCCTCCCTCCTCCTCCCTCCTCCTCCTCCTCCTTCCCTCCTCCTCTCCTCCTCCTCCTCCCTCCTTCCTCCTCCTGCCTCCCTCCCCTCCTCCCTCTGCCTCCCCTGCCTATTTAGGGTAATTAGTTGTGCTATAATTAGTTCTAGTATATTACTTGTTGTATATTAGTTCTAGTATATTAGTTGTTCTAGTATATTACTTGTTGTGCTATAATTAGTTCTAGTATATTAGGGTAATCATGACTCTATTTACATTCACTAGGTCCTGTCGCTGTCCCGGAGGTCGCCGTTCCGTAGGTCGCCGTCCCGGAGGTCGCCGTCCCGGAGGTCCCCGTCCCGGAGGTCGCTGTCCCGGAGGTCGCCTACTACCTCTACCGCCGAGGGTGAGCTAGAACTCCGTCTCCTCCCTCGCATTTTTTATGTTAGTAGATTCCATTTCCACGTCAAGTCGCGTCACCTAGGTGTCATATCCCGTCTGCGAGCGTTACGCGGATAAATATGCATTAGAGGTCGCATATTATGAAGCGTAAGGCTTACGGCATTTACGGGACAGTTGGCGGATGCGTAGTTGGGTACGTTCTCCATGCTCTGTCCTGGTCCGAGTCAGGATTTCGGTAGCGCCTCCCCGTTGTTCTCCGGATGCACATCCTCTTGGCTTTTTGCCGAGACGTGTATCGGGAGAGCAGCGGGGAGGTGTTGTCGAATTTCTGGCTTGGAACGGGGTAGAGCATGGAGAACCTACTCAATCTACGGATCCGGCGGCTGCTAGGACCCTCTATACCTATTAGAGATGTAGGTCATGCATTTTTCTCGGTAGATAAATAGAAAATATGATGCATTTAGTTTCATGCTATTATTTTGATATGAAATGCTATGTTTATTGTTTGGTTCCCAATAAAAACAGAGGATGACTGATAATGGGTGGATATCGTGGCCGCATTTAGTGTTGTTGATAGAACAGATGAGTGGACATGGAAGACTGATCTGTTAGTGAAGGAGTTAGCGCGTGGTTCAAAGGCAGGCATTCGTCCAACTTGCCCTTGCGCTCATTGCAATAAGCGTCATCATCAGACAAAGGAGGAAATGAAAAAACACCTTTGGAGATATGGTTATATGCGGGACTTCGTCACGACGGTTGACTTTACTCAGTACGAACGTGACAGAGGTGAGGTGATGCGGCAACGGATCAATGGCAATGAAGGCGATGGGATTAGAAATTTGCTAGATGATTTCCATGATGCCGATATGCCAGATTCGCCACCTTCACATGAACCGCCAGAACTGGAGGAACCTCATGAACCAGAGGATCCAGAGCCAAGCGCGAAGGCCTTCTATGATTTGATGGCCTCGGCTAAGAGGCCTCTGTACAAGGGTTCAAAGATTTCTCAGCTCGATGCCATCTCGCAAGCACTAGCCAAAAAGCTCTAGTACGGCAACACCCGTTCATGCTTTGAAGACCATCTGCAAACATATGGTAACATGTTGCCTGAAGGGAATTGTCTGCCTAAAACCATGTACGAAGCAAAGAAAATCCTGCGAGCGCTCAACATGGAATACCAAAAGATAGATTGTTGTCCAAAAGGTTGCCTCTTGTTTTGGAAACAGTTTGCGGATGACAATTACTGTAGCAAGTGTGGGGCCTCTAGGTATCATGAGGTGGGAGACGATGGTCAGAAGACGCAGACAAAAGTCGCCATGAAGATTCTTCGTTATCTCCCATTCATAAAAAGAATCCAGCGGCTTTACATGACCAAGGAGTCTGCCACACAGATGACGTGGCACAAGACGGGGAAGAGATATGAGGATGAGCAAGGACGGGTAAACATGGGACATCCATCTGATGGTAAGGCATGGAAGAACTTTGATAGAGACCATCCCGATGAGGCAGGAGAGTCTCGGAACGTTAGAATTGCTATAGCAACAGATGGATTCAATCCATATGGTATGTCGACCGCCTCGTATAGCTGCTGGCCCGTGTTTGTTATGCCGCTCAATCTCCCTCCCGGAGCCCTAATGCAAAGGAAGACCATATTCCTGTCGCTGATCATTCCAGGGCCTGAATACCCGGGGAAGAATTTGAGTGTGTACATGCAACCGCTTGTGGAAGATCTGAACCACTCTTGGCACCACGGGACGTTGACATACGACCGTGCATCAAAGACAAACTTCTACATGAAAGTTTGGTTCCACTATTCCATGCACGACATGCCCGGGTACGCCCTATTCTGCGGATGGTGTACAGCTGGTAAGTGGCCATGCCCACTGTGCAGGCATCTACTTGAGTTCCTTTGGCTAAAGGCGGGTAAAAAGTATTCCGCATTTGACACGCATCGACCATACCTCAAAGGAGACCATCTGAACAGACAAGACAAAAAGAACTTCATCAAGGACAAAGTTGTGCTTGAAGAAAAAGAGATACCAACATTCGATGGTGCTGCTATTGATGCCGAGTTACGTGCTCTCGTGCGTACCGAGTCTGGTTTCCCACAGTTTGAGGAATATGGAAAAACGCACAACTGGACACACGAGGCAGGCATAACGAAGCTCGAGTATTACAAGGACTGCGAACTTCCCCATAACATCGATGTGATGCACACTGAAAAGAATGTCGCAGAGTCTCTCTTTTACACAATTCTGAACATTCCTGAAAAGTCAAAGGATAATGTCAAGGCTAGAGTCGATGTTGAGGAGCTATGTGATAGTAAGAGACTATGCGTGCAACCTCCTGAACGGAATCGAAAAAATTGGGTCAAGCCACATGCCTACTACTGCCTTGATAGCCTCCAAAAGAAGCAGTCATTGGGGTGGCTCAAATTCGTCGTGATGTTCCCAGATGGTTATTGTTCGAATATGAGCAAGGGAGTCAATTTGGCAACTGGAAAAGTCACTGGGCTCAAGAGTCACGACTATCATATATGGATTGAGCGGCTGATGCCGGTGATGGTTCGAGGGTATCTCCCTGAGCATATCTGGCGAGTGCTTGCGGAGTTGAGTCATTTCTTCCGCACGCTCTGTGCCAAGCAGATATGTCCCTTGATGATTGAGAAGCTGCATGATCTAGTGCCGGAGTTGCTATGCAAGTTAGAGACGATCTTTCCGCCAGGCTTCTTTACTCCGATGTTACATCTCATTGTGCATCTCGCGAACGAGGCACTCTTGGGTGGACCGGTGCAGTTTCGTTGGCAGTTTTGTATTGAGAGAGAGTTTAAGTATATTCGAACCAAATGTGGAAACAAAAATAAGATTGAAGCATGCATAGCTGAGGCAACTCTCCTCCAGGAGATAACAGACGCCACGACAACATACTATGGCGATGATGTTCCCACTATGCATAACCAGGTCTGCAGCCGACAATGTCGACGAGCCGAAGCATGACCCCAAACTCCTCCTCTTCCAGTGTCCCGGTGGCAAGGCCGGTGGCGCAACAAGTTATACCTTGAAAAAGGAAGAGAAGGATTGCATAATGCTCTATGTGCTTATGAACATGAAGGAAGTGGTCCGCGGTGAGAATGAAGAGGAGGAAGAAAATCAAGTGCCCAGTTTCCTTAGGTAAAATGGTGAACAAATTCATTTGCAACTAGTAACTCGGTTTCGATCTAATATGTATTTTCTCCTTTTAGCCAATTCACGGATGAAATGTGGTCAGGAACGACGGATCCCGATGACGCGGAGTTGGAAACTCTTCTGAAAGTGGGTGCCCCTGGAAAGAAAAATTTCACGTCTTGGTTCTATGAAAAGGTAATTTATAACCTGTCCCTCTTACCTGGCAATCCGTGACTTGTTCCTCTTATTACACGTAACTAATGCACAATTTGTATGAAACTTGTAGGGAGCCGATCCCAATGTTGAGATGTCGGATGAGTTGAGATGTGTCTCCCAGGGTTGTAACCGTAAAGTCGAGATGTATGAGAAGTATGATGTGAATGGTTATCGATTCCATACAGAGTCTTACCAGAACCGTCGGCCAAATGCAAAAACTGTAAATACCGGGGTCTTCACCAGAGGAGCCGATGACTTTGATTACTATGGAAGGTTACAAAACATATACGAGCTGACGTTCAATAATACGCCCCTAGAACTCAAGTTTGTTGTGTTCAAATGCCACTGGTTCGACCCACGCGGTGGATATAGAAGTACCCCTTCCATTGGGTTAGTTGAAGTTAGGCCTTCAACCACCTATAGTGGAGCCGATGTCTTTATTGTGGCCCACCAAGCCAAACAAGTTTATTATTTACCCTACCCATGTCAGAAAGAGGAACTCAAGGGCTGGGAAGTCGTGTTCCAGGTATCGCCACGTGGTAAGCTACCCATGCCCTCCGACGATGATTACAACAACATTGACCCTAAAACATACGAGGGAGTTTTCTATCAAGAACAAGAGAACTTTGGGGACTTTGACTTACAAGATCTTGAGAACCTCGAGAACAATGCACATACTCGTGGTGAGGTAGTCACGAATATAAAGGACATTGATATGCTCACCAAGTTATATTCGGACAATGGCAACGATGAGCCTCCACCCTGCGATGAACCTCCAACTTACTTCTCACGTGATAGTGATGTTGATAGTGCTGATGAGAACCCAAGACATACACATGAGAGTGATGATGATGAGTGGTGAGGGTCTTTTATGTCTTTTATGCCTCGACTATGCTTAGTATCTTTATTATGCTTAGTATTTATGTTTAATATCTTTATTATGCTTAGTATTTTTATTATGCTTGCCTAAATTGTTTACCTCTTCTCAATGTAGGTGATTGACCAATATGAGCCAACGCAAGGAATCACCGTCCTCTATCCTTAAGTGGAAGCAGAAGAAGGTTACCAAAAGTGGAAGAGCACCCATTCCCAACTCGCGTTACAATGACGACAATGCGGGAGGAGGAGGACGAGGTGAGGGAGGAGGAGGTGGACTTCCTCCGAGGCCAGGACGAGGTGCAGGACGAGGTGAGGGAGGAGGCGGACTTCCCCCGAGGGCAGGACGAGGACGAGTTGGAGTACGAGGTTTACGCCTTCTGAGTGACCTACCCTCCGCTTCTGGCGACGTGGCTTTCGAGTCTGCTTACTCGGAGTCTCCTGACGAGGAGGAGGAGTCTCGAGACTTGGAGGAGGAGTCTCGAGACTTGGAGTGGGAGTCTCGATACCAGGAGGGGGGTCTCGAGACCAGGACTTTGATTCTCGAGACCAGGAGGGGGAGTCTCGAGACACGGAGGGGGAGCCCCGAGACCAGGAGTCGGGGCCGTCGACGCGGCCGAAGAAGCCAAAGATTCGTGGGGAATCGGGTGTCCCAGTGGACGAACCTGCTTCTGAGGAGGAGAAACCCATCATTACGCCTAACGGCATTGAGTAAGTGGCTATACTAATTTTGAACATGTAATTTCATTTTGGTCATAACAATTTGGCATGTACTAATGTTTTACTATTCTGCAGCAACTGGACTTTTCCTCCAGGTACCCGTGCGCCTAACACCTTGGTTGGAGCTCTGATTAGGAAATTTTGGCCAGGCTTTTACACTCCCGTCCCCAACGGCGAGAGGAAGCTAGCCACCAGTTGGGCGCACTATGAGGCCGCCGAAAACTCGGGCTATGCTGGGAAAGCTTCTGAAGCCGTGATCACCAAGTTTTGGGTAAGGCAAAGTTTTCGAGTTTCGTTCATAGTTGATGACCCCACCATGCTAACTTATGAGCCTCACAATATTTTTTATGTATGATTACAGAGATTCTATAGGGTGCTTCCGGAGGACCAGGAGAAGGCGGACAAGACTTTGCGGGGGGCTTGTAAGAGGTTGACACGGCAGCAGTTTTACAATCAGAAGCATACCACCACCAGTCTATATAGCTCCGAGAAGTTGGGCAAGAGGGCGCCGAAGCATTTGAATGTGAAGGCCCAACCAAAGATGACCGAGGAAGATTATGCCGGGGTAAGTAAATTGTCAATCAGATTCTATGTTGTTGCTAATTGCATTATCCATTCTTCAAATGAGTATTGTTTTTTCAGTTTATGCCCACGTGGGCCGATGGTAAGGAGGACACATGGCTGGCGTTGTCGGCGAGGTGGCACGGGGAAGACGCCGAGTTCAACGCCTTGAGCGAGCGGAACAAGGCAAACCGTGGCTCCGGGGGGACACACTGTGCGGGAAACCGCAACCATGGTCGCTTCAAGGCCCATATGGTATACATGTATACATGGAACAATCTGTATTTATTTCCCTTCGTGATCCTACTTGATACGCATAACATTTTTTTGGCCATGCAGGAGACACATCTAGAGAGGCCTTGTTCTGACTATGAAGTATGGGAAATGATGAAGCAGAAGAAGCCTGATATGTCCCAGCCTCAGCCTTCGAGTTCTATGGAACTGCCAAGGAGGATGGTTATTACTACCTCGATGCGTTCACTTGTTTTCTTCAGTAGGTGGAAGATCCTAGAGCAGAGGAGACCGACGAGAGAGCGGTCGTGGCGGGCGCGACGGAGCACGGCCGTTTCAAGATTCTCGATAGGGTGATCCCGCGAACTCCTGCTTTGAGCCTCACGCGGATCAAGGCTACCTCACCGCCGACGACCCCGCTATCCCGCCTCGACGGCCTTCCCGAGCGAACGACGATGTAAGTTTTTCTCATTTCCACCATATTTCCGAAAATCATTCGTGAGTGGCTAAGTTGACGAGATTCATTGTTTTTGAAATTGTAGCCTGTTTTGGACGCGGCCTACAAGACCGCTTTTGCGGAACACTTGGTGACGCTCGAGACGTGGTCCCAAAACCGAGCGGCCTACGAGCAATGGGCAGAGTTACGCGATGATGTAAGTTTCCACCTTTATTTTTGCAAAATATGAGAAGTCTCGCATTCCCTAGTTTGAATCTTTATTTCTGCAACGCCTCACATCTAAACTATCTTGCAGCTGTTGGAGAGTTTTTATGGCACTTGAGAGCGAGCCACTCTACTGCCACGGCCACCTAGGCCAGGGCCGCAGCCAATCTTCCCATCAAAGGACGAATATGCTTTGACCTTCTACTTAGGGACCCCAGTAAGTTTTTTGTCAAACCGGTTGTTACAACAAACCAAACCTGTGCCTTGGTGGTTGCTAACTCTGCCTCAAACATGTAGGGACCGGGATGCTCCGGCAATACACACTTTGGTCGTCCTGATGCCTCGCCGACTATCTCGCGCGCGATGACACCGGTTCATACCGGCCGTGCTTCTCCTGGTGCTTCCGCTGGTGGTGGTGGTGGCGGTGGCGGTGATTCTCCTTTCCATCGTGTTGAGGGTGGCGGTGCTTCTCCTTCTACCGGTGGTGATGATGGTCATGGCGGTACTTCTCCTTCTTCCGGTGCTGGTTCGACGGCGGCTACTCGACGTCAAGCTTCGCCTTTCTTCGCGCGGGGAGACATGGGTCTCTCGAGCAGCTCCCCGGAGGTGTAGGGATGTGCATGTGTTAGGATGCACTTAGAGATGTACCTATGTGTGGATGATGATGTACTTATCTATGTGTGGATGATGATGTACCTATGTATGGATGATCTTATATGTCTGTGTCCATGTGCATGTGTTGTTTGTGGGAATTTAATATGTGAATTGTTTGTGGGAATTTAAAATATGCAGGGAAGAAACAAACAAAAAAAAACTGGACAGAGCTAACGCCGACGACATTGCCGTCGGCGTAGCTAATGACCATATGGCACGGTTTAGGGTCTGGGCCGACGGGGTGGCCGTCGGCGTACAACCAGGGTCGGAGCTAGGCCGACGGGGTGGCCGTCGGCGTATACTCCTACGCGGGCCAGCTATGGCCAGCGTGGACGTTGCCTGGGGCAACACGTGGCACCATAGGCCGATGGCATTGCCGTCGGCGTACATCACCTGCCGTTAACGACTGTTAGCTGGTGCAAGTGGGACCCACAGAGGCTATGCCGACGGAGTGTACACCGACGTTATCGTATAGCCGTCGGCCTACCACGTACGCCGACGGGGTTCGGTACGCCGACAGAATTTTAGTATACGCCTACGGGGACGTAGGCCGACGCCGTTACGCCGACGGTTTTCGGTGGCTACGCCGACGGGGTCGGGTCGTCGGCCTATTCCCTGTTTCCTGTAGTGTTTCATGCATGGCATCACCATAACTACGAGTGGACTGGGAGAGCTGGAATACTCTATATTAATCATGGAATTCTCCATGCTTGGAGCTCACTGATTATATCTCGAGAGATCACCGCAATTCTGCAAGTTTGCCTACTCCCTTAGTCCGTAAATAAGTGTATTTTTAGCTTTGTCCTAAGTAAATCTTAGTAAACTTTGACTAACTTTGTGAAAAAAATATAGCAATATTTATGACACTAAATTTGTATCACTAGATTTGTTTTTAAATTTAGTTTCATAATATGTTAATTTTATATAATATATGTTGATATATTTATCTAAAATAATGGTCAAATTTAATAAAATTTGAAGCCAAAATCTAAAAGTATATTTATTTATTTACGGATAGAGAAAGTACTTAACTAACACGTATACCATATTCTCCAGGTACAGCATCAGTACTAATCGAGAGAAGCGCGAAAGAATCTCGAACTTCCGATTGGCGACTAACAAGTATATACTTCCTCCCTTTATATTTTAAGATGTTTGGGTTTATAAAGAAGATGTATCTAGACTTTTTAGTATATAGATTCATTCTAAACTTGAGTAAATTTACATACTAAAAGAAATCTAGATACATTGCTTTACAACGCTAAAATTTCTTATATTTTGAAATAAAGGGAGTACACGCGATCGATCGATCTGCTAGCTAGCTAGCCTGATGCGGCACATCACATGCACGCACGCAGCATATACACTCACCCACCCACTAAACCCTATCAAATCATGCACGTATGACGCGACATACCTCACCACCACGACTTTTAATAGTTTGAGTGGCACTAAGATTCTACTCAAGTTGATTGCTCAATGCACATGACATGGGACATGCAACATTGTACCCATCCAGACTGAATTTTTTCGACTCCTATTTATTTTTCATCACAGAAGTTTATTTATGCATAAGTGCACCGCACCTTGAAGCACATGCATCAAAACCTTCATGTACTATCAATAAGAAAATGTAATACTCTCAAGTTCTAGTCCAATACTCAAACATAGATGGATATTATACATTTGACATTCACTAGTTGAGTATTACACACAATTGAATACACACACATAGATGATGTCCAAGTGCATATATATAGCTTGACACGACCATACATTATTAATACTTAACAGTCCACTTTCTCAATCATTTACCATGTCCGGAGCCATACCCAGAGCCATGACCCTCGCCATATCCTGAGCCAGCCCCCTTTCCATATCCACCACCATAGCCGGAACCTGAACCATAGCCGGAGCCTGAACCATAGCCTTGCCCGTGACCTTCACCATATCCCGATCCTTGTCCGGCACCACCTCCTTGACCATAACCTTCGCCATGGCCCTCACCATATCTCGATCCTCCACCACTACCTTGACCATAACCTTCGCCATGCCCCTCACCGTATCCTGATCCTGCGCCACTTCCTTGACCATAACCTTCTCCATGGCCCTCTCCATATCCTGAGCCTGCGCCACTTCCTTGACCATAACCTGCTCCATGGCCCTCTCCATATCCCGAGCCCGCGCCACTTCCTTGACCATAACCTTCACCATGCCCCTCGCCATATCCTGAACCTTGTCCATGGCCCGAGCCGGAACCCTGACCATAACCGGATCCTGAACCAGCGCCAGAGCCAGAGGCACCACCAGATCCCGAGCCTGCACCAGACCCAGCGCCAGATCCAGAGGCACCCCCTGAGCCCGAGCCTGCACCAGACCCAGCATAGGAGCCTCCACCGGAAACTGCACCTGAACCTGCTGAAGATGCGGCGCCTGAGCCAGATCCTGAACCAGACCCGGAACCCGAGGCTGAACCCGAGCCCGATCCGGACGCAGAACCTGACCCCGACGCCGAGCCGGAGCCGCCACCACTAATACCACCACCTATGCCAATGTTAATCCCCGTGTCGATCCCGAGGCCTCCTCCACCACCAAGGTTGATTCCTAGGTCCTTCCGGGCTATGCGACCCTCGGATGCAAAAACAAGTGCAGCAAGGACAACAATGCCAAATGAAATGGTCTTCATTTGTCGCATTGGTTGCCAAGCCTCTAGGAACTTGGTATTGCTTCTATGTGATTCAGATATGTATGAGACTGGTTTGGTTTTTTGCCTGCAGCTCTCTAAGGCTCGCAACTCTTTGTAATTGGTATGCAGACGCTAGGTGAAATGCAGTGGTATTTATAGGGCTCAAAAGTGGGCATTCCACATGTATTGTCTGGCTTCCTCTTCATGCACGCCAGCAAGAATTTGTGGCTGCGGCCATTGGACGACCTAATTCGGTCGTGTAGTGGTGTATTGTGTGGTCACGGGAGCGACGACGGTGCAAAAGGAACAACCACATGGGGCCTCGCGTCGTGCATCAGAATGACACGTTGCAAGTGCCGTTGCATGCATGCCACTAGCACTAGGTGAGAAGGAATATATAGTTGTTGCACTGCATATGGAATTTGACGTGACCTTTGGAGCTAATGTTGTAATGGAGCAGATCGTGGTCGATGAGAAATCCAGAACCTCCGACGTTTTATCGTTTAAATTAGCTGGATGCATGCATGATGATTTAGCTTGTAGTGGACGCGTGCCTTATCGTCCAACTAGCTAGTGCAGTAGAGCGCTAGCTTTTTTCATCTGTGGATATACGTATTGCCTACTGTGTAGCTGACTTCAATCTTAAAAACTTTGCATCTTCGGTGATTATTGACTACTACTAGTGAGGTTTACACTGGGTTGAGCGCGAATCTTTTGCTGGCGATAATGGCTCGATGGATCGGATTCACGTACACACTTACTGAATGGCACGAAAGGAGTGTTCTCCAAACAATTTCAAATTAAAACTAAGTATATAAACCATTGTGTTGAATAAATAACATATATATGTATAGAAAACGTCGGAAATGCAGTTTGACTCATAGGTGTAGATACACTCACTGTCTAAAAACACAATTCAAAATATCAAAAATTCTGGAAATAATATTCGCGTGTATATCCGGACATTCTATATATGTTCGGATACAAACTTCTAGCGAAAAATAACAATTTTGTGGCTAGTGTAAAAAAGACAATTTTTATGCTCCATTTTTTATCCTTTTTACACAAGGTACAAAAATTGTTCTAATTTTTCGCAAAACTTTATGTGTGAACATAAACCATATCTTGATGTACATGCAAAAATTTATCTTGGATTATTTTAAAATTTTGAATTCAAAAACCATATCCTGAATTCAAATTTTCAGGAGTTTCATAATTTCGGTGACTGGCCGCTGACTGGTCAGTAATTTTAACCGAGAAATGCACAAAATTTTAATTCAAATAATCTCAATTTGTTTGCATGGTAGACCCGTTTTCCGGGGGTGCTTCGGATTTCATGACCAAACCTGAACCCGATCCCAAACCCAAGCCCGAACCAGAACCTGAACCTGAACCACCTACTCCGACTCCTGCACCCAAGCAAATGCCAACTCCAAACCCTCCAAGGTTGATAGGAAGGTCCTTTCGGGCAACGCGGCCCTCACACGCCGGGGCAAGAGCTATAGCAGCGAAACAATCAGAGCCACAACTACAAAAGCAATGGACTTAATGCAAACCATTGTTCCCTGTCTATCTCAACAGTTAATTAGTGGGTAGAAGCACCAGTGATCTAGTGATGATCGATCTGGTGGATGATGCCAGAGTTTGACAAACCTCATGGGATCGAATTTATAGGTCGACGAGAGCGAGAGGCTGTGTGGACGCTGAAGAAGTGGCGTGGTTGAATCTTGCGCGTGTATGCTCACGATTAGCCTCGGCGGATGTGTGGCCAGGAGCCGTGCCTTTTGCTGAGAATCGGTGAGAATTCAACGCGCAGCACAGCTAGCATTGCAGGCGATCATCGTGCTCCCGGCCGGCGACGTGTGAAGTGGGCGGCCGGGTTAAGTTGCTGCCGGTGAGCTATTCGTCGGCCGGCGTAGGTACCAGCTGCGGCTGCACGACACGCACGTCCCGGCTTGAGACATTTGTGAAATCGATAACGATCGTCTCGGTGCGCAGAAAAGTTGGCGATCGCGGTCGCTGCGGCAATCGGCATGCAGCTGCATGTGCCGTCCGGGAAGAAAGTGGTCAGCGCTTGGAAAAACTAGTTCTGGTCGAGTGGTGAGTGGTGACTAGCTGAGCGATGGCAACCAACCATAGATGCTTCATCTCAGCACTGTATGCTAGTACGGTACTACGTCTGCGTGATTCTTCCTTTCCACACGATCAGACATTATCGACGCAGCTTCTTTATCTAAGAAAATCAGTTAATCATGGCACGCAGCTTGCAGAACGAGCAAAGTTTCTTTATCGAACACATTGACCACGTCATAATATCGCAAACATATGAAAATAGTTTTTTTTTGCGAAATTCCACCAAACTATTAATAATCATTAATAGTAGTACAAAGAGACCCAAAAGTATAAAAATTACAATTAGATCGATGGACCACCTAGCGACGTCTAAAAACACAAGCGTGATTCGAAGGCGTGTCGCCGTCCTCGCCTCTCCATCACCGGAGCCGGACAAAGCTTATCGTAATAGAGCTTGTTGTAGTAGACAGACCGGAAGTCGTTGTGCTAAGATCATAATGGACCAGCACACTAGAGCAGCAACCATCGTCGATGATGACATCCGTATATCAGAAGAGACTGGCCTGAAAACAAACCGACGAACACGAAAACAGACAGAATCCCAGAAGACGCTAGTGAAAAATAAAATTTGAAACTCAAATATGCCAGATCCACCACGTGGTTACCAACATCTTTTGCAACCCGAAGGTGCAAAAGCATGGTTATTTTTCCCTTGTACCGGAGGAAACACTGCATCACGCACACTATTGAGCGTGCACACACGTACGTGCCCAAGGCCCAAGCAAAGCGAATTCGAGTCCACTATGGCTTTCCTTTCCTTTCATATCCTCATCCCTACCCTAGTGCACCACTCGCTGAGACAACCATATCGATCATGCACCTACTCTTATCTCTAAACTAAGTTGCAGTACGTGCACGTTTCCAAAGTACGAGTTGACAGGAAGAGCTCGGAATATTTTACATCAATCCAAGCAGACTTCCCTAGCTCTCGCGTCCGTCTAAAGAAAAATTCCGTCTAAAACTTCCTAGCTCTCGATGCTTGCAGGTTGCAGCTCCTAGATTATCTCTCCAGCGATCACTGAACTGTAACACATATACCGACTCATCCAAGTACAGTATCAGTCGAGTCGAGGGAATTGAGCGCGAAAGAATCTGGAACTTTCGATCGGCGATCGTTGTCACTCCAACAAGTATATATACGCGATCGATTGATCTGCTAGCATGCCTGCTGCGGCGTATCACATGCACGCACGCAGCATACAGCAACTCCACTCACCCACCCACTAAACCCTATCAAATCATGCACGTACCTACACCACCACCCCTTGCCCGGCCGGTCGATCGCGCCCACTGCCATGCCAAGACGACACACGATCACGTCCGGCCTCGCGCGCGCACTCGATCGACATCCCCTGCCTATATATACAACCGCTACGATCGATCCGTCCATTCGTCCTGCACCCAAGGCAACCAGCTGGGAGCCGAAAACACGCGAGTGTGTAGGTGTCTTGAGTCTGTGCGGTGCGAGAAGATGGCAAGCTGTAGGGTGAGCGTGCTCAACACTGCCGCCTTCCTTCTGGTGGCTTTGGGGTGTTTGCTGCACGGCGGCATGGTGGAGAGCCGCCGCGTGGCCAGGATGGGCCTCGGCATTGACCTGGGCGGCGGGCAGGGCGCCGGGCTCGGTCTAGGCCTCGGCCTCGGGATCGGAGCGGGCACGGGAGGAGTGTCCGCGTCCGGATCAGGCTCCGGCTCTGGCTCCGTGGCTGGAGCGGGCTCTACTTCCACGTCTAGATCCGGCTCCGTTTCCATTGGAGGGGCTAGTTCCTCCGCGGGGTCTAGTGCAGGATCGAGTGCTGGGTCCAACGGGTCAGGGGCAGGGTCCTCCGCTGGGTCGGGAGCCGGTTCGGGTGGCGGACAGGGGTATGGCAGCGGAGGCGACAATGGTTCTGGTTCTGGGTCTGGATATGGTGAGGGCGGAGGGTATGGCCGAGGGTCAGGGAATGGATCAGGCTTCGGGTATGGGGAGGGTCGTGGGTTCGGGTCTGGTTCCGATGAAAACCCTTGAGAAGCTGACATGTGTGTAGCTCTATGATTCGAGTTGTGTAATAAATGTTTGAGCTGCTTCAGTTTTACTGGCTTGTCTGTTTTCTTCATGTATATAATAAGAGTATGATCCTTTTTTTTTGCCAAAAACGAATTTATTGACTATTGTTGTCCATCTTTATGGTGCAGACAATTACAAGCCAACAGCGCAAACACAAATTCAAAAAATTATGCAGAACCTTACCCACTCATATACTCCATCTGTTTCAAAATATAAGATGTTTTATTTTCTAAAACACATATATCTAGACGTCTTTTAAATACTCCCTCCGACCCGAATTAACTGCCGTGCTCGTCTTTTTGCAAAAACGTCCCTATTGTTTTCCGACAAACAAACTCGTCCTCCGCCTCGTCTCCACTCTTCTTCCTCCGCCTCGTCTCCACCTCTCCAGCTCGCCGCGCCTTCTCCAGCGCCCCGACCTCTACCACGCCGCGGCCTCCTCCCGTGTTGCGACCCCTCTCACGCCGTGCCCGCAGCGGGTGGCCCCCTCCTGATTTGGGGGAAAATCGATTCTTGCTATCAGGTTGGCGTGTTCGGAGATTTGGGGGTCCCCGGGGAGGAAACTCGATGCGGTCAGAGATTTGTGGATCGGCGATTTGGGGGTATCCGGTGAGGCAGATGTGGCCGGTGAGGCAAATCGATGCGGCGGCGGCCCCGACTTTAACAAGCTACGGGGACGGTGGAGGCTAGTCTATTGCCGCGTGTCCTCGTCAGCTGCAGGAGTGGTGGATGCTAGTCCCAGTCCACACCGCTGCCGTCGCCCATCTACTTCTTGTGTATTATGGCGTCGTCGACCTTGTCTCCTCCAGCTATAGGTACAGTTCTTGCTCCCAGGTCAGTGAGCTCCCTATCCCCTCTCCTCTACCATATATTCCTCACAAATCCGTGGATTTAGGTAGGGCAGGTTACCTGGTAGCAAATATGGTTCCTTGGTTCCCGAGCTAATTACCTTGCTAATGCTACTAGTACAGAGTAATTAGCTTGGCGACAAATCACAAGGAAACCCAAAAATCAGCTCACGGTAGTTTGCAATTATTGGGCTAATTACTTTGTATGAGTGCTTGGCCTCTACTACAAGGAAATACTTTTGATCAGCTCAGGAGGATTGGTACCTGGGACCAAATATTGATAGTACTAAGCTACTCCTTGCTAATGTTGTTTTGTAGTTTCACGACATTCACTAAAAGTAGCACTAGAGGATAATTAGTTGTTGCATACTCATGTCCTTTCTGTGATGAGGATTGGTACTAGGGGAAAATTAGTTGTAGACTGAACTCAACTGAAAATTGGACTGACCAAACTTCGGCTTTGTCCTTTCTGTAATGAGAATAGAATATGCAAATGATCTTGTTGTCCCTGGAACTGTGTATGCTATCACTTTATAAAGGCCAAGAATTCCTTCATGTCCCGAGTGTGCATCTTCAGTTTTACCATTACATACTATCTCCCTCTGCCCTTCAACCCAGACGCAACCAGCTGTTTTTATACCGTATCTTGTGCAAATTTATTGTCTGAAGTATCCCCTTTTTAATCTTTCATTGTTAGTTCTTAATCATCCAACTCTCTGACTGAACTTTCATTCAGATCAACACTGGACAAGTACTCTGCCGCCGTGAAGCACATAGCAGTTTCCCTTCTGGCTACCATGGCGATGAACTACTATCCCCCGTGCGCTCAAACGGACAAAGTTATCGGCTTCTCTCCACACTCTGACTCTGTTTCTCGTCAGAAAAATCTGAAGCAGATAGAGCACCAGATTATACCTATGTATGTAGACCCTCTATATGCTCTTTGAATTCACATTGTTAGCTGATTTTGTGCCTTTTACTGTTAAATAAGGAATGACATGATGCTAGTGTCAGGATGCACTCCCATTGTAAATAAATTGTGTAATCATAACAGTAGCTAGCTTTCGTAAATAAACTATTTCTGAAACTATGTTGTTGCTCAGTTTAAAATCATAACAGTAGCTAGCAGGTATCCATCCTTGTAGTCTTTAAAATGTTCAGTAACCGTGGTTGATTTTGATTAACTTTGTGGAAATCAATTGAATGTGCATGGTCACGGCATTAAAATGTTGTTCTTAACTCAATGTTCTAGATTTTGACAGCATTAAGCGTGTGCATGGTCACAGCATTGATATGTTTCTTACTCAATCATTCCATATAAAAGATTATTTCAAACTCAGTAAGTCTCCTCATTCTACTATTCTCAGTGGATATTTGTAGTCTTTACTGTCATCAGTGAGCAAAACAACATTGTACAACCATGAGGAACACTCTTGGTATGTACTGGATCAACACAAAAGAGGAAGTATAACTTACAACAGAGTATGCCATGATCAGTACATGAGTACATGCTCCAGTACATCTTCTCCTTCTCCGAGCTCCTCCTTCTCTGATCTTCTCCTTCTCCGAGCTTCCCCGAGCTCCTCCTTCTCTGATCTTCTCCTTCTCCGAGGTTCTACTTGTATGATCTTCTTCTCGTCCGAGCTTCTACTTGGTTGAGCTTTTCTTTGGATGTGATTAATTCGCCAATCTTGACATACACCACTGACTTGGCGCCTTCTACGGACAAGGCTTTTGTTGTTGTTTCATCAATCATTGAAATGCAAAAGTTAAGCCTTTTGATCTTGTTTTCTGCTGACTGAAATGGCTTCAGACTGCTCGTGTGGCGCCTCAAGTCGCCCCATGTTAACCTTTTCTGTAGTGTACTATAAAGAACATCTAGAGACCTTGCCAGTGCCCTTAGTGTACCCCTTTTGTTGAGCTCAACCTGAGGCACCCTTTCAGAGAGATGAAGATCTTTCCTCTTTCGACCACAATTGCCCTTTCTTTTATTTGAAAAATCAACTTGTTCTTCCCGTTTCTCCATTTCTAGGGCTTGTTTCCAGATCTTTTCAATGGTTCTAAGACATACTTTCAAAAGTTGTGCAACAAGTTCTTTATCGGCCTTCTCAACTGGTCTATGTTTACCAAGTGCTTTCAATGCAATATATGTCGCGAATTTGTGACTCTCTGGCATATCTATATGTTGCCTCCGCGCAACAACTTCTTCTTCAGGTATTTGGTCTGGTTGTGCAACAATTTCTTCTTCTTCTAGACCGATGTTGAGATCCAGGTCCATCCTTACAAACCCATCCTCTACTAGTCTCACGTCGACATCCATGTCATCTTCCTCTTCTAGACCGATGTTGAGATCTAGGTCCATCCTTCCAACCCCCTCCTCTACTAGTCTAGCATTGACATCCATGTCATCTTCCTCTTCTAGATTGACGTTGAGATCCAGGTCCATCCTCTTACTCTTTTGAGGCTCAAGGATCTTCTCGCCTTATGCACCTACATCAATGAGCAACATTTTTTAGAAGATATATCTAGAGCAATAATGCATAAAGATCCAAATTTCAGGTTGCTGACAGTTTGTTCCTTTCAAGAATAAATTGGTTAAGTATATATGATTCAGATGCAAATATGCAGATATTTGGATGAATTCTTCATTGCAGATTTCCTTTTGACACATAGATAATTCTTCATTTCAGATGTATAATGTATATCTGAATATAAATGGCTGAACTGAGACAGGTGAGACTTCTCTTATGCTACTGATTGCTTCAGGGTTACTGTTTTTATGCTATTGATTGCTAGGCAGATCATGTAGCAACTCCACGTTAAGAAGATCATGTAGCAACTCCATCTGAATTTGTTCATGCTGCAAAGGATGGTCACAGATGATTATCGGGTGCTTACATTTGAATCTACAACTGCTCTTCTCTGTTGATCTTGATGTGGTGGACAGTGGACAGAGGAGCAACCTGAGGGGATCCAGCTGCCGACGAGATATTCGGGGGCGAGAGGGAGATGCCGCCAAAGGGCCGAGCTCGACAACAAGGGCGCGTCAGGCGCCGCCAACGCTTTCTGCGGCAGCGTGGCACAGGTGGCGGCGGCGGCCAAAGCTTTGCCCTGCTTCCCCGAGGACGACGACGGGGAGGGGCCTCCGTCTCCCCTGAGGACGGCGCCAGGGATCGAGCACGGCCGCCGTCGGCAGGAAAATTTCCTCCGCCTCCGCCAGCGAGGATGCGCACTATCCAGCCTGGTCCTCCTCTGCCTCGCGCGGGAGTCTGGCAGGTGATTGGCCTTCGCCGGCGAGGACAACAACAAGGACGGCGAGGATTGGCCTCCGCCTCTGCCTCGCGCGGGAGAACGGGAATCGCGGGGACGGGGATCACAGACGGACGGGAATCACAGCAAAATTAGGATTTTGAATCTAGGAAAATTTGTAATGTTTTGAATGAATTTAGGTTTATTTGCAAATATGTGTTTGAACTAACCCCGCGGCCAATAATTCGGGCCGGAGGGAGTACTTAGATTCACTTCATTTGCTCGGAAAGATAGAATGCCTCTAGAATCTAGAAACATGCTTTTCAAAATAGGCCAAAATATCTTATACTTTCTCCGTCTCAAAATAGATGTCTTAGATTTACCAAAATTTAGATAAGCCTATATACTAAATAATGTCTAGATTTATTTAAATTTTAATAATTCTAAGACATCTATTTTGAGATAGAGGACGAGTATTATACATGTCCACTAGCTTATTAGTGGATGGCTGCATACATCTATGAACTTGCTGGCGTCCCTCTTGAAACAGAATTGGACGGAGATGGGACGAAACAGAGACATCAAATTATTAAGTCCGCCGATGAAAACAGAGCCACTAAATTAGGTCCTCCGTAACCAGCGGCGACAAATGCTGAACCTTCAGAGCCTGCGATGATGCCACAGCCATGCCTGCTTTGACGGTCATATTTATCAGATGGCTGAATTATTGTAAGAAGATGGCTCAAGTAGTAGCGGAGCATCGAAAGTGAGATGGCGTAAATTATGAAATGAACCGTTTGATCCTACCAGTCCACTCGATAATTAGGATACGACCAACGAACAGGTACGGCCGTGTTACTCGTTTTTGAAGAGAAAAATAGTGGTGATAGGAGTATATAATTGGATAGGTGTTGCGTACGGGTATCGTGTACATTGTAACACTAACCCTAATTGCCTAGTGCCTATATAAACAACAGGAACCTCGTGGCCTTTACCACGCGAGGCTTTTCCCAAATCCCCATCTCTCTATCGTCTTACATGGTATCAGACTACACGATCCTACCTTAAGCTACTGTCGCCCATCAAACCCTAGACGTCGCGCCTAAACCCTAGCGCCGCCGCCTTCTTCCGCTGCTGTGATGACCTTTGCCGCTGCCTCCCTAGATGCCACGAGCGAAGCGATCGTCTCCTCCTACCTTGGCGCCGGCGGCATCCCTCCTACGGGTGAACCCCGCCATGTCGCCCCCGTCGTCCTCTCCTTCACCTCCGGGAACCACACCAAGTGGTCCATATATACATGCGCGCCACCCATGGTTGCGTGTGTCTGATTGGTCACATTGATGGCACCATCGCTGCGAACAAGACCGACGCCGCTTGGGCTGCCAATGACTACACCATGCTCAACGTCCTCCATTCTGCCATCGACGAATACGTCGCCGCCATGGTCCTCGTTAGAGATCAAACGGCTCGTAAGATGTGGCTCACGGCCCTCGAGCTCTTCTCCACCAACAAGGCAAACAAGGTCATCTACCTCGACAATGACTTTCGTCAACTGATGCAAGAGAACGAGGTCGCGGCGGTCCTTCTGCCTTACCTCGTGCCGCGCCTCCTGCTCATGTCGGCCCTTGGGTGTGCTTCTCTCCACCCCAGGGACAGTGGCGTGCCCCCTACGCTACCTTGCACGATGCAGGGATCCTTGGACCTCGTCCTCAAGCCTACAACATGGTCGCCGCGCCCCTATACCAGACCGCGCCATCCACCTCGACCGTCCCTTCATGGGACAACGTCCTGCTCATCTGCAAAGGGGGTGGGTCATGGACTCCGGTGCCACCTCTCACATGACCAATAGTGAAGGTAACCTATCTTCTCCAACTCCTCTACCCACTCCATATTTTGTCACCGTTGGAAATGGCCATGCCGTACACATCTCCTCGTCGGGTCACCTAGTTTTTTGTTCACCATCTGGTCGTGTTTTCAAACTCAACCACGTTTTTCTAGTTCGTCATTTAATTCAAAATTTGCTCTCTATTCGCAAGTTCACTCATGATAATTTCTGTTCAATTGAGTTTGGCTCCCTTTGGTTTCTCTGTGAAGGATCTGAAGACCCATCACGTGATCCCGTGTTGCATTAGTGACGGGGATCTCTACACTTTTACACTTTTTCCGGCACCTCCACTCGCTGTGCAACACCCACCGCCATGCTCGCCTCCATCACCGCTCATTTGTGGCACCAACGTCTTGGTCATCCTAGTCAAGACGCTATGTTGGCTCTTCGGTGCTTATCTTTAATAAAGTGTAATAATATTTATCGGTCTTCTGTTTTCCATGCTTGTCATCTTGGTAAACATGTTCGGCTGACATTAAGTTTATCTATTTTAGCGTCTAGTGCCATCTTCGATTTGATACATTATGGTTTGTGGACATCACCAATTATAAGCAATTCTGGTTTTCTGTATTATCTTGTTATCGTTGATGATTTCTCTCATTATTATTGGCGTTTTCCCCTCAAACAGAAATCTTGCGCTCCTAGCACTCTGGAAAAAAAATTCGCCTACATGTGCACTCAATTTGGCACCTCTATATGCTCCCTCCAAAATGATAATGTTATGAAATTTATTAACTCTAATATCAATATACCCTCTCTCCACATATCGGCACCATGTTACATCTTTCTTGTTCGTATACTTCTTAACAAAACGACAAGTCTGAGAGCGCTATTCGCACCATAAACGACATTATGCGCACTCTTATATTACATGTGCATCTTCCAACATTCTTTTGGACCGGAGCGCTTGCTGCTGCCACGTTTCTTCTAAACCGACATCCCTGTAAAGCTATATCTTCCTTAGTTCCCTACACATGTCTCTCCCGTCTTACAAGAAGATATCTACTTGTTGAAGTTGTGTCAAATATGTGTGTAGGTTATCGTTGGATTTGACTGTTCGGGTAAGTTATGTGTTAGAGTCAAAGTCTGTAACCATAGGCCTAATATTAAAGGAACATGTAGTAGCCAAAATACATAAGACGCAAGCTAGGTTAGATAGAAAGCTGAGTTTTCAAGGGCGGTCTGTTGCTCGTGGCAAGGGCGCTGGACCGACATTTGACATTGTAGATCTATTATATCTGAAAGGATACAGATGTCACCTAGAGGGGGGTTGAATAGGCGATTAAAACTTTTCCGAGAGTGGCTCGACAAAGGCGGAAATAAACTTGTGTTTACTTTGTCAAGCACAACCTAGAACAACTAGGGTTCACCTATGTTCACCAACAACTTATGCTAAGCAATACAAGCAACAATGTGATAGCAAGATATAGATTACTTCAAGCACGAAGGCTATCACAATGTAAAGTGCATAAGTAAAGAGATCGAGTATAGAGCTAACCGAGGCACGTGGGGACGACGATATTTTACCGAGTTCCTCCCAATATGGAGTATGTCTCGTTTGGATAGGGGGTGGTATCAAACCACCAACGCCACAAAAGGCCTCCCTTATTCTCCTGTAAATCTCACCCCAACGGGATCGATCCAAGCTTCCACTATCGGTGCACTTGTCGGTGGCAATCCAAAACCTCTCACAAGGTTGGGGCACTTCTCCACAACTCAATTGGAGGCTCCCAACAAATAAGCTTGGTGAAAGCTCCAAAACTTAATTGGAGGCCCCAAGTAATCCAAGAACCTGCAAAACCACCAAATCGTCTAGGGTTCCAAGAACCCAAGAGAAAAGAGCTTCTCACCTTTAACTCAATCGAATCTCACCGAGAACTCAAACCTATGCACCAAATGCAATGGCAAGAACACAAGTAGTGATCAAATCCTTCTCTCCCAAATTCCACCAAAGATACAAAAGCTTGTGGGAGAATAGGAGAGGAAGAACAATGGAGGAAATCCACAAAAGGCTCCAAGATCTAGATCCCAAGATATTCCCCTCACTTAGAGGAGAGATGGATTGGTGGGATTGTAGATCTAGATCTCCTCTTTCAAATCCCCAAAGTATATGCAAGAATCAAGGGAGGGACTGAAGGGGGAGAAAGCTCAAGAGGGTCAAGAATGGAGGAGAAAGCCTGTAAAAACTCGAGTAGTCCCATTGGGGAAGAAGGGCCCCTTTTTATAGACCCACGGAATTCTGACCGTTTTCTGCCCATTGGGGAAAAGTCAGTCCGGAGACTCCGGTGTGCAGACCGGAGACTCCGGCCTACACCGGAGATTCCGGCCAACCTCCGGACCACCTATCAGACTGTCCCAGCGCCTCTGGGAACCAAGTGGACCGGAGACTCCGGTCCAGCCACACCGGAGACTCCGGTCTAAGGCATGGACCGGAGACTTCGGTCAGTCTCCGGACCTTCCTCTGGACCACCTATCAGACTGTCCCAAGCTGAATTATGGAGCCCCCTCCAGGGACTCCAGGGGACACTCCAGACCACACCGGAGACTCCGGTCTACGCAGACCGGAGACTCCGGTCTGGACCAAATAAGAGGCAAACTTCAAATGGCGATATCTAGAGTTTGGAAACTCCGATTGACCCGAAACCAATTTTGTTGGAAAGAGGACAACAAGAGTTACCAAACAATATTGGATACCACCAAGAGAGAACATTTCATGTGTTATAATGTGAGATACCTCTCTTAGTGAGAAACCGAAAAAACCTCAAAGATCAAAAACGCAATATGATATAAAAGGTAAATCCGTTTTTGATGAACTAGAGCTTGTTATGAATATTACCACAAGCTCTAGAACCTCACATGGATAAGATCCAAATAACAACCAAGAAAGGATGATGCTAAGTATGCAAAGGTTTGAGCTCTCTCTGAAAGATATGATCGAGTTACTCACTTGAGAGCCCCTCTTGATAGAACGGTTGTCTATCCTATAAACCGTCTCCCCAAATAACACCACGAGACCGGTAAGAAAGAAACCCTATCAAGATCATACCTTTGCCTTGCACATATTCCACTTGTTCTTGATGTATACGATCTTGTCCTTCTCAAGATGGAACACATTTCTAGATTTCTCTTGCACGCACTCGCTTGATGAAGACTTGTAGGTTTCTCCCCCATACGACATGGGGAAACCTTTACTTGGACCTTGTCTTCATTGATCCATGATCACCGAGGATGGAAAGCTTCAAGCATGATATCTTCTATATATGGCACATCTTTAGCTTGCACAACATTACTTCTAACACCATTTGGATTATGTCTTGAAGATACATATGATGAACTCTATCTTCTTCTTCAAGGCACCCTTGCAAAAGGCTCAACTCTCTCATGAACAATCTGTGGATCACTCTTTGAACACCTTGGTCACCACTTGATCCTCTTCACTTTCTTCTTCTCCAAACCTTGAAGCCAACATATGGTTCAAGCATTGCCTATGGACAATTCCTACAAGTACAACTTGATACAAGCATTAATCCATAGAGATTGTCATTAATTACCAAAACCACACATGGGGGCCCACATGTTCTTTCAATATCTGTACACCATAGTGGGCTTGTCGTCGAGGGTATTATGATGAGTACCTTGGGAAGGAGAGCCCGTAAAGCATGGCCTAGAGATGTAGGCGTTTATCGCTGAAATATGTTATCAAACATCATCTCCTGTCTACTTTCTGCAATGATCTAATCGCATATTATGCTAGCAAGTGGTATCAGAGTGTTAGATTATAGATTGGCTTCATGGTGTGGATGATCTAGAGGAAGGCGAGGTGTTAATGGTTTTGGTGGGAGGTGGGCTTCCGTCAGAGCGAGAGACGGTCCCTTACACGCTAAGGTATGAGTTGTTGATGACGCGAGGCGGTCATGTTGTTGAAGCATATCCGATCGAGAAGCACCATCGTTGGATGGCTTGGCACACAAGTTGTGGGAGTTCATACCGAATGATACGACGCAATGGGTTTGAGCAATCAGAACGGATGGCTCGATGAGAAGAGACCATGTGTAGTTCAACAAGGACCATGCAAATTGTGATGTTGTCATGGTTGTGACCTCTGAGGCACATACCACAAGTGTGCGCTTGCATCTCTAAGATTTGAAGTATATGGTGGAGATACATGGGTTCGATTCGAAAAAGTCGTGGACCAAATTATTTTTGGTGTGCAAAATGGAACAAAATAAGGCCGAGTTGGATGATGTAAGGCGTGAATTGGAGCTCAGGAAAGTCATGTGGTCGGACGAAAGGTGGAGATAGATCTAAACTATCTCAAGGTCAATAAAAGGAGGGTTGCAAGGTGCAAAGGGAAAAACTCACGAGTTTCCTAGCCCTAAAACTTGACCAAGCAATTTCGGAAGCAAGATAGCATGAGCGAGAAGACTTTGCTTAGGTCGATCCGATCACTCTGACCTAAGCGATCTGATCAGCGGTTGTTCATGGGAGAGAAGCAGGAGGACGAGATGCCAAAGTTCGATGGTATGGGAAACTTTCCACTATGGCAGTTGAGGGTCAAGGATTTGCTGGGACAATAAGGGCTCTAGAAGTCAATGAAGGCTGATACATTGTAGCTTGCAAATATGGATGATGATGACTGGCGAGATGCAAATTAGGCCACTAGTTCTATATGGCTGAGTCTTGCTGATCAGGTCATGTATCATGTGATGGATGAGGAGTCGTCAAATGTAACCTGGAAGACGTTGGAGGCGCAATTCCTAGACAAGACCGCACCCAATAAGTTTTATCTAAAGTAGAAACTGTATGGCATGAGGATGCATGATGGGGAGGACCTTACTAAACTCATCAGTGCCTTCAACCGCGTCATCTCAGAATTGGAACATATTGGGTCCAAGGTGGAGGACGAGGACATGGCTTTTCTCATGCTTACTTCGTTTCCTAAGTCCTACAAGAGCTTGATTGTTACTCTGACATACGGCAAATCGAGCATCACATTAAGTGAGATACAAACTACATCGTTATCTTATGATCAACGAGAAAAGAGAACTTCCAAAAAAGGTGCTTTTGCCGGTGCTAGTGATGGACATGGGTTGATGATCAGAAACAATCATGGTGGCAAATCTGGCAAGAAGAAGGTAAAACCCTAGTGTTTTGGTTGTAAGGAGTGCGGTCACATCAGAAAGAACTGCCAACGTACAACAAGATTGATGGAGCTGCAATATTGATGTTAACTCTATATCCGATTCTGATAGCGAAGTTATGGACTTAGTGAATTTTTCGATGAAGTGTGGGTGTTGGATTTGGGGGGCTCTTATCATGTGACGTCTAACAAGGAGTGGTTTGCTATCGATAAGCCTGGTGATTTTGGAGATGTGTATCAGGTCGATTGTGCACCTCAAGGCATTGTGGACATGGGCGATAACAAGATCAAGACTAAATATGATGATGAAGTGGAACTCTAGGATCTTTTATATGTGCCAAGGGCTCGCAAGAACCTAATATCACTAGGGGAACTCCATGACAACGGTTATGTCTACCGTGTTGACATGGACAAGTTGATCATGCGAGTCAAGAAGGACAAGAAGATGGTGTTGAAGGCTGAAGGACTAAGAAAAACTTGTACAGGGTGCATGCGAGCATCATTCCAGGTAGATCTGAAGAGGAAGCGGCGGCAGGATCAACCTAGGCAACCGAGTCCGATGATGATGATTTATAAGTTGGCGACATATTCGTCAAGGTGGAGATTGTTGAAGTTGTGTCGAGTATGTGTATAGACTATAATAGACTTGGACTGTCTAGGTAGGTTACGTGTCTAGGTCGAACTCTATAACATGTGGCTAATATATTAAGGCCACTGGACCGGCATGCCATTGTAGATCTGATGTGTCGTGGCAGGTTTGTCGTCGATGATACTATGATGAGTACCTAGGCAGAGAGTCCGTAAAGCTTGTGTTGTAGATGTAGGTGTTTATCGTTGAAGTGCGTTATCAAACATCATCTTCAGCCTACTTTTTATAATGATCTAATCACGTCGCTTAGATGTGTAAAGGCCGTGTATATTGGATCTAATTTAACTTGTAGATTAGAGGTTAGAAAAAGTCCATGCCAAGAACCGAACTTTGCATCTAAGGCAGAAAAGCATGCAACTAAACACGATGTTGCGTTTCTCCTCCCACGCCGTAAAAACCAATGTTTGCAACCAATCAAATTGCAAAAACAGGCTCAATCCTAGTTTTCACTCATGCTGCATCCAGCAAGTCAAACACCAAAAAATACCCATGCGAGCGACCAAACACCCAAGTGTCTGTTTCGAGAACACCCAAGTGTCAAAGTACGACAACGCCGTAGGTGTCCATGCATGACAAGGCAGCATATGTATACTCCTATCCCAAAACATAAGACGCCTAAGGACTAGTCAAAAATTAAATTTTATTAACTTTGACCAAATATTTAATGAAAAATAGGTACATCTATATTATGGAATGAACATATTAAGAAAATATAGCTTATGAAGTCTTTTTATATTGATTTGGTATTGTAAATATTTATATTTTGTATAATCTTGATTAAACTTATAAAACGTTGACTTCTGGCTAAACCTTAGATGAGGGAATGAGTACAAAGTAGCTAGAAACCTTGTCCTTGTGATTGTGAACCTGCCTTGTTTTGGGTATATAACCACGGAAGCCCGCCTCAGCCATTCCTTGCAACAGCCCGCATAGCTACTCTCGATCTGGTTCTCTCGCACCAAATAGCAGGGCACGGCGGCTGGCGCGGGCGTTGCCATGGAGGAATACAAGCCGCTGGCGGCCATGGTGGTGGTGCAGTGCATCTACGCAGCCATGGCGCTGTGGGCCAAGGCAATATTCAGCGGCGGCATGAGCCCGCTGGTGTTCGTCGTCTACAGGCAGGCCATCGCCACCCTTGTCCTCGTCCCCATCACCTTCATTGCCAACAGGTAACGTAACAGAATAACATCCTTTCTTTCTCTCACTCAATCGATGATGATCATCGTCATGAATCATGATCATTGGTGGTCGTTATTGTTTCTCCAGGAAGAAGCTGAAGGAGATGGTGTGTATCGGCACGACAGGCTTCGCGCTGGTGTTCGTGGCCTCTCTTGTTGGGTACGTCGTGCGCAGTGCGGATCCATGCCTTCTCTCGATCTCGCCTGAACGTCGGTGTACTTACTAACTTTGCACTGACCGGACTTGTTCACATTACTGATCACCTGATCTGTGTATGCGACCTTTTCATTATTAACAGGGCGACGGCGAACCAGTACTTGTACTACACGGGTCTGCATCTGGGATCATCGTCCATGGCGACGGCAATGACGAACCTGATACCCGCGATCACCTTCGTCATGGCGACGTTGGTAGGGTGAGTACTTGGAACCTGAAAGTAGCAAGCAAATTAAACCCTGTGCTACTTTGCAGCTTTGCAAATTCCTTTCACCATACGTTCCTCAACAAGTTTGATCCGTCAACTAAAATGAACTCCATAAGCATGTGTGAACCTTGTAGATCTCATCTCGTTGCATGATTAACTTGGGATTATTGGGGACAATAATATTGGAGGAGGCTCTACCACTCTAGGGGCATATATATATAGGAGTATCTAGCTAGGTATATAAGATCCAGAGAATATTCCATGGTACAATTAATAACTGGAATAACAAGAGAACTTGCTCTCAATTATACTTCATTGTTCAAAAAAATTATACTTCATAATCTGATTTATTTCCTTGTTTTTTGTACATATTTGTTTGATTAATGAAAATTTACAGAAGGGTACGGTTCTTGAGTAAGGAACTAGAGGTCCTTGTTAAAATACTACTCATAGTAAAAAAAATACTAGCTACTCAGATCTGTGACAAGTAGTAGTGGTTCACTTGACGACTGTACGAGGATACAGGTGACTTTTCAGGACAGGATACCGCAGCGCCGACAAGAGGCGTGGAGACGAGGACTACGGTCAGCATTATTAATTTGTGGAACCCTTGGACAAATAATGCGAATGGCTGGAGTACTCCTCCACGTGGTCACCTAAACTACCCTTGGGCAGATTAATCATTTCTAGAGAGAAAAAACTAAATGTCAGTGTCAGCGTGGCATATATTCTGAATAAATGGGGTTGGTGTTACTAAATTCACCATGGTGCTGCTTTGGGTTTTCGTGTTAGTAACACCTATTTACATGACCACTAGATTGCAGAGGTGGAATTGGTGACAAAATTACCTGTCATCTGAATGATTTTTCACGCATATAGGCTAGAAAGCGTAGAGATCAGGAAACCGCGAGGCATGGCCAAGATATCCGGCACCATCGTCTGCGTCGGCGGCGCCATGGTCATGGCGTTCTTCAAGGGCCCCAAGCTGTTACACCACGCGCTGGGCGCCGGCGGCCTGTACGACGTGCTCCTCCACTCGTCGGCGGGACGGAATTGGGTGATCGGCGCGCTGCTCCTCGTGGGCAGCAGCTCCTGCTGGTCGCTGTGGCTCGTCCTGCAGGTGCCCATCTGCAAGTCGTACGTGGACCCCCTGACGCTGTCGGCCTGGATGTGCTTCCTGTCCATGGGGCAGTCGGCGCTGCTCACCTCCTTCGCGGTGCCGGACCTGGACGACTGGATGATCCACTCGCTCTTCGAACTCATGGGCTGCATCTTCTCCGTAAGTAATTCTTCGACCACCTGCAGTCTGGATTTTTCAAGCTTTTCCGTACGTGCTGCCACAGGCAAACAATGGCTAAACAATTTTTTTGACAATGCATCATGGTACGTGCAGGGTGCGTTTGGGTCAGGCGTGGCGTTCTACCTGCAATCGTGGTCAATAACGGTGAGGGGCCCTCTCTACTCGGCCTTGTTCAACCCCCTCTCCACTGTCATCACCACCGTGCTCGCCACCATGATCCTTCACGAACAGCCATACCTTGGAAGGTAGTACGCGTTTCTGCTTGCAATTTCAGTTTCGCTCCCTGCCATTTGTACTTCTCAAAACTCATTCAGGAACGGTTTTTCTTTTGTCAATTTGCCAGCTTGCTGGGTGCTATCGCTGTGGTTGCCGGGCTGTACATTGTGCTGTGGGGCAAAGGAGGCGACTCCAAGAGCCAGAGGGTGCCGGCGGTCACCGTAGATCTGGAGAAGACCCTGGCACGGCCGGAGTCGCAGCTCGACGCAGCCAGTACCATCACGGAGCCGCTCCTGGCGGACGGCAACCCAGCCGAAAAGTAGCAGCTCTAGAGACATTTTCAAGCTCAAGTGCGTCTACGCTGGAGTACGTGACGACGGACATGATCACACCTCTAATATGCTAAAGGAAAAAAAAAAGGGCTCGTATATGTACTTGTGGCACGCATGGAAGGGATATGGGAGGTTCGTGCTTAGCAGTCAGTGTGACACGCTGCTTTGTATTTTTTTTTTCAAGGATACATCCTCGGAGGTGTATCGAATTCATAAAAAAAAAGACCAAGATGGCCGATACAACATCAAAAGGCCATGACGACGCCAATGACGACGGGCAACGCCATGACGACGCCTCCAAGAAGGTAACGGCTCCCACGGGCGTCGCCGCCCTGCCGCCAACCCCAACATCACCGGACACGCAACAAGGAGCCGCCTTGGACTCACCGCCCGCGAGAGGAGAGCCACAAATGTCATCGGTGGAGCAGGGGGTTGATCACCATCTTGATAATGAAGGGCTTCAACTTGAACTCGACGAAGTCGTCGCGCTCCAGATCGTACTTGTAGACCAGCTTAGACCAGTTCTTCTTGAAGGCGACCTGGTCGGCGAACTAGCCCACCTGCACCCATTCGGCGCACCAACGGCAGGCCGTGACCTGCACGACACGCGGCAGTGGTTGCTTGATCCAGGTCCTCGAACCAAACTGGAACGCCAGCGGGATCACCAGCATGTGGAGGTCCGCTGCGTCCAACTGGATGATGAACCGGCGAGGGACCTCGGCGATATGGTAGTGGCCAAGCTTCGGCTGCTGGCCCTTCTTGCTCTGCGGCTGCGAAGTCGCCTCCACCCTGCTGAGGACCACCGGCTTGAATGTCCAGCGGTTGGTCGGAAGCACGTCGGCATAACCCGGTGGGGGGTGTCAGCCCCTCCCCACAGTCTCGCATTCGAACTTAACCATCTTGGTAGGAAGCAAAACAAAGTCAGCAACAATTTGGGAGCAAGCAGCATTTCCAAATTCGGTAATGCACATGGTACAAACATGAAGGAATCCAAATTAAGGAATACAAACATGGTACAAACATGCACTAGTATCCCCAATCGGGCAATGCCCTAGGATAACACCCAAATTGAGGAATCGGCTATGTTTCCCAATCGGGCAATGCCTCGGGACAACATCCAAATTGAGAAATCGGGTAACATAAATACCAAAATTTCTGGACACACTACGAAATCCGTTGCTACATACTACCTAAAGCCCCAAATCACTCTACAACTATCAAAGATCGTGCCTTAACCACCGTCAATTTGGGGCAACGCCTTCTATTTCTCAATTTGGTAAATCTTGCAGGCAATGCACCTTGAAAACACTTATCCCTTTTATTTTATAATTATGGACCAACTTTATCTTTTGTTTGCTGGAGAAAAGTAATTGCAGTAGAGTTGCTTTGTTTCTGAATGTCAAATGCTTGATCACTTTCAGGTACCGATCTATAAATACTACCTTGATCCACTCTCATTGGCAACTTGGATGTGCTTCATGGCGACCCTGCAATGTATGGTGATGGCATTCTTCCTAGAAGCAAACTAGATGGATATCTTGCTTCGATATGGGAGCTCCCCTGCATCTTATATGGAGTAAGTTTTGCTCCATCCAAATGCATGTGTGGTGATCCATATATTGTTCTGAATTGCATGCCCTGTATCTGATATGAGTTCAGACACTGAAAACAAACGAATGCATTTTGTAGGGTGTTTTCGCCTCAGGCACCAACTTTTTTATGCAATCTTGGTGTATATCTGTGAAAGGCCCCCTTTACAGCGCAATATTTACACCTCTGAACGCAGTGATTACGACAATATTATCTATGATCTTCCTTCACGAACAACTCCATATAGGAAGGTATGTACTCACTTAATTCGTCATTAGTATTATAGAATAAAATCTGGCTCAGAAAACCTTGTTTTGTTTGGTGCATAGTTCTTGTTGTTATTGATGATGTTTACGGTGATTTATTTTCGCGCAGCGTATTAGGTGCTATCACCATCATATTCGACTTGTATGTAGTGCTCTGGGGCAAAGCTGATGATGCAAAGAGCGAGGGGCTGGCCATTCGTTGTACTGATTCTGAAAGCCACATGGAACAAGATAGTATGAGCGTAAAAGTAGAGAGTAGCACCAATCTTTCAGAACCACTGTTATCTGAAAACGCGAACGCTGATACTTCAACATGCCAATGATACTTCAGTGTTTTCAAATCAGCCTCTAGCCTTTTGATTGATAGTTTGATGGTTTTCTTATTTTCTTTTTACTGTATATACGGTTGCCTAAAGTGAAATACTAGTACTCCTTTCGTCTTAAAATAGATGTCGCAAATTTATCAAAATCTGGATGAATCTACATACTATATAGTTGACAAATCTGCGACATCTATATTGAGACGGAGAGAGTAGTATATGTTTGTGATTAGGGATGGAAATGGGCCCCGAAACCCACAAACCCGACAGGTATCCGCCTTAAACGGGGAGGGTTTGATAAAAAGTTAGACCCGCCAAGTCTAATGGAGCGGGTATGGGGATGACAAACCCGTATCCGCGGACCCACAGACCCGCTCTAAGCCTTAATCCTATCTCTAGTATATAATCATATGTCTAACCACACGTCCCACGTGGCCACGCACACAGACAGAACACACATCACATACACACAATGAAATATGGAGTCCTGGAGACAACACATGCACACACGCGTCCATTTCTATCAACCCAATCCCAATATTCCATCGATTTCTTCCCGCATGTATCGGCGTCGCTCCTGTCTCACGTGTTGACGGATACCCGTCAGGACCCGACCGGATCGCGGGTCTAGTAAGAAATGAGACCCAACAACTTAAATGGGGCAGGTATGGAGGGGCCGGACCCGGCCCCGAACCCGGCGGGTGCCATCCCTATTTGTGACTTTGGGATGCATGGCCATGCTAAAATGACCAACGACACAGTTTGGCAGTCTGCTGAATGTACCCAACATATCTAAACCCATCAAGTGTATCATGAACCCATTTGGGCAATGCGAGTAATCTTATCTCTAGCCCATTTGGGCAGCAGAATGACTGTTGCGTGGTAGACGGCAATGGCCATGAGGACGGACTTGGCGAGGGTAATCCTTCCAGGTCGAGCAAGGAACTTCCCCTTCCACCCAGGCAGCTTTCCAGCAATCTTGTCAAGGAGGGGCTGCAGGTCAATTTTACGGAGACGCCTGAAGTGCAAGGGTAGGCCTAAGTATTTTCCGGGGAAAGTGGCGATCTTTGCGGGGAAAACTGAAAGGATGGCCGCAAGGTCAATATTGTCGCATCTAATCAGGAAGACCTCCGTCTTAATTAGGTTGGTGATGAGGCCGCTGGCTTTTCCAAAGCAGTCGAGAATGTCAGAGATAGCCTTGAGCTCCTCTTTGATGGGGTTGACAAAAATTCCAGCACCATCAGCATAAATGGAGATTCTGCAACGTGGCTTGCACGATCTGATCGGACTGAGAATACCTCGATGGCTTGCAATCGAGAGGATGCGCTGTAGCCGGTCGATGGCGAGGATGAACAACATGGGAGAGAGAGGATCGCCTTGTCTCAAACCCTTAGCATGCCGAAAAGGCCTTCCCGGGCTTCCATTTAGAAGCACTCTCGAGGATGCCGAAGAAAGCGAGAGGCACACCCAGTCTCTCCACAATTGGCCAAAACCGAGGGCCGACAAAACCTCGAGAAGGTAGGCCCATCCCACGGAGTCAAAAGCTTTGGAGATGTCCAGCTTGAGGAAGAGGCTAGCCGTCCTCGAAGAATGAAGCTCTTTGATGAGGTTTTGCACGTGAAGGAAATTGTCGTGGATGCTCCTTTTCTTAACAAAAGCGCTCTGGCATTTGGAAACAAGGTCCGGAAGGATTGGAGCTAGTCGGTTAGCAAGGAGCTTGGAGAAAATCTTTGACATACTGTGGATGAGGCTGATAGGCCTATAGTCGCCAACCGTTGTCGCATCTTGCTTCTTTGGGATTAAGATGATGTTGGCCGAGTTGATCAAGTTTGCGCAGCCCCCCTTCAACCCAGCCATATGGGAGATAGCAGCCACCAAGTCACATTTTATGATTTCCCAACAGCTCTTGAAGAAAGCGTCGATGAATCCGTCAGGTCCCGGCGCTTTGATAGAAGGGAGCGAGAAGACGGCCTCCTTGATTTCGCTCTCCTCGAAAGGGGGCCTCGAGGTCGGAGAGGTCGCGATGCTCATACTGGAGGGCCTCCCAATCAAGGCTGAGCAGCCTGCGGGCTTTCGATCCTAGAGCGCTCTTGAAATGCTGGAGGATCACCTCCTCCTTGTCTTCATTTGTGATGGTCGTGCCATTGTCGGAGGAGAGGGTCTGGATGTGGACCTTTCTACGCCGCCCATTTGCTCTGGCCTGGAATAACTTTGTATTTGCGTCCCCTAACCGTATCCAGGTCAGCCGGGATCTTTGTCGGAGCTTGGTCTTCTGAATTGCAAGGAGGCCGAGGTAGGACGCTTTTAGTTGCCGTCGAAAGTCTCTCTCCTCATTCGAAAGCGGTCGTGATTCTTCAGCAGTGTCAAAACGCCAGATGAGCTCCTTAGCCGTGGCAATCTGGATCTTGAGATTTCCGATGCTTTGTCGCTGCCATTTCCTGAGAGCCTTAGCCATGCAAGAAAGCTTGATGTGTATACGACGAATGGGGTCAGAGGACTGGATGGGCTTGCTCCAGGCTTCCAGCACCGTGTCCTTGAAACCATGCATTTGAAGTCAGAACTCCTCAAACTTGAATGATGGCTTCCGCTCAGAAGCGACGGATCCTTGAAGGAAAAGAGGTGCATGGTCAGAGCAAGCAGAGGTTATCGCTTGAAGATGGGCCACTAACCACGACCAGGAAGCAAATTCGAGTCCACTATACCTGTTAGTTCCTTCCATATCCTCGTCCCTGCACTCGTCCCTGCTAGTGCACCACTAACCACGACCAGCATTACGTACTCTCTTATCTCAAGTAAGTTGCAGTGCACGTTTCCAAATAGTATCACCTCAAAGGAGTGGACAGCGAGAGCTGGAATATCACTTTATATTAATCCAAGTCTTATTAGATCTTGATGTTTGCGGCTCCTTGATTATATTATTTCTGCAAATTCGTCTAATTAATCAACTTATGATTGGACGGTTAGGAAGACAGCGGTACCTATAGCCCAACAAACTTTAAACCCTAGGTTTCATAGCTGGCTGTTTCATAAAAACGGAATATTTTTAGTGAAAGATTACGTTCGCGTCGCTAGCGAGGCACTTATGATGATATCATCAAATTCTATACCGTCGAATCAGTCTCAGACTCGGTTTTTCAGAGATGCTCATAGAGATATATGATGTGCATGTATGTATTCATAGGCATAGAATATGAGTGTATGCTCGTAAGGAAAAAGATTAACACACACATATGCCAAATCCTCCCGCCTCCGAGAACAGTACGAGTGGAGGGAAGCGCGAAAGAATCTTTCGATGGGCGACCGCCCCACCAACAAGGCAACAAGTATACGCGATCGATTTGCTAGCACATCACATGCATGCACGCAGCATACAACCACTCACGCACTAAACTAGGACTAAACCCTATCAAATCCTGCACGTACCTACACTACCACCCCTTGCCTGCTGCCCTGTCGATCGATCGCGCCCACTGCCAAGACGACACGCACGATCACGTCCGGCCTGTTCCGTCTTGGCCTCGCGCGCGCACTCGACCTCCCCTATATAAACAGCCGGATGCGATGTCCCAAGGCAACCAACTGAAAGCAGGCTGATACTGACAGTCGTGATCAGCCATTAACAGGTATAGACGTGCGAATCTGCACACGGTGCAAAGAGGATGGCAAGCTGCAGGGTGAGCGTGCTCAACACTGCCGCCTTCCTTCTGGTGGCTTTGGGGTGTTTGCTGCACGGCGGCATGGTGGAGAGCCGCCGCGTGGCCAGGATGGGCCTCGGCATCGATCTGGGCGCCGGGCAGGGCGCCGGGCTCGGGATCGGAGCAGGCACGGGAGGAGTGTCCGCGTCCGGATCAGGCTCCGGCTCTGGCTCCGTGGCTGGAGCGGGCTCTACTTCCACGTCTAGATCCGGCTCCGTTTCCATTGGAGGGGCTAGTTCCTCCGCGGGGTCTAGTGCAGGATCGAGTGCTGGGTCCAACGGGTCAGGGGCAGGGTCCTCCGCTGGGTCGGGAGCCGGTTCGGGTGGTGGGCAGGGGTATGGCAGCGGAGGTGGCAGTGGTTCTGGTTCCGGAGGCTCTGGATATGGCGAGGGCGAAGGGTACGGCCTAGGGTCAGGAAATGGATCTGGTTTCGGGTATGGGGAGGGCCGTGGGTTCGGGTCTGGTTCCTCCGCGGGGTCTAGTGCAGGATCGAGTGCCGGGTCGAACGGGTCAGGGGCTGGGTCGTCCGCCGGGTCGGGGGCTGGTTCGGGTGGTGGGCAGGGGTATGGCAGCGGAGGCGGCAGTGGTTCCGGTTCGGGGACTGGATACGGTGAGGGCGAAGGGTATGGCCGAGGGTCAGGGAATGGATCAGGCTTCGGGTATGGGGAGGGCCGTGGGTTCGGGTCTGGTTCTGGTGGAAACCCTTGATGATATGCTCACATATGTGTTGCTCTAGCTATGATTCGAGTTGTGTAATAAATGTTCAAGCTCAATTTGCTGTTTTCAGTGGCTTCAATTTTACTCATGCTTGCCTGTTTTCTTCATACTACACTATTGTTGTCCATCAAGGTGGTGCACCAAATTACAAGCCAACCTCGCAAACACAAGAATTTATGGACTTTATTCACTATTGTTGTCCGTCAAGAATTTTTACCAATTACAAGAATTTATTCACTTTTGGAAATTCAACTTAAAAATGAACTTTTTTTTGGAAATATGAACATTTAGAAAATAAAATCTTAAATATTTGAACACTAGAAAATTTCAAGAATCCATAAAATCTCGAGGATTTCAAAGTTTCAAGATTTTTAGAGCTTAAAACCAAAAGCCAATAGAGGAAAATAGAACACAAATAGAATACAGGAAGGAGAAACCACATCATGTGGTGACCCTGGCACGTCCACTAGAGGAAAAAGGGCTATCCGTTCGCGACCCCTCGGAGCATTAGTCCCGGTTGCCCCACCAACCGGGACTAATGCTGGCACGCGTCCCGGTTGGAGCAGGCACGGGGCCAGGGGCATGCGTCCCGGTTGGTAAGAGGGCATGCGTCCCGGTTGGAGCCACCAACCGGGACTAAAGGTTTGGCCACAGCCACGTGGCGTGGCACGCACCTTTAGTCCCGGTTGCTGGCTCCAACCGGAACTAAAGACCCCCTGCCCTCTATAAATGCAACGCCCCAGCCCCCTCTGCCTCCACTCTGTTTTTTCGAATGGTGGAAGGTGTGAGGGGGTGTGCTAGTTTTTTCTCATGCATGCATTGAAAGTGTTTGTTGAAATGTTTGAGTGAATAATCCCGTTGAATTTCTCATAGAACAAAAATATAGAAGGTGTCCGAGACGCACTTGAGCTTTCTCCTCTTTATTTCCCTCGATCGAGGTTAGCATTCTTATCTTTTCTAGGTCATTGATACAATTCATGTGTCGGTGTGAATTGGTTATTTCACTATTTATGATGTCCTGTTTTTTGATAAACTTACTTATATGATGCAGATGAACGGTCGGGAATGGATGTACGGTGACCGGCGGGTAGCCGGGTATATCAAAGGCGTGGATAAATTTATCGATGTGGCTACGACAAACAAAGAGAATGGATTTATACGTTGTCCATGTGTTCAATGTCGGAACAACAAGGAGTATTCTTCCTAAAAATCATTCGGCCACCTGATTATGAAATGTTTCATGCCCAACTATAATTGCTGGACCAAGCACGGGGAAAGAGGGGTTATGATAGAAGATGGTGAAGAAGAAGATGATGATAACAACTATCATCATATGTTTCCTGAATACAGTGATACTGCAATGGAAGACAATGGAGAGGAAAGAGGTGAAGGACGGGCATCAGATGAGCCGGCTGATGAACTTGGTAGGGTCATTTCTGATGCAAAGCGAGACTGTGAAATGTAAAATAAGAAGTTGAAGTTAGAGGGCATGTTAGAAGATCACAAGAAATTGTTGTACCCAAATTGTGAAGATGGCAGACAAAGCTCGGTACCACACTGGAATTGTTGCGATGGAAGGCGAGTGGTCTAACCGACTCCTCATTTGAAAAGATGCTGAAAATAATGAAGTCAAGTTTCCAAAACATAACGAACTTCCCGAGAGTACCTACGAAGCAAAGAAGACTCTCTCATCTCCGGGATTAGATGTGCAAAAGATACATGCATGCATTAATGATCGCATCCTCTACATGTAAGGAGTATGAGAATTTAGATAAATGTCCGTATGCAACGCGCTAAGGTATAAGATCGACGAGATGACCCCGGTGATGTTGAGGGAGAGCCCTCCGGAAGAGGGTTCCTGCTAAGGTTATGTGGTATGCTCCTATAATACCAAGGTTGAAACGCATGTTCGTAAACAAAGAGCATGCCAGTTGTTGCGATGGCACAAAGAAGACCGTAAGAAAGACGGAAGTTGAGACACCCCTGCTGATGGGTCACGGTGGAGAAAAATCGAGAGACTTCCTGACTTTGCGGTGACGCAAGGAACTTATGGTTTGGTCTAAGCACGGATGGCATGAATCCTTTTGGGGAGCTGCAGTCACACAACACCTGGCCCGTGACTCTATGTATCTACAACTGCCTCCTTGGTTGTGCATGAAGCGTAAGTTCATTATGATGCGGTGCTCATCCAAGGCCAAGCAACCGGCAACGACATTGATGTGTACCTTAGGCCATTAGTTGAAGAACTCTTACAGTTGTGGGGCAAACCAGGTGTACGTGCATGGGATGAGAACAAACAGGAGTCATTTAATCTACGAGGGTTGTTATTCGTAACCATCAATGATTGGCCTGCTCTTAGTAACCTTTCGTGACGGATAAACAAGGGATATAAGGCATGCACCCACTGTTTAGATAAGACCGAAGGTAGATATTTGCATAAATGCAAGAAGGTTGTGTACCTAGCGAATCGACGATTTCTTCCGACCAATCATCCCGTAAGAAAGAAAGGCAAGCATTTCAAAGGTGAGGCAGATCATCGGAAGAAGCCTGAACTCCCTGCTGGTGATGATGTATTTGGTATGGTCAAGGACATAGAAGTAATCTTTGGAAAGGGTCCCGCGGTCAATCAGTTCAACGACGTCGCTACAGGACACGCACCCATGTGGAAGAAGAAATCTATATTTTGGGAGCTGCCATATTGGAAAGTCCTGCGTGTCCGCTCTTCAATCGACGTGATGCACGTGACGAAGAATCTCTGCGTGAACCTGCTAGGATTCCTAGGCGTGTATGGGAAGACAAAAGATACACCAGCTAACGGAGGACCAACAAATTATGAAAGACCCAAAGAACATGCATACAGATAACAAGACGGATAAAGGGCGTCACTTAAGTCGTGCCAGCTATGCTCTTACCAAAGCACAAAAGGAAATCTATTTTGAAGTCCTTACAAGATCAAGGTGCCGCGGGCTTCTCATCTAATATAAAGGGATAATAAATATGGCAGCGGAAAAAGTTCCAAAACCTGAAGTCTCATGAGTACACGTGATTATGACGCAGTTGCTTCCGATTGCATTGAGGGGGCTTCTACCGGAAAATGTTCGAGTACCCATTGTGAAGCTGTGTGCATTCCTTAATGCAATATCTCAGAAGGTAATCAATCCAGATATTCTGCCAAGGTTACAGAAGGATGTGGTACAATGTCTTGTTAGTTTTGAATTGGTGTTCCCATCCTTCTTCAATATTATGACGCATCTCTGGTTCATCTAGTGGAAGAGATTGCCATTCTCGGTCCGGTATTTCTGCACAATATATTCCCCTTTGAGAGGTTCATGGGAGTCTTAAAGAAATATGTTCATAACCGTGCTAGACCATAAGGAAGCATCTCCAAGGGATATGGAACAGAGGAGGTCATTGAGTTTTGTGTTGACTTTATTCCTGACCTTAAGCCGATTGGTGTTTCTGACTCGCGGCATGAGGGAAGACTAAGTGGAAAAGGCATGCTGGGAAAGAAAGCAATGATATGTAGGGACGGGGATTCTTTCACTAAAGCACACTACACAGTTCTACATAATTCCACCTTGGCAGCTCCGTATATCGAGGAACACAAGAATATTGTACGCTCCAAAAACCCGGGGAAGCTGAATCATGGATTCTGAGATGAACACATGAAGTCTTTCGTGGTTGGATGCGGACACATCTCTTGAATGACACCACTGTTGGAGATCAGCTATACTTGTTGGCGCGTCACCATCTTCTCTGTATTGAATTTCCAAGGGTACGAAATAAATGGGAATACATTCTACACGATCGCCCAAGATAAAAAGAGCACCAACCAAAATAGTGGTGTCCGCTTTGATGCAATAGACGAGAATGGACAAAAGGACACATATTATGGTTACATAGAGGAGATATGGGAACTAGACTATGGAGTCTCTTTTAAGGTCCCTTTGTTTCAGCAAATGGGTCAACCTGAATGGGGAAGGGGTAAAGATAGACCAGTTATGGAATGACAACAAGGATCTCAACAATCTTGGTTATAGAGATGAACCATTCGTCCTAGCCAATGATGTGTCTCAGGTTTTCTATGTGAAGGACATGTCCTCCGCATCAAAAAAAGAAAAAATATGCAAACGAATACATCATATGATGAGCCAAAGCGTCACATAGTTCTTTCAGGGAAAAGAAACATCGTGGGAATCGAGGACAAGACAGACATGTCAGAAGATTATAATAAGTTTGATGAAATTCCGCCCTTCACAGTGAAAACTAACCCAAGCATTCCTATAAGTAAAGAAGATGCTCCATGGTTACGTCTGAAGCGATCATAAGGAATGACATATGCCAAGAAGTTCATGCTCATATTATGTAACTCTAGTTCATGTCTTTCGCGGTTTGTGGCTTGACCGAAGGATATCTTTCACGGTTTGTGGCCTTTAGTCCCGGTTTTGTAGTCTCAGTTTTTAATATTAATTTCACATATTAGGGAGTGCCTCTATGACCAGTTTCTCGGAGATGCCGGAGGACTGGGCTCCGTCGGCATCTCCCTGAAACTGGCCGCAGTGGTGTCCCTGCTCGAGAAAACCATCTTGCAGCTTGTAACTTCACTAACTAGATCAATACGCCTGAGCTAACTAATTTCACATATTAGGAGTGCCTCTATGACCAGTTTCTGGAGATGCCGGAGGACTGGGCCCGTCCGCATCTCCTCAAACTGGCCGCAGTGGTGTCCTGCTCTCGAAAACCATCTTGCAGCTTGTAACTTCACTAACTAGATCAATACGCCTCGGAGCTAACTAATTTCACATATTAGAGTGCCTCTATGACCAGTTTCTCGGAGATGCCGGGAGGACTGGGCTCACAAGATCTCCGAACTGGCCGCAGTGGTGTCCTCGCTCTCGAAAACCATCTTGGAGATGCCTCAAATCGGCCGGAGGACTGGACTCACACGGATGCATATTTATAGTACAAGCAGCTCGGCATAATGTCGACACTCACAACATAATGTCGACACTCACCCCTATTATTAGTCTTGACTCATCTTTAGTCGGTTGGTGTCTCCAACCGACTAAAGGTTCATCTTTAGTCCCGGTTGGTGACACCATCCGGGACAAGGTATGCCGCATGCGACATAATGTCGACACTCACCCCTATTATTAGTGTTGCTGGCCCACTCCGCAATCCTTCATCGGTTGGTTTCTCCAACCGGGACTAAATATGAACCTCTCTTTATATAGGCATTTCTATTTATTAGGTAACACTCAAGACATTTAATAATATTAAAAACCGGGACAAACCGGGACTAGCTAACACTCAGGACTAAAGCCGCCCCCTTTAGTCATAATCATGCCTAGTCCTATAGTACGCAGCTTGTGGTCTTCATCGTCCGTCCATCATCATCGCCATCGCCACCGCCACTCGGGATCCTCAGCCCATCCATGGCATATACCAGGGCCATTCCAGCCTCGATTATTCACGGCGGTGGGAGAGGGTCTCTGAAGACGATACCGCCACCGGGGATGTGGGGCCTGGCGGGTGGACTCAGGCACCGAGGGCGAGGATGGTCTCCCCGGAGATGTAGCGCATCAGTCAGATGATAGTAAGGTTCGCCAACCACAGACGACGGCAAGCTTCGTTGTGGTTCACCGGTGGTGGCCATCACCTTGTACTGGCGAGCTCCATTTCCGCCTATTAGCGAAGAAGGCATTCCAGTGTCGAGTTATCGGGATCCCACTGGGATCCATCCGCTGCTCGGCGTGAGCTCGTGGTAGAAGTGGTTTGTGATGGCCTGGCATGCGGAACCTTGAGGGACAGAGGGACAGAACCCTCCGGCTTCAAGATCCAGCCGTGGGCGGCGGTAGCCAGCCGGACAAGGGTAGTTGAGGCGACAGCGCCGGTCTCCTCGAGGGTCAGAATGGCCCAGTAGGCGTTGTCCATTGTTCTAAGAGAGGAAGGTGTGGATGTGTGGATAGCCATGACACGATCACCCTAAATATAGAGGGAAAGGGCGGGAAAACTTGGCGTGAAGCTTTGTGAAATGGCGGGAAATATCTTTAGTCCCGGTTAGTGACTACATCCGGGACTAAAAGCTCTAGTAGAAAGGAAAGGGCGGAAAACTTGGCGGAAGAGGTGGGAAATGGCGGAAAATATTTTAGTCCCGGTTTGTGACTACATCCGGACTAAAAGCTCTAGTAGAAAGGAAAGGCGGGAAAACTTGGCGGAAGAGGTGGAAATGGCAGAAAATATTTTAGTCCCGGTTTGTGACTACATCCGGGACTAAATGTCTCCGAACAATGAAAATCCTTCGTGGTAGTCCATAGTTAGAAATTCAGATAATTCAAAACGGGCATAATAAATTCAAAAATCCGAACAATGAAAATCCTTGGTGGTGTCATATTTTGTTACATAGTTGAAAGGAAAAATACCAGACTTGGTATATTGATCATGTTTCGAAAAAACCTTCACAAAATGACCTATCATGTTCGAGGTTTCATGGCTTTCGGTCCAAATGACCGATGTTATGTGCTGAATCACAGCATAGTTTGTGATGTTGTGCCCATATTATGCATGTGTGTGGACATTGGTATGGAGAACAATGTTGCAGGAGGAAGTTTTCCTTTTTGTCGCACGGAAAAGCCCTTTTCCATTTTCCGAGCGCAAAAAACGGGTCGTTTTGTGAAGTAACCACCAAAATGCCGTTTCAGAATGCTACCGTCCCATTTTCCTAAAATACTAGACCACCTTACATGGACTATCTCCCAACCGGTACATCTCAAACCTTTTCGTCCATCCCGGGTAAAAAGGACAAATGTCTGCCGAATCGGCAGGAAGTGGGTCCGGTTTATACTACAGGTACATGATCTATCGCCCGTGATTTTTTGAAAAAATCATTTTTAGACTCGCAATATGTGGTTTCTTCAGAGATCCAATGCAAGTTCTAACGATGCTCGTCTCCTATTATTATGCATGTGTGTGGACGCGCCATTTTTCATCTTTAGTCCCGGTTGGTGACACCATCCGGGACAAGGTACACTCCGCACGACATAATGTCGACACGTCATTTTCCCGCCATTTTTCCCGCCATTTTTCTTCCCGCCATTTTTTCCTTGATTCTTCACTATATATATATGTAGGGTTGGCCTCCATTGTCATTGCACATCTCTAGACTCATATCTGCAACCTCATCACTCTTTCCCATGGCTTTCACCGTAGCACTAACTCCCAGGGAGGCGGAGGTGCTTTGCGCCTCGAACTACCCCTGCCCGCCGGGCTACTGTGTCCCCGTCGGCTGGATGCTGAGCGCCGGAGGCGTGCCGGTTCCTCCTGTCCCTCTAGGTGTGGCGCGTCGGATGGCCATCACGAACCACTACTACTTCGAGCTCACTCCAGAGCAGCGGAGGAGTCCCAGATGGCATCCCGACTATTTCCCAACTTGGGAAGCCTTCTTCATGGATCGGCGTGAGAGGGCACTCGCCAGGCACGAGGAGGAGGGCCAACCTCCTCCGAACTTCAACGAGGACGGCCGGCGGCTGTGGTGGCGCGGCCGGACTCTCCAGAGCGTCATGGCCTACGACACGGCCGCCGACTCTAGCCTCACCGCGCTACCCTCAAGTCCAGCCCACTGTACTCAACCTTCAAGGTTCACTACAACCCATTTATGCGAGCGACGGCAGCAATGGCCAGTACGGCGACTACTGATGGCGAGTATTACAGTGTAGGCGGAGCATGACTGAATTATTCCAACATTGCAAAACAAGTTCGGCCGATTGTGGCTTAATCTGGCCATGTATCTTAATTTTCAGTTCTTCTATGTAACTTTGTGTTAGTTGTGTTATGTACTTTAATTCCAGTTCTATCCTAATCAAATTTTATTTCCGCCCATTATTTTCTGTCCTCTTTTTTCCGCCCATTAAAAATAGAAAATGGTTTTGAATTACTTATAAGTTAATTCATTTTTAATTGTAAATGGTTCATATTTTAAACGGTTACATTAATTATTTTTTAAAAATAGAAAATGGTTTTGAATTATTTATTCAAATCCAAACACTTTTTATGTTTAAAGTTTTTATAAATTCCAAATTAATATTTAAAAAATATAAGTTAATTCATTTTTAATTTTAAATGGTTACATTAATTATTTTTTAAAAATAGAAAATGGTTTTGGATTATTTATTCAAATCCATACAATTTTTATGTTTAAAGTTTTTCTAAATTCCAAATTAATATTTAAAAAATATAAGTTAATTCATTTTTAATTTTAAATGGTTACATAAATTATTTTTTAAAAATAGAAAATGGTTTTGGATTATTTATTCAAATCCATACACTTTTTATGTTTAAAGTTTTTCTAAATTCCAAATTAATATTTAAAAAATATAAGTTATTTCATTATTAATTTTAAATAGTTACAATTATTTTTTAAAAATAGAAATTGGTTTTGGATTATTTATTCAAATCCATAATCTTTTTATGTTTAAAGTTTTTCTAAATTCCAAATTAATATTTAAAAAATATAAGTTATTTCATTATTAATTTTAAATGGTTCATAGTTTAAATGATTACATTAATTATTTTTTAAAACAGAAAATGGTTTTGAATTAGTTATTCAAATTCAAACACTTTTTATGTTTAAAGTTTTTCTAAATTCCAAAGAAATTATCATTTAAAAAACATTACAAATTTAAACCCCAAAATAAAAAATAAGGCGGGAACAGAGAGAAAATAACTGAAAAAATTTGAAAACAGGGGAATACGTCCCGGTTGGAGCCACCAACCGGGACTAAAGAGCTTCGCCGCTTCTTCACCGCTGAAAATTGACTATACGTCCGGTTGGTGGCTCCAACCGGACGATGCTTTTTAGTCCCGGTTGGAACCACCAACCGGACGATATCTCCCTTTATATAACTTCTTCTTCTCTTCTTCGCTTCATCGACGACGACGCCAGCGGTGCCCGCGCCTCCGCCTCGCTCGCCTGCCGTCGTTAACGCCTCCGCCTGCCATCACGGCCTTCAGAAGTAGCGTCTCCTTCCTCGATCACCGCCCAGCGTCTCTTCCTGACGCCATAGCCTTCTCTTCCTCTTCAAACTGACGACCGTTGCGCTCAGCTCTTCACGACTGGCCGCCAATTCCTTCCCCGCCGCTGCTGTCAGTACGGCGCGCCTCCCGCTCTTCTCTCCCTCCTCTGCTGCTGGTGGGCGTGGCGGCTTCGATCGGGTGGTGCACCGTCTGCCCGTTTCTCCACCGCCGTCCTCCTTGTCCACGCCACGGCGGCCGCCTCCTTTTACGGGCAGGTGGCTCCGGCCCACTGCCCCTTCTCTCTTGACAGCGGCGGCGAGGTGGCGAGGTGGCTCCGTTTCCTCCACCGCGTCCTCCTTGCGTGGCTGCTGAGGTGGCTCCGGCCCCACCTGTCAGCCACTATGGCTAGTTGTTACTATGGTGCAAAAGGTTTAAACATTTGATTTAATAATTTCAGAATTTGAATAAAACTTGTAAATTCAATAACTTTTAATCTGTAATACAGAAAAATACAAATAATATACCAAAATGTTCAGAAAAATGAGAACTATCTATCTATGATATAATCATGCATTGTTCAACAACTTAAATGACAAGTTTAATTAGAACACCCTAGTAACCCTAACAGGTGATTCCGGAGTTCCTTGAGTTAGGGTTTGCGCCCCTCGGAACCCCGATTAACTTGTCGAGCATGCTTTAGGGTTACATTCCAATGCACATTAACTTGTCGTATCATCATCATTGCTTGAGCATTGCATCGATGCCATGTGTTGAGTGTTTCCCTTTCTTTCCGGTGATTTGGTTCTTCTCGGTAGAATACGATATCGAGATCGAAGACCGAGATCAAGACCATAGATAGATCTAATTAAATGACAAGTTTAATTAGAACACCCTAGTAACCCTAACAGGTGATTCCGGAGTTCCTTGAGTTAGGGTTTGTGCCCCTCGGAACCCCGATTAACTTGTCGAGCATGCTTTAGGGTTACATTCCAATGCACATTAACTTGTCGTATCATCATCATTGCTTGAGCATTGCATCGATGCCATGTGTTGATTGTTTCCCTTTCTTTCCGGTGATTTGGTTCTTCTCGGTAGAATACGATATCGAGATCGAGATCGAAGACCGAGATCAAGACCATAGATAGATCTAATTAAATGACAAGTTTAATTAGAACACCCTAGTAACCCTAACAGGTGATTCCGGAGTTCCTTGAGTTAGGGTTTGCGCCCCTCGGAACCCCGATTAACTTGTCGAGCATGCTTTAGGGTTACATTCAATGCACATTAACTTGTCGTATCATCATCATTGCTTGAGCATTGCATCGATGCCATGTGTTGATTGTTTCCCTTTCTTTCCGGTGATTTGGTTCTTCTCGGTAGAATACGATATCGAGATCGAGATCGAAGACCGAGATCAAGACCATAGATAGATCGAAGACCTTTTGTAGCCTTATACTCATGTTCCCCTCTCATAGCCTTAGGGTTTAGGGTTTCTCTTCATTTTTATTATTGTGTATGTATATATTAGGGTTTCACCTTCGATCCGGAAAATATTCGTTCGCCCCTTTGACTTATTCGTAACTTTCTCCTTTAGCCGCTTTGACTTATTCGTTTTTCCACCTATGCAGAAAATATGGACCCACACGTCAGAGACGAAGAAAAGGAAGAGTTGATCCAAGGTGTGATCCGTGGGGAAGATAATTTAGACGTATCAACGTTTCTGAACAACTCCGGTGAGGGTGATCCTCTTTTTACCGGAATAGACAACTTGTTTGAGGTTGAAGGTGTTGCCTTCCGCGAGGGAGAAGGCGATGCCTTGTGTAATCGAGAAGACGACCGCTCCGACGAGGTGCATGTAATATAAATCAATTCATTAATTAATCATCTGCTATCTATATAGAAATAGTAACGACGATCTTTCTTCTTTTAGCCCTCCGGATCGAAGGAATCTACTGAAAAGAGCAGACGAGGCCCAACCAAAAAGTTGCAAGACCATGAGAGGTTCAGGATCGAAGATGTCGCTGAAGACGGCAAACCGACAGCTCCCGAAGTTGTCGCAACCAAATTTGTGGCACAATGCAGAGTAATCGTTAGGGACTTAATCCCGATCACCATTAGAAATTGGAATAGGCCTGCTAATGCGGATGAAGAGGGAACATGTTTATTTGTCCCTAACCACGCCAAAGATTTACTGTGGAAGAGGCTCATGGTTAATTTCAAACTACCGAAGATAGAGCTGGATCCAAATGCGGAGGATCCAGTTGAGGACGCCTTACAACATGGGAGAGCCATGGAGACTAAGGTCGAGTGGGCTTTGAAGAAGATGGCCCGATGTTTCACCAACTGGAAGAAAAGATTGCACCTTGACTATGTCGTGAAAAGAAGACTCGATTTCAAGAATATTCAGTTTGAGAAGATAAAACCATTAGGCTGAGTTTGTGGAATACAAGAAATCAGAAAAGGCTAAGAAAATGTCGAACGAATAAGCGAATCTTGCTAAGAAGAAGTATCACCATACTATGGGGCAAGGTGGCTCTGAGGTTGGCATTCCTAAGTGGGAGAAACTTGAGCGAACTGCGTGATAAAAGATCACCCAGAGGCATTTATTGGGTAGAACGTGCAAGGAATTGGTTTTACGGACATGGGGCACGTTGGACTCGGAAGGGAGGTGTATATATAACATACGACATAAAGACCCTTGCCAATCGAGAGGATCGGAAGCAGTAAAAGGTTAAAGATGGGGACTTCATTCCCGATAGAGAGAATGATGAGCTCACACTCGCCCTTGGAAATAAGGAACATGATGGACGAACACGAGGCACAAGAGGCTCCCAACCATGGAGGACTGGGTTTCCCGAAGAGAGGAAGAAATATCCTGATAGAAGCCGTCAGAGGAGAAAGGACAGGGCGACAGTTGAAGCAGATAGTCAGAAAGAGCGAATGCGTTTAATTGAAGAACGATTAAAGCAACAACAAGATGAAATTAACGCACTTAAATAGCAAAGTACTACCGGCCCATCTCAGCAGCACACTGCATTCGATGCTACCGGCCTATCGAATAATCGAAAAAGCAGTGTGGCTTCCACCGAGGTCCCGGGTGATGACAATGGCGATGACGATGATGCACCGACGATGGCTCCTGTTGGCTACCCAGTGGATGATATCACAGAGATGACACACTGCGAGCTACATGTCAAAGTTGTGAACATATCAATGAAGGTGGCGGTCGGCTATGCCTTACCAATTGGACCCACACCATCTTACCATTGTCGTCCGATTCCAGAGGGCTACGCTGTTGTCGGCATGGATGAAATCATGCCCACCTTTGAGGTTTTGGATCTTCACTACCCTGCTGGTGAAGGGGATGTGACTGTGCTGCGTGACGCAAAAAACGTCACCATTCTATGGCCGAAGGAATGTATCGTGCTTCGAAATCACACGCCAAGGCCATCTTCGCCGCCGCCTCACCCGTCTCCCAATTAAATGTCGCCGCCTTGCAGCCGTCTTCGTCGCCTCACCCGGCTCCGTCGCCTCACCAATCTCCGGTGCAGCCATCGCCGCGGGAGCCATCGCCGGCGCCTCAGGATAAAAAGCGTAAGTGTAGCGCTACTGTGCGTCGTAAGCGATCGCCGAAACATAAACAAGAGCCTCTTCCAAAAGTACCAAAGGTTCCTCCCAAGAGAGCTTATGGTATCTTGAAGAGAGGAGATGCGGCGATTGTTGATGCGGAAGCAGCGTTTTTCGCTAAACCGAGGCGGCCAAAGAGCCGAGTTCCCCAGCACCAAAGAAGAAAAAGCCAAAGTGTTTAAAATGCTAAAGAATCTTCATCAACCCGAGCCAAAGCTGTCATCAGACTATGACCGTTCTATTCTCAAGTCACATGCGGCACAAAAAGCCTCGAAGAGCAGTACTGATGCAAGCGGGAAATCTATTGCCCAGCTCGGAGAACAAGCAAAACAGACTTGCGCCCCTCTCAAGGTGATTTCTCAAACCAATGTGGGGTCGAGCAAATATGGGGCCGAAGAGCAGTATGATCCAGAGGTAGTTGCACAATACGGAGAAGCTGCCGCTGCTCAAGGTATGAGTATTGCCCAGTACTTATCCCAGTTAGAGTTCTTCCCCTTGAGTGAAGTAGCATACAAATACCAGTACGGCAAACCTCTCGTCAAACCTGAGGACGTAAACAATCTTTCAACAAAAATGCGAAGATTGCATAACTGGTACATGCATGCCACGTCCGCCGGGGCTAACTGGATAGTGCTGAGGGTTACAAAAAAGCATCATGGGAAAGAAAGGGATGACATGATATCCATTGAATTTGATGAACTATTTCAATTATTTAATCAAGATGCCTTGGAAAAATCGATCATCAGTGCCTATTGTCTGTAAGTACTAATTCTGTAATTAATTTAGTCTCCAGCTATATTATTTTGTTTATTGCATGTATATAATCATACTGTAATATGCAGAATGAAGATTCTCGAATGCAGCAGAGGACAAATCTATGACATTGGCTTCATTGACCCATATTGGGTTCATGAAGCTAATCTCAAAATAAGCCCTCAGGATACGGAGGATAATATAGTACACGCATTAAGGTTTCAAGAAACCAAAAGGGAAATACTATTTCCTTACAACTTCCAGTGAGTGTTATTGTCTTGTATACACTTTCTATTTCGCTTACTCGATGTTAAGTATATAATTGATTAGTTATGCATTCGCAGGTACCACTATATTCTGTTAATCATTCAACTTGACAAAGGGCGTGTACTAGTCATGGACTCAAAACATAAACCCCTTGAGACGTGGAAGGACATGCAGATACTTCTCCAGCGGTAATTCTAATCATTACGACACTATATCGGCAACGTTCGTGAATTTTATGATATCAAGTACTTAATAACTTATTTTATTCGTTTTCTTCGCCGGGCAGTGCTTGGAAAAGGTTCACCAAAAAGGCTAGGGGTGTTTGGAAAGAGGAGCTTACATTTGAAGCACTAGATGTAAGCACCACTAGCTATATCCGCGCATCTTTTTGATTCTAGTTTTGATACAGTTATTATCATGCTTGATTATTATTTTGATTGAACTCTGTTCTCGTAAAGTGCATGACGCAGGGACCAGGTAACAATCTCTGTGGATACTATGTTTGCGAGTTCATCCGGCAGACGTGCGATGAGAAGGGCAGAAATTTAGAGCAACTCCACGTACGTAAACAATTTCTATAGTTTTTAATTTCAAACAAATTGTGTTTAGTTTCATTCATATAGGCTGGCTCCTTTTTTAAATCAGATCGAACGTCTACGGGACGGTCTTCTGCCAAAGGATCGCGTACGAGCAATTCAGAAGGAATTGGCGGGATTCTTGGATGCAGAAGTCCTAGACCCGAAAAGGGAATACTATTCTGCTGTGTATAGACAATAGGGATTGTAAAAATAGCAACTTTGAAGGAATTGACCGGTAGCATCGAATAGCAACTTTTGTATGTAGTGCATGAACTCGATCCGTGTATTGAATGTAATATTGTCATGATGATCTTGTGTAATATAAGGTTCCTTCGTTGATAAGTGCAAAACACTAAATAAACAATAAAACAACCTAAATGAATTCTCTGCCGCGGCACAAAAAGTGGCGAAAATGCTGCCGCGGCAACAAAATGTGTCAAAATGAATTCTCTGCCGCGGCAGAGAAATGGGCCAAATCTCTGCCGCGGCAGCAGGTTATTAGTCCCGGTTACGAACCGGGACTAATGCTCCACCCCCCTCGCCCTCTGCCGCCGCCACGTGTGCCCCCATTTGTCCCGGTTGGTGGGGCAACCGAGACTAAAGGTTAGAGCTTTAGTCCCGATTGCCCCGTCCTGGTTGGGCAACCGGGACTAATGCCCCTTACCAACCGGGACCAATTGGGCGTTTTCTACCAGTGGTCGCTTGTCGCCCTAGTCGACAGGGCAAGCATCCCCGTTATCCCGGGTGATCGAGAGTATTACAAGTGCAAGTGAAGTTGGGCCAATACTCTTGGCTGAAATATTATTTGTGCCATGCCTTTAATATATTTTGGAACATATGTTATTTTCATGTGGAGTAGAAATGTTTTCTTTTAATCCAACTTAAATGCTTATGTCCAGTGTTTTCCTCTCTCTTTCATCATAGGTCAGAACAAATATTCCTAGTAAACATAAGCTTTATTGATTACTCCCTCCATTTCAAATTATAAGATATTTTAGCCTTTTTCTGCAACACATGTATTTGGACGCATTTTAGTGTGTAGGTTCGGAGCAAAATGAGTAAACCTAAAAGATGTCTAGATGCATGTGTTTTAAAAAAAACTAGTAAAACATCTTATATTTTGAAATGGAGGAAGTACTTGTAAGCATACATGCACAACACACTTCTTTTCAATAAATTCACAATTAAAACAGCTCGTCACTTGTTCTTTGCATGTGTGTAGCGTAATCATGCAACATAATGCTCAGACCCAAATTTTGCTACAACACACGAACATGATATACATTCATGCAAAAGAAAGTTATACAATATATATCTACATAGTTAGGGCATCTCTAACCGATCCCAAAAAACGGTTAGAGGAGTAAAAATCGGCAAAAGACGCACCTAACCGATTTCCAAAACGGTTAGAGGAGTAAATTTTACTTATCGGAGGAGTAAAATGGCCTCCAATGAGTAAATTTAGGAGTCAAGAACCAATTTAGAGAAAAACTCTGTCCTCCACCACGCCGCACCCATTCTCGCTGGCATCGCCGGCGTCGCCGGCAGTGACCACCGTACCCCGCCGCCGCCACCCTGGTCCCTGCACTGCCCTCCAGGCCACCCCTATGTCGCTCGCCGCTTCTCAGTGTCGCCGGAATCGACGAGGGGATCGAGTTTTCCCGACCGCCTCCCCGATTTCTTCCAATTCAGCCTCCGTCGGCGTCGATGGAGGAGGAGGTCAAGAACCACTTCCTCGACGGTGTGTCCTCTACTTCCCTGAGGAGGAGGAGGGCCACTGCTTCAGCGGGTTCCATTCTTCCCGTTCGTCGGCCAGCACCCGCGCACCAAGGAGTGCTCCGCCGGCGGCCCCGTCCTGCTTCCACGCGTCGGCCCCGTCTTACTTCTGCATGCCATGGGGAAGTCCGCCGCTGGCCCTTTCCTGCGCCAGCGCTCCAAGGTGAGGGCTCCTTCAGGTCCTGACCCTACTCTGACCATTGTTGGCTAGCTCTGTCGTGAGGTCCTGACCCTGCTCCGACCGCTGTTGGCTAGCTCAAAGATGGTTGCAATTCTTGGCTTGTTGTTGGCTAGCTCTTCCGTGAGGTACATATAGATGAGTGTATAAATTGGAGCTTTGCACTGTGCCGCTGAATTTTGGCTAGCTATTGCAAACTTGGTTAGAATTGTTTTTTTAGGAAAGACGTATAGGAAGTGTTCGATGAAATGTATGAGCCAAATTTTAGTTTTAGGGAGTTAACTTTTGGGGATCGGTTCGGTAGCACTTTCTTTTAGAGGGGTACTTTTACTCCTCTAAGTTTTAGCGGTCGGTTTTCTCCTCTAAAGTTTTGGGGATTAGTTAGAGATGCCCTTAGGTCTTCTTCTTCTGAAGTAGAGGATAAACCAATATGAATGATTTGGTGTCTTGCCATACTGATGGATCAACATCAAAGATCTTTCGTGTGCACAAGAATATGACAAGTATACCCGCAAAAAGATGACAAGTAGCCCTCACGGATATATTAGTCAACAAAGAATGGATAACTAACATTGTAGCCCAAGGTGGAGATGATGCCATGTCCAAGTGCGCTCCTCAAAATGAAAACGTGTCTATTAGATTTATGTAGATATCAATGCACTTGTCATGCCATGTACTTGGGCGATGCTAAAGAGCAAATGATCGTGGCAAAACATTGAAATTCCTTTGATGACTTCCATTTAGTATAACTTCATTTTTTTTTGGTAAATTTGCGTTCTCTCGATGACTTTTATTGTGGCCACATTCAGAAATTGGAGCACCAACTTTTGAAAAATCACCCTAACTTAATTTAAAACATTCAAAGCATATAAAATTTGTAAATTTCGAAATTTTAATAAATTCCATTGTTCTCAAAAAAAAAATTCCATTGTTCTGGGTGAGCGCGAGTAGCACCAGACTACAACTACAAGAGAAATCAGGCTATTCTCTTGGCTGAAATATACGTTGGGCCAGGCCTAAACATATTGGGCCATATGCTATTTTCCGGTGGCGTAAGTTGTTCTTTTAAATCGGAGTTAAATGGCACTCGGCTTGGAGTATTTCATCAATATGCTAGACCGGTTGTGTTCAGTTTTTTTTTGACACTTGTTGTGTTCAGTTTGCTGACTAACTAATTCGCAGTAAGCTACTGTGTTACTCTGTATTAGAATTGTAGATCTTGCATATTACTCTATAGCGTAAGCTTAGTAAAAACGGAGCGATCTGAGGGCACTTGCCGCACTCGCTATCGATGGATGTCTGGGCCTTTCTGCTCTCTAGGCCGCTGGTGACCTTTGCGCATGCACGGCAGCTGAAGGGCGGTGCGTACGTCTCTATCCACGTGTCGGCCCGTTCTCTCTCTCTCCTGTCCTCAACACATCCGCCCGCTGTGCTTCTCTTTTCATTGTGCAGCTGTCGCATCAAAACCCACCGCCTCCTCCAATCACCGGCCACAATGACGGGCGGCGTTGCCCTGCTATCCCAGGGACCTGTCTCCAGCTATGGAGGCCGAGCAGAATGGACGGTGAGCGGTAGCTGGAGGTCCTCGGTAGGAGGGACAACGGGCAGTTGCCAAGGAGGAGTGATAGGGCATGTTTCCTTCCTCTCCTGGTTGTTGGGAATATGCCCTAGAGGCAATCATGTATGATGAGATTTCCCATTGTATTCATAAAGATATTAAGTTGTTCTTATAAACATCTGATGTGTATCATTGAATATGTAATTCGGTTGTGGAACTATACATTCATGTTATTTGTACTAAATATTCTTGGTCATTGAGGTTGTGCTGGACACACAACTTAGACCAATGTGAAAGTTGGCTTGATGACTCGGCTCCACTTGTCATGGGCATGGAGATGTTATTCCAACTTACACAGATTCGGCTAAAAAGTTTAGCGAGTCGGATTGACCCATATTGAGGTACAACGAACAAGTTGTCATTTGTACATCTCAATCAATGTAATCCTTAGACCTGAGGTTATTGCCTAATCCGAGTTGAGGATCACCGACTTAGGTTCTGTCAAACACTGATCCGTAACTGGGCAGTTATAAAGGCAGAGTTCGGGTCGATTGAGAATCAAGCTACGTGATGTGAATAACCAAGATGGGATTTTGCCCCTCCACTCGGAGATATATTCTCTGGGCCCTCTCAGAAGATATGATTCGGAAAGCATGGCCATGCACGACTCGGTTAAGTGTTAACCGAGGCGGTCGACTAAGAGGCAGTCGGGTGAATCACTTATCTCGGATCGAGAAGAGAGTCGGACTATTTAAGGGATGACAATTATTCGTCTATAGTCTGACAAGGTATATCGTGAGGCAAAAGGGACTCGGACGCAAGTCGCATTGGAAAGGCAAGTCGTCATGACTCATTGGTACTTGGGAGTCGGCACGTTCTGCTAGGAGCCACTGCCGACTGATCGATTGTGAGTCAGACTCCAATCGTGTCCGAGTAACCAAGAGCCTGCCGGGTCACACACTTAAGAGCGGGAGCAAGTTCGGATTGGATCTGAACAGGAAATCTGGCCGGGTTGGACCCGAGCCGGATTAGGACTGAGTCAGTGAGTCGGACTCGCGATGACTAGTGTTATATGGGCTTTAGTGAATGGGCCACGAGAGTGGAGCCCACGTTCACTCCCTATATATAGTGGAGCATAGTAACCCAGAAGGATTAATCGTTGTTCGGTTAGGTCATTCCATGTGTTGAAAACCCTAGCTCCACAGGAGTCCTGCCGTCGTATCGAACCTAGCAGTTCGCCGCCGGTGCTCCTCCTTGCACGTGTGGATACCAGCAGAGGTATTGTACGATCAGCACCAGGACTATCGGATCACAAAGGACTTCACTGCATCAATTGACGCACTTCATCAGTAATCCGCAACTGCGCGTCTAGTGGTAAACCTCGTGGCCTTCTACCTCAGCTAGATCTTGGGATCACCATGTTAGAGGGAAAAAAGTTTTGTTTTATCTCTGCGTGGCCCAACACTGGTCAGTTCATGGTGGTCAAAGAGAGGGAGATCGGCAATCGGGTTCTCTCCCTCCTCTCTTTCTCTGCACCTCGGCTGGATGGATCAAGTTCAGGACATCGACGACCACGTGGGGACCAAACTTTAGGATACCTAGGCAGCGTCGCTCGTGGCCATGGCGGAGCTCGCGGGGGGGCCAACTTTAAGAGATCCGGGCGGCCATGGTGGATCTCGCGGCGGCCCCAACTTTAAGAGATTCGGGCGGCCATGGTAGAGCTCCTGGCGGCCGGCCCGCACATCGACCACGCCGTCGGCCCCGCCACTGCCTCCATGCTCAAGGTATTCGACGCTGACACACCGTGCATGGGCTTGAGCCTCTTCTTCTGCTCTAGGCAGGCTTTGCAGGACAAGGAGATTGTGACTGTGCTGATGAACACCAGAACCTACACTGGAGGCACGCACGACGCTATAGTCAGGTGATGTGTTATTTGCTTTGTAGCGAGAGGAAGATAGTTTGCAAAGAAACTGCTCCGAAAGGGGAACTCGATGCGTGCTGGATCAAATCTCAATACTGGCTCAGTCTGGTGGGTTCATCGAGTCTAGATATGCTAGAACTTTTCAAAGGCTGCATCTCCCTTTTCTTATTTTTTTAGGGGTTGGTCAGTTGATTGGGATTCATGGAAAATTATCAAAGCTCGGTATGTTATTTCTTGACTTTGCATTCTTGGGTACCCACAAACTAAGATTTTATTGGTTTGATTGGAAGCTCAAAAGGTGGATTAGCTGAGGAGGAACAAATTCATTTGTGATTACTTCTCACTATTTCTTTTGATGTCCTGAACAACCACGGAAATTAAGAACCACATGGTTATGCACACTCTGTCTTGGCCATCTGAATTTTAATCGCCAATAATATTTTGTGATGTGTTAAGCTACAACAAATATAAAAAGAAGTTTGTCATATATGACATGCGAAAGCAACACTTTGGTTTTTGACAGAGATGAGATAATATCACCTTAGACACTGACTTATCTATCACATTTAGTTCAGTAATTATATAGTGCATGTTCTACAACTGTAGGGTAGTTTCTTCTCACATTTAAATTTTCCTTCTTGCAGGTGCAGTTCTTCAAGAGCCAATCACTGACAATCTCAGTTTTATTGTTTGCTTTCACGTTCATCCAAATGTGTTTGTGTGGGGGACTGGGGGTGTCATCTACAACAATGGAAAAGGTCCAACAAAAATAAAAATACTGCCGAAATCACAAGTGATGTTTGATGCTATTTGTACTATGCCATTTCCCTACTCTTTGATTGTTTAATGTTTATTCTTAGACATAGTTTTCTTCTGTACCAACATCCCTTCCGTTTGTGTTTGTTAGAAAAAGTTGCACATGCTAATACCAAATTAAGCATGCAGGACCCTAGGGTTGCTAAGGATAAATTTTCTCTCGACATGAGGCATAAGTTTAAGACAATCTTTTGAAGCCAGATCCTATTATTCTATCCAAGGGCAAGACCTTCTTTGAGTTGTTTGGTTTGGATGGTACTTTCTTTTGCATGGTTATCTGTATAATATATCTCCTACTATGTAGACAAATTTGAGAAGACAGGCTTTGTCTGTACCTTCGTCACCGCCACCTGTGTCGCGGATGACCCGATGTGGTTCCTGCCGCAGTTCTAGAATTATGAATATATTTATACCACCGATGTGGTTGAAAACTCAGGAGAAGCTAAGTGATTTCCAGTTATATCAGAGTCAGCCAAGTTTGCCACTGAATCTTGGAGCCAAAGAAGCGGCTTTTGAAATCAATCCACTTACATTCACTTCAGTAGTGAATGCTATTGGGTTGCATAATTTGGCCGAAAGAATCACTGGTAATATTTAGTCTATGATACATCGACCATGTCCATATCATTGATCATTACTTTATTGAGGAAATTACATTGTTGTTGTCGATTTTAGTTCTGTGGTTCTATCCTGACCGCATGCCAACATGTTGGACTTCTCCTTTTATTCTTTGAGTAGCTTTAACTTCCATGCCTAATGTGGTACAAACCATACTCTATATTAATAAACTCTGTATGCTATATTGGTCCGACTTATTGGTTAGTTGGTCTGACAAGAATACTAATCTTGGAGAAATTTCAGTAGCAGCCTACCCCAACTTGCTTGGGACTAAAGGCTTTGTTTTTTTTTGTTTTTTTGTTTGGAGAAAGTTCAGTAGCATGGTCCTTTCAGTATAATTGGATAAATATATTGTGTGAGTGGTTCATGAACGAATGTATCCATGTACTGGTGTCAATCAATTGATGTAACTGGTGAACGAATTAAGTTAGCTTATGAACCGCTCACATGGATACATTCATTCATGTCGTTCATGAACGAATGTATCCATGTGAGCGGTTCATGAGCTAACTTAATTTTCTTTTAGATATTTCTATTTGCTAAAAAGACAAATGAAGTGACACAAAAGGCAGTTCTTAGAAAATTGATTTTAGTCATAGTTTAGGCTAAAGCGAAGAGCATTATGCCATGTATAAAAATCGGTACATCAGTTGGTTTGCTCTTGAGAATTATCTATCGAGCCATTTTATTACGATTTTGATATGAAGCTGGTAAACAATAGCACAGTTGGCTGCTCTTGATAAGTCGTTTGATTACATGAATGAGAACAAAAGTTTACGAATTGGGGCTTTGAATATGTGAACAAGAGTTTCTGAATTGACAGATTCGAAAAGCAAATGAAATTGACCAATGAGCAGAATGAATAGTTCTCTAGAAACTTTTACGGTTCTTAACAATTCATCTAAGGAGCCTTCTTATTACTTGGTATGTGTGATAGAAAAGATTGGTATATGCTTCATCTTGACGTTTAACAATGTATTATGTATGCTTATATATTTTCAACAAGTTATTTTCACCGGGTCTTTGCTTTACCTCAATACGCATTCTCTTTGAGTTGTTACAATAAAACTATGTCGTTCCTAGATATATCATCAACAATGTTGCAGAGGATATATTTCATGATATGAATAGGAAAATTAATTTCTCAGAATGGGTGGTTGAAGAAAATGCGCCATATATAACAATACAATTTCATGTACATAGGAACCCGAATAAACCTTTACCACACAACCATATATAATAGAGGAACACATGGGTGCCTCGGATTCCCATGTGGATACGCTGCACTCTTATTCGAATTTATTTCGTTTTGTCCCTATGATGATCGAATGACTGTTTTTCAGGTGTGCCTGATCTGTGCCAACAATCTTTGGACCATCACAGTTGGACATTTAAGGGATCAACTCATATAACTACCGAATGCACAATTACTTAATCACTATCCATAGTGCCAAGAGCTGGTATTGCAGTTCTCAAATACTATTGAAGCTCATTGGCATTACCATTATGATCCAGGATAAAAAGTTCTCTTCCGAGCAAAGGTCGCTGACAAAGAGACATAAAGAAGACAACTTCTAATACTATGATGCATCCTTATACATTATGTTTCACCTTCCTTGGATGATCAAAGGTGAGGATTGTGCAAACTTACATAGTGCTTGTGCATGTACCTGTACTTATTGTGCATGTCTATGAAGATAAGTATAAAGTGTTGTCGGTCTATTTATTGTACTTTCTTTCTTCTTCCCTTGATTAGCCCTTTCCTAATACCTTAGTTTGGAATCCTTTTCTTTAGCGACCCCCTCCTGATTGTTAAAGAATGTCTTGAAGATCATTTTAGCTTTCTAGATGGATTTTACATGTATGGATATACATGTTTATTAGTTGGTCCATTGGTGCTGGTTATTATCGGCTTATGCCATGTTGTCTATAGATGTCCATCTATAAATACTAGGACCGAGGGATGCGGCCATTCCATTTAAGTAGGAGCTAATTTAAGTAGTAAGCTTTCTGGTTGGCATTTGTGGATTAGTGATTGCTCTATTTCGTTTGTAAATTCTACTCTGCTGATCTTTGTTCTAATTAAGTTATCGAGGAAGTGAGGACTATCAGTTGCCTTATCTAAGTTGTAGTCCTGTATTTTCTTACCAAGTATGCCATGAGGCTGACCTTTCCATTTGTTTATTTTCATTCATATGGAGGCATGCAATAAAGGAACTTGTGTATTCCTAGCATTTTCAGCCAAGGTATGTGAAGGGAACAAATGTTGTTCACGTGCTATTCTTTTCTGTTTGGATAGATGTTTGGGTTGCTCCAAGCAGCAAGATATTCTAGAGTGCTACATCGAGTATCGCCATTGTGTCATGGTTAGGAAACAAACCCCTTGTATAAATGGGAACCTTGGGTTATCATTATAGTGGTCTGTTCATGTACTTACTCTGTTTTGCCACGAAACTAGGGCACTCTCGAGCTATTTCATACTTCTGCATACAAGCGATATCACTAACCTATCTCTCGGCTGAGATGAGTTCCACTTGCAGGCTGAATCATGTTATGATAGATGATGCACCAAAACATGATCTCTGGGTGTTGTGCCGAAGAATCGAGTCCGTGAAGTAGATGACGACAACGATGTCCTTAGAACGATTTTGGATAAGATATAAGTGGGTCAATAATAGGATACCCTTTACCGTATTTTGTTATTTTTTTGTGGGAATACCCCATATAGTTCAACGAAATGAACCAACTTTTGTGATGGCATCATCATTTTGGAAAGATTAGTTCATTCTTTTTTGAAGCAAAGAGGGTAAAGGGTACCCTAATGGTGACCCACTTGCATCTTTAATTTTGGAGGGTTCGTTTTTTTTTTTGCGCTTAACCAATTAGAGTGGTCTGTTCCTAAGTCGATTCAGGGCAAATGTATATCTACAAAATTGTGTTTTGGGCTGGTGCATGCCTCTTAGTGTTGACACCGTAGAAAGGGTCATACTTGACTGCGTGAATAATATTCAGTTCCATGGAATGGTGGAAATGTTTGTACTTCCAAGCTCTACTTTTAAGCTTACTTTGTTTTGCTCAATAGAATGATAAGTTGAGTTATTCTATAAGGGTTTCTGCACCAATCCTAAATGTATTTGTGAAAATGGTGTGCAGTTGAATATAGTATGTATTTACACTTTTAAACTTAGGTGCATTCTTCCATGTTTCCTGCTGACTGATGTTCATTGTATAATGTACTGAGCTCTCCTATGTGATTTCTTTTTCTCTCTTGAACTTGGATTGCTCTGCGTTAAAATTCTCCAAGAAAATTTAGTAAAATAGATACATTGTCCTAAATCTATTATATTAAAGGTACTTGCAAGTATCCAAAAAGTGATGTCCATAGAATAATAAAATATGATGTATATCCAAACATACATTCCATATTGATATCCTATTTGACAGTTCCAAATTATTGTCGTATGAGAAATAAGGTTCACGATGTTGTTGTTCACTGTAGTGGCATAGACAAAAACACCTACAATTCTACATCACCATCCACCCTAAGCCAAAAGAAAATAAGGCGGCGATGCGAAGCTCGCGGATCCATCTAGTTTAAAACAATGTTTGGATAAGGTCCCATACTATGAAGAATTCCTCAAGGCACTGTTCAGATCCGGTCCACATTCCGGAACACGCTCCCTGTGCCCTGTGGCATGTAGCCCCTCTTTGATCGTGTGTATCACATGCACACAGAGCATCTCTAGCGAAGCCCGTAAACACCCTAGAACTATAAAATAACACCCTAGAACTATAAAATAACCGTGTTTTCGTCTCCACAAAAATTGTCGCTCTAACGATACCTGTATAAGGTGACGGAATTATAAACAGATTTATCGTTCGCGGAGGAACTGCTTTCCCAAACCCTAAATATACCGTGTGCGAGGCCGAACCGAGTGAGCCTTGTATTCCTAGAGCCATTCACGCGGGATGGACATTTCACCTCTCCCCTTTCCCGCTTCTGCGTCGTGGCCTCTGATCCCCCCACTCGCTCTCCGGTGCTATTGTCCACCTGATTTGAGCCAATGGACCTCACAGATGTTTCGGTTGCCGCTGCCGAGGCCAATCCACCGCATGCAAACCCCACCGCCGCTCGATTTGGGTCTAGTTAGCCCCTGCCAGAGCCGTTCCCAGCCACCCCGCAGCCGACAAAGCTTTGAAGAGGAAGAGGTTGGGGAACACCGACGCGTCACTTCCCGATGGTGCTCCAAAGAAGCGTGCGCGTGTGGTGGAGGTGAAGAAGACCACCCTGACCAAGCAATCCGTGCAACGCGCAGCCCTCCCTTCCGTGACCGCCTAGCCCCCTCTGTCGCTGATGCGCCCCCAGACTCCTCCCGCCACTGATGCGACCGAAAGGTATGACCAACGTCTTTCCCTGATTCTTTGATCCCAAATTTAGTTGTAGCACATGATGCATGCATACGACACGGCTATGTGGATCTGCTAAACGCTGCCGAGGTCGACATCACAAACAACAATCTTTCGTTCGGTGATGAGGCCGACGTCTGTGATGATTATGAGGAGGAGGCTGAATTTGAGGAGATCGAGGAGGAGGTCTTCGATGCCACTTAAGACAAGAAGACAAAGAAGAAACACGTCATGAACTACACTGAGATTGAAGACACTTGCTTGGTGCGGGCATGTTCTCAAGTGTCATGGACGTGGTGACCGGCACAGACAAAACCGGCAAGCGCTATTGGCAGCGCATCAAAGATAGGTTCTTCCAACTGATGCCTCGTGTTGAACAACCGGTGTATCAATCATATCGGTCTCTACAAGGCCGATGGGATGTGATCAAACCGGCTTGTAGCCGTTGGTCCGCATGTCTGGCGCAAGTCCATCTCATTCCTCCAAGTGGTGTCAATGTCGATGAATATGTGAGATCATTATCCCTCTTTTTTCATTATATAGTTGAGTGTTTTCCTAGCTTACTTTGAGATCATCGCATTGTGAATGTTAGGAGCGTTATGCCAGGAGAAGTACAAGTTAATGAAGGGATCAAGTGCAAAATCTTTCAACCTTGACCATTTCTATAAGTTGCTTGAGCACATGCCAAAATGGACTTTGAGAGACGAAGAAGTGGCTTTGAAGAAGGAAAAGATGAAGGAGATGGATGATGCTAGTGAGGACGGAGCTGGAGGGAGGAACAAGGATAAGCTAGAAGGCTGCAAGAAGGCAAATGAGAGGATCAAGATTGATGCCAAATCATCATCATTGAGGGATAAGATTGATGACATGGTGAAGTCAAAGGAGGTGTTGATGACCAAGACGTTGGAGATGAAGATGATGATGCATGACAAGAAGATGGAGATGAAGCATTCAAGGTTTGAGGCAATTCAAAGTGATAACAAGTACAAGACCAATCTAGAGGAGAGGAGGCTCAAGATAAAGGAGGCCAAGGAAATCAAGGAGCTCATGGCCGAGGAGAAGGACATCATGATGATGGACACCATTAAGATGAGTGGAATACAATTGGAGTTGCATCAATTGATACTTGTCGACATCTTGGAGAGGACGAAGCAAGCACACCATGGCGGTGAAGCAAGCATGCCACAAGTAGTGGAAAAAGGATCTATAGTCCCGGTTTGTAAGGGCCATTAGTCCTGGTTTCACATCCGGGACTGTGAAATCGGGACTAAAGGTCCCTATCTCTAGTCCCGGTTTGCTATGAACCGGGACTAGAGGCCACCACGTAGCCATTTTTTGGAGCGGGGGGCGGGGTGGAGGACCTTTAGTCCCGGGTCGTAATACGGCCAGGGACTAGAGATTTTTTTCAAAAAAATTCTATTTTTTTTCACTTTTTTTGTTTGAATTTTTTCTTGAGCTTTTGAATTGTTTGACTCGTTAATCCTCTCACTTGGAACACTTTTAACACTAACTATACTTAATCTTAGGTCAAATTATACTTGTGATCAAACTTCCTGGTCGGTCACCCATCCTAGCACTACTCCACCCTTAGCACGCTTAATTTGACTGTTCTATCAAGATGTCCTTGCGCAAAACCCATTTGTACCTTGTTGTCAACACTACCATATCAATCCTATTAGCCCATATCAATATGTCATACATTTTTATGTTTCAAAATTACAAACAACTATTTAAGTAAACAACAATAAATAAGTAATAATAATATTTTAATCCAATGAAAGTAAAAAAACTAATTAAAATAATATTTTATTCATTTTTTGCCATTTATTCATTTAATATGTCATAAATAATATTTTAAATCTGTAAGTCAAAATTCGACAAATAATATATCCATTATTATCAGAACAATGTGAGGAATACAAATATGGCATAAACAATTGCTAAAAAATTAATTTTTAAATAACTTTTTTCCTTTTCGAATTTTAAAAATCTAAAAAATCCCAAACGGCCTCAGGCAGTCGAAATCGAACTCAAATTTTTCTCCGCACATTTTGATAGGTCGTACGTTTTTTTCTCACATCGTAAGCAAAAGTTATAGCCATTTGGAGTTTTCATGATAGTTTTTGGCAAAATATGTCGAAATTCATGTTTGTTAATTTTCGTAACAACTAAATCACTTAATATAACTACAGTTTGAAAGATTTTATTTTTAGAATTTTATATATTTGTGGCATGCTTTTGAAACTAGAAAAGGCGATCGGGGGTGGTGGACAATAATTTCCTGTTGCGACAGGATTTTTGCCCATTTTCCTACCGTGGCAGAACCCGCCAAACAAAAATTGCCAGATTTTTTAGTCCCGGTGTATGTCTCAGGCCGGGACTAAAGGGTGTTGCTTTAGTCCCAGTTGGAGACATCAACCAGGACTAAAGGGTGTTGCCCACGCCCGCACCCGTTCCACCCCTTTAGTTCCGGGCCGTATCACGAACCGAGACTAAAGGTCCAAAATGACCCGGGACTAGAGGTTTGGAAGCCTCCTAGCAGCTGAAAACGGGACGACCGGGACTAGTGCTCACATTAGTCGCGGAACAAGGCACGCCCGGGACTAGAGCAAACGTTGGATGCGAACGAAAGCCCGTTTTTCTACTAGTGCAAAAGTTGGATGCGAATGAAAGTCTCCTATGAGTGGTGGTGATTGTGGTGTGCACGATGATGAGCTCGTCGACAATGGTAGGGCTTCATTGTATTGTTGAACATTGCCCAATCTATGATTGAATTCCTGTGATCATCACAATTTGATGTAAAAACTATGATAGATTGCATCCTTTGATTGTCCTAGTATTTAGAAATGTTGATGCACTCAGACATTTTTATCGTTCAAAATGAGCCAAAGCAGAACGAAGCCCGCAAACGTGACCTATGAAAGAGATTAGAAAACACGACCTGTAAAAGAGAATCTCTTTAATAGGTCGCATTTGCGGGCTTCGTTCTGTGCCGGCTCATTTTGACCGGTAAAAAGCGTTTTTAGTGGCCTATATCCGTGTTCACTAATAGAAAACGAGCCTATAGTCCCAGTTTGTAAGGGCCTTTAGTCCCAGTGTTCCAACCGGGACTACGAAATCGGGACTAAATGTCCACCCTTTAGTCCCGGTTGGCTACAAAACGGGACTAGAGTTTTTTTTTCAATTTTTAAAACTTTTGAATTATTTGACTCATTAATATCTCTCTCACTTGGAATATTTTTAACACTAACTATACTTAATCTTAGGTCAAATCGCAGACTTTCCGGTCGGTTATCCATCCTAGCACTACTCCACCCCCAGCACGCTTAACTTCTCTGTTCCATCAGGATGTCCTTGCGCGAAGCCCATTAGTACCTTGTTGTCAACACTACCATATCGATCCTATTAGTTTATATCAATATGTCACACGTCTTTATGTTTCGAAACTACAAAGAACTATTTATATAAACAACAATAAATAGCTAATAATAATATTTTATTCCAATGAAAGTAAAAAACTAATTAAAATAATATTTTATTCATTTTTGCCATTTATTCATTTAATATGGCATAAATAATGTCTTTAAATCCGTAAATATAAATTCGACAAATAATATATCCATTATTATCAAAAAATGTGAGGAATCCAAATATGGCATAAAAAGTTTCTTAAAAATTATTTTTTAAATAACTTTTTTCCTTTTTGGATTTTAAAAATCTAAAAGAATCCTAAACAGCCTAATGATGTCAAAATCAAACTCCAAATTTTTTTCCGCATATTTTGATAGGTCGTATGTTTTTTCGACATCGTACGCAAAAGTTATAGCCGTTTGAAGTTTTCATGACAGTTTTTGGCAAAATATGTCGAAATTGATGTTTGTTAATTTTCGTAAAAACTAAATCACTTAATATAACTATAGTCTGAAGGATTTTATTTTTATAATTTTTTGGCATGCTTTTGAAACTAGAAAAGGCGATCTCTGGGGGTGTGGTGGGCAGATATCCTGTCGCGGCAGGATTTTTGCCCATTTTCCTGCCGTGGCAGAACCCACCAAAGTTTTTTGCCAATTTTTTTTGGCCCGGTTTATGTCTCCAACCGGAACTAAAGGGTGTTGCCCACGTCCGCACCCACCTCCACCCCTTTAGTCCCGGTTCATAATACGAACAAGGACTAAAGGTCCCGTTCGAACCGGGACTAAAGGTTGTCGGTGTCCCGGCTGTTGGAACCAGGACTAATGTGAGCATTAGTCCCGATTCCTAAGACATCCGGGACTAATGCTCCAGAGGGCTCTGGACGAAAGCCATGTTTTCTACTAGTGGTTTGACGGTTCGGGAGTTTCTTCGCTAGAGATTCTCTTAGCCACCGTCTTTGTCTGGTGGGGTGCAATATCTTTGAGCCTATCACCATTCATCTAACAATCCATCCAAACGGAGTTCATTATCTTGCCATTGTCAAGGTACTCGTGGTGGCCTAATGGATCACCTTTGACTATCGGGGACCTGTATGTCCAGCTCCGCCCAAGATTTGAGGGGACAAACCAGTTGTAGTCATGGCCATATGGCCCTAAGCGCCATGTTGAGAAGCTTCATATTTGGGACATCAATCTCCCTATTCATTTTGGGTGATGCCATTTTGTTCCACTCCACCAGGTAGTTCCCTCCTACATCCTTCCTTCCCTTCCGCAAGAAGCCACACACGATGCCATTGAAGGAGTTGACGATCTTGATAGGCAGATCCAGTGACATCGTAGTCTAGATCGGGATAGCCGCCAGAGTGGTACACACGAGCGTGGACCTTCCGCCATGGTTCATGAGCGGAGCACCCCAATGGTGCAACATGTTGGCATTCTTGTCAACAAGAGGCTGCAGTTGCTTTGTTGTGGCCTGATGTCTACGCACTTCTATTCTTGTAGATAGTTGTTGGGCCTCCAAGTGCAGAGGTTTGTAGAACAGCAACAAGTTTCCCTTAAGTGGATCACCCAAGGTTTATCAAACTCAGGGAGGAAGTGGTCAAAGGTATTCTCTCTCAAGCAACCCTGCAATCAAGATACAAGAAGTCTCTTGTGTCCCCAACACACCCAATACACTTGTCAGGTGTATAGGTGCACTAGTTCGGCGAAGAGATAGTGAAATACAAGTGGTAATGGTGCTATAAAATAGCTTGACGGTGAGGTAAAGACTAAAGGCAACAAGAAGGAAGCAAGCAAACATGCAACAGATCTAGTAGCAAAAGGTGTTTCAATGTTTAGAAACAAGGCCTAGGGATCATACTCTCACTAGTGAACACTCTCTCATATAAATATCCTCTCTTCATCATACTACTCTTAACTACCCTCTGGTTGGACACTCTAATCATCGGTAGGGCTATAACAGCACTCCTCAAAGTCCGCCTTCCCCAATCTAGATAACCCCACACTGTCACCTTGAGCACTAGATGGTTCCAATAAACACCACAATTTCATAGAGACATCCAACTCCAAATATAACTCATAACAAATATTCAATCTAGCCAAAGTGCCACACACGATATGCACGCTGTTACTTTCACACACGTGGGGAAAAGCATAGATCTATTAAAGCACAAAGAGTATTTATGTAGACTCAAACCTAAGTGCCACCATGGCGTGCACGCTGTCACTTTCACACACATGGGGAGAGCAGAGATCTAATGAAGCACTTGAGTAGCAAGGTAGATCTACTTGATTACAAAGCTCATGACGACAACGAGATCATGCATAGAGAGAGAGACGAACATGTAGCTACCGGTAGAGCCCTTAGCCCTGAGGAAGAACTACTCCCTCCTCATCATGGGAATCAACAATGGTGATGAAGATGGTCGTGGAGATCGATGGAGATGGCTCCGGGGTCACTTCCCCATCCTAGCAGGGTGCCGGAACAGAGACTTTCTGTCCCCCAAATCTCCCCTTCGGTGGCGGCAGCGCTACAAAGGTTTTCGTGGATTTCTTCTGGATTCTTTAGGGTTTTTGGGTCGGAGGCTTCTTATAGGCGCAGGAATCAAGGTCGGTGGGGGTCCAGGGGGCCCACGCCCCCTCTAGGCGCCCCTAGGGCCTGCCCGCACCTAGGGGGGTTTAGCCACCCTGTGGGCCCCCTCCGGCTCTGCTTCGTGGTTCCATGTTGCTCCGAGAAAATAATAACTTTGGCCTTTGTCCCATCCAATTCCTAGAATATTGATTTTCTGCCTTGCTCGAACCAAAAACAGAAGAAAACAGGCAATTGGCACTGTGGCATCTTGTTAATAGGTTAGTTCCAGAAAAGATATAAAAACACCTCAAAGAAAGACAAATAAAAGCAAAGTAGATACTAAACAAGCATGGAACATCAAAAATTCTGACATATCAAGCATCCCTAAGCTTAACTCCTGCTCGTCCTCGAGTAGGTAAGTGATAAAAAGAATAATTTTTGAGGTGACATGCACCATCAAAACCAAGATCAAACCATTTGCAAGCATTGAAAGCTGGGATCAAAGAACTCTAAACATGTGCATGAAAGTTGGAGTTCTAACAATAGGAAAAAGTAACTATGCATGCAACATGAAAGGTTACAAACAAAGATCATGAATAACAATGCATTGAAAGATGTTTGTTTGTTTCAATATAGAAAACATAGCATAGTGGCATTCAGCTTGTCCCTCATAGAGTAGCAATATATATGCATAGGACACCTTCAAAGTTCACAAGGGTGACTAGAAACAAATAGCACAAGAACAAGTAATATGACAATATGCATCAATTAATAAGCTTTGGAACACTACACACAGAATGAAAACTATGCTCTCTTAATGGCGCCTAAAGTTAGAAGGTGGAGACTCAATAGTGGTGGAAGAAAGGCGTTTTTGTAAAGGAAGCAGGGATTACAAGTTTCAAAAAGAGCTTTCGAAAATTATGGTACTTGTTAGCTTTCATCCCTCATTGCCCCTATCATAAGCATCTTGAAGTGGTTAAGGTTAAAGTGGCAAAGATGGAGTATATGCTTGACGAAGTATAAGTTAGCAATCTCATGTCCCTTGAATACGAGGGTCACACCTCATGCATACTCAACTTTGGGTACAGGTAAATTCTTGTCATTGTAAGTATTTTCATATCATTGAGAACCGCCAACGGGGTACCCTTTGCACATGGTACATGAGCTATCCCATAACCAAAATGACAAGGCAAGCAGACAATGAGCATCTCAGCAATCTTCTTATTTACCATGGGAATATGGTGTTTTTTCTCTCTTTTCTCTTTTCTCAATGTGTCTCTTTTTTTATAAGAAGGATGCTTCATAGATGTCACTATGGTGATGCTGCAAGTTTCCACCATGATTAGGCATGACTTAGGCTAGCGGCCCAAGCGTTTCTCTAACACAGGACACAAACTCCATGGACTTACAAGTTCCCTCTTTATTTCACACCGGTGACATCCATATACAAAAGAACATGATATCAACTGAGTACAAAGTACAAGTGCAATGTTGAAAGCGTTCCCCGTGACAGCACGGTTCTGCTAATTCCAACGTATAAGTGCAAGCGTATACAACAAAGTTGTCACAATGGTTCAAGTTTATTAGGGGCAAAGAATATAAAGTGTGCCATCAAGTTCGTGAGGGCTTTAATCACTAAGTTTTCACATAAAAAAATAGTTTTTAATTGGAAGATAGCTGAAAACAAGAATATACTTGGAATGGTGTAACACACCATGCATAGGATTTTATATTGGACACTTTGGAATAACTTGGTTTCTTGGGAGTTGGAAGCATGAGTAGATCTTACTCACACAAGTGGAGGCTAGCAAAGAACTGGGAGCAACCAACTAAGAGAGCATAATGGCCATAATCATGCAGAGCAACAAAGCATTACTAATAAAACCATAACGTGGTACTACAAGTCAAGGACTAAATGATCATAGAGGCTATGGTGACTTGTTCATAGTCATAACATGGTGTGAGCATGTGCCAAGTCAACCCAAACAAAGCATCAAAGGAGAATACCATAATACTATGCTTTTGTATGCTAAAACAATGCATGATTCCTTCAAGGCACACTAAGCAATCCCAATTGTTTGGAACAAGTCATGCTACATGAATAATCACTAAGCATAAGGCAAAACAACATCTAGCATGACATGATAAAGTCTAAGTCACAGTCAATGCAAGCTCCCTTTTGTACCACTATAAGCATGAAACTTTCTACTCTTTTCCAACACCAAACAACTTATTTGAAACAACTCACAAAGATAATAATCAATAAAGATCAGTGATCTTGTCTCAAAAATCCACAAATAAGAACTAAAAAGTTCTAAGCTGAAAGCACAAGAAAACTAAGGCTGAACACAGTGCTAGCAAAAGTGAACACTCACAGAACAATAAGAATGAAAACTAGAGTGTTCTAGGCAATGAAAACAGAGTGTGTCTCTCTCCAAAAGAAGTGTGGTGTAACCAACCAACTTACTCAAGAAAACTAAAATCAAAAATGAAAACTAAGACGCTCCAAGAACAACACAACTGTGCATGAAACAATAAAGACGAAGTGTCTAGACAGACCTGAGCTTTTTATTGATGAAGAAGGGGATGCCTTGGGCATACCCAAGCTTTGACGCTTGTACCTCTTGGATATTTCTTGGGGTGACACGGGGTGGCATCCCTAATCTTGAGCTTTTGTCCATTCTTCATCTCATTACATCATTCTTTCTCTACACTTGCATTTTTTTCCTTCATACAAAACTTCACACAATCTTCATTAGCAACATTAGTGTATTCAAAGGATATTAGACCTCTGGCAAAGCTTTGAAACAGCAAGGCTTTTCACTAAAAACATATTCTACTGTAGTAACTCCTTCAAAAAGCTCAAATCCCAAAAAGAGAACTCAAAAAGGAATCAATAAGAAGCAAATGAAAATAATGGCAGAAATCTGTCAAAACAGAACAGTAGGTAGAAACCAATTTTTTCGAACATCTTCTGTTGCTCAAATAAAAAAGTGTTGAACTAACGAAAGTTAGCTAACATACTGGGGGATTTATTTGTAAATTTTGAGCTCAATCCTAGTTACAAAGACTCCTCACGAATTTTTATGGTGGAGGGAAGATATCTGTTTTGGTACAGCAACTCCCCAAATCTTACTTCCCTCTTATTAGAGGTCATTCTTGGCACAAAAAAGAAAACAAAAAGGATAAGGAGAGGTCATTACTAAAGTAATAACTTCCAAGACTCAAGAAAACTCTTGGATTATCTCCCAACAAGTACTTTTCTTTAACACCTTTAAGTTAGGCTTGATAGTTTGAGAAGATGCTCACATAAGAAATATGAATTGAAGTAAAAGAGAGAATCAATAAGCAAATTCAAAACACATTTAAGTCTAACCCACTTCCAATGCATACGAATCTTGTAAAGAAACAAGTCATGAAAGCACAAAGCAACAAGCATAGGAAAGCAAAACAAGTGCAACTTCAAGACTTTCAACATAAAGAGAGGAAACTTAATATTATTGAGATGCATAAAACCATGTTTCCCTCTCTCATAATAAATTTCAGTAGCATCATGAATGAAATTAACAATATATCTATCACATAAAACATTCTTATCATGAGCCACATGCATAAAATGATTATTACAGTAGGTGGACTGAAAATATGATACTCATCATTGTAATCATCATATATTGGAGGTTTGGTATCATCATAAGCAATACAATAGCTATCTTCCAAAGATGTGGAACTAAAAAGATCATTTACATAAAAACTAGATCCCCCAAGCTTAGACGTTTCCATAGCATTAGCAATAAGGGTGTCCAAAGAATTCATACTAATAACATTGTTATTAGCATGCAAATAAAGTTCCATAGGTTTTTTAATTTTCTCTTCAAACACCTCATGTCCCAACTCAAGATAAACACTATAAAGCTCTCTATTTTTTTGTTTTCCATTAAGCCTAACTAGTGAAAACAAGAAACAAAAAGACAAAATTGCGGAATCTAAAGGAAATAACTTCGAGCACTCACACCGGAGGATGTGAGTACCTTTTACCTTACCTCCCCGGCAACGGCGCCAGAAAAGAGCTTGATGTCTACGCACTTCTATTCTTGTAGACAGTTGTTGGGCTTCCAAGTGCAGAGGTTTGTAGAACAACAGCAAGTTTCGCTTAAGTGGATCACCCAAGGTTTATCGAACTCAGGGAGGAAGTGGTCAAAGGTATTCCCTCTCAAGCAGCCCTGCAATCAAGATACAAGAATTATCTTGTGTCCCCAACACACCCAATACACTTATCAGGTGTATAGGTGCACTAGTTCGGCGAAGAGATAGTGAAATACAAGTGGTAACGGTGCCAGAAAATAGCTTGATGGTGAGGTAAAGACTAAAGGCAACAAGAAGGAAGCAAGCAAACATGCAACAGATCTAGTAGCAAAAGGTGTTTCAATGTTTAGAAACAAGGCCTAGGGATCATACTCTCACTAGTGAACACTCTCTCATATAAATATCCTCTCTTCATTATACTACTCTTAACTAATCTCTGGTTGGACACTCTAATCATCGGTAGGGCTATAACAACAGTCCTCAAAGTCCGCCTTCCCCAATCTAGATAACCCCACACTGTCACCTTGAGCACTAGATGGTTCCAAAAAACACCACAATTTCATAAAGACATCCAACTCCAAATATAACTCATAACAAATATTCAATCTAGCCAAAGTGCCACACACGATATGCACGCTGTCACTTTCACACACGTGGGGAAAAGCATAGATCTATTAAAGCACAAAGAGTATTTATGTAGACTAAAACCTAAGTGCCACCATGGCGTGCACGCTGTCACTTTCACACACATGGGGAGGGCAGAGATCTAATGAAGCACTTGAGTAGCAATGTAGATCTACTTGATTACAAAGCGCATGACCACAACGAGATCATGCATAGAGAGAGAGAGAGACGAACACATAGCTACCGGTAGATCCCTTAGCCCTAAGGAAGAACTACTCCCTCCTCATCATGGGAATCAACAACGGTGATGAAGGTGGTGGTGGATATCGATGGATATGGCTGTGGGGGCACTTCCCCGTCCCGGCAGGGTGCCGGAACAGAGACTTTCTGTCCCCCGAATCTCCCCTTCGGTGGTGGCAGCGCTATAGAGGTTTTCGCGGATTTCTTCTGTATTCTTTAGGGTTTTGGGGTCGGAGGCTTCTTATAGGCGCAGGAATCAAGGTCGGTGGGGGTCTAGGGGGGCCACACCCCCTCCAGGCGCCTCCAGGGCCTGCCCGCGCCTAGGGGGGTTTGGCCACCCTATGGCCCCCTCCGGCTCTGCTTCGTGGTTCCGTGTTGCTCCGGGAAAAATAATAACTTTGGCTTTTGTCCCGTCCAATTCCGAGAATATTGATTTTATGACTTTCTAGAACCAAAAACAGAAGAAAACATGCAACTGGCACTGTGGCATCTTGTTAATAGGTTAGTTCCAGAAAAGATATAAAAACACCTCAAAGAAAGACAAAGCAAAGCAAAGTAGATACTAAACAAGCATGCAACATCAAAAATTATAGATACGTTTCCGACGTATCATGGCCTTCTCGAACCCAACGGGATCCCCATGCATAAAACATCAATGAGCCCACAAAGGTCACGAGTAATCAGATGCATTGAACCGGTACACGATATAAGAGAGAGGCGGTGGCTAAAACCCATTTGGGGTTACTTCCCTCTGCTAGGAACGCCACCGGTCCATCCAGTCTTCGACGGCCTTAGGGCCTAGGAGGCGTGGCGGACTAAGGCCCCTCATCGGCGGGAGGTCTCGTGTTTTGTTTAGACTGCTTTCAGTGTCTTCTTCAGGATGTTGAGTGACGACTGTCTATGCACTGTTGGGAACCCCAAGAGCAAGGTGTGAAGAAGCAGGCATCAAGTTTTCCCTCAGTTGAGACCGAGGTTATCGAACCAGAAGGAGGAAGGAAACGTCACACAGGTGTTGCAAGCAACGTGTAGACCTGCACAACACAAACTCAAGACTTTGCCCCAATAAACAGTGCGGTTGTCAAGCTCACCGGTTTGCTGTAACAAAGGATTAAACATATGGTGTGGAAGGTAATGGTTTGCAGCAAGTAAAACAAGTAACAGTGGAAGATATATCAATGGTAAAGATTGGACCAGGGTACATAGTTCACTAGAGGTGCTCTCCTTAGATAAACAACATGGCATGAAGGGTAAGTAAATTACAGCGGGGCAATTGACAGGAACTGAGCAAGACATAACAATGCAATTACTAGTCAGAAAGATCCTATGAGATTCGTTTGGGCAATACAACAAGATACATAGACCGCCATCCAACTACATCTATGACTAAAAGTCCACCTTCAGGTTATCATCCGAACCCCCTCCAGTATTAAGTTGCAAGCAACAGACAACTGCTTTAAGCAAAGTGTGTAAGGTAAACGGTCCACATGTTCAATGAACAAGAGACCGTTGTTTTCTCCCTAGTAGCAACAACACATCTACAACCGAAGAGATTATTGTCACTTCCCTTGGAAACTAGAGGCATGAACCCACTATCGAGCATAAATACTCCCTCTTGGAGTCACTAGCAACTACTTGGCCAAGATAGCTACTAACAACAGAGAGCATGCAAGATCACAAACAACACAGACATGATAAAATCATAAAGACAAAACCATTAATCAAACCAACATAATAATCTCAATATCCATCGGATCCCTGCAAACACAACATGCATGATTACAAATAGATTAGATCTTGATCATGAACGGAGCTCACAAGATCTATACATGAAAGCACAAAGGAGGAGATACAACCATCTAGCTACTACATGGACCCATAGTCCAAGGTGGAACTACTCATGCATCATATCGGAGAGAAGGCCTCTGGGATAATCTTCCCTCCGGCAGGGTGCCGGGAAGAACTTCAGATCCCCCAGATCTAGGGACGATGGTGGCGGCGGCTACAGACGGTTTCGTGGATATTTGATCGGGTTGCTTATGGTTTCTGCATCGGGGGATTCTTATAGGCGAAGAGGGAGACCGAGGAGGCGGCCAGGGTAGTAGAACCCTAGACAGGCGCGGGGTTGGGCCCACCCATGCCTAGGGTGGGTCTGGCCCCCTGGCTAGCCCCTTCGGCTCTCCTCTGGATTTCTTGTTCCCCACGGAAAGTAATTGACTTTGACATTTTGCGGTGACCCAGCATACCACTGCATGATGTAGTATACTATAGTCGTTGACATAACACCAATGAAACACCGTTCACTAGTATTACATCCCTCAGAATGGCACAACAGAAACACAGCGGGTCCAATACATGGGTAAAGGTTACAACTCACTCTTTTACATAAGATCCAGAGAACACTCGAGGTTAAAGAGAGAGAAAGAACTTCTTACGGAGAAGAATCAAAGATAAATAACGCAAGAACGATTATACTATTAAGTCTAGTATTCTGGCTAAGAGGTTGGCATTGCTGCTATTGCAACGCACTATAGAAATAGGTTCTTTGGCTAGAGATTATATTCCTATCTAATCAGTAACTTCGTCTTCACTTGAGTTGAGGTATATGTTGACTTCCCTGTCTTCATTGAAGATCTTTAGCTAGTCTTGATAAGTCCTGGAGCATATCTTGATGTGGTTGTTGTATATTTCAACTTCAGAATCTAGCAAGGGTTAAGAAGATACTTTGAGTACGAGCGTACTCAGCAAATTCACTAGAAAAGGAGTGTTTGATGCACTATAACTACAGCCACAGACCGTAGGTCGTAGGCAATGCAAGTTTTCATAAACATTTCTTCAAAGGTTGCTTTTATTCTGAAAAGCTATGTCCGTCAGCCTTCACGGGTTTACCAGAACTTTCATGGAGTTCCTTTCCCGCCGTGTTCGTAGCTCCTTCCCGGAGCAGGGAGTAACAAGTTACAGTTCTTACACTCTGCAGAGGTGCGTTACTTTACCCATGAGAGATCAACTCTTTGTTGCACAACCGGGCAACTTATTCCCGTCCACAATTCCATGATGTGGGGCCCAGAAGATGATCCAAGCCAATCACTGCACCCTTCGCGACCCCGCATGCCTCCTTGGTGTACACCATGCCCACATAATGAATTATGGCAATGGTTTGTACAAACCGTTAGATGCCAGAACTATCGTGGGACGATGAGGGTTCCCACCCATATGCTGCATATCCTCTACAAATTACCAATTAATATGCACGCTTCGAGGATAAAAGCCACGACATGCACATCCGGCTTCATGCGAGAGGAAGAAGATACAGCTGACTTCTCTGTCCCATTCCAAATCTCATAGTCAACGCGTAATATACGGTGCAAGAATCACTGGCGAAATTGGTTGTTAAGTCCTAGGTGATATAGTTCTGAATAGTGGTATTCCAACTGTCAGATTTAATAGATTAGCTGATCACCCTAGATTAGTAACCAATAGTTCACATTATTATTGAAAATAGTGTTTTAGACCTTTTTCATATGCAGGTGATAATAACACTGGATTTGTAAAATACTTTACAGAAAATAAAGAAAGGACATGAGCAAGTGTGAACTTGCCTTTTGTGATTGCAAGATTATGCACTCACGGTCTTCGGGTCAGTATAAGATCCAAAATCTGGAATCAGCATCATTGGTCCGGTAAGGACTAATGTTTAAAGAAGCAATATGCTTTTATGCATAAGTAATGTGATGCACGTTCTAAACACAAATCCCAGGGATAACGTTGCCCTAGGGTTTGGATTTCGGATATGGTTATTTGGAATGTGTGGTCCTTTTAAATAGTTTTCACATTTGTGCCTCTATTAGAGCTTATAAGTGTTTGTGAGGAACACATATATAATAATAAAATTCTCGTTAAGATTGCTTATATAAGAGTGCTTGTTTGAAGTGGCAAAAAGATAACCTTCGAAGTAAAGGTTTCTCTTCTAAGGTTTAGACAAGCTTTGTGGTTAGTTGAGTTGGTAGTTGATGTTATTTATTTGCTCCAATGGTTTGGCTTGCGTTGCTTTATAAGTTAACTACTTCAGACCAAAGTTAACTATAAAACATATGGTAATGTTTATAGTGTTGTATTAAGATTCTGTAGACTAAAGTTAACTTTAAAACAAAGATAGTTTGAAAGTATAATGCTTATGATATTTGTACTTTGTGTATCTGGAATGTTTTCTTTAAGTTATTTAAGAATGGTTATTCTTTTACTTGGTGTAATGGTTTATTGATTCTATAATAGAGTAGTATCATTTATCTTTTATAAAGGAGGGGTTGTGGTTTTATAAACCAAAATATAATATTGCTTCACTACTAATGGGCTTATTATAATGTTGTGGTAGTTTTTGTAATTTGGTGGTTAACATGGATGGAAAGGATCTAATTTATTCATAAAGTGTTCTTTAAGGTATTTATTATGAATTGAAATACTTTGAGAATATAATCTTCACTTAGGGTTGATGATAATTTAATAAAAATATATTTATAATGTTTTAAACCATTTAAGCTTCATTTTATTAATATTTAAGAATAATATTATTTATTAAACTTAATTTACTCATTTTAGGAATATTAATAAATTTTATTTATCCTTATATGAATTATTAATGAAGTAAATAAGTTTTAATTTGAGTTATTAAAATATTTAATTTTTTATTTACTCAAAAGTAGAATATTAGATTTTTAACATGTAGATATTATTTTTGTGATTATTTTGGTATATCACATTTATTTTTGTGATTTATAAATAATAAGATATGATTTTTATAATTCTTATTACTTTATAATTACTTAATAAATACTAAATATTTAATTAAGTGAAATAATAATACATGATTATAGTTTTAAATTAGAATTCTTATTTTTTTTAAGATTTTTGGTATTTTATTTATATTATTAATATTTATCATTATAAGAATATGAATTATCAAAGTTTTATTACTTATAAGACCTTTATTAAATAACATTTATTTAAATAATCATCATAATAATATTTGATAATAAGTTTAAGTTGTAGATTTTTTTTCTACAAATTTTCATATATTATACATATTTTCTGAATTATAAATCAAAAGTTATTAATTAAACAAGATTTAATCATTTATTAGCTTTCTGGAATATTATTAATTGAATTATAACATTTTATTTATTTCCTAAGAGAAAATACTTTTTTACACCGTACCAAGAGCTAGCCCTAGTCACTGACCTGCGGGCCATTGTCCACCTCATCCCTCAGGTGAAAGAAATGCATTAGTTACCGATTGGTTAGCTACCCCCAGTCAATGACATATGGGCCCTAGGCCATGTCACTTGCCACGCAGGACAAAGACCAGGTCAAACAGGGAACTGGGTCCAGGCTGACCCCAGCATGTCGTCACGCTGACGTTAGCACGACCTCCACCACCAGATCAAGGTCGCCGGCGATGATCTACGACGATTTAGCACGCGTGGTCTGGTGCGTTGGAGAGAGGGTGTAACGGCGAGTCGAACTATGGTTGTGCCACCCGGAATGGTCACCGAGCACTAGCTCCGACGAGCTCCGACGGTGACCTTCTCGGGTGCATGCGTACAAGGCGCTACATATGACTAGGAACAAATCGGAGAGAACGAGCAGAAGCAGAAGCTCACCAGGAAGCTTGTAGTGGCAACGGCAAGGGGAGGCGAGCTTAGACGGCGTCACCATGGTCGATGGCGAACGGCGGACAGACGAGCTCGATGCACATGGTTTCAGGCTTCCCGGCTCGATTCCTCCTCCTAGCAGACGAAGTCCACCATGGCGGTGCTAGTGGAACCTTCAGTTGGTCTTGGGGTGGTCTCGAACAACGACAACGAGCAACTCCGGCGAGTTAGGGTTTCGGCATGGTTGAGGAAATGTTAGAGAGAGCACGAGAGAGAGTGATTCGGGTAAGAATGGATAGAGGAGCTCGCGGACATTCTTACCCCCCTTCTCACTGGCGGCGGCGGAGATCGACGACTGCCGCGACGCCACGCAGCTGCTTCCGCCAGCGAGGAAGACGACGAGAAATAGAAGGCCGAAGCGGTACGGGCTGCTGGTGGGCTGGTCGCGGGCTGAAGTGGGCTACACCTGGGTGTCAGGTAAGAAGGTAGGTTTGGGCTGCAGCCAGGTTTAGTTTTTTTATTTGTTTTATCTTTTTTCTATTTTCTGTTTTCTTGTTCAGATTTGAATCTGATTTATATTTTCAACCTTTCTTTGTATGATTTATTTGCTGGATATTTGCAACAATACTAAAATATATTTTGTATCATTTGTGAATTTTTATTATATCATCCTTTTGTATTTCTTTTATTTACTCAATATGAATCCCCTTGTTAATAGTTTGTAGAAACTTTTCTTATTGTTTTTCTCTCCTATTTTAGTTAGGGATTTCTTGAATGATATATTCTTATGTGTTTATAAACTTAACTCTAATTGGCTTATAGTTTGAATATAAATTTTATATGTATAGTGATCCTGGATCATTATTTGATGCATGAAACATGAAAGACATTTATATGGTTATTACTACTCCCATTAATTTAGAACATGCAATGTGCATATTCTATTGTAATAAACAAAGAAATTTAGGGTTTTGAATTATGAATCTTACCCTGGGCTTTAGGGTTTTGTATATACTTAGATTCCTTTATGGATATGGGTCAAAATTTCATGACTAAGCACATTGTCCTATATTTATGGTATTTGATGAAATCTCCCTTTATAATAGAAAGTTATAATTAGAATGTTTTATAGAAAGGAATTGGTAAAAATATGCTTATAGGATTTGCTATAGGAAAATATTCCTATGAAATGATATGGACATGAGATGATAGATCAATAACATGAAATGGATATTCTACTTGGTTTGGGATTTAGAATTGATTGTTTATCCAGAATAAATAGAAGAGTAATTTATAACATATAATTATATTTCACAATCCTGGATTTCTAATTAAGGAATTCCTTTCCTAGATATAATACTTCTTCCTATCCATCATCATGGTTAGTATGATGAGCTTTACTCATTAAAATCTTCTTATTCATATATCATTCTTCTAAACTCATGGATGAATCCAATGAGTTTGATACTCAAGTATTTCATAACTTCCTCATATTTTGCTTGGTTGTATCTACTACTCTTTTGTTGATAGTCTTCCATCCAACAAGTAGTTCTTTTAACTTCACTCACAATCTTCCTTAATCATCCATCACTAATATATCTCCAATAGTGGTATGCATCCAACTACTTTTCTCTAAGGTTGACTATCCTTTAAGATGACTAACACTACATCTGTAACTATATGCTATACTAGCTTTATTTGAATAATATCATCTTAGACTCCCTTTACTCCAATAACTCACACTCCAACCATAAATCATATTTATGTGGTTTGTAGTGATCACTCTAGGATAACTTATCTCTACTAGGGTTTTAATCATGTTTTATCCACCAATACCACTTATACATGACATAAGTAGTCAATCTTGATGAATAAGGCTTGTTCATTATCATCTTGTGATCCTGGATGGTTTAGGTTTCCAGTTGGCTAATCAAGGCTTCCACCCATACAACATTGCAGTTGTATGATAATTATCTTCTGCTTAGTTCTATTGGATTAAGAGATATAGTTCATTGACTATACCTACTTGATCCAATAGGACTACTCCTGGTGACTATCTTTAGTATTCATCCTTGGAACCCTCTTTGTTACCATATATATCTTTATTTCAAATAACTCTTCTATCCAACCAGGAGTGAGTTTAACTCCTTCTATTGTCACATGGATTGGATTCTGTTCAATCATTCCCATTCTCTAAATGATTTCTAAAGCTAGCATTACTATTTATCGCTACTGAGTTATTTCTTTATAGACACTTAAATGTGAGCTATGCTCTGGTCAAGAGTTGATAGATTGAGAATGGGTGAATCAATAGTTGATCCTTCAACACTGTTGAACAACAGACATGGATATATAACTCAACAGAGATGATAAGGATTGATATGGAAAGAAAGGTATAGGGTGAATGATCTAAACTTAGTTTCTTTCCTACTCAATCTTACTTAAGAAGTAAGGTTAAATATTACCATGATACTCATGGCATATGCAGATAAAATTAAGATATAGTTGTTACATTCTTATTATTTGTGTTATATTCTTAACTTGGTACTCATGAATGATTATAATGAATACTATAATATGATCACCTAATGATCAAGTATAATTCACATGGTATTAAGGTTTTAACTTTTAGTACATTTGATCTACCCTTAGATCAAATCTCCTTTACCCAAGATAAGGTTTTAGCAAAGGTCTTATTGAAACTTATTGCAGTCAACTTGATGATCTACTTCAATTACATCAAGCTAAGAGAAGCTTCAATCACTTTGACCAGTTTTGTTTAAAAGCGCGAAAATTATTCGGATTTTCTATGCATGAATGCAATGCACACATCTGGGTCCAGCTTATTTCTAAGCTCTAATGCTGGGATGTTACACATTTTTCCTGTCCAATTCTGAGAATATTTCTTTACTAACTTTTCTGAAACCAAAAACAGCAGAAAACAGGCATCTGACACTATTGCGACTTGTTAATAGGTTAGTACCAGAAAACATGTAAAAAGCACCTCAAAGTGTAGACAAGCAAAGCAAAGTAGAGACAAAACAAGCATGGAGCATCAAAAATTATAGATATGTTTCCAACGTATCAACATCCCCAAGCTTAACTCCTTCTCGTCCTCGAGTAGGTAAGTGATAAAAGAATAATTTTTGAGGTGACATGCACCCTCACAATAAAGATCCAACCATTTGCAAGCATTGAAAGCTAGGATCAAAGAACTCTAAACAAATGCATGAAATATGGAGTTCTAACAATAGGACATAGTAACTATGCATGCAACATGACAAGCTACAAACAAAGATCATAAATAACATGCATTGAAAAACGTTTGTTTGTTTCACATACAAAAACATGGCATACTGGCAATCAGCTTGTCCCTCATAGAGTGGCAAATAGATGCATACGACACCTGCAAAGTTCACAAGGGTGACTAGAAACAAGTAGCACAAGAACAAGTAATATCACAATATGCATCAATTAATAAGCTTTGGAACACTGCACACAGAATGACAACTATGCTCTCTTAATGGTGCCTAAAGGTAGAAGGTGGGGACTCAATAGTGGTGGAAGAAATGCCTTTTTTGTAAAGGAAGCAGTGATTACAAGTTTCAAAAAGAGCTTCCAAAAATAATGGTACTTGTTAGCTTTCATCCCTCATTGCCCCTATCATAAGCAGCTTGAAGTGGTTAAGGTTAAAGTGACAAAGCTGGAGTATATGCTTGACGAAGTATAAGCTGGCAATATCATGTCCCTTGAATACGAGGGCCACACCTCATGCATACTCAACTTTGGGTCCAGGTAAGTTCTTGTCACTATAAGTATTTGCATATCATTGAGAACCGCCAACGGGGTACTGAAGGGTTTCGCGGCATAGTAAATCAAAATTTTCTACGGATGCGAACAGAGGGAAGCCAAGATCTAATCTAGGAGATGCAAACAACGAGAGAGATTGGATTAGATCGTCATACCCTTGAAGATTCAACGCTCATTGAGCGTTAAATGAGCGTGGGTGATGTAGTCGTACTCGCTTCTCCTCCTCGCGATCCGATCCGATCTAGCACCACAAGTGGCGATGCCTCCGTGAGATGCACACGTGCGGCACCTCGACGTCTCCTCCTTCCTTGGTCCAGCAAGTATGGTGGAGAGATGGGTTGGATCTACAACGCGACGGCGCGGTGCAATTGGTGGAGAGTTTCTGCAGCAGGGCTTCGCCTACACGCAGTCGGGAGGGAGAGAGAGGAGGGCAGCAGGGCGGCTAGGGTTAAGGAGGAGGTGTAGGGGGGTGGTGCGCCCTAGCCCTCTATATATAGAGGGGTGGGCGCCTGCCCTAACCCCTCTCCCAAGCCCTAGGCCGGCAGCCAAGGAGGGAGGAGTGGGGGGCAAGTAATCCCCCCTTCTAGAAGCTCCAAACTAGGGTTTCCCCTTGTTTGGCCGGCTGGGCCCTATGGGGCCTTGTGCCCCTGGCCCAATGCGGCCAGGGCACTCCCTCATAGGCCCATGCCCCCTACCGACAGGTGGGACCACGTTGGTCCCCCTCCGGAAGGTTCTAGAAGCTTCCGATACAATACCAATTAACCCGGAACAATTCCGAACTCCAAAAACTGCACTGCCTTATATGAATCTTATTCTCCCGACCATTCTGGAACCTCTCGTGATGTCCCGGATCCCATCCGAGACTCCGAACAAAAACTCATAAACCAAATATCCAATCTATCCTAGCGTCGAGACACGTTAAGTGTGTGACCCTGCGGGTTCGAGAATATGCGGACATGATCTTCTATCAATAATCAACAGCGGGGTCTGGAAACCCATATTGACTCCCACACATTCATCGATGATCATATCGGATGAACCACGATGCCAGGATTCAATCAATCCCATATATATTCCCTTCGTCTCACGATATTTTACTTGCCCAAGATTCGATCGTCGGTACCGTCATACCTAGTTCAATCTAGTTCAGAGCAAGTACTTTACTCGTTCCATAATCCGATATCACTTTGTGATTAACTCCTTAACCACATGCTTGCAAGCGGTGTTGATATCGATTACCGAGTGGGCCCGAAGTATATCTCTCCGACTTGGGAGGGACAAATCCCATCTCGATACATACAACCCAACAGATACTTTCCGATCACCTGAGAGACACCTTTATGATCACCCTCTCATAGGATGACGTTTGATGACCTCAAAGCTTTCTTCCGATACTAGGGAGTTGTATTATCTCATGGTCTAAGGAATACAATATTTGACATAAGAAAAGCTTCGCAAAGACGAACACGATGACACGATCTAATTGCTTCGCTTAGTTTGGGTCTGTCCATCATATCATTCTCCCAATGATATGATCTCATTATCAATTGACAACTCATGTTTATGGTTAGGAAACCTTAACCATCATTAATCAATGAGCTAGTCCATAGAGGCGTACTAGGGACACGGTGTTGTTCACAAACCACACAAGTATTAAAGTTTCCGCTTAATACAATTCTAGCATGGAATATAAACATTATCATGAACAAGAATTATAATAATAACATCTTTATTATTGCCTCTAGGGCATAATTCCAACAGTCTCCCACTTGCACTAGAGTCAATAATCTAGTTTACATTTGGCAACAATCTCACACCCATGGCACTGAGGTGCTGATCATGTTTTACACGTGGAAGAGGTTTAGTCAATGGATCTGCGACATTCAGATCTGTATGTACTTTGCTAATCTTCAGATCTCCATCTGCTATATAATCTCGGATTATATGAAACTTGATTGATATGCTTGGTCTTTGGATGATATCTTGGTTCCTTAGCGAGTGCTATGGCGCCATGTTGTCACACAATATCTCGGTGGGTCCAATGCACTTGGAACCACCAAGCTCGATGATGAAGTTTCGATCCAAACTCCTTCACTTGACGCTTCAACCTGTAGCCATATTCCGCTTCTCATGTAGATCCCGCGATCACGCTTTGCTTGCAGCTTCTCCACTCTGACTCCTCCATTCAAAATATAAACGTATCCTGTCTGAGATTTAGAATCATCCTTGTCGATTGTGAAACTAGCATCGACGTAACCTTTACTGACATTGTTTCATCACCCCCATAGACTAAGAACATTTCTTTAGTCCTATTTAGGTACTTTAGGATGTTCTTCACGGTATCTAGTGTTCCACTCGGATCACTTTGATACCGCTCGTCAAACTAAGAGCATTGGACACATCCGGTCTAGTACACAGATGGCATACATGATAGAACCTATGGCCGAGGCATAAGGCACTTTGCTCATAGTTTCCCTATCATTTCATCAGTGCACTGAGCCTTGCTCAATATCTTACGACAACATAGGCCTTGAACCTTTCTTTGCCTTATCCATTCGAACCTTTTCGAACTTTGTCTAGGTATGTACTGCTTAAAGCTATCAAAGCGTCTTTGTCTATCTCTATAGATTTTGATGCCCAATATATAAGCAGCTTCACCTAGGTCTTTCATTGAAAAACACTTGTTCAAATAACTCTTCACATCGTTAAGCATGTTAATGTCATTTCCAATAATCAATATGTCATCCACATATAGTACTAGAAATGTCACCGAGCTCCCACTCACTTTCTTGTAGATACAAGCTTCGTAGCTATTTGGAACAAATCCAAAGCTTTTGATCACTTGATCAAAACGAAGGTTCCAACTCCGAGATGCTTGCTTTAGTCCATAAATGGAACGCTTAAGCTTGCATACTTTATCAGCATCCTTAGGATCGACAAAACCTTCGGGTTGCATCATATACAACTCTTCATCAATGTTGCCATTGAGGAACGCAGTCTTGACATCCATCTGCCATATTTCATAATCATGAAACGCAGCAATTGCTAATAAAATCCGAATGGACATCGCTATGGGAGAGAAAGTCTAATCGTAGTCAACACCTTGAACTTGTCGAAAACCTTTCGCGAAAAGCCGTGCTTTATAGACGGTAACATTACCATCCGCGTCCGTTTTCTTCTTGAAAATCCATTTGCACTCAACGGCCTTTTGGTCGCTAGGAGGGTCCACCAAGGTCCATACTTGGTTTTCGCTCATGGATCCCAATTCGGATTTCATGGCCTCTAGCCATTTCTCAGAGTCTGGGCTCATCATCGCTTCCTCATAGTTCGCAGGCTCACTGTCATCTACTAACAAGACAGTTAAGACAGGGTTGCCGTACCACTCAGGAGGGGCACGCGACCTTGTCGACCTGCGACGTTCGATGGCGACATCGTTCAAGCTTCATGATCCTTATCATTAGCTTCCTCTATTATTGGTGCGGTGACTTTGGAACAATTTCAGGTGCTGCGCTACTCTCCAATTCAAGAGAAGGTTCAACAACCTCGTCTAGCTCTACTTTCCTCCCACTCACTTCTTTCGAGAGAACTCCTTCTCAAGAAAGGAACCGTTCTTTGCGACAAACACTTTGCCTTCGATTCTGTGATAGAAGGTATACCCAATAGTTTCCTTAGGGTATCCTATGAAGACGCATTTCTCCGCTTTGGGTTCGAGCTTGTCCGCATCAACTTCTTGGCGTAAGCCAGATCCCCAAACTTTAAGAAACGACAACTTAGGTTTAGCACCAAACCACAGTTCATACGGTGTCGTCTCAACGGATTTAGATGGTGCCCTATTTAAAGTGAATGCAGCGGTTTCTAATGCATAACCCCAAAATGATAACGGCAAATCAGTAAGAGACATCATCGATCGGACCATATCTAATAGAGTTCGATTCCGGCGTTCAGACACACCATTGCGCTGTGGTGTTCCGGGTGGCGTGAGTTGTTCCGCTTACTTTAAGATGCGTGAGAAAATCATAACTCAAATATTCGCCCCCACGATCGGATCGTAGAAACTTAATCTTTCTGTTACGATGGTTCTCCACTTCATTCTGAAATTCCTTGAACTTTTCAAATGTTTCAGATTTATGTTTCATTAAATAGATATACCCATATCTACTTAAGTCATCGGTAAAAGTGAGAAAATAGCGATATCCACCACGCGTCGAAACACTCATCGGTCCGCATACATCGGTATGTATGATTTCCAACAAGTCCGTTGCTCGCTCCATCATTCCGGAGAACGGGGTTTTGATCATCTTGCCCATGAGGCATGGTTCGCATGTGTAAAATGATTCAAAATCAAGAGACTCCAAAAGTCCATCAGAATGGAGTTTCTTCATGCGCTTTACACCAATATGACCTAGACGACAGTGCCACAAATAAGTAGTATTATCACTATCTACTTTGCATCTCTTAGCCTCAATGTTATGGATGTGTGTTTCATCCCTTTCGAGATTTAGAAGAAATAAACCATTCACAATAGGTGCATGACCATAAAAGATGTTACTCATATAAATAGAACAACCATTATTCTCCGATTTAAATGAATAACCATCTTGCAATAAACACGATCCAGAAATAATGTTCATGCTCAACGCAGTACATAATAACATTTATTAAGGTTTAAAACTAATCCCGAAGGTAAAACTAAGGAGAGCGTGTCGGCCATCACATCAACTCTTGATCCGTTGCCAACCCGATCGTCACCTCATCCTTCGCCAGTCAGCCGCCTATTCCGTAGCTCTGCTTCGAGTTACAAATATTAGCAACTAAACCAGTATCAAATACCCGAGCACTACAACGAGGGCTAGTAAGGAAAACATCAATAACATGTATATCAAATATACCTTTGATGGTGCCACCTTCTTGTCCGCTAATTACTTCGGACGATTGCTTCCAAAGGACCCTTGTCCTTGCAATAGAAGCACTCGGTGTCGGCTTAGGACCAGACTGAGCTTCTTCTCAGCAGGGGCAACGCTTACGCCGCCTTTCTTGAAAGGCTTCTTTGCACCCTTACCTTTCTTAAAGGAGGGCTTGTTGACCATCAACACATGATTATACTTTTGATGTCCACCTCGCAGCCTTCAGCTTTGAAAAGAGCTCGGTGATCGTATCGATGGAACCAATCTGATTGTGAGTCACTACAAAACTCTTGTAGCTAGGAGGGAGTGATTGCGAACCTGTCAATCTTGAGCTCCTCTGGAATCTTGCGATCCAGTTGCTCAAAGGCGTTGAGTGTAGCCGACATCTTTATGGCGTGCTCACTAACGGAACTCCTTCCTCCATCTTGCGGTTAAAGAATATCTCGAGATCTCATATCTCTCGGCGGGCTGAGTCTCAAAACATTTTTTTCAGTTCCTCAAAAATCTCAAAGGGCCCGGGATAGCCTTCAAAACGATTTTGAAGGTCCGATTCCATAGCAAACAACATGGTGCTCTTAATCACACCATAATCATCTTTGCGCGACTGATAGACAGCTTTCTCATCAGCCGGCGCAGTTGCAGCAGGGGGTTACCTAACGCTGCCAGAGAGAATGATTCTCAGATTGCAGAACCAGTTGGTGAAGTTAGACCCATTGTTCTTAAGCTTTTCTTTCTCAGCAAAAACGTGGAAGTTGAAGTTGGACTTAGCCATGTGATCTACAATATTTGCAAGTACAAATTAGACTATGTTCATGATAACTAGTTCAACTTTTAATCAAATTACTAGATGAACTCCCACTAAATTCAACATCCCTCAAGTTGTTTAGTGAACATGATCCAAATTCACAACACCTAATCCGATCTTCACGAGAAGAGATGTGGCTTCAATGGTGGACAACGAAGTGTCGATCATATCATTCATATGACTCATGCTTAACCTTTCGGTTCATGTGTTCCGAGGCCATGTCTGTAGATGCTAGGCTCATCAAGTCAAACCCAAGTATTTCCGCGTGTGCAAAACTGGCTTGCACCCGTTGTATGTGAGCGTAGAGTCTATAGCACCCGATCATCACGTGATGCTTGGACACGACGAACTTTCGCAACGGTGCATACATGGGGAGAACATAGTTTTATCTTGATCTTTAAGTGAGGAATCATCTTATAATGCTACCGTCGCGATCTAAGCATAATAAGATACATAAAAGGATAAACATCACATGCATATAACTTTATGTGACATGGTATAGCCAATCTTCACGCAATGATCTCCATCTTGTGCGTGCCGGCATGATCTCCATCACTCCACCATGATTGCCTCCACCATGAATAGCAACTACAACTATTTCTAACTACTTAGCGATAAAGTAAAGCTATTACATGGCGTATAAGAAGTTGACTCGCAGGTCATACACAATTATAAAGACAACCATATGGCTCCTGCCGGTTGTGTACTCATCGACATGCAAGTCGTGAAACATTACAAAACATGATCATCGCATACATTATACACATCACATCTTGGGTCATACCATATCACAGAAAACACTCCCTGCAAAAACAAGTTAGACGCCTCTACTTTGTTGTTGCATGTTTTACGTGGCTCATGGGAGTAGCAAGCTAAGAACAATTCTTACCTACGGAAAGCCACAACGGTGATATTATGGTTGCCAAACTCCGGTGTTAAACCCATGACAACTATAGTGAGAGAAATAGGCATCCACCAGCAGCATGTGTGGAACAAGCCACACGTCAAGTGCGGAGCCGGTCTCGCGAACGACGTCGCGTAAGGTTGGCCTAGACCGCTTCAATCTCACTATCCCGCGTCATAAGAAGAACACAAACAAGAGGCTTGCAACAGAAAACATCAACGCCCGCAACAACCATGTTGCGTTCTACTCGTGAATCACATCTACGCATAGATCTAGCTCTGATACCACTGAAGGGTTTCGCGGCATAGTAAATCAAAATTTTCTACGGATGCGAACAGAGGGAAGCCAAGATCTAATCTAGGAGATGCAAACAACGAGAGAGATTGGATTAGATCTTCATACCCTTGAAGATTCAAGACAGTGAACGTTCGTCGGAACGTGGGTGATGTAGTCGTACTCGCTTCTCCTCCTCGCGATCCGATCCGATCTAGCACCACCAGTGGCGATGCCTCCGTGAGATGCACACGTGCGGCACCTCGACGTATCCTCCTTCCTTGGTCCAGCAAGTATGGTGGAGAGATGGGTTGGATCTACAATGCGACGGCGCGGTGCAATTGGTGGAGAGTTTCTGCAGCAGGGCTTCGCCTACACGCAGTCGGGAGGGAGAGAGAGAGGAGGGCAGCAGGGCAGCAAGGGTTGAGGAGGAGGTGTAGGGGGTGGTGCGCCCCAGCCCTCTATATATAGAGGGGTGGGCGCCTGCCCTAACCCCTCCCCCAAGCCCTAGTCCGGCGGCCAAGGAGGGAGGAGTGGGGGGCAAGTAATCCCCCCCTTCTAGAAGCTCCAAACTAGGGTTTCCCCTTGTTTGGCCGGCTGAGCCCTATAGGGCCTTGTGCCCCTGGCCCAATGCGGCCAGGGCACTCCCTCATAGGCCCATTCCCCCTCCCGACAGGTGGGACCACGTTGGTCCCCCTCCGGAAGGTTCTAGAAGCTTCCGGTACAATACCGATTAACTTGAACAATTCGAACTCCAAAACTGCCTTATATATGAATCTTATTCTCCGGACCATTCCGGAAACTCTCGTGATGTCCCGGATCCCATCCGAGACTCCGAAAAAAAACTCATAAACCAAATATCCAATCTATCCTAGCGTCGAGGCACGTTAAGTGTGTGACCCTGCGGGTTCAAGAATATGCGGACATGATCTTCTATCAATAATCAACAGCGGGGTCTGGAAACCCATATTGACTCTCACACATTCATCGATGATCATATCGGATGAACCACGATGCCAGGATTCAATCAATCCCATATATATATTCCCTTCGTCTCGCGATATTTTACTTGCCCGAGATTCGATCGTGCCATCATACCTAGTTCAATCTCGTTCACGTTAAGTACTTTACTCGTTCCATAATCCGATATCACTTTGTGATTAACTCCTTAACCACATGCTTGCAAGCGGTGTTGATATCGATTACGAGTGGGCCCAAGTATATCTCTCCGACTTGGGAGGACAAATCCCATCTCGATACAACCCAATGATACTTTCCGATCACCTGAGAGACACCTTTATGATCACCCTCTCATAGGATGACGTTTGATGACCTCAAAGCTTTCTTCCAATACCAGGGAGTTGTATTATCTCATGGTCTAAGGAATACAATATTTGACATAAGAAAAGCTTCGCAAAGACGAACACAATGACACGATCTAATTGCTTCGCTTAGTTTGGGTCTGTCCATCGTATCATTCTCCCAATGATATGAACTCATTATCAATTGACAACTCATGTCTATGGTTAGGAAACCTTAACCATCATTAATCAATGAGCTAGTCCATAGAGGCGATTAGGAAACGTGTTGTTCACAAACCACACAAGTATTAAAGTTTCCGCTTAATACAATTCTAGCATGGAATATAAACATTATCATGAACAAGAATTATAATAATAACATCTTTATTATTGCCTCTAGGGCATAATTCCAATAGGTACCCCTTGCACATGGTACAGGAGCTTTCCCATAACCAAAATGACAAGGCAAGTAGACAATGAGCATCTCAGCAATCTTTTTATTTACCATATGCATAGCTTTTTATTGAGGATGCTTCATAGATAGCTCATTATGGTGATGTTGCAAGTTTCCACCATGATTAGGCATGGCTTAGGCTAGCGGCCCAGGCGTTTGTCTAACACAGGATACAAACTCCATGGACTTACAAGTTCCCTCTTTATTTCACACCGGTGACATCCATAGACAAAAGAGTATGATATCAACTGAGTACAACAAGGTACAAGTGCAATGTTGAAAACGTTCCCCGTGACAGCACGGTTCTTCTAATTCCAACTTATAAGTGCAAGCATATACAACAAAGTTGTCACAATGGTTCAAGTTTATTAGGGGCAAAGAATAAAATGTGCCATCAAGTTCGTGAGGGCTTTAATCACTAAGTTTTCACATAACAAAATAGTTTTTAATTGGAAGATAGTTGAAAACAAGAATATACTTGGAATGGTGTAACACACCATGCACAGGAGTTTATAGTGGACACTTTGGAATAAATTGGTTTCTTGGGAGTTGGAGGCATGAGTAGAACTTACTCATATAAGTGGAGGCTAGCAAAAGACTGGGAGCAACCAACTAAGAGAGCAATAATGACCATAATCATTCAGTGCAACAAAGCATACTAATCAAAGCAAAGAGTGGTACTACAAGTCAAGGACTAAATGATCATAGAGGCTAATGGTGACTTGTCATAGTCATAACATGGTGTGAGCATGTGCCAAGTCAACCCAAGCAAAGCATCAAAGGAGAATACCACAATACTATGCTTTTGCATGCTAAAACAACGCATAATTTCTTCAAGGCACACTAAGCAATCCCAATTGTTTGGAACAAGACATGCTATAGAAATAATCACTAAGCATAATGTCAAAACAACACCTAGCATGTCATGCTAAAGTCTAAGTCACAGTCAACGCAAGCTCTTCTTGCACTTCAAGCAAGAACTTACTACTCCTTTCCAACACCAAGCAAACTTATTTGCAAAACAACACAACGAGAACGGGGGTCCAAACTACTCAATAAAACTAAACAAACTAAGCAAAGCAAACGAAAACTAAGACGCTCCAAGAACAACACAATTGTACATGAAATAATAAAAACGAAGTGTCTAGACATACCTGAGCTTTTTATTAATGAAGAAGGGGATGCCTTGGGCATCCCCAAGCTTTGACGCTTGTACCTCTTGGATATTTCATGAGGTGACACCATGGTGGCATCCCCAAGCTTGAGCTTTTGTCCATTCTTCATCTCATTGCATCATTCTCTCTTTACACCTGAAATTTTTCCTTCACACAAAACTTCACACAATCTTCATTAGCAACATTAGCTTATTCAAAAGATATTAGACCCCTGGCAAAGCTTTGGAATAGCAAGGCTTTTTACTAAAAACACAAGCTACTGTAGTAACTCCTTAAAAATCTCAATTCACCTAAATAGAACTCAAAAAGGATTCAATAAGAAGCAAATGCAAATAATGGCAAAAATCTGTCAAAACAGACCAGCAGGAAGAAACCGATTTTTTGAACATCTTCTGTCGCTCAAATAAAAACGTGTTGAACTAATGAAAGTTAGATAACATACTGGGGGATTTATTCGTAACTTTTCAGCTCAATCCGAGTTACAGATCCTCCTCACGATTTTTTTTGGTGGAGGACAGAAATCTGTTTCGGGACAACAACAACTCCCCAAATCTTACTTCCCTCTCATTAGAGGTCATTCTTGGCACAAAAAGCAAACAAAAAGGATAAGAAGAGGTTATTACAGAAGTAATAATTTCCAAGACTCAAGGAAACTCTTGGGTTATTGATGGCTCAGTTGATGTGGAGCCTGTTGGGAACCCCAAGAGCAAGGTGTGAAGTAGCAAGCAACAAGTTTTCCCTCAGTTGAGACCGAGGTTATCGAACCAGAAGGAGGAAGGAAACATCACATAGGTGTTGCAAGCAACGCGGATACCTGCACAATACAAACTCAAGACTTTGCCCCAACGAACAGTGAGGTTGTCAAGCTCACCGGTTTGCTGTAACAAAGGATTAAACGTATGGTGTGGAAGGTAATGGTTTGCAGCAAGTAAACAAGTAACAGTGGAAGATTTATCAATGGTAAAGATTGCACCGGGGTCCATAGTTCACTAGAGGTGCTCTCCTTAGATAAGCAACATGGCATGAAGGGTAAACAAATTACAGCAGGGCAATTGATAGGAACTGAGCAAGGCATAACAATGCAATTACCAGTCAGAAAGATCCTATGAGATTCCTTTGAGCAATACAACAAGATACATAGACCGCCATCCAACTGCATCTATGGCTAGAAGTCCACCTTCAGGTTATCATCCGAACCCCCTCCAGTATTAAGTTGCAAGCAACAAACAACTTCTTTAAGCAAAGTGCATAAGGTAAACAGTCCACATGTTCCATGAACAAGAGACTGTTGTTTTCTCCCTAGTAGCAACAACACATCTACAACCGAAGAGATTATTGTCACTTCCCTTGGAAACTAGAGGCATGAACCCACTATCGAGCATAAATACCCCCTCTTGGGGTCACTAGCAACTACTTGGCCAAGATAGCTACTAACAACGGAGAGCATGCAAGATCACAAACAACACAGACATGATAGAATCATAAAGACAAAACCATTAACCAAACCAACATAATAATCTCAATATCCATCGGATCCCCGCAAACACAACATGCATGATTACAAATAGATTAGATCTTGATCATGAACGGAGCTCACAAGATCTATACATGAAAGAACAAAGGAGGAGATACAACCATCTAGCTACTACATGGACCCATAGTCCAAGGTGGAACTACTCACGCATCATACCGGAGAGAAGTCCTCTGGGATGATCTCCCCTCCGGCAGGGTGCCGGGAAGAACTTCAGATCCCCCCGATCTAGGGACGATGGTGGCGGCTACAGAAGGTTTCGTGGATATTTTATCGGGTGCTTAGGGTTTCTGCATCGGGGGCTTCTTATAGGCGAAGGGGGAGGCCGAGGTGGCGGCCAGGGGCCCCACACCCCTCCCAGGCGCGGGGTAGGGCCCACCCGCAACTAGGGTGGTCTGGCCCCCTTTTCCGGCCTCTCCGGCTCCCCTCTAGACTTCTTGTTCCCCACGGAAAGTAATTGACTTTGACGTTTGTCCCGTCCAATTCCGAGAATATTTCTTTACTAACTTTTCTGAAACCAAAAACAGCAGAAAACAGGCATCTCGCACTGTTGCAACTTGTTAGTAGGTTAGTACCAGAAAACATGTAAAAAGCACCTCAAAGTGTAGACAAGTAAAGCAAATTAGATACTAAACAAGCATGGAGCATCAAACATTATAGATACGTTTCTGACATATCAACATCCCCAAGCTTAACTCCTGCTCGTCCTCGAGTACTTAAGTGATAAAAGAATAATTTTTGAGGTGACATGCACCTCACAATAAAGATCCAACCATTTGCAAGCATTGAAAGCTGGGATCAAAGAACTCTAAACATGTGCATGAAAGATGGATTTCTAACAATAGGAAAAAGTAACTATGCATGCAACATGAAAGGTTACAAACAAAGATCATAAATAACAATGCATTGAAAGACGTTTGTTTGTTTCACATATAGAAAACATAGCATAGTGGCATTCAGCTTGTCCCTCATAGAGTAGCAATATAGATGCATAGGACACCTTCAAAGTTCACAAGGGTGACTAGAAACAAATAGCACAAGAACAAGTAATATCACAATACGCATCAATTAATAAGCTTTGGAACACTGCACACAGAATGACAACTATGCTCCCTTAATGGTGCCTAAGGGTAGAAGGTGGAGACTCAATAGTGGTGAAAGAAAGACCCTTTTTTAAAAGGAAGCAGGGATTAGAAGTTTCAAAAAGAGCTTCCAAAAATTATGGTACTTGTTAGATTTCAGCCCTCATTGCCTCTATCATAAGCATCTTGAAGGGTTTAAGGTTAAAGTGGCAAAGATGGAGTATATGCTTGACAAAGTATAAGTTGGCAATCTCATGTCCCTTGAATACGAGGGCCACACCTCATGCATACTCAACTTTGGGTCCAGGTAAGTTCTTGTCACTGTAAGTATTTGCATATCATTGAGAACCGCCAATGGGGTACCCCTTGCACATGGTACAGGAGCTTTCCCATAACCAAAATGACAAGGCAAGCAGACAATGAGCATCTCAACAATCTTTTTATTTACCATATGCATATATTTTTATTGAGGATGCTTCATAGATAGCTCATTATGGTGATACTGCAAGTTTCCACCATGATTAGGCATGGCTTAGGCTAGCGGCCCAGGCGTTTCTCTAACACAGGATACAAACTCCATGGACTTACAAGTTCCCTATTTATTTCACACCACTGACATCCATAGACAAAAGAGTATGATATCAACTGAGTACAACAAGGTACAAGTGCAATGTTGAAAACGTTCCCTGTGACAACACGGTTCTGCTAATTCCAACTTATAAGTGCAAGCATATACAACAAAGTTGTCACAATGGTTTAAGTTTATTAGGGGCAAAGAATAAAATGTGACATCAAGTTCGTGAGGGCTTTAATCACTAAGTTTTCACATAATTAAATAGTTTTTAATTGGAAGATAGTAGAAAACAAGAATATACTTGGAATGGTGTAACACACCATGCATAGGAGTTTATAGCGGACACTTTGGAATAACTTGGTTTCTTGGGAGTTGGAAACATGAGTAGAACTTACTCATACAAGTGGAGGCTAGCAAAAGACTGGGAGTAACCAACTAAGAGAGCAATAATAGCCATAATCATGCAGAGCAACAAAGCATACTAATCAAAGCAAAGAGTGGTACTACAAGTCAAGGACTAAATAATCATAGAGGCTAATGGTGACTTGTCATAGTCATAACATGGTGTGAGCATGTGCCAAGTCAACCCAAGCAAAGCATTAAAGGAGAATACCACAATACTATGCTTTTGCATACTAAAACAACGCATAATTTCTTCAAGGCACACTAAGCAATCCCAATTGTTTGGAACAAGACATGCTACAGCAATAATCACTAAGCATAAGGTCAAAAAAACACCTAGCATATCATGCTGAAGTCTAAGTCACAATCAATGCAAGCTCCTCTTGAACTTACAAGCAAGAACTTGCTACTCCTTTCCAACACCAAGCGACTTATTTGCAAAACAACACAGCGAGAACGGGGGTCCAAACTACTTTATTCAAGCAAACTAAACAACCTAAGCAAATCAAACGAAAATTAAGTCGCTCCAATAACAACACAACTATGCATGAAACAATAAAAACGAAGTGTCTAGATAGACCTGAGCTTTTTATTGATGAAGAAGGGGATGCCTTGGGCATTCCCAAGCTTTGGCGTTTGTACCTCTTGGATATTTCTTGGGGTGACACCATGGTGGCATCCCCAAGCTTGAGATTTTTTCCATCCTTCATCCCATTGCATCATTCTCTCTTTACACCTGAAAATTTTCTTTCATACGAAACTTCACACAATCTTCATTAGCAACATTAGCTTATTTAAAAGATATTAGAACTCTGGCAAAGCTTTGGAACAGCAAGGCTTTTTACTAAAAACACAAGCTACTGTAGTAACTCCTTCAAAAAGCTCAAATCACCTAAAGAGAACTCAAAAAGGAATCAATAAGAAGCAAATGCAAATAATGACAGAAATCTGTCAAAATAGACCAGCAGGTAGAAACTGATTTTTTCGAACATCTTCTGTTGCTCAAATAAAAAAGTGTTAAACTAACGAATAGCTAACATAATGGGGGATTTATTCATAAATTTTCAGCTCAACCCGAGTTACAGAGACTCCTCACGATTTTTTTTGGTGGAGGACAGAAATCTGTTTCGGGACAGCAACTCCCCAAATCTTACTTCCCTCTCATTAGAGGTCATTCTTGGCACAAAAGGCAAAGAAAAAGGATAAGGAGAGGTTATTACTGAAGTAATAACTTCCAAGACTCAAGGAAACTCTTGGGTTATCTCCCAACAAGTACTTTTCTTTAACGCCTTTAAGTTAGGCTTGATAGATTGAGAAGATGCTCACATAAGAAATATGAATTGAAGTCAAAGAGAGCATCAAGAAGCAAATTCAAAACACATTTTAGTCTAACCCACTTCCTATGCATAGGAATCTTGTATGCAAATAAATTCACAAAGAATAAAGTGACAGGCATAGGAAGATGAAACAAGAGCAACTTCAAAACTTTTAGCACATAGAGAGGTATTTCAGTACCATGAAAACTTCTACAACCATACTTTCCTCTCTCATAATAATTTTCAGTAGCATCATCAATAAACTCAACAATATAGCTATCACATAAAGCATGCTTTTCATGATCTACAAACGCATAATTTCTATCAAGCTCAAAAATAGTGGGATTAAAACCTTCATAGGTTTTACCCAAAGTAGATATTTCAAAAGGATCCACAGGAACATAACATTCATCTTCCTTTGGTAAGCAAGGGGGACAATCAAATAATGTAAGGGATGAAGAGTTACTCTCATTATAAGGTAGGCATGGGTAGATCCATTCTTCCTCCTTTTGTTCATCACTCTCCTCCCCTTTTTCATCTAATGAGCTTTCAGTTTCAGCAACTTCTTCTTCCATAGGTTCCTGCAAGGCATTAGTCTCTTCCATTTGTGGAAAGAACCTATTAAAATATTCAAGAATATAGCCATTTTATTCCTTGTAATTATCAAAGCAAAATTTAAGTATCTCATAAACCTCATATTCATAAGGTGCATCATCGGTATTTTCAAGCAAACTGGCAAGTTCAAATGCACCCTTGAAGGCAATAAATTCTTCAATTTGTTCCACATCATAAAAGTCATAATTTCCTTTAACATAAGAGGATATGGTAACATTATCATTATACTCACATTGGAAAGGGAGGTGTTTATACCTCCTACAGCAATAAGCTTTATCAAAGCAATAAGTAACATTATAAGTAGAGCACACCTCTCTAGCAATAGTATTCAATTTATCAATTTGTGTCCATAAGTGTTTCCCTTTTTGTGACAAACGGTGTTCCTTATAATAATACTTTTGTTCTTCCGTGAACCCACCTTGCCAATAAGCACTAGTTTCAAAGAATCCATCCACTGATGGAAAGCATGACCAAGCAAGGCAATGACAGACCAACAACTAGAGCGGGAACTATTTTTTTTTGTGTTTTTAAATAAAGAAAGCAAACCAAACTAGACTAATTTTTTGGGTTTTTTTATAAGAGGCAAACAAAACCAAGCAAAATAAACAAAGCAAACTAAAACAAAGTAAATAGAAAGGAAGTGAAGGACTCCCCTAGTGAAGACGTCCTTAGCCTCCCCGGCAACGGCGACAGAAAACTTGTTGATGGCTCAGTTGATGTGGAGCCTATTGGGAACCCCAAGAGCAAGGTGTGAAGTAGCAAGCAGCAAGTTTTCCCTCAGTTGAGACCGAGTTTATCGAACCATAAGGAGGAAGGAAACGTCACACAGGTGTTGCAAGCAACGCGAAGACCTGCACAACACAAACTCAAGACTTTTCCCCAACAAACAGTGAGGTTGTCAAGCTCACCGGTTTGCTGTAACAAAGGATTAAACATATGATGTGGAAGGTAATGATTTGCAGCAAGTAAATAAGTAAAAGTGGAAGATGTATCAATGGTAAAGATTGGACCGGGGTCCATAGTTAACTAAAGGTGCTCTCCTTAGATAAACAACATGGCATGAAGGGTAAACAAATTACAACAGGGCAATTGACAGGAAGTAAGCAAGGCATAACAATGCAATTACCAGTCAGAAAGATCCTATGAGATTCGTTTGGGCAATACAACAAGATACATAGACCGCCATCCAACTGCATCTATGACTAGAAGTCCACCTTCAGGTTATCATCCGAACCCCCTCTAGTATTAAGTTGCAAGCAACATAACCGCTAAGCAAAGTGTGTAAGGTAAACAGTCCACATGTTCCATGAATAAGAGACCGTTGTTTTCTCCCTAGTAGCAACAACACATCTACAACTGAAGAGATTATTGCCACTTCCCTTGGAAACTAGAGGCATGAACCCACTATCGAGCATAAATACCCCCTCTTGGAGTCACTAGCAACTACTTGGCCAAGATAGCTACTAACAACGGAGAGCATGTAAGATCACAAACAACACAGACATGATAGAATCATAAAGACAAAACCATTAATCAAACCAACATAGTAATCTCAATATCCATCAGATCCCCGCAAACACAACATGCATGATTACAAATAGATTAGATCTTGATCATGAACGGAGCTCACAAGATCTATACATGAAAGCACAAAGGAGAAGATACAACCATCTAGCTACTACATGGACCCATAGTCCAAGGTGGAACTACTCACGCATCATACTGGAGAGAAGTCCTTCGGGGTGATCTCCCCTCCAGCAGGGTGTCGGGAAGAACTTCAGATCCCCTCGATCTAGGGACGATGGTGGCGGCGGCTACAGAAGGTTTCATGGAGATTTTATCGGGTGCTTAGGGTTTCTGCATCGGTGGCTTCTTATAGGCGAAAGGGGAAGCCAAGGCGCCGGCCAGGGGCCCCACACCCCTCCCAGGCGCGGAGTAGGGCCCACCTCCGCCTAGGGTGGGTCTGGCCCCCCTGGCCGGCCTCTCCGGCTCCCCTCCAGACTTCTTGTTCCCCACGGAAAGTAATTGACTTTGACGTTTGTCCCGTCCAATTCCGAGGATATTTCTTTACTAACTTTTTTGAAACCAAAAAACAGCAGAAAACAGGCATCTGGCACTGTTGCAACTTGTTAGTAGGTTAGTACCAGAAAACATGTAAAAAGCACCTCAAAGTGTAGACAAGTAAAGAAAAGTAGATACTAAACAATCATGGAGCATCAAAAATTTATAGATACGTTTCCGACGTATCAGTTATCTCCCAACAAGTACTTTTCTTTAATGCCTTTAAGTTAGGCACAAGAAGCAAGAAGAATCAAGTATTTTCAAATGAAGAAGCATTAACATCAAATCTTGCTTTCAAAGGAGGAGCAAAAAGCAACTTCTCTCTCCTCATAGGGAAGTGTTCAATACCTTTCTTGAATGGAAAGTGATATTTAATGGTGCCTTCTTTCATATCAATGATAGCACCAACTGTTCTAAGAAAAGGTCTTCCCAAAGTAATAGGACAAGAAGCATTGTATTCAACATCCAAAACATAGAAATCAACATGGACATAAGCATTGTAAACATAATGAGAACATCATTAATATTCCCGATGAGTTTCTTCTTAGCATTATCATTGAGTGGGACATCCAAATAACAATCTTCTAATGGTGGAAAATCAAGCATTTCACAAATCTTCCTAGGCATAATAGAGACACTGGAACCAAGATCACATGAAGCTTTGAGATCAAAGTCATTCACTTGCATATTAATAATGGGTTCCCAACTATCTTCTACTTTCCTAAGAATAGAAGCTTTGTGTTTTAGCTTCTCTTCCTTAATCTTAACAAGAGCATTTGTAATGTGTTTGGTGAAAGCAACATGCATATCACTAGCATCAGGACTTTTAGCAAGCTTTTGCAAGAACATGATCACTTCAGAAATATTGCAACCATCAATATCAAAGTCAACCTTAGCATCACTAGTGGTAGGCATAGTAGGAGGAGGAATAGGGGCTACTTGTGGTTTAGTGGTGATAGTGCACACACTATTGTTTCTATCAATTTCAGCTTCCCTTTCCCACTTAGCATGAAGTTGAGCTAACAACCTAACATTTTCATCAATAGTAACTTGTATGGCATGAGCAGTAGCAAAGGTGTTTTCCATAGTTTTAGGTTTAGCAACCATTTTATTAACCAAGGAAGTTTGAGCTTCAGACAAATAGGATATATTTTTCTCAATAGTTAAAAGCTTTTCCTCTATAGTCTTATTGAAAGTGGTTTGTTTACTAATAAAGTCCTTGAGCATGACTTCAAGTTCAGAGGGGGCACTTCTAGCATTATTGTAAGAGCTTCCATAGGAATTGCCATTATTAGGAGGATAAGGCATATAATTATTGTTGCTACCAAAATTGTTCCTATAGGCATTGTTGTTGAAATTGTTGTTTCTAATGAAGTTCACATCAACTTGCTCTTCTTGAGCAACCAAAGAGGCTAAGGGAACACTATTAAGATCTAGAGGAGCTTTCCCATTAACAAGCATAGCCATAATAACATCAATCTTTTCACTCAAAGAGGAAGTTTCCTCAACAGAATTTACCTTCTTACCATGTGGAGCTCTCTCAACATGCCATTCAGAGTAGTTAACCATCATATTATCAATGAGCCTTGTTGCAGCACCCAAAGTGAGGTCCATGAAGGTACCTCCAGCAGCAGAATCCAACAGGTTTCTTGAGGAGAAGTTCAAACCTGCATAAAAAGTCTAGACAATCATCCAAGCAGTGAGTCCATGAGTAGGGCAATTTTTAACCAAAGATTTCATTCTTTCCCAAGTAGGAGCAACATGTTCACTATCAAGTTGTTTAAATTTCATAATGTCACTTCTCATGGATATAATCTTAGAAGGAGGATAATACTTTCCAATAAAAGCATCTTTGCACTTAGTCCAAAAATCAATACTATTTTAGGCAAAGAAAGCAACCATTCTTTAGCTTTCCCCTCAAGGAGAAAGGAAAAAGCTTGAGCTTAATAATATCTCCATATACATCCTTATACTTTTGCATCTCACAAAGTTCAACAAAACTATTGAATGGGTGGCAGGATCATCAGAACCAACACCAGAAAATTGCTCTCTCATCATAAGATTCAACAAAGCAGGCTTAATTTCATAAAAGGTAGCATCAGGAGCAGGTGGAGCAATAGGAGTGCTTAGGAAATCATTGTTGTTAGTGCTAGTGAAGTCACACAACTTGGTGTTCTCAGCAGAGTTCATTTTGGCAAAGGTGGGCAAGCCAAAAATAGCAGCAGCAGCTAGAGCAGGAACTAATTTTTTGTGTTTTTTGGAAAGAGGCAAACAAAACCAAGCAAGAGAAACAAAGCAAACTAAAAACAAAGTAAAGAGAAAGGAAGTGAAGGACTACCCTTGTGAAGACGTCCTTAGCCTCCCCGGCAACAGCGCCAGATAAGCTTGATGACTGTCTACACACAGCCTGTTGGGACCCCCAAGAGCAAGGTGTGAAGCAGCAAGTTTTCCCTCAGTTGAGACCGAGGTTATCGAACCAGAAGGAGGAAGGAAACGTCACACAGGTGTTGCAAGAAACACGGATACCTGCACAACACAAACTCAAGACTTTGCCCCAACGAACAGTGAGGTTGTCAAGCTCACCGGTTTGCTGTAACAAAGGATTAAACGTATGGTGTGGAAGGTAATGGTTTGCAGCAAGTAAAACAAGTAACAGTGGAAGATATATCAATGGTAAAGATTGGACCGGGGTCCATAGTTCACTAGAGGTGCTCTCCTTAGATAAACAACATGGCATCAAGGGTAAACAAATTACAGCGGGGCAATTGACAGGAACTGAGCAAGGCATAACAATGCAATTACTAGTCAGAAAGATCCTATGAGATTGGGCAATACAACAAGATACATAGACCGCCATCCAACTGCATCTATGACTAAAAGTCCACCTTCAGGTTATCATCCAAACCCCCTCCAGTATTAAGTTGCAAGCAACAGACAACTGCTTTAAGCAAAGTGTGTAAGGTAAACAGTCCACATGTTCCACGAACAAGAGACCGTTGTTTTCTCCCTAGTAGCAACAACACATCTACAACCGAAGAGATTATTGTCACTTCCCTTGGAAACTAGAGTCATGAAACCACTATCGAGCATAAATACTCCCTCTTGGAATCACTAGCAACTACTTGGCCAAGATAACTACTAACAACGGAGAGCATGCAAGATCACAAACAACACAGACATGATAGAATCATAAAGACAAAACCATTAATCAAACCAACATAATAATCTCAATATCCATCGAATCCCCGCAAACACAACATGCATGATTACAAATAGATTAGATCTTGATCATGAACGGAGCTCACAAGATCTATACATGAAAGCACAAAGGAGGAGATACAACCATCTAGCTACTACATGGACCCATAGTCCAAGGTGGAACTACTCACGCATCATACCGGAGAGAAGGCCTCCGGGATGACCTCCCCTTCGGCAGGGTGCCAGGAAGAACTTTAGATCCCCCCGATCTAGGGACGATGGTAGCGACGGCTACAGAAGGTTTTGTGGATATTTGATCGGGTTGCTTAGGGTTTCTGCATCGGGGGCTTCTTATAGGCGAAGGGGAGACCGAGGAGGCGGCCAGGGTAGCCAAACCCTAGCCAGGTGCGGGGCTAGGCCCACCCATGCCTGGGGTGGGTTTGGCCCCCCTGGCTGGCCCCTCCGACTCTCCTCTGTACTTCTTGTTCCCCACGGAAAGTAATTGACTTTGATGTTTTTCCCGTCCAATTCTGAGAATATTTCTTTACTAACTGTTATGAAACCAAAAACAGCAGAAAACAGGCATCTGGCACTGTTGCAACTTGTTAATAGGTTAGTACCAGAAAACATGTAAAAAGCACCTCAAAGTGTAGACAAGCAAAGCAAAGTAGATACAAAACAAGCATGGAGCATCAAAAATTATAGATACGTTTCCAACGTATCATTGAGGCAATGGCTATGTCCCGGAGTGAGAATAAGGTCCTTCCCGTCCTACCCTCGTTCTGTTGACGCGTCTAGCATCAGTGGAGGGAGCATGGAGTCATGTGTCTGATGGATCTCTAGGGATCCGGTCGTCTTTTGTATCCGTTGGGTGTGGTTTGATGTTAGTCTCTTCTGACCCATGTTTGTCAGCTTCGGCGATGGTTGCTGCTTTGATGCGATGGTCTTTTGAGGCTTTAGCACGACGACATCATATCCCTCTACTACAATAAGCTCTATGTACTACGATATACTTTGCCCAGCTCCGGTGATGGAGTGACGAGGACGGCGGTGCGTCTTCGGCTCGTTCTAATGTATGTAGTCATCGCTACTTATTTATAATGTTTATTACTATTAAAACTCTTTGTACTGTTGCCGATGATTATTAATAGACCGGTGGAATTTCGAAGAAAAAAAAGATTCCCATGCATGTGGTAGGGAATCCCTGAACACTGCAACTAAAAAAAATGTTGCACCATCTTCCTTTGCTCGCTGGAGCACCCGACAAGGTGAATCGAACACTTGGCCAAGTTTATGCGTAGACGAGAGGCCTCACACAAGTCTTTTGAAGACATTTTGACCAGTTCATGTACTCTAATTTCTAGAAATTTGGCATTTTCATGTTACAGTGTTTTCAAGACATTTTGGCCCCGTTATCCTTTCTCCATCAACCATCATCTTGGCCGACTCACCTTCTCCTCACCCGTGTTCACGCTCTAACTAACCCCTATTATTCATTAATATATGAGCCAAAATATGAAATATTTAGCTGGACTTGAGTGCTAAGTTTAGTAGAAAAAGTTCTAAACCATATATATTATGTTAAGGACGAAGTCACATTTTGTTGCCGCAGGTGGTAAATAGATGGGTTCACCTGTCTCCGTCTCTGCTTAGCGCATAGAGATGTGTATAGTAAGATGGTAGGCAGGCAATGTACAGTTTTACAATTTACAATAGATCGATAATTTTGTACAACCGGGCATGCAGGTCCACCGGATTACACACGATTTCACACTTACATTTTTTACGTAGCGCGCGTGGGCCGCCGCGGACTAATGGCAGAGTGCTACTACTACTTACTTTCAGCAAGTGGTGTAATTGACACTAGCCTAGGCTGTCATGGTAGCGACGTCCGCCTCAGCTCCTCGCTTAGGGAACCAATTAACTGACGATAGCAGGCTAAGATCGATCTCCATTTATTGTTTGCTGGTTTCAGAAGTACGTAGCCCGCGTGGTTTGCTGACGAAACCGATCGAGCCGGCCGCCGGAAGCAGCATGGCGCACCAAACGCCACTAGCTTGGTGCATGCATGCGCGCGCACAGGAGACCTCGTGCCAACTCCACGCGGCGAGGTGTAGAAAAGTCAGACCTTGGGTGCACTTGTGGCAAAAACCTCTTCGCTCGGTAGCCTGACGGCGGGGGACGGGGCAACTGATTATTGTGTGTTCGTACACGGCCGGCGTGTGTGTGTGTGCACGAGAGAGATCCTACTAGTACTTTTCTTCAGCGCGTCGATGAAGATGCACAATCTTTTTTGCACTTGGTTGTCGTTACCAAGTTGAAAACATCTTGCGATCGATGGAGAGCGACCCGGCCGGGACGCGTACGTGATGAGAATAGTAGCACCTCCACGTCATTTTGGACCCTTCGAAAAAATTGATTGATTGAAGGAATGGAAGAAAATGGAACATAACTACCGGGCACGAGGCAAGAGGGCTTGGTCAATACGCTTGCGTGTGCAGACCCTGGGAGGTAGTCGCGGTCAATATCTTCCGTGCCCAGGAACCAACCAACGATCATCAACCACCGCGCCACCTTTTCCTTCCACACGAAAAGCCCAAGAACTTTCCGCTCTCCCAGTCCCACGGCCAGGCCCAATCCCCCCACGCGCCCACTTCCCCGCTACAAATACCATGTCCACCACCACAACTCATCAGTCATCACGACCCACCGTGCGTCTCACCGCCACTTCTCCCCAAAAACCTTCGAAAACCGCCGTCCCAAGTCCCAACCAACCGCCACCCCCTCCAAGAAACCGCCACACACACCCATCACCGCCGGCGGCGGCCAAGATGGTCCGGCTAAGCAACACGATGATCGGCGTCCTGAACGCGATAACCTTCCTCCTGTCCGTGCCCATCCTGGCGGGCGGCATCTGGCTGCGGGCGCGCGCCGACGGCACCGAGTGCGAGCGCTACCTGGCGGCGGCCTTCATCGCGGTCGGGGTCTTCCTCATGGCCGTATCCATCGCGGGGCTCGTCGGCGCCTGCTGCCGCGTCACATGCCTCCTCTGGTTCTACCTCGTCGCCATGTTCGTCCTCATCGTCGTCCTCTTCGCCTTCACCGTCTTCGCATTCGTAGTAACCAACAAGGGCGCCGGGGAGGCCGTCTCGGGCCGTGGGTTCAAGGAGTACAGGCTCGGGGACTACTCCAACTGGCTGCAGAAGAGGGTCGAGAACAACAAGAACTGGAACAAGATCAGGGGATGCCTCGTCGACTCCAAGGTCTGCAAGAAGCTCGAGGACAAGCAGGAGACGTTCGAACAGTTCATCAAATCTGATCTATCCCCAATCCAGGTAACTTAATTAGCGCTCGGATCATTGCTCAACTTCCTAAAACCAGTCATCCCACCATCTTACAATTGCCCATTAATAACTTCATAATAACTGAAGATACAAATATCACTAACCTAAAGAAGATTTCATCCCATATGTTTACTTATATATAAAGATGATTTTTTTTTCACGTGTTGCTAGCTTAATTATGTGTTTGCCAAGATATTTCTGACGAGCAGAGGATAACATACTAGTGCCAAAGTCAACAATGTAGTTTCAGAAATCGTAGACTTGTAGTAGCGCGGCAGCACTTATTTATGGGTGATGTTTACGTGTACGGTTGTGCCAGAGGTAAACATCATCATCATCGACTTAATGACATATGACTTATCTAAGGTTGATGCCTACAGCCTACTCTTCTGCCAGACTTTTTCATTGAAACTTCTACTCTGCTAGACTTTCTTATGGCCAAACAGTAGTATTTCAAAGTAGTACTTCATACTAATATGCACATATATAATAACAGTTTGCATGGTTACAGTATTTCAGAGTCCCAACTTCATACTAATATGCACATAATGGTTAAATGGTTACAAGGTAAAAAATCAGACTGTTACAAAATAGAAGTACTATCAGTTTTTAAGTACTAGAGTAGTGTTTGAAATGATCGCCCCATAAATAAGTCGGATTGCTCCTAATTTGTAGCGATTTTTCTTCAACCCGAAGCAATCCTGGATTGCTTTGAACTCTTTCCAAATGTGTTGACCGTTGCATATTAAAGGATAGGATTTGGCAGTTAAACACTCATCACACCAACAGCTCGGTGCCATTTCACCGAACTTTTTAATTATTATTAGGTCGCAGAATTCAACTGCCCGGTGACCAAATATGTCCTTCCTATAAAAATTAGGACTGGATCATCGAAATAAATAGTTGTTAATCTTTTCTTTCATTGATAAAATTAATTAATCACTATCTTATTCCAACCAACAACCGAGGCTGACCATTTCTCCTTTTATGTGTGGTGTGCAGTCCGGCTGCTGCAAGCCCCCGACCAGCTGCGGCTTCAGCTTCGTCAACAGCACGCAGTGGACCGGCACCCCTAGCAACACGTCGGACCCGGACTGCGGCGCCTGGGGCAACGACGCTTCCACGCTCTGCTACGGCTGCAACTCGTGCAAGGCCGGCGTTGTGGCCACGCTGAAGACGGACTGGAAGCGCATCGCCATCGTCAACATCGTCTTCCTCGTCTTCATCGTCATCGTCTACTCCGTCGGCTGCTGCGCCTTCAGGAACAACCGCAGGGACCACCGCAACGGCGGCTACAAGCAGGGCGCATACGCTTGATCTGCCCGCCGGAGCCCTCGGCTCGGCATGGCCGGTGACCCGCTAGCTGTCACGGTCACTTGTGCCGCTTTCTTTCATGCGATCATATTGTCATTGTCATTTATATCACTAGGTTGGCCTGGTCTAGCTTTGTACAGACGAGATTATTATGTGTTCTGGTCATCTGCTAGCTAGCTAGTTACTTGTGTATGATCAGTAGGAGTTTGTATATGCTGTTCTTTGATATGGCAGACCATTATATATGTATGTATCGTACTACCTGGCGTTATTTATTTCATATATTACTCTCGTCCAATTTTTTCAAGTGCCCAGTTAAATCTTTCTTTCAGTGTATTGCTCGTTCAATGCATGGTTTGACAGAAGCGTGCGGTATTGATTTTTAATATGGCCTCTGATCCAGTCCAACCCCCTCCCACCTAAACTCGTATAACCTAAGGACGCTCAGATCGCTCGATACTCCTCTTTGTAATTAGTATATACACGTATATGTAAGTCTATACAAAACCCTATATAATTTAATCAAATAATGCCTTTTTTTAGCCATACGTGTAATAGTATGACCTCTACGCTAACGGAAAAAAACACCGTTGTACGAATCATCGCCAGCGACGGTCGTGTCCGCGGTGGTAGCTGTGAATGGTGTTTGGGAGGTTTGGTGAGTCGGTTACTCGTCCTCGCCGGCGCACGTCTCGGCCTTGTAGGTGTGTGCCGGCAGGCAAGCGCGACGGCGGTGGCGGCCGCGAGCGGGAGATAGGAGGAAGACCAAACAGTTCGGCATAATGTCCGACACCCGGCTGGACAATCTGGCTCACTAGTCCGGCGTCAATATAATTTGTGACAATATCAGCTACGGGTTTCGTCGGACATGTCTCCGAACAATATACCAGATCTTTTGAGTCAAAATAATTCCCCGTTTCCGGCAAGATCTTTTGAGTATGGCACTACTAATTTAAAAAATTAGAAAACCTTCTTAATCTGTCGTTGTTTAGGCATGTGAATTTGTGAAAAAAATATGGGATCATTCTTCGTAATATGCAAAAAATTACTTGGCTGGATAATCGTCAGACAGTATTCCTGACGCCAGACACACTGGCGATCTAGGTAGCGTTTTGTTCATCTGCTTTAATTGCCGGTCTGGCTGGGGGCTTCCGCCGGTCCGTCCATCCCTACTCATTTTTAGTGCATCACTTACCAGACTGTCCGGCCAGTGCCCCGGTATGTCTGGCGGTCTTCAAAATTTCCATGGCGATCGAACAAGACGCGATCGAGAAATGAGGGTGAACCTATCTCCTCCGGCGAGGACGCGACAATAGCCGGCATAGGCGGCGGTTGTCAATCGGCGTCGGCTGCGACGATTGTTCAGATGGCTGGCGTCGGCAGTTGTGATGGCCGCCGGCAGCGGCTATTGTCTAGATGGTCTGTGGCGATCGCGGTCGTCCTGGACGATCGTAGGGCAAGCTGGGTCGAGGGTACATCTACAGATTCCATTCGTATCCCTTTTTTTTTGTTGAGAAACACAGTATTCCCTCCGTTTCAGGGCTTAAGGCGTCCTTGTTTTGCGTGTTTTTTCTTTGACCAAGAACTACTCTAAATACGTAAAGAGTTTTGGTATAAACTCATCCCTATGAACGCTCACAACACATATATGCATCCATCCCTATGAACGCACACACGCACACCCTACCCCTATGAGCACCTCCGAAAGACTGAGCCGGCGGATCGGGTCTTGAGATTGACGAAGTCACCACAGGCGTCTCGCTGTCGACGGAAACGTCGCCTCCCACTAAAAGAATATTGCGCCTTTTATGCAACACGCAGTGTCAAACCTGTGGTTTGAACTCTGGTGGGCTGGAGGTTCAACCACCCTCCTAGCTTCAAGCTTCATGCACTAGCCAACGCAACCAAAAGTCCGAACTGATGGAAAGAGCTAGTGTAATCCACTTATACACTTTAACACCCCCTCTCACGTGTGACGGGAAGAAGTCAGCACGTGCAACCGGAAGAGAGCGACGGCGCGGAAACTCACGTATGACTCAAGAGGCCTATACGTGGACACAGAGGGGTCTATAGCAATTTTAGGATAAATTGCGAAAGCCAGGACTCGAACTCGAGACCTTACGTCTGCCTTTCGAGCATCGTATGATCAAAAGTCCGAACTAATGGAAATAGCTAGTGTAATCCACTTATACACTTCAACGCTAGCCACCCAACCACAGGTTGGTTTACTCGTATCCCTATACATAGGTAATACACGATTTGAATACGGGTTCAAATATATACATAAACATATTTGTACGAGTTTAGGTGTAAGGGTGTTGTACTGGATCATACCTAAGATCCTGTTTTTTTTGGATAGATTTTAAGGGCCACAGGCAAAGCTGTATGGTTTTGAACGATCTGTGTCGCATTCCCTTTCTATGTTCTCCAGCGTGTATGTACCTCAAGTGTCATTATCGGAAACAAACCTACCTCAATCCGATCAGCTAATCACCGTCCTTTCTTGTTCAGACAATTTGCAGCTATCGGTCATTTACATACAGAGTAGCAGACAGATTTGCTGGCGTGCCTTCAATGTTTTTCTTGACAACTTCTGGCATCCTTCCCATCGAAGTATTGCTATTAGAAGGGGGAGCTATGGCTGTGGTGGGTCATGATTCACGAGAGAGGCAAGTCCGGCCTACCATAACCTCCAAGATATCTTCCTCGTTTCACTTTCACTTGCAATAATAGATATATCAACAATAGTTATAGCTTAGGCATGGCATCGCCTTCCTGTTGTCCTTTCGGCGCGGCTCTTTCCTGTTAGACTAGTGGCCCTTCTTAGGCTCTTACCACAGGCCACAGTACTTGCCAATTGGCACTTTCAAGCACATATCTTCCATGTTCTCGGAGCCATCCTGGTAATGGCAGACAGCGATGGGTTCTTTGGCTTGTTGGGTATGTTCGGCACACTGACGACAGGCTGTGTCTTTGATCATTTTACCATGGCCATCGGCACCAAAATAACAACTACTTAGTATTTTACTTTAGGCAACAAGCAGTAACAGAAAGTAAGTAAAAGTCGATGATTATAAATTCACACGCTAGATGCTGATCTAAGAACACTGCAATATCATTGGCATGTTGAAGTTTCAGTATTCGCGTCTTCAGATAACAATGGTTCTGAAAGATTAGTCCCACTCTCTACTTTTACACCGATACCATCTTGTTCTGCGTTGCTTTCTGAATCACAAAGGATGGCTAGCCTCTCGCTCTTTGCATCATCTGCTTTACCCCACAGCACTACATACAGGCCAAAGATGATGGTGATAGCACCTAATACGCTGCCCGGCAGAAAAAATACAAGGTCAACATCATCGACAACAACAGCAATGCACAGATCACAACACAGTTTTATCAGCGCCAGTTTATTGTATTTAACACTAATGACGAATGAAATGAGCAGATACCTTCCAATATGGAGTTCTTCGTGAAGGAAGAGAGTAGATAATATTGTTGTGATCACTGCGCTCAGCGGTGTAAATATTGCGCTGTATAGGGGACCTTTCACCGATATGCACCAAGATTGCATAAAGAAGTTTGCGCCCGAGGCAAAAACACCCTACAAAAATGTTCCTCTCTTTTCAGTGGCTATACTTATATTGCTTGTGCATATGCAATTCAGAACAATATATCGATCACCACGCGTCCATTCGGATGGAGCAGAACTTACTCCGTATAAGATGCAGGGGAGCTCCCATATGGAAGCAAGCTTCCAGATCTCCATGTAGTTTGCTTCTAGGAGGAATGCCATCACCATGCATTGCAAGGTCGCCAGGAAGCACATCCAGGTTGCCAATGAGAGTGGATCAAGGTAGGATTTACAGATCGGTACCTGAAAATGACCACAAACTTGATCATTCAGAAACCAAGCAACTCTACTGCAATTATGTATCTTCGAACATACAGGAAGAATGTTGGCTAACAAAACAGGAAGAATGTTGTCAAGGAGCGTGCAATGCTTGCCTGCAAGATGTACCAAATGGAGAAACAGATGGCATTCCCCATGAGGTAGATTCCTCCTGTCACCCAGTCATCGGTGATGAGCGCCCTGAGAAGCTTCTGCCCCTTGAAGAACGCCATGAGCATTGCTCCGGCGAGGCATACGACGGTGCCGACGATCTTGGCGATGCTTCTCGAACTTCTCAAATCCACCTTCTCCAACCTGCAAATATGTAGGAATGTGGGTGTTTTTTTTTTGAGCGGAGTGTACTAATGTGGGCTATGTCGATCCTTTCAAGTGACCTGCACTAACGGGCCTCAAATGGAGAAGCCCAACTATTGAACTGGGCGTGGGACCAGATGTGAGCCTGATGGGCTTATTTCTCATTGCAGGTGGGCCTATCTAAAGTAAGTAGCTAAAAGCGATCACAGAAATTGGACGGCCAGCATGCTCTGCCCAACTCTGCGCCGGTGATGGACAGACCATAAATGACATCAGGGTGGGGAGGAGTACCCGATGACGGCGGCGATGGCGAACGTGATGCCGGGGGCGAGGTTGGTGGTCGCCCGGGCCATGGACGGCGACGCCAAGTGCAGCCCCATGAAGTAGAAGTACTGCCCCGTCCCGCTGCCAAATCGAGAACTTATATCAGCACATGGGAGCCGGAACTGAAGCCGACCGGGGACGGAAACGACGGGATTTTCGTGCGTACGTGGCGAGGGAGGCGATGAAGAGAAGGGAGAAGGCCCGGTAGCCGACGGCCATGGGGCGCAGAGTGAACCCCCTGGTGGCGAGGGAGGCGAGTAGGAGCGAGGCGGCGGCGATGCCCTGGCGGTAGGCGACAAAGACGATGGGGCGCATGCCGAGCCCATAGGCCGTCTTGAGCGCCATGTCCACCAGCGAGTAGAACAGCTGCACCAGCACCATCGCCACGCCCGGCTTGTACCGCTCCACCCAGCCGCCGCCGCCGCCTGCCATCACGCGCGGGAATCGGGATCTGCGAGCGCGTCGGAGAGTGTGTGAGAGAGGTCAAGCCTCACTTGGCAGTCACCAGCTAAGTAGGAGCCTGAGCATCCATGTGCGCGCTTGCTCGCTTGAGGACAAGGCAGCCGCCGTGCTGGTCTGCTTCTGAGTGGTTCGGCGACGATTAAAGAATTGCCGGCCACCGGTGACGCGGCGAGCATGCCTGCATCACCAGGTTTGGTTGAAATATTCGACCAAGTACGTGATCATGTTCTGTTTCTTTCATGTGACTCATGTTCCCTGCTAATCAATTGGTTTATGTGGCATGATTGCCCGGTTTGCTTGCCCAAATTCGCTTCTCCTTTTCTAAAAAAGAACTGCAATGAAGTCTTAAAATGGCTGTCACAGATTCAGAGCGCCGTCGGAGTTTAATTCTTGGGATCATTTTTAGAACTTTCGTTGTCACTGGTTACCAATTCGCCTAGTTCCATGGGTATGACTAGACTGAACATGTGTGGCGTGGCAGAGTACAAATGGTCCTCACTGAAATGGACCATGAGTAACTCAGACATCATTGTCAGTTAATGGGTTGCTAGTTGCTTGGCTCTGAAGTTTCTGTATCGTCCGGTGGAACTCAAACCATGGCGCGGCAAAAAATATTGTTGACTATACTGATTACTAAGAACAAACCTCCCATACATACTCTTTGATTGCGCCACATCGTTGGCATATTAGCGGTGTGATCATGGCGGTCTTCAGAGACTCCACCGTGCACAAACGAACTGAAGCTAGATCAACGCGTACATATGACCTTCGCTGAAAAATGGATATTCCAAAATGTCTCCTAGCTGCTAGTACTACTTTTCGGCTGGGTTGCTGTCCGCCAGGAGCGGCTCCGTGATGGCACTGGCGGCGTCGAGCTGCGACTCCGACCGCGCCAGGGTCTTCTCCAGATCTACGGTGTCCGCCGCCGGCACCCTCTGGCTCTTGGCGTCGCCTGCTTTGCCCCACAGCACGATGTACAGCCCGGCAACCACGGCGATGGCACCCAGCAAGCTGCACAAAGCAGAAAAGTGCGTTCCCAAATTAGTTTTGACAAGTAAAAATTGCCAGGAACTGATTAAAAACTTGAAAATTGCAAGTAGAAACACAAATGTATATGTACCTTCCGACGTGTGGATGTTCGTGAAGGACGACGGTGGCGACGACGGTGGTGATGACGGTGCAGAGAGGGTTGAACATGGCGGAGTAGAGAGGGCCCCTCACCGTTATGCACCACGACTGCAGGTAGAACGTCACGCCCGACCCGACCGCACCCTGCATATGCATATACCACCATGACCCGACATTGTTTCAGAAGAGCTCGATCGAGAATACAAACTACAGATCGACGTATGGTGGGAGAACTTACGGCGAAGAGGAGGCCCATGACCTCGAAGAGCGAGCGGATCTTCCAGGCGTCCAGGTCCGGCACGGCGAAGGAGGTGAGCAGCGCCGACTGCCCCATGGAGAGGAAGCACATCCAGGCCGACAGCGTCAGGGGGTCCACGTACGACTTGCAGATGGGCACCTGCAGGATGAGCCAGAGCGACCAGCAGGAGCTGCTGCCCACCAGGAGCAGCGCCCCGATCACCCAGTTCCGGCTCGCCGGCGTGTGGAGGAGCACGTCGTACAGGCCGCCGGCGCCGAGCGAGCCGTGTAGCAGCTTGGGGCCCTTGAAGAACGCCATGACCATCGCGCCGCCGACGCAGACCGCCGTGCCGAATATCTTGGCCATGCTTCGCGGTTTTCTCATCTCCACGCTCTCTAGTCTGCATGCGTGCGTGTAAAAACATTCAAACGACGTATGGTAACACCAATCCACTTCTGAAATTTAGTGGTCAAGTGAAATATTACTACAGTACTATAGTGTAATTCAGCAAGGAGTTTAGTAACCAGCCCCGGCCCAGTTATTTATGACGTCACGTACGCACTGAAGCTAACACCGACAGTTAGCATATTCTTTTCTAGAGACGAAACTAATAATGATACTAGCTAGGGACTAGCAGAGGGCAGTTAAGCGACCACGTGGAAATGGACCAACTACTATATTCGCATTTTGCCCCCAGGGTTCCACAAATAATGCGCTGCCCCGTACGTACGTAGTCCCCCACGCATCTTGTCGGCTGCTGACGAATGTATTCTCGTACAGTACAGTCGTAAGTGAACCACTACTTTCCACAGATCTGAGATTGATGAACTAGAGACAGGGTACACATATTTTCTCTTGGTGTTTTTCGTACAAGTAGCACAATGTGTAGCACGTTGTTGTAAGATAGACACACACACACACACACACACACATAGCAAGTGTGCGGACTACGGTGAATTGTGAACCTTATTTCAGCCTCTGTTCCAGGTGTGAATTTGTGGCAGAGAATGTTCTGCAAGATTGGCAGTGGAAAATAGCTGGGCAGAGCAGAGGATTGCATGCCAGCAGCTAGTGTGTGGCCTATATAAGTTTGTCTTTGATCGATTGGTCCCGGCCGGAGAGTTGTGCTTCACTGATCACCATAACTTATTTGGGAGGTAACATGCACAGAGGGCGGATGGATGTACACCATACACATGAGACGTACTCAAGCCACACACTTCGTACGCCCACACATTCACGTTAAACATGCAGACATGCGTGCGGTTGACGCACTTACCATTGTAAGCTCAAACGCGGACTAGATTAGGAACACCGTGCCGACAAGCAAAGAAATTAGATTATGATGTGTATGTATATAGTTGAGGACAAGTTGTCTTGTTATTCCAGTTAATTGTAGTACGGGATATTCCCTGGATCTCTCAAGTTTGTCAAAAATTGGATGAATTTATATATATACTAAATAATGTGTAGATTCATCTAAATTTTAAAAAATCTAAGACGTCTATTTTAAAATGAAGGAAGTACATGTATACTACTGTATATTATGACCCTAGAGCCTCCTCCCATATTATTGTCCCCAATAATCCCAAGTTAATCATGCAGTGAGATGGGATCTACAAGGTCCACGTACTCATTGAGTTCATTTCAGTTGACAGATCAAACTTGTTGAGGAACGTATGGTGATGGAATTTGCTGAGGTGAAAAGTTTAATATTTTGCTTGCCAGTTCCAGGTTCCAGGTACTCACCCTACTGAAGTTGCCATGACGAAGGTGATCGCGGGTATCAGGTTGGTCATTGCCGTCGCCATGGACGATGAACCCAGCTGCAGACCCGTGTAGTACAAGTACTGGTTCGTCGTCGCCCTGTTAATGATCAATCGCATATACACAGACCAGGTGATCAGTGATGTAAGGAAGCAAGTACTACAGTGACGTTCACAAAGATCGAGAGAAGACATGGATCCGCACTGCACAGCGTACGTACCCAACAAGAGAGGCCACGAACACCAGCGCGAAGCCTGTCGATCCGATACACACCATCTCCTTCAGCCTCTTCCTGGAGAAACAATTATCGCCACCGAACGCTCATGAGTCATGACCATGATCGATCATCGTTGAGACTTGAGAGAGAGAAAGAGAGAGGATCTTCTCTTCTCCTACCTGTTGGCAAGGACGGCGATGGGGACGAGGACAAGGGTGGCGATGGCCTGCCTGTAGACGACGAACACCATGGGGCTCATGCCGCCGCTGAACATCGCCTTGGCCCACAGCGCCATGCCCGAGTAGATGCACTGCACCACCACCATGGCCACCAGCGGCTTGTGCTCCTCCATGGCAACGCCCGCCTGCCTGTCTGCCTGCCGCCGCCGCTACCGAGGTAGCTAAGCCGGGCACCGAGAGATCTCACTCACGCTTGGCGCGAGAGAAACTGGTCGAGAGTATCTAGGCAGGCTGTTGCGAGGAGTGGCTCAGGCGGGCCTCGGTGGTTATATACCCAAAAGAAGGGAAGGTTCCCACAAAAACAAGGGTTTCTGCTTTGTACATGTGCTGCCTCATGATGCATGGTCACCCACAGCGTTGTCGTACTTGACACTTAGTGTGGTATAATGTGGGTACAGATCAGCTAAGCTTAGCTGGTTTTGACAAATCTTGACTCTTCAGAACGTGGTTATGGCCTTATGCAGTGTGCTTAATTATGTTGGAGTGACTTGGCGGTGATTGTACTTTGTGCCATTGTGTGTCAGACAGCCGAGCTACTCTACTCTCTAATCATACGATTCTGCCTCTAGGAAAACTGAACTAGTATTATGCTTAGTCCGACTTAATCGCGGAAATAATAAATAATCTGAAGTTTTGAAAATCATGAGAAATTTTTATGTCTCAATCACCCATGTCACCATTGGATTTACCTGGTGATTCATGCAATGTGAGAGTTACACATGAGTTACAACTAGGTTGTAACTGATAATTTAATGAGGTTGCAGCCGAGAATTAGTATAAATAGTAGGATAACATCGGCCGACTTCTTTTCTAAAAAAACATCGGCCAACTAAGAAATAAGAAGTTCTCATGCGCCTAAGATTTAGACGCTCCCTTGAAATAAAACTTAGACTAGTTTTGAAAAGGGGTTTCATATTCGAGTCTCTCAATTACCATCGGAAATACCATGGAAGCAAAGATACCTAAGATATGATAACCCAAAAAAATTTGTGGAAAAAATATGACTAGTTATATGATGTGAAAAAATGATTAGTGAAATTCATGTATTATGTAAATTAAGAAAAAGAAACCCTCCCGCGTCGCTCCCCACCCGAGAGATTCTAGGGGCGATCTCGATCCACCGACAGCCCTCCTCTGCTCGGCTGATCCTACCCGGCGCCACCACCAATGCCGACAGGGGTGGCGGCCCCCCTCTCGAATACGCTGGAGGAGAGGAGAGTATACCATTGTAGCGTCCCCGAGGGCAGTGGTTGGGTGCTACCAGCGGCACAAGGAGGCGTGACTCCATGGCCAGGGCCTAAAAGTTGGAGTGGCGGGATGGTGGAGGACAACACAAAGCTTCGGCGTGCATCTCCAGCGATAGCAGTGATCTGGGTCTTAGGGTCTGATCTGGATGTCTCTTCCATGGAGGTTGCGGGTGTCGATGCGTTGCGGCTGCCTTTCCCTTGGCTGCTCCGATAGGCGGCGTGGGGTCCGCTGGTGTGCTAGAATAAGGAGGTGGTATTAGGGTTCTTATCGCTCTAAGACGTTGTTCTGCTTGATACATGTCTTTATTGATCTGGCTAGTGACGAGTTTTGGAGGGCTCCACGACGATCTCCATTGGGTGTCTATGCCTGTAGATTGTTGGATCGGATGGGATTCAGCGTGTGCACCAGTTTTTTTGGTCGTGCGGCTTCAGGAGGGAGTGACGCCATGTTTCGTTATCTATTGCCATCATGGGACATGCCGGTGTTTTGATTTTCATGGTGAAGTAGTGAAGAATGTAATGGCGGACTGGGTCTTCGAGGCAATGATGAGTTTTATTGGTGATTCTTGACTTGTAGAAGTGGCATCAGCGGCAACACAGGAGGAGTACATTATCTTTTAGGGTAAAAATCCAAGGTATGGCCTTAATTGGTCGTTCCTGGCAAGGCATTATTTTGTGAGCATGGATTTCTTCGAGGGTGAAATCCTAAGATCTATGATTGGGAGGAGACGGCGCATGTGCACTGTTTTCTTCTTGAAGGCGTCACATTTGGAGAATTTGGAATCCGGGTGTTGTCTTGATTGTGGTTTGTGTTGTAGTTACAAGGATTGGATCATTGTAGCAGCATTGAAAGGATACGGATGTCGCCTAGAGGGGAGGGGTGAATAGGCGATTAAAACTTTTCCTAGAGTGGCTCAACAAAGGCGGAATAAAACTAGTGTTTACTTTGTTAAGCACAACCTAGAAACAACTAATGTTCACCTATGTGCACCAACAACTTATGCTAAGAACTACAAGCAACAAAGTGATAGCAAGATATATATTACTTCAAGCACGAAGGCTATCACAATGTAAAGTGCATAAGTAAAGAGCTCGGGTATAGAGATAACCGAGGCACGCGGGGACACCGATATTTTACCGAGTTCCTCCCAACATGGAGTACGTCTCGTTTGGAGAGGGGGTGGTATCAAACCACCAACGCCACAAAAGGCCTCCCTTATTCTCCGGTGAATCTCACCCCAACGGGATCGATCCACGCTTCCACTATCGGTGCACTTGTCGGTGGCAACCAGAACCTCTCACAAGGTTGGGGCACTTCTCCACAACTTAATTGGAGGCTCCCAACAAACGCCACAAAACGCCTCAACAAATGCCACCAAGGCCACAAAACCGTCTAGGGTTCCAAGAACCCAAGAGGGACAAGCTCCAATGAGCAACTCAAACCAAATCCCCCGAGGAGAACTCAAACCGATGCACCAAATGCAAATGGCAAGAACACCACAAAGGTGCTCAAATTCCTCTCTCCCAAATTCCACCAAAGCTACAAAAGCTTATGGGGGAATAAGAGAGGAAGAACAATGGAGGAAATCCACAAAAGACTCCAAGATCTAGATCCCAATATGTTCCCCTCACTTAGAGGAGAGATTGATTGGTGGGATTGTAGATCTAGATCTCCTCTTTCAAATCCCTCAAGAATATGCAAGAATCATCGGAGGGATTGAGAGAAAGCAAGCTCAAGAAGGTAAACAATGGAGGGGAAAACTTGCAAGAATGGTTGGGGAACCATTGGGGAAGAAGGCCCCTTAAATAGGTCCCTGAAAATCCAACCGTTGAAGCCCAAAAATGCGAATCCCGGTACTACCGGACATTCCCTGGGGATCCCAGGTCGCCAAATGCACCTTATTCAGTACCAACCGGTACTAAGGGGCGGTACTACCAGACCTCCGGTACTACTGGACCCTGGTCCGGTACTACCGGTCATCCCTGAACGAAAATGACCATAACTTTTGCATCCGGACTCCGATTTTGATGATCTTGGGCTCGTTTCGAAGCAGACAACAAGCTCTAAAAGATAATGCAAATAAAAATCATAGTCCATCAAGGGAGTATAGATCCAAATGACGAAAGGTTTAACCTCTCTCAAAAAGACGAACCGATAAAACCTCCCACATCGAAAACATAATAGAAAATGCATATGAAATCCGTTTTCGATGAACTAGAGCTTGTCATGTAGATTAACACAAGCTCTAAATCCTCACATGAGTAAGAACTAAATAATGGAAGGTTTTACCTATCTCTAAAATACAAACCGGTAAAACCTCCAAGATCAAAACACAATAAGATATAAAAGGGAAATCCGTTTTTGATGACCTAGAGCTTGTTATGGAGATTACCACAAGCTCTATATCCTCACATGGATAAGACCAAATAACAACCAAATATGATGATGCAAGTATGCAAAGGTTTGAGATCTCTCCGAACGATGTGATCGAGTTACTCATTCGAGAGCCCCTCTTGATAGTATGGCTATCTATCCTAAACCCGGTCTCCCACTAACAACATGAGACCGGCAAAAGGGAAAACCTATCAAGATTATACCTTTGCCTTGAGCATTCTACTTGAGTTCGATGTAGACGATCTTGCCCTTCTCAAGATTGAACGCCTTTCTTGATTCTTCATCATCGATCCATGATCACCGAGGATGGCAAGCATCAAACATGAGATCTTCTATAGATGCCGCATTTTGAGCTTGCACAAGACATCTTCTTCTCATTTCATCGACCTTGAAGCCAACACATGCTCCAAGCGATGCCAATGGACAAATCCTACAAGTATAACTTAATACACACATTAGTCCATAAAGATTGTCATTAATTACCAAAACCACACATGGGGGCCCAACATGTTCTTTCAATCTCCCCCATTTTGGTAATTGATGACAATCCCTTTAAGAGGGTTTATATAAGGAATATTAATGAATAAAATGGTAATACCAATATCAAATACTACAAAAGTATGTGATATTAGTACCACCACCATATATAGAGCAAACTCCCCCACAATCTATGCATGTGTGATGAACTTGAATTTCATTGCATATATTGCCAATCATTATCATTGGTAGAGTTTCCTTTATATACCACATGCTAAGCAACAACAAAGATGCAAGATCATGAAAGGCAAATGCTTAAGAACAAACTCAAAGCATAAACCATTTCCATTAAACCCTCTAAAACTTCTCCCCCATTGGCATCAATTGCTGAAATGGGTGACAAGTTCTAGAAGGCCAATATAGTGATAAATCCTCCAAAGTTGTGCATTCGCACATATCCAGTGATGAGTACTCAGGAGGAAGTAGAACTATATTGAGGACCCGAAGATTTCCAAAATAAAGTCAAATGATGCAAGCAACTACAAGTCCGACAAACCAATTTGAAAACAACAAATGAGTCCAAATGGAAACTACAAGATATTATGATATGAGCAAACGTGTGTTTGAAATAACAAATAGATAAGCTCCCCAAGATTTGTGCACAATTTTAAAATAAATGCATTGGAATGCATAATGCACAAATATGGAATCTTTGCTCCCCCATAAGCATTTAAAACACAACAAATGAAAGATCAAATAAATGCTTAAATAAAAATAGAGAAGCTCCCCAAGATTTGTGCACACTTTAGAATCATTGTATTTCAATACAAAAATGCACAAATATGGAATCCTCACTCCTCCATAAACATTTAAGGCACAACTAATGAGAAAGAAGACAAATGAGCATTATTAAATGAATTAGATGATCTCCCCAAAGATAATGCACCAATTATGATAATTGCATTTGGGATCAAGGTGCATAATCATGGAATCCTTACTCACCCAAATTCATTTAACAATACAAGGCATGAGAGAACAAATATGAGTGCCCGAGGATGCAAACAAGAGGAACAAGCACTCATAGGCAAATAAATTTGGAAGCCACAGAATAATCAAAAGAAATAAAAGGTGGTATCCAAGAAATAAATTCTCAACTAAAATTATCTTCTCATATGTGTTTATGTTTCTAAGTGGATAACAATATAACGACATATGACCATAAAGAAACAAGCACACACAAGGAAGATATACAATAAAGCTCATGAACGCAAAAATGAAGTCACAACATATACCAATAAGATTTTTGCTTCAAAGCATGGCCAAAGGCTCACATATATCTTATTGTACATTAATGAGCTTCAAACACCAACACACTACATATATTACAACTATCACCAAGGGAAAAGGAGAAAGTTGGAATATATGGAGAAAGGCAACAAGTATCATAAGATAAAATAGACTAGCAAAAATCTCACTATTGCACATGAGAGAAGTTGATGAAGTGATAGCCAATAAAATTGCTAGATTGACATATTTGGGATTGGAGGTGTTGGGAATATGCCCTAGAGGCAATCATGTATGATGAGTTTTCCCATTGTATTCATAAAGATATTAAGTAGTCCTTGTATAAACATCTGATGTGTATCATTGAATATGTGATTCGGTTGTGGAACTATGCATTCATGTTGTTTGTACTAAATATCCTTGGTCATTGAGGTTGTGCTGGACACACAACTTAGACCAATGTGAAAGTTGGCTTGATGACTCGGTTCCACTTGTCATGGGCATGGAGATGCTATTCCAACTTACACAGATTCGACTAAAGAGTTTAGCGAGTCGGATTGACCTATATTGAGGTACAACGAACAAGTTGTCATTTGTATATCTCAATCAATGTAATCCTTGGACCTGAGGTTGTTGCATAGTCCGAGTTGAGGATAACCGACTTAGGTTACACAAACGCTGATCCGTGAATCAAGCGCTTATAAAGGCGGGGTTGGTGTTGAGAATCAAGCTGCGTGATGTGAATAACCAAGATGGGATTTTGCCCTCCACTCGAGAGATATTCTCGGGCCCTCTCGTGAGATATGATTGGAAAGCATGGCCATGCACGACTCGGTTAAGTGTTAACGAGGCGATCGACTAAGAGTTAGTCGGTGAATCACTTATCTCGGATCGAGAAGAGTCGAGACTATTTAAGGGATGACATTTATTCTCCTATTGTATGACAAGGTATTTCGTGAGGCAAAAGGGACTCGGACGCAAGTCGCATTGGAAAGGCAAGTCGTCATGACTCTTTGGTACTTGGGAGTCGACGTTACGCTAGGAGCGCATACCATTGATCGATTGAAAGTCGGACTCCTATCGTGTCCAAGTAGCCATGAGCCTGCGGGGTCACACACTTAAGAGCGGGAGCAAGTTCGGATTGGATCTAAACATATAATCTGGTTGGGTTGGACCTTAACCTGATTAGGACTAAGTTAGTGAGTTGGACTCACGGTGACTAGTGTTATATGGGCTTTAGTGAATGGGTCATGAAAGAGCCCACGCGTCACTCACTCCTATATAGAAATGGATGTAGTTAGGGTCATTCCATGTGTTGAAACCCTAGCGGTTAGGTCATTCCATGAATGTGAAACCTAGCTCCATATCGATGTGGATACCCAGAGAGGTGTTGTGCGATCAGTTGCGACGATCGGATCGTGAAGACTGATCGCATCAAGCGCGCGCTTCATCAGTAATCCGCAAATGCGCGTCTAGTGGTAAACCTCGTGGCCTTCTACCTCAGCTAGATCTTGGGATCACCACGTTAGAGGAATTTTTTTTGTTTTATCTCTGCGTGGCCTAACAGGAGGATCATATGCATGATTTTGTATAGTCCCAATTATATGCACTCATCTCAACTTAAACACATATACAATATAGAGTCCTCTTAAAACCATGGCTAGAACTACAACAATTACAAATACATTAATTCATGCTAGAAGGCAACCGACAAACGGTTGGAATCAAGATATATGAGCATGAGAAAGAGATACTTGTTACCGAGATATAATTGGTAGGATGTAGAGGATATGAATTCATTGATCATCCTATATCTTGTCTCAAATTTTCATGTATGCACCACTTCTTCAAAATTGAGAGACAAGCATCCAATATATCTCCAATGTACCTAAAACACAATTAAGTACAAGATGGTCCCCAAACATATTGGGTCCAAAGTAGTTAGTGCAACTACAATACATAGGAGAGACTCCACATAATTATGTGCATATTGATATGAAATTGAATTTCATGCACAACTTAGCCGATGGGAATTGGTGGAGTTTACCCTATATATTGGATCAAAGAAAGCAAGCATGCCATAATATAAACATATAGTAAATATGCATGCATAAAGCTTTCAAGAACCAAAAAGAAGATACAATTTGAACAAAAACACCAAGTAAATCAAGATTGTACACACAAGAGTGTGACATGACAAATGATGTCCAAATTGTATCAAAGAACCAATTCAACACATGAAAGATCACATGTTCAACAAATGAACTAGGCAAAAGCCAAAGAGCAAAAGATAGATCAAAATACAAATGCTCAATGATTTATCTCATTCTAAAATGGTCAAAATGTGAAACAAGGAATGAGACAAAACCAACTCCCAAGAAGAGCAAGGTTCCAACAAGAAACCAAACTCCCCAAACTTCTCATGATGGCACAAAATACCAAAACAAAAATATTGAGGTTCCAAGCACATAAAACCTGATATGGACCAAACAAAGAAGCATAAATATGGGTGTTCTAAATAATATAGGAGAGCTCCCCCATAGATAGTGCATTATGTAGGATTTTCCTTTTAAATGCAAAATGCACACAAATGGGATCATCACTAGTACCTACAATAAGTAAAACACAAGAGGATATCGATAAAATAAGAAGATCCACAAGAAGAAAGGAAGGCTTGGGAGACAACACAAAACATTTTCTTGGCCAAAGATAGGATAAAATTAAGCAAGGGCCAAAGTGAATATGATCAATAAATTCTACCATAAGTTGGGTACTCATTGTCCAAGGACAAGAAATATTGGGAATAATTTTCCCAAGGTAGTTTGCATGGATATCCAAGATCATAGTCACAACAAGAAGCATATAACTAAATATAAGAATTGAGCATGATACTTCAAACAAGATTCTTGGTAGCTTCCAATAGTCACACAATCACTAGTGATTAGAGTAACTTGAAGCAAATGGTTTCCATGAGAATATATATCTAAATATGAGGAAACACATACCAAGAATCATTCTCACATACAAGATCCAAAATATGAGCAATAAAGGCATTCAAGCAAATTGGGACTTGTATGAGCAAATGTGTCACATATGAGCTAGATAATTATCAATATCAATTCTAAGTGACACAACCTCGAATATTCACATTTTCTAGGATTGTAATATGCACTAAGCATAAGACTCCCCCATAATGTGATACTACCATAAAAACAACACGAGGCAAAAGGATACAAATAGATATAATTAATGGACATTATAAAACTTAAATTTCTCATGAGAATTATACCACATAGAGACTATACAATAATCCAATATAAATACTAGGTGGTATTCCTCATGTACACACAATTTTAGGATTATGGAATGCCCAAGCATAACACTCCCCCAAAAAGGGATAATCCATTAATTTCTCACAAGAGCCAAATAAGATACCAAATATAACCAAGCAAGGCTCAAACATAAGAAACACACATACATGGTGTTCCACCTAATCATACACAAATATGCTTGATACCTCAAGATAATTAAGTGGATAGCATAACATGTACAAAAGCATGGAAGATACAAAACCAACACATGCACAAGGGGCGAGTAACTTTCAATATAATGAGTTAAGCATATGTTACCGCAAGGAGGAACATTGGAAATATAATATAATCATGATAATACAAATGTCTTGTCTTGACAATAATAATTGATGAAGATCCCTCAATTCTTCATAATGTAGCCAAGACTCCAATGCCCTCCAACAATACCTATTGATCAAGTTTTGGCTTGTTGGTCCCCAACCAAGTTGGGTCCTAGGAGGTTAGTCACAATAGGCTTGGCAACCCAAATGGTTCTTTTCTTGAACCCACATTGAGCACCAACAAATTTGGCAAACACATTGCCAATCTCATCCTTACGAAGTGAATAAGCATCATCAATCAAGATAGGATGGGATGAGGAGATACCAATAGTGCATGAGGAAGAAATGTGTCCCTTCATGCATATGTAGCAAGTTCTACTCTTGCCATCTTTCTTTTTGGATGAAGAAACAACTTGAGGAAGAGCTTGAGTCTTCTTAGGAGGAGGCCCATCTCTAGGCCGCTTCCCTTGTTGCTTCTTGCCAAGGGACTTCTTCTTGAATGGGCAATGTTTGACATGATGCCCTTCTTCCTTGCACTTGAAGCAAACAATGTTGGCCGGATTCTTGACTTGATCTTGGCCATTCTTGTGGTTATCCTTGTGCTTCAACTTGATAGTGGACTTGTTCTTGACATTGGAGTTGAATCCAAGCCCACTCTTGTCATTGGGGGATTTTTGCACACTCAAGATTTTGTTGAGTGTGACCTTCCCTTGATGACCCTTTTTCAAGTCATTCTTCAAAGAAGTGACTTGAGCCTTGAGTTCTTTGATTTCCTCTACATGGTTAGTTTCAACAAAAGTACTAGAGGAAGTAGGTGCTACATTGTTAGAGCAACAAGGCACGAAATGTAATTCATCACGAGATATATCATGGTTGCGAGAGGATTAACTACAAGGACTAGCACATGGCAATATAACATTTGAAGTAGATATAGTGCTAATGTCCACATGAGGCCCACTAGATGTTACCTTTGACATGATGGCCTCATTATCTACCTTTAGCCTACCATGGGAGACTATAAGATCCTCATGCGAGCTCGAGAGCTTAACATGACTTTCTTCTAATTTCCCATAGTTGCTAGTTAGCAACGCAAGTTGAGCCTTTAGCTCAACATTCTCCTTCAAAGTAGATGCTTCACAAGAAATAGAGTTAGTATCACAAGCATCATCACTATTTGCAAGAGGTGAGGGCAACTTGGCAAGCTCTTTTGAATATGAGGCTTTAAGTTGCTCATGTGACTCGGTGAGTTTGATGAGCTCACCCTTTATGACCCTAGAGCCATTTTTGAGGTGCTCAAAATCTTCAAGGAGTTTAGCATAAGCAACTTGAGTCTCATCATTTTTATGTTTGAGATCACTTGCCACCTCAATTTGTGTTTCTAACTTATCAATAAGTTCTTTGCTCTTAATAGCAAAGTCCAAGATTTCAACAAAGTTAGAGCAAGCAATATCCTTGTTAACAAGGGCATGATAAACAATCTCACCCTTTTCATATAAATCATCAATATCTAGCTCTTCTTCCACATTATCCACATCCTCCTCATCACAAGAGGTAATGGGTTCCAAAGTAGGAGTTACCTTAGAATCCCTAGCCATAAGGCATAGGTGGGTACCGAAAGAAGGTGAAGATGAGATTGCATATGTGGCTTCATTCAAAACCATCTCTTGGCCCATAGAATCTTTGGTTTCCTCTACATGGTTAGCAACACAAGCACTAGAGGAAATGGAAGCATTTTTATCATGGCAACAAGACAACACAAGCATATCATCATGAGATTTATTCAAGTCATTTCTACATGATATGCAAGGACTATTAACATAAGCATGTAAGGAGTTTGTAGTGCTAGAAGTGTTAAAGTCCAAAGATAGATCATTGCAACTAGATAGAGATGAGGGATTACAAATAGTAAGCACACTATCCAAATTGCAATTTCTATCACCACTCACCATATCATTACCTTGTGAAAAGTCACATGTTGGTGAAGTGGTAGAGGATGAGAACTCATCTCGACCGGAAGTGGAAGCAACACAATCATCCTCAATAATGTTGGACACAACATATTTATCTTGAAGTTTTGTCCATAACTCATGAGCGCTCCAAAAAAGAATGATTGAGGATGTAACTACATAGCTCAAAGCATTAACAAGCACATTAGAAGCTTGAGCATCGAGATATAAGTTTTTCTCATCCTCACTAGATAGATTTTTGAAATCCATTGGAGGAGAAAAACCTATATCTACAATACGCTCCAAATTTGGGTCCATGTCCCAAAAATGAATGAGCATGCGATTTTTTCATATATCATAATTTGTGCCATCGAATGTGAACATGTCATTGTGCACTAATCCTCTAGCCGACATCTTTACTCTCAAGGCGGTGAAGCCTAAAATGAGAGACCAGGCTCTGATACCAATTGAAAGGATACAGATGTCGCCTAGAGGGGGGTGAATAGGCTATTAAAACTTTTCCTAGAGTGGCTCAACAAAGGCGGAATAAAACTAGTGTTTACTTTGTTAAGCACAACCTAGAAACAACTAAGATTCACCTATGTGCACCAACAACTTATGCTAAGAACTACAAGCAACAAAGTGATAGCAAGATATATATTACTTCAAGCACGAAGGCTATCACAATGTAAAGTGCATAAGTAAAGAGCTCGGGTATAGAGATAACCGAGGCACGCGGGGACACTAATATTTTACCGAGTTCCTCCCAACATGGAGTACGTCTTGTTTGGAGAGGGGGTGGTATCAAACCACCAACGCCACAAAAGGCCTCCCTTATTCTCCGGTGAATCTCACCCCAACGGGATCGATCCACGCTTCCACTATCAGTGCACTTGTCGGTGGCAACCGGAACCTCTCACAAGGTTGGGGCACTTCTCCACAACTTAATTGGAGGCTCCCAACAAACGCCACAAAAGGCCTCAACAAATGCCACCAAGGCCACAATGCCACCAAGGCCACAAAACCGTCTAGGGTTCTAAGAACCCAAGAGGGACAAGCTCCAATGAGCAACTCAAACCAAATCCTCTGAGGAGAACTCAAATCGATGCACCAAATGAAAATGGCAAGAACACCACAAAGGTGCTCAAATTCCTCTCTCCCAAATTCCACCAAAGATACAAAAGCTTATGGGGGAATAAGAGAGAAAGAACAATGGAGGAAATCCACAAAAGACTCCAAGATCTAGATCCCAATATGTTCCCCTCACTTAGAGGAGAGATTGATTGGTGGGATTGTAGATCTAGATCTCCTCTTTCAAATCCCTCAAGAATATGCAAGAATCATCGGAGGGATTGAGAGAAAGCAAGCTCAAGAAGGTCAACAATGGAGGGGAAAACTTGCAAGAATGGTTGGGGGACCATTGGGGAAGAAGGCCCCTTAAATAGGTCCCCCGAAAATCCAACCGTGGAAGCCCAAAAATGCGAATCCCGGTACTACCGGACATTCCCGATACTACCGGACATTCCCTGGGGATCCCAGGTCGCCAAACGCACCTTATTCAATACCAACCGATACTAAGGGGCGGTACTACCGGACCCTGGTCCGGTACTACCGGTCATCCCTGAACGAAAACGACCATAACTTTTGCATCCGGACTCCGATTTTGATGATCTTGGGCTCGTTTCGAAGCAGACAACAAGCTCTAAAAGATAATGCAAATAAAAATCATAGTCCATCAAGGGAGTATAGATCCAAATGACGAAAGGTTTAACCTCTCTCAAAAAGACGAACTGATAAAACCTCCCACATCGAAAACATAATAGAAAATGCATATGAAATCCGTTTTCGATGAACTAGAGCTTGTCATGTAGATTAACACAAGCTCTAAATCCTCACATGAGTAAGAACTAAATAATGTAAGGTTTTACCTATCTCTAAAATACAAACCGGTAAAACCTCCAAGATCAAAACACAATAAGATATAAAAGGGAAATCCGTTTTTGATGACCTAGAGCTTGTTATGGAGATTACCACAAGCTCTATATCCTCACATGGATAAGACCAAATAACAATCAAATATGATGATGCAAGTATGCAAAGGTTTGAGCTCTCTCCGAACGATGTGATCGAGTTACTCATTTGAGAGCCCCTCTTGATAGTATGGCTATCTATCCTAAACCCGGTCTCCCACTAACAACATGAGACCGGCAAAAGGGAAAACCTATCAAGATTATACCTTTGCCTTGAGAATTCTACTTGAGTTCGATGTAGACGATCTTGCCCTTCTCAAGATTGAACGCCTTTCTTGATTCTTCATCATCGATCCATGATCACCGAGGATGGCAAGCATCAAACATGAGATCTTCTATAGATGCCGTATTTTGAGCTTGCACAAGACATCTTGTTCTCATTTCATCGACCTTGAAGCCAACACACACTCCAAGCGATGCCAATGGACAAATCCTACAAGTATAACTTAATACACATATTAGTCCATAAAGATTGTCATTAATTACCAAAACCACACATGGGGCCCAACATGTTCTTTCAAGCATCTTCTATTTTTTTCTTTGTTCTTCTTTTTTGCTATAGATTTGTGCGCATGCGTAATGTATTTAGGACATTTCATTGTTCCAGAGGATGTGTCTTCATGATAATAATATATTCCCTTGGTCGAAAAAATATTAATCGTTCAATATTTTTATTTCTTACTCTGTACTACCTCCGTTTCATATTAACTATCGCGAATTTGTATAGATACATATATATCTAGACGCTTTTTAATGTGTAGATACATGCGAATATAGACAAACATGCGGTTAATATGGAACAAAGGTAGACTCCTTCCGTTCACTAATGTAAGACCTTATAGCTTTTTTGAAAATGCATGTATCTAGACATGTTTGTTGTTTAGGTTCATCCATTTTACTCTGAATCTAGTCTATTTTGAAATATCTAAAATGTCTTACATTAGTGAACGAAGGGAGTAGCATATTCTTCACACGCGTGTGAACTGGTCGAGATGCTTTTTAGAACGTCTGTATATGAAGACCATGTCTATACCTAACCCCCGCGCCGCCTAGCCAGGCAACGTGGGGGGCGATCACCGCCGCCAACCCTCGATCCCCTCCCTCCTCTCCCCTCTCCACCCGTCGTCGCTGGAGGACTTGCAGGGCGAAGACAGGAGGCGACAATGGCGGCGGGGACTTCTCCACCTGCAGCGGCCGCCATCTGCGCTGGAGGCAGCAGTGTTGTTCCTGGTAAGATCTCGGTGGTGAGGTGCAGCGGAGTCCCGGCGAACGGCTTCTCCCCGTCCTCTTAGGTGTAATGTTGTCTCTTCGCGGTGGTGGCGCCCTTGCTGTTGTGTCAGGTGCTCCGTGCCCGCTCATTCTTCTAGCCCGTGGGTGTCTGAATCCTAGGCTTCAGCGGCGGGTTGGCGCAGTATTGCCTACGGTGCCGACTGCTGGGCACCATGGAGGTGTCAACGGTTGGCTGGATCCCACCATCTAGTCTTGTCCGGTACCTCGAATAAGGTGGTGGTCCTAGGGTTATTCCTTCCGCCGAGATGAAGAATGGACCTTATTGATCCGGTTGCAGTGGCGTGTTCCGGAAGGCTCCGCCGACGACCTCCACTGGATGACTCATGCCTAGAGATTGCTGGATCGGGAGATTCGGTCATGCACACCTATGTTTTATTCTGGCTGTTTGGTTTCAGAGGGAGCGTTTTAAAGCTCTGCTGGCTGTTAATATCATGGGGCATGTTCTCGTTCCATGGTACTGGTAGAGAAGGTCATGGAAGCCGAGATCTGAAGACTAGAAATGGTGGTTCGAATCTCTATGGCGATAAGGAATTGGCTTGGCGTTTCTTGACTTGGAGGAGTGGCTTGTAAGTAGGGGCGATTGCACAGGAGAAGTTCAAAGGCTTGCCTTTCAGGGTGCAAATCCAAGGTCTGGCCTTCATTGGTTGTGCATGGCAATGGTCTTGTGGAAGGCATTGTTTTGAGAGCGAGGACTTTCTTCAAGGTAAAAACCTAAGATATATGACCAGGCGATGATAGTGCCTGTGCACTGTTCCATTCTTGGAGGCGTCGCTTTTGGAGATGCTGGACTTCTGGTGTTGTTCTGGTGGTGCTCGTGTTGTTACAAGAAATAGATCGCTGTAGCGGGCCTTTCTTTTTTGTAATTTCTGTTTTTTTTGGTTGTGTGCATCCATATTGCCGCTCGGATGATGCGTTGTTGTAGAGGATGAGTGTAATTGGTATCTTCGCGATATTAATATATACTCTTTATCGAAAAATGTCTAAACCTTAACCTACCATTTAGAGTTGTTTTGAATCTTAGGTGATTTATAAAACACTGAAAAAAAATTGAATGTTAGAATGTGGGAATATTATGATTTGGAACGTGCAAAGGTTCAACAAAAATATGAGAAACATAATCTTCCATTCAAAATAGACAAGAGCATACTGTTTTATCTTGTAATTTTTTGCACATGATAAGGCTAGACTTTATTTTGAACCTTTTTTGCATGCTATAATTTTAAATACTATTAATTTTAATTTCAATTTTTTTAGAACGCCTAAATACAAAATCATGATCAAGAAAGGTGCAAGGGTTGAAGATAAACAACTTCTGCAAGTTTAGGGTTTTATGTGAACATTTTCATAGTTCAGGGTTCAAATAGGATTTGTCACCATAATAAGGGTTCCAGTATAAACTGTTGTTTTCAAAAATAATACTAGCTAGTCATAGGAATCAATAAATATATCATCAAACATACATCCCTTCTGTTTTTCCATCACTTAGAGTTTCTTTGGTTGTTAGATAATAGAAGGTTTTTTATGTCACATCAAGAGGATGTAAACCAATACAGTACTACCTCCGTCTCGGTTTATAAGACTTACGTGTATTTTTAGGTTGATAAATTAACCAACTTAGCATGAGGTACATAAGATAAAAACTATATTATTAGAAACTTCAAATGTTGTATTTTCTAATAATATAATTTTTATATTATATAATTCATATTATATAGCTCATGCGGACGATCTAGTAATACGCGTAAGTCTTATGAACTGGGATAGAGGGAGGTCTCTCCCAATAAATAAACAATAAATGAAGGTCCATCAACCTAGACGAACATCAGGTTCACAAAAAAAAATAAGAAACAAAGTACTCATTCCGTCCTAAAAAGGACGTCTCAAGTTTGTTTGAATTTGGATGTATCTATATACTAAATAGTGTCTAGATACATTCAAGTTTAGACAAACTTGAGACATCCTTTTCAAGACGGAGGGAGTACTAACATCCAAACGAGGCTCACAATATGAGGAGAAATCAAATTCTATCGAGGAGTGTTTACAAACGCCGGGGATTTCACAGATGCAACTCCTCCCAAACAGCGGCTTACAAGAGGTTTATATATCGGCGGAAACCTAGGTCTTCAACGATCCAGACAGATTAGGGGCTGTCGCCTCGCACCCCCACAAAGCGCCCTGTTAGGCACGGAGTGGCGGCGACAGGCCTCGCTCCACTCGTCAGAAGTTGACCTATACTTTGTAAAATTTTGATCAACATATAACAAGTACTAACATCCAAACGAGGCTCACAATATGAGGAGAAATCAAACTCTTTCAAGCGAATAAGTTAGGAAAATCTATCTTTGTGATGCAGCATCCGTGCACAAGTGCAAAACTGAACATGCCTTCTGTATAGTTATAAAAGCATGAAAAATGTTAATTAGTGCAAGGTCAACGAAAGGAACACTAGGAAGAGTTTGGCTTCCTATGCTTCAACACAAGTGTTGGAGACAGGAGGAGGGAGTAAATTAAAAAAAGATTTGATTTAATTGTCGGAGGTTTTTTTTCTAAACCTTGCCTAAATCCGTGACAATTAAAACAGATAGGAGGTCGCAGTGTTATTCACAACTAGTTTTTGTATCACCGATGTGTAAATCAAATCTGAAGATGAATTCTACGTGATGGTAAATATGTCTTGTGCCAAAATCTACTCAAAACATTTTGACAAATTTCCATACAACGGGGGTAAACACCCTATATGTCATGAAAGCACAAGACATCTTCCTGTTTGTTTGCAGTGACATGGATCAAACGGGAGCACGGCAACTTCATCTTTTCTTTCTTTTTTTTGACGCGTAGCACGGCAATATGTTTGTTTGCAGTGACATGGATCAAACAGTTCATTTCAGAATTACGTTACTGTCGATGCTCCTGCCACTTGAGGCATAGTCCAGCAATAATTCATGCAACGCCGACGAACTGATAAGTGCCGTGCGTGGTCTCAAGGCAGCAGCAAGGGCCCATCCGATAAATACATGCCCGTCAAAGCAAAGCAGGCAGCCGCAGGTTCCACACCGACTGAAGAACGCATGGCTGTGGGTTCGAGCATTTGCCGCCGCTGGTTAGGGAGGACCCTGTTGTTTCGTCGCGGACCGAATAATTCGAGCCCTCCGTTTCGTCCCGTCTCCGTCCTGCTCTGTCTCAAGATGGCGACATGAATGCACGCAAGTCCATAGATGTACGCGGCCATGTACTAAACTGGTGGACATCTATATAGTACAGAAGTTGAAACCTCGGCGTCAATGTCGATTGCCGGAATCAAATAGGACACGCCCTCTCTCCCAAATTCAAGAAGAAAAACGAACCGGCCGCGTGCGGGCATGGGGGAAGACGACATCAGTTCGCCATCCGAAATCGTATTATTTAGGGCCTTCGGTCGCTATCTCTCGCCGTCATCGTTTTCTTCTTTCGGGGAGGGTGACGTCTGACGTCGGTGTCTGACGAGACAACTTCGGTGCCCGACGAGGCAACTTTTTCCTGGTGAGGTAACTTTAAAGCCCAACGAGGCAATTTTTGCCCCGCGAGACAACTTTGGTGTCCGGCGAGGCAACTTTGATGCCCCACGAGGCAACTTTGATGCCCGACGAGGCAACTTCGGTGCCCGACGAGGCAACTTTGAAGCCCGGCGAGGCAATTTTTGCCCGACGAGATAACTTTGGTGCCCGACGAGGCAATTTCGAAGCCCGGCGAGGCAAAATTTTCCTGGTGAGGCAACTTTTGCCCGACGAGGAAACTTTCGGTGCCTGGCAAGGCAACTTTGCTTACCGAGGCACAAAAATTGCTTACTAGGCACAAAAGTTGTCTCGCCAGGTTCATTAGATGACTCAAATTTGTCAAGATACGAATATTGCTCAGACGGGCACTAAAGTTGCTCAGACGGGCACTAAAGTTTTCTTATCAGGCTCTGATGTAGTTTTCCCTCAGCGTACAAAAGTTGCTTTGTCATGAATCAAAGTTGGTCGGTCACACACAAAAGTTGCATGTTAAGTTTTTTTGCCAAAACATATACAAATGGGATCTAGTTTTGAAGAGTTCGTTGCGAGGGTTCCGAAAGTGAAAATGGATCTTAATTCCGACATGTGGTTCAAACGTTATAGTATTTCCAATTTTTTGAAAAAGAAAATTAATGCACGAAACTTTCTTTTTTGTTGGTGTGCTCGGGACTACAATTTGGCGCAGCGATAGGTGGAGGGTGCGGTAATTGTATAGAGTCATTTCCTTTGACTTTTTAGACAGGAACGATACTTGTCTTTTTTAGAGGTGCGTCAGGGATGACGATCTAGCGCCCGCGCGCCAGCAAGTAAATATGTTAGGACACCTCGCATTTTTTAGCATATATTGGAGCTGCCCTTTTCTTTCGTGTCCTAATAATTAGTTCACCAGCACAGTTCTTGGGCATCTTAGATGCTCTGACTATTTCTTTCGTTACTGTACCAATTGAATTACCCTAGGAGGATAGGATTTCTTGCTCTCTCGGCGGTCGCATTTATTGGCATGTGAATTCTTGATCGATCTTGACCCAAGTGCGTCCATGAGCCCGTATCTTGACTATTGATCCGGATCGTCAAGGGAGTAGTAGGATATCTCCAGCGGGAGAGAGAGCTCACGTGACGCTCGCCCCGGGCGTCGGGAGAGAAAACCCTAGCCTGCCGCCTCCGGATGCCCTTCCTTGCCCCTCCTCCCCTCGCCGCCGCTGGTAGGCGTGGATGAGCGAAGCCCGTGCAGCGAAGGCGGCGGCGGGGTCCTTCCTCCTTCCCTCTCATGGAGCCTAGGGTGGCGTGGGACGGCTTTCCACGGTGGGGGTCCGGACCTGCGGGGTCTCCGGCGGCGGGGACACGTGTGTTCGATCACGGCGGTGCCTGGGAAGGCGGTGAGCGTTAGCGGTGATGCGGGGGCTAGGGCCTGACCTCGTGGCTGCTCCTAGAGCTTGGGCATTTCCATGGGGATGTGGAGGTGGAATGCGGCCATGGATGGCGTTGGCAACGACGGGGACTGAGGTGGTTCGCCGGGTTGGCCTGCTATAGGTGGCGACCAAGGACGGCACGACGGCAGAGGGGCGCTAGCCCAATCTGGGCCTAAGACGAGCCCAATCTAGGTTAGTAGGCCTTCAGGACGGGCTTTGGTTTGGACCCTTCCCTAGTGTGGAGCTTGATACGTCGGAAACGTATCTATAATTTTTGATGCTCCATGCTTGTTTAGTATCTACTTTCCTTTACTTGTCTACACTTTGAGGTTTTTTTTACATGTTTTCTAGTACTAACCTACTAACAAGTTGCAACATTGCCAGATGCCTGTTTTCTGCTGTTTTTGGTTTTAAAAAGTTAGTAAAGAAATATTCTCGGAATTGGACGGGACAAACGTCAAAGTCAATTACTTTCCATGGGGAACAAGAAGACCAGAGGGGAGTCGGAGGGGCTGGCCAGGGTGCTAGACCCACCCCAGGCGCAGGTGGGCCGCACCCCGTGCCTGGCTAGGGTTTGGCGCCCCTGGCCACTGCCTCGGTCTCCTCCTTCGGCTATAATAAGCCCCTGATGCAGAAACCATAAGCACCCGATCAAATCTCCATGAAACCGTCTGTAGCCGTTGCCACCATTGTCCCTAGATCGGGAGGGGTCTAAATTTCTTCCCGGCACCCTGCCGGAGGGGAGATCATCTTGGAGGCCTTCTCTCCGGTATGATGCATGAGTAGTTCCACCTTGGACTATGGGTTCATGTAGTAGCTAGATGGTTGTATCTCCTCCTTTGTGCTTTCATGTATAGATCTTGTGAGCTCCGTTCATGATCAAGATCTAATCTATTTGTAATCATGCATGTTGTGTTTGCGGGGATCCGATGGATATTGAGATTATTATGTTGGTTTGATTAATGGTTTTGTCTTTATGATTCTATCATGTCTGTGTTGTTTGTGATCTTGCATGCTCTCCGTTGTTAGTATCTATCTTGGCCAAGTAGTTGCTAGTGACTCCAAGAGGGGATATTTATGCTCGATAGTGGGTTCATGCCTCTAGTTTCCAAGGGAAGTGACAGAAATCTCTTCGGTTGTAGATGTGTTGTTGCTACTAGGGAGAAAACAACGGTCTCTTGTTCATGAAACATGTGGACTGTTTACCTTACACACTTTGCTTAAAGAAGTTGTCTGTTGCTTGCAACTTAATACTGGAGGGGATTCGAATGATAACCTGAAGATGGACTACTAGTCATATATGCAGTTGGATGGAGGTCTATGTATCTTGTTGTATTGTCCAATCGAATCTCATAGAATCTTTCTGACTAGTAATTGCATTTTTATGCCTTGCTCAGTTCCTATCAATTGGATTTAGTGATAAAGTCCTCTCTCTGGCTAGGTGAGCCTGAGGTGGACAAATTCGTCCTACTCCGGGGGGCCTTTGGACTTCCCACACGCAGGTCATCTTGGTGGCCTGTGGTGGTGCTCCTCAGACCGGCGGCGGTCGGGTGACCACAGTGGTGATGGCGCTGCTGCTTGGTGGTGGGGATCTGCGGTGGCGATAGATTCACTAGTGGACGGAAAAGTAGGGACTAGTGCTAGGGTTGGCGGCGACGGTGACACCCTTGCTACAGTGTGGCAGCGGGGTTTCACGAGTCCTTTTGGGCTCGGTCGAGCTAGTGAGGGCCTAGTTTGCCCTTGCTGTTACATCCGGTCGGCTATCGCCCTCCGACAGGGGAGGTAATTCCCTCCTGTCCTATTGCATTACCGCCGACTCCCCCAGAAGTTTCTTATTTTCAGTCCTACCAGCCTCACATAGTGGGTCAAGGTGAGACGATGGTGGTAACTTCTAGACCATGGTGGCATGTGCTGGTGGGCGGCGAGCTTGGTGGAGCAATTTGAAGCGTCCGGGGTGTGGTTTTTTGAGGGGTCGGGATAAATCCTTGTCGTCTAGACACCGACGTGATGACGCCTGCGGGTGTCGTCGTCTTTCCTGGAGGGTGTTGGGTGTATCTCTTACCCACACCCCGTAGCTTATCGGGGAAACCCTGGGACCTGTCCGGGCATCAACGTCATTATCGTCGCTTTCCTTCTTGGAGGTGTTTCTTGGTACGTGATGCTTCGAAGTGCTAGAACCATAGTGAGAATTCTTCAGAGGGCGCAACGATTATGGGTCACGCTCATTTTCGTTGAGCCACTGTCGTCGGCTTTATTTTCTTTTCTTGTTCTTGTTCTTTTTTTCTTTTTCTTTATGGTTTTCTTTGGGCATTATGCTATTTGGCCCAGTGAAGGTCTCAATTGTGGTTGTTGTATTAATATAGTTGGGCGCATGCCTATTTAGAGGAGGATATTGATATGTTGGAAACGTATCTATAATTTTGTACGCTCCATGCTTGTTTAGTATCTACTTTGCTTTACTTGTCCACACTTTGAGGTGCTTTTTACATGTTTTCTGGTACTAACCTATTAACAAGTTGCAATAGTGCCAGATGCCTGTTTTCTGCTGTTTTTGGTTTCAAAAAAGTTAGTAAATAAATATTCTCGGAATTGGACGGGACAAACATCAAAGTCAATAACTTTCCGTGGGGAACAAGAAGTCCAGAGGAGGCGAGGGCTAAACTAGGCTAAACCCCCTAGGCGCAGTGGCCCTACCACGCGCTGGTAGGGTTTGCCCCCTCTGGCCGCCGCCTCGATATCCCCCTTCGCCTATAAGAAGCCCCTGATGCAGAAACCCTGGGTACCCGATCAAATCTCCATGAAACCGTCTGTAGCCGCCGCCACCATCGTCCCTAGATCGGGTGGGATCTGAAGCTCTTCCCAGCACCCTGCCGGAGGGGAGATCATCCTGGAGGCCTTCTCTCCGGTATGATTCGTGAGTAGTTCCACCTTGAACTATGGGTCCATATAGTAGCTAGATGGTTGTATCTCCTTCTTTGTGCTTTCATGTATAGATCTTGTGAGCTCCGTTCATGATCAAGATCTAATCTATTTGTAACCATGCATGTTGTGTTTGCGGGGATCCGATGGATATTGAGATTATTATGTTGGTTTAATTAATGGTTTTATCTTTATGATTCTATCATGTCTGTGTTGTTTGTGATCTTGCGTGCTCTCCGTTGCTAGTGGTTATCTTGGCCAAGTAGTTGCTAGTGACTCCAAGAGGGGGTATTTATTCTCGATAGTGGGTTCATGCCTCTAGTTTCCAAGGGAAGTGACATAAATCTCTTTGGTTGTAGATGTGTTGTTTCTAGTAGGGAGAAAACAACGGTCTCTTGTTCATGGAACATGTGGACTATTTACCTTACACACTTTGCTTAAAGCAGTTGTCTGTTGCTTGCAACTTAATACTGAAGGGGGTTCGGATGATAACCTGAAGGTGGACTTCTAGTCATAGATGCAGTTGGATGACGGTCTATATATATTGTTGTATTGCCCAATCAACCTCATAGGATCTTTCTGGCTAGTAATTGCATTGTTATGTCTTGCTCAGTTCTTGTCAATTGCCCCGCTGTAATTTGTTTACCCTTCATCCCATGTTGTTTATATAAGGAGAGCACCTCTAGTGAACTATGGACCCCGGTCCAATCTTTACCATTGATACATCTTCCACTGTTACCTATTTACTTGCTGCAAACCATTACCTTCCACGCCATACGTTTAATCCTTTGTTACAGCAAACCGGTGAGCTTGACAACCACACTGATTCGTTGGGGCAAAGTCTTGAGTTTGTGTTGTGCAGGTCTCCGCGTTGCTTGCAACACCTGTGTGACATTTTCTTCCTCCTACTGGTTCAATAACCTCGGTCTCAACTGAGAGAAGACTTGCTCTTGTGCTCTTCACACCTTGCTCTTGGGGTTCCCAACAAGACTCCATATCAAGCACCAAGTTTTCTGGCGCCATCAAGGAGTCATCAGATATCTCTAGCGGCCCAATCTATAAGGACCAAGGATGTCTGTTTTGAAGGGTTTCGCAGCATAGTAAATCAAAAAAATTCTACGGATGCGAACGGGAAAGCCAAGATCTAATCTAGGAGATGCAAACAACGAGAGAGATTAGATGAGATCTTCATACCCTTGAAGATTCGCATAGCGGAACGCTCATTAAATCGGGCGTGGGTGATGTAGTCGTACTCGCTTCTCCTCCTCGCGATCCGCTCCGATCTAACACCGCAAGTGGCGATGCCTCCGAGAGATGAACACGTGTGGCACCTCGACGTATCCTCCTTCCTCGGTCCAGCAAGTATGGTGGAGAGGCGGATTGGATCTACAACGCAACGACGCGGTGCAAGTGGTGGAGAGTTTCTGCAGCAGGCCTTCGCCTACACGCAGTCGGGAGGGAGAGAGAGAGGAGGGCAGCAGGGCGGCTAGGCTTGAGGGGAAGGTGTGGGGGGTGGTGTGCCCTATCCCTCTATATATAGAGGGGTGGGCGCCAGCCCTAACCCCTCCCCCAAGTCCTAGGCCGGCGGCCAAAGAGGGAGGAGTGGGGGGCAAGTTTCCCCCCTCCTTCTAGAAGCTCCAATTAGGGTTTCCCCTTGTTTGGCCGGCTGGGCCATATGGGGCCTTGTGCCCCTAGCCCAATGCGGCCAGGGCACTCCCTCATAGGCCCATGCCCCCTCCCGGCAGGTGGGGCCACGTTGGTCCCCCTCCGGAAGGTTCTAGAAGCTTCCGGTACAATACCGATTAACCCGAAACAATTCCGAACTCCAAAAACTGCATTGCCTTATATGAATCTTATTCTCCGGACCACTCCGGAACCTCTCGTGATGTGCCGGATACCATCCGAGACTCCAAACAAAAACTCATAAACCAATTATCCAATCTATCCTAGCGTCGAGACACGTTAAGTGTGTGACCCTTCGGGTTCGAGAACATGCAGACATGATCTTCTATCAATAATCAACAGCGGGGTCTGGAAACCCATATTGACTCCCACACATTCATCGATGATCATATTGGATGAACCACGATGCCAGGATTCAATCAATCCCATATATATATATTCCCTTCGTCTCACGATATTTTACTTGCCCGAGATTTGATCGTCGGTACCGTCATACCTAGTTCAATCTCGTTCACAGCAAGTACTTTACTCGTTCCGTAATCCGAATATCACTTTGTGATTAACTCCTTAACCACATGCTTGCAAGCGGTGTTGATATCGATTACCAAGTGGGCCCGAAGTATATCTCTCCGACTTGGGAGGACAAATCCCATCTCGATACATACAACCCAACAGGTACTTTCCGATCACCTGAGAGACACCTTTATGATCACCCTCTCATAGGATGACGTTTGATGACCTCAAAGCTTTCTTCCGATACCAGGGAGTTGTATTATCTCATGGTCTAAGGAATACAATATTTGACATAAGAAAAGCTCCGCAAAGATGAACACGATGACACGATCTAATTGCTTTGCTTAGTTTGGGTCTGTCCATCATATCATTCTCCCAATGATATGATCTCATTATTAATTGACAACTCATGTCTATGGTTAGGAAACCTTAACCATCATTAATCAATGAGCTAGTCTATAGAGGCATACTAGGGACACGGTGTTGTTCACAAACCTCACAAGTATTAAAGTTTCCGCTTAATACAATTCTAGCATGGAATATAAACTTTATCATGAACAAGAATTATAATAATAACATCTTTATTATTGCCTCTAGGGAATAATTCCAACATGTTTTGGTCTGCGCAAACAAGAGAACACAGAAAACAGTTCCAACAATGCTCTTGGGGTTCCCAACAAGACTCCATATCAAGCACCAAGTTTTCTGGCGCCATCAAGGAGTCATCAGATATCTCTAGAGGCCCAACCTATAAGGACCAAGGATGTCCGTTTTGGTCTGCGCGAACAAGAGAACACAGAAAACAGTTCCAACCGCGCAGGAAAGGAGTGGCCGAGCTGGAAGCCGGAGGGTCGATTGGTGACATGGTATGTCGTTTTAACTTCGTCGTGTCGTCCATGGCAACATGAGGGAGGATAAATGCGTCAGTCCGCTGGGAGCACCACCCCCACCTCCCCGAACGGACCATGGAAAACAAGACGCCATTATTTCTCCACCCCAATCCATACAGACAAAAAAATACCACTTGGTGTCTGAAATAGGTAGACGCTAGAGATGCCCTAAGGGCATACACGACGGCACGCCCCAAATAGCCTTTTGCTGTCCAAAATGCTGTCCACAGATACCAAGGAAGCTCCGAATGCGGGAGAGGGGGTGCAAACTGTCCGTAGGCCCTAGACCGGCGCATTCGTGACCCAAATCAGGGAAGCGTTTGTGCTCGCGCGAACGGGCGATGGACATCACATATCTTGTCCTCCCTGGCCCACTCGCTAGGGCCCAAATTTCCCACTACTCCCAGCATCCAACCACAAGGCCCTCCCCTTCCCCTCTCTTCCTCGTGTCGCCAATCGGCCACCGCCACCAGATTCAGCCACCCCTCTTCCTCCTTCCATCAGTCAGTGGGTTGTTCGACCCAGATCCCTTCTCTCGCTGTTGTTTGGAGGCTGGAGTTGTCCGGGCATCAGTAGGGTCGACCATAGGAGGAACGCTAGAAGCATCGCGCCCATGAACTATTCGGCCATTTGCGGATAGGGGATGGTATGTTTGGCCACTTCATTTTGTTGACAGCCTTGCAACATTTGAGGTAACTCTTGTTGTGACTATGTCCTTTTTGTAATGTAGATCACCATGGATACGAGATCTTTTACAAGCATTTCATTGGTACATCTTATGGCTCCTCCGATGATGATACCGAGATCATGTGGCCACACCCACAATCATCCAGCAGCTCGAAGAAGATGCGCTCCCATAGTATAGGGGCTATTTAAAGGGTCGGGCGACTGCGTTGGATAGGGATAGGGAGCCTGGCCACGTTCGGCTGTACAACAACTATTTCGACTGCATCAATGCGTTCTACACTCTTGATCGGTTATGGAGGCGGTTTCGGATGAGGAGGCACATTTTCATGAGGATTCTTCAGAGAGTCAAGGGTGTAGACAATTATTTCATGTTGAAGAAAGATGCCACCGCTAAGCTTGGCTTTACTTTCTATCAAAAATGCACTTCAGCGATTAGGATGCTTGCCTATAGAGTTAGTGGTAATCTCATTGATGAGTACATGCGCATGAGCGATTGCACAACCCTTGAGACCATGTATAGGTTTTGTCGTGCTGTTGTTAAGGCATTTGGCGATTGGTATTTGAGAGAGCCAACAATGGAGGATATTGTCCGCCTTTTTATATCAACGAGGTAAGAGGGTTTCCTGACATGCTTGGTAACATAGATTGCATGCATTAGAAGTGGACGAATTGTCCAGTTGGTTGGCAGGGACAATCCAAAAGCCATTCTAGCGGGTGCACGGTCATACTCGAGGCAGTAACATCGTAGGAATTTTGGATTTGGCACTCTTTTTGGCATGGAAGGTTCTTGAAATGATATCAGTGTGTTGCAGCAATTTCCGGTATTTTCTAGGCTTGCAAAAGGTAATGCTCTAGATATTGACGTTGTAGCAAACAACCACCACTATAACAAGGGGTAATATCTAGCCGATGGTATATATCATGAGTGGTCCACATTTGTGAAGACAATCCGCCAACCCACTGACGAGACTGAGCGTAGGTTTGTTAAAAAACAAGATGCATGTCGAAAGGACGTGGATCGATCATTTGGAGTGCTACAAGATCGTTGGGCCATTGTTCTGTTCCCTGCAAGAACACGGAGTAGGAAGAGGATCAACAAGGTGATGACTGTTAGCATGATAATGCACAACATGATTGTGGAGGATGAGCGCAATAATATGCTTCATGATCAAGATTGAGAGTTCCGTTGAAATTTGGTTGAACCTCAGCCAGGAACAACAATATTCTAGGAATTCCTTCATACTCAACATGAAATTCGTGACTGAACAGTCCACCATGTACTTCATGAAGATCTTGTTAAGCACATGTGGACGCATCTAGGCCACCAGTGTTTTAATATGTAGAACTATTTGAATGTGCTATTTGTTTGGACAATTGATTATATGCCCGAATTGTATTATTTATATGGACAACTGAGTGATTTATATGTATAATTGTGAAATAATGTCTCCATATGGTCTTGAGGCAAAAATCGTGAAGACAGTCCACAACTCCACATATGCAGCTGAGTTGGCGAAAAGTGATTAAAGTTGGTGGAAGAAATGCTCCCAAAATATTCCTCCATTAGACCACGAACAAAGAAAAACACCGTGACTTCGGCCTACCCCAAATGGATGAATTCAGCCAGGTTTGGTGTGTGAAATGGACCGTGCTGTTGGGAATCGCCGCCTATAAGGCACCGCCTCATTATCTATAGTCAATTTAATAGCCAATATATTATAATTTATTATTAGTATTTACTATTTATTTGATCAAGGCCCAACTTACACCTATACAAAGTACCTAGGAACACAAGTGCATCGATTTGGAGGACGGGCTCCAGGTAGGACTTTAATTTTTTATTTTGAAAAATTTAAAATTTAAAGATTCAAAAAATCCAAAAATAGGGTGATAGATAATGATTTATAATACGCGTTTAAAAAAATTGTGAGAAATACTTTGTATTCTTGCCTCAGTAAAAAAGAAAACACATCGGATCTAAGTGTGAACGGTGTAATTTTTGAATGGGCCTTCTTTTCTCCAGAATTTTTCATATTTTTCTTTTTTACTATGCACAAAATACAATGTATTTTACTTTTATATTTTGCATACATGTATTTTACATTGTGGGCTACATGAATATATTTTTTCAAAAATATTTGACGCTTTTTTAAATTTTTTAAAAAGTCCACCATGGAGCCCATCCTCCATATTAATTTTCCGCTAGGAATACGTGCTATAGCAAGCTCTTGCATGAGAGTTCACTAGTCTTCTCTCTACTCTTCACTCTTTTCCACTTCATCTTAAATATATTATTTAAAATCTTATAGCTTCTTACATAAATTTACTCTAATACGCTGTAGCTGCCCTAGGCAACTTATGGCTGCAGTTACACATTCTGCAGGGAACGCGTTATGTCGTCGGGGCGTTTCAGAGGCCAGACATATTCGTCCTGGAGATTGTTGCCAGTGAAGCTATATAAGAGATCTGGAACGTTTTACCAGAGATGCGACAACGGGCCGAGTCGAGCCCATATTTCTCCTAGCAGGGTCAGTGTGGGGGCGTGGTAAGCGCGCTTCTATATGCCGCTCTACGGCGGAAATGGTCCGCGCTGCACGAAGTCTTGGCTCTGGTAGCCCGGCCCGAAAGTCATTTGCGTTTTCATTATGGCTTCCGTGTTATCAATAGCTCGAATCAGAAGTGCATGGTCCAGCGTTATCACACACGCGCGCGCGCGTCAAAAAAAAAAAAACGCGAGCGCGTAAAAAAAAGCGTTACCACGCAGTACCATGTAAGAAAAGTCGGAACAACGTGTCTTGTTTTCTTTATATTCCGTTCCTAGAGTACATGCGCGTGTATTTTTTTTCTTGCAAGGTAACAAACGCACCAGAGCATAAAGGACATGCACGTATAGCTATGAGACAAAATTGAGGTGAATCAAGGAGTAAATGACACTCAAGACTCACTCAACTTGTTTCGTATTTGCACTTAAATCATCAAATTTGTAAACTGAACTAATAAATCATACAATTTGCAAACTCATGCACCCATGATCACAAAATCAATCAACTGAATGGTTTTTAACCAAAACCGGTCATAGGCAGATTGATTTTTTATAAAGAAAATCCTAAGCTCATATTTTTACATTGGCAACGGTATAGGATGCTTACGAGGAAAACCAGCAGTGGCCAGTGGCTTCCGAATTCACCGGAGCTCATTTTTTGAAAAGAAAAAGATAGTTTTATGACTCCAAAAATTCACACACAAACATTTATACATTTCGAAGATACCCAAAAAAAATTAGAAAAAAATATGTTTTATTTTACAAAAAAGACAAAACTCTGACAAAAATACCTGCTTTTTTATACTATATATAGCTGGGAGTTTTTTTTCTGTAGCCCAAAAAAATGATTTTTTTATCGAAACTTGCCACACTCATTCATCCCGCACATATGTAGTTCTAAAATAAATTTTGGATTTTTTTGAAACGAAAAGATACGGATTTCAAATAATCCTCTCTCATACTCACGATTCATACATAGTATTTGATAACAATATACGTTTATTCTAGGCTATACAAATTTATAAACATGTGATGTATTATAGATTCACAAATTTATTATTTATGCGTATGGTGTGCCGATATTTGTTAATAAAATTTGTACTTGTATTTCCTCAATTATTTAATTATGGTTATAATACTTTTATCTCGAGTTAAATATCTTCAAGATTGACCAAGTCTACCAAAAATCATGCAAACATCTAGTCTTACCTATAGAAGTATGAGAGGGTTATTATAAAAATTTAGTCTGCTTATGACTGATTTTGGTCAAAACCATCCAGTTGACCGGTTTTGTGACCTCAGGTGCACGGGTTTATAAGTTGTGTGACTTGTTAGTTTGTTTTATAAGTTATGTGACTTAAGTGCACATGCAAGACAGGTTGTATGACTCCTAGTGTCATTTACTCTGAATCAAGCCACTGTGTCTAAACTAAAAGTACAATAGGGGCAACCCCTGAGACTATCTCATCTCCTGTTTAATTACTTTTTCAGTGAATTATATCCCGTTTATAATTACTTAAAAAACCACTTACACGCGAGGGATTATACATCGGACAACTAAAAACAACTTAATTGATTAAGACAAGGCCAGCGCTCCATAGTACCTATAAAAAACAAATTCACGAAATGAACTCCGACGAAAAGAAATTTTCTGGACTAACCCCTTTTGCAACGCCATACACACTGGCGTCGCACCCTGAAGAGCAACTCCATGCCGTGTGGCGCCGCGCGCCTGCCATCGTGGCTCGCCCGTGGCCTTGTGGGCCCTGGTCCCGTTAGTGCGACGCCGCACTATGTAGTGCAACACCAGAACATGTGGCGCCGCACTTTAGGTCTTGTACCAGCGCGCGGCCACCCTCCCCGACCCAACCTCATTCCTCTCCCACACAGGAAGCACAACATCGACGGCGGCTCCGGTCCTCCCTCAACCTCCTTCCTCCTAGTGCCTAAATCGTAAGCCTCTCTCCGTGGATTTCGATCCCCCCAAGTGCCTTGAGGTATTATTCCCCTTCTTCTTTGATTTGGTCCATATCTTACAAACCCTAGGTTGTTTCGTAAGATGCATGGTAGAATGTTGTTGCATTGGCATATTGGTTGGGCATTTTGTTGATGGTAGCATTTGTATGTATTGAGTATGTTGACCATGGTATTATTGTTGTGATTATCTTAGGCATGGCAAGAATTGTTCATGTTCACCATGTAGACAAGGATGCTTTTGTGAGAGGTAACATGGAACCGGAACCGGACGAGCTCGATTTGGTGTTTGAGCGTACTCCAACCTATGCCGAGGTCTTGCAGCAATTGAGGATTGAATTGAAATGGATGGACCCAAATGATGTTGTTGAGTTGGAGGGAAGACATAATGTTGGCTTGGGAATGCATGTTCATTGGAAGACCATGCGTATCTTCTCCGAGGCCCATTGGCCTGCATACAAGGAGGTGGTGGCCGAATCACTAGATAAGTCTCTTGAGCTATTTGCCACCAAGAAAGTTGATAGTTCGTTGTCTTTGGACGTGAACCGTCTTGCCTCCCCATTGCGTACTATGAGTCCTCCACCCGTAGACCAAGAGCTAAGCCATGAACCTCCCTTGACCCAAACATTGAGCCCAATTTCAGGACACCAAGACGAAGTGTTGGAGGAGGACAATGATGATTGTGGGGGTGAATATGATGATGTTGAACTTCATGACAACAATGCTGGAGATTTGGACAAATATATCAGGCAAGATGAAATGGACCGTGACCTCCCATATTCTCGAGTCTATGCATCAGACTCAGATGATGATGGTCCCGAAGAAGAAGTTGACGAGGAGGTATTCACGGATAGAGAGGCCGAAATCCACAATAGTCCCTGGCCGGGATCATCGGGTGCCTTTGTTTCGTGATCTTAGTCTCACGGATGAAGCCACGGTTGATGGTGGCAAGGGCATAGTGCTTGGAACAAGGACAAGTTCTTACCGGGATGGCAATCACGTGAATAGTGGCTTTTGCAAAGGATCAAGGTTCAAGACCTTGTTGGAATTTAAGCAATGGATAAAGGACTTCTCGGTGAAGCATCATCATCCTTACACGGTCGTGCACTCAGACATCAAGAAGTGTTACACGGTGAAGTGCGAGGAGGAATGATGTCCTTGGATTGTGCATGCAAGACCATTCAAGGGAGGTCCTGAATGGCACATACTAGTTGTGTATCAACTCACATGTGCCGAGGCCCGATGGTGGATGGAAAGGATGCGAATCATGAGCACCGACAACTCACCTACGATTTCCTCACTTATAGGCTATCCAATGAAATCGCGTCATTTCCAATAATGAGCAGAGCTTGTGAAAGCCCTCTTTCACTACGAGGTAAAGTACGGGAAGGCATGGAAGGCTAAGCAAGATGCATTCAAGATGGTGTACGGTGATTGGGAGGAATCTTATAACCGAATCCCAAGGTTGTTGGGAGCGATGGCCAATGCTAACCCGGGCATGGTTCATGTGGTTGAACCTTATGGGAACAAGACAAGGATTGTAAACGAAAGAACCATTCGAGTTTTTGGCCATGCATTTTGGGGTTTCGAGCAATGTGTTCGGGATTTTGAACATTGTAGGCCGGTCATCTCCATTGATGGCACCTTTATGACCGGACAATTCAAGGGCACTATCTTGATTGCAATAGCCAATGATGCCAACAACCGGTTGATTCCTTTGGCGTTTGCTTTGGTGGAGGCGGAAATCAATGATAATTGGTAGTGGTTCTTCCATATTTTGAGAACCAAGATATTAACCCCTCAAAGGGAAATATGTGTCATCTCTGACCGTCATCAAGGAAGTCTTAATGCAGTGATGGTTGATATTCCTGGCCATGCTCCATTGCACCATCGTTAGTGCATGAGACACTTTTGTGCAAACTTCTATAGGGCATGCAAGAGTAAGGATTTGTCCGATGATCTATAAGATTGTTGCCTCGCTTTCACGGAACGTTGTTTCTCTAACTTTTACAAAAAAATGCTAGCCAACAAAGAACTCAATGCGGGTGGTCGAGAGTTTCTCAATAGGAACATTGAAAATATGGGAAAGTGGGCACGAGCTTTCGATGACAGTGGCCGGAGGTATGGCCAAATGACAAGCAACATGGCAGAGGCATTTAACAAGTTGCTCAAAGGTGTCCATGCATTTCCCGTCACGGGAATAGTCCGATATACATTCGACATGATGAATGAGTATTTTCTGAAATACTCACATGAAACGGACCGAAAGATTGCGGGGGACAACAAGAACACGTACAAATACAAGTACCCACCTAAGGTTGACGATTGGATGCAATTTTAGTCAAGGAAAGCGGATTCCCAAGTTGTCACGGAATATGACAATGACGAGCTAATTTACCAAGTTACGGAGCCCAGAGGTACAACGGCTGATGGTGTCCAACACGGAGGCCGAGCTTTCAAGGTCTCGCTCAAGACTTGTGAGTGCACATGCGGAAGGCCATCGTTGCTTCATCTTGCATGCTTGCACTTGCTCGTGGCATCTCGCAAGCAACATTTGGACTGTAATAATCCGCTCACGGTGAGAGAGTCCGAGTTCTCTATTGAGACTACTAAGAAGACATGGTCTCCTAGATTTCACGCATACCTGGACCAATCACAATGGCCGTAGTACCATGGAATTCAACTATGTCCCAATCCTAAATGGAAGGTTGTTGGACGTGGAAGACGCAAGACAAAGCGCTTTAGGAGCGACATGGACGGATGGGGATGTGGTGGTGGTCGAGAAACGGGCAACTACCAATTCCAAGAGCCTCGTGAGAGAGCCCGGTGTGGAACGTGCAATGGTGAAGGGCATAATGCAAGAAAGTATTCCCAAAGGAAAAGAGCAAAAGGAAATGAAGAAAGTAGTAGACAACCAAGTGGTAGCCAACCAAGTAGTAGGCAACCAAGTGGTAGCCAACCAAGTACTAGCCAACAAGCTCCAAGTTAACCTAGTGGTAGCCAACAAGTCCCAAGCCAACCAAGGACTAGCCAACAAGTCCCAAGCCAACCAAGAACTAGCCAACAAGTCCCAAGCCAACCAAGAACTAGCCAACAAGTCCCAAGTGAAAGAACATTTCCTAATCCCTAGTGTTTTGTGTGTTAGATAACAATATCAAGGATTATTTAATGTGTGTTGAAGTGTTGTAGCTCTCTAAGAAAAAGGGAAAAGTATCTGCCTTTGGGGGCGGATAATCCTCCCCCACCAGGGGCGGATAATCTGCCCTCCCTCTTCCCAAGCAGGCGCAAGCCCCAGAAGGGGGGCAGAATTTTGGCCGGATTTTTTGGCCTCGCCGGATAATCCGCCCCTCAGGGGGGCCGGATAGTCCCACTCCCCTTGCTCACCGCCAAGGCGCAAGCCCCAGAGAGGGGGCGGAGTTTTGGCCGGACTTTCCGGCTAGGCCGGATAATCCGCCCCAGGAGGGGGCCGGATTATCCCCCCCCAGATCTTCACCAAGTTTCCACAGGCGCCAGCCCCAGAGAGGGGGCGGATTTTCTCCCGAAATATCCGCCCTTGGGGCGTAGTTTTCCCAGGGGCGGATAATCCGCCCCTAGTGGGGGGCGGATAATCCGCCCCCAAAGTTGATCAACGGCTAGATCTAGGGAGGGGTATTTAAGCCAGCCTTTCCCCTCCTGCCAGATCTCTTGATTCATTCGAAAAAGACAAGATCTGATCTGCAACCTTCATCCAAGAGATCTCCACCTAGATCCACCCAAAGGCCCCGTCCCTTGGGGAATCGAAGGAGGAGAACTCGATCTTCATAATCAGCAATCAAGCGCTTCATCTCCTCTCCATTCATTTGGAGAATCACCGATCTAGTGTTTCTTGCAAATACCTAGACCCTTGTTTTGTTTATATTGATAAACCTTGTTCTTGTGACAGCTTGTTGTCATCCTGGGAGCCCCCAATTCAGTTGTGGGTGTGTGCCCCGGTAGCGTTGTAAAAGGCACTGGTTATCGCCTCGAAGGGATCCAATAGTGGAGAAGGTGGATCAGGCCTCTCGTGGCGAGATCCATCGGAGAATAGGGTGAGGCCTATTGTGGCGTGGTGGTCTTGGAACCGCCCACCCCTCCAACGCAGATGTACTTCCCTTAACAAGGAAGGAACTGCGGTAAAACAACTCCCTGTGTCTTCGCGTGCTCCACTACGGTTCCTTCGCTCCTCTTTTTACGTGCTTAGTAGTTAGGGTTGCATATAGAGAAATTCTCGTAGTTGCATATCTAGAGAATTTACTTTGTGTCAAGTCTAAAATTGAAAAAGTATTAAAAATTGGTTAGCACCTATTCACCCCCCTCTAGGTGCCCATACGATCCATTTCAATTGGTATCAGAGCCCCGACTCTTATTTCGGGCTTAACCGTCTAAGAGAAGTATGGGTTCCAAGGTAGATGGGAGTGATGCTCCGGATGTAGTCACCATGAACGATCTCAAGACGTTGGAAACAACCTTGGTGAGTTCAATGGAGGCTAAGATGGAAGAGATGCGTCCATTGATAATGCGTCTCTCCACATCCACAACATCACCTCCATCTAACTCTGAGGCTACCACTCCGCAATCCAAGGAAATGGGTAAAACCGATTCCAAAGAGAACGAAGTGGTTGGTGATGACACTAGCAAGAGCTCCTCCTCGAAAAAGGATAGTGGTAAGGATGGATACAATGAGATTTCTCATGTGTATTCTCCTGATCCACCTATCCCTCACCCACATATACATAATAGGGGTGATCCACCCAAACTTTCTGCATCTACCTTTTCTCAATGGCAATTTTTGATGAAGTCTCATGTGTGTAGTTCCTCCATTGAGTTGTGGAAAATCATAGAAAATGGTCTTCATGTTGGAAACCCCAACAATCTCACAAGAAGAGAAGTTATTGATAGCCAACTCAACGCTACAGCTCTACACATGATACAACTTGGTGTGGGTGATAAAGACATGCCACACATTCAACATCTTAGCATAGCTAAGGAAGCTTGGGATGCCCTCACTGGGATCTTCATCGGAAATGAAAGTATGAGAAGGAGTAGATATGATGCTTTGAGCAACGAAGCTGAAGGATTCTATATGTTGGATGGAGAAGACCACGAGGACATGTATAGGAGGCTCAAAGCAATAGCCACAACTTTTAGAAACCACGGTGCAGCTCATGTTGATGATGCATGGATCAAGCGCAAGTACGTCAGTGCTCTTATGCCATTTGAGCCCACAGATTTGAAGAGTCTCCAAGGTAGGCATAACTATCACCTCATGACATCCAATGAGGTAATGCAAGAAATGGCCGCTTTCAATGTGGCTGCCAAGAATGTTGAAGATGCTCGTGCTCGAGCTATGGGGATGCAAAAGGGGGTCAACGTGGCCTTGAAGACTAGTGTGATTGATCATGAAGAATATGCCATAGAAGGTCTAGACTGTCCCGAGGATATAAAAAGGATCCATGGATAGTACTTGGCTCTTTATGCTATAAACTTTTGGAAAGATCCAGCCAAGGCTAAAGCTGAACTAGAACGCAAGAGTGGAGCCTATGGAAGAAAAGAAAATGGTCCTAAGCTGAGAACATGTTTCAACTGTGGTGACCGGCTGCACTTTGTAGTTGAGTGTCCATATCAAAGTAGGGAATATAATGGAGGAAGACTCATTTTCAAGGACAAGTCAAAGGCTCCACGCAAGAAACAGTTTGTAAAGAAGAATGCTCACTTCAAGAAGCAACCAAAGATTGTTCTAGTGGCTCAAGAAGAATATTCATCGGGAAGTGAAGATGAGGACGAGGACGATAGCTCTCAAGAGGTGGCTGCTATAGCCACCACATCTACATCAACATCTCTCTTCGACTCTCTGAACAAAAACATCATCAATAAGAATGCTACTTGTCTCATGGCAAGAAGCTCCGAGGTAACGACTTCTAACTCTTCTTTTCCTAAGGCTATGATTGACATGGATGATCCTACTAGTCTTAAGGTTAAAGAAGAGATTATTGCTTTGGATTACTTCTACACTAACTTTCAAGGTGAGCACAAAGTTTGTTTTGAAGCTCTTATGGATCAGCTGGCCCAAAACGAAGCTCTTCTCGAAGAAAAGGGCAGAATTAAAAGGGAGGATGCAATGGAAATTGCATCCTTAAAAAATGCTCTTGAGGAAGAAGAAGAAGCTCGGGTCTCTCTTGAAGAGAGGCTTGAGTCCATTGAAGAGTCACATGAAGAAATTGTGACTAAACTTGTTAAGGAACGTGACAATGCTGTCACCAAAGCAAAGAAGCTAAAGAAGGAAAAGATTGACTTTGGGGCTGCTCATGATAGACTCTCCGATTTCTCCATCCTCAATGAGTCACATGATCAGCTTCAAAGTCAATTGGCCAAATATGATGTTCCTAGCTCATCCAACTCAACATATAGTCACAAGGAAAATGCTAGTGTGGAAAAAGAAGTGATCAAGGACATCACTCCCAGGGATAAGGGTGTGCTTGATGAAGTCCTTGGCAAGCAAAGGTCAAATCATGGTAAAGAGGGACTTGGGTATGTCACCAAGTCCAAGAAAAAGAAAAACAAGAAGAACAAGACCAAGAATGTGCAATCAAAGACAAGCACCGTAGAGAAGAATGTCACAAAAGACAAGACTAACAGTATTGGTTTTGCAGGGTCTCACAATCCAAATTATGAACTCTTTTGTGATGATTATGGCGATGTTTATTCTTATTATGTCGGTCCCTTTGATGAATATATTGCTTGGTCTATTTGGGTCCCAAAGACCCTTGTTACTAACATGAAAGGACCCATTGAAAAATGGGTACCTAAAACCAAGAAGTAATTCTCTTGCAGGGCTATGCTTCCGGTGGGTCAAAATGGGTGCTGGATAGTGGATGCACTAGTCATATGACCGGAAGCAAGGAGATCATCACGGAGATGCGTCCCAATCATGATAATATTACAGTCTCCTACGGTGATAAGTCTAAATCTCAGGTACTGGGTCTTGGCAAGGTTGTGGTTGCCCATGATATCTCTCTCGTGGACGTCATGCTTGTTCAGACCCTCGGTGACAACCTTCTTTCTGTTCATGCTCTTGGCAAGATGGGTTTTGCTGTTTTTATCGATGATGATTTGGTGGTACTCTTTTGGAGCAAGTCTCTAAAGGTCGCTTTCGTTGGGTACGTCGAAAATGACCTGTATGTGGTGGACTTCTCAGGGAAAACCACTTCGGGTCCGATGTGTCTATTCAGAAAGGCCGACGTGGGCTGGTTGTGGCATCGCCGTTTAGCCCATGTCAACATGAGAACTTTGCAAAGTCTCCACAAGGGTGGCCACATCCTTGGACTAAAAGACAATGTCTCCTTTGCCAAAGATCGTGTTTGCAGGGCTTGTGTTGAAGGCAAAATGCATGACTCTCCCCACAAGAGGAAGACTATTGTTTCTTCAAAGAGGATCTTGGAATTACTTCATGTGGATTTATTTGGTCCTCCTTCTCATGCAAGTCTTGGTGGGAAGAAATATTGTTTGGTCATTGTCGATGATTACTCAAGATATACATGGGTCTATTTCTTCAAGCTAAAGAGTGAGACTCAACAAACAGTCATTGACTTTGCCAATGAAGTTCAACGTCAACACAATGTTCCTATCTTGGCAATAAGAAGTGACAACGGCTCCGAATTCAAAAACTACACCTTGAATGAGTTTCTTAGCGAAGAGGGGATTAGACATCAATATTCCGCTGCGTACACCCCTCAACAAAATGGTGTAGCCGAGAGGAAGAACCGGACTTTGATGGATATGGCTAGATCAATGTTGGTTGAATTCAAGTCTCCTTACAATTTTTGGGCTGAAGCCATATCCACTGCTTGTCACTCATCGAACCGGCTCTACCTCCAAAAGATTTTGGACAAGACTCCTTATGAAATACTTACCGGTAACAAGCCCAACATCTCATACTTCAGAGTATTCGGGTGTAAGTGTTTCTTTCTTATTAAAGGTGTCCGCTTGTCTAAATTTGAGTCCAAGGCTTTAGAAGGTATTTTTGTTGGTTACGGTGCTGAATCCCACACTTATAGAGTCTACAACAAGCTCACTGGGATTGTTGTAGAATCTTGTAGTGTGAAGTTCGATGAAAATAATGGCTCCTTTGTAGGGCAAGTTGATGTTTGTGATGCAGATGTTGAAATACCCCAAGATGCCATAAGAAGAATGGGCGTGATATTTTTCCGCCCCATTGAGGAACCCCTTGTGGCGGATCGGGAAGGACAATGCTCCACTCAAGTGGAGCCCTCATCTTCACAAGATCAACAAGCTCCTACTGTTGGAGAAAACTCTGCACCGACACCGCAACCTGCTGAAGATCATCAGTCTCCTGGACAAGATGGTAGTCCCAGGACGGACTATCCGCCCCCTCCATGGGGCGGAAAATCCGCCCCTGGCACTCCAACTTGTTCCAGGGGATCCGAAGAAGAAGACAGCAGGCAAGAAATTCCCAAGACGGATTCTTCGGCCCCCGAGGGCGGATTATCCGGCTCTGGTTCTCCAAGTCCTGTCAGGCATTCTCAGGAAGAAGGCTCTGGTGCTTCATCTCCTAGGCCGGACTATCCGTCCCCTCCAAGGGGCGGATTATCCGGCCATGAAGAACAAACTCTACAACAACGTCCTGGTGTTAACTCAGATCAAGACCAAGGGCAAGGCAGTGGTCAATACAAGGATACAAACACTGAATCAACTCCTTCTAGAAACAATAAGGACATTGAGGCTCGTCGCAAGGCTCGTGCTGATCGGAACCTTGAACTAAGGGGTCACACTCTTGACAAGGTTGTTGGTGATTTACGAAGAAGGGTGTCTACTAGAAGAGAACTTGCAAGCTTCTGTGATCATCAAGCTCACATTTCCATGGTTGAACCAAAGAAGGTCTTTGATGCTCTTGAATATCCCGATTGGGTTGTTGCAATGCATGAAGAGTTAAATAACTTCGAACGCAAGAAAGTTTGGAAGCTCGTAGAGAAACCCAAGGATTGCTGCAATGATATCGGCACCAAGTGGATCTTCAAGAACAAACAAGATGAAAATGGCATTGTTGTGAGGAATAAAGCAAGACTCGTGGCTCAAGGATTCTCTCAAGTGGAAGGAATTGATTTTGGCGAGACTTATGCTCCTATGGCTCGTCTTGAGTCCATCTGTATCCTTCTTGCATATGCAGCCCATCATAATTTTAAATTACAGCAAATGGATGTTAAGAGTGCATTTCTTAATGGTCCTCTACATGAGTTAGTATACGTCAAGCAACCCCCGGGTTTTGAGGACCCCAAATTTCCAAACCATGTCTACAAACTCGATAAGGAGCTCTATGGCCTTAAACAAGCCCCACGTGCGTGGTATGAGCACCTTAAAGATCTTTTGTTAGACCGTGGATTCGAAGTTGGGCAAATCGATCCCACTCTTTTTACTAAGAAGGTTAATGGGGAGCTTTTTATGCCAACTTTATGTAGATGACATTATTTTTGGCTCTACTAACCAAGCTTTTAACGATGAATTTTCAAAGCTTATGGCTGACAGGTTTGAGATGTCAATGATGGGTGAGTTGAGGTTCTTTCTTGGATTCGAGATCAAACAACTTAGAGAGGGAACCTTTATTAATCAAGCTAAGTACATCCAAGACATGCTCAAAAGGTTCAAGATGACGGATCTCAATGGCGTTGCTACTCCAATGCAAACAAAGTGTCATCTTGAGCTCAATCCCAAGGGTAAAGACGTGGACCAAAAGGTATACTGATCCATGATCGGTTCTCTCCTTGACCTTTGCGCATCTAGGCCTGATATCGTGTTAAGTGTAGGAGTGTGTGCAAGGTACCAAGCCGCTCCTAAAGAAAGCCACTTAGTGGCGGTTAAACGAATCTTCAGATATTTGGTTCATTCCTGAATTTTGGGTTATGGTATCCCAAGGGTTCAAGTTTCTCTCTATGTGGTTACACTGATTCAGATTGGGCTGGTGACAAAGATGATAGAAAAACAACTTCTGGTGCATGTCAATTCTTGGGCAGGTCTCTAGTGTGTTGGTCTTCAAATAAATAGAATTGTATTTCACTCTCAACCGCCGAAGCTGAATACGTTGCTGCTGCAAGTGCTTGTACACAATTATTATGGATGAGGCAAACTTTAAAGGAATATGGTGTCAATTGTGACAAAGTGCCTCTATTATGTGAGAATGAAAGTGCTATCAAAATTGCTTACAATCCCGTGCAGCATACAAGAACAAAACATATTGAGATTCGCAACCACTTCATTCGGGATCACGTTGCTCGTGGTGATATTGCCCTATCCTTTGTGAGCACGAAGAACCAACTTGCTGATATTTTCACGAAGCCCCTTGATGAAGCAAGATTTTGTTATTTGAGTAATGAGCTAAATATCATAGATTCAAGGAGCTTGGCTTGACTACCCTTGCACACTCACTTGCTCTTATTCATGTATTTGGTTTAGATGCGGGCATAGACATAGGGGGAGTGTGATCCTAATTGATTGGGCTAACCCTCCCCCCATAATGCCGAAAGCAAGAAAAATCATTTCCCTTAATATCATTTTGTGATATGTGGGTCATCGATGAGCATTGGTTTTGAACTCAAGATACATCTTCGCGGTGTCATGCCATGCGCTCCAACATGGTGGCTTCGGCCACCGCCCTCTTCCTTGAGAAGAGTTGGTTTCTAATAGCTCTCTTTGGATTATCTTGCATATTTCTTGTTCTTATGGAACACACACTCAACTTTGGCTTTTGTTTGATTTGATTCTTGCAAATTTGGGTGTGTAGACCATCTATTCTTGCTCTAAACCATCGCTCTTCTTCCTTTTTGGCGTTTCGATGCCAAAGGGGAGAAGTAGTTCTATTAGGTCTCGTGGATTTGCAAGGGTCAGGCGCAAGCACTTATCTTTCTGTTGTTTTTATTTGCTTGCTTGTGCGTGAACTTATTTGCTATTTGTGCTTGGATTATGCAAGACTATGTCGTGTTCCACTGTTTGGTACTATGTTTGGTATTCATGGAATTCTGGATTTATCTATTGTGGATCTCATGGAATTCTGGATTTATCTATGGAGCATATTTGATGGCATATGGAATCATGGGATTATCTAATGTATGCATCAATATTGTTGGGATGTGCTTGGAGGCTATCAAGCTAATTATTTTCTTTGGCTATAATCACATCCCGGTGGTATGACCTTGTTTCCCATCCCACCCTGTTTCAATTATCTTTGCTATGAAAGTTGTGTTCTCTCTAGTGTGTGTATTTGTATTCAAATGCAAATTTTAAATATGCACACATCTAGGGGGAGCATCTTTCATTTTTAAGGTGGCGTTAGCCGGTTTCATTGCAAATCCTAGTATTGTCATCTAACACCAAAAAGGGGGAGATTGCAAGAACATTTCCTAATCCCTAGTGTTTTGTGTGTTAGATAACAATATCAAGGATTATTTAATGTGTATTGAAGTGTTGCAGCTCTCTCTAAGAAAAAGGGAAAATTATCTACCTTTGGGGGCGGATAACCCGCCCCCACTAGGGGCGGATAATCCGTCCCTCCCTCTTCCCAAGCAGGCGCAAGCCCCAGAAGGGGGGCGGAATTTTGGCCGGATTTTCTGGCCTCGCTGGATAATCCGCCCCTCAGGGGGACGGATAGTCCGCCCCCCTTGCTCACCGCCAAGGCGCAAGCCCCAGAGAGAGGGCGGAGTTTTGGCCGGACTTTCCGGCTAGGCCGGATTATCCGCCCCCCAAGATCTTCACGAAGTTTCCACAGGCTCCAGACCCAGAGAGGGGGCGGATTTTCTCCCGGAATATCCGCCCTTGGGGCGGAGTTTTCCCAGGGGGCGGATAATCCTCCCCTAGTGGGGGGCGGATAATCCGCCCCCAAAGTTGCTCAACGGCCAGATCTGGGGAGGGGGTATTTAAGCCAGCCTTTCCCCTCCTGCCAGATCTCTTGATTCATTCGGAAAAGACAAGATCTGATCTGCAACCTTCATCCAAGAGAGCTCCACCTAGATCCACCCAAAGGCCCCGTCCCTTGGGGAATCGAAGGAGGAGAACTCGATCTTTATCATCAGCAATCAAGCGCTTCATCTCCTCTCCATTCATTTGGAGAATCACCGATCTAGTATTTCTTGCAAATACCTAGATCATTGTTTTGTTTATATTGATAAACCTTGTTCTTATGACAGCTTGTTGTCATCCCGGGAGCCCCCAATTCAGTTGTGGGTGTGTGCCCCGGTAGCGTTGTAAAAGGCATCGGTTCCCGCCTCGAAGGGATCCAATAGTGGAGAAGGTGGATCAGGCCTCTCGTGGCGAGATCCATCGGAGAATAGGGTGAGGCCTATTGTGGCGTGGTGGTCTTAGAACCTCCCACCCCTCCAACGCAGATGTACTTCCCTTAACAAGGAAGGAACTGCGGTAAAACAATTCCCTGTGTCTCCGCGTGCTCCACTACGGTTCCTTCGCTCCTCTTTTTACGTGCTTAGTAGTTAGGGTTGCATATAGGGAAATTCTCGTAGTTGCATATCTAGAGAATTTACTTTATGTCAAGCCTAAAATTGAAAAAGTATTAAAAATTGGTTAGCAGCTATTCACCCCCTCTAGGTGCCCATACGATCCATTTCACCAAGCCACAATGTTCTTAGACAACAAGCTCCTAGACAACAAAAAGGTCAACAACTTGGCCTAAGAAGAGGAAGAGAGCGTGGTGGTTTTAATCCCGCTAGTATGATAGGTTACTTAGCAGGACCAAATCCGTATGCTCGTAGATATGTTCACATTTATGTATATTTTACTATCTTTCATGCTTATTGGGTTGAATCCACTATTTTTTACATTCATGCTTACTTTACTAACTTTTACTTTTCATTCATATTATAGGTATGACGACTCAACCCAACAAGGACAATGATGGGGAAGGTGTGAACTACTCGAAGTACTGGGCGGAGCTATGGAGGTTGTGAGGAAGAGGAAGGAAGCTGAGGAAGAGGAAGAGAGTAAGAGGAAGGAAGTTGAGGAAGATAAGAAGAGGAAGGCATTCAAAGAGGTAGTTCAACTTGCTCATGACTTGGCGAAAAATAAGTATGAAGAGGACGAGGTGAAGATGAAGAAGGAAGAGGAAGAGAGGAAGAGGAAAAAGGAGAAGGAAGAGGAAGAGATGAAGAGGAAAAAAGGAGAAGGAAGGCGAAGAGAGGAATATGAGGGCCAATGCTAGGCCACCTTGCGTCGACCAAGAGGAAAGGCCACGGAAGGCGTTTCATACTTCTGAGGCCCATGGAAAGGAGGTTCCTATTTGTTGGTACGAAACCGATTGCATTGTTAAGTAGTCCCAAGACTACTATTCCAATAGTTGGGGAAAGAAGTTTTTCATGTGTGCCAACTACTCCCGCTCTCCCGTGCGTAATCACAACCCGTATGAGACTCCACCGGTATGCACAAAGCTTTTTAGTTCTTCATATGTCCCAACTATTCCATATCATAGTAATAACATGCAATATTCCATATCAATCCACGAAGAGTATCCAAGAGATCGATCGTGCCATAATAAGAAGGCGCTACCACGAATCGCTGTGTGACGAGGAGATGGCGAAGAAGCGCAAGAAAGGTGAGGACGAGTGCCGCAAGAAAGAGGAGGAAGAGGAGCGCCTCAAGAAGGAGGCTCGTGCTGTAGAGAGGGAAAGGCTGCATCGAATGGTGTGGCGCTCCATGGAGGACGACGAAGAGAAGAAGAAGAAGGGCAAAGGGCCTATGTTCTAGACTTTGAGTATGTAACCGGGAGCCATGGAGGAGCCTCGTGCTCTAGACTTTGAGTATTTAAGCCCCTTAAGGTCAAAACACCATGTATTAGGTGCTTGCGTTCGAAACATGTCATGAACCTCGTGTTATTTTGTATGTGTCAAGATTTGCTCCAAAAACATTCCCCCACCCCCGAATTTTTTTGCTTATGTTCGCGATTTGCCCTCGAAACAACCCCTTAAGGCTGGTTGTAACAACATTCTGATCGTGCGGCACCACACAGCATGGCGTTGCACCGTGCAAAGTCGTCTCACATGGCGCCACACATGGGCTCAGAAATCAACAGAAGCTTCTGTCGATTTTAGAACCCATGTGCGGCGCCATGACGAAAGGCGTTGCACGGTGCGGCGCCACCGGTCCAGACGTTGCACAGTGCGGCGCCGTGTGTCGTGGCGCCTCACATGGGCTCCAAAAACAACAGAAGTGAGTAGCTATTGTGCGGCGCCACTGCACGTGGCGCACACATGCCTGCCAGAATTAAAATTGGTTCGACAACATCACATCTAACATGGGTTGGAATATCACATCTAACTGGTTCGACAATACAACATGGGATGGAACATCACATCTAACATGGGCTCCAAAACAACATCACAACATGGTTTGACAACATCACATGGTTCGAAAATACAACATGGTTCGACAATACAGCTAGCAAGTTCAAACGACCGACGGAGAGGGGTCCATTACAAGTACCAAGTTCAAATGACACCAAAGTTCACATCTACCATGTTCTTGCGACCACATCTACTCTACTTCCCACGGGTGGTCTTCTTTCCTCGTACCCTTCTCGTGGGAATCTTCCTCCTCCTCGGTTCCTCTTCATCATCCACCTCTAAATTGTATGTCTGCTTGGTCTTCTTTGCCTTGGCCACGGAAGGGTCGGGTGTGTAAGTCTTATTGGGTTGCCTTGGCTTGAGCACGTAGTCAGACCGCTCGTGGACCTTCTATCGAGTGTAGTTGCCCAATGTTATCTTGTCGGAGATGCTTTCCTCACCTTGGGGCTGTCAACAAAATAAGATTGCTAAGGACATATGCCTAGTGATGCAAGGGTTAGTGGGGGATGCAATGGTTGTACTACCTTGGGTGTGTTCGACTCGTCCTCGGATGTGGAGTGATGATCGCCAGAATTGTCACCTTGGGGAATGTTGGACCGTGACGCGGACGGTGTTTCCAACTCGGGGTCACGACAACCTAGCAAGTTCGACAGCCGCCTTAACCGTTGGCCCATCTTCTTAACAAATTCACGAAACAGACCCTCTCCCTTCTCTTCACGAGGGTATGTCTCCAAAGCATCCTCGCATGCATCAGCGGACTTTGTTACCTCCGCGCATTTTCATAGACAAGAAACTAGTAAGTTATCCATGCAAGGTGTGAAAAGGGCCAAGATAGAAAACAAACATTCGATACACTTTACCACAAAGTTGACCAAGAGAGCAAACTCGGCTTGTCGCCCTTCTCTGACCATGATTTTGTATTGTTCGGTTGCAAGCTCATCGAACAACAATGGATCCTCCAAGATCAAATCCCGAAATGATCATGGGTATATCTCCACCTGTGCATTGCCAATGAACCATGTGATTGTAGGGGTTCGTAGCATGGAAAACAAAAAATTCTACCACATGCACACAAACAAGCCAAGATCTATCTACTAGATTGTAGCAACGAGTCGATAGAAGCACTCACCCTCAAAGATTCCAAAGCGGTTAACGAGAGAAGATTCTCGTGGGTGATATAGTCGTACACTTGCCGATCTCAAGATCGCGTAGACGATCCTTCCGCAGCGCTTCCGTAGTCGGTAACACGTTCGGTACTCGATGAAGACCTTCCTCTCCCTTGTTCCAGCAGGCAGTAGAGGTTGTAGTTCTCCCCTCGCGATTCCGGCAGCACGACGGCATGGTGTCAAAAGTAGAGGGAAGATCCCGCAGGGCTTCACCTAAGCCGGTGCGAGTTATGGTGGAATTAGGGTTTCCCGGTGATCTAGGGTTTAGAAGACCGGGAGGAGGAGGAGGTGTCAGCGGTGGCTAGGGCGGCGGCGACGGACCGGCGGCGGCGGCTTGGCGCGGGGAGGGCTAGGGCTTGGTGCTTTGGGGCAGCCCTCCCCCTCTATTTATGAGGGGGGCAGCCTTGGGTGGGGTGGGTTTGAATCCAAACCCAAACCCAAGTTGGATTGAGAGAAGGACTCATTCCTTCTTCCACTAGGAAACCATTGTTCCAGTTTGACTTTTTAAACTCCCGTTTGACTTTCAATTTAGAGCTTCAATTCTATCTCACAAATGCTCACACCAAGTGACCTAGGATATGATCCAATCATTCCACTTACCCATGACACATTCATGGACCATTCCCCTTCCGAACCGCTGAACCTTCTAGAACCTCTCCGATGAAAACATCGGAATCTTTCCTGAACTCCGGAATCGGACTTTCCTTATATGAATCTTATTCTCCAGAACATTTCGGATCTCCTCGTGATATCCCGGATCCCATCCGAGACTCCAAACAACATTCGGTATCCCTACTAACATTCCATATCTACTAAACAACATTGAATCCTTAAGTGTGTATCCCTACGGTTCGTGAATTATGCGGACATGACCGAGACAGTTCTCCGATCAATAACCAATAGAGGAATCTGGAAATTCATATGGATCCCACATATTTCTACGATTACTTTGCGATCGAATGAACCACTTACATACGATACCAATTTCCCTTTGTCTCACGATAGTTTACTTATCCGAGGTTTTGATCGTCGGTATCTCTGCATACCTAGTTCAACCTCGTTACCGATAAGTACTCTTTTCTCGTTCCCGTGATATGTGATCCCTTGTGAGCCAGTCACATGCTTGCAAGCTAATTAGATGACATTCCACCGAGAGGGCCTAGAGTATATCTATCCATCATATGGATGGACAAATCCCACTCTTGATCCATGTGCCTCAACACATACTTTCCGGACACTCAATGCCACCTTTGTAGCCACCCAATTACGGTGTGGTGTTTGATGTCATCAAAGCATCCTTCCGGTGATGGTGATTAGCATGATCTCATGGTCCAAGGAATTAGGTTACTATGTATCAGAAAGCTTATAGCAAACGAACTATTGAAATGACTTGATCTTTATGCTACGCTTATCTATAGGAGTATGTCCATCATACCATTCTCCTAACGATATGATCTTGTTATTAATAACATCTCAATGTTCATGATTGAGAAACCACGATCATCTATTAATCAACAAGCTAGTATTATAAAGAGGCTTTACTAGGGACTCTAATTTAGTTTACAAATCACACAAGTATTAATGTTTCCGGTTAATACTATTATAGCATGAATGTAAACATTTATCATAAACACAAAGATATAATAATAACCACTTTTATTATTGCCTCTAGGGCATATCTCCAATAGTGATGTAGTTGTTGAAAGCATCCTGACTGAAGGGACTTTCCTGTGTTCCTTTTGCTTTCTTAGCCTCGATCACACACCTCCTGAATTTCTCAACGTGCTTCCCGTGAAGCTTGTCCCAATACTTCTCCTTCCTATGCTTCTTCCTGTCCAAGCTGCACACAACAAAAAGTCCTAGAGCGTTATTTGGTGAAGGATAAGTACATCACATGTTAAGGCCGTTAATAGCTTACCCATGGAGCCCTATGTCCGTGTCCTTCCACTCAGGTGGGACAATCTGAAACAACCCAAACTGGGTCATGACACACTATGGCTGGTGATACTCAACAACCCACATACACACCATGGGGCAACGCGTTAGCCACAGACGGGATTCTTCGAAGCAAATCGGGTTAAGGCGATAGTCGCCCGGAACACCAAAGTTCTCCCCTCGACCGTATGGCTCCCACGTCACCTGCAGCATAACACACTCATGTCAAGTTCAAAGATTACAAGTTCAAGACATATAATTGACCGCACCCGAGGAAATTACCTGATCCATGGTGATCGTGTCAATCTCGTTGGTGTGCCTCTTATACGCCGCCACTGGGTCACCTGGCAGTTCGGAGACCACATCCCACTTGTAAGCCCACGTGGGGAGAAGGAGGTCCTTGTCATCATCAATATAAGCATTGTATTTCAACAATCTCGACCGTCCAACGGGGAAGCGTTCCCAGCTCCACACCAAAATAAGGAGCAAACAACCACCAATGCTTACATCGGTGGCGCTCCTAAGACAAGCATCATCCAGCTGCAGATGAAGTGAACAACCATTTGGTAAGAACTGTTGGAATTATGCCCTAGAGGCAATAATAAAGATGTTATTATTATAATTCTTGTTCATGATAAAGTTTATATTCCATGCTAGAATTGTATTAAGCGGAAACATTAATACTTGTGTGGTTTGTAAACAACACCGTGTCCCTAGTATGCCTCTATGGACTAGCTCATTGATTAATGATGGTTAAGGTTTCCTAACCATAGACATGAGTTGTCAATTAATAATGAGATCATATCATTGGGAGAATGATATGGTGGACAGACCCAAACTAAGCGAAGCAATTAGATTGTGTCATCGTGTTCGTCTTTGCGAAGCTTTTCTTATGTCAAATATTGTATTCCTTAGACCATGAGATAATACAACTCCCTGGTATCGGAAGAAAGCTTTGAGGTTATCAAACGTCATCCTATGAGAGGGTGATCATAAAGGTGTCTCTCAGGTGATCGGAAAGTATCTGTTGGGTTGTATGTACCGAGATGGGATTTGTCCCTCCCAAGTTGGAGAGATATACTTCGGGCCCACTCGGTAATCGATATCAACACCGCTTGCAAGCATGTGGTTAAGGAGTTAATCACAAAGTGATATCGGATTACGGAACGAGTAAAGTACTTGCTGTGAACGAGATTGAACTAGGTATGACGGTACCGACGATCGAATCTCGGGCAAGTAAAATATCGCGAGACGAAGGGAATATATATATGGGATTGATTGAATCCTGGCATCGTGGTTCATCCGATATGATCATCGATGAATGTATGGGAGTAAATATGGGTTTCTGCACTCACCGTTGATTATTGATAGAAGATCATGTCGCATATTCTCGAACTCCGCAGGTCACACACTTAACGTTCAGACGCTAGGATAGATTGGATAATTGGTTTATGAGTTTTTGTTCGAGTCTCGAATGGGATCCGGACATCACGAGAGGTTCCGAGTGGTCCGAGAATAAGATTCATATAAGGCAAGCAGTTTTGGAGTTCGGAATTGTTCCGTTAATCGGTATTGTACCTAAGCTTCTAGAACCTTCCTAAGGGGACCAACGTGGCCACACCTTCCGGAGGGGCATGGGCCTATGAGGGAGTGCCCTGGCGCATTGGGCCAAGTGGCACAAGGCCCCATAGGGCCCAGCCGCCAAGAGAGGTTTAAACTCTAGATAGAGCTTCTAGAAGGGGGTTTCCTTGCCCCCACTCTTCCTCCTTGGGGCCACCGCCTTGGGGAGGGTTAGGCGCCCCACCCCTCTATATATAGAGGGCTGGGGGCGCACCAACCCCCCACACCTTTGAAGGGTTTCGCAGCATAGTAAATCAAAATTTTCTACGGAAGCGAACAGAGGGAAAGCCAAGATCTAATCTAGGAGATGCAAACAACGAGAGAGATTGGATTAGATCTTCATACCCTTGAAGATTCAAGACATGAACGCTCGACTAACGTGGGTGATGTAGTCGTACTCGCTTCTCCTCCTCGCGATCCGATCCGATTTAGCACCACAAGTGGCGGTGCCTCCGTGAGATGCACACGTGCAGCACCTCGACGTCTCCTCCTTCCTCGGACCAGCAAGTAGGGTGGAGAGATAGATTGGATCTACAACACGACGGCGTGGTGTTTATGGTGGAGAATTTCTGCAGCAGGGCTTCGCCTACAAACAGTCGGGAGGGAGAGAGGAGGGCAGCAGGGCAACTAGGGTTTGGAGGAAGGTGTGTGGTGGGGGGGAGGGGGCGCACCAGCCCTCTATATATAGAGGGGGGGTGCGGCCAGCCCTTGCCCATCCTCCAAGCCTATCTCTAGTTTAAACGATTTAAACTTATCCCTTCTAGAAACCCTATCTTATCTCTAGTTTAAACGATTTAAACTTATCTAGAATCGGCTGGGCCCTATGGGGCCTTGTGCCCCTGGCCCAATGCGGCCAGGACACTCCCTCATAGGCCCATGCCCCCTCCTGGAAGGTGGGACCACGTTGGCCCCCTTCTGGAAGGTTCTAGAAGCTTAGACAATACCGATTAATCCTAACAATTCAACTCCAAAACTGCAATCCTTTATATGAATCTTATTCTCGGACCATTCCGAACCTCTCGTGATGTCCCGGATCCCATCCGAGACTCAACAAAAATTCATAAACCAATTATCCAATCTATCCTAGCCGAGACATGTTATGTGTGACCGCTGGGTTCGAGAATATGCGTACATGATCTTCTATCAATAATCAACAGCGGGTCCGGGCACCCATATTGACTCCACACATTCATCGATGATCATATCGGATGAACCACGATGCCAGGATTCAATCAATCCCATATATATATTCCTTCTGCCTCGCGATATTTTACTTGCCCGAGATTCGATCGTATCGCCATACCTAGTTCAATCTCGCTCACAGAAGTACTTTACTCGTTCCAGAATCCGATATCACTTTGTGATTAACTCCTTAACCACATGCTTGCAAGCGTGTGATATCGACACCGAAAGGGCCCCAAGTATATCTCTCCGACTTGGGAGGGATAAATCCCATCTCGATACATACAACCCAATGATACTTTCCGATCACCGAGACACCTTTATGATCACCCTCTCATAGGATGACGCTTGATGACCTCAAAGCTTTCTTCCGATACCAGGGGTTGTATTATCTCATGGTCTAAGGAATACAATATTTGACATAGGAAAAGCTTCGAAAGATGAACACAATGACACGATCTAATTGTTTCTTCGCTTAGTTTGGGTCTCCCACCATATCATTCTCCAATGATATGATCTCATTATCAATTGACAACTCATGTCTATGGTTAGAAACCTTAACCATCATTGATCAATGAGCTAGTCCATAGAGGCGCATTAGGGACACGGTGTTGTTCACAAACCACACAAGTATTAAAGTTTCCGCTTAATACAATTCTAGCATGGAATATAAACTTTATCATGAACAAGAATTATAATAATAACATCTTTATTATTGCCTCTAGGGCATAATTCCAACAGTCCCACTTGCACTAGAGTCAATAATCTAGTTTACATTTGGCAACAATCTCACACCCATGGCAATCGAGGTGCTGATCATGTTTTACACGTGGAAGAGGTTTAGTCAATGGATCTGCGACATTCAGATCTGTATGTACTTTGCTAATCTTGGATCTCCATCCGCTATATAATCTCGGATTATATGAAACTTGCTTGATATGCTTGGTCTTTGGATGATATCTTGGTTCCTTAGCGAGTGCTATGGCGCCAGTGTTGTCACACAATATCTCCAGTGGGTCCAATGCACTTGAACCACGCCCAGCTCAGGATGAAGTTTCCGATCCAAACTCCTTCACTTGACGCTTCGCAGCAGCCATGTATTCCGCTTCTCTGTAGATCCCGCGATCACGCTTTGCTTGGAGCTTCTCCACTCACACTCCTCCATTCAAAATATACACGTATCCCGTCCGAGATTTAGAATCATCCTTGTCGGTGTCAAACTAGCATCGACGTAACCTTTACGACGAAATGCTCATCACCCCCATAGACAAAGAACATTTCTTTAGTCCTATTTAGGTACCTTAGGATGTTCTTCACGGTTGTCCAAAGGTTCCACTCGGATCACTTTGATATCTCGTCACAAACTAAGAGCATTGGACACATCCGTCTAGTACATAGCATGGCATACATGATGGAACCTATGGCCGAGGCATAAGGCACTTTGCTCATAGCTTCCCTATCATTTATCAGAATGGACACCGAGCCTTGCTCAATATCTTACTCGACAACATAGGCAATCGAACCTTTCAATGCCTTCTCCGCTCGAACCTTTTCAGAACTTTGTCTAGGTATGTACCGCTTAAAGCTATCAGCGTCTTTGTCTATCTCTATAGATTTTGATGCCCAATATATAAGCAGCTTCACCTAGGTCTTTCATTGAAAACACTTGTTCAAATAACTCTTCACATCGTTAAGCATGTCGATGTCATTTCCAATAATCAATACGTCATCCACATATAGTACCGTAAACGCCACCGAGCTCCCACTCACTTTCTTGTAGATGCAAGCTCAGAGCAATTTGGAACAAATCCAAAGCTCTTGATCACTTGATCAAAATGAAGGTTCCAACTCCGAGACGCTTGCTTGATCCATAAATGGAATGCTGAAGTTTGCATACTTTATCAAGATCCTTAGGATCGATAAAACCTTCGGTTGCATCATATACAACTCTTCATCAATGTTGCCATTGAGGAAAGCGATCTTGACATCCATTTGCCATATTTCATAATCATGAAACGCAGCAATTGCTAATAAAATCCGAATGGACTTAAACATCGCCACGGAGAGAAAGTCTCATCGTAGTCAACACCTTGAACTTGTCGAAACCTTCGCAACAAGCCGTGCTTTATAGACGGTAACATTACCATCCGCATCCGCTTTCTTCTTGAAGATCCATTTGCACTCAACGGCCTTTCGTCGCTAGGAGGGTCCACCAAAGTCCATACTTGGTTTTTGCTCATGGATCCCAATTCGGATTTCATGGCTTCTAGCCATTTCTCGAGTCCGGGCTCATCATCGCTTCCTCATAGTTCATAGGTTCACCGTCTTCTACTAACAAGACAACAAGACAGGGAGTTGCCATACCACTCGGGAAGGGCACGCGACCTTGTCGACTGCGACGCTCAAGAGCAACATCGTCCAAGCTTCATGATCCTTGTCATTAGCTTCCTCTATTGTTGGTGCAAAGACCTGGAACAATTTTAGGTGCTGCGCTACTCTCCAATTCAAGAGAAGGTTCAATAACCTCGCCTAGCTCTACTTTCCTCCCACTCACTTCTTTCGAGAGAAACTCCTTCTCAAGAAAGGAACCGTTTCATGACAAACACTTTGCCTTCGGTTCTATGATAGAAGGTATACCCAATAGTTTCCTTAGGGTATCCTATGAAGACGCATTTCTCCGCTTTGGGTTCGAGCTTGTCCGCATCAACTTCTGACGAAGCCGATCCCCAAACTTTAAGAAACGACAACTTAGGTTTAGCAACAAACCACAGTTCATACGGTGTCGTCTCAACGGATTTAGATGGAGCCCTATTTAAAGTGAATGCAGCGGTTTCTAATGCATAACCCCAAAATGATAATGGCAAATCAGTAAGAGACATCATCGATCGGACCATATCTAATAGGGTTCGATTAATGCTCAGACACACCATTCTACTGTGGTGTTCCGGTATGGAGTTGTGAAACGATTCCACTTGAGATGCGTGAGAAAATCATAACTCAAATATTCGCCCCCACGATCGGATCGTAGAAACTTAATCTTTCTGTCACGATGGTTCTCTACTTCATTCTGAAATTCTTTGAACTTTTCAAACGTTTCAGATTTATGTTTCATTAAATAGATATACCCATATCTACTTAAGTTATCGGTAAAAGTGAGAAAGTAGCGATATCCACCGCGCGTCGAAACACTCATTGGTCCGCATACATCGGTATGTATGATTTCCAACAAGTCCGTTGCTCGCTCCATCATTCCGGAGAACGGGGTTTTGATCATCTTGCCCATGAGGCATGGTTCGCATGTGTCAAATGATTCAAAATCAAGAGACTCCAAAAGTCCATCAGAATGGAGTTTCTTCATGCGCTTTACACCAATATGACCTAGACGACAGTGCCACAAATAAGTAGTATTATCACGATCTACTTTGCATCTCTTAGCCTCAATGTTATGGATGTGTGTTTCATCCCTTTTGAGATTTAGAAGAAATAAACCATTCACAGGAGGTGCATGACCATAAAAGATGTTACTCATATAAATAGAACAACCATTATTCTCCGATTTAAATGAATAACCGTCTTGCAATAAACACGATCCAGAAATAATGTTCATGCTCAACGCAGGCACATAATAACATTTATTAAGGTTTAAAACTAATCCCGAAGGTAAAACTAAGGAGAGCGTGATCGCCATCACATCAACTCTTGATCCGTTGCCAACGCCAGATCGTCACCTCATCCCTCGCAAGCCGCTCATTCCGTAGCTCTGTTTGAGTTACAAATATTAGCAACTGAACCGTATCAAATACCCGGCACTACAACGAGGGCTAGTAAGGAAAACATCAATAACATGTATATCAAATATACCTTTGATGGTGCCACCTTCTTGTCCGCTAAGTACTTGGACGATTGCCCAAAGGACCCTTGTTCTTGCAATAGAAGCACTCGATGTCGGCTTAGGTCCCACTGAGCTTCTTCTCAGCAGGGGCAACGCGCTTGCCGCCGTTTTTCTTGAAGGGCTTCTTTGCACCCTTACCTTTCTTGAAGGTGGGGGGCTTGTTGACCATCAACACATGATTATTCTTTTTGATGTTCACCTTCGCTACTTTCATTTTAGCAAAGAGCTCAGTGATCATATCAGTGGAACCAATCTGATTGTGATCAACTACAAAACTTTTGTAGCTAGGAGTGTCAATCTTGAGCTCCTCTGGAATCTTGCAGTCCAGTTGCTCAAGGTGTTGAGTGTAGCCCATCATCTTAATGGCGTGCTCACTAACAGAACTCCCTTCCTCCATCTTGTAGTTAAGGAATTTCTTAGAGATCTCATATCTCTCAGAACGGGCTTGAGTCTGAAACATGTTTTTCAGCTCCTCGAGAATCTCAAAGGGCCCGGCGAACTCCTCAAAACGATTTTGAAGATCCGATTCCATAGCATACAACATGACGATCTTAATCAAATCATAATCATCCTTGCGCGACTGATAAACAGCTTTTTCATCAGCCGGCGCATCTATAGCAGGGGCGTCACCTAGCGCTTTCTTAAGGACATAGTCCTTTTGTCCGCCAGACAGAATGATTCTTAGATTGCGGAACCAGTTGGTGAAGTTAGACCCATTGTTTCTAAGCTTTTCTTTCTAAAAACGCGTTGAAGTTGAAGTTGGACTTGGCCATTGGATCTACAGTATTTGCAAGTACAATTTAGACTATGTTCATGATAAATAGTTCAACTTAATCAAATTACTAGATGAACTCCCACTAAATTCAACATCCCTCAAGTTGTTTAGTGAACATGATCCAAATTCACCACACCTAATCCGATCATCACGAGAAGAGATGTGGTTTCAATGGTGGACAACGAAGTGTCGATCATATCATTCATATGACTCATGCTTAACCTTTCGGTTCTTGTGTTCCGAGGACATGTCTGTACATGCTAGGCTCGTCAAGTTAGACCCAAGTATTTCCGCGTGTGCAAAACTGGCTTGCACCCGTTGTATGTGAGCGTAGAGTCTATAGCACCCGATCATCACGTGATGCTTGGACACGACGAACTTTCGCAACGGTGCATACTTGGGGAGAACACAGTTTTTATCTTGATCTTTAAGTGAGGAATCATCTTATAATGCTACCGCCGCGATCTAAGCATAATAAGATACATAAAAGGATAAACATCACATGCATATAACTTTATGTGACATGGTATAGCCAATCTTCACGCAATGATCTCCATCTTGTGCGTTCCGGCATGATCTCCATCACTCCACCATGATTGCCTCCACCACGAATAGCAACTACAACTATTGCTAACTACTTAGTGATAAAGTAAAGCTATTACATGGCGTATAAGAAGTTGACTCGCAGGTCATACACAATTATAAAGACAACCATATGGCTCCTGCCGGTTGTGTACTCATCGACATGCAAGTCGTGAAACATTACAAAACATGATCATCGCATCCAATATACACATCACATCTTGGGCCATACCATATCACAGAAAACACTCCCTGCAAAAACAAGTTAGACGCCTCTACTTTGTTGTTGCATGTTTTACGTGGCTTATGGGAGTAGATGCTAAGAACGATTCTTACCTACGGAAAGCCACAACGGTGATATTATGGTTGCCAAACTCCGGTGTTAATCCCATGACAACTATAGTGAGAGAACGACATCCACCACCGCATGTGGTACAAGCCACACGTCAAGTGCGGAGCCGGTCTCGCGAACGACGTCGCGTAAGGTTGGCCTGGACCGCTTCAATCTCACTATCCCACGCCATAAGAAGAACACAAACAAGAGGCTTGCAACAGAAAACATCAACACCCGCAACAACCATGTTGCATTCTACTCGTGAAACACATCTACGCATAGATCTAGCTCTGATACCACTGAAGGGTTTCGCAGCATAGTAAATCAAAATTTTCTACGGAAGCAAACAGAGGGAAAGCCAAGATCTAATCTAGGAGATGCAAACAACGAGAGAGATTGGATTAGATCTTCATACCCTTGAAGATTACGCCTGTTGAACGCTCGAATTAACGTGGGTGATGTAGTCGTACTCGCTTCTCCTCCTCGCGATCCGATCCGATCTAGCACCACAAGTGGCGGTGCCTCCGTGAGATGCACACATGCAGCACCTCGACGTCTCCTCCTTCCTCGGACCAGCAAGTAGGGTGGAGAGATAGATTGGATCTACAACACGACGGCGTGGTGTTTATGGTGGAGAATTTCTGCAGCAGGGCTTCGCCTACAAGCAAATGAGGGAGAGAGGAGGCGCAGGGCAACTAGGGTTTGGAGGAAGGTGTGTGGTGGGGGAGGGTGCACCAGCCTCTATATATAGAGGGGGTGCGCCAGCCCTGCCCATCCTCCAAGCCTATCTCTAGTTTAAACGATTTAAACTTATCCCTTCTAGAAACCCTATCTTATCTCTAGTTTAAACGATTTAAACTTATCTAGAATCGGCTGGGCCCTATGGGGCCTTGTGCCCCTGGCCCAATGCGGACAGGACACTCCCTCATAGGCCTATGCCCCCTCCCGGAAGGTGGGACCACGTTGGCCCCCTTCCGGAAGGTTCTAGAAGCTTCCGGTACAATACCGATTAATCCTAACAATTCGAACTCCAAAACTGCATCGCCTTTATATGAATCTTATTCTCCGACCATTCGGAACCTCTCGTGATGTCCCGGATCCCATCCGAGACTCGAACAAAAATTCATAAACCAATTATCCAATCTATCCTAGCCCGAGACACGTTATGTGTGACCTCGGTTCGAGAATATGCACATGATCTTCTATCAATAATCAACAATGGTCTGGGCACCCATATTGACTCCACACATTCATCGATGATCATATCGATGAACCACGATGCCAGGATTCAATCAATCCCATATATATATTCCCTTCGCGATATTTTACTTGCGAGATTCGATCGTCGGTATCGTCATACCTAGTTCAATCTCGTTCACAGAAGTACTTTACTCGTTCCGTAATCCGATATCACTTTGTGATTAACTCCTTAACCACATGCTTGCAAGCGGTGTTGATATCGACACGAGTGGGCCCAAGTATATCTCTCCGACTTGAGGGACAAATCCCATCTCGATACATACAACCCAAGATACTTTCCGATCACCGAGAGACACCTTTATGATCACCCTCTCATAGGATGACGTTTGATGACCTCAAAGCTTTCTTCCGATACTGTGAGTTGTATTATCTCATGGTCTAAGGAATACAATATTTGACATAGGAAAAGCTTCGCAAAGATGAACACAATGACACGATCTAATTGCTTCGCTTAGTTTGGGTCTGTCCACCATATCATTCTCCAGTGATATGATCTCATTATCAATTGACAACTCATGTCTGTGGTTAGGAAACCTTAACCATCATTGATCAATGAGCTAGTCCATAGAGGCGTACTAGGGACACGGTGTTGTTCACAAACCACACAAGTATTAAAGTTTCCGCTTAATACAATTCTAGCATGGAATATAAACTTTATCATGAACAAGAATTATAATAATAACATCTTTATTATTGCTTCTAGGGCAAAATTCCAACAACCTTCCCCTCCAACCCTAGCCGCCCTGCTGCCCTCCTCTCTCCCTCCCGACTGCTTGTAGGCGAAGCCCTGCTGCAGAAATTCTCCACCAATTGCACCGCGCCGTCGCGTTGTAGATCCAACCCATCTCTCCACCATACTTGCTGGACCAAGGAAGGAGGAGACGTCGAGGTGCTGCACGTGTGCATCTCACGGAGGCACCGCCACTTGTGGTGCTAGATCGGATCGGATCGCGAGGAGGAGAAGCGAGTACGACTACATCACCCACGTTCCGATTTAACGTTCCAGCGAATCTTCAAGGGTATGAAGATCTAATCCAATCTCTCTCGTTGTTTGCATCTCCTAAGATTAGATCTTGGCTTTCCTCTGCTCGCATCCGTAGAGAAAATTTTGATTTACTATGCCGAAACCCTTGGGTATCGAGCTAGATCTATGCGTAGATGTGATTCACGAGTAACGCAACATGGTTGTTGTGGGCGTTGATGTTTTCTGTTGCAAGCCTCTTGTTTGTGTTCTTCTTATGACGCGGATAGTGAGATTGAAGCGGTCCAGGCCAACCTTACACGACATCGTCGCGAGACCGCTCAAGACTTGACGTGTGGCTTGTTCCACACATGCGGCTGGTGGATGTCAGTTTCTCTCACTATAGTTTTCATGGGATCTACACCAGAGTTTGGCAACCATAATATCACCGTTGTGGCTTTCCGTAGGTAAGAATCGTTCTTAGCTTGCTACTCCCATAAGCCACGTAAAACATGCAACAACAAAGTAGAGGCGTCTAACTTGTTTTTGCAGGGAGTGTTTTCTGTGATATGGTATGGCCCAAGATGTGATGTGTATAATGTATGCGATGATCATGTTTTGTAATGTTTCACGACTTGCATGTCGATGAGTACACAACCGGCAGGAGCCATATGGTTGTCTTTATAATTGTGTATGACCTGTGTGTCAACTTATTATACGCCATGTAATAGCTTTACTTTATCGCTAAGTAGTTAGCAATAGTTGTAGTTGCTATTCATGGTGGAGGCAATCATGGTGGAGTGATGGATATCATGCCGGCACGCACAAGATGGAGATCATTGCGCGAATATTGGCTATACCATGTCACATAAAGTTATATGCATGTGATGTTTATCCTTTTATGTATCTTATTATGCTTAGATCGCGACGGTAGCATTATAAGATGATTCCTCACTTAAAGATCAAGATAAAACTGTGTTCTCCCCAAGTATGCACCGTTGCGAAAGTTCGTCGTGTCCAAGCATCAGATGATCGGGTGCTATAGACTCTACGCTCACATACAACGGGTGCAAGCCAGTTTTGCACACGCGGAAATACTTGGGTTTGACTTGACGAGCCTAGCATGTACAGACATGGCCTCGGAACACATGAATCGAAAGGTTAAGCATGAGTCATATGAATGATATGATCGACACTTCGTTGTCCACCATTGAAGCTACATCTCTTCTCGTGATGATCGGATTAGGTGTGGTGAATTTGGATCATGTTCACTAAACAACTTGAGGGATGTTGAATTTAGTGGGAGTTCATCTAGTAATTTGATTAAGTTGAACTATTTATCATGAACATAGTCTAAATTGTACTAGCAAATACTGTAGATCCAATGGCCAAGTCCAACTTCAACTTCAACGTTTTTGCTGAGAAAGAAAAGCTTAAGAACAATGGGTCTAACTTCACCAATTGGTTCCGCAATCTGAGAATCATTCTCTCTGGTGGTCAAAAGGACTATGTCCTTGAGAATGCGTTAGGTGACGCCCCTGCTGCTACTGCGCCGGCTGATGAGAAAGCTGTCTATCAGTCGCGCAAAGATGATTATGGTGTGATTAAGAGCACCATGTTGCTTGCTATGGAATCGGACCTTCAAAATCGTTTTGAAGACTATCCTGGGCCCTTTGAGATTCTCGAGGAGTTGAAAACCATGTTTCAGACTCAGGCCCGTTCTGAGAGATATGAGATCTCTGAGAAGTTCTGTAACTGCAAGATGGAGGAAGGGAGTTCCGTTAGTGAGCACGCCATTAAGATGTCGGGCTACACTCAACGCCTTGAGCAAGCGGATCGCAAGATTCCAGAGGAGCTCAAGATTGACAGTGGTTCTGCAATCACTCCCTCCCAGCTACAAAAGTTTTGTAGTGACTCATAATCAGATTGGTTCCATCGACGTTTATCACCGAGCTCTTCGCAAAGTCAAGGCTGCGAGGTGGACATCAAAAGGATAATCATGTGTTGATGGTCAACAAGCCCTCCTTTTAGAAAGGTAAAGGTGCAAAGAAGCCCTTCAAGAAAGGCGGCAAGCGCGTTCTGCCGAGAAGAAGCTCAAGTCCGGTCCTAAGCCGACCTTTGAGTGCTTCTATTGCAAGGACAAGGGTCTGGAAGCGAATCGTCCAAGTACTTAGCGGACAAGAAGGCTGGCACCATCAAAGGTATATTTGATATACATGTTATTGATGTTTTCCTTACTAGCCCTCGTTGTAGTGCATGGGTATTTGATACTGGTTCAGTTGCTAATATTTGTAACTCGAAACAGGAACTACGGAATAGACAGCGACTTACGAGGGATGAGGTGACGCGCGTTGGCAACGGATCAAGAGTTGATGTGATGGTCGTCAAGACGCCTCTCCTTAGTTTTACCTTCGGGATTAGTTTTAAACCTTAATAAATGTTATTATGTGCCTGCGTTGAGCATGAACATTATTTCTGGATCGTGTTTATTGCAAGACGGTTATTCATTTAAATCGGAGAATAATGGTTGTTCTATTTTTATGAGTAACATATTTTATGGTCATGCACCTCTTGTGAATGGTTTATTTTTTCTAAATCTCGAAAGGGATGAAACACACATCCATAACATTGAGGCTAAGAGATGCAAAGTAGATAGTGATAATACTACTTATTTGTAGCATCGTTGCCTAGGTCATATTGGTGTCAAGCGCATGAAGAAACTCTATTCTGATGGACTTTTGGAGTCTCTTGATTTTGAATCATTTGACACATGCGAACCATGCCTCATGGGCAAGATGATCAAAACCCCGTTCTCCGGTATGATGGAGCGAGCAACGGACTTGTTGGAAATCATACATACCGATGTATGCAGACCGATGAGTGTTTCGACGCGCGGTGGATATCGCTATTTTCTCACTTTTACCGATGACTTAAGTAGATATGGGTATATCTATTTAATGAAACATAAATCTGAAACATTTGAAAAGTTCAAGGAATTTCAGAATGAAGTGGAGAACCATCGTAATGTAAAGATTAAGTTTCTACGATCCGATCGTAAGCGAATATTTGAGTTATGATTTTCTCACGCATCTTAAAGCAAGCGGAATTGTTTCGCAACTCACGCCACCCGGAACACCACAGCGCAATGGTGTGTCTGAACGCCGGAATCAAACTCTATTAGATATGGTCCGATCAATGATGTCTCTTACTGATTTGCCGTTATCATTTTGGGGTTATGCATTAGAAACCGCTGCATTCACTTTAAATAGGGCACCATCTAAATCCGTTGAGACGACACCGTATGAACTATGGTTTGGTGCTAAACCTAAGTTGTCGTTTTAAAGTTTGGGGATGCTACGTCAAGAAGTTGATGCCGGACAAGCTCGAACCCAAAGCGGAGAAATGCGTCTTCATAGGATACCCTAAGGAAACTATTGGGTATACCTTCTATCACAGAGCCGAAGGCAAAGTGTTTGTCGCAAAGAACGGTTCCTTTCTTGAGAAGGAGTTTCTCTCGAAAGAAGTGAGTGGGAGGAAAGTAGAGCTAGACGAGGTTATTGAACCTTCTCTTGAATTGGAGAGTAGCGCAGCACCTGAAATTGTTCCAAAGGTCGCCGCACTAATAATAGAGGAAGCTAATGATAAGGATCATGAAGCTTGGACGATGTCACATCTTGAACGTCGCAGGTCGACAAGGTCGCGTGCCCCTCCTGAGTGGTACGGCAACCCTATCTTGACTGTCTTGTTAGTAAAAGACAGTGAACCTACGAACTATGAGGAAGCGATGATGAGCCCAGACTCTGAGAAATGGCTAGAAGCCATGAAATCCGAATTGGGATCCATGAGCGAAAACCAAGTATGGACTTTGGTGGACCCTCCTAGCGACCGAAAGGCCGTTGAGTGCAAATGGATCTTTAAGAAGAAAACGGACGCGGATGGTAATGTTACCGTCTATAAAGCACGGCTTGTCGCGAAAGGTTTTCGACAAGTTCAAGGTGTTGACTACGATGAGACTTTCTCTCCCGTAGAGATGTTTAAGTCCATTCGGATTTTATTAGCAATTGCTGCGTTTCATGATTATGAAATATGGCAGATGGATGTCAAGACTGCGTTCCTCAATGGCAACATTGATGAAGAGTTGTATATGATGCAACCCGAAGGTTTTGTCGATCCTAAGGATGCTGATAAAGTATGCAAACTTCAGTGTTCCATTTATGGACTAAAGTAAGCATCTCGGAGTTGGAACCTTTGATTTGATCAAGTGATCAAGAGCTTTGGATTTGTTCCAAATTTCTACGAAGCTTGCATCTACAAGAAAGTAAGTGGGAGCTCGGTGACGTTTCTGGTACTATATGTGGATGACATATTGATTATTGGAAATGACATCAACATGCTTAACGATGTGAAGAGTTATTTGAACAAGTGTTTTTCAATGAAAGACCTAGGTGAAGCTGCTTATATATTGGGTATCAAGATCTATAGAGATAGACAAAGACGCCTGATAGCTTTAAGCCAGAGTACATACCTAGACAAAGTTCTGAAAAGGTTCAGAATGGATAAGGCAAAGAAAGGTTCAGTGCCTATGTTGTCAGGTAAGATATTGAGCAAGGCTCAGTGTCCAGCTACGGTAAATGATAGGGAAGCTATGAGCAAAGTGCCTTATGCCTCGGCCATAGGTTCTATCATGTATGCCATGCTGTGTACTAGACCGGATGTGTCCAATGCTCTTAGTTTGACGAGCAGATATCAAAGTGATCCAGGAGTGGAACACTGGACATCCGTAAAGAACATCCTAAAGTACCTAAATAGGACTAAAGAAATGTTCTTAGTCTATGGAGGTGATGAACAACTCGTCGTAAAGGGTTACGTCGACGCTAGTTTCGACACCGACAAGGATGATTCTAAATCTCAGACAGGATACGTTTATATTTTGAATGGAGGAGCTGTGAGCTGGAGAAGCTGCAAGCAAAGCATGATCGCGGGATCTACAGTAGAAGCGGAATACATGGCTGCTGCAGAAGCGTCAAGTGAAGGAGTTTGGATCCGAAACTTCATCACTGAGCTTGGTGTGGTTCCAAGTGCCTTGGACCCACCGAGATATTGTGTGACAACACTGGCGCCATAGCACTCGCTAAGGAACCAAGATATCATCCAAAGACCAAGCATATCAACTGCAAGTTTCATATAATCCGAGATTATATAGCAGATGGAGATCTGAAGATTAGCAAAGTACATACAGATCTGAATGTCGCAGATCCATTGACTAAACCTCTTCCACGTGTAAAACATGATCAGCACCTCAGTGTCATGGGTGTGAGATTGTTGCCAAATGTAAACTAGATTATTGACTCTAGTGCAAGTGGGAGACTGTTGGAATTATGCCCTAGAGGCAATAATAAAGATGTTATTATTATAATTCTTGTTCATGATAAAGTTTATATTCCATGCTAGAATTGTATTAAGCGGAAACATTAATACTTGTGTGGTTTGTAAACAACACCGTGTCCCTTGTATGCCTCTATGGACTAGCTCATTGATTAATGATGGTTAAGGTTTCCTAACCATAGACATGAGTTGTCAATTAATAATGAGATCATATCATTGGGAGAATGATATGGTGGACAGACCCAAACTAAGCGAAGCAATTAGATCGTGTCATCGTGTTCGTATTTGCGAAGCTTTTCTTATGTCAAATATTGTATTCCTTAGACCATGAGATAATACAACTCCCTGGTATCAGAAGAAAGCTTTGAGGTTATCAAACGTCATCCTATGAGAGGGTGATCATAAAGGTGTCTCTCAGGTGATCGGAAAGTATCTGTTGGGTTATATGTATCGAGATGGGATTTGTCCTCCCAAGTCGGAGAGATATACTGGGCCCACTGGTAATCGATATCAACACCGCTTGCAAGCATGTGGTTAAGGAGTTAATCACAAAGTGATATCGGATTACGGAAAGTAAAGTACTTCTTGTGAACGAGATTGAACTAGGTATGACGATGCAAACGATCGAATCTCGGCAAGTAAAATATCGCGAGACGAAGGAATATATATATGGGATTGATTGAATCCTGGCATCGTGGTTCATCCGATATGATCATCGATGAATGTATGGGAGTAAATATGGGTTTCGGACCCATTGCTGATTATTGATAGAAGATCATGTCTGCATATTCTCGAACCCGCAGGGTCACACACTTAACGTGTCACGACGCTAGGATAGATTGGATAATTGGTTTATGAGTTTTTGTTCAGAGTCTCGGATGGGATCCGGGACATCACGAGAGGTTCCGGAGTGGTCTGGAGAATAAGATTCATATAAGGCAGTGCAGTTTTTGGAGTTCGGAATTGTTCCGGGTTAATCGGTATTGTACCGGAAGCTTCTAGAACCTTCCGGAAGGGGACCAACGTGGCCACACCTTCCAGGAGGGGGCATGGGCCTATGAGGGAGTGCCCTAGCCGCATTGGGCCAGGGGCACAAGGCCCCATAGGGCCCAGCCGGCCAAGAGAGGTTTAAACTCTAGATAGAGCTTCTAGAAGGGGGGTTTCCTTGCCCCCCACTCTTCCTCCTTGGGGCCACCGGCCTTGGCTTGGGGGAGGGGCTAGGGCTGCGCCCACCCCTCTATATATAGAGGGCTGGGGGCGCACCAACCCCCCACACCTTCCCCTCCAACCCTAGCCGCCCTACTGCCCTCCTCTCTCCCTCCCGACTGCTTGTAGGCGAAGCCCTGCTGCAGAAATTCTCCACCAATTGCACCGCGCCGTCGCATTGTAGATCCAACCCATCTCTCCACCATACTTGCTGGACCAAGGAAGGAGGAGACGTCGAGGTGATGCACGTGTGCATCTCACGGAGGCACCGCCACTTGTGGTGCTAGATCGGATCGGATCGCGAGGAAGAGAAGCGAGTACGACTACATCACCCACGTTCGAGCGTTCATTGTGCGAATCTTCAAGGGTATGAAGATCTAATCCAATCTCTCTCGTTGTTTGCATCTCCTAAGATTAGATCTTGGCTTTCCATCTGTTCGCATCCGTAGAAAATTTTGATTTACTATGCCGCGAAACCCTTCAAGAACAATATTTTTTGAGGTAATGCAGAAATATACAACATTTGTAAATAACTGATTACCTGACGTTACAACCCGGCCAACGCCGCCGAACCCCAACTGAGCTTAGAGTCAAAAGCAACGAGCAACTTGAGCCAATGCCACTGAGCATGATCCCCACTGCTGTCAGGAAAGAGAGTCCTCGTGATGATGTACCACACATACACACGAGTGAATGTCTTGATCATCTCCTCATCGGCATCCTTGGAGCAGATCTTGAAATTCTGGATGATCCAACTAAAAGTAGCCCCGGCAGCGACCCTCAGTCTTTCCCCCTTCACGTTTACATCCTCGGGTGAATCCTTCCCTATAAGGTCGACCATCTGCTCACGCCACCCGTCTGAATCCGAGCTTATGCACACAGGATTTCCCTCGATTGGGAGTGCCAGGATCATGCTCATGTCCTGCAAAGTGACCGTAGTCTCCCCGGTCCTAAGGTGAAAAGTGTGCGTCTCCGGCCTCCACCGGTCCATAAGCGTGGTGATCGTAGCGGGGTTGAAGGCCGGTGTGGACCGAGTGACCATGTGGATAAAGGTGAGGAGTCCTAGCTGCTGGATGTACGGAGTGTACCGCTCGTCATAACGCATGTTGCCGGACGAGACCTCGTGGTACCTAAGTCGAAGGGGTAGAAGCTCCTGCAAACATACAATGGCAAAAGTTAGATTTCCATGTCAACAAACATGGCATCTTGTTCGACTTTCATGGAAGTTTTTAGTACCTGTCGCTTCTCCGACAACTTGTAGGCACGGTGTTAAACATCATAGTGAGCATTGTTTAGAGAGAGGTTTAGAGACATCCTACATATTCAAAACAATAGAGAGAATAAGAACAATTACAAAATGTCCATCTTATTCCAACTATAGCTGTAACATATACTCCATCTTACTCTAGCTATAATTGTAACATGACAAAAATCCTACCCTACTCTACCTATAATTGTAACATGAACAAAACTTTCATCCTACTCTACCTATAGTTCTAGCATCTAGAGTTGGTAATATATATTGGCAATAGTTCTAACTATAGTTCAAACATGAACAAAAATTTCATCCTACATGAACAAAAATCAACACACCTAGATGTAACCATACAATTGGTAATATATATTGGCAGTGCTTCATAATATAAAGAGAAATTGCAACCTAGGAGACCACTATCCATCTTACAAGTATTTCTAAACCTAAACATCAAATAAACATGTCAATGCTTCAAATCAACCTCCAAATCCAATTGAAACTAGTGTTCCACCGAAATTTAATGAAAATGAGACAAATAGCAAGGGATTTTCGGATGTGATTGAGAGGAAATACCTGGGTGAGGGATTGAGAGGAAGATCCTTGGACAAAATGCTCGGATCTATCGATTTCTTGAGAGGAGAATCACCAGCGGGGACGAACCCTAGCCGCCATGTGCTTCTGTGTGGGAGAGGAATGAGCCTGGGTCGGGGGAGGGCTGGCTCGTGCGCTGGTACAAGACCTAAAGTGCGGCGCCACACGCGCTGGCGTTGCACTACACAGTGCGACGCCACACGGTGTGGCGTCGCACTAACGGGACCGGGGCCCACAAGGCCACGGGCGAGCCATGCTAGCATGCGCGCAGCGCCTTGCGCCATGGCGTTGCTCTTCGGGGTGCGGCGCCAGTGTGTATGGCATTGAAAAAGGGTTAGTCCAAGAAATTTATTTTCGCTGGAGAGTTCATTTCATGAATTTGTTTTTCTATAGCTTATTTCCATCCAAATTGTCTCCCATCCATATCAATTTCTCAAAAAAAAATCTTATCAATATCAACACCGACCCAGCCGAGCATTCAATCCCGACACTCTGAAAATATGGGTCCGATCATTTATTTCGTGCACACCCGCCTGGCACGTCAGCCTAATACTATCCGAACCGAGTACACGGCCTCTCTTCCACAATAGAGCTCGTCCACAATATGTATACGCATACCATCTTGTTTTTTGCAGCACCAGTATGGTGCGTGACAGATCACACTCAACAAGACAGCTACCGCCGCTGCTCGGGGTGCCACAATACCCTGTCGTCCAGAAACAAATGCACATCAATCATACAAAGATCCCGTGCAAAAAAAGGAAAGAAAAATACACAGCCAAAATGGCGCGTGACAAGGTTTCAGTGAGGTGGGGTCCTCCCTCGAAGAAAAAGAAAGCGCCCAAACAATTTGGATATGCATGAGGTCAATATATATATGCTGCCAAGGAGCCAGGGTCCAAGAACCCATTGCTCATTAGCAAGGTGTGTGTGGAGAACAACAAGAGAATACCGAGCAGAGAAACGGAAGCCCCTCTCGTTCTGTTCTTACAAGTATCATCAGCAGGGACGACATGCCACATGCTCGAGAAATTCAGCTCCAAATCAGAGGTACCACACTTCATCTCTGCATTTGGATCTCAGATGCAGATATATCCAGTAGGAGATATCTCTCTTTTATTATCTAAAAATGCCGTATTTTATCCTGCTTGTATCCGTTGCGTTTATGAATGGTTTACATGAATCTTGGTTGTGCAAGCATTTTTCGTTTCTTGTTTCTTTTACCTGGCGGGGTGTGTAGTGTGCTCATTCTGATCTTGAGAAGCTATAGTTCAGTTTGTGAAAAAAAAAAGACCAGACCAGAAGGATCATGCTATAGACTTCTGGTGGCCAGAACAGGGGGGCACCTTATCTTAGACTCTCTCCTCCACACCCTTTTTCTTATTCCTGTGGTCTTCAGCCGAGCAGGAAACCACCATGGAGGATCTCAGCCGGCAAGCGCTAGCCAGAGGCGGAGCCTTGGGCCGCCGTCCCCTACAGCCCTAGCTACGTGACTGCACCCCCCAACTAGTCCATCTCCCCCGCAGGCCCGCACAACACCACCTTCCTCGACGGCCTCATGCCGCTGCTCCACGTTTCAGTGCAAGCTCGTGCTACTGCAGCGTTGCCCCCCCCCCCCCCCACCCCCCCTCCCCCACACCCCCCCCTCCCCACCACCACCACCACCAAGACGGCTTGCTGCATGCAGCGACGGGGGCTGCTACAGACATTGGCGGCCATTGCTACGGGCGGCGATGGCCGTTGCTACACGAAGGTGAAGACAACTGCTACGGGCGGCGATGGCCATTGCTACATGACCCGATGGCGACGAGTACGTGCGGCGACGACCGTTGCTACGGGAGTTCATGGCCGTAGCTACATGCGGCGTCTATGGTTGCTACTGGCGGGCTGTGGAGGCTGTTACTACAAACCAGCTTTTTTCTATACTAGCACAAATTTTTTACTACATAATCTTCGACGAGGTCTCTGATAAGATCTGTCTGTCTTTTTATTTTTGATACAACTGATAAAAAGATTTTGCTACAATTGTTTATGCGTTTTGCTACAATACTATAAAGTTTTTGTTACAACGTCGCGGACGGGAATATCCGGGCAACACCACCATTCGATGTCTCCAGTGAAATTGAGTTTTGCTATTAGCATAATTTTTTGTTACAAAGTCTCCGCCAAAGCCTTCCGATGAGATCTCCGGAGGCGGTCTATTTTTATATTTTTCTGGACCGAACTGTTTTTTTCTACGTTAGACATTTTGTAGAAAAATCAAGGCGTTTGTAGCATAGTGGGGATTTACCCTGTTTTTGGTGGACATCGTGTGGTGACAGGGACTCGGAGGATTCGCAAGTTTTGATCCCGGCACGCCTAGTACGACCCTTCAGGGCAGCACTACGCGTCCCTCGGGGGATCGGTGGTTTTTATCCCCCGGGTCCTCAGGCAACCACGTGTCCTTTCGTTTTTGGTTTAAATCCGTTTTTGCTACAAAACACCTGATTTTTGCTACAAAATAACCCGCTTTTGCTACACGGTAGCATAAAACGGTTCGCATGAAAATATAACAGAAAACAAAACCCCCACCGGAGACCTCGCCGGAGAAACTCACCAGAGACTCTGTAGCAAAAAAAAAGTACTAATGTAGCAAAACGACTCCGGAAAAATATCACCAGAGCCTCGCCGGGAAAAACCTCGTCCGAGACCTTATAGCAAAAAATTTACGTTATTGTAGCAATACCACAAAACGGTTGTAGCAATTTTTTTTTCTAATATAGCAAAAGAAGACATTGCCGGAGACATCGCCGGAGACCTCGTAGCAAAACCATAAAAATTGGTTGTAGCAAAAACATTGTGCGAAAGTAGCAAAAAATATGTGAATACATAGCAAAAAATAATGTGCTAAGACAGCAAAACGTCATAGCAAAGACAGACATGAAAATAGCGACGCCGATCAACTAGAGTAGCAGACGCTCTAAACCGTGGTAGCAACACCAAACACCGTATGTAGCATTAGCATCACTAGGCCATAGCTGCTCCACCCACAGTAAAGTCCATCTCCGGCGACAACGGGGAGCGCCACCGTCGTGGTCTTCTTGTCGTCAGACGCCTTCGACGGGATCTAGCTAGGTTCGAGGGCATCCGGCGGCAAGTTCGAGGGCGCGTGGGGGCGGTGGCCGGGCTCCAGCGGCAGGTTCGAGTGTGTGTGGCGGCGGAGGCCGGAGGCGGGGTGCCTTCCCGGCACGGGCATGGGCATGGGCATGGGCACGGGCGGGGATCTAGTTCGACGGTGGCGGCGGGTGCTGGTCCGGTGGCGGCAGCGACTCCGTCTCCGGCGAGCCTGGTCCAGTGTGCGGCGGCGGCGGCTCCATCTCCTGCGAGCGTGCACGGTGGCAGGTGCTTGTTTCCGGGAGAAGAGGTAGTTTGAGGAGACACACGATGCGGGCATGTTAGTTTGGGGAAGAAATGTGCGGTACCCGTACTCCACCCAAGCCAGAGCGCGACCCGGGGGATCGTTTTGTTTGATCCCCGGGGATATGTATCATTTCCCTTCACAAAAGCAGTGTCATAGTGCTGCTCTGCACTTCAGCATAACCAACTGAAAAGAAACGAACGTGTTTTATTTTCCTATTTAAAAAGGTGAACTTTACAGCTGCACTTGATAAATTACTGTACCTTTTCTATGACAGTAATTCGGCCATGCCGGTCACGGAAAAGGTACAGTAATTGCCGAGAACGGTCACAAAAAAGGTACAGTAATTTATCCACTGAAATTCTGTCCACTAAACGTTCTGCACTTGATAAACGTTCTGTCCACTTTTCTGCACTTGATAAACGTTCTGCACTTGATTCTGTCCACTAAAGGCACCCCGGAGCATGAATTCGGCCATGCCGAGAACGGCGGCGGATCAAAGCAGGCCGCCGATCATGGACGACGGTCGGCGGGAGGCAGCGTCTGGTGGTGGCTGATGGTGATGTTTGACATGCTCGTGATGCTCTGCGGGCAGACCATAGCCACCCTCCTCGGCCGCCTCTACTATAACTCCGGCGGCAACAGCAAGTGGATGGCCAGCCTCATGCAGTCCGGCGGCTCGCCCCTGCTCGCCATCCTCCTCCTCTTCACGCCACCCCACTCCGCCGGCGCCGGGACCCAGCCGCCGGCTTCCAAGATGATACCCATCTACGTGGGCATCGGGATCCTCATCGGCCTCGACAACCTCATGTACTCATACGCGCTGCAGTACCTTCCCGTGTCCACCTTCGCGCTGGTGGCGGCCACGCAGCTCGCCTTCAACTCCATCACCTCGCGCCTCATTAACAAGCAGCGCTTCACGGCGCACATCGCCAACTCCGTCGTCGTGCTCACCTTCTCGGCCGCCCTGCTGGGCGTCGGCTCCTCCTCCGACGGCACCTCCAGCAACCTCCCTCACGGCAAGTACACGCTCGGGTTCATCCTCACGCTGTCGGCCTCCGCCATCTTGGCGCTCAACCTGTCCCTCTTTGAGGTCACCTTCGAGAAGGTGGTCCGGACGAGGACGTTCCGATGGGTGCTCAGGGTCCAGATGTACACGAACGTCGTGGCGTCGATGGTGGCGGTGTGCGGACTGTTCGCGTCCGGGGAGTGGAGGACGATCCCGGGGGAGATGGCGGCGTTCAAGGAGGGGAGGGCGAGGTACGTGGCGACGCTGGTGGGCATGGCGGTGTCGTGGCAGGCCATGGCGGTGGCGTCGATGCGGCTGATCGCCAGGGTGTCGTCGCTGTTCGCCAACGTGACGGGCACGGTGGCGCTGCCGCTGGTGCCGGTGTTCGCGGTCATACTGTTCGGGGACAAGATGACGGGGATCAAGGCCATCGCCATGCTCATGGCCGTGTGGGGGTTCCTCTCTTACATGTACCAGCACTACCTCGACGACCGGCGCGTGGCCATGACGAAGGAGGGAGCTATAGAATGTCGCGCGTGCGCGGCGCGCGCGGGAGGCGAGGCCGTTTTGCACGTTTGAGACATTTGCCATCATGTCATGGCCGAGCAAAGAGAAAATAGCATCCTGCTTCTTCTTCTTCTTTTCTCTCTTTTGAAGTCTGATTATAGTACTTACTACCTGTTTGTTCGGAGCACCACAGAATATGGCATTTTTTTGCCTAAAAGTTACAGCTCATGCTCCATCAAATTGTAAGCAAAAGTTTTGGATCTTTTTTCATAACTTCTTTGTGCATCTTTCCGGTCTCACTCCCGCACGGGCGAGCAGGGCAACAGCGCTGCCGCCTACCTCCCCCCAGCTCCCCTCCCCCTCCGCCGCCGGGCACGGCTCGGACGAGGCCAGCGGCGGCACCCTCTTCCTCTACCCTCTCGCCCCGTGGGCGCGCGCGGGGCTGCTCCGGCCGGGTGGTGCATCTCGGGAGCTTGTGGCGTGGTTATGGCCAAGAAGCAAGCGAGGGCGGCGCTGGGAGACTGCGGGGCGGCGCAGTGAGTGGCAGGGAGGTGTGTTGCAAGGCTGGGCGGCGGCCGGCTCCCTCAGATCTAGGGCCATGCGAAACCCATCCCTGTGTGGCCCATCTGAGCGCCTGACGTCTCCTCCTCTAGGTGATGGTGGTGACGATAGCTGGATGCTGGAGATGGTGGCGACGGCAGCCGGCTGTTGCAGCGTGGCGGCGGACTTTACAGACCCGATTTGGGTCTGGACGGATCCTATTTGAACTGGTGTGCCTCTGCGGGGGCTTTACATATCATTTGTACCTGGCCGAATCTGAATGGGACTAGTGTGACCTGTTGCCGTGTCCAATCGACTATCGCCTTCGGCGGTGGAGGTAGTTCCCTCCCGCGCGGTCGCGGTACCGCCGATCCTGATTCTAGCTACCTTTCACCCGTGTCCATTTGGCCTCATGTTGTTGGATTTGGTGAGACGACGATGGGGACTCCATAACCGTAGTGGAGAATTCTGGTGGGCAACGAGTTCGGTGGTTGAGGCTTCGACCTCGTGGACCTCCTGTGCAATGGATCATCCGAGGGTTATGGATAGGGTTTTTTCAAGAAAACTCCTTGTCGGAGAGCCCGACACCGACACGGTGCTGCCTTCTGGTGGCATTATTCCTTCATGGGTGTCGTGGCTACCCTTCACCCCCTCCCTATGTATGTCGGGGAAACCCTAGGTCCAGTACGCTGGCCCGGGCAGCAGCGTTGTGGCTTTCTTCTTGAAGGTGCTGCTTGGTACTTAATGATCTGGTGCTAGTAGGGATGTAATTGGTAAGGATAATTTCCGCTCCGAATCCGAATCCGCATCCTCATCCATTTTTTAGGATATGGTATGCCTTTTTAGATATCCGGTGGATATGGATGAGGATATTTGTCGTGCGGATATCCGACAAATATGGTAGCGGATATGGTATTGATGATATCCGACGAATAAGGATAATCCGACATTTTATGAGGATTATCCGAGATACTCAAATAGGATAATCCGATATATTTAGCATAACCACAATATCTAGACAATCTAGTTAGTTTATCGGCTAGCTATACATGCTACATATGTATGTTGTACTACTCTATTATCAATCTTGCACTTTTATAATGTTGAAATCTAGTGTTGCACGCTTTTTGTCATTTCTTTTGCGTAAAGTAAATACATTTTTATTTTTCTTTGTTATTTGTTCAATTATCCTTTTTCGATCCGAGTCCGCTCCGAATCCGCTCCATATTCGCAATCCGATATAATCCGCATTCGAGTCCGCATCCGGCTATTATCCGCTTCGATCTGAATCCGCTAAAAAAATATGGTAAAGGATATGATACTAGCAATATCCGATCCGATCCGATCCGTTTACATCCCTTGGTGCTAGGATCTTGGTGGAACATCTTCGAACGGCGCAACGGTTGGGGGTCTCCTCCTCTTAGTTGATCCGCCTTTGTTTCCTTTTTTCTTTTTTCTTTATCTTTTGGGCTCGTGTTTGCTGCTGCTCGGCCAACAACTGTTTGTGTGGTGACTCATTGTATCTTGTGGTTGTTATATTAATATAGTGGAGCGAAAGACTATTTCAAGAATTTATGCATCTTTCCAAATCACCATGCCGCATAAGGGAGGAGAGCGTGTGTTGGGGCATGTATAATGTATACGTTTAGGGTAGACTCTAGGGTCACTATGGGAGAGTACTTTTTAGGGGTATTTTGCTAGAGGCACATCGGTGAAGTGCCTCGGAAAATGGTTTTTAGGGGCGTCTTATTCTAAGTGCCTCAAAAAATATATTATTTGGAGCATTTTTCTGAAGTGCCTATAGAAACATCTTTTTTAATTGGCACTTTCTTCAAAACTGTCCTAGAAAATGATGAATTTTAGGGACACTTAAGCAATCCACCTCTAAAAAAGGAACTATTTGAGGCACTTTAGCAAATTGCTACTAAAAATATTGATTTTTAAGGGCACTTAGAATAAACCGTCCCTAATAATTTTTATACCTAGTTTGTTCGGATCCGATCGGTCACCGATCCACCACCCAAAAGACGCTGAACCCGTCCAGATTCGCAAATCCACCACGCGACCTCCTTCTCCTCACAAAACACCATAGGATTTTGTACCTAGTTTGTTCGGATCCGATCGTTCCATTGATTTCCATTTTCCGAAACACCATAGATTTATGAAGTGTTCGAGATATGTAATAAAACCTTGTTTGACATGGTGAGATCAAAAGTGTTAGTTATAAAACTGCCATTGTATTTTAAATATTTAAAGCTTTAGTGAGTACCACTATTACAGTGAAAGGAGCTTCATCATGATCCGCTAAAATGACACCATATAAGTTATGGTTTGGGATAAAACCCAAGTTTTTTTAAAAAAAAAATGGTATGCTAGAAATAAGTAAAATGTTTACAAGCAAAGATGGATGAGCATGTCTTTGTATGTTATTTTAAATAATCGTTGGGTATTCCTCCATAACACCGAAGACAAAAGTGTTTGTCGCTTAGAACGTCAAGTTTTTTTTGAAGAAATTTTTCGTGAAAAATTAAGTGGGAGGACAATAAAACTTTGATAAGGTTATTGAACTGTAGCGATATGTGCGGAGTTGCTCATCACCGAAAAAGTGTCCCTAAGGCGGCAACAATGCTTATGGCTCACGTGCCTTAAAGATTGTGGTCACGGAGGTTTAAGTTCCTATTAAACCAAGGAGGTAAACAGTCAAGTACTAAGATTTGAGAGTAAATCATTGATTTTTGAAAATAATGAACCGACTATATACAGAGAAGCGATGATAGGCCCTGACTCCGTTAAATGAGTTGACGCCATAAAATCCGTGATAGTTCCATACACAAGAAATCAAGTTTTAAACCTGGAAGATCCTTTGGAAAGGTGTAAGACCTTACAGTCGTATTTGGATCTATAAAGAAATAGGTATGGATATTTCATATCTATGAAATAGTCGACATATTGGAAAAGAGTTCACGACAATATTCAAGGAGTTAATTATGACAAGATTTAACCTTTCATAGTGATATTTAGTTTGGACGGATTAATATAGCAACCACTACATATATTGGTATATGATAGCTGAACAAACAAAACAAAGTTCTTCTAATAGAATGGTTACCTAGGACATATACATAACACGATTCAAAGGGTTTTGTTAATTTAAAGGATGCTAAAACACGTACGCAAACTTCAATAGTTGAAGTAAGCATCACGAAGTTGGAATCTTCATCGTGATAAAACTATTAAAATAGTTTAGTTTCATCGAAGACGATGAAGATACTTGCATTTGCAAGAAATTAAGTGGGAGCGCGAAGACATATTTCTAATACATTATGTGAAATACATGTTGTTGATTGGAAATGATGTATATTTTATTAACACATGTTAAGAATTTCATTTTGATAAAATACTTAGACAAAACCCGAATATTAGGTATCAATGTCTATATGGATAGATTGAGACGCTAATATGGTTATGCCAAATGTAAATAGATGATATATTAAATGAATTTAATATGGAAACGATAAGAAAGGTACTTGTCTCACAAGAAGGATTGAATCAAGATTCAAGTATTTTGACACTTGGTGAGTGAAATCAAAGAATATTTTGATTAGTCATACTATGATATGTACACATCCAGATATGTCATATGATCTAAATGTTATGAGCATATACCAGAATGATTCATAAGATAATTATTGGACGATAGTAAGGATATTCTTATGATCTTTGGAAGAACTAAGAATATGTTATTTATGTAAAGGTGACAAATAGATAGATAGTTCATTATAAAGTATTATATTGATACTAGTTTTGTCACAATATACAAATTAAGTTTATCTCAATTTAAACTATGGGTGGCATAATGTAATGGAAAGAAAGTTCCGTAACGGATTTGGATGAATTTAAGTTAAGACATTGTGACAGATACTATAACAAACGGCTAAGTATATGACTGCTATTGTAGCAACAAAAGAGGGTATTTGTGTCAAGTAGTTTGTTATCAAACTAGGTGTGGTTCACAGCGGACTAGTACTATGAAGATATATTGTACGACAATTGTATCGACATGTTTTAACCCCAAGGAATTAAAAGGTCTCAACAAAGAACCAAATTTATACAATGTTATCTCATTAGATAATGAGTGATGCATAGAGACGTAAAGACATGAAAATACACACGGACCTGCAAGTGTCAGATCCGAAGATTAAGTTTACCACTAGCAATCGTGTCTATACAACACCAGAAAGCCATAAGTGTTGAATACACAAGTTTTTTCCAAACTAGATTATTGACTCTAGTGCAAGTGGGAGACTATTGGAGATATGCCCAAGAAGCAATAATAAAGTGTTATTATTATATCTTTGTGTTTATGATAAATATTTACATCCTATGCTATAATTGTATTAACAGGAAACATTAATACTTATGTGTTTTGTAAACATAAAAGAGTCCCTAGTAAGAGCATCTCCACTCGTTGGGCGAACCCAAGCCGAAATCCGGACCTTTTTCTGGCCGGATGGCGCAAGTTTTCGGCCTGGGTACGTCCAGTTTCCCACTCGCGTATCCAGGCCGAGTACCCAGACAAACACAAAACGGCGAGATATTTGAATCATTATCGTTCCCGCCGGAGAGCGCTCGACCACAAGGTGTTCGACAGATACGCCCACAAGTTCGGCGACAGATTTTTATTACATAACAGGGGAAACGACTCTCAGTCGTCGATGGGGATGGGCTCCTGCGGCGTGGCCGACGCGGCGTTGTCGTTCGTCTCGTCGGCGAAGGCCGCCGGGTCGGAGGAAGTCGAAGCAGAGCTTGGAGTGGGGGCGTTCGGCGCAGACACGTTCGACGCAGAGGAAGGGGAAGTCGTGATCATGCCCTGCAGGATGGCCTGACGTTGCACCATGTACCAGGCCTTGACCGGCGAGCTCATCTTCGACGTGTCCTCGCTGCCCATGAGGAACTTGAGGTCCGTGTTGCGCTTCTTGGCGGCGTAGTTGGTCTTCTTCTCGGCGAGGTTGGCTTTCTTCTCGGCGAGGTTGGCCTTGATGAGGGCCACATTTTCCCCTTGTGTCCCGATCAGCTTCTTCCGGCGCTCCTCGCTCTTCTCAGCCCTCTTCTCGGCCTGCGTCCTCGTGTCGGCAATGCATTTCTCGATCGAAGCCTGCAGACGCTCGGCAGGAGGTCCGACGGCCTTGAGCATCTTTGCCTTCTTCTGGCCGAGCTCAGGTCTTCCTTCGCTGGTAGCAGCTGTCGGGGCCTCGGGGTTGTAGACGCCATCCTTGCTCTTGGAGAGACTCAAGCGAGTATCCCGCCACTTCTCGCAATGCTCGATTTGCTCAAAGACATCATAGAACTTGAACTCCATCTTCATGTCCTCTCGAAACAGAGCAAGTGCACGACGCAACTGCAAAATGAAAGTGTGTCAAGTTTGTCAAAATGGAAGAGAGTGCACGACAAAGATAGTGTTTGCGAGTACCTTGTTGTCCATGTTTTCCCCACTGGCTTGTGTGCGGTCGACCTCTTCCACGCAGCTGTGCCACTTGCTGCACACAGTCTGGATGATCGCCCAATGGTTGGTTATTGCCTTCTCCCCTCGCTCCATGTGGATCTTGCGATACTTTGGGTCGCACATGCTTCGCTCGTCGAATGCTGCCTTCATGCGCCGCCAATAATTTTCGGAATTTTGGTTCGCAACGGTGATAGGATCAATGCTCACCGTCTTCCAAGCTTCGGCGAGGCAAGTGTCCTCGGCCACGGTCCATTTGAGCCGAGTGTCCGCTGAAGTGCCCGGATTCTTCTTCCCCTTCTTGCCTTTCGCCTCAGTCTCGGCATCCTCTGGCTGTGTCTGCTCGACATGCGTCTCCTCGGCATCGATGTCGGCGAGGTCCTAGGACTCGATGCCACGCTCGGCGTCGGCCCGGGTCTGCTCTTCCGTGAAGAAGGAGGGGTGGTTGGAGGCCGAGCCTGTTGCGATCAAGTCCTCCATGTATGCCTCGGGCGTCATGCTGGCCGAAAGTGCGCCCGACATTCCGCCGAACAGGTTGCGCGCGTCGGCCTCGCCGAAGGGCGCCGAGTTTCCGCCGAAAGGCAGCGGTACGCGACGTAGAGTGGGGCTTGCGTACGCCGGAGAAGTGGAGTAGGGGAGGTTGATGTCCACGCCAAAGGCCGAAGGAGGACGCGGCGCCGGACATGGGAAGATCACGTTCGGGTTGAAGCCGCCGTCGAACTCCGGCGACGAGGAGTACCTCTGTCGAGCGGTCGCCTGGCTCTCCTGGAAGCCAGCCGGAGAGATCGACGAGAATCCGGCGGGTGAGCCGACGCTCACCTGGCTTCCCCAGTGTGGTGGGTACGGCGCGGCCATCAACGCCGAACGCGTTGCCGCCGCCTGCTTCGCCTTCACCCTTGCATGTTCCTCCACCGCCGCCTTCACCATTGCCTTCTCCTCCTCCGCTTGCTGTTGCCAGAGCTTCTCCCTCTCCTTCCTGTCCTTCCGCTCGGCCGACGAGATCTTCCTGGACTGCTCTTTCTTCTCCCAGTCCGCTGAGGACATGCCCTCCGGTTTGGTCAGCGGCTCTCTCAGCTTCCTCGCCTTCTTCTCCGTCGAACCCTCACTGAGGATCGATCTGGGTTGGACGAAGCTCTTGGGCGGCATGTCGGGCGGGGAGCTCGGCGTAGCGGCCGGGGTGGGGGAATGGGAAGAAAGGCGGGAGGGGGAAGAAAAGGGCGGGAGCTCGGCGAAGTGGCGGGAGTGGTGCCTTCTCTCACCGGCAGAGCTGGCCCACACCCGTTTTCGCTGAGTTCGGCGTTCCCAGGGCATACCCGGGATCCTGGGTACGGCCTGGGTAGGCCGGACCAAAACACGCCAAAATCCGGACGAAAACAGGTCCCTGGGTACGCGACTGGGCCGATTTTCGGCCTTCGGACCGAAATTCGGCGTCCGGACCGGCGTCCTGGGTAGGTGAGTGGAGATGTTCTAAGCCTCTTATTAAGCTAGCTTGTTGATTAATAGATGATCATGGTTTTTTGATCATGGATATTTGATGCTATTAATAACAAGATCATATCATTAGGATAATGATGTGATGGACACACTCCTATAGTTAGCATAGCATAAGATCAAGTCATTTAGAGTTCGTTTGCTATAAGCTTTCAAATACATAGTAACCTAATCATTCGACCATGAGATCATGTTAATCACCATCATCGGATGGATGCTTTGATGACACCAAACACCACTTTCGTAACTAGGTGGTTATAAAGATGGCATTAAGTATTCTGAAAGTATGTATTGAAGCACATGGATTAAGAATGGGATTTGTCCATCCATATGATGGATATATATACTCTGGACCCTCTCGGTGGAATGTTATCCAATTGGCTTGCAATCATGTGACTAGGTCACAAGGGATGTCATATCACGGAACGGGTATAGAGTACTTATCGGTAACGAGGTTGAACTAGGTATGAAGATACCGACGACCGAACCTCGGATAAATAAAGTATCATGCGACAAAGGGAATCGGTATCGTATGTAATTGGTTCATTCGATCACGAAGTCATCATAGAAATATGTGGAAGCCATATGGATTTCCAGATCCCTCTATTGGTTATTGATCGGAGAGGTGTCTCGATCATGTCGGCATAGTTCACGAACCGTAAGGAGACACACTTAAGGACTTGATGGTGTTTAAGTAGATACGAAATATAATTTGGAGACTAAATGTTGTTCAGTCTCGGATTGGATCCAGGACATCACGAGGATATCTGAAATGGTCTGGAGAATAATATTCATATAAGGAAAGTGGTTTTCTAGGGCTTGGAAATGTTTTTGGTCTTTTGACCAGAAGCTTCTAGAATGTTCTAGAGGGACCATCGGTGGGTCCACCACCCCGGGAGGGGTCACTTGGGCTACCGCATGCCCTAGAGGCTAGCCAAACCAAGCCCAAGGGGCAGATTCGGATAGCATAAGGAATTCGGGACAAACCCTTGTTTGTCAAACCCTAAATAAGGAAAGAGGCAAGTTCCCATCTCTCCCTTCCTTGTGCGCCAAGTTGAGGAGTTGGGGAAGGACTCAGCCAGGGGTAGGAACCCTGGACGCAACCCCCCTCTATATAAAGAGGGGTGAGGGCGCACCCCTCCCACCTCACCTCAACCCTAGCCGCTGGCCTCCCTTCTCCCTCCTCTACCGTTCCGCTCCGGCTTAGGCGAAGCCCTGCAGATTTCTCCTCCACCACTACCACCACACCGTCGTGCTGTTGAGATTTTGAGAGGATCTATTACCTCCGCTGCCTGCTGAAACAAGGGAGAGGAAGGTCTTCATCGACTACCGTACGTGTTACCGACTGCGGAAGCACTGCCGGAATGTGGTGCCGGAAGGATTATCTACACGATCTTGAGATCAGCAAGTGATCGACTACATCAACCACGAGAATCCGATCTCATTAAATGCTTTGGATTTACGAGGGTTAATTCTCTACAATCTTGTTGCACCGATCTCGTAGATTAGATTTTGGCTTTGCCATAGATTAGATCTTGGTTTTATGTGTTCATGCTATAGAAAATTTTGTTTTCCATGCTACAAACCCTACAACATAATGGTCACCAATTTAGGGATGAACAGCTTTGCAAGTTTGGCTCATGTAATGGATGAGTTAGATTTGGCCATACACATCAACCCTAAAAGGTAAATTCCATATTAGATAGAAATGGAAATTCCGTTTCTGTTTCGCCGAAAAACGCTATTCTGTTTTTGTTTTTGTTTTTGTTTCCACCCAAAAAAATCTGTTTTTGTTTTCGCTTTGCAAAATTCTGTTTTCGTTTCCGTATTTACAATCTATTTTTGTTTTTTCGACGAAAAAGTCGGAAACTTTCCGCTCCACTTTCATCACGCATAGACAAAGACAAGCCAAGACATTATACTTGTTTTTTCAATACTAGTGGATTCGTTTTACCTCATATATATGGCCAAGTAAGTAGATGGAATATGTGGCCAAAGAACGTACCACATAGGCTGAAAACGAACGACATACAGCTTGGTCGAAAATGATCATGAGACCGTGATAGTATTGCCCACCGTTGGGCTACTGGACATGGTTGAATCATTCTGGCCAAGTCCTGGGTCGCCCTCCGGGTAGCATCATGTTGATGATTGTAACCCTATGTTTATTTAACTAAGGTTTTGTCTTACATCTCGAAAAAGATGAGCTCCATATCTGTCGCACACAGCCAATTGATGTGTAGTATCCACCGACAACGAGAGACGTGTTTCATCGTCGTGGACTACCACACACATCTTGCAACATGCAACTGACAACAATTTTTTTTCTCCAGCAACAGGCAAATACGTTGTGTTTTCATTTTTTTATTGAAATGAGCGTATATTAATATTATAAGATACCAATTATACTCAGCCTAAGAAAAATAAAATCTATGTGCAATCAAAGTAGCATGTTTCGTGTAGGAACATGACAGAAAAATCACCCGTGGATTACTCTTGAATAAAGGAAACACTTTTACTTCGATGTCCCCATCATTTTCAAACTTTGACAACAAAAATTCGATATCGTTTTGTTTCAAAGACCGTATGAACCCACATTAATCCCATATGATATTTTTAGACGTATACTCACATGCCTTCGGGAGACAAAAATCGGGAGATATATAGCAACAACAACAAATTTTTAAAACGTGGCATATAAAGATGTAGATCGCGATAACAAGAGGTGGGATCAGCCGGGATAACATGGAGTATACCCAGCTCAACCGAGTATACCTCTATGGAGGTATATATAACCTGGATATGAATTTCGACGGGACAAAAGAAAACTAGCCTATGCAAACTTAAGTTTAAGAGGAGGGGGGAGAGGGGGATCACACCGAAACACACCTCTAAAAGCAACTCTTTGAAAGGCCTACCCCCCTGAACGATATCCTGCAATGTGAGGGGTGCTAGTCTGACCGAAAATGAGATTTCTCCTCTTCCAAACATTCGACATAATATGAAGAGGTGGTCGCTACGCATCTCTCTTTTGGCATTGTCAAGCACTTGGGGAACCCATCCTACTACTAGGATTAAACTGAAGTGGGGCTATGAGATTTTGTTGTTGTTGTTGTTGTTGTTGTTGTTGAAAACAGCATATATTAATATCGTGAAGATACCAATTACACACAGCCTCTGCAACAACGCATTACCCTATTAGCATTATGTCTGCACATAGCTAAAAAGAAGAATTTCAAAAAGAAGTCCCGCTATAACGATCAAATCCTTAGTACCAACAACATTAACACCACCGGAACAACACTAGAAGTCCAACATCTCCAATAGCAACGCCTTTAAGAAGAAAACAGAGCACACGCATTGTCGTCGTCTGATCACAGATCATAGGTTTTCACCCTGGAGAAAAATCTCGCTCACAAACAATGCCTTCAACAAGGGCATTGTCAGACACAACGTTTTCACCCTAAAATGTAACACTGTGAACTCCTCATATGACGTCGCCCCCACTTTCCGATGCCGCTGCTACAAGTCACGAATCACCAAGCCAATTCCTCATTGCCACCAAGACTCGACCCACCATTGATAGTCCTCAAATCACGGCTTTCATGACATTCTCCGCACACTGACTTCACCATGAAACTAAAGATATGTTCCACGATGACAACAGATTATAGAGTTTTGTCTCGCTCCCTTTGAAACCAAACGGTCAGAAAAAACACGCTTGCGTGCAACTGAATTCCATCCGTTCCGGCAATCTCCAAACATGAATCGTCCATGAGAGTTTGTCGACGGAGCCTTCCCGATCTCGACACTCCAGCCAGTTCATTGAAGACAGGCAAATAGCAAAACATCATCATGGCGTGAGAGGGATCCTAGGACCGCCGCCTTTGTTCAAACCGAGCCCCCATGCAACTTCCAAGGCTACAAAATCTAAAAATATTCTATGCTATGTTCTTGTGGTGCATCGGGGCAACTCATTGTCTAGCTCCGCCCACCCATTCGTTTGCCATCAATTCCAGATGTATAGTCCCGTTTTAGCTTGTTTTCCTAATTGAACATGAATTCCTTGTGTAGAAAAGTAGTTTCAAAATTATGGTTTGAATTGTTTTTGCTCAAAATCTACTTACAACACATTTTCGTTGACTTTTTGGTTTTTGTGTTGACTTTGATCACAAAAGTTTCAAGCCAAAATTCTGAAACCGCATTTCTACACCAAAAATTCGTGTTTTACTAGGAAAACAATGTAAAACGAGCTTGAATGTCCATGTAACGCATGGGTGTCCTCTGAACACCATGTTTATCTTGAAAATGTCATTTTGCTTTGTTCAAGCCTTCTCAAGATCACTCCACTCAGTTTTGTTGCATCCCATGAAGCATTTCTATGTCTTGCATTAATGTCGTTTAAGTAGGTCAAAACTTGGTCAACGACCCCGTTTAACCAGGTATTTGCAATCTTGGTAATTTTTTAAGTCTGACACTGGCCGGGCATTATGAGGTTGTATCGTTGAATGCGACAAGCTTATTTCATTTTTCTGAGAGCAAAATAATTTGACACAATGATCAACTACGAGCATAGCGGTCATGCATCAAACCACTCGAGCAAGTCGGAATAGGCAAAGCTTCTGCCTTGTATCTCAAAAAAAAAGTCTTCCCTCATAACTACCCCCAAAACTCTCATAGAACTCTGCTGTGTATATCTGCCCCAACCAGACAAATATTTATCACGAAAAATCATAGAGGCTACTAGATAGTGTAGCGCATTAATTGAATTGACTTAGCAATCCAGGCTACTCCCTCCGTTTCGGTTTACAAGTCGCGCGCGTATATCTAGACCATCAATTTAAGTACTAAAATATTAATTTTATAGCATAAAAAATATATCATTGAAAACTTTAGATGTTAAATTTTTTATAATATAATTTCTATATTATAAAATTAATATTTTAATAGTCAAATTAACGACCTAGGCATACGCGCGCGACTTGTAAACCGAAACAGAGGGAGTACTAAAAATTCGACACATACGTGCACGTGCCATCTTTGGGGTCATTCTCGTGAAAAATAATCTGATAGGCATGTTGTATGGAATGATCGTAACCGGCCCTCCTTGCCAATTAATCTCTCTATCAATTTCAATGTAGGAAAACCCTTAGCTAAGGATCGCACACGTGTGTTTGATTCGTGGCGTGCAATGCACGACGTCGATGACCCACTCCCCTATCCGTACATCCGCTCATTCCCGTCGATCCCGGCCGGCCAAAATCAGGTAATAAACGAAGATTCGTACTTATGGCCTATCAGAACTCGGCAGCTAACTCCGGCCAACCAATGCACCGGCGGCTAGCTTGTTGACCAAATTCCGGCCAGGCTTCGATCGACCTTCAAAACAGACTCATCTTTTTCAACGGTGAAAGGTCGGCTTGCGCCATCAGTACCGATGGTCGATGGATGGAACCGGTAGTTGGAGCTCCGGCCGGCTTCCGAGACCGCTACAGCGGCGAGCGAGCGAGCTATACATGCGTGCCGAATTAATACCTGCGAATGCTGCATGAAGCGGCCCCTACGTGATCACTCACCGGCTCGCCAGCAACACCGAAAGATGCATGGAGGCGCTCTCCGACGCCGAGAGGCGAGAGCGGTTTCTCTCGTGGAGCCGTGCTCTACCGTCCAAACCGATGCCAAAAAATAGAGAACTTCCTTTTGGTTTTTGATATCATGTTTTGGTTTTTGGAAACGAAGTGTGCGGCAGTCGTTTTAGACGATGTATGTAAAATAAGGCACCATTTTAATTTCGGATGCCCTAAAATACGACGCCACACACATGTCCCTCTTCTACAAGATGTAACATATATACAATAATACAACAAACTGTACCAAACTCATCACAAAATAAATCTTAAACCAATGAAACATAAATAGTGACAGAGGAATTTAGAGTTTTAGAGATGAACACGAGAAGAATTTTTGTGCTGCCAATTGGCACTAGTACGGATCGGGTCTATTAAGGTCATCGGTCACACACTGAAAAGCCCTTTTCGTGTGTGCTGCGCAAGATCGGTGATGCCAAAAAAAATTCGACCGTCTGCTCGGGATCCAGCCAAGCTCCATCGCGGGGTATCGCACACCGAACATTTTTTGAGACCGTAACAAATATGAAGCACCGTTTCAAAAAAAATATAAAGCACATGAGTCAAAATCTAAAAAATGTTTGCTTAGAGAAGTATCCTGCATGATTATCATCCTGCCAACAGTGTGCCTCCTATTGGCGACATTTTCTCGAGTTTCCAGCGTGTCTTTTTCTATGCACTTTCTCACACAGTGAGTCATAAATCAATTCCGCAAGATGTGTGCGTAGCCTCTTCTCTTTCCTCCATGTTGGGGACGATGCAGCTTCCCGTACGCGCGTCATAAAGCCCCGCGCCGCCACGCTCCCTTGGCACACACCAGCTTTACGGTAGACATAGTTTGATAATATGTCGCAGCAAGAAGACTGCTCGCCTTTCTTGCATTTGGTCGGTCCCGCCGACGAAGCGTCGCCGGGTTGAGAAGGATTCTCTTGAGGTGAAGGAGGAGCAAGCTCCAGAGGTTAGGGAGGAGGAGCACCATGTCCCGCCACCGGACCATGACGGAGGCTCCTCCCCTCGCACTCCGGTTGGTCCTTCTCGGATGACGAGTTTGAAATCAATTTTGAGGACGACGAGGACGCGGCGACTGCGACTTCAGAAGATGATTTTCCACAGCTCAAACAGTGGGAGGAGAAGGCTGAGCAAAAGGCCGAGGAGAAGGAGGAAAAGATGCTCCAGGAGCAAGCGAGGCTGCTGGAGTACTTCGCCAAGAAGAAACGCGAGAAAGACAACGAGTGTGTGACGAAGGCCGACAATGTCGTCCCAGCTAGTGAAGCCAAGGCCTCTACCTCCACCCGCAAGGAGGACATAATCCATATCTCCGACGATGACGAAAAATAGCTAGTACCAATTAAATATCGCCCCATGGTTATTAAGATATAAAAAGTTTGTGGTTTACTCGATCACACACGTTTTGTAGAGAACATCACACACAATTTTTTCCTTACAAGTTGTTAGGGATGTTCCATATCACAAAAGATTGTTGATTGGCATCACAAACGATGCACATGCATCAGGCACTGATGGCGACGCCGTCGACATCTCCTCTGGCGATGAAGAGGACACTTAGTACTTAACATTCTCAAACAGTTATGGTAAATTAAATCGTATATGATCGGAAAGGCCCGTCAGGGCCCAATTGGTTAAACCCTACCTTTATATATAAGGGAACTAGCATAGAGAATACGACATGCCCCCTCAACACCACAGCCACCACTTCCTCTTTTGTGCACCCTAGAAGCACATCTATTCAGTGAGGCGTTGTATTAGCTTCTCCAGAAGTTCTCTGGTGTTATATTCATCCATGTCGGTGAGACGCTACATCTGTGTCAGCACATCCTGTTCATCTATGCGACATGGCATGGTCAGCCTACCGACCTACTACTCACGATGGAAGGCGTCAACAGTGTCACGTCTACTCCATGCCAAAGTTTGTTAAATCCTTTACTTGCACTAGCTAATCTTTTTAATCCCTTAAATGTATTGTTGATTTGTTAACTACTTTATTGTTAGTGTGGTTTTGCACTTTAGATTTATTTCTAGCACATCTCCATGTGGTTGATTATATGGTTTCTACTTTAGATCTATTTATAGCAGACCCCTATGTGGTTGCTTATATGGTTTCTTCAGCGGTCTATTTCTAACACAACTCTATATGGTTAGTTATGTGATTTCTTCAATGATCCATTTCTAGCACAACTCTATGTGGTTGCGTATATGGTTTCTTCAATGATCTATTTTTAGCGAACATGGTTACTCATATGGTTTTATTTTATAATGTATAATAGGGATCTTATTTTGGTAACACTGCATAGGAAGGAGGCAATGTGTATACGGTATATGCACTTCCACATAAGTGACTAATTATTCCATGCACATCTAATATTTTTATCTTGTTGAGCTTACAATTCTCATACTGACAAATATTTTGAACCATATTTTCAGACCCTTTGAACAATACTGACAAGAGTGAAAGTGCCCCTTCTCCAATGGGGAGAGGATAGAGGCAGGGATAAATGGAGTATTTTTTCCATTTTATCCTTGCAAGGTACATCACCTTAATGAAGACAAAGACATAACCAAGAAAGTCTACAATTTTTTTCTTATTTGTGTACCACTATCATTTGTATCCGATAGAGACCTAGAGATAAATGTATGTAAACATATAATGTATTCGACGTGCAATCAAATAAACTGAGGTTTTGGTCCTATATTTGTATACATCTAATAGCATCCTAGGGTAGATACAGTTTAGAGTAAAAATGTTTGGATTATCTAAAATAAGCATATGGATGGTTGCTACTTTTCGTCTGCCAGATGACATGAAGACATACAATGAAAGAGAGCAACTCATTTGCAATCATCCTAATACGTAGATGGTTAAATATGGATAAGCGTATGCTATAGCTCCGGAGTACGAAGATGGTGCATTTTATAGAATCGTATGGATTTTCGCACATGGTTTCGACACCATTTTCGTAGTAGGTGCTCATCATCGCCCACCCATAGGTAGCGACAATTTGATTCATCGTGTGTGAATGGCCATTTTCACCGCATGCGAAGGCCCGACCTATACTAGTGTGGCTTTCAGTTTTTCTTACTCGACCATGTATGTAACGCTAAGGGAAATCGATCATGGCCTCGCTCACCACCTCTTTGGAATCGTGCCATCCCATGATAAGTGGCGGACGCATGAAAAAGTTGGAGGGTGGACATGCTTCAAAAGAACTACACTAGCCCTTGTGCTATAATTTTTTTAATGAATAATATAAGTAAATAATTAATTAACAATATTGTAGTTTGATTCAAATGTTTAAAATTTTCATCATTCCAATACAAATAGTCTAAAACATCAAGAGAGTCTTACTTGACATCTCTCTCAATAAATATCACTAAGCAATGGTTCAATAGCTCAGCACCCATGCTATTTTTTAACTTGTTCTTCACAAGACTCATTGCAAAAAATACCCTTTTAACACAAGCGGTCGTCACAGATAAGATCAATATCAATTTGAGAAGCAAGTAGACTAAATCATAATAGAGAGCTCACCAAGATAATTTACACATTTGAACCCATCATCTCTTCTTATATATTTGATAAAAGTATTAAGTTGGAATTCAAGTATCATCAAATCAACATTTGAAATGTCATCAGGGTAAAATTTGGCAAATGAATTCACGGGATTGAAAGCTGACATGCAAATAAGTAACTTCATGTTAACCTCATCAAACTGATTGCCATGCTCTTTAATAATTTGATCAATAACCCCGAGATACACTTCTCTTCTATAATGATCATCATTTGTTTGTTCTTCATAATACCGACATGATCTTTCATGAGCCACATAATTATCTTCTGGTGAAGGAACTACAATGTCATGTTTGTTGCAAAGCAATGTCACGTTTGCAAGAAAGCCCTCACATCCTTGAGACCTCATACGGTTGTATTTGATCCTTTGCCAATCTAACAAGTGCCATTACATTAACAATATCTTGATCCCTCTTTCGAAAAGATTGGGACAAGTCATTTGTATAGCCAATAATAACAAACATCAAGGAACATTGAAAACAAAGTCAAATGATTCAAAGTCCGCGGTAACTCACGTATTCTTGTCGACTCTCTCTTTTGTGTAGGATATTTCCCAATCCTTACATGCACTTCAAGAATTTTGGGATACATACCAACAATGTGTAGAATGGTTTTAAAATGAGAACCCCGCCGAGTATCACCAGGTCTAGACAAACTCATTTGTTGATTTAATCCACTTCAAATTTCACCCATTTCAAGTGCTTCCAAAACTTTTTGAGCTCTAACATCTTGAAGCATGTCACGACGCTTGCAAGAAACTCAAATAATATTGAACAAGTAAGAAACATGATAAAAAAACACACACATGCTTCATTTTCCTTTGCCACCGTAATAAGAAGATGGCGACTCTTTCATGATCAATATTTTTAACCCCTTAATCTCAACCTTCATGTTGCTAGCCCCATCATATCCTTGTCCATGAATTTGAGTGGGAGTTAAATGATGATATTTTAGAAAAGATAAAATTGCAACCTTAAGTGAGAATGAAGTAGTATCGAAAATATGAACTACTCCAAGGAACCTCTCACATATTCTTCCCAATTTATCAACATAATGCAAGCATAGAGCAATTTTTCCTTTGTGAGACACATCACTAGACTCATCGACTAGAATTGCATAGTGGTCACCATCAAGATCGTCAATAATTAGTCTTGTACTTATCATGAGCTTCGTTGTGAATGCTACTAACACCACCCACATGTTTCCTAAATTTGGTGGGTCTTTTCCAATCTCTAAAACCATATCTAACAAATGGATCACTCCTAGGCCCTCCATTGGATCTCGCTTTGAACAATTAAGATACAAAGAAAAATGTGACATCCTTTCTAACACTATATTAGAGCCAATTGTACTTATGAAACCAAACAGGGGTGAACTGTCGATTTTTGCCCTGTAAATTTTCTGGTTGGGAAAGAATGTTCATATGGTTGGCATGAACCTTTTAATATATATCCGCTCCGAACATCATCTTGATCATTAGCATTATATATTGAAATAGAAATACTTTCTCCTGGATCGTTTGGAAGGAAGTGAGCACCGTATGACCTTAAAGACGATTGTTGGGGTGATGGTGAATGTGGTGTTGCATCTTTATCACTCTCGACATCGGACTGGATTAGAGGTGTGGAGTCAAGGCATGTCAACAAATCCCAACATCTTCGATTTGTTCATCATCTACCACATGGTGATGAAGAAGGCGCAATCTTCTTTGCTTCATATTTCTCAAAAAGTACCGGAATGTGGGTTTTCCTATTTAATTCTATAATTGCAATAGGAAACATGTAAAGAACATGGTAAAAGAGCATATACACAATTTTGTAGGCCAATGTTGAATTGTCCAATCAATTGTCTCAAAATAGACCCAAATCCCCATCGGGATTGCATCAAAATAGGCCCCAATTTGTACCTTTTGTTGGTTGGGCCGGTTGCTGCCACCGTTGTGCACGCTTGCTATCTACGCTTGGCTAGGCCAAGCGGCCACCATAAGCAATGAGAGGGGCAGCCTGCGGCCAGGCGACAGTGCAGATGCAGAGCTCTACCGAGCGGGAAGGCTCGGGCTAGCGGCAGCCAAAGGGCAGAGGGGGAATCGGGGAGGCGGACGAGTGGGGGATTTGGGGAGGGGACAACTAGCGAGGGGAACTGAGCTACCGCCGGAGCCCGTGACCTCCACCATGGGAGTTTAGTCTCCTTTCTCCTATCGCGTTCAGAGAGATAGAGTTGAGGACGACTAGATGAGTGCTGCTCGCTCGAGTCCCTCTGTCTCGGTGACTCGGTGGCTCGGTCTAGGAAAGATTAGGGTACAAAATTCCCCATAATTATGGGTGGGAAATTCGTGACTATGCTGCGCACACAAGTCGTGATTGGTCCTAACCGAATTCATAAAAAAATAGCTGAACCCCTAGCTACTTATCTGAACTTAGCTGAAACTAAAACATGAATACTAGATTTATACAATAAACTCCCCGTAATCTAGTTGTTCCCGAGCTCAATGATGCCGATCTTATCACGTATACACTGGAACTTGACTTGGTGAGAACGTCCGCTAGCTGATCATCGGTATGCACGTACTCCATGATTATCTTGTTGTTCTCGAGAATTTCCTAATAAAATGGTTGCCGATATGCTTGCTTCTACCATGGAACACTGGGTTCTTGCATAGTTGAATCGCCGACTTGTTGTCGACATAGATGATATTATTCTCATTGCAAAAGTGACATTTAGTGTTACCTATCCAGTTCCTCCTTGCCATATTTTGTTTGATGGTAGTAGCATTGTGCCATATCAACAAATCCACATTTTAATCTTCAAAGTAATTTTAAATTTTTGAGAAGTGTCTAAATGATCTATCAATCTCATTGCTAAACAAAATATCATACATGGATTCTGCAATAACTTTGACCATTTTTTTCCATTTCCACTTTTAGGGACATCCCGACAATCATTAAAAGCAAAACTGACAAGCATACTCTGCAACTTTCTCAATTGATCTTGTAAAGTAGCATTCACCCATCTTCTAAAGCTCGGTATCCACCTTCTACTTGCCATATCTGGCACATATATCATTTATTTGAAGGGTTTCGCAGCATAGTAAATCAAAAAAATTCTACGGATGCGAACGGGAAAGCCAAGATCTAATCTAGGAGATGCAAACAACGAGGGGGGGTAGATGATATCTTCATACCCTTGAAGATTCACACAGCGGAACGTTCGACGGAACGTGGTTGATGTAGTCGTACTAGCTTCTCCTCCTCGCGATCCGATTCGATCCAACACCGCAAGTGGCGATGCCTTCGAGAGATGCACACGTACGACACCTCGACATCTCCTCCTTCCTCGGTCCAGCAAGTGGGGTAGAGAGATAGATTGGATCTACAACACGACGGCGTGGTGCAAAGGTGGAGAGTTTCTGCGGCAGGGCTTCGCCTATGCGCAGTCGGGAGAGAGAGAGAGATCTGGAGGGCAGCAGTATGGCGGCTAGGGTTGAAGGAGTGGGGAACGAGGGCTGCGCCCCTGCCCTCTATATATAGGGGGCTGGCCGGCCCCCTTGGCCCCTCCTCCAAGCCCTAGGGCGGCGGCCCCAAGGGTTGGAGTGGGGGAAGCAAGTTTCCCCCCTCCTAGAAGGTTTCCCTAGGGTTTTGGCCGGCTGGGCCTATGGGCCCTTGTGCCCCTCGCCCAATGTTGTTGGAGATATGCCCTAGAGGCAATAATAAATATAGTTATTATTATATCTTTGTGTTTATGATAAATGTTTACATTCATACTATAATAGTATTAACAAGGAAACATTAATACTTGTGTGATTTGTAAACTTAAATTAGAGTCCCTAGTAAAGCCTCTTCATAATACTAGCTTGTTGGTTAATAAATGATTGTGGTTTCTCTATCATGAACATTGAGATGTTATTAACAACAAGATCATATCGTTAGGAGAATGATATGAGGGACATACTCCTATAGATAAGCGTAGCATAAAGATCAAGTCATTTTAATAGTTCAATTTCTATATGCTTTCTGATACATAGTAACCTAATTCCTTCGACCATGATATCATGCTTATCACCATCACCGGAAGGATGCTTTGATGACATCAAACACCACACCGTAACTGGGTGGCTATAAAGGTGGCATTGAGTGTTCGGAAAGTATTGGTTGAGACACATGGATCAAGAGTGGAATTTGTCCATCCATATGACGGATAGATATACTCTGGGCCCTCTCGGTGGAATGTCATCCAATTAGCTTGCAAGCATGTGACTGGCTCACAAGGAATCACATATCACGGGAACGAGAAAAGAGTACTTATCGGTAACGAGGTTGAACTAGGTATGCGGAGATACCGACGATCAAAACCTCGGATAAGTAAACTATCGTGAGACAAAGGGAAATTGGTATCGTATGTAAGTGGTTCATTCGATCGCAAATTAATCGTAGAAGTATGTGGGAGCCATATGAATTTCCAGATTCCTCTATTGGTTATTGTTCGGAGAAGTGTCTCGATCATGTCCGCATAATTCACGAACCGTAGGGAGACACACTTAAGGATTCGACGTTGTTGAGTAGTTATGGAATGATGAGTAAGAGAATGTTGTTGAGTCTCGGATGGGATCCGGGATATCACGAGGAGATCCGGAATGGTCCGGAGAATAAGATTCATATAAGGAAAGTCCTGTTTCGGGGTTGGAGAATGGTTCCGGTGTTTTCATCGGGAATGTTCTAGAAGGTTCCGAAATGTCCGGCACTCCGGAGAGGAAGGGTACATGAATGTGTCATAACAAGTTGGAATGGTTGCATCATGTACTAGGTATCATCGCTGAACAAAATAAAGGGATAAATCAAATCCTAGTTGGAAAAGTCAAACACCAATGTGAAAAGTCAAATGGCTATTTTGTTTGGTGGAGGGAGAGTAGGAAACCTACTTGGGGAGGAGTTCCTCTCCCTCCACCGCCAGCCTACTTGGAGACCGAGTTGGGGAGGGACTCCCCTCCCCTTGGCGCGCCCCCTCCACCTATACAAGGAGGGGCAGGGCTGCCCCTCCAAGACTAACACCTTGCCTCCTCCTTGGTGTGTCTAAACCCTAGATCACCGAGGCTCTCTTATAGTCCACCATACTCGCTCCGGCTTAAGGCGAAGCCCTGCGAGATCTTCCCTCTACTTCCGGTACCACGCCGCGTGCTGCCGAAATCACGAGGAGAGTGCTATAACCTCCATTTTCTTTGGAACAAGGGAGGAAGCTCTTCGTCGAAATCAGGAAGGAGCGTGGGAGGATCTGCGATCTTGAGATCGGAAAGAGTATGACTACATCACCCACGAGAATCCGATCTCAATAAACACTTTGGAATCTTCGAGGGTGAGTTATTCTATCGACTCGTTGCTACAATCTAGTAGATAGATCTTGGCTTGTTTGTTTGTATGCGGTAGAAAAATTTTGTTTTCCATGCTACGAACCCCTACAGTGGTATCAGAGCCGTGTCTATATGTAAATCTGTTGCACGAGTAGAACACAATGGTCATTATGGGCGGTGGTGTTTTTATTATCAATTGCTTCTTATGTACTTTGCATCTTGCGGTATGATGGGATGAAGCGGCCCGGGCTAACCTTACATGACATCATTCATGAGACTTGCTCCACGCTCAACATGCAACTTGTATTGCATAAGTGGCTTTGCGGGTGTCTGTCTCTCCCATTATAGTATAGATCCAATTAGTGGCAAATCTAGGATCGAAATGAAGGGTGGGCTCAAAGCACTATGTTAGTAAGGTTAGCCTGTTCAAAACGAATGTTAGTAAGATTAACCGAGAATATCAAGAGAAACACCTACTAAAAAGGACTACTCTATCTATGACATAATATTAGATAACTCATACTCCCTTCGTCCGCAAATAAATGTACTTCTAGCTTTGTCCTAAGTCAAACATAGTAAAGTTTGACTAACTTTTTAGGACAACGTACCAACATTTATGACATTAAATTGTTACCATTAGATTTATTTTTAAATCTAGTTTTATAATATGTTAATTTGATGTAATATATGTTTCTATATTTCTTTATAAAGTTGATCAAATTTAGTTATGTTTGACTTATGCAAAAGCTAGATGTACACTTATTTGCGGACGGAGGAAGTACTATATAAATTAGCAAGTTGTAACATTACTGTACACAGAGAGTATTACTCCGTCCGTTTGAAATATAAGATGTTTTATATTTGTGAAGTAAATATATATAGACATCTTTTAGTGTGTAGATTTATTTGAACCTACACATTATAAGTTGTCTAAATACATTTATTTTATAAATCTAAAAAATCTTATATTTCTAAACGGTCTAAGTATATGGTAATTGTATCTATGGCTCGAACCAGGACATGGAGGATAAATACAGACTAGACTCAGGAATTAATAATGCAGATGCTTGCACCGACAGTTTGGCACTGGCAGGTTTTTCGACTCAGGAATTAATAATGCAGGTTTTTTGACAGTTTGGCACTGGCAGGTTTGCATTAACTTCTTTTATAGGGGAGCATGAACTTTTCTGCGAGACACCCCTTGTCGTTTTTTTCCCATAGGTGAATATAATTTCCCTACTTGGGCCACAGTCGAAAGATTAGCAAGGCCCACTTACGTGCTGCGTACCCCTTCGTCCCCAACACATGCAACATGAAGCTTCTTCATTTCTGCTAGCTGCTACAGATCTGAGAAAGCTCACCTCAAAAACTATGGCTGTCGCAGCCCTAGGTTGAAGTATCACAAGAAAATGGAGGGTAGGCTGGAGCCTAACGAAGCCTGTCTGGTAGATTCGCCCCTGGATCCAATTTACAATAGGCACTTGATAGTTCAAACATCAACGTTGTGGTTCTTGTTCGTAAGTTAGATCGACACTTATTGAAAGCCCCAAACCACGTAAAACATGCAAAGAAATTAGAGGCGTCTAACTTTGTTTTGCAGGAGTGTGCTGTGATGTGATATGGCCATGATTGTGATTATATTTGATGTATGCAATGTTCCTTATTGTAAATTGGCAACCAGCAGGAGCCATATGGTTGTCTTTAAATTCTGTTAAGACCCACGTGTCTATTCAAAGTAGTTGTAATAGTTGAAGCTGGTGGACGACAACCATGGAGCAGCGTCATTGACCTTGATGCAATGTCGGTGATGATGGAGATCATGTTCGTGCTTGAAGATGGAGATCGGAAGCACAAAGAAGAAAGGCCATATCATATCACATATTATGAATTGCATGTGATGTTAATCCTTTATGCATCTTGTATTGCTTAGTTAATGACGGTGGCATTATAAGATGATCCCTCATGCACATAAATTTCAAGTTCTAAAGTGTTCATCCTTAGTAAGCACCGTTGCTAAAGCTTGTTGTTTCAAAGCACCACGTGATGATCGGGTGTGTTAGATTCTGCAAGTGTATACAACGTGAGCAAGCCAGATTTGCTCATGCGGAAGCTAAGGTTTGATCTTGACGAGCCTAGCATGTACAGACATGGTCTCGGAACACGGATCACCGAAAGGTAAAGCATGAATCATATAGTAGATATGATGAACATGTCGATTGTTCGCCATTGAAGCTACATCAACTCTCGTGATGATCGGTTTTGATGTGGTGGATTTGGTTCGTGTGATTACTAAAACAATGTGAGGGATATTGTTTTGAGTGGGAGTTCACCTAGATTAATTTAACTATTAATTAGAACTCAATTTGTCATAAAATTAGTCTAAACTATTGCAAATATATTGTAGATCAATGGCGGCCCCTACCATCAATTTTAATGCGTTCCTAGAGAAAGAAAAGTTGAAAAACAATGGAAGCAACTTCGCGGATTAGTTCCACAATTTGAGAATTGTCCTCAATGCTGGTAATTTGACCTATGTGCTGGATGCACATTTGGGTGACCGCTGCGGCTGATGCTACCGATGAAGTAAAGAACGTTTACCTCGCTCGGAAGAATTAGTACTCCACAGTTCAGTGTGCTATCTTGTATGGTTTAGAATCGGAGCTTCAGAAAAGGTTTGAGAATTCAGACCCACATGATATTCTCCGTGAACTCAAATTGATCTTTGAGACTCACACGGCAGTTGAGAGCTATGAGGCTTCTGAAAAGTTCTTTAACTGCAAGATGGAAGAGGGCGACTCAAATCGGTGAGCATGTGCTTAAGATGTGCACGCATAAACAAACTTCGAAGCTTGGGTATAGTGATTCCTAATGCTTTGGGGATTTACCGTGTCCTCCAATCACTACCACCAAGTTACAAGAACTTTGTGATGAACTACAATATGCAAAGCATGAACAAGCAGTTGCCAGAACTCTTCTCCATGTTAAAATATGCAAAAGTGGAGATCAAGAAAGAACACCAAGTGTTGATGGTCAATAAGACCACCAAATTCAAGAAAGGCAAGTCTAAGCAAAAGGGACACTTCAAGAAGGGTGGTAAGAAAGTTACCGCACCGACGAAGAAGACCAAGGCTGGACCCAAGCACGTCTGAGTGCTTTCTTGCAAGGGAGAAGGTCCTGAAGCGGAATTGCCCAAAGTACTTGGCGGATTTGAAGAATGGCAACATCAAGAAGAAAGGTATATCCGATATACATGTTATTGATGTGTATCTCACTAGTACTGTAGTAGTGCACAGGTATTTGATCTTGGTTAGGTTGCTCATATTTGTAACTTCGAAGCAGTCTTTGCGAAATAAACGGAAGCTAGCGAAGAACGAGGTGACGATGCGCGTGGGAAATGGATCAAAGGTTGATGTGATCGCGGTCGACACGCTACCTCTTTATCTACCATCGGGATTAGTTTTATACTTAAATAATTGTTATTTGGTGCCTGCGTTAAGCATGAACATTATATCGAGATCTTGTTTATTGCGAGACGGTTACTTGTTTAAGTCTGAGAATAATGGTTGTTCGATTTATATGAGTAATATGTTTTATGCACATGCACTTTTGATAGATGGTCTATTCTTATTGAATCTCGATAGTGGAAATACACATATTAATAACATTGAAGCTAAACGTTTGAAATCGAGCGATAACTCGACCTATATGTAACTTTGTCGTCTTGGTCACATTGGAGTGAAGCGTATGAAGAAACTCCATTCGATGGACTTCTTGAATCACTTGATTTGAATCACTTGAAAGATCTGAAGCATGTCGATGGGTAAAATGACTAAGACTCCATTTTACGGTATGATGGGCGAGCTGAGTTATTAGAAATCATACATACCGATGTGTGTGGTCCAATGAGTGTAGCATCGCGCGGTGGTTATCGTTATATTCTTACCTTCACGGATGACTTGAGTAGATATGGGTATATCTATTTCATGAAACATAAGTCCGAAACTTTTGAGAAGTTTAAGGAATTTCAAAGTGAGGTTGAGAATCAACGTAACAAGAAAATTAAATTTCTACGTTCTGATCGTGGAGGTGAATATCTAAGTTACGAGTTTGGCGAGCATTTGAAGAAATGCGGAATACTTTCACAATTGACACCGCCGGGAAAACCACAGCGTAATGGTGTGTCCGAACGTCGTAATCGAACTCTCTTAGATATGGTTCGTTCTATGATGTCACTTACAGATTTACCGCTACCATTTTGGGGTTATGCATTAGAAACAGCCGCATTCACTTTAAATAGGGCACCATCTAATTTCGTTGAAACAACACCGTATGAATTATGGTTTGGGAAGAAACCTAAGTTGTCGTTCCTTAAAGTTTGGGGTTGCGAAGCCTATGTAAAGAAGTTACAGCCGGACAAGCTTGAACCCAAAGCGGAAAAATGCATCTTCATAGGATACCAAAAAGGAAACTATTGGGTATACCTTCTATCATAGATCCGAAGGCAAAATCTTCGTTGCCAAGAATGGATCCTTTCTAGAGAAGGAATTTCTCTCGAAAGAAGTGACTGGAAGGAAAGTAGAACTCGACGAGGTTGTCGAACCTTCTCTCGAACTTGCGAGTAGCGCAGCACCGAAATAAGTTCCTGTGGTGCCTGCACCAATAAGAGAGGAAGCTGATGATGATGATCATGAAACTTCGGTTGTAGTTACTACAGAACCTCGCAGGTCAACAAGAACTCGTACCACTCCTGATTGGTATGATCCCGTTATGAGTGTCATGTTGGTGGACAACACCGATGACCCTGCGACATATGAGGAAGCGATGATGAGCCTAGATTCCAATAAATGGCAAGAAGCCATGAAATCCGAGATTGGATCCATGTACGAAAACCAAGTATGGACTTTGGTGGACTTACCGGATGGCCGGAAGGCTGTCGAGAATAAATGGATTTTCAAGAAGAAAACAGATGTTTATGGTAATGTTACTGTCTATAAATCTCGACTTGTCGCAAAAGGGTTTCGACAAATTCAAGGAGTTGACTACGATGAGACTTTCTCACCAGTAGCGAAGCTAAAGTCTGTGAGGATTATGTTAGCAATCGCTGCATATTAGATTATGAGATATGGCAGATGGATGTCAAAACAGCGTTCCTCAATGGAGACATTGATGAAGAGTTGTATATGATGCAACCCAAAGGTTTTGCCGATCCTAAAGATGCTAACAAGGTATGCAAACTTCAACGGTCCATTTATGGATTGAAGCAAGCATCCCGAAGTTGGAATCAACGTTTTGATAAAGTAATCAAAAGTTTTGGTTTTATACAAACTTATGGAGAAGTTTGTATTTACAAGAAAGTGAGTGGGAGCTTTGTAGCATTATTAATACTATATGTAGATGACATATTGTTGATTGGGAATGATGTCGACCTTCTTAATAGTGTCAAGGAATATTTGAATAATAGTTTTTCAATGAAAGATCTTGGCGAAGCAGCTTACATATTAGGCATAAAGATTTATAGAGATAGATTGAGACGTCTAATATCATTGTCACAAAGTACATATTTGGACAAAGTTCTCAAGAGATTTGGAATGGAAGATAGCAAGAAAGGGTTCTTGCCCATGTTGCCCAATACGACCTTGAGTAAAACTCAAAGTCCGACAACGGCAAAAGATAGAGAGAGGATGAGTAAGACTCCCTATGCCTCAGCCATAGGATCTCTAATGAATGCCATGCTATGTACTAGACCCGACATTGCATATGTTGTTAGTTTGACTAGCAGATATCAAAGTGATCCAGGAGTGGATCATTGGATGAGTCAAAACATCTTTAAGTACTTGAGAAGAACTAAGGATATGGTTCTTTCTTATGGAGGTGATGAACAGCTCGTTGTTAATGGTTACACCGATGCTAGTTGTAACACCGATCCGGATGATTCTAAATCACAATCTGGATACGTATTTACTTTGAATGGTGCAGCAGTTAGCTGTAGGAGTGCAAAGCAAAGCGTTGTGGCGAGATCTTGAACTGAATCGGAATACATGGCTGCTTCGGAGGCTTCACAAGAAGTGATATGGATGAAAGAGTTCATTACAGAGCTTGGTGTGGTTCCAAGTGCGCTGGACTCAATGTCTATCTACTGTGATAACACGAGCGCCATAGCCAATGCGCAAGAACCAAGGTCACACAAAAAGCTGAAGCATATCAAGCTACATTTTCACGCTATTCGAGAACATGTCCAAGATGGTGACATAAAGATTTGCAAAGTACACACAGATCTGAATGTGGCGGATCCGTTGACTAAACCTCTCCCGAGGGCAAAACATGACCAACACCAAACTGCCATGGGTGTTCGGTATATTACCATGTAATCTAGATTAGATGACTCTAGTGCAAGTGGGAGACTGTTGGAGATATGCCCTAGAGGCAATAATAAATATAGTTATTATTATATCTTTGTGTTTATGATAAATGTTTACATTCATACTATAATAGTATTAACAAGGAAACATTAATACTTGTGTGATTTGTAAACTTAAATTAGAGTCCCTAGTAAAGCCTCTTCATAATACTAGCTTGTTGGTTAATAAATGTTTGTGGTTTCCCTATCATGAACATTGAGATGTTATTAACAACAAGATCATATCGTTAGGAGAATGATATGAGGTACATACTCCTATAGATAAGCGTAGCATAAAGATCAAGTCATTTTAATAGTTCAATTGCTATATGCTTTCTGATACATAGTAACCTAATTCCTTCGACCATGAGATCATGCTTATCACCATCACCGGAAGGACGCTTTGATGATATCAAACACCACACCGTAACTGGGTGGCTATAAAGGTGGCATTGAGTGTTCGGAAAGTATTGGTTGAGACACATGGATCAAGAGTTTTAATTACATATCTCGAACACTCCATACTCTTATGGTGTTTCGGGAAATGCAAATCCACGGAACGATTCCTTAAATCTTAGGTATTATGCTAAACTTGTAACTCAAATATCTTCTTTTATGATCTTATCATAAACTATTTATATTCTTGTTATAATGATTTTGCACTTCATCTTGAAATCTTTGAACTTTTCAAATATTTCATACTTCATCCTTATTAAGTAAATATTCATATATTCACTCAAATTTTCGGAGAAAGCATATGAAGTTGAAATCCATCGCTCTTGACTACACATAATGGAGTTCGTACAACAATATGCACAAGTTCCAATAAGCTAGTCTTTCGTTCCCTTTTGGCCTATGAACGAAGTTTCAATTATCTCTAGGAAAGTTTCACAAACGTCATTTGATCAAAAATCAAAAGACTCCAAAATTCCATCCACATGGAGTTTCTTCATGTTTTCTTTCAATATAATTTAAGGCGATGTCACTTCCTAAGTGATCTTTCAATCAATTTGTCTTTCGACAATTTTAGCACTAGTTTTATGGATGTGATTTCTCCAACGAGATTTGTGAATCATCCATCTTTTATGGATTACGGCAATTATTTGAACAACCCTTTTGTTCTCATAATACCTGATAAAACAAATCTTGAAGGCAAGCGTTGATGTTTAACGAGCAACACAATAACCCTTTATTTGTTCTCGATGAACATCATCACATATTTTTTTTTGCTAGTTACTTAGGCCATTGTAGTTCATGAATTGTGTTGTTTCGTATGACGATTCACACCAACAAATTCAGTATCAAATACTTAAGAACCACATTGTTTAATAAGCAAAGAATATAGCCATAACACATATATCATCTATACACTTAATGAACAATTCTAGTCTTTTCTTTTACGCCATATACTTATGAGATTCTCTTTCGGTATTTCCTTTTACATTTGAAAGAATCTATCAACATCAATAGTGGAGTCATACTTATGACACATAGTCCAAAGCGTGTATAGTTAAATACCAATGTCTTTGGACTTGCACTTTAGTAGATCACCATCATCAAATGTTTGGTGTTCTTTCAAATTCCTTTCTTTAGTAATCTCTTGGCGTAGTAAACATTTTACCTACATCAAATATTCACCTTTATCATGGAATGTCCATGACCAAGCTACTTTTAGCTTATAACGGTGAATCACGAGTATAATGTTGCTCTCCAAAACCTTTTGGAAGATTAGGACAACTAGTGTCTCCAACCTTTTGCAAATTCTCATCAAAATATGAGAACATGAACTTTGCCATATTATACTCTATCATGTTGTAACCAAAACTTCGTTTCAGATATCACAATATCTTCCACACATCATGGTTTCTGAAACAACTCTTTCAGATCCTAGATAACCTTGATATTAAGATAATCTTTTGAATATCAAGAATCATGGAGACAAACATGATACTCATATACTAACACTTGGAATTGTCACTCTTGTTTTAATACCAATTATTAAACTTCATGGAGTAAGGAACTTCTTGAAAGTTTGCAATAGGACTTTTAAACTTTAGATTAACACTTCAAAACAATACGATACCAGTTAAGTAAAGTAACTAACCAGAATTCTATAGTTCTATCATCTCAATTATAACTAAGCGCAAGGTGGTAGCGGATGCCAATGACTACACCCGCTATGCAAAATCACTTTGATTTAGTTTATGATAAATTGAGTTCTAATTAACAATTAAATTAATCTAGGTGAACTCCCACTCAAAACAATATCCCTCACATTGTTTTAGTGATCACACGAACCAAATCCACCACATCAAAACCGATCATCACGAGAGTTGATATAGCTTCAATGGCGAACAATCAACATGTTCATCATTATCTACTATATGACTCATGCTCTACCTTTCGGTAATCCGTGTTCACGAGGCCATGTACATGCTAGGCTCGTCAAGATCAAACCTTAGCTACCGCATAAGCAAATCTGGCTTGCTTACGTTGTATTCACCGCGGAATCAAAGACACCCGATCATCATGTGGTGCTTGAGCAGCAAGCTTTAGCGGTGCATACTAAGGGTGAACACTTTAGAACTTGAAATTTATGTGCATGAGGGATCATCTTATAATGCTACCGTCGTCTACTAAGCAATACAAGATGCATAAAGGATTAACATCACAGGCAATTCATAATATGTGATATGATATGGCCTTTCTTCTTTGTGCTTTCGATCTCCATCTTCAAGCACGAACATGATCTCCATCATCACCAGCATTGCATCAAGGTCAATGATGCTTCACCATGGTTGTCGTCCACCGGCTTCAACTATTACAACTACTTTGAATAGACACGCAGGTCTTAACAGAAATTAAAGACAACCATATGGCTCCTGCCGATTGCCAACTTACAATAAGGAACATTGCATACATCATATATAATCACAATCATGGCCATATCACATCACAGCACACCGCAAAACAAAGTTAGACGCCTCTAATTTTATTTGCATGTTTTACGTGGTTTGGGGCTTTCAATAAGTGTCGTTCTAACTTACGAACAAGAACCACAACATTGATACTAGTATTTTCAATCACCCGTTGTAAATTGAATCTTAACTATCTTTGGGAAAGCAGGCACCATAAAGCCACTTATGCAATACAAGTTGCATGTCAAGCGTGGAGCAGGTCTCATGAGCGATGTCATGTAAGGTTAGCCGGCGCTTCATCCCAACATACCGCAAGATGCAAAGTACACAAGAAGTAATCGATAATAAAAACATCAATGCCCACAATGACCATTGTGTTCTACTCGTGCAACAGATCTACATATAGACACGGCTCGATACCCTTTGTGGGGTTCGTAGCATGGAAAACAAAATTTTCTATCGCATACAAACAAACAAGCCAAGATCTATCTACTAGATTGTAGCACCGAGACGATAGAGGAACTCACCCTCGAAGATTCCAGCGGTTAACGAGCAGATTCTCGTGGATGATGTAGTCGTACTCTTCCGATCTCAAGATCGGCGTGAGCGATCCTTCCAGCCACGTTCGGCGTGCTCCATGATCGGTCACCGTTCGATTTTCGGCGAAGACCTTCCTCTCCTTGTTCCAGATGGCGGAGGTTGTAGCACTCTCCTCGCGATTCGGCGGCTGGACAGTGGGTGGAAGTAGAGGAGATCATGAGCTTCGCCTTAAGCCGGTGCGAGTATGGTGGAGCTTATGAGAGAGGCTATTAGTGGTCTAGTAATTAGACACACCAATTAGAAGGCTCTAAATCAATTAGAAGGCTCTAAACCGAAATAGCTCTAAACCGGGGTTTAGGTCTAGGGTTTAGTTTAGAGGATAGGAACTTGTGTGTCCTAGGAGGGGAGCCCTGCCCCTCCTTATATAGGTGGGAGGGCTGGCCGGCCAAGGGGAGGAGAGTCCCTCCCCAAGTCGGCTTGGTGGGGCGCCGGCCAAGGGAGGAACCCTCCTCCAACTCGGCCTCCACCAATCCTCCTCTCTTCCCACTTCCCAAAATTGCCGTTTGACTTTCAAACTAGCCGTTTGACTTTTCAATTTAGGATTTAAATAAATCCTTTATTTTGGACAGCGAATACACCTAGTACATGATGCAACCATTCCAACTTGTTATGACACATTCATGTACCCTTCCCCCTTCCGGAGTGCCGGACATTCCGGGACCTTCTAGAATGTTCCCGATGAAAACACCGGAACCATTCTCCAACCCCGAAACAGGACTTTCCTTATATGAATCTTATTCTCCGGACCATTCCGGATCTCCTCGTGATATCCCGGATCCCATCCGAGACTCCGAACAACATTCGGTCTCTTTCTCATAATACCATAACTACTCAAACAACGTCGAATCCTTAAGTGTGTCTCCCTACGGTTCGTGAATTATGCGGACATGATCGAGACACTTCTCCGATCAATAACCAATAGAGGAATCTGGAAATTCATATGGCTCCCATATTTCTCGATTACTTTGCGATCGAATGAACCACTTACATACGATACCAATTTCCCTTTGTCTCACGATATGTTACTTATCCGAGGTTATGATCGTCGGTATCTCTGCATACCTAGTTCAACCTCGTTACTGATAAGTACTCTTTTCTCGTTCCCGTGATATGTGATCCCTTGTGACCCAGTCACATGCTTGCAAGCTAATTGGATGACATTTCACCGAGAGGGCCCAGAGAATATCTATCCGTCATATGGATGGACAAATCCCACTCTAGATCCATGTGTTTCAACCAATACTTTCTGAACACTCAATGCCACCTTTATAGCCACCCTGTTACGGTGTGGTGTTTGATGATATCAAAGCATACATCCGGAAAAGGTGATATGCATGATCTCATGGTCGAAGGAATTAGGTTACTATGTATCAGAAAGCATATAGCAATTGAACTATTGAAATGACTTGATCTTTATGCTACGCTTATCTATAGGAGTATGTCCATCATATCATTCTCCTAATGATATGATCCTGTTGTTAATAACATCTCTATGTTCATGATCAGGAAACCATGATCATATATTAACCAACAAGCTAGTTTAACAAGAGGCTTTACTAGGGACTCTTATTTTAGTTTACAAATCACACAAGTATTAATGTTTCCGGTTAATAAAATTATAGCATGGTATGTAAACATTTATCATAAGTGTGAAGATATGATAATAACTACTTTATTATTGCCTCTTGGGCATATCTCCAACAAGACACACTTAAGGATTCGACGTTGTTGAGTAGTTATGGAATGATGAGTAAGAGACCGAATGTTGTTCGGAGTCTCGGATGGGATCCGGGATATTACGAGGAGATCCGGAATGGTCCGGAGAATAAGATTCATATAAGGAAAGTCCTGTTTCGAGGTTGGAGAATGGTTCCGGTGTTTTCATCGGGAATGTTCTAGAAGGTTCCGGAATGTCCGGCACTCCGGAGAGGAAGGGTACATGAATGTGTCATAACAAGTTGGAATGGTTGCATCATGTACTAGGTGTCATCGATGAACAAAATAAAGGGATAAATCAAATCCTAGTTTGAAAAGTCAAACGCCAATCTGAAAAGTCAAACGGCTATTTTGTTTGGTGGAGGGAGAGTAGGAAACCTACTTGGGGAGGAGTTCCTCTCCCTCCACCGCCGGCCTACTTGGAGACCGAGTTGGGGAGGGACTCCCCTCCCCTTGGCGCGCCCCCTCCACCTATATAAGGAGGGGCAGGGCTGCCCCTCCAAGACTAACACCTTGCCTCCTCCTTGGTGTGTCTAAACCAAGATCACCGAGGCTCTCTTATAGTCCACCATACTCGCTCCGGCCAAAGCGCCTGCGAGATCTTCCTCTACTTCCTGCACTGCCCGTCTTTGCCGGAATCACGAGGAGAGTGCTACAACCTCCATTTTCTTGGAACAAGGGAGAGGAAGGTCTTCGTCGAGTACCGAACGTGTGACCGACTGCGGAAGCTCTGCCGGAACGCAGCGCCGGAAGGATCGTCTACGCGATCTTGAGATCGGCAAGAGTACGACTACATCACCCACGAGAATCTGATCTCGTTAAACACTTTGGAATCTTCGAGGGTGAGTTATTCTATCGACTCGTTGCTACAATCTAGTAGATAGATCTTGGCTTGTTTGTTTGTATGCGGTAGAAATTTTTTGTTTTCCATGCTACGAACCCCTACAAATGCGTCCAGGGCACTCCCTCGTAGGCCCACACCCCCTCCCGACAAGTGGGGCCACGTTGGTCCCACTCCAGAAGGTTCTAGAAGCTTCCGGTACAATACCGAACAATCCGAAACAATTCCGAAATCCAAAAACTGCTTTCCCTTATATAAATCTTATTCTTCGGACCATTCCGGAACCTCTCGTGATGTCCTGGATCTCATCCGAGACTCCGAACAAAAACTCATAAACCAATTATCCATTCTATCCTAGCGTCGAGGCACGTTAAGTGTGTGACCCTATGGGTTCGAGAATATGCAGACATGATCTTCTATCAATAATCAACAACGGGGTCTGGAAACCCATATTGACTCCCACATACTCATCGATGATCATATCGGATGAACCAGAATGCCAGGATTCAATTAATCCCATATATATATTCCCTTCGTCATGCGATATTTTACTTGCCCGAGATTCGATCGTTGATATCGGCATACCTAGTTCAATCTCGTTCACAGCAAGTACTTTACTCGTTCCGTAATCCGATATCACTTTGTGATTAACTCCTTAACCACGAGCTTGCAAGCGGTGTTGATATCGATTACCGAGTGGGCTCGAAGTATATCTCTCCGATTTGGGAGGGAAAAATCCCATCTCGATACATACAACCCAACAGATACTTTCCGATCACCTGAGAGACACCTTTATGATCACCCTCTCATAGGATGACGTTTGATGACCTCAAAGCTTTCTTCCGATACCAGGGAGTTACATTATCTCATGGTCTAAGGAATACAATATTTGACATAAGAAAAAGCTTCGCAAAGATGAACACAATGACATGATCTAATTGCTCTGCTTGATTTGGGTTTGTCCATCATATCATTCTCCCAATGACATGATCTCATTATTAATTGACAACTCATGTCTATGGTTAGGAAACCTTAACCATATTAATCAATGAGCTAGTCCATAGAGGCGTACTAGGGACACGGTGTTGTTCATAAACCACACAAGTATCAAAGTTTCCGCTTAATACAATTCTAGCATGGAATATAAACTTTATCATGAACAAGAATTATAATAATAACATCTTTATTATTGCCTCTAGGGCATAATTCCAACAGTCTCCCACTTGCACTAGAGTCAATAATCTAGTGTACATCTGGCAACAATCTAACACCCATGGCACTAAGGTGCTGATCATGTTTTGCTCGTGGAAGAGGTTTAGTCAATGGATCTGCGACATTCAGATCTGTATGTACTTTGCTAATCTTCATATCTCCATCTGTTATATAATCTTGAATTATATGAAACTTGCGGTTGATATGCTTGGTCTTTGGATGATATCTTGGTTCCTTAGCCAGTGCTATGGTGCCAGTGTTGTCACACAATATCTCCAGTGGGTCCAAGGCACTTGGAACCACACCAAGCTCAGTGATGAAGTTCCTGATCCAAACTCCTTCACTTGACGCTTCTGCAACAGCCATGTATTCCGCTTCTACTGTAGATCCCGTGATCACGCTTTGCTTGCAGCTTCTCCAGCTCACAGCTCCTCCATTCAAAATATAAACGTATCTTGTCTGAGATTTAGAATCATCCTTGTCGATGTCGAAACTAGCATCAACGTAACCTTTTACGACGAGTTGTTCATCACCTCCATAGACTAAGAACATTTCTTTAGTTCTATTTAAATACTTTAGGATGTTCTTCACTGTCCGATGTTCCTCTGGATCACTTTGGTATCTGCTCGTCAAACTAAGAGCATTGGACACATCCGGTCTAGTACATAGCATGGCATACATGATAAATCCTATGGCTGAGGCATAAGGCACTTTGTTCATAGCTTCTCTATCGTTTACCGTAGCTGGACACTGAGCCCTGCTCAATATCTTACCTGACAACATAGGCACTGAACCTTTCTTTTCCTTATCCATTCTGAACCTTTTCAGAACTTTGTCTAGGTATGTACTTTGGCTTAAAGCTATCAGGCGTCTTTGTCTATCTCTATAGATTTTGATGCCCAATATATAAGCAGCTTCCCCTAGGTATTTCATTGAAAAACATTTGTTCAAATAACTCTTCACATCGTTAAGCATGTCAATGTCATTTCCGATAATCAATATGTCATCCACATATAGTACCAAAAAATGTCACTGAGCTCCCACTCACTTTCTTGTAGATACAAGCTTCGTAGCAATTTGGAACAAATCCAAAGCTCTTGATCACTTGATCAAAACGAAGGTTCCAACTCCGAGATGCTTGCTTCAGTCCATAAATGGAACGCTGAAGTTTGCACACCTTATCAGCATCCTTAGGATCGACAAAAACCTTTGGGTTGCATCATATACAACTCTTCATTAATGTTGTCATTGAGGAACGCAGTCTTGACATCCATCTGCCATATTTCATAATCATGAAACGCAGCAATTGCTAATAAAATCCGAATAGACTTAAACATCGCTACGGGAGAGAAAGTCTCATCGTAGTCAACACCTTGAACTTGTTGAAAACCTTTCGCGACAAGTCGAGCTTTATAGACAGTAACATTACCATCCGCGTCCGTTTTCTTCTTGAAAATCCATTTGCACTCAACGGCCTTTCGGTCGCTAGGAGGGTCCACCAAAGTCCATACTTGGTTTTCGCTCATGGATCCTAATTCGGATTTCATGGACTCTAGCCATTTCTCAGAGTCTGGGCTCATCATTGCTTCCTCATAGTTCGCAGGTTCACTGTTGTCTACTAACAAGACAGTCAAGACAGGGTTACCGTACCACTCAGGAGGGGCACATGACCTTGTCGACCTGCGACGTTCAGTAGTAGCATTGTCCGAAGCTTCATGATCCTTGTAATTAGCTTCCTCTATTGTTGGCGCATACGGCACTGGAACAATTTCAGGTGTTGCGCTACTCTCCAACTCAAGAGAAGGTTCAATAACCTCGTCTAGCTCTACTTTCCTCCCACTCACTTCTTTCGAGAGAAACTCCTTCTCAAGAAAGGATCCGTTCTTTGCGACAAACACTTTGCCTTCGGATCTGTGATAGAAGGTATACACAATCGTTTCCTTAGGGTATCCTATGAAGACGCATTTTTCCGCTTTGGGTTCGAGCTTGTCCGGCATCAACTTCTTGACGTAAGCTTTGCATCCCCAAACTTTAAGAAACGACAACTTAGGTTTAGCACCAAACCACAGTTCATACGGTGTCGTCTCAACGGATTTAGATGGTGCCCTATTTAAAGTAAATGCAACGGTTTCTAATGCATAACCCCAAAATGACAACGGCAAATCTGTAAGAGACATCATTGATCGCACCATATCTAATAGAGTTTGATTCCGGCGTTCAGACACACCATTGCACTGTGGTGTTCCGGGTGGTGTGAGTTGCGAAACGATTCCGCATGCTTTAAGATGCGTGAGAAAATCATAACTCAAATATTCACCTCCACGATCGGATCGTAGAAATTTAATTTTCCTGTTATGATGGTTTTCCACTTCGTTCTAAAATTCTTTGAACTTTTCAAATGTTTCAGATTTATGTTTCATTAAATAGATATACCCATATCTACTTAAGTCATCAGTAAAAGTGAGAAAATAGCGATAACCACCGCGCGTCGAAACACTCATTGGTCTGCATACATCGGTATGTATGATTTCCAACAAGTCCGTTGCTCGCTCCATTATTCTGGAGAACGAGGTTTTGATCATCTTGCCCATGAGGCATGGTTCGCACGTGTCAAATGATTCAAAATCAAGAGACTCCAAAAGTCCATCAGAATGGAGTTTCTTCATGAGTTTTACACCAATATGACCTAGACGGCAGTGCCACAAATAAGTCGTATTATCATTATCTACCTTGCATATCTTAGCCTCAATGTTATGGATGTGTGTTTCATTGCTTTCGAGATTCAGAAGAAATAAACCATTCATAGCAGGTGCATGACCATAAAAGATATTACTCATATAAATAGAACAAGCATTATTCTACGATTTAAATGAATAACCGTCTTGCAATAAACACGATCCAGATATGATGTTCATGCTCAACGCAGGCACATAATAACATTTATTGAGGTTTAAAACTAATCCCGAAGGTAAAACTAAGGAGAGCGTGCCGACGGCCATCACATCAACTCTTGATCTGTTGCCAACGCGCATCGTCACCTCATCCCTCGCTAGCCGCCGTCTATTCCGTAGCTCCTGTTTCGAGTTACAAATATTAGCAACTAAACCAGTATCAAATACCCAGGCACTACAACAAGGGCTAGTAAGGAAAACATCAATAACATGTATATCAAATATACCTTTGATGGTGCCAGCCTTCTTGTCCTCTAAGTACTTCGGACAGTTGCGCTTCCAGTGACCCTTGTCCTTGTAATAGAAGCACTCAGTGTCCGGCTTAGGTCCAGACTTGAGCTTCTTCTCTGCAGGGGCAACGCGCTTGCCGCTGCCCTTCTTGAAGAGCTTCTTTGCACCCTTACCTTTCTTAAAGCTGGGGGGCTTGTTGACCATCAACACATGATTATCTTTCTTGATGTCCACCTCCGTAGCTTTCAGCTTAGCGAAGAGCTCAGTGATCGTATCAGTGGAACCAATCTGATTATGAGTAACTACAAAACCTTTGTAGCTAGGAGGGAGTGATTGCAAAACTCTGTCAATCTTGAGCTCCTCTGGAATCTTGCAGTCCAGTTGCTCAAGGCGTTGAGTGTAGCCCGACATCTTAATGGCGTGCTCACTAATGGAACTCCCTTCCTCCATCTTGCAGTTAAAGAATTTCTCAGAGATCTCATATCTCTCAGAACGGGCCTGATTCTGAAACATAGTTTTCAGTTCCTCAAGAATCTCAAAGGGCCCGGGGAACTCCTCAAAACAATTTTGAAGGTCCGATTCCATAGCAAACAACATGGTGCTCTTAATCACACCATAATCATCCTTGCGCGACTGATAAATAGCTTTCTCATCAGCAGGGGCGTCACCTAGCGCTTTCTCAAGGACATAGTCCTTTTATCTGCCAGCGAGAATGATTCTCAGATTGCGGAACCAGTTGGTGAAGTTAGACCCATTGTTCTTAAGCTTTTCTTTCTCAGCAAAAACGTTGAAGTTGAAGTTGGACTTAGCCATTTGATCTACAAAATTTGCAAGTACAATTTAGACTATGTTCATGATAACTAGTTCAACTTAATCAAATTACTAGATGAACTCCCACTAAATTCAACATCCCTCAAGTTGTTTAGTGAACATGATCCAAATTCACCACACCTAATCCGATCTTCACGAGAAGAGATGTGGTTTCAATGGTGGACAACAAAGTGTCGATCATATCATTCATATGACTCATGCTTAACCTTTCGGTTCGTGTGTTCCGAGGCCATGTCTGTACATGCTAGGCTCGGCAAGTCAAACCCAAGTATTTCCGCATGTGCAAAACTGGCTTGCACCCGTTGTATGTGAACGTAGAGTTTATAGCACCCGATCATCACGTGATGCTTGAACACGACGAACTTTCGCAATGGTGCATACATGGGGAGAACATAGTTTTATCTTGATCTTTAAGTGAGGAATCATCTTATAATGCTACAGTCGCGATCTAAGCATAATAAGATACATAAAAGGATAAATATCACATGCATATAATTTTATGTGACATGGTATAGCCAATCTCCGCGCAATGATCTTCATCTTGTGCGTGCCAGTATGATCTCCATCACTTCATCATGATTGCCTCCACCACGAATAGCAACTACAACTTTTGCTAACTACTTAGCGATAAAGTAAAGCTATTACATGGCGTATAAGAAGTTGACACACAGGTCATACACAATTATAAAGGCAACCATATGGCTCCTGCCGGTTGTGTACTTATCGACATGCAAGTCGTGAAACATTACAAAACATGTTCATTGCATACAACATACACATCATATCTTGGGCCATACCATATCACAGAAACACTCCCTGCAAAAACAAGTTAGACGCCTCTATAGTGAGAGAAACTGGCATCCACCATCCATGTTTTACGTGGCTTATGGGAGTAACAAGCTAAGAACGATTCTTACCTACGGAAAGCCACAACGGTGATATTATGGTTGCCAATATCCGGTGTAAATCCCATGACAACTATAGTGAGAGAAACTGGCATCCACCAGCCGCATGTGTGGAACAAGCCACACGTCAAGTGCGGAGCTGGTCTCATGACGAGTCACGTAAGTTGGCCTGGACGCCGATCTCACTATCCCGCGTCATAAGAAGTACAAAAACAAGAGGCTTGCAACAGAAAACATCAACGCCCGCAACAAGCATGTTGCGTTCTACTCGTGAAACACATCTACGCATAGATCTAGCTCTGATACCACTGAAGGGTTTCGCAGCATAGTAAATCAAAAAAAATCTACGGATGCGAACGGGAAAGCCAAGATCTAATCTAGGAGATGAAAACAATGAGGGGGGGTAGATGAGATCTTCATACCCTTAAAGATTCGCACAGCGGAACGTTCAACGGAATGTGGTTGATGTAGTCGTACTAGCTTCTCCTCCTCGCGATCCGATCCGATCCAACACCGCAAGTGGCGATGCCTCCGAGAGATGCACACGTACGGCACCTCGACGTCTCCTCCTTCCTCAGTCCAGCAAGTGGGGTGGAGAGATAGATTGGATCTACAACACGACGGCGTGGTGCAAAGGTGGAGAGTTTCTGCGGCAGGGCTTCGCCTACGCGCAGTCGGGAGAGAGAGAGATCTGGAGGGCAGCAGTATGGCGGCTAGGATTGAAGGAGTGGGGGAGGAGGGCTGCGCCCCTGCCCTCTATATATAGGGGGCTGGCCTGCCCCCTTGGCCCCTCCTCCAAGCCCTAGGGCAGCGGCCCCAAGGGTTGGAGTGGGGGGCAAGTTTCCCCCTCCTTCTGGAAGGTTTCCCTAGGGTTTTGGCCGGCTGGGCCTATGGGGCCTTGTGCCCCTGGCCCAATGCGGCCAGGGCACTCCCTCGTAGGCCCACGCCCCCTCCCGACAAGTGGGGCCACGTTGGTCCCACTCCGGAAGGTTCTAGAAGCTTCCGGTACAATATCGAACAATCCGAAACAATTCCGAAATCCAAAAACTGCTTTCCCTTATATGAATCTTATTCTCCGAACCATTCCGGAACCTCTCGTGACGTCCTGGATCTCATCCGAGACTCCGAACAAAAACTCATAAACCAATTATCCATTCTATCCTAGCGTCGAGGCACGTTAAGTGTGTGACCCTACGGGTTCGAGAATATGCAGACATGATCTTCTATCAATAATCAACAGCGGGGTCTGGAAACCCATATTGAATCCCACATACTTATCGATGATCATATCGGATGAAACACAATGCCAGGATTCAATTAATCCCATATATATTCCCTTCATCACGCGATATTTTACTTGCCCGAGATTCGATCGTCGGTATTGGCATACCTAGTTCAATCTCGTTCACAGCAAGTACTTTACTCGTTCCGTAATCCGATATCACTTTGTGATTAACTCTTAACCACGTGCTTGCAAGCGGTGTTGATATCGATTACCGAGTGGGTCCGAAGTATATCTCTCCGACTTGGGAGGGATAAATCCCATCTCGATACATACAACCCAACAGATACTTTCCGATCACCTGAGAGACACCTTTATGATCACCCTCTCATAGGATGACATTTGATGACCTCAAAGCTTTCTTCCGATACCAGGGAGTTGCATTATCTCATGTTCTAAGGAATATAATATTTGACATAAGAAAAAGCTTCGTAAAGATGAACACGATGACACGATCTAATTGCTCTGCTTGATTTGGGTCTGTCCATCATATCATTCTCCCAATGACATGATCTTATTATTAATTGACAACTCATGTCTATGGTTAGGAAACCTTAACCATCATTAATCAATGAGCTAGTCCATAGAGGCGTACTAGGGATACAGTGTTGTTCACAAACCACACAAGTATCAAAGTTTCCGCTTAATATAATTCTAGCATGAAATATAAACTTTATCATGAACAAGAATTATAATAATAACATCTTTATTAATGCCTCTAGGGCATAATTCCAACATTATTCATTACAGTTTCCAAAGAAAATAGAATATTTATTTATTTTTAGGGGCATAGATCCAGGCCAAGTATGACCTCATAAATCAGTTTTTTTAATTCCCAATCAACATCACTCTCCCATGCATATACAATTTTTTTAATATGAAGCATATCAGACCAGCGATCAAGAGTCCATAGCTCCGTGTTTAACATTTTCAATGCCCCCCTTACCCAAATATGTGGCTATGGAAAACAGCCACATCATACTAATGTTGCACGTTGACATGTCTTTCACACCCAATCCTCCCTTCCTTTTTGGTTTGAAAATCAACTTCCACTTGACCAAATGATATATTTTCTTAGCCAGGCTACATAAAAATTCTTCTAGGCTAGGAGGATGGTTTTAACCCCAGTCCATCATAGTTCAAATCTCAGGTTTAACACTGTGTGTTGTATAAAAAATAGAATATTTTTTCAGTGGGAGACGACGTTCTTGTTGACAGCGAGACGTTCATAGTGACTTCATCAATCTCAAGACCCGATCCATCGGCTTAGTCTCTCGAATATGCTCATAGGGGTAATGTATATGTGCGCGAGTTCATAGGAATGGGTGCAATGTATGAATTATGAGCGTCTATGATTGAATGAACCGTGTTTCTCAAAAAAAATCTTCTAGGCTTGTCCAATTCCTCAATAGTACTATTTGACGTGTTCATGAGGAACATGGCAACTGGTAAGCAAGCATTAATCATGGCTACTCTGCCCTCCAAAAGAGAGGGCACCACCAATCCATCCTTCCATACTTTTTTCTTTAATAATATTTCTCCTAAAAACCCCAGTTCATTAACTGTTATATTTCTAGCAAACACTGGGGCACCTAGATATTTGATGGGCCAAATCCCCTTCTGGCAATTGAAGATAGCCGCATATTCTTCATGTTTCTCTTCATTCTCTAGAACTATTTGTCACTTCACTTTTTTCAAGAATTTCTTTTAAGTTAATTTTAAACCTCACTGGCTTAGAGAGATATAACAACAGCTTCAAACTCCTAGCACCCTCCACATCATCTTTGATGAACAATATTGTATCATCAGTGTGGTGCTGTAGAACTGTTATCTCATTTTCTACTACTAGATGGTTATCTAACCCAGTCATCAGAAAGACAGCCCATGAGCATTGCGCACCGTCCTATTGCCTAGGCTAGAAATGCATTTCCGCCCCGACGCCGTGGCCGGCCCACGCGCGGACGAGAGCGAAACCGGCGAAACGCACCGCGTGACGCGGGAGCGTGAAAACAGTGCGCGCCCCGCCGCAACCACATGTGACCGGCCGCGTGACTCGCTCGCGCGGTACCGCCGGCGCCGCGCGCGCGCGCGGAGACTTTCGGACGAAGGCAGCCACAGCACGGCCGTGCAACCTGCAGGGTGCAATGCTCCATCCGTCATCCGATCGGCGCATGTCGCTCCCGTCGCACTATCCATCCACATCCCTTTAACTATCCCCGGTTCCCTGTAGCTCGCTCTCTTAACTCCGTCTGGTTGGTGCGCCGGGCCAGTCGTATCGCGTACGCAGGCACGCCGTGGGCGGTCGTCTGCGGAGGTGACCGCTACTGCCACACTGGTGGCTTAACTCTCCCCGCTGAACTATCCCTTTGCCTCATCAAACCGGGCCGGTTTTCCATCCATGTGTATATAAAGCACGCGGACGCGGCGCTGGCTTTGCCACACCACACAAGACGCGCGGTGCAACCAGCTGCAGGGAAAACTGTACCCTGCCGTGCGTGCGTGATTCCTTCGTTCCCTCGTCACGCCTCTCGCCCTCCCTAGCTCGCCCCCTCTGGGATCCACTGCGATCGACCAGCAGCGCGCAGCACAAAAAAAATATGGGTGCTGCGTTCTTGGCGTCCTGGCCATGGGATAACCTCGGCTTCTTCAAGGTATGATCGGTCGATTGATCGACCTCTGTTTTGTAATGGTTTCCTTTCGTCTCTCTCTCTGAATGTTTCTGACGCGGTGCACTGCATGCAGTATGTCCTGTACGGGCCTCTGGTGGGCAAGGCGGTGGCGTCCCGGGCGTGGGAGCCGTCGAGCCCCGACCACTGGCTCTTCCTCCTGCTCGCCCTCTTCGCCCTCCGGGCCTTCACCTACCAGCTCTGGAGCTCCTACAGCAACATGCTCTTCCTCACCCGCCGCCGCCGCATCGTCCGCGACGGCGTCGACTTCGAGCAGATCGACAACGAGTGGGACTGGTACGCACGCACAAGTGCAACCTGCATGCATGATCCGTTCTGTTTCCCTCGTGACCGAACGAAGACGAGTAGTAGTTTCCTCACAAATCCAGCTCCGGCCGGCCGTACGTGCGTGTGTGTTGCTGCAGGGACAACTTCCTGATCCTGCAGATCCTGATGGCGGCCACGGCGCTGTACGCCTTCCCGTCGCTACAGCGTCTCCCGGGCTGGGACGGCAGGGGCCTGGCCGTGGCGGGCCTCCTGCACGTGGCGGCCACGGAGCCCCTCTTCTACGTGGCGCACAGGGCCTTCCACGGCGGCCGCCTCTTCTCCCGCTACCACGCGCTCCACCACTCCATGAAGGTGCCCACGCCCTTCACGGCCGCGTTCGCCACGCCGCTCGAGCACCTCGTGCTGGCCGCGCTCATGGCGCTGCCGCTCGCGGGGGCCTGCGCGGCGGGTGTCGGATCCGTAGGGCTGGCCTTCGCCTACGTGCTGGGATTCGACTTCCTCAGGGCCATGGGCCACTGCAACGTCGAGCTCTTCCCCGCCGGCCTCTTCCGGGCGGTCCCCTTCCTCAGATACCTCATCTACACCCCGACGTACGTTCGCACACCAATCTTCTTCTCCATCTACTACATATACTTGTTGATATGGTAACCTGGACTAGGAATATGCTCACTACGTACGGTGATTAATTTGGTGCACTTGGGTTTGGGGCAATCATGAGAGCCTAACCAAGACACTGTACGGCACACGGCCATCGGGTCGAATGATCAGATATGGCGTACTTGGGTACAGCACAAAGTACAGAAGCTCTGCTTCGCATTACTGCCGGGTGCCGGCCGGCGGCTCGCCATCGCCAACCGCCTCCCTGTTCACCTGACCTATCAACAGCAACACATTGTTCGATCGTTCGTTCCCACCCACCGATGATCGATCACGTGCTGAACAAGCACTGGTCGTTGCGCGGTCGCGCCCTTTTCGATCGACCGATCGAGTAGCTAGCTACCTAGCAGAGGACATGCTCCCGTACGTGTGTTCCCGTAGCTGATGCTTGGCTTTTGGTATGTACGTATTCTGGCTGCAGGTACCACACGGTCCACCACACGGGGAAAGAGGCCAACTTCTGCCTGTTCATGCCGCTGTTCGACCGCCTCGGTGGCACGCTCGACGCCAACTCCTGGGACCTGCAGACCAAGAACAGAGCAGGTAATTAACCTAGTAGTAATATTTTTCTCTAGTTTCAGAGTTACGTGTGCGTGACGGGCTCAAACTACTGCAACCATGCGTGGTCACTGCCGCCCGCCCGTAAGCCAAGCCGCTGCTAGCACAAAAATGGCGGGGCCACGCGGCGCGCGTTTCCTCGGACAATCACGTACGCGCAACCGCCTGCGTGCGTGCGGGTAAAGCTCGCCTCGAGCGCGGACCGGCCTAGCCGTACGCGCGCCGGCTACGTACGCTGCTCGTCCGGATACGGAAGCTTCTGTACCGTATAGTCTGTAGTTTGGTTTGCGTGGCTGGAACTGCGTCTTCACGGTTCACTGTAGGGGCGGGTGGCACGTCTCGCGCACAATTGATTGCAGGTTTGGACGCGAGAGGCTTGGTCTCAGCTAGTAGCTTGTGGCCAGTTGGTTACTCCATGCTCTATGCAGCGGCGCCGAATGGGATAGGCCATCATTAGCGTTGCAGCTCGCAGTTAGCGGTGACGTGTACGTCACCTGTACTCCAGTATATATATATAGCTGGGTAGCCATGTCGATGCGAGCAGAGCAGGACTGCTACAGCAGATTGATTGCTGCCGTGGCGTGGCGTGGCATGGCGCCCCAACCGTTTGCGTTTGTAATCACTCCGGTCTCCGCCGCGCAATCAATGAAGCCGCGCTCGCTCGCACAGTACCTGGTCCTGGGTGACGCGGACCGACACGATCGATCGAATTTTCCGATGGATGAAATCATGAAACGAACGGAACGCGTGCGTACTGCGTGCAGGTGCGGACGAGGTGCCGGACTTCGTGTTCCTGGCGCACGTGGTGGACGTGATGCAGTCCATGCACGTGCCCTTCGTCATGCGGACCTTCGCATCCACGCCCTTCGCCGTGCGGGCCTTCCTCCTGCCGCTCTGGCCCATCTCCCTCTGCTTCATGTTCATGGTGTGGGCATGGTCCAAGACATTCGTCATCTCCTACTACCACCTCCGGGGCAAGCTCCACCAGACCTGGGCCGTCCCAAGATACGGGTTCCACGTACGTACTACTTACACACACGCCGTTCTCCCCCGCTAGCTCACTGCAGCTAGTTGTCTTCTTCCAAATGTTTTTGCTGATCGATCGATGATCTCTCTATGTGTGAATGCATGCAGTACTTCCTGCCCTTCGCCAAGGACGGCATCAACGACCAGATCGAGCTCGCCATTCTCAGGGCCGAGAAAATGGGCGTCAAAGTCGTCAGCCTCGCGGCTCTCAACAAGGTCTGTCTGTCCGTCCGTCAGTCCCCTTCAGACGACCAACTCCCTCAACTACTACCTGCACGAAACGGTTCGGACCAATAATGAACTAACCGCCAAACATTATGTCCATGCATGCAGAACGAGGCGCTCAACGGCGGCGGCACGCTGTTCGTGAACAAGCACCCGGACCTGCGGGTGCGCGTCGTGCACGGCAACACCCTCACGGCGGCGGTGATCCTCAACGAGATCCCGGAGGGCACCGCCGAGGTGTTCATGACGGGGGCCACCTCCAAGCTCGGCAGGGCCATCGCGCTCTACCTCTGCCGCAAGAGGATCCGCGTCATGATGATGACGCTCTCCAAGGACCGCTTCCAGAGGATCCAGAAGGAGGCGTCGCCCGAGCACCAGCGGTACCTCGTGCAGGTCACCAAGTTCCAGTCGGCGGGGCAGTGCAAGACGTGGATCGTCGGCAAGTGGCTGTCGCCCAGGGAGCAGCGGTGGGCGCCGCCCGGCACGCACTTCCACCAGTTCGTGGTGCCGCCCATCCTGGGATTCCGCCGCGACTGCACATACGGCAAGCTCGCCGCCATGCGCCTCCCCAAGGACGCCAGGGGACTCGGGTCCTGCGAGTTCTCGCTCGAGCGCGGGGTCGTGCACGCCTGCCACGCCGGCGGCGTCGTGCACTTCCTCGAAGGGTACACGCACCACGAGGTTGGCGCCATCGACGTCGACCGCATCGACCTCGTATGGAAGGCCGCGCTCAAGCACGGCATCCGGCCCGTCTAATAGATCGTCGCCCCTGCAAGGGCCAAACTGGGCCTGACACCCCACGCTCATTTTCTTTCTTCTTTTTATTCCCTTCTCGACATAGTATAATACACACTACAGATCGGGCGACGACATGTGGTTGTTCATAACGATTCAGTTTACGACTTCACTAGTATTTTGATTTGTACACATACAAATACATTCAAGGAAAGAGTACACTACGATCGAGGTGGCATCGATACTGAAGAAGTACTAGTTGTATATATCATCGTTTGGGGAGGTTCGTGTGAATGTGCCTAATTGTTGTTTCTTTCTGGGTCGTGCTATATCCTGCATGTGAAGGCGCACGGTAGCAAGGTATAGTATATCACACTACCGCCGGCTGATCATGGTCCATTTTTGGCTGGCGCCGTAACGCCCATGAGAAGTTGTCTGGGCAATGTTAATTTTTTTGAAACATCTCGCGAAGACCCCGGACAAAAATTACACACGCACATTTTTCCAACATATAAATCGACAACATTTCCTCAGAAAAAAAAACGAGAAATGACAAAAACCAAACTTAATTTTTTTTAGCATAACAACCAAACCTGTTGGGGGCGTTGGTGGTAAATTAATCCGGCCCGATGAAACTGCAACTCTCAGACGCGCATGTCAAGGCCTAGCGCTACAGCAAGGAGCCCAAAACAAAACCCGGATGTCCAAACCGTGTTACCATGGGCATGGGCCGTTGCCCACCTCGCTCGCAACGAAACTCTCCGGCATCCACCTTCACCAACAGCAGCGGCGGCCGTAGCGGCGCACGGCGGGTCTCGCCTCCGCTTCCTGCCCGTGCGGCGGTTCCCCGCCGATCTCCGCATTACCGGAGGTTCGTACTCTTCAGCGTGTTCTCCGCCGATGTCTGCTGGCCTGCTGGGACTGGGAACTAGGAACTGGCGCGAGAATTACTTCATATGCGTGTTGGCTAGAAGGTTAGGGATTTGGAACGGCGTAGTATATTCTACTCTATAATTTTTTGCAAATTGGGCGCAAGCATTGTTTTTATCTAAAGCTCCGTGCTAACATCGAGAAGAAACATGATGTCTCTTGCAGAACGAATAAGAGATCAGTTTTTTGGTTGGTTTCCCGTATTCATTAGTTTCTGCTTATTGCTGGTTGCTCCAAAAAGGACTAAAGAGAATAAAATAAGCTCACGAAATTTCTTGAGTGAAGCATTGAGTATATGGCCCAATCTGATTTATGCGACATGATTTCTGTATAAAGTTCATACGGCTGTATCTGATTTACAGAAAATGATTCTTGTATGCAGTTCATATGCCGGGGTTCTTACAATATATTTCCCGTTGCGTTTGCAGCTTTGCATCCTTTGGTGATATAGGAGTAATGCAGGTTTTCTGCTCATAATTTATGGATGGTATAATATTTTTCCCCATTTTTTATGTGCCCAAACTGAGCTCATCAATGGAGAATAATTTATGCATGGTATAATGTTTTTTCCTTTTTATTTTGTGTGCCCATTCCGAGCTCATCAATTGAGAATACAAAATGTGTTTTACTTCTCTTTTTCTTCATGCTCCATCAGGAGATATTTCTAAATTGTATGAGGACCTGGCAAGCGCTGGTGCCTACATGTGTCCCATCATGGTTTTATTCTAGTAATGTTTGTTCCGTGAGCTTGTTACATTGCTTTCTAGTGGTTGTTGGTATCATGAAAAGCACATGACCTAGTTCAGTTGGCAGCATGAAAAGTACATAGCCCAATTCTTGGAACAATTTCATTATTGCCCTTCCCATGTGATATATGTTTGGGTCTAATGTGGCTAGTCCGTACGGATCATACACTCGTGGGGGCAAGCAGAGACAATAATGAGATCTTGTCCTATTAAACTTTGTTGATATATGACCACCGATTGGACTGAACATTATTGGAGAGGTAAATAATCATGGCCATGGCTCATTCATGACATTTTCCTTTTCTCTAATGGTCATAAGTTAATTGGTGAATGTATCTCCTTAAAAATGTCACCGAACACTATGCTATGATATATGTCTAATGAACCTTAGGCTGTAACATTTGGCTTGTGCCACATTTCAAACATCAGTTACTTGGTGTTATGTGTTTGTTGCTGCTGTTGGTTGTGCTTATAGCTGCCACTTTAGCTGATACTTGTCTATGATGGACAGTCCAAATTGCAGTATCAGAGACACATGCTCACACATGGATGGGCTCCATGTGTTTCAATAAAGTCATGCAGCTCCCTGGAGTTGTACAATTAAAGGTACATGGGACCTTGACATTATATGCATCTGGCTGTACCTCACTTTCAGGGTACTTCCTGTAAGATTTGTCAATACAGGGCTAGAAGCAGTGTCAGCCTTTTTTGTTTTTTAAATAATTAAATGCATATTAGTTTCAGAATGGCAGAGCAAAAGTGCCGCTACACTATGTTTTTCATCCTTTTTTAAAAGGAGCTTAAACCTTACAAAGTAAAAAAGTGTGGCGGCTGCCATTTTGTTTATGCTTTGAATAAATGCATTCCTGTTACTATTTTGATAAAGGGAACTTGATTGATCTGTGGCTACGTGTGGTGCTGTGTGATATTTGAAAATGGAAGATAAAAAGGGATATATGAGATGCTTGTGTGAAATCATTGTATGGGTTTGTATCGCACATGAGAAGTCATAATGCCAACAAAGTGATGTACATGTATTGTGTGGAATCTGAGATTGGGCAGACTATCCGAAGACCCTAGCATCACATATGCAATATGTCAGGCTTGTAGCTCAGTAGTACTATTATGACCAGTACCGGTGGTTTTTTTGTTAGTGAGCTGACCCCTTTTTTGGCATGGCTATGCTGTAAATAGGGAATCTTACTACTGGGCCAGCTTAGCTGGTTTATTCCCGTACACACCAAGAGAATGTGGGCTGAGTAGAACTGATGCTAAGCCACAGAAGCACTGCAGCATATCGAAGATTTGTATTCACCTTGGAGCTTAGTACATTAAGTCAAGTATTGGCTGGGTCAAACTTCTTATGAAAGCACAAGGGATAAGTGGCAATATAACACAAGATCATGGTGCCATGACATTTGCATATGCTTGCTTCACATCATCTGTTGAGTATTCTTCCTCGTTTTGCTTTGACATTGGTTTTGTTAATCTATCTCAGATTTTTTATTACAGTAGAATGATCTTTGCAAGTATAGAACTTTTCACACCCTGTGTAGTAATTGTACACATGGGCATATCAGCAAAGTAAAGCATTATTACTAGGACTGGAAGGATGCATCCCTTATTTGTTTGGACATAGACATCTGATGCTGGTACAGTATGGTATGGGCATGACAGTTAGAAAATACCAGCAGGTTACAACATGATGTTTATTCTAATGTTCTCTATTTTAGTTGCGTGCAGTTCGGTGACAACTATCTGGCACTGGAACAGACTATACTGTCAAACTGCAAAGAACGTATAGTCTATCATGTCCTATGTCCAAGATGTCAGTATGTGTTACCTCGTCTGGAAAATAGTGAAACCACTCCATGGCATGTGAGCATTTCATGTGCTTCAGTTCTGTAGAAGTTCTGGTTAGGTTGCCTGGGCTCTTGCTACTCCATGTTTAACCTCAACTACATGCCATATTAAGACTGCCGCTCAACAAAGATTTACTTCAGCAGCAGATGTTACATCTGCTCAGTGCTGTTCGGGGCATGAAGTTAAGATGCAATGTAGACTATATTCTAGAAATAGACGATACATCGGATATGGTAAGTTGCTGGACTCCCTCTAATTCTTTTACTTGTCATGCTGTATCCACCACCATCAAAGCGTGTTCAGCATTATTGCAGTTCTGTTGCATGTTGCTATCGGACACCTGATTTTTAAGGGTTCACGTGAGGAGTTAGACTTTAAAGTAGCAAGTGGACAGTGGTTACTGGTGATCTGGAGAGAGTCCAGTCAAGGCTCATTTGCTTGCTGATAACTGAAAGCCTGAGAAATATTGTCGAACATTGATTCTTGGATGCTTCACAAATCGGACTGTACTAAGGTAAGATCTACCCTGAGTGTTGCATCTGTCATAATCACTGGAGCATGTTGATGTGACGTATTAGCATATATCTTGCATGGTTAGAAATGAATCCCACGGTTGTACTTGAAGCAATGGACCTTGACTAAAATATGTTCTGTTCACTTCTGACAGCTCTTTATTTATTTTTTCTTACATTTTTATTTTGCAGAGTGTAACTATATGCTGTTATGCAAGATAAAATCAATAAAGTAGAATCTTGCTACATTATGAGTTTACACAAGAGCTCAGCCTAAGTTACTGGCCAGGATTTTCTTGTGATTACGGTGTCTCGGAGGTATGTTCTTGAGCACTACATGTCTACGTCTATGTTCTGCATTCTGAGGATTTTAAGTACATTATTTACCATTGACAAAAAAAAGTATTCATAATGTGGTAAAAAACATCGGAATTGCTCTATCTATATACTGCATTTATTTGTGCAATGATTTCCGTCCTCCAGATAACATTGAAAAGGAAAACTGAATAAGCAACAACTCTATACGATGCAGAGAGCAGCATCTTAGATCATTGCTCTTCTGGCCAACACCAACCATTGCTTTGTCAGTAACAATGGGTGGCTTCTCTTGCCAAGCAAACACCTTATGTGTAACCACACATAAGATTGACAACTCACAAGCATACTACTACCCGGGGGTACAAGAGATGAGCAGGCAAGAAAATGTTCTTCCCTCCCATTAAATGTACAATTGCAACCAATTCTGAGCTCAAAAACCTCTAACCATGGGCGTTGCAGTGGACCGACCGTACTGAGACGGAGGCACGGCATCCTTCACGCACCGTAGATGACAGAGAGCCTCCGCAAGGCGGCCACCTTGAGCTCGAGCAGGCAGATGTACTCGGCGGTCCGCTGGAGCAGCATGTCCACGTCGGCGTCGCGGGCGTCGGGGACTATCTTCTTGAGCTCCCGGAGCCTCCTCAGCACCATGTGCTGGAAGGGCCTCCTGTGCAGCAGCGATGCCACCACTCCCCGGGGCTTCCCCACGGTGAAAATGGCCTTCCTTCTCATCTCTCTCCCCCGTCCCCAAGTTGCTCTGCCGCACACTTGTGCTATGTGAAGGATGTGTGTGCTGAAAGACGCAGCAAGGGGGGCAATATATAGGTGTGAGAGCCAGGGGTTGTTTCACTTGGCCACCATGTGCCGGGAACTAGGTTCTAATCTGTAGACTGAGCTGTAAGGATAGCTAGCTCCCACAGGCCATGAATCGCGTGGTGGTCACCGGTGTCTCGGTACTTCAAGTTGCAACCTGTACTGTTTTGGTTGAAAGCTAGGCTGCTCGGTGATTACAGTTTAACCCAGGGGGAACCTAAGGACGTCGGCCATAATAGCGATCTTGGTTGTTGCCAACTTTCGTGTTAATGTTCATCTTATGATTGACTCCGCTGTAAGCTCCGCGTCCAAATTTTTTTCACGAAAAACTGTCTGTCAGGTGTAAGGCATTCAGTTTCATTGTTTTAAGTCTTCTTTCCCAGGTGATTTTAATTCACAATTCCGTTTAGCTGATAGCATGAGCACGCTGTTTAGTTTACCCTTTTAATTTAACAGCGAGAGACGCAATCCTGTAAGGAATGAAGGTGGCCGGCCTGACAGACAGGATGAAGCTGTTGTTTGTAATGTTTCATCCGTGTGTGTGAACCTGCATTTGTTTCTTTCTTCCCGTGGCGTTATTATGCCTTGCTGTATGGGTACAGTCTACTGATCGCCGTGACTCCTATAATAACCAGCTAAGCAGCGCACTGCTCAGATGTGTTCTGCTGAGCACAGAGCTGCCCTCTCTCGTTGTTTTTTGCTTGCCTGCACTGCACTGCTAGCCCAGGACAAGTCTTTCCTGTCCTAATCACAATCATCGAACGAGACTTTGCATTATTTGCAAATGATCGGGAGAAATATCCATGTGGTCTTGGCCAGCTTGCGTCCTGTAAGCAGCAGCTTGATGGCACTTTGTCAGTGTGACCAAGTACCAAATACTGCACTCCTCTGCATATCAGGATCGGAGGAGAATTTGGAACTTGTAATGTTGAGAAGACACTCTTTTTTCTTTTGCAAAGAAGTGTAGGATTTGTAACCAAAACTAGGTCTTTATGGACACTTACCTCAGTAGACTTCACACTGATAATTCCATGGTGATCTCATCTGTAAGACCTAACAAAAACACCTTAGAAAACCTAAGCTGCCACAGTAGTCTTGGAGCCAAGGCACCAGCAGAACAGGGAAAGAGACCGGTTCCAGGGACACGGCATGTGACTCGTCCAACGCCGCTAGGGAGGAACATGGGCTCGCACCGGTGCACGCACTGCTCGCGCGCAGACAGACACAGGGGGACAGGCGCAAATGCCTTCGCAATTCATAAAGGTAGCGCCGGGGCAACCGCGTGACGTGGAGTGCGTAGCGACCACGTACGACGTAATTAGATATTTAGATAGGTGTATATATATATATATATATATGCCGATCTTTTTAGTTCCCTTGTCAGAAGAATCATTTTTCATTCGGATCTTATCGTCGATCAGGGTTACCATAGGGAGCTGCCGGCCATGCACCGTACTCTCTCTTCTCTTTCTTGGATGTAATGTAATGTAATGTAATGTAATGTAATGTAATGTGTGTGAGTTGGTAAACTGTTGGCCCGTTGCATTGTTATTGTTTTGCGGTGGCGACCGACATGTGTGATCTCCATCCTTTTATTGTCTTTCCTCCAGTAGCCTGGCCTCCGTATCGTCGAATGCACGGGGCAATAATTTTTTGCGGAACATGATGTATATATAAATGGGCACATGAAAGAACAATAACAGAGAACCTAAATTGGGATCATAAGGTTATCAATTCTTCATTGGCCTTACTGTAATTTGTTTCTCCATTATGTGCTATAATTAGTCATCGGGGGACCAAAATCCACCTAGTAAGCACAAGTGCACGACTGCTGGTAAACCAATATGACCATGGTACTCTAGGAGACTAGGACAACCTCTTTTAAGAAAGGATTGTCTCTAGTGTCCCGATCCTGCCGGTTTAATCAACAAAAGCTAGACTTTGGACTATCATCGCAAAAGTTGGAATTCGGGCCAACACATTCGATAGGAAAAAAAGACACAGGTACGTATGTCAAGACTCGATCATATGAGCTTCCACGAGGCAAAAACGTCTTCAAACTCTTTACTGAATCCAACTAGTGAGACAAGATCGGTGCCACCATCCACCATCTCTATTAGTTGGTGCTTGCTTCCAGCGTGACCAAGAAAATCAAAATGCCGCAAAATCCCGCACGAGAAACCATAGGGTTGCTCGAGCATGGATCTTAAGAGAAGCTCATATGAAGCCATGAAGGACAATGTCACGCATTTGTCGTCCATCTTTGTATTGGACCATTTTGCACCAAACATCCACGATCACCGTTCCAACATTTATTTATTTTGACATTTTTATTAATAGAGGAGTTTTCATTAGATGTCTTACAACCGCGCATTTGGCCAAGGCCAAAAACGACAACAAGCATTCGCGAAATCAAGTTACAAAGCTCTTTAGCACCCGCAAGGCTCCAAAGATTTGTCTCTTCTTTAATCTTTAGGATGAGCATGTTGGCGGTGGAGAATTGCTTTCTAAAAACCCGACCATTCCGCTCCTTCCAAACCTCCCAAGCCACAATCATGGCTATAGACGCCAACGCCCTTCTAGCATCACCGTCCCAACATCCCTCGCGCATAGCCCCTCTCGTGTCCACCCCGCCGCACTTGGTTGTCGCACTAAGAAACCAAAAATCATAAGGAACTCGTTGCTTTAACTGAAATAACGAGAAAGTAAGTTCACTTACTATTGGTAACCTAATGAATCCAGCACTTCTTTCATTTGAAAGCTTACTATAGTTAGAGCAGTGCTAAAAATATAATACAAGGTTTGGTAACTCAAGACAATCAAAATAAAACTATAAGCATAAATAACTATAAGTATAGCAATCATTCCAATTTCTTTAGTTAATTCTCAGCTTGCCAATGAACACTAGGAAGTTTCTTATTAGCATATTAATTGTAAGAGATCATGTCATAAAGAAGCATAACAATGAAGTGTCTCATTAGATAACACCCATATCAACAAATCAAGACTATGAAAAAACTTCTCTTAAAGCTTAAAAAACACTTCTTTTATATTAATTGTCTTTTAAGAAAATACATCCATTAGTAACGAGACCATGCCAAAATTTCTAGATGACTTGTTTGGTTTTCTTAACAGTTTCCAATAGAAACTTTGTGCACATCCCTTAAGAGTGCCAATAATTTTGCCCATTAGTAGCATAGCTACACATGTCATTAACTCTGAGCAGAAATTAGGAGTCATCCATAGATTGTTCAAAGGCTAGCGGAGTTGTTGGCATCCCAGGGTGTGCATCAACAATTTGTAGAAAGCTTTAAACAATATCATACTTTTGATTCACAACTTTCAGCTTTGGCATGCATCTCAATTGCCACTAGACTTTATCTCCTTCAAACAACTCCTTTTAAGAGTGGCATCAAGTCTATGATCATATCTATGTGGTTGAGTATCTTCAAAATTAAACCTTTAAGACAATTACAGATCACACAAGTCATAATTGGAGACTTTTCTTGTTGTACTTGTTTGGAAAAAAATATTTCCTAGGCAACACTCGGTTAACTACAAGAACTAGAGAAAAATCCTACACCAACTAATTAATCATACAAATAAAAAGTCTTACCCTAACTATCTTGAATTACTCCCACTAGTATAATATCTTAACAAAGCTACTAATTAGCATAAAAATTTCAAACTTCTAAAGTGTGGGAGACATAATACATACCTCTCATCTAAGTGAATTCACAATTCTCTTCCGTATGATGTGTTCCTTCAAAACTCAATTAATAATATTAAAGCAAAGAGGCAAATGGTAATCCACTTTTCACAAATAAAAATTAAAATATTTTTGTTTATGAATATTGGGTTTAGAGAATAGAAAGGATTGACGACAAAGCAAGGAACTTAAAACAAATAATAAGAACACTAAAAAAAGAAAGCAAAAATGAATAAGCAAAGTGTTGGAACAAGTCCAACACGAATGTTTCAAAGCTCACTTGGAGCTATAGTACAACCTCATTACATAAATAAATTGCTTAGGTAACACATACCAAGCTTAGGCGTTTGCAATCCCTCTTTTTGCTCATTGTGGTGGTGGTGGATAATCTCCCAAGTTTCATTGGCCGCTCCAATAAGTGAACTGAGACGAGAGGTTCGCGGCGGAGTCTCGAAGTTTGATGGCGAGGTTGTTCATGTTATGGATGTTTCCTTCCAACGCATATATATTCTCATCGTGGTGTAGGGGTTCGGTGGCTTCTGCTCTTGTTCGGTGCCTTCTTGCTCTTCTTCTTCTTCTCCTCCCACGGCTACTTCTTGTCAGGGTAGTCTCGCTTCAATCTGCGCATCATAAATGGGTGTCCACCCCTTATTAGGGATCCATGTAGTCTCCACTTACACACCTTATTATTCCTACAATGCACCATAAATCTTTTTGGTCACTCTTTTTAATGGTACGATCAAACCTAACTTTTATTGCAAAGGTGGCAACTACGTATCTACAGTCCTCCAAATTATCAAAGATAGTCCCCTCATTAATTGTAGGGTTGTACCTCTCAAATTATATCACTCGCATGTCCTCCTCGTCATCATCTGCTCCCATTTCTGCATCTTCAACATCCTCTTCCTTAGTAGTCCCTTAGTCAGGCTCAAAGTTCGAATCATTCAAATATTTCATACTTTCCATCTTATTAGAATCAACAATGACATCTAAATATGCTTTCTCGTCGTCGTCATCTCTAAACACAAGATCATCCTTAGCCCCCCATTTCTATGTCTTCCTACTCGCTTGACAAGGCATCATGCTCAAGGAGAAGCTAGCCGGCCGCGCTCAGCACCGCGAGGACATGTTTCTCTGTTATGGTCAGTTGAGTTGTTTGTGTTGCAGATGGTCCGAATTTATTGACGTCGGTCTCTTCCCTAGTCTCTTTGTTAACAATGTGGACATACATCAGCATAATCCTCATCCCTAGATATTTACCCCGCATCACTGGTAGGGCCTCATCAGTTCTAATGTCACAAAAATTATGAGAATTGTGTCGTAATACCTAGGTACGAATTCCTCGTTCTGGCTAATCGAAAACTTGCCAAAGTTTGTGAGCAGGTCACATAGAGTTAGATCTGTTGAGTCTACTATCAGTCGATAATCGAAACTAACTAACTACAATTCTACTTTAGGTAAGGTTTTTGTTTGACACCCATGCCGAATCTTTAGTAGAAATCTTGATGCGACAAATGTTCTGCGGTTATCAACACATATCCTTCCTATTACCAGGGGTTTCGAATCGCTAACTGGAAAAAATCATAGATGAAATTACAGTTGTTACCCTTCAGGGAGGATGAACGACACATTCACAGGGCTCTAGAGCCTTGTTCCATGCGTCCTCTTCCCCTATGTCGCCCTCGTTCGTGCTCTCTAGGCTTGCAGGATCCATCTCTATGTCGGATCCGCTTCACGTCCACCGTCATAGGCATGCAGCCAATGGTTTAATCAATCTTTTCGTTTACCATGTCAGGACGGGTCACAGTGGGAAGCAGAGAGGGCATGGAAGGGACATCGGCGTGGGCGATGAATAGAGGCCAAATGGGAGGTCGGGAGAGGTGCGGAGTGACTCCATTACGGAACAATGTGGCAACATGAGGGGTCAGAGTAGTGGGGAACGAGAAAATATGAAAAATTGCACAATAGTGGGGACTCGGATTCTCGGGTAGCGGGTTCTGCTCGTTAGAATAATGGTCAGAACAGGACGTGATAGGATCCACATGTAAAAAAACTGAGTCAACCAGACGGCAAGTTTGGCAGGACGGCCGACAGCCGGCGTCAAACAAAACTTGAGGTATAGATGTAACGAAACGACGTAGACTGATCACGTTTCTTCAATTGATCTATTAGTAGCGGCACAACCCCAATTTCCGATGAGCTGGGAAGACCCCATTGTAGATACCCCAATTCCAGCGTGGGGCATCCTTGGCAATTAATTGCAGGTAACGCGTCACTGATTGCACACTGTTCTCGCATGCAGGGGCCGGATCGATGAGGGCCAGCAAAGTACGGTGCAAGCTAGACAAACACTGTGTTAAATACTCCAGATAAGAACGACACCGAGCTACTAGCTAGCTACCGGTGTTGATCCGTGCATAGTATATATTCGTAGTACCGGCCTATCGAGCTTGATCAAACAGAGACAGACACGATATATATATCGTGGTGTAATTCAACCTACTGCGTGCTCGTCAGTGATCAGGAGTAATTCAACTTTTACTGCTCGAGCTAGTACGTATCTCCATGTCGTACGTACGGCATTGTGATCTCATCGCAAGCTAGCCGGCTGCCGGCGCTGAGCACGCTCGTCGTCACCACAGAAGCGCCCTGTGCTCGTGACGACCGGCGCGCACGCCCCGTCGATCGACCCGGCCAGCTGCATGGTACCGCGACCCGTCGTCGTCGAAAGTGATCGAGGGAGAGGCCGATGGATCAGCCGTAGTAATCGTGCCAGCGGTTGGCAGCTAGCTGAGCTCACCGGCCGGACCCGGCCGGAGTGGGCCGCGAAGGGAGGGCGCTACAGCTAGCTTTGGAAAGGCGCGGGTACAGGCGGTGCATGTGCACGTCGCCTTCTCCACATACGGCCGTGGGCACAAGCTAAGCCCGCGTGCACGTGCGCGCGCCATGGACTCGCGCACAGTGCCGCGCGCATGGCCCTGGATCTCGGTGCCTACGTTCCGTCGGTCATGACTGATTGCACGCACGGCACGGCACGGCATGCATGGCATGGCATGTCCGATCGCATCGCATGCACATGTACATGCACGTCACTTCGGTCATGAATGGTGGTAATATAATTAGTACAATCACGAAAATTTAGTCGGTGAAACACAGCCTGAAACTGCAACAAACTGTAAATATGTGTACAGGCGAACTGGCACGCGGTGTGGCTAGATCCTGACTTCGAGCTGGCATGAATGGTCGAGCCAGCGAGTGTGTTCACGGTGGACCGGCCGGCCGACCGTCGTCGTAAATAAATAAACGGATTTGCTAGTTCACCGATCGGTAACTTCTGCTTCTCAGTCACCTCTCATGTCGGATTTACCTCGATTCGCATGAGTAAAAATAGGACTTTCATATGAGTTGTAGCCAGAATTGATCAGAATCGTGATTTTAATGAGTTTAGTAGGTTGTTAAACGAAATATAAAAAAAGTAGGATGATATCACCTTAGGCTACCGCAGTTCTCAGCGCGCGTAAATCTGCGATTCCCATAAATAAAATGTCTGGGTAGACTACTACGGTCCGGCGCAGGGGCATGCTGCATGCACCGATGGATCATGTGGCTGGTGCGTTCGCGTGATGCATGGCTCCCCGGCCCGGGCCACTCCTGTCGCGCGCTTGACGTCGCCCGTCGTACCGTACGTACGTGTCGACCGCGAGCGAGGGGGAGCAGGAACACCACGGTACACCGCACGTGCGGGTGGCCGTAGAAAGCGAAGCCCCGCCAGCTCCGCCACCACCTTTCTGGGGCCGGCCGTAGAAAACGGCAGACGCGCGCGGCCACCACTTCCCAGTTAACCCCATCGGGACGCCCCCGCGCGCGCGCAAGCTTGCCGCGCAATGGCTTTGACCACGCGGCGCCTGCCCTGCCGACGATCCCTCTTCTCTCTCAGCCTCTCTCTGGCGCGCGCCGGCGGTAGGCGCTCGTGCCCGGCGACGGTTGAACTAGTGGCCCCTCATCAATAGCTTCTGTCTTCATTTCTGAGAAAACTAAGCTTTTCTTATTTTTGACAAAAAAATAAACGTTCGTTTTACCGCAATATCAAGCTAGCTTTATTAATCCACAATCCCTTTTACTCCCTCCGTCTTAAAATAAATATCTCACGTTTGTTCAAATTCAGATGAATTTAGACACTATTTTGTATATAAATGTATCCAATTTTTAGAAAATCTAAAACATTTATTTTGAGACGGAGGGAGCTTGTACAAGCTTAGCATAGAGCACCTCTAGCCGATCGGCAAAAGGTGTATACAAAAACCGCGTCTGCATATTTCACTACGAAAACTCGTATATGCGAAATATGAAACTAACTTTTTGGTTTTACAGTTCGCGTATGTGAGATGTGCTCCGTTGCGACACTCAAGATGAACAACATGCATATGAAATTCAGTTGACAAGTTTAAATATATTCGAATTAGTACACTTAATTTTGATAGTAGGATCGAGCTACTACGGATAAATCCCAAACTATACTACTTTGGATTACTAGCACTTAAAAATAGCTTCGTATTCTTCAACATCGCTTTCTATCCCCCTCCTCTTGCATTTGCCAACATCTTCCAACTTTGAAGCACTCCTTCGTGAGATCATTCATTTTATCGGTGTTTGTCATCATGATTTGCAGCTCAGCACTCGCGAACCGAAGCTCGTGCCTCCTCTTTCCGACTTTTGCCATGAGCTCAACATGGTTTGCATAATCTTTCTTCCTCTTCCTCTCGACATGTTTTTCCCACGAACAATCGATGCCCAGCCTCGCATCCAGCTCCAAATCGACGTAGAGGTTTAGACTACAAAGCCAAGAACTAAAAATCAGAGAGAATTTTGACTATTTCAAACCGTAAAGGACAAAGGGGATCAGACTTTACTTGTCAAAACCATCCAAAAGCTCGTTCATCAAAGCTTCACCCATCGTATGGAAGTAGTTGTAGGGGAAGGTTTGCGGGTTCCTCTACCCGACGGTCTTCCTAGGCGCAAAGTGACGTGCCTTGCAGTCGAGGCCGATGTCATCAAAATCGGAGCCGGCAACCGCGAGAGTGGGGCCCGTGACCTTGGAACCAGAGCTATGCATGAGAGGAATCCCATGGCGGCTAGGAAAAATTGGGCAGGTCGTCGTCAGCGACTCATTACTACTAGAAAAACAACTATAGATAAAAAGCCTTTCCGTGGCGCATGTTTTATGCCATGCGCCATAGTTAAGATCCAGTGGCGCATGCCAAGCCAAGTCGCAACAGAAACTTCAAAATTCTGTGGCGCATATAAAAATCCATGTGCCATAGAAATAATGTGGGACCCACTGATACGTCCAAAACATATCTATTTTTCCAAACACTTTTGTATTGTTTCTCCTCTAATTTGTGTGATTTGGATACAACTAACACGGACTGACGCTGTTTTCAGCAGAATTGCTTTAGTGTCTCGTTTTTTTGCAGGAAATCAACTTTTAGGAAAAATCCCGAAAAATATCGCAAAACTCCTATTTTATTAGAAGACTCACGGAGCCAGAAGACGAGATGGAGAAGGGCCACGAGGGGACCACACCACCTGGTGGCGCGGGCTAGGCCAGGTCGTGCCAGGGGGTGGTGTGGCCGCCTCGGGCACCACCTCGACATCTCCCTTCGCCTACGTAAACCCACTGACCTAAAAACATAGAGGGGTTCGACGTTTTTCCAGATAGAGTTCCGCTGCACTGCCACCACCAGAAACCGCGATTCAGAACCAGAAACTCCGTTCTGGCACCCTGCCGGGACGGGGAATTGGAGAAGATCATCACCATCATCATCACCGACGCTTCTCCATCAACCATCCATATTTCCCCCATCCATGAGTGAGTAATCTCCTGCTGTAGGCTATGGGGATGGTAGGGATTGGATGAGATCTATCATGTAATTGCATAAGATTGTTAGGGCATGGTGCCTAGTATCTATTATTAGTGCCTTTTGACATTGTTGCAACTTGTTATGCTTAATGCTTGTCACTAGGGCCCGAGTGCCATGATCTCAGACCTAAACATGTTATTGATTCATGATGATATTACTGTTTGTGATCTTACCTGCAAGTTGTTTACACATATTATTGTCCGAAACCCGAGGCCCTAAAGTGACAGAAATCGGGATAACCGGAGGGGGTGGTTGTGATATGAGGATCACGTGTGTTCATGGAGTGTTAATGCTTTGCTCTGGTACTCTATTAAAAGGAGTACCGTAATTGCCAGTAGATTCCCTTGAGGCCCCGCTGCAACGGGCTGACAGGACAAAAGATGTTGTTAAGTTCTCATTACGAGCACGTATGACTATATATGGAACACATGCCTATGATTATTTAGTACTTGGATGCTTTATCTTATTTATCTGCAAATTCCCTTGATCTTGATGTTACATGAATAGACTTGTCCATGCAACGCCCATCCATCCATCCCTATGCCTACCGCACTCAAATCATGTTGTTTACTACAATTTTTACTACTGGTGTTACTTTGCTATTGCTACTATAAAATTGTTGCTACTGATAAACTACTGTGAGCAAGACTATTTCCAGGTGCAGCTGAATTGACAACTCAGTTGTTAAGGCTTATAAATATTTTTTGGCTCCCCTTGTGTTGAATCAATAAATTGGGTTTTACTTCCCTCAAAGACTGTTGCGATCCCTATACTTGTGGGTCATCAAGACTATTTTCTGGCGCCGTTGTCGGGGAGCATAGCTTTATTTATAAAGTTCACTTGGAATTATTATTGGTCGCTGCTATCCATTCATCATGGTAAAACTCGTGATGGAAAAGTTCCTATTTTACCATCCACTACAAGAAGAGCTACAATTCTGAACACCTCTATTGCTCTTGATTCACCATATGTTATGAGTAAGCTCCTTACACCACCACCACATACACATGTTACACATACTGCTACTACTGTTGAATCTAAAATTGCTTCTAATACTCATGATGTTACTTCTACTATGATTGATGAGAGTGGTTCATTAGGTCCCTTCCTAGATGCTACAATTGCTAGAACTATAATGGGAAACACTGAAACTCCTAATGAAGACACTACTACACATGTTAGTTCACCTGAGTCTAGAGAGAGCTATGATATTAATGACGGTTATATTGAAATGGCTGATAAATTTATTGAAGAATGTCAAAACACACATGGTGCAAGTGCTATTAAAAGTCTTCTTGAGAGACGTACTATTAGACCTAAACTATTTCCTGATGCTAAGTTTGCCACATCTCCCATAAACATTAAAGATAAGGATTATGATTTCTCTCTTGACTTATCCTATATAACCATTGTTGAGAAAGAACCTTTTTGTGGAACTGAAAATGAAAGTGTTGTAGCACATATGACTGAGCTTTCCACTATGAGTGGCTTCTTTTCTGATTATATTAAGATGCGCACCTACTTTGTTGCTAAAATTTTCCCTTTTTCACTAAAAGGAGAAGCTAAAGCTTGGTTTAATAATTTACCTCCTAGATCCATTGATAGCCATGATTGCTTGATTGCTACTTTCTTTCAGAAATATTTCCCTCCTAGTGCTCGACATGCCATTTTGCAGAAACTTTTTGATTTTAAATAGGGAGAAAAGGAGAAATTGCCTGAATCATGGGCAAGGTTTTGTGCTTTAATTCATGCACATCCTGGATGTCCATTACCTAAAAATGAGCTTCTTGATATATACTATAATGGACTAAATAATGAATCTAGGACATACCTGGATAGTTGTGCTGATTGTGTTTTTAGGAAAAGAATTAATGGCTAAAATAAACAAGAATTACGATGATTGGACTACACATGAGCCAACTATGCCAGAGCCAACTCCAACACCAACACCCAAGAAGAGAGGAGTGATTGAACTAAATGATGAAGTGATGAAGGAAGCTAAGAAATGTCTTAAAGAAAAGGGTATTAAATCTGAAGATGTGAAGAATTTACCTCCTATAGAAGAATTATGTAAGCCAATCTCCCACTCATCCACTATTGAGGTACACTCTCTCCAACATTTTGATGGAGGTGATATTCCTTATTCTCAACCTCCTGATCAATGCTTAGAAGAATTTGATATCTTTATTGTTAAACAAGATAATTTTAATAAGAGAGTGCAGAATCATTTAATGGAAAACTCTAGAGCTATTAATGAGTTGAAAGATATTGTGGAAAGAACCTCCAATGATGTTAAAATGCTCGTTAAACATTTCCAAATGGTTCAAACTCAAATTGATCAACTTGCTAAAGTACAAAAATATTTGCTAGTTAATGCTTCTGGAGAAAAACATGCTTATAAAATTAGAACTAGGAGTGGTGCTTCCACTCAATATCCTTTATAACCTGAGGGACATCCTAAAAGAATTGAGCAGGATTCTCAACAAGCTGAAAATATTGGTACTTCTTCTAAGAGAAAGAAAAAGAAACATAAAACAGTTGTAGAATCTTCTGAACCTACTATAGATCCTAATAGTATATCTATCTCTGATGCTGAAACCGAAAGTGGTAATGATAAAAATGATGCTCCTGATAAGGAAGAAATTGAAGAGGAACCTAAAAGGCACACTAAGAACACTAAGTATACTAAGGAAGATTTTGTTGCTAATAAACATGGTAGTGAAAGAGAGCCTTGGGTTCAAAAACCAATGCCTTTTCCTGATAAGAAACACAAGTCAAAGGAAGAACAACACTATAACAAGTTTTGTGAGTGGATGAAACTTTTATTTTTGCAAATTCCTTTGACTGATGCTATTAAATTGCCTCCTTATTCAAAGTATATGAAGGATATTATCTCTAATAAAAGGAAGATTCCTATTGAGGAAATTTGTACTTTGCTTGCTAATTATTTCTTCAATGGTAAGGTTCCAAAGAAACTTGGGGATCCAGGGATTCCAACTATTTCTTGCTCTACTAAAAATAATTATGTTAGAACTGCTTTGTGAGATTTGGCAGCAAGAGTTAGTGTTATGACTTTTTCTCTCTACAAGAGACTTGAACTGGAAAAATTAATACCAACTGATATATCTTTGCCAATGGCTGATAAGTCTACTACTATTCTTGTTGGTATATGTGAGCATGTTCCTGTTCAAGTGGATCATAACTGTTTGATATTAACTGATTTTGGTGTGCTTGAAATGCCTGAAGATGATAATATGTCTATTATTCTTGGGAGACCTTTTCTTAATACTGCAGGTGCTGTCATTAATTGTAATCAAGGAAAAGTAACTTTTAATGTTAATGACAAGGAGCATACTATTTATTTCCCCAAGAAGATTGATAAGATTTATGGCCTAAATTCAATTGAAAATATTGTGGGCATCAAAGTTGGAGAATTATTTTGTCCCATACCACAAGAAAATTATGTAACTATTATGATTGGGACTATTGCTATCAAGTTTGAGGTAACATAATCATTTAGTGATATGAAAAGTTTTGATTCACATAAAATTGTTTTGGTAACAAGACTTGATAAACCTTGCTAACAAAAGGATTTTAATGAACAAAACAATGTTTTCACCATGTTTATCCTTGCTCACTTTCACTTTCTCATTTCCAATCTTTGATCTTCGTCTTGTTCGTCTTTATTTTGCTAGTAGCTTGCATATTAGAGTGTCTTAGAACTTCTGTAGTTTTAGTTTTGGTTCGCTTTTGCATCTTTCCAAAATCTTTTTCTGCGAGAAAATCATTTATCGAAACCTGAAAATTTCTCAAAAATAAAGTCTCTCAAAAAATTCTAGAAAATTCATATTAAATTTTTATGCCAAAAAAGGGGAAGACAGGTACCTGGAGTGATCCAGGGGGCCCACCAGGCAGGCACACCACCTGGTGGTGCAGCCAGACTAGGGGTGCGCCTGGCCATGGTGTGGGCCACCTTGGCCCTCCACTTATTCTCCTTCATGTCACTTCACTCCCTCTCCTTAAAAACACCAGAAAAATTCTCAAAGCTCGAGTTCTTGCTGTTCTTGCTCCCAATTTTCGATCTCCTTGCCCATCCCATCTTAGATGCTGATTTTTGGAGGGATTGCTCTCCGGTATGTGCCTCCTCCGCTTGTTGATACGTCCAATTTGCATCACCATTCTATATCATAATTTGCCTCTATTCATTGATATATATCTTATTATGAGGTGTTACTTATGTCTTTTCCTCTATTTTTGCATGTTGGATGATTCTTGGAGGATGGACTGCTGGAGTCAGGTTTCTGATGGAAAAAAGAGGTGTTTTGATGCAATTTCGCGAAGATCAGAAAAATACATGAAAAATATTGGAAAATTATATTTTCCTAGAATACGAAGGAAGCCAGAAGGGGAGGCGTAGCTGGGCCACAGGGGGCCCACACCCCCCTAGGCGTGGGTCCCCCTAGGCCGCGCCTAGGGTAGGAGTGGCCCACTTGGCCGGCCTCCGACTCCACCCTCTCGCTTATATCTTCTTCTCGGAACCCTAATACTGGGGGAGCAACCACAGAAAGATTTCCATCGCCTCTGAGGGGCGGAAAACACCGAGAGAGAAAGAGCTCTCCGGCAGACAAATTTCTGCCGGGGAAATTCCTTCCCGGAGAGGGGAGATCGTCGCCATCAACACCATCATCAAGCTAGACTTCATTGCGATCATAATCATCCACACTATCATCTCCACCAGCACCATCATCACCACTCCATCCCTATGTAACAATCGTGTTGGATCTTGCTTTAGTTCTTAGGGGAAACTTTCCCGGTGTTGATTACTATTGTAGTTGATGCTTGTGAATGGAACCATTGGATTATTGTTTATGTTTAGATTGTTATCCATTACCATATCATCTTTGATCTTGATCCATATTATGTCTCGTGAGTAGTTCGTTTAGTTCTTGAGGACATGGGAGAAGTCATGTTGTTAGTAGTGGATTTGTGTTGAGATATCATTCAATAGTTTAGTATTTAAGTTGTGGTGCTATTCTTCTAGTGGTGTCATGTGTGTTGGAATTATGCCCTAGAGGAAATAATAAAGATGTTATTATTATAATTCTTGTTCATGATAATGTTTATATTCCATGCTAGAATTGTATTAAGCGGAAACTTTAATACTTGTGTGGTTTGTAAACAACACCATGTCCCTAGTACGCCTCTATGGACTAGCTCATTGATTAATGATGGTTAAGGTTTCCTAACCATGGACATGAGTTGTCGATTAATAATGAGATCATATCATTGGGAGAATGATGTGATGGACAGACCCAAACTAAGCGAAGCAATTAGATCGTGTCATCGTGTTCATCTTTGCGAAGCTTTTCTTATGTCAAATATTGTATTCCTTAGACCATGAGATAATACAACTCCCTGGTATCGGAAGAAAGCTTTGAGGTCATCAAACGTCATCCTATGAGAGGGTGATCATAAAGGTGTCTCTCAGGTGATCGGAAAGTGCCTGTTGGGTTGTATGTATCAAGATGGGATTTGTCCCTCCCAAGTCGGAGAGATATACTTCGGGCCCACTCGGTAATCGATATCAACACCGCTTGCAAGCATGTGGTTAAGGAGTTAATCACAAAGTGATATCGGATTACGGAACAAGTAAAGTACTTGCTGTGAACGAGATTGAACTAGGTATGATGCAATCACGATCGAATCTCGCAAGTAAAATATCGCGTGAGAAGGGATTATATATATGGGATTGATTGAATCGGCATCGCGTTCATCCGATATGATCATCGATGAATGTGTGGAGTCAATATGGGTTTCCAGACCCCGCTGTTGATTATTGATATAAGATCATGTCTGCATATTCTCGAACCCGAAGGGTCACACACTTCACATGTCTTGACGCTAGGATAGATTGGATAATTGGTTTATGAGTTTTTGTTCGGAGTCTTGGATGGGATCCGGGACATCACGAGAGGTTCCGGAATGGTCCGGAGAATAAGATTCATATAAGGCAGTGCAGTTTTTGGAGTTCGGAATTGTTCCGGGTAAATCGATATTGTACCGGAAGCTTCTAGAACCTTTCGGAGGGGGACCAACGTGGTCCCACCTTCCGGGAGGGGGCATGGGCCTATGAGGGAGTGCCCTGGCCGCATTGGTCCAGGGTCACAAGGCCCCATAGGGCCCAGCCGGCCAAGAAGGGATAAAACCCTAATTGGAGCTTCTAGAAGGGGGGGTTTCCTTGCCCCCCACTCCTCCTTGGTCACTTTTGGCTTGGGAGGGCTAGGGTTGCCTCCCCACCCCTCTATATAAATAGGGCTGGGGGCGCACCCTCCCACACACACACCTTCCCCTCAAGCCTAGTCGCCTGCCGCCTCCTCTCTCTCTCCTCCCGATCGCAGTGGCGAAGCCCTGCTGCAGAAACTCTCCACCACTTGCACCGCACCGTCGTGTTGTAGATCCAACCCATCTCTCCACCATACTTGCTGGACCAAGGAAGGAGGAGACGTCGAGGTGCCGCACGTGTGCATCTCACGGAGGCATCGCCACTTGTGGTGCTAGATCGGATCGGATCGCGAGGAGGAGAAGCGACTATGACTACATCACCCACGTTCCGACGAACGTTACGCTGTGCGAATCTTCAAGGGTATGAAGATCTAATCCAATCTCTCTCGTTGTTTGCATCTCCTAGATTACATCTTGGCTTCCCTCTGTTCGCATCCGTAGAAAATTTTGATTTACTATGCCGCGAAACCCTTTAGTGGTATCAGAGCTAGATCTATGCGTAGATGTGTTTCACGAGTAGAACGCAACATGGTTGTTGCGGGTGTTGATGTTTTCTGTTGCAAGCCTCTTGTTTGTGTTCTTCTTATGACGCGGGATAGTGAGATTGAAGCGGTCCAGGCCAACCTTACGCGACGTCGTTCGCGAGACCGGCTCCGCACTTGACGTGTGGCTTGTTCCACACATGCGGCTGGTGGATGCCTGTTTCTCTCACTATAGTTGTCATGGGATTTACACCGGAATTTGGCAACCATAATATCACCGTCGTGGCTTTCCGTAGGTAAGAATCGTTCTTAGCTTGCTACTCCCATAAGCCACGTAAAACATGCAACAACAAAGTAGAGGCGTCTAACTTGTTTTTGCAGGGAGTGTTTTTTGTGATATGGTATGGCCCAAGATGTGATGTGTATAATGTATGCGATGATCATTTTTGTAATGTTTCACGACTTGCATATTGATGAGTACACAACCGGCAGGAGCCATATGGTTGTTTTTATAATTGTGTATGACCTGCGAGTCAACTTCTTATACGCCATGTAATAGCTTTACTTTATCGCTAAGTAATTAGCAATAGTTGTAGTTGCTATTCATGGTGGAGGCAATCATGGTGGAGTGATTGAGATCATGCCGGCACGCACAAGATGGAGATCATTGCGCGAAGATTGGCTATACCATGTCACATAAAGTTATATGCATGTGATGTTTATCTTTTTATGTATCTTATTATGCTTAGATCGCGACGGTAGCATTATAAGATGATTCCTCACTTAAAGATCAAGATAAAACTGTGTTCTCCCCATGTATGCACCGTTGCGAAAGTTCGTCGTGTCCAAGCATCACGTGATGATCGGGTGCTATAGACTCTACGCTCACATACAACGGGTGCAAGCCAGTTTTTGCACACGCGGAAATACTTGGGTCTAACTTGACGAGCCTAGCATGTACAGACATGGCCTCGGAACACATGAACCGAAAGGTTAAGCATGAGTCATATGAATGATATGATCGACACTTCGTTGTCCACCATTGAAGCCACATCTCTTCTCGTGAAGATCGGATTAGGTGTGGTGAATTTGGATCATGTTCCCTAAACAACTTGAGGGATGTTGAATTTAGTAGGAGTTCATCTAGTAATTTGATTAAAAGTTGAACTAGTTATCATGAACATAGTCTAATTTGTACTTGCAAATATTGTAGATCACATGGCTAAGTCCAACTTCAACTTCAACGTTTTTGCTGAGAAAGAAAAGCTTAAGAACAATGGGTCTAACTTCACCAACTGGTTCCGCAATCTGAGAATCATTCTCTCTGGCGGTCAAAAGGACTATGTCCTTGAGAATGCGTTAGGTGACGCCCCTGCTGCAACTGCGCCGGCTGATGAGAAAGCTGTCTATCAGTCGCGCAAAGATGATTATGGTGTGATTAAGAGCACCATGTTGTTTGCTATGGAATCGGACCTTCAAAATCGTTTTGAAGACTATCCCGGGCCCTTTGAGATTCTTGAGGAACTGAAAACCATGTTTCAGACTCAGGCCCGTTCTGAGAGATATGAGATCTCTGAGAGATTCTTTAACTGCAAGATGGAGGAAGGGAGTTCCGTTAGTGAGCACGCCATAAAGATGTCGGGCTACACTCAACACCTTGAGCAACTGGACTGCAAGATTCTAGAGGAGCTCAAGATTGACAGAGTTCTGCAATCACTCCCTCCCAGCTACAAAAGTTTTGTAGTGACTCATAATCAGATTGGTTCCACTGATACGATCACCGAGCTCTTCGCAAAGCTGAAGGCTGCGGAGGTGGACATCAAAAAGGATAATCATGTGTTGATGGTCAACAAGCCCTCCTTTTAGAAAGGTAAAGGTGCAAAGAAGCCCTTCAAGAAAGGCGGCAAGCGCTGCTGTTCTCGCGAGAAGAAGCTCAAGTCTGGTCCTAAGTCGGACATCGAGTGCTTCTATTGCAAGGACAAGGGTCACTGGAAGCGAATCGTCCAAAGTACTTAGCGACAAGAAGGCTGGCACCATCAAAGGTATATTTGATATACATGTTATTGATGTTTTCCTTACTAGCCCTCGCTAGTGCATGGGTATTTGATCTTCGGTTGCTAATATTTGTAACTCAAACAGAACTACTAATAGACGCATACCATGAGGGATGAGGTGACGATGGCGCTGGCAACGGATCAAGAGTTGATGTGATGGTCGCTTGACGCCTCCTTAGTTTTACCTTCGGGATTAGTTTTAAACCTTAATAAATGTTATTATGTGCCTGCGTTGAGCATGAACATTATTTCTGGATCTTGTCTATTGCAAGACGGTTGTTCATTTAAATCGGAGAATAATGGTTGTTCTATTTATATGAGTAACATCTTTTATGGTTATGTACCTGCTGTGAATGGTTTATTTCTTCTAAATCTCGAAAGGGATGAAACACACATCCATAACATTGAGGCTAAGAGATGCAAAGTAGATAGTGATAATACTACTTATTTGTGGCAATCGCGTCTAGGTCATATTGGTGTAAAGCATGAAGAAACTCCATTCGATGGACTTTTGGAGTCTCTTGATTTTGAATCATTCGACACATGCGAACCATGCCTCATGGGCAAGATGATCAAAACCCGTTCTCCTAATGATGGAGCGAGCAACGGACTTGTTGGAAATCATACATACCGATGTAAAGTGCGACCGATGAGTGTTTCGACGCGCGGTGGATATCGCTATTTTCTCACTTTTACCGATGACTTAAGTAGATATGGGTATATCTATTTAATGAAACATAAATCTGAAACATTTGAAAAGTTCAAGGAATTTCAGAATGAAGTGGAGAACCATCGTAACAGAAAGATTAAGTTTCTACGATCCGATCGTGGGGGCGAATATTTGAGTTATGATTTTCTCACGCATCTTAAAGCAAGCGGAATTGTTTCGCAACTCACGCCACCCGGAACACCACAGCGCAATGGTGTGTCTGAACGCCGGAATCGAACTCTATTAGATATGGTCCGATCGATGATGTCTCTTACTGATTTGCCGTTATCATTTTGGGGTTATGCATTAGAAACCGCTGCATTCACTTTAAATAGGGCACCATCTAAATCCATTGAGACGACACCGTATGAACTGTGGTTTGGTGCTAAACCTAAGTTGTCGTTTCTTAAAGTTTGGGGATGCGAGGCTTACGTCAAGAAGTTGATGCCGGACAAGCTCGAACCCAAAGCGGAGAAATGCGTCTTCATAGGATACCCTAAGGAAACTATTGGGTATACCTTCTATCACAGAACCGAAGGCAAAGTGTTTGTCGCAAAGAACGATTCCTTTCTTGAGAAGGAGTTTCTCTCGAAAGAAGTGAGTGGGAGGAAAGTAGAGCTAGACGAGGTTGTTGAACCTTCTCTTGAGTTGGAGAGTAGCACAGCACCTGAAATTGTTCCAAAGGTCACCGCACCAACAATAGAGGAAGCTAATGACAAGGATCATGAAGCTTTGGACGATCTTGCCATCTTGAACGTCGCAGGGTCGACAAGGTCGCGTGCCCTCCCGAGTGGTACGACAACCCCGTCTTAACTTCTTGTTAGTAGATGACGTGAGCTGCGAACTATGAGGAAGCGATGATGAGCCTGACCGAGAAATGGCTGGAGGCCATGAAATCCGAATTGGGATCCATGAGCGAAAACCAAGTATGGACTTTGGTGGACCCTCCTAGCGACCGAAAGGTCGTTGAGTGCAAATGGATCTTCAAGAAGAAAACGGACGCGGATGGTAATGTTATCGTCTATAAAGCACGGCTTGTCGCGAAAGGTTTTCGACAAGTTCAAGGTGTTGACTATGATGAGACTTTCTCTCCCGTAGCGATGTTTAAGTCCATTCGGATTTTATTAGCAATTGATGCGTTTCATGATTATGAAATATGGCAGATGGATGTCAAGACTGCATTCCTCAATGGCAACATTGATGAAGAGTTGTATATGATGCAACCCGAAGGTTTTATCGATCCTAAGGATGCTGATAAAGTATGCAAACTTCAGCATTCTATTGATGGACTGAAGCAAGCATCTCGGAGTTGGAACCTTCGTTTTGATCAAGTGATCAAGAGCTTTGGATTTGTTCCAAATAGCTACGAAGCTTGTATCTACAAGAAAGTGAGTGGGAGCTTAGTGACATTTCCGGTACTATATGTGGATGACATATTGATTATTGGAAATGACATTAACATGCTTAACGATGTGAAGAGTTATTTGAACAAGTGTTTTTCAATGAAAGACCTAGGTGAAGCTGCTTATATATTGGGTATCAAAATCTATAGAGATAGACAAAGACGCCTGATAGCTTTAAGCCAGAGTACATACCTAGACAAAGTTCTGAAAAGGTTTAGAAAGGATAAGGCAAAGAAAGGTTCAGTGCCTATGTTGTCAGGTAAGATATTGAGCAAGGCTCAGTGTCCATTCTGTGAAATGATAGGGAAGCTATGAGCAAAGTGCCTTATGCCTCGGCCATAGGTTCTATCATGCATGCCATGCTGTGTACTAGACCGGATGTGTCCAATGCTCTTAGTTTGACGAGCAGATATCAAAGTGATCCAGGAGTGGAACACTGGACAGCCGTGAAGAACATCCTAAAGTACCTAAATAGGACTAAAGAAATGTTCTTAGTCTATGGGGGTGATGAACAGCTCGTCGTAAAAGGTTACGTCGATGCTAGTTTCGACACAGACAAGGATGATTCTAAATCTCAGACAGGATACGTTTATATTTTAAATGGAGGAGCTGTGAGCTAGAAAAGCTGCAAGCAAAGCATGATCGCGGGATCTACAGTAGAAGCGGAATACATGGCTGCTGCAGAAGTGTCAAGTGAAGGAGTTTGGATCAGAAACTTCATCACTGAGCTTGGCGTGGTTCCAAGTGCATTGGACCCACTAGAGATATTGTGTGACAACACTGGCGCCATAGCACTTGCTAAGGAACCAAGATATCATCCAAAGACCAAGCATATCAACCGCAAGTTTCATATAATCCGAGATTATATAGCAGATGGAGATCTGAAGATTAGCAAAGTACATACAGATCTGAATGTCGCAGATCCATTGACTAAACCTCTTCCACGTGTAAAACATGATCAGCACCTCAGTGCCATGGGTGTGAGATTGTTGCCAAATGTAAACTAGATTACTGACTCTAGTGCAAGTGGGAGACTGTTGGAATTATGCCCTAGAGGCAATAATAAAGATGTTATTATTATAATTCTTGTTCATGATAATGTTTATATTCCATGCTAGAATTGTATTAAGCGGAAACTTTAATACTTGTGTGGTTTGTAAATAACACCGTGTCCCTAGTACGCCTCTATGGACTAGCTCATTGATTAATGATGGTTAAGGTTTCCTAACCATGGACATGAGTTGTCGATTAATAATGAGATCATATCATTGGGAGAATGATGTGATGGACAGACCCAAACTAAGCGAAGCAATTAGATCGTGTCATCGTGTTCATCTTTGCGAAGCTTTTCTTATGTCAAATATTGTATTCCTTAAACCATGAGATAATACAACTCCCTGGTATCGGAAGAAAGCTTTGAGGTCATCAAACGTCATCCTATGAGAGGGTGATCATAAAGGTGTCTCTCAGGTGATCGGAAGGTGCTTGTTGGGTTGTATGTATCGAGATGGGATTTGTCCCTCCCAAGTCGGAGAGATATACTTCGGGCCCACTCGGTAATCGATATCAACACCGCTTGCAAGCATGTGGTTAAGGAGTTAATCACAAAGTGATATCGGATTACGGAACGAGTAAAGTACTTGCTGTGAACGAGATTGAACTAGGTATGACGGTACCGACGATCGAATCTCGGGCAAGTAAAATATCGCGTGACGAAGGGAATATATATATGGGATTGATTAAATCCTGGCATCATGGTTCATCCGATATGATCATCGATGAATGTGTGGGAGTCAATATGGGTTTCTAGACCCCGCTGTTGATTATTGATATAAGATCATGTCTGCATATTCTCGAACCCGAAGGGTCACACACTTAACATGTCTCGACGCTAGGATAGATTGGATAATTGGTTTATGAGTTTTTGTTTGGAGTCTCGGATGGGATCCGGGACATCACGAGAGGTTCCGGAATGGTCCGGAGAATAAGATTCATATAAGGCAGTGCAGTTTTTGGAGTTCGGAATTGTTCCGGGTAAATCGATATTGTACCGGAAGCTTCTAGAACCTTCTGGAGGGGGACCAACGTGGTCCCACCTTCCGGGAGGGGGCATGGGCCTATGAGGGAGTGCCCTGGCCGCATTGGTCCAGGGTCACAAGGCCCCATAGGGCCCAGCCGGCCAAGAAGGGATAAAACCCTAATTGGAGCTTCTAGAAGGGGGGGTTTCCTTACCCCCCACTCCTCCTCCTTGGCCGCCGGTTTTGGCTTGGGGGAGGGGCTAGGGTTGCCTCCCCACCCCTCTATATAAATAGGGCTGGGGGCGCACCCTCCCACACACACACCTTCCCCTCAAGCCTAGTCGCCCTGCTGCCCTCCTCTCTCTCTCCCTCCCGACTGCGTGTAGGCGAAGCCCTGCTGCAGAAACTCTCCACCACTTGCACCGCACCGTCGCGTTGTAGATCCAACCCATCTCTCCACCATACTTTCTGGACCAAGGAAGGAGGAGACGTCGAGGTGCCGCACGTGTGCATCTCACGGAGGCATCACCACTTGTGGTGCTAGATCGGATCGGATCACGAGGAGGAGAAGCGAGTATGACTACATCACCCACGTTTGATTTAACGCTCATTGTAGGCGAATCTTCAAGGGTATGAAGATCTAATCCAATCTCTCTCGTTGTTTGCATCTCCTAGATTAGATCTTGGCTTCCCTCTGTTCGCATCCGTAGAAAATTTTGATTTACTATGCCGCGAAACCCTTTAATGTGAACGTCGACTACATGATACTTCACCATTTATGGGCCTAGGGGAATGCATTGTGTATTTGTATACTAATTGTGGGGTTGCCGGAGTAACAGAAACCTGAACCCCTGTTAGGACACCTTTGCACAAGGGAGTGTAGGATCTCAGAGTTTAAGGCTATGGTTAGGTTTATATCTTAATTACTTTCCTGTAGTTGTGGATGCTTGGAGGGGGTTTAATCACAAGTATGTATTAGTCCAAGTAAGGTCGGTACATTAGCAGAAGTTCACCCACACAACACTTACAACACCAAAGAAGAGTAGTTAGCTATTTGAAGCGAAAGCACTTGACAGAAGAGAACGTTTGGTCATTATAAGTATTTCCACCTGCTTGTCATTTGCTAAGAAAGGATTGGGACACTTGCTACGGTTGTTCGTTGTCTTTATTACTTGCACTTTGTTTCTTTGCTTTATCAGAAAACCCCCAAAAATCTGTTTGCTAAGTATTTACAATGATTTCCTGCTCCTTACCACTAGTCAACACCTTCTGGTCCTTGTTGGTATCGACACTCCTATTTATCAAAAGTACTACGATACACCCCCTATACTTGTGGGTCATCAAGACTATTTTCTGGAGCCGTTGCCGGGGAGTGAAGCGCTATTGAAGAGTGGAACTGGTAAAGGAAACTTCTACTGTGAGTATTGCTTTTTGTTTCTATTTGTTACTTTGTTTCCAATATGGATAACCCACTTGGTTTTCTATTTGGGAAAACTACTACCACTGTTAAGGTAGTAGATGAACCACCACCTATTGAGATAGATCCTTTTAAGATACCTACAAGTATTTTTTATCGTGTTATGGATAATTATTATTTAGGGGATGGACCTGTCCATCCTGGTGATCATTTGCTTTTTATCCATGAATTATGCGGGTTGTTTAAGTGTGCATGTATCACAACTGAATAGGTGAAGAAGAAGTTACTCTCTATATCCTTGAAAGGGAGAGCTGAAGAATGGTATAAGCTACTAAAGAATGGACAATCCATGGAATGGGAGGGAATGACTTCTCTCTTTTATTCTAAATTCTATCCTCCCAATGAGAAATCAACGGTCTCTTGTTCATAGTGAAAGGATACGGATGTCGCCTAGAGGGGGGGTGAATAGGCGGTTAAAACTTTTCCGAGAGTAGCTCAACAAAGGCGGAATTAAACTAGCATTTACTTTGTTAAGCACAAAACCTAGAACTATCTAGGGTTCACCTATGTGCACCAACAACTTATGCTAAGCATGTCAAACAACTATGTGATAGCAAGATATATACTTCAAGCATGAAGGCTATCACAAAGTAAAGTGCATAAGTAAGAGCTCGGGTATAGAGATAACCGAGGCATGCGGGAATGACGATATTTTACCGAGTTCCTCCCAACATGGAGTATGTCTTGTTTGGAGAGGGGGTGGTATCTAACCACCTACGCCACAAAATGCCTCCCTTATTCTCCGGTGAATCTTACCCCAACAGGATCGATCCACACTTCCACTATCGGTGCACTTGTCGGTGGCAAACCGGAACCTCTCACAAGGTTGGGGCACTTATCCACAACTTAATTGGAGGCTCCCATCAAACGCCACCAAGGCCACAACCTGCAACACCAACAAACCGTCTAGGGTTCCAAGAACCCAAGAGTAAAAAGCTTCTCAACTTTCACTCACCAAATCCTCCAGGGAGAACTCAAACCGATGCACCAAATGCAATGGCAAGAACACAAGTAGTGCTCAAATCCTTCTCTCCAAATTCCACCAAAGCTACAAAAGCTTGTGGGGGAATAAGAGAGGAAGAACAATGGAGGAAATCCACAAAAGACTCCAAGATCTAGATCCCAAGATGTTCCCCTCACTTAGAGGAGAGATGGATAGGTGGGATTGTAGATCTAGATCTCCTCTTTCAAATCCCTAAAGTATATGCAAGAATCAAGGGAGGGATTGAAGGGGGAGCAAGATCAAGAAGGTCAAGAATGGAGGAGAAAGCCTGTGAAACTCGAGCAGAGACATTGGGGAAGAAGGGCCCCTTTTTATAGGCCCACAAATTTCTGACTGTTTTCTGCCTGTTGGGGAAAAGTCAGACCGGAGACTCTGGTCTACACCGGAGACTCTGGTCTACACCAGAGATTCCGGCCCAACCTACGGACTAGCCTCCGGACCACCTATCAGACCGACCCAGCGCCTCAGGGAACCAAGTGGACCAGAAACTCAGGTCCAGCCACACCGGAGACTCCGGTCTGAGGCATGGACCGGAGACTCCGATTAGTCTCCGAACCTTCCCCTGGACCACCCATCAGAATGTCCCATGCTGAATTCTAGAGCCACCTCCGGGGACTCCAGGGGACACTCCGGACCACACCGGAGACTCCGGTCCACGCGGACCGGAGACTCCGGTCTGGACCAAATAAGAGGCAAACTTCAAATGGCGATATCTAGAGTTTGGAAACTCTGATTGACCCGAAACCAATTTTGTTGTAAAGAGGACAACAAGAGATACCCGCCAAGAGAGAACATTTCATGTATTATAATGTGAGATACCTCTCTTGGTGAGAAACCGTAAAACCTCAAAGATCAAAAACGCAATATGATATAAAAGGGAAACCCGTTTTTGATGAACTAGAGCTTGTTATGAATATTACCACAAGCTCTAGAACCTCACATGGATAAGATCCAAATAACAACTAAGAAAGGATAATGCTAAGTATGCAAAGGTTTGAGCTCTCTCTGAAAGATATGATCGAGTTACTCACTTGAGAGCCCCTCTTGATACTACGGTTGTCTATCCTATAAACCGGTTTCCCCAACTAACACCACGAGACCAGTAAGAAAGAAACCCTATCAAGATCATACCTTTGCCTTGTGCATTTTCCACTTGATCTTGATGTATACGATCTTGTCCTTCTCAAGATGGAACACCTTTCTTGATTTCTCTTGCACGCACTCTCTTGATGAAGACTTGCAAGTTGCTCCCCCATACGACATGGGGAAACCTTTACTTTGACCTTGTCTTCATCGATCCATGATCACCGAGGATGGCAAGCTTCAAGCATGATATCTTCTAGATATGGCACATCTTTAGCTTGCACAACATTACTTCTAACACCATTTGGATTATGTCTTGAAGATACATATGATGAACTCTATCTTCTTCTTCTTCAAGACACCATTGCAAAAGGCTCAACTCTCACATGACCAATCTGTGGATCACTCTTTGAACACCTTGGTCACCACTTGATCCTCTTCACTTTCTTCTTCTCCAAACCTTGAAGCCAACATATGGTTCAAGCATTGCCTATGGACAATTCCTACAAGTTCAACTTGATACAAGAATTAGTCCATAGAGATTGTCATTAATTACCAAAACCACACATGGGGGCCCACATTTTCTTTCGCATAGAACAAGTGGATTGTTTACCTTACACACTTTGCTTAAAACAGTTGTATGTTGCTTGCAACTTAATACTGGAGGGGGTTCGGATGATAACCTAAAGGTGGACCTCTAGTCATAGATGTAGTTGGATGGCGATCTATGTATATTGTTGTATTGCCCAATCGAATCACATAGGATCTTTTTGTCTTGTATTTGATACGTCAGAAACGTATCTATAATTTTTTATGCTCCATGCTTGTTTTGTATCCACTTTGATTTGCTTTGTCTACACTTTGAGGTGTTTTTATATCTTTTATGGAACTAAACTATTAACAAGTTGCCACAGTGCCAGTTGCATGTTTTCTTCTGCTTTTGGTTCCAGAAAGGCATAAAATCAATATTCTCGGAATTGGACGAGACAAAAGCCAAAGTCAATATTTTACCGTGGGCGACACGAAGTCTAGAGGGGAGATGGAGAGGCGAACCAGGGCCACCACACCCCCTACGCGTGGGTGGGCCCTACCTCGTGCCTGGGTAGGGTGTGGGCCCCCTGGCCGCCTCCCAGCCTCGCCTCTTCTCCTATAAGAAGCCCCCGATGCAGAAATCCTAGGCACCCGATCAAAACTCCACGGAACCTTCTGTAGCCGCCGCCACCGTCGTCCCTAGATCGGGGGGATCTGAAGTTCTTCCCGGCACCCTACCGGAGGGGAGATCATCCCGGAGGCCTGATACGTCCAAAACGTATCTACTTTTTCGAACACTTTGCTATTGTTTTTCCTCTATACTTGTGTGATTTGGATACAACTAACACGGATGACCTTTATTTTCAAAGAGAATTACCTTGGTGTCTTGTTTTGTGCAGAAAATGAACTATCGTGAAAAATCCGGAAAAGATGCCAAAAACTATTTCTCACCAGAAGATCCACGAAGCCAGAAGGGGATACAGAGGGAGGCACGAGGCCAGACCCACCACAGGCGGGCCCACTGATCTCTACCGAGGGGGTTTGGCCACCCCAGGCAGCTCCTCGGCCTCCCTTCGCGCCTATAAGTTGCCTTCTGGACTAAAAACTCAGGGGGGTCGATAGTTTTCTAGAAAGAGTTCCGCTCCGCCGCCGCCACCAGAAACCAAGATTCGGATCCAGAAACTCCGTTCTGGCACCCTGCCGGGACGGGGAATTTAGAGAGGATCATCGCCATCGTCATCACCAACGCATCTCCATCAACCACCGATGTTTCTCTCATCCATGAGTAAGTAATCCCCCGTTGTAGGCTTGGGGATGGTAGGGATTGGATGAGTTCTATCATGTAATCAAATAAGATCTGTTAGGGTCATAGTGCCTAGTATCTCTATTAGTGCTATTTGACTTTGTTGCAACTTGTTGTGCTTAATGCTTGTCACTAGGGCCCGAGTGCCATGATCTCAGATCTGAACTTATTATTGAATCATTATGATAGTATTGTTTATGATCTTATCTACAAGTTGTGTACACATATCATTGTCTGGATCCAAAGGCCCCAAAGTGACAATAATTGGGACAATCGGAGGGGGTGGCTATGGTGTGAGGATCACATGTGTTCATGGAGTATTAATGCTTTGCTCTAGTGCTCTATTAAAAGGAGCACCTTAATTGCCAGTAGTTCCCTAGAGGCCTCGCTGCCACAGGCTGGCTGGACAGAAGGTGTTGTGCAAGTTCTCATTGCGAGCATGTATGACTATATATGGAGCACATGCCTAGGATTGTTTAGTACTTGGATACTTATTCTTATTTATCTGCAATGCCCTAGATCTTGAAGTTACATGTTTAGACTTGTCCATGCAACGCCCGTTCATCCATCCCTATGCCTACCGCACTCGAATACTACTGTTACCGTTACTGTTAATATTGCTCATGTTTCACTATTGTTGTTGCTTTGCTGTTGCTACTACAAACTGTTCCTACTGATAAACTTCTGTGAGCAAGAACTATTTCCAAGTGCAGCTGAACTGACAACTCAGTTGTTAAGGCTTGCAAGTATTCTTTGGCTCCTCTTGTGTCGAATCAATAAATTGGGTAATACTACCCGCAAAGACTGTTGCGATCCCCTACACTTGTGGGTCATCAAGACTATTTTTTAGCACCGCTGCCGGGGAGCATAGCTTTATTTGTAAGTTCACTTGGATCTATTATTGTTCACTGCTACTCCTTTCATCATGGGGAAGTCTCATGATGGAAAGTTCCCTATTTTACCATCCACTACAAGAAGAGGTACAGTCCTAAACACCTCTGTTGCTCTTGATTCACCGTCTGTTATAAGTAAGCTTGTTACACCACCACCACATACTCATGCTACACACACTGCTACTACTACTGAATTTGAAACTGCTTTTGATGTTCATGATGTTACTTCTACTGTGCTTGATGCGAGTGGTTCATTAGGTCCTTTTCTAGATGCTACTATGGCTAGTCTAGGAAATACTGAAACTCCTAGTGAATACACTGTTACACCTGTTAGCTCACATGAGGCTAGTAAGAGTTATGATATTAATGATGGTTACATTGAGTTCACTGATGAGTTTGTTGAAGACTGCCGAAACACATATGGTACTAGTGCTATGAAGAGTCTCCTTGCTAGACGTACTATTATGCCTAAGTTGTCCTCTGATCCTAAGTTTGCCACTTATCCCATAGATATTAAATATGAAGATTATGATTTCTCTATTGATTTGTCTTATTTAGATATTGCTGAGAAATAACATTTTTGTGGGACTGAAAATGAGAGTGTTGTGGCTCATATGAATGAGCTTTATACTATGAGTGCTTTGTTCTCTGATGATTTTAAGATGCGCAAGTACTTTGTTGTTAAGATCTTCCCCTTTTCACTAAAAGGGGAAGCTAGGGCTTGGTTTAATAGATTACCTCCTGGTTCCATTGATAGCCCTGATTGCTTGATTGCTTCTTTCTTCCATAAATATTTTCCTCCCAGTGCTAGACATGCTGATTTGCAGAGACTTTTTGATTTTAAATAGGAAGAAGAAGAGAAATTGCCTGAATCATGGAAAAGATTTTGTTCCTTGATTCATGCACATCCTGGATGGCCATTGCCTAAAAATGAGCTTCTTGATATTTATTATAATGGACTAACTGATGATTCTAGGATCTACCTAGATAGCTTTGCTGATTGTGTTTTCAGGAAAAGGACTCCTACAGATGCTGAAGAATTAATGACCAAGATAAGCAAGAATTATGATGATTGGACTCCAACTGAGCTGAATACACCTGAGCCTATTACTACTAAACCAGTTGTTCATGAACCAGTTCTAGCACCAACAACAAAGAAGAGGGGAATTATTGCATTAAATGATGAAGTGATGAAGGAAGCTAAGAAGTATCTAAAGGAGAAAGGTATTAGAGCTGAAGATGTGAAGAATCTACCTCCTATAGAAGAATTATGCAAGCCAATTCCCCACTTATCTACTATTGAGGTACACTCTCTCCAATTTAATGAAGGTGATACTCCTTATGGTAAGCCTCCTGATCAATGCTTAGAGGAACTTGACACATTTATTGTTAAACAAGGTAATTTTAATAAACAAGTTCAGAATCATTTATTGGAAAACTCTAGAGCTATCCTTGAGTTGAAAGATATTGTGGAAAGAACTTCTAATGATATTAAAATGCTTTGTAAACACTTTCAAATGGTTCAAAATCAACTTGATCAACTTGCTAAGGTACAAAAGGATATGCTAGTTAATGCTTCAGGAAATAAACATGCTTATGGAATTAGAACTAGGAGTGGTACATCTACTCAAGATCCTTTATATCCTGAAGGACACCCTAAAAGAATTGAGCAGGATTCCCAACAAGGTGAAGATAGTGGTAGTCCTCGTAATAGGAAGAAAAAGAAACATAAGATAGTTGAGGAGCCACTTGAACCTGTTGTAGATCCTAATAGTATATCTGTCTCTGATGCTGAAACTGAGAGTGGTAATATTGATGAGTCTCCTGATAAGGAGGAAGGTGAGGAAGAACCTGAGAAACACACTAAGAACACTAGGTACACAAAGGAAGATTTTATTGCTAATAAACATGGTAAAGAGAGAGAACCTTGGGTGCAGAAACCTATGCCTTTTCTAGGTAAGAAACACAAGTCAAAGGAGGAGGAACACTACAACAAGTTTTGTGAGTGGATGAAACCTTTATTCTTGCGAATTCCTTTGACTGATGCTATTAAGTTGCCTCCTTATTCAAAGTATATGAAGGATATTGTCTCTAATAAAAGGAAGATTCCTAATGAGGAGATTTCTACTCTACTTGCTAATTATTCCTTCAATGGTAAGGTTCCAAAGAAACTTGGTGATCCAGGTATACCTACTATTCCTTGCTCCATTAAGAATAATTATGTTAGAACTGTTTTATGTGATTTGGGAGCTGGAGTTAGTGTTATGACCTTTTCTCTCTATAAGAGACTCCAGCTAGAAAAGTTGATACCAACTGATATATCATTGCAAATGGCTGATAAGTCAACTACTATTTCTGTTGGTATATGTGAGGATCTTCCTGTTCAAGTTGCTCATAATTGCTTGGTTTTGACTATTTTGTTGTGCTTCAAATGCCTGAAGATGATAATATGTCTATTATTTTTGGGAGACCTTTTCTTAATACTGCAGGTACTATCATCAATTGCAATCAAGAAAAAGTAACATTCAATATTAATGACAAAGAGCACACTGTCTATTTCCCCAAGAAGGTTGTTAAAAGCTATTGCCTGGATTCCATTGAAAATATTGAGAGCATCAAGGTTGGAGAAATATATTGTCCCATTCCACAAGAAAAATTTGAAACTATTATGATTGGTACCATTGCTATCAAGTATGTGGTAACATAATCACCTTGTGGAATGCAAAGTTTTGTTTCATATAATATTGTTTTGGTAACAAGACTTGATCGACCTTGTTAACAAAAGGATTTTAATGAACAAAATAATGTTTTCACAGTGGTTATACTTGCTCACTTTTATTTTTCTCTTTTCCAATCTTTGCTCTTCGCCGTGCCTAACTTAAAGGCGTTAAAGAAAAGTACTTGTTGGGAGATAACCCAAGAGTTTCCTTGAGTCTTGAAAGTTATTACTTCAGTAATGACCTCTCCTTATCCTTTTTGTTTGATTTTTGTGCCAATAACGACCTCTAATGATAGGGAAGTAAGATTTGGGGAGTTGCTGTCTCGAAACAGATTTCTGTCCTCCACCATAAACATTTGCGAGGAGTATCTGTAAGTCGGATTGAGCTGAAAATTTACGAATAAATCCCCCAGTATGTTAGTTAACTTTCGCTAGTTCAACACTTTTTGATTTGAGCAACAGAAGGTCTTTGGAAAAATTGGTTTCTACCTGCTGGTCTGTTTTGACAGATTTTTGCCATTATTTGCATTTGCTTCTTATTGATTCCTTTTCGGGTTCTTTTTGAGAAATTGAGCTTTTTAAGGAGTTTCTACAGTAGCTGGTGTTTCTAATGAAAAGTCTTGTTGTTCCAAAGCTTTTCCAGAGGTCTAATATCTTTTGAATAAACTAATGTTGCTAATAAAGATTGTGTGAAGTTTTGTATGAAAGAAAATTTTCAGGTGTAGAGAGAGGATGATGTAATGAGATGAAGAATGGACAAGATCTCAAGCTTGGGGGGAGCCACTCCGTGTCACCCCAAGAATTACTAAAGAGGTACAAACGTCAAAGCTTGGGGGTGCCCAAGGCATCCCCTTGTTCATCAATAAAAATCTCAGGTCTTTCTAGACACTTCGTTTTTATTGTTTCATGCACAGTTGTGTTGTTCTTGGAGCGTCTTAGTTTTTGTTTTTGGTTTTCTTTTGCTTCGTTTGGTTTTGTGTTGGTTGCCTTCTAAAAAAATCGAAAACACCAAAAATATTTGTTGTTCTTCTTTGGTTTTGTGAGTTCTTTGCAGGATTCAGCCGTCCTCAGTGGATTTTGGTTTCATGTTAATATTCAAGTCACACAAGTAAAGGGCAATAATGAAGATTAAGACAACTCGAGGTGTGGTAAGAGGCTGGTAAAAAACTCTATTTGTTTCATTTTTGTACATATACTCCTCATTTTGAGCATGCTTAGTCTGTTCATTGTAAGGTGTATGTTACTAATGGATGCTTAGTAGTTCTTGCTTGTCTATGATTAGCTCCAGCTTACTAATAGTCTGTAGCATATCATATGAATGTTTGCTTGCATTGTTTTATTTATATTTTGGTATGATATTGTGGTATCCTCCTCTGACTATTCATGTGAATCGACTTGGCACATGCTCACGCATGCATATGACTAATCAATAGTCAGTAAGCCTCGATGATTTATTTTGCCTCAGAGTTCTTGTATCACTTTCATGCCATAATTAGTCTTGTTTTGTTGCAAGCATGATTATGACAGCTATTGCTCTCTCGTTTGTCGCTCCCTCTCTATTGCTCTCTCGTTTGTCGCTCCCTCTCTATTGCTCTCTCGTTTGTCGCTCCCTCTCTATTGCTAGCCTTCACTTGCACTGTGTATGTGATCTACCTGTGCTTCCAACTCCTCAAAACCAATATTGTCAGTTGTGTCCACCTCACCTACCTATTAGCATCATTTGCTACTTCAGTGCATATTTTATATATGCCGTGTTTTCTTCGAAAATAAAATGTTTGTCTATTTTGAGAAAGTTAGTTAGTAAAGCTCTCACGAACTTGATGGCACACTTTATTCCTTGCGCTTAATAATCCTGAACCATTGTGACTAGTCCATGAAAGTTATATGCTTGCTTATTATATGCTAGGACTCAGCAGAACTGTGCTGTCACGGGGAACGCTTTCAACACCTGTTGGATATCTCATCCAGTTGATACTTTGCTCTTTTGTTTACGGATGTCGACGATGTGAAATGAAAGGGGAAGTTGTGAGTTCATGGAGTTTATACATTGTGTTAGAGAAACGCCTGGGCCGCTAGCCTAAGCCATGCTTAATCATGGTGGAAACTTGCAGGAACACCATAATGAGCATCTATGAAGCGTCCTCAATAAAAAGTTATGCATATGGTAAATAAAAAGATTGTTGAGATGCTCATTGTCTGCTTTCCTTGTCATTTTGGTTATGGGAAAGCTCCTGTACCATGTGCAAGGGGTACCCGTTGGCGGTTCTCGACGATATGCATGTATTTACAATGATAAGAACTTTCAGGTGACCAAAGTTGAGTAGCATGCGGAGCAACCCTCGTACTCAAGGGACTTGGGATTTCCAGTCTATGGTCTGTCAAGCATATGATTCAGAGTGGACCTCACTTTCACCTTAACCACATGAAGATGCCTATGATAGGGGCAATGAGAGCTCAAAGCTAGTGAGTACCTTCCTTTCAGCACTGGGAAGCCTTTCAAACCTTCACAAAACCGTTTTCACAACTTTGTTGAGTCACCACTTATTCTATGAGCACTTTCTTGAGAGCATAGTTGCCATTCTTGTGTTTGTTCCAAAACTTGGTTAATTATTTCATGACTTTGATGCTTGTATCTCTGATATATTTACTTCTAGTCTTCATGTGAACTTCAAAGGTGCCTTGGCATTTATATTGTGCTCTTCAAACAAAGGCAAGCGAGATACCACTCTATCATACCTTATTATGAGCATTGCAATGTTGTTTATGTTTATATTTCATGCTACTTATTATTATTGAGTTGGTTTCTCTTCATAGCTTGCAATGACTATTGAGTAGACTTAGTTGCATACTCTTTATTATGAATTGTCTAAGAATCTACTCCTGTGCTGAGAATATTTACATTATATGGAGCAAAGTGTTCGTAAAAGTTCTTTTATCGCACTCAGTTTTCAATTGAATTGCTAGAGGACAAACAATAAGCTAAGGAGTTGATACGTCCAAAACATATCTACTTTCTTGAACACTTTGCTATTGTTTTTCCTCTATACTTGTGTGATTCGGATACAACTAACTGCAGATGACCTTTATTTTTCGGAATTACCTTGGTGTCTTGTTTTTGTGTAGAAAATGAACTATCAGGAAAAATCCCGGAAAATATGCCAAAACTATTTCTCACCAGAAGATCCACGGAGCCAGAAGGGGAGACAGAGGGGAGGCCTGGAGGGCCCAGACCCACCCTAGGCGCGGGCCCACCTGACCCCGCGCCTGGAGGGGGTTTAGACATCCCAGGCAGCTCCTCGGCCTCCCTCCGCGCCTATAAGTTGCCTTCTGACCTAAAAACTCAGGGGGGGGCGATAGTTTTCCAGAAAAAGTTCCGCTCCGCCGCCGTCACCAGAAACCAAGATTCAGATATAGAAACTCCGTTCTGGCACCCTGCCGGGACGGGGAATTTGGAGAGGATCATCGCCATCGTCATCACCAACGCATCTCCATCAACCACCGATGTTTCCCTCATCCATGAGTGAGTAATCCCCCGCTGTAGTCTTGGGGATGGTAGGGATTGGATGAGTTCTATCATGTAATCGAATAAGATCTATTAGGGGCATAGTGCCTAGTATATCTATTAGTGCTATTTGACTTTGTTGCAACTTGTTGTGCTTAATGCTTGTCACTAGGGCCCGAGTGCCATGATCTCAGATCTAAACTTATTATTGAATCATTATGATAGTATTGTTTGTGATCTTATCTACAAGTTATGTACACATATCATTGTCTGGATCCAAAGGCCCCAAAGTGACAATAATTGGGACAACCGAAGGGGATGGCTATGGTGTGAGGATCACATGTGTTCACGGAGTATTAATGCTTTGCTCCGGTGCTCTATTAAGAGGAGCACCTTAATTTCCAGTAGTTCCCTAGAGGCCCCGTTGCCACGGGCTGGCTGGATAGAAGATGTTGTGCAAGTTCTCATTGCGAGCACGTATGACTATATATGGAGCACATGCCTAGGATTGTTTAGTACTTGGATACTTATTCTTATTTATCTGCAATGCCCTAGATCTTGAAGTTACATGTTTAGACGTGTCCATGCAATGCCCGTCCATCCATCCCTATGCCTACCGCACTCGAATCCTACTATTACTATTGCTCATGTTTCACTGTTGCTATTGCTATTGTTGTTGCTTTGCTGTTGCTACTACAAACTGCTGCTACTGATAAACTTCTGTGAGCAAGAAATATTTCCAGGTGCAGCTGAACTGACAACTCAGTTGTTAAGGCTTGCAAGTATTCTTTGGCTCCCCTTGTGTCGAATCAATAAATTGGGTAAAACTACCCGCGAAGACTGTTGCGATCCCCTACACTTGTGGGTCATCAAGGCCTTCTTCTCCGGTATGATGCGTAAGTAGTTCCACCTTGGACTATGGGTCCATGTAGTAGCTAGATGGTTGTATATCCTCCTTGTGCTTTCATGTATAGATCTTGTGAGCTTTGTTCATGATCAAGATCTAATCTATTTGTAATCATGCATGTTGTGTTTGCGGGGATTCGATGGATATTGAGATTACTATGTCAGATTGATTAATGGTTTTATCTATTTGATACTATCATGTATGTGTTGTTTGTGATCTTGCATGCTCTCTGTTGTTAGTAACTATCTTGGCCAAGTAGTTGCTAGTGACTCCAAGAGGGGGTATTTATGCTCGATAGTGGGTTCATGCCTCTAGTTTCCAAGGGAAGTGACAGAAATCTCTTCGGTTGTAGATGTGTTGTTGCTACTAGGGATAAAACAACGGTCTCTTGTCCATAGAACAAGTGGATTGTTTACCTTACACACTTTGCTTAAAGTAGTTGTCTGTTGCTTGCAACTTAATACTGGAGGGGGTTCGGATGATAACCGGAAGGTGGACTTTCTAGTCATAGATTCAGTTGGATGGCAGTCTATGTATATTGTTGTATTGCCCAATCGAATCTAATAGGATCTTTTTGTCTGGTATTGCATTGTTATGCCTTGCTTAGTTCCTGTCAAATTCCCTGTTGTAATTTGTTTACCCTTAATGCCATGTTGTTTATCTAAGGAGAGCACCTCTAGTGAACTATGGACCCCGGTCCAATCTTTACCATTGATACATCTTCCACTGTTACATGTTTACTTGCTACAAACCATTACCTTTCACACCATACGTTTAATCCTTTGTTATAGCAACCAGTGAGATTGAAAACCTCACTGTTAGTTGGGTCAAAGTCTTGATTTTATGTTGTGTAGGTATCCGTGTTGCTTACAACACCTGTGTGATGTTTCCTTCCTCCTACTTGTTCGATAACCTCGGTTTCTTACTGAGGGAAACCTTGCTGCTGTGCTCATCACACCTTGCTCTTGGGGTTCCCAACAGGCTCCACATCAACTGAGCCATCAACAAGCTTTTCTGGCACCGTTGCCGGGTAGGCTAAGGACGTCTTCACAAGGGGAGTCCTCCACTTCCTTTCTCTTTACTTTGTTTTTAGTTCGCTTAGTTTCTGTTGCTTGGTTTTGTTTGCCTCTTTTCAAAAACTAAAAAAAAATAGTTTAGTTTTGTTTGCTTTCTTTATTCAAAAACACAAAAAAAATAGTTCCTACTCTAGTTGGTGGTCTGTTATTGCCTTGCTTGGTAATGCTTTCTATCAATGGATGGTTTCTTTGAAACTAGTTCTTATTGGCAAGGTGGGTTCACGGAAGAACAAAAGTATTATTATAAGGAACACTGTTTGTCACAATAAGGGAAACACTTATGGGAACAAATTGATAAGTTGAATACTATTGCTAGAGAGGTGTGCTCTACTTATAATGTTACTTATTGCTTTGATAAAGCTTGTTGCTGTAGGAGGTATAAACACCTCCCTTTTCAATGTGAGTATAATGATAATGTTACCATATCCTCTTATGTTAAAGGAAATTATGACTTTGATGATGTGGAACAAATTGAAGAATTTATTGCCTTCAAGGGTGCATTTGAACTTGCCAGTTTGCTTGAAAATACTGATGATGCACCTTATGAATCTGAGGTTTATTGCCTTCAAGAGACTAATGCCTTGCAGAAGCCTATGGAAGAAGAAATTGTTGAAACTAGAAGCTCATTAGATGAAAAGAGGAGAGTGATGAACAAAAGGAGGAAGAATGGATTATCTACCCATGCCTACCTTCTAATGAGAGTAACTCTTTATCCCTTACATTTTTTGATTGTCCCCCATGCTTACCAAAGGAGGATGAATGTTATGTTCCTATGGATCCTTTTGAAATATCTACTTTGGGTAAAACCTGTGAAGGTTTTAATCCCACTATTTTTAAGCTTGATAGAAATTATGTGTTTGTAGCTCATGAAAAGCCTGCTTTATGTGATAGCTATATTGTTGAGTTTATTCATGAGGCTACTGAAAATTATTATGAGAGAGGAAAATACGCTTGTAGAAGCTTTCATGGTACTGAAATACCTCTTTATGTGCTGAAAGTTTTGAAGTTACTCTTGTTTCACCTTCCTATGCATGTCACTTTGTTCTTTGTAAATTTATTTGCATACAAGATTCCTATGCATAGGAAGTGGGTTAGACTTAAATGTGTTTTTAATTTGCTTCTTGATGCTCTCTTTTACTTCAATTCATATTTCTTATGTGAGCATCTTCTCAAACTATCAAGCCTAACTTAAAGGCGTTAAAGAAAAGTACTTGTTGGGAGATAACCCAAGAGTTTCCTTGAGTCTTGGAAGTTATTACTTCAGTAATGACATCTCCTTATCCTTTTTGTTTGCCTTTTGTGCCAAGAATGACCTCTAATGAGAGGGAAGTAAGATTTGGGGAGTTGCTGTCCCGAAACAGATTTCTGTCCTCCACCATAAAAATTTGTGAGGAGTCTCTGTACCTAGGATTGAGCTGAACATTTACGAATAAATCCCCTAGTATGTTAGATAACTTTAGTTAGTTCAACACTTTTTTATTTGAGCAATAGAAAATTTTCTAAAAAATCGGTTTCTACCTGCTGGTCTGTTTTGACAAATTTCTGCCATTATTTGCATTTGTTTCTTATTGATTCCTTTTTGAGTTCTCTTTAGGTGAACTGAGCTTTTTGAAGGAGTTGCTACATTATCTTGTGTTTTTAGTGAAAAGTTTTGTTGTTCCAAAGCTTTTCCTAAAGGTCTATTATCTTTTGAATACACTAATATTGCTAATGAAGATTGTGTGAAGTTTTGTATGAAGGAAAAATTTCAGGTGTAGAGAGAGAATGATGTAATGAGATGAAGAATGGACAAAAAATTAATCTTGGGGATGCCACCCCGGTGTCACCCCAAGAAATATCCAAGAGGTACAAGCGTCAAAGCTTAGGGATGCCCAAGGCGTCCCCTTCTTCATCAATAAAAAGCTCAGGTCTGTCTAGACACTTCGTTTTTATTGTTTCATGCACAAGTTGTGTTGTTCTTGGAGCATCTTAGTTTTCATTTAGTTTGCTTAGTTTGTTTAGTTTGCTTGAATAAAGTAGTTTTCACCCCCGTTCTCGATGTGTTGTTTCAAATAAGTTGCTTGGTGTTGGAAAGGAGTAGAAAGTTCTTGCTTGATAAGTGCAAGAGGAGCTTGCATTGACTGTGACTTAGACTCTAGCATGACATGATAGGTGTTGTTTTGACCTTATGCTTAGTGATTATTTTTGTAGCATGTTTTGTTCCAAACAATTGGGATTGCTTAGTGTGCCTTGAAGGAATTATGCGTTGTTTTAGCATACAAAAGCATAGTATTGTGGTATTCTCCTTTGATGCTTTGTTTGGGTTGACTTGGCACATGCTCACACTATGTTATGACTATGAACAAGTCACCATAGCCTCTATGATCATTTAGTCCTTGATACATCCAATTTGCATCACCATTCTATATCATAATTTGCCTCTATTCATTGATATATGTCTTATTATGAGGTATTACTTATGTCTTTTCTACTGTTTTTGCATGTTGGATGATTCTTGGAGGATGGACTGCCGGAGTCTGGATTCTGATGGAAAAAGAGGTGTTTTGATGCAATTTCGTGAAGATCGGAAAAATACCAGAAAAATATGGGAAAATTATATTTTTCCCGGAAGACGAAGGAAGCCAGAAGGGGAGGCATAGAAGGGTCACAGGGGCCCACACCCCCTAGGCATGGGTCCCCCTGGGCCGCGCCTAGGGCAGGTGTGGCCCACCTACTCGGCCTTTGACTCCGCCCTCTCGCCTATATCTTCCTCACGAAACCGTAAAACCAAGGAAGCGACCACAGAAAGATTTCTGCCGCCTCTACAGGGCGGAAAACACCAAGAGAGAAAGATCTCTCCGGCAGATAGATTTCTGGCGGGGAAATTCCTTCCTGGAGAGGGGAGATCGTCGCCATCAACACCATCATCAAGATAGGCTTCATCGGGATTATCATCATCATCCACACCATCATCTCCACCAGCATCATCATCACCACTCCGTCCCACTATAACAATCGTGTTGGATCTTGCATTAGTTCTTAGGGGAAACTTTCCCGATGTTAATTACTATTGTAGTTGATGCTTGTGAGTGGAACCATTGGATTATTGTTTATGTTCAAATTGTTATTCATCACCATATCATCTTTGATCTTGATCCATATGATGTCTTGTGAGTAGTTCATTTAGTTCTTGAGGACATGGGAGAAGTCATGTTGTTAGTAGTGGATTTGTGTTGAGTTATTATTCAATGGTTTAGTATTTAAGTTGTGGTGCTATTATTCTAGTGGTGTCATGTGAACGTCGACTACATGATACTTCACCATTTATGGGCCTAGGGGAATGCATTGTGTATTTGGCTACTAATTGTGGGGTTGCTGGAGTGACAGAAACCTGAACCCCCGTTAGGACACCATTGCATAAGGGAGCGTAGGATCTCAGAGTTTAAGGCTATGGTTAGGTTTATATCTTAATTACTTTCCTGTAGTTGCGGATGCTTGCAGGGGGTTTAATCACAAGTATGTATTAGTCCAAGTAAGGTTGGTACATTAGCATAGGTTCACCCACACAACACTTACAACACCAAAGAAGAGTACTTAGCTATTTGAAGCGAAAGCACTTGACAGAATTCCCATGTGTCCTCGAGAACGTTTGGTCCTTATAAGTATTTCTTCCGGCTTGTCCTTTGCTAAGAAAGGATTGGGCCACTTGCTGCAGCTGTTCGTTGTCTTTATTAATTGCACTTTGTTTTGTTGCTTTATCAGAAAACCCCTAAAAATCCGTTTGCTAAGTATTTATAGAGATTTCCTGCTCCATACCACTAGTCAACACCTTCTGCTCCTCGTTGGGACCGACACTACTATTTATCGAAAGTACTACGATACACCCCTATACTTGTGGGTCATCAAGGCTATTTTCTGGCGTCGTTGCTGGGGAGTGAAGCGCTATTGAAGAGTGGAACTGGTAAAGGAAACTTCTACTGTGAGTATTGCTTTTTGTTACTGCTTGTTACTTTGTTTCCAATATGGATAACCCACTTGGTTTTCTATTTGGGAAAACTATTGCCACTTCTAGGGTAGTAGATGAACCACCACTTGTTGAGATAGATCCTTTTAAGATACCTACAAGTATTGTTGATCATGTTATGGATAATTATTATTTTGGGGATGGAACTGTCCATCCTGGTGATCATTTGCTTTTTCTCCATGAATTATGCGAGTTGTTTAAGTGTGCAGGTATTACAACTGAACAGGTGAAGAAGAATTTACTCTTTATATCCTTGAAAGGGGGAGCTGAAGAATGGTATAAGCTGCTGAAGAATGGACAATCCATGGAATGGGAGGAAATGGCTTCTCTCTTTTATTCTAAATTATATCCTCCCAGTGAGATTCATAAGAATAGAAATCTTATATATAACTTTTGGCCTCGTGATGGAGAGAGTACAGCTCAAGCTTGGGGGAGATTGAAGTTACTAATGCTTAAATGTCCTATTCATGAACTCCCTAACAATATTATTATCAATAACTTTTATGCTAGGCTTTCTCTTCATGATAAATATTTACTAGATGCTTCTTGTGCTGGATCATTCACACGTATGAAGGAAGAAGCTAAATGGGATCTTCTAGACCGTATTCAAGAGAACACTGAAGCTTGGGAGAATGACAAAGGAAGAAAGTCAGGTATAAACTATGATTATGAATGCATTAAATCTTTTATGGAAACTGATGACTTCTGTGATATTAGTAATGAGTTTGGTATTGATTCCCAAAGTATTGCCAACTGTTTTAAGGATTTTTCCTATTACATAGAAATTCCCCAAAAGAAGTGGAACAAATACCATGCACCTTATAAAGATGTTGCTAGTCATGTTCCTATTAGAAGCACTGAAGTTTGTACTACTAATCATATTGTGCCTGAACCTTATGTTGAGAAAATACCTTACCCAGCTAAGGTAAAGGAGTATTCTATGATGATTAGTGCAGATAACAAAGGTACTAAGAGAACTGTGGAGCCTGACAAGCAATTGAATACTGAACCTATGGTAGCTATTGTGAAAGACCCTGTCACTAGAAATATAGAGGATGAGCATACTGTCTTCTGTGAAGACGCTTCTAATATTATATCTCATCCTAGTAAGGCTAGAAAATCTAGTGTTCCTGTGCTTTATGTTAAATTTGGTGATCATTTCTACTATGGTTTATGTGATATTGGTGCTAGTTCTAGTGTTATTCCTTATGAGCTTACAGGGAAATTATGCATGAAATTGGTCCTTGTGAGCTTGAGGACATTGATGTGGTTATTCACCTTGCAAATAAGGAAACCATTTGCCCTATTGGTATTGTAAGAGATGTGGAGGTTCTTTGTGGTAAGATTAAGTATCATGCTGATTTTCTAGTGCTTAATTCAGCAGCTAGTAAACTTGTCCTATCATTTTTGGTAGACCTTTCTTGAACACTTGTGGATCTATTATAGATTGTAAGAAGGAGAAAGTTTTAACTAAGTTTTATGGAGATTCTTATGAGTTTAACTTTTCTAAATTTGCTAAAGCTCCTTGTGAAAATAGCTTGCCTAATAAAGATTTCAGGATTGAACAACTGGCTTCTATTGATCCAGTTTATGACCTTGGACCTCTTTTTGGTGACTGTAAGTATGCTCATTCTTGTGATAAAATTGATTCCTTTGATGGTTATATTGTCAACTTCATTCAAGGTGCTACTGAAAGTTATTTTGAGAGAGGGAAACATGGTTTTATGTATCTCAATAATGTTAAGTTTCCCCGTTTTATTTTGAAAACTTTGAAGTTATGTCTGTTTTGTCTTCCTATACTAGTGGTTTTTTGTTTCAATAATTTGTTTTCTCATGATACCCCCATGCATAGGAAGTGGGTTAGACTCAAATGTGTTGGTTATTTGCTTCTTGATGCTCTCTTTCACTTCAAATATTTATCTCTTTAGTGAGCATCTTTGAAAGTTTCAAGCCTAACTTAAAGGCAGTAAAGAAAAGTACTTGTTGGGAGATAACCCAAGAGTTTGGTTGAGTCTTGGAAATTATTACCTCTGTAATAACCGCTCCTTATCCTTTTTTTTTGGTTTTTGTGTCAAGTTCAACTACTTTTGAGAAGTGGAGGAGTTGTGAAAAGTGGTTGTCTTGGGACAGATTTTTTGCTGCATTGTAAAAATTCACGAGGGAGCTCAGTAAGTCGGATGGAGCTATATTTTTTTGAGTTTGTTCTCCAACTTGTTACCCAACTTTCATTAGTTCTGCACTTTTTGATTTAAGTAACAGAAGGTTTTCGAAAAAAATCTTTACCTGCTGGTCTGTTTTGACAGATTTTTGCTATCATTTGCATTTGCCTCTTACATAAGCCTTTGTTTTGATGGATTTTAGTTGAAGTGTGAACCTAAAGGTTTATTTTTTTTGCTTACACTAATGTTGCCATTGAAGTTTGTGTACTGCCTTGTGAGAAAAGGAATTTCCAGGAGAAGGAGGAAAGGAGTCTGCAGAGTTCATCTTTGAATAGGTAAAAGTGGTGAAAACAGAAGGTTCGTGAAATCCCGATATTTTTATATTTTTGATGTTTTTAATAAATAAGGGAAGTTACGAGACGGAACAGAGGAGGAACCGGAGGCCGGGGTGGCCAAATCCACCCCAGGCGCGACCCCAGCTGCCCATGCCTGGAGGGGGTGTGCCTCCCCCGAGCTCCGTCTCCGCCTCGTTTTCGTATCAAAACCTTCCTTATGCATTGAAACTTCGTAATATATAACCCCTGGATCCCCGAGGTTCGTGCATCATGTTCTCGTCGTGTTTTCGTTTCGATCTGTTTCTGTCAGGAAAACTTCTCAAGTTTAGAGCACCATGGTCTCCGCCAACAACAAAGGCAAGAAGCCCGAGGGAGATGATCCTCACAAACCCAAGGTGGAGGATATTTTGGTAGGTGATGAAGACATGGAGGAGGACAAGCAAACGGACACCCGCGCTACCGTTGCAAGCATTGGAGTGGTGGCAAAACCTACCAAGTTTATGAGGACATCATGGATGTCTACAGGAGGGAAACCTCCATGTCATACCCTCTCTCCATGGTCACCTCCTCCAAGTACCAAGAAACCCTTCCAGACTCTTATAAATGAGCGTCAATATCAACATGTGCCCAAAGGGAACTTGACCTCGATGTGGGATATGCCTCGTTCTAACCATGCAGGGGAGGAAGACATTAAGAAGGAAGAGTGGGGAAAGAATAGCAAGGACTGGAATTCTCGGTCTGATATGATCATAAACAGCATTGAGCAAAACTCGGAGTTGATTCGTACTCTATCCTTTGAGATTAAGAAGTTGAGGAAGCTGATTGAGAAGCTTATCAAGAGAACACCACCACCACCGAAGGAGTAATTCGTCATCAGGTTTGGCATCCCCTTGGCTTGTTTCAAGCTTGGGGGAGTGTCGTGGTATCACAGTCATTATCTTTTACCTTTTTAGTGGATTCATATCTTTGGTAGAGAGGTTATCTTATAGTTTGGTTTGCATGTGTAAGTATCTCTCCTTTAGTTGATTATCTATGTATCCCTTGGTGTGAGTGCCTTTATGGAGTATTAATGAGAAGATTCATCTTTTACTTTTTGCACTTCTTATTTTAGTTTGCAATCTCTATTATATGATGGATCTTGTTGATCAGTATTGGCATCACTTTGGTAGCATCAAGTAAATCTAAATTGGTTTTGGCAAACCAAGTTCTGGTCAGTAGCAACACTTTTTGAGGTTTGAAAGAAAAGAGAAAAAAAGCTTACAGGTATTTTGTATCATTTATTTTCTTTCTTGTTGGCTCATAAGCTTAGTATTCTATATTTAAGATCTTTTGTGTCTTCAAGGAAGACTGCATGTTTGGCTTTATCACTTGTAGGTTTGCTTGTTTTTTTCAACTCTTTTGCTTGCTACCCAGTCTTGCTAGCCAAAAACCTATTTTGAGAAGGCATACTTCTCATGCTTCCAATCCCTTTGAACCAAAACCTTTGCCATTTGTGTCCACCATATCTACCTATTAGCAATTGCTATTCCAAGCAAATTCTCAAGCTTCATCTATCTTTCGAATTAAAAAGTATTTTATTATGTGAAAACTAGTTAGTAAAGCTCTCACGAACTTGATGGCACCCTTTATTTTCTTGCCCCTAATAGGCTTGAACCATTATGTCATCGAAGTTGTATATGCTTGAATCTATACGTTGGAATTAGCAGAACCATGCTATCACGGGGAACGCTTTCAACATTGCACTTGTACGTTGTACACAGTTGATATCATGCTCTTTTGTTTACGGATGTCGACGGTGTGAAATAAAGAGAGAACTTGTAAGACCATGGAGTGATGTATGTGTGTTATATAAACACCTAGGATGCTAGCCTAAGTCATGCCTAATCATGGTGGAAACTTGCAGCATCACTATAGTGAGCATTCTATGAAGCATCCTCAATAAAAAACTATGCACATAGTAAATAAAAAGATCGTTGAGATGCTCATTGTCTGATTGCCTTGTCATTATGGTTATGGGATAGCTCATGTACCATGTGCAAGGGGTACCCCGTTGGCGGTTCTTTATGATACACATGTACTTACAATGACAAGAACTTACCGATGACTAAAGTTGAGTAGCATGAGGAGCGACCCTCGTACTCAAGGGACATGAGATTGCCAACTTATATTTCGTCAAGCATATACTCCATCTTTGTGCACTTTAACCTTAATCATCTCAAGATGCTTATGATAGGGGCAATGAGGGCTCAAAGCTAGTAAGTACCATAATCTTTTGAAAGCTCTTTATGACTTGAAATCCCTGCTACCCTCTATGAAGGGACCTTTCTCCTATTTCTAAGTTGAGTTAGTAAACCTACTTCCTCTCTATTTCCAACAAGCATTTGAGTTGTTATGTTGCAATCATTCATATGGTGATTTATTCAATCATGTTCTTTATCTTCCTTGTTTGCACAAGACTCTTATCTATTGAGTATTACTTTGAAAGCCTTCATTGTGAAAAACCTTTTTGAGCAAAGAGTGCTCCTGTTATAAAATTTCTACAAAAAGCTTTTTTGTGAAACCATTTGCCAGCTGTTCTGATGGGGATATGCCTACCGGGGTATACCCAGCAGGACGTTTTCGACTGGCCCAAGACTTGGCGAGTGGGCCTGCAAGACGGCGACTGGATTGAAGCCCAGCGAGGAACCAAGCGACTGGAAGCTGAAGGCCCAGGCGAGTAGATAGGCCCAGTCGGATTAGGTTAAACGAGTATCGAAGCTTTAACTGAATCGGTTGAGATATGTAAACCCTAGGGGAGGTGAGCCTATATAAACCTCCTGCGGGCGTAGAGAGACGCTCCATCATACCCCCACGACGCCGCCGCCTAGCCGAGCTCGCCCATTGTACCACCTTCATAATACAATCTAGCAGAGTAGGTCTTTACCCTGGGGCCGAACCTGGTAAAACCCTGTCTCCGCCTCATCTCGCTCCAGATGGCTGGCCGCCCTTGCCCTCATTCTACTACTACGCCGATTGCGGCATCTGCCGTGACCATTCCCACGGCTGGCGCCCACCGTGGGGCCTGGCGGTCTGGCGGTGTTCTGCGGCGAGATCCAATCTGCCCATCAACGAGACGGTCGCCACCGGCCGCATGATAGCGATCAGCGAGATGCTCCAAATCTTGCCGAGCAGCTACGTCCCGGCGGCGCGACCCGTCACGCACAGCGTGATCCTGCCGATCGGCACGATCAGCCTCTTCGTCAGCCTCACCGACGTCATCGTCTCGGAGGACTCGGCTCGCATCCGCAAGTCGCCGCCATGCGATCGGCTCTTCGAAAGCCAGATCCGCACGATCCATCGCCTCGCCTCCGAGTACAATTCGACCCACAGCGGCGTGGCCGAAAACTCAGCAGCCGCGGAAGACGCGGCCCTCAATGACGACGCCGACTCGGTGACCCCGGCGTCACTCATTGGTCCATCACGCGGCTTCACCCGGGCTCCATTACTCAGGTCTCCAACGTCGGAGACTTCGAGGACCCTCCATCCTCGGGATCTTCGAATTCGACTCCGGGTGGAGAACTCGCCGACCTCTGGACGGAACCAGCCGCCACGCCATGACCACATGGCGACCGCACCGATCCGCCAGGATCCATTCTCCACCCCAATCCTCCTAACGCCACAGACGGAGGTCGAGGAACTCCGCTGGCCAAGCGGAGGCAATGCGCAGAGCAAGCCGAGCGAGAAATTTCGCCGAGCAGGTAGCGCAGGAGCTATCGCGCTACCACCAACAGCGGATCAGGTCGCGCTGAACCCCACTGCTCAGGGCGCCCTGAACTTCGACGACGGCAACGACCCGGCCAGCGTGGCGGCGCAATCTGCGAGCACCACCAGGAGAAGCGCCCGACCCCGCCAGGTCGACGGCGATGGGCGCCCGCCTCCACCCAACCGCACACCTCCTGAGGACCAGCGCGGATAGTAGTCTCCACACCGGAGCGAGACCCAAACACCCACCCACAGTTCTCCACCCCAATGGACAACCACGTGGCAGGCCGCGGCAGCCGACGACATCACGACCACCGGCGGGCGCCTACAGATCAATACGCCGTGGCCACCTGCAAAGGCCGCCGAGCAGCAAAGAGCGGCGCCGACTCGCAGGTCGAGTATACTCGCGTTCTTGGGAAGCAGGATGGTTTCGGCGGCCGCCCAATGGCGGCAAACACACTCAATCGCCCACCACCGAGCCACTGCAGCTCCAACCCCGACCCGCGAACGCGGCACTCTCCACCAACGACCCCAGGCCGGCGACCAACCTCGTCGCCGCCAACGGTCAGCCCATCGATGCCCGCACCCACATCATCAACAACCAAAGCTGGCGTGCACGCCAGCCGACATTTGCGGCACACCCTAACCAATCGCGCGATGGCGAGCCCATGGGGTCGCCAATGACTCGGCCCAAGTGCCGGACCGATGATCCGGCGAGAAGTACCCGCCAAACTTTAAGGCGCGAAGGAGATAGAAAATCGATCCTCAGACGACCCCGCCGGCTCGACACATACCTCATGGCAATGGGGATCGCAGCCACACCGACCTCATCGCCGCCTGCTACCTCCCCGATGATGGAGGGACGTGCAAAGGATCAACACCTCCTCAGACAATATAGACTCTGGAGGAGATGCGCGACGCTTTCGTCAGCACTTCGAGTGCTCCTACACCGCGCCACCACTATCGAGGACCCGAGCGATCGTCCGGGGACCCCCGCGATCGACCAAGAATCGGGTCCAACGGTGGTAAGAACTCGCATAACGCGGTCGGCATCCACCCGGACACCACGATCCATTGCTTCAAGACCTCGTGGCCGTCTGAGCCTGGTCGCCAAGCTCTGCGACACTCTCGCACTTGACAACATCCCGACCTCCTCGAGATCGCCAAACCAGACGCGGAGGAAGATCCAAACCAGGAAACTGACGACGAGTCAGGAGGTCAACGCCGCACGAGCGGCAACGACAGCGGACGACGGTCCGACCTGCGCTACAGCAACACTCGCCTCACCGGCAAGCGCCACAGTGACGGGCAAGTCGACTTTGTCGCCAACGCCGGACATGCGCAACGCGATCCCAAGAGCTTCCGCCGCGACGGAGGACAACGCCACGACGGCGACAACTACAAGGCCAAGCCAAGGTTTGACCCCGCGGCTCTCCTTAACCAACCATGTGCGTTTCATAGCAGGGAAGGAAAGCCCGCCACGCACACCACCGCCGACTGCCACACCCTCAGGGAGATCGAGAAGGCACGGCGAGCACGGGAGGACCCCGACAATGACCCGCCAAACGGCGGAAAATTCGGCAAAGTGGCCGGCTCGCTCCACACCTTCACGGGCTTCAACACGAAGCGCGAGAAGAAGGTCATCGCCCGTGCCGTCGCCGTCAACACGGTGGCCCAGGTGGACGTCCCCCAGTTCCTCAACTGGTCGGAGCAGCCCATCACCTGGAGTCGACAAGACCACTTGCCACACATCGAGTACCCAGGTCGAGTCGCCGGTGGCTTCAAGCAAGGTCGGCGACTCGGCTCCCCAAGACATTGATGGACGGAAGCTCCATCAACATCCTGTACTGGACACCTTCAGCGGCTGCGGCTCCCGATCGATGATCGAGACGACCCACACCACGTTCCACGGCATCGTCCCCGGTCGGAAGGCGTACCCGATCGGCAAGGTCACGCTGCCAGTCACCTTCGGCACACCAGCAAACTTCCGCACCGAGCGGATCGTCTTCGAGCTTGTGCCATTCGACAGCCCCTACCATTGCGTCCTGGGGCGCCAGGCGTTCGCCAAGTTCATGGCAGCGCCCCAATACGCGTACAACGCGATGAAGCTCCCCGGGCCGTGCGGCGTCATCACCATCAACGGCGACCCCGACATGGCCGCTGAGTGCGAGGCCAAAGGCGCCGAGCTCGCTGACGCCGTCATCGCGGTGGAGACCAACCACGCGGATGAACTCGCCAAATACGCGAGCGGGGTCAACAACGACGACCCCACCATACTCAAGAAGCCCAACTCGGAGGGCGCAAACACCTCAACCTTTGAGGCCACCACGCACACCCGTACCGTCGAGCTGGTCCCAGGCGACTCCAGCCAGTGGCGACGGGGACGGGCATGATCCCGGCATAGGAAGGACGCTCATCGAGTTCCTCCGTGAGAACAGGGACATCTTCGCATGGAAGCCCTCTGACATGCCCGGTGTCCCCAGGGAGCTCGCTGAGCACAAGCTAAACGCCGACCCCAAAGTGCGACCTGTCAAGCAGTCGCTGCGACCCTTCAATGAAGAGCGCCGCCGAGCAATCGCCGAAGAGGTGCAGCGTCTACTCGTTGCAGGCTTCATCCGGCCGATCAAATACTCCAAGTGGTTGGCAAACCCAGTCCTGGTCGAGAAGAAAAACGGGACCTAGAGGATGTGTATCGACTACACAAACCTGAACAGCGCCTGCCCAAAGGAGCAGTTCGTCCTCCCGCGGATCGACCAGATAATCGATTCCACCGCGGGCTCGGAGTCGCTGTGTTTCCTCGACGCCTACTCTGGTTACAACCAGATCAAAATGGCTATCGCGGACGAGGAGAAGACGGCGTTCATCACGCCATTCGGAGCCTTCTGCTACACCGCCATGACCTTCGGCCTCAAGAACGCCGGGGCAACCTACCAGCGGTGCATGCAAGAATGCCTTGCGAGCCAAATTGGCTGCAACATCCACGTCTACATCGATGACGTGGTCGTAAAGTCCGCTCGCCAGGGCGACCTACTCGCCGACCTAGCGGAAACGTTCGCCAACTTGAGAAAATACAAGATAAAGCTCAACCCAGGCAAATGCACCTTCGGTGTACCCGCAGGGCAGCTACTGGGCTACGTCGTCTCCAAGCGCGGGATCGAGGCGAACCCCACCAAGATCGACACGATCGCCCGACTCGGCAAACCCGAGTGCTTGCGCGACGTTCAGAAGCTGGCCGGGCGAGTAGCGGCTCTCAGTCGCTTCATGCCCGCAGGCGAAGGCAATGCCTCTATATCGCTGATGCGCAGAACCCCACATTCCAGTGGGACAAGGAGGCGACGCCCTCCGCGACCTCAAGAAGGTGCTACTCGCCGACCGCTACTCGCGCCCGGCCGACAAAGAACCCATGCTAGTCACGTCGCGGCTTCGAAAAGGCGTCGTCGGCGCGATCATGATCGTCGAGCGACGGAGGAAGGAAAGGCGCCAAGACAGCGACCGGTCTACTACATCAGCGAGGTCCTCACCGTCGCGCCCAGTACCCGCAGATACCGAAGCTGGTATACGCGGTCTTCGTGGCACAACGACGCTCGCGCACTACTTCCAGAGCACCCGATCACGGTCGTCTCCTCCGCACCGTTGCAGGGACATCATCCGCAACCGTGGAGGCGACCGGGCGAAGTCGCCAAGTGGGCCGTCGAGATCGGCGTCCACAACATCAAATACGAGCCACGAAGAGCGATCAAGTCGCAAGCCCTAGCGGACTTCATCGCCGACCGGAAGAAGCCCAGCAGCAGAAGCCGCCATACCTCACCTCGGAGCTCGCACTTTGACGGCTCCAAGAACACGGACGGCGCACACGGGGATCGTGTTAACTCCGAAGGCGACAAGCTCCGCTATGTCCTCTGCTGGACTTCACACCTGCACAAACAACATGGCGAGTACGAGGCCTTACTACACACATGAGGGCCGCCAGGAGATGAATGTCAACCGCCTACGCTGCTTGGCGACTCCGACCTCGTCGCAGACAAGTCGGCACCGCGACGCCGTCTCCCCCACCATGGTGGCGTACCGCCAAGCAGTGGACAATCTGGGTGGACACTTCACAGGCTACTCCGTCGAGTGGATCGACAGGCGGAAGAACGAGGAGGCCGACGCCCTCTCTCGCATCGGGTCGGCTCAACTCGCACCACCACGCCTCTTCCTCCCCAAGGGAGATCGACATGAGTCCCGCTCCAACCAAAAGCAGCCACGTCGCACTTTTCGTCAACGAGCCGCACGGCCGACCAAGCCCTACATCGCCTACGGAAGCCGGCACCTTGCGGCAGACGAACAAGCTCGAATGATCGCCCGTCGATGCAAGTCCTACGCCATCATCGATGGTGAGCTCCACAAGCGCAGTGTCACCGGCGTGTTCCAACGCTGCGTCCAACCCGTCGACGGATGCAAGATCCTCCATGACATCCACTCCGGTGACTGCGGCCACCACGCCGGCGCCCGCTCTCTCGTCGCCAAGGCTATGCGACATGGATTCTACTGGCCCACCGCACACGCCGACGCTATCGACATCGTCCAGCGGTGCTGGTGCCGGGTGCCAATCGCCAACCACGCACGCGTTCGAGTTCAAAACAATCCCCATCACCTGGCCATTCGCCGTATGGGGCATGGACATGGTGGGCCCCTTCAAGAAGGCTCCCTCCGGTTACACCCACCTCCTAGTCGCAGTCGACAAATTCACAAAGTGGGTGGAGGCCAAGCCAGTCCGGAAATGCGGCGGGAAGACCGCCACGAAATTCCTACGTGAACTCATATATCGCTACGAGTTCCCCAACAGCATCATCACGGACAACGGCACCAACTTCGCCAAAGGAGCCATGGCCGAATTCTGCGAAGAGCACCACATTCGGCTCGACCTCGCGTCAGTCGCCCACCCGGAATCCAACGGCCAGGCGGAACGGGCCAACCAAAGCATCCTCCACGGCCTGAAGCCGCGAATCCAAAGTACCACTCGAGCCCACCGCCGGGTCGGGTCGAGGAGCTACCTCTCGTCATCCGGGAATCCGCACCTCGGTCCAACAGGTCGACAGATTCACCCTTCTTCATGGTGTCTGGCGCCGAGGCGATCATGCCCACCGACCTTGAGCACGACTCGCCAAGGGTCGCCCACTACGGAAGCTGCGAGCGAACTCGCCGCAGCGGATGGAGTCGATCAACTCGACGAGGACGCGACTGGCTCGCTCGCGCACCGCCATCTACCAACAAGGACTCGCCGCTATCACGGCGGGTGAGAACTCGCACCTTCCAAGAAGGCGACCTGGTGCTGCGTCTCATCCAGGACAAGAAGGGCATGCACAAGCTTTCCCTCCATGGGAGGGACCATTCGCCATCGGCCGTGTACTCGCAAGCAGCGCTACTACCTACTCACCGACGTCCGCGGGGAGGCGAACTCGACGTCAGCGACCATGGAATGTAAACCTCCTACGGAAGTTCTCGCCTAGAACCCCACATATGTACTCTCCGTCGCTCTGAAATAAAAAGCGGTTACCGCAAATTGCGCCTACTCTCCGTGTCTTGTGCGACTACTTTTCGTAATAACAACACGCTAACCGCAGAAGTCAACCTTTGGTACAGCGATCGGCACGGCTAAGTAGTGCGGTGCAAAACCGAGTCACCTCAGGTCTTGCATCGTCCACGAAAAACGCCTACCCGGAGCCCCATTGGAGTCGCCTAGCTCGACTGGTTCTACGAACCAAGACTACTGCCTACGCTTCTTATAGCAACCACGGTCCTCCGCATCCTCGACATAGCGACTCGAATGGCTAAGTACCACGCTCGGGGACTGCGGACCAGTTCACCTCGAGCGGTCCGAGAAAACGCCAAGTAGGAGAGCATGCCCAGGACTCGCCGCGACCCCACGGGCCAGGCAGGAGGACGCACAAACTAACGCGCCAAGTCCTCACTCACCCTCGAGTCGTGCCTGGAACAGCCAAGTACCACGATCGGGGACTCGGCCACCCGACCTCGTTCGCGCACGGGAAAATGGCGAAGTACAGCGCGTTCAAGGGAGTCGCCTAGCGACTGGCTCTTCGAGTCCGGGCGAGTCGACCACAATAATAAAACACACAAAGACAACAAACACATCACATACGAGGTAAACCCCATAAAAGGCGGCGGCGCGGGGACTCGTTCAAACAACAATCACAAACACTTGACAAATACCAAAATAGACACGACATCTCATTCGATAGCATGTTGCATTGTCTCGCATTACAAAATATGCCCGCATGGCGAATCGCTGCTAACGCCACAAGGCAAACTATCCTATTCGCGGGCTTAGGCGACGACTCGCCAACTCCACGGCGATTGCGGATGAACGCGTGTACGGGTTCGACGGATACGTCGTCGGTTCACCCGCCATCGCCCGTGGAAGGTTGCTCAACCTTGAAATCACGATGCGGCGGCTCGGGGTCGCGAACACGGCGACCGTCTCTCGGTACGGAAGGAGGTCGCCATCGCCAAGACACGCTCCGAGTACTTGGCGGCGGTCTGCAACTTGAGGACCTCGGAAAGCTCCACCGTGCGGTCGGCGATGACGATGGAAGCCACTCGTCACATCGTCGATGTCGAAGTCTCGGGAAGTGGGCAAGTCAAGACTAAGCGCCGTTGCCGCCCGCCAAACGCCGACCGTGTCATGAACTCAACGACCGGGCGCCTTCTCCAAATACCTCCACACCTCAACGAGGTCGCTGGGAATCACTTCCGTGGCGATATCTCCGGAGATAGGCACGGATGCACGTCGCCGACAACGTTGCGAATCGACAAAGCGTGCTCACACACGCCGCGCGTTGAGCGCGCTTAGCTTCTTCGCTTTGCCGATGATGCGACCTGCAGTAGAAGACAATAATGAATACGGACACCACAAATGGCACAACTCTTGAAAGAGGCAGCGCACTTACCAATCAGCGGGTGGCGAGATCCGTGATGAAGCATTGAGCGGCGTATGGTCCCCGAAGCCCAGCAATAAGGACTTCGACACTCTGCGATCCTCTTGGCGGCTGCAGGCGGCCTTGGCTCGCATCGGTGAGCTCGCTTCTTCCTTCGCCTCCTGCGGTGGCGCCGAGGTCGGCGATCCGTTGTTCGGCGAACTCAAAGCCGATTGCGCGCCGCCAATTCACTAGCGGGACAAGCCTGGCGAGCTTCTCTGCCTTCAGCGGCAACAGCCAAGCCTTCGTTTCGCCTCACGGGCGATGGCGATTCCTTTTCATACAGCCGCGCCAATCGGTCGGCGATTCAAGTTGCAGACCACGCACATCACTAAAAGGTCAATCAAAGAAACTCCTAAAGTGCCCACCGCTTAAATTCAGCGAAAGCTTTTCGGGGTAACAATCAAAGAAACTCCTAAAGTGCCCACCGCTGAAATTCAGCGAGTGCGCATCGGGACCGGTACTCAAAGAAATTTAAGTGCCCACCCGCTGAAATTCAGCGAAAAGCGCACTCGGGGACTGGATGCGAAAAGTGAATATAAGACACTAAAAGAATCAGGCCGCTGCAAAGCACCGACCTGATCCTCGGGGACTGAATGTACCTGGATGGCTGCACCAAGCATGCCGTGGAGTTGTATCGCGTCCACGGACGCGAGGAGCTGGCGTATGCCCACGGCGCTGGTCGACTTCAGCGTCGGCGACTCCTGGAGCGTGGCTCGAAGGCGAAGTTCCACTCGCCGCGGCCGCCTTGGTCATGAAGCGCGGGAAGGTGGCGATAGAGGCACCGCCCCAAAGGAGGTCGGCTCGGCCGTTCGAACAGCAGGCGCCCTCCTTCGTGGACGCGCCTCCTTGCAGAGACCAGTGGCGCCGCCGTGTCGTCGAAATCGTGGCAGCGGCGTCACCCTTTGGCCTTCTTGCCGCCATCCGCGAGGGCAGCGACTTCGTCCGCCTTCCTCTTGCGGGAAGAATCCTCCTCGGCGACGGGACGGCACCTTAGCCACGGTTGGGTGGCCCATCTTCTTCCTCCGGTCTGTACATCGATCATATAAGCAAGATAATTCAATGATTATGGGAGACAAAGGAAGGCGAGTGCACTCACTTAGCGGCCGGAATGGAGCGCAGCCCGTCGGAGGCCGGTGGCTTCTCCAGCTCAGGCCCGGTCGTGGTGAGCCCCATGTCCGGACGCCACGTGCCCAAGACACGGACGGCTTCTTCGTCGTCGAAGCTTCTGTAACTTCTTCGATAGGAGCTTCCTGCGAGGCAAAGTCGCTGGCGGTGAGCCTCCCCAGCCGAGACCGGGCGAATGGCGAGGCATCGGCGCGAGGCACCTCGATGGTGGCCGTGTCGCGGCCGTCATCGGCGCGCCTCATCCTTGGCCGGGCTGGGACCGCCTTGCGAGTGTGGTGGCGAGGCCGGCCTCGTCGGTTTCGTCTTCCTTCGTGGAGGGGCCTTCGCCTCCTTCTCCTTCCTCTTCTTCTTTGACGGAGTAGCTTGGCGGCGCGAGGTCGTCTCCGGAAGTTCTTCTTCATCATCATGGCGCTCGAGGCTCTTGCTCGCCTCGAGCTCGCGCTGACGTTGCCCGCGGGTCTTGCGAGCCAGCGGGGCGGCTTCCTCCTCGGATTCGTCGTCGATGTCGCTATCGCTCCTAGCGGGCGACCCGCCCATGTCTTGGGCGGACGAGCTCAATTCTCGTCATCCGAGGGCGGAGCCACCCTTCCACCACTTGGAACAAGCGCAACAAAGGCAAGTTGAAGTTAGTATGACCGTGATCGCAAAAGGACTTCATGCGAATGATCTGAGTGATTACCGTTGGGGCGATTGGCGCGGCTTATAGAGCGACCCAAGTACACCGCTTGGGTGATTTTCTTGAGCCACGGTAGTCGTCGAGCTTCCACTCGGCCAGGCTAGCCTTTTGTCGGGTCGTCCGGCGGTGTCTTGGTACATGTAGTGCTCGCGCCTGGCCAGCGGGACGAGTCGCCGCCCGAGCCAGCAGTTGTACAGGTTTATCGTCTGGAGGCCCTTCTTCTTCAGACCGCGGATGGTCTAAAGCATTTCGTCGACGACCATCCGCTGGTCGCCGGGAAGCTTGCCGATTTGAAGCGCGCGGCTCGGACCGATCGGCGAGTCTGCGGAATCGCCGTCTCGCCTTGAGTCGCCTCGGCAATGTAGAACCACGACTTTTTCCGGTCACTCGTTGCCTTGGCGGCGGCATCAGGTCGAAGAATGAGGCCCGACTTCAGGAAGGTTAGGCCACCACTTGGCGAGCATTGGGCGCCGCCTCCTCGCGGCTAATCCATCCATGGAGCAGATCTTGCCAAAGAGGGAAGTAGGCGGCAGCCAAGTAGCACTCGCAACGCCACAAAGATGGCGAGCTGCCGACGCTATGGGGGCCCAGATCCGACGTTGGATCCCGTAGTAGGCGAGCCGGAAGAATAGGTACATGGGGAACCATAGCCCCCGTTCGAGATGACTGGTGAAGCAGATGAACTCCCTCTCTCATGGGTTTGGAGTCACCTCTCCGCCATGGGATGCGCCAATCCGGCTTCTAAATCCGGCCTCAAAGGAATCCAGTTGCGCCCTAGTACATTTCGATCTGCCCCAAGGTTCGGTGGAGAGGGCCATGGCGGAAAGATTTGTGGGGGCTCGGAGGATTTCTGGTTGGCTGGGTCGCGGTGCGGAGGGAGGCGAAAGGTGCGCGCAGTCGGAGGAAATGGTGAGACGGTGGTCCTCTGATCGCTAGCCATTCCTCTTATATAGCGGTTGCTACCCGCCAAATCGAGGAACCGTTATCGCGATGATTACGCCAAAAGTTACCGTTGGATTAACTCAACGGCTAGTTTGACCACGTTTAACGGTCCAACTTCAGCCACTGCTCGCCGACCCAACCACTATGGCGGTGTTTACGACACTCGACCAAAAGGCTGCGAGTAGTGTGATTAGTTTTCCTTTATACGAGAGCCCGCCGTTGATTCGATGGATGTCTACTCAGCCGTATGTTCGCCGCCAGACCACCTACGCCAAATCGACGATGGCCTCGGGGACTACTAATGGGGATATGCCTACCGGGGTATACCCAGCAGGACGTTTCCGACTGGCCCAAGACTTGTCGAGTGGGCCTGCAAGACGGCGACTGGATTGAAGCCCAACGAGGAACCAAGCGACTGGAAGCTGAAGGCCCAGGCGAGTAGATAGGCCCAGTCGGATTAGGTTAAACAAGTATCGAAGCTTTAACTGAATCGGTTGAGATATGTAAACCCTAGGGGAGGTGAGCCTATATAAACCTCCCTACGGGGCGTGTAGAGAGACGTTCCATCATACCCCCACGCGAATCGCCGCCTAGCCGCCGAGCTTGCCCATTGTACCACCTTCATAATACAATCTAGCAGGAGTAGGTCTTTACCCTCCGGGGGCCGAACCTGGGTAAAACCCTGTGTCTCCGCCCTCATCTCGCTCCGCAGATGGCTGGCCGCCCTTGCCCCTCGTTCTACTACTCGCTGCCGATTGCAGCATCTGCCGTGACCATTCCCACGACATGTTCTCTGACCAGGAACAAGAGTTTGCCAATTCCAATTATGATTTATCTTTATGCATCTCTATTGTGACTCCTGTACTTGTTGCAAGCTAAGTTATATAATGGTGAGTTGCTTTCTTCTATGAGTTTTGTAATGGTAAGTGTGATGCTTCTTGTCTGTATTCCTCTATCGACACTTCACTCAATTAACATGTGGACATGTTTACTGAGCTTAGTTTTCGCTTGGGGACAAGCGAAGGTCTAAGCTTGGGGGAGTTGATACGTCCAATTTGCATCACCATTCTATATCATAATTTGCCTCTATTCATTGATATATGTCTTATTATGAGGTATTACTTGTCTTTTCCACTGTTTTTGCATGTTGGATGATTCTTGGAGGATGGACTGCCGGAGTCTAGATTCTGATGGAAAAAGAGTTGTTTTGATGCAATATCGCGAAGATCGTAAAAATACCAGAAAAATATGGGAAAATTATATTTTCCTGGAATACGAAGGAAGCCAGAAGGGGAGGTGTAAAAGGGCCGCAGGGGGCCCACACACCCCTAGGCGCGGGTCCTCTCTGGGTCGCGCCTAGGGCAGGTGTGTCCCACCTGCTCAGCCTCCGACTCCGCCCTCTCGCCTATATCTTCCTCACAAAACCCTAACACCAAGGGAGCAACCACAGATAGATTTCCTTTGCCTCTGTGGGGCGGAAAACACCGAGAGAGAAAGATCTCTCCGGCAGACAGATTTCTGCCAGGGAAATTCCTTCCCGGAGAGGGGATATCGCCGCCATCAACACCGTCATCAAGCTAGGTTTCATCAGGATCATCATCCACACCATCATCACCACTCCGTCCCACTGTAACAATCGTGTTGGATCTTGCATTAGTTCTTAGGGGAAACTTTCCGGGTGTTAATTACTATTGTAGTTGATGCTTGTGAGTGGAACCATTGGATTATTGTTTATGTTCAGATTTTTATTCATCATCATATCATCTTTGATCTTGATCCATATGATGTCTTGTGAGTAGTTCATTTATTTCTTGAGGACATGGGAGAAGTCATGTTGTTAGTAGTGTATTTCTATTGAGTCATTATTCAATGGTTTAGTATTTAAGTTGTGGTGCTATTCTTCTAGTGGTGTCATGTGAACGTCGACTACATGATACTTCACCATTTATGGGCCTAGGGGAATGCATTGTGTATTTGGCTACTAATTGTGGGGTTGCCGGAGTGACAGAAACCTGAACCCCCGTTAGGACACCATTGCATAAGGGAGCGTAGGATCTCAGAGTTTGAAGTTGTGGTTAGGTTTATATCTTAATTACTTTCCTGTAGTTGCGGATGCTTGCAGGGGGTTTAATCACAAGTATGTATTAGTCCAAGTAAGGTCGGTAAATTAGCACAGGTTCACCCACACAACATTACAACACCAAAGAAGAGTACTTAGCTATTTGAAGCGAAAGCACTTGACAGAATTCCCATGTGTCCTCGAGAACGTTTGGTCCTTATAAGTATTTCCACCGGCTTGTCCTTTGCTACGAAAGGATTGGGCCACTTCTTTGCTTGTTCGTTGTCATTATTACTTGCACTTTGTTTTGTTGCTTTATCAGAAAACCCCTAAAAATCCGTTTGCTAAGTATTTACAGAGATTTCCTGCTCCATACCACTAGTCAACACCTTCTGCTCCTTGTTGGGATCGACACTCCTATTTATCGAAAGTACTACGATACACCCCCTATACTTGTGGGTCATCCGTCCTTCACTTGTAGTACCACTCTATGCTTCGATTAGTAATGTTTTGTTGCTTTGCATGATTATGGCCATTATTGCTCTCTTAGTTGGTTGCTCCCAGTCTTTTGCTAGCCTCCACTTGTATGAGTAAGCTCTACTCATGCTTCCAACTCCCAAGAAACCAAGTTAATCCAAAGTGCCACTATAAACTCCTATGCATGGTGTGTTACACCATTCCAAGTATATTCTTGTTTTCAGCTATCTTCCAGTTAAAAAGTCTCTTTGTTATGTGAAAACTTAGTGATTAAATCCCTCACGAACTTGATGGCACACTTTATATTCTTTGCCCCTAATAAACTTGAACCATTATGTCGTCAATGTTGTATATTCTTGCACTTATACGTTGGAATTAGCAGAATCGTGCTGTCACGGGGAACGTTTTCAACATTGCACTTGTACTTTGTACTCAATTTATATCATGCTCTTTTGTCTATGGATGTCATCGATGTGAAATAAAGAGGGAACTTGTGAGTCCATGGAGTATATATTTTTTGTTAGAGAAACTCCCGGGCCTCTAGCCTAAGCCATGCCTAATCATGGTGGAAACTTGCATCATCACCATAATGAGCTATCTATGAAGCATCCTCAATAAAAATCTATGCACATAGTAAATAAAAAGATCACTGAGATTCTCATTGTCTACTTGCCTTGTCATTTTGGTTATGGGATAGCTCATGTACCATGTGCAAGGTGTACCCCGTTGGCGGTTCTCTATGATATGCATGTACTTACAATGACAAGAACTTGCAGGTGACTGAAGTTAAGTAGCATGAGGTGTGGCCCTCATATTCAAGGGACTTCATATTGCCAACGTATACTTTGTCAAGCATATACTCCATAGTTTGTTCACTTCAACCTTAATCGCTTCAAGATGCTTATGATAGGGGCAATGAGGGATGAAAGCTAACAAGTACCATAATTTTTGGAAGCTCTTTTTGAAACTTGAAATCCCTGCTTCCTTTATGAAAGACCTATCTTCCACCATTATTTGAGTCTTCACCTTCTACCTTTAGGCACCATTAAGAGAGCATAGTTGCCATTCTGTGTGCAGTGTCCCAAAATTATTGATTGATGCATATTGTGATATTACTTGTTCTTGTGCTACTTGTTTCTAGTCACCCTTGTGAACTTTGAAGGTGTCCTATGCATCTATTTGCTACTCTATGAGGGACAAGTTGATTACCACTATGCCATGTTTTCTATATGTGAAACAAACAAACGTTTTTCAATGCATGTTATTCATGATCTTTGTTTGCAGCCTTTCATGTTGAATGCATAGTTACTATGTCCTATTGTTAGAACTCCATCTTTCATGCACATGTTTAGAGTTCTTTGATCCTAGCTTTCAATGCTTGCAAATGGTTTGATCTTGGTTTTGACGGTGCATGTCACCTCAAAAATTATTCTTTTATCACTTACCTACTCGAGGACGAGCAGGAGTTAAGCTTGGGGATGCTTGATACGTCGGAAACGTATCTATAATTTTTGATGCTCCATGCTTGTTTTGTATCTACTTTGATTTGCTTTGTCTACACTTTGAGGTGTTTGTATATCTTTTCTGGAACTAACCTATTAACAAGTTGTCACAGTGTGCCAGTTGCCTATTTTCTTCTGTTTTTGGTTCGAGAAAGGCAGAAAATCAATATTCTCGAAATTGGACGGGACAAAAGCCAAAGTCAATATTTTACCATGGGTGACACGAAGTCCATAGGGGAGACGGAGAGGAAAACCAGGGCCACCCACACCCCCTAGGCGTGGGTGGGCCCTACCCCGCGCCTGGGTAGGGTGTAGGCCCCCCGACCGCCTCCCAGCCTTGCCTCTTTGCCTATAAGAAGTCCCCGATGCAAAAAAACCCTAGGCACCCGATCAAAACTCCACGGAACCTTCTGTAGCCACCGCCACCGTCGTCCCTAGATCGGGGGATCTGAAGTTCTTCCCGGCACCTTGCCGGATGGGAGATCATCCCGGAGGCCTTCTTCTCCGGTATGATGCGTGAGTAGTTCCACCTTGGACTATGGGTCCATGTAGTAGCTCGATGGTTGTATCTCCTCCTTGTGCTTTCATGTATATATCTTGTGAGCTCCGTTCATGATCAAGATCTAATCTATTTGTAATCATGCATGTTGTGTTTGCGGGATCCAATGGATATTGAGATTACTATGTCAGATTGATTAATGGTTTTATCTATTTGATACTATCATGTCTGTGTTGTTTGTGATCTTGCATGCTCTCCGTTGTTAGTAGCTATCTTGGCCAAGTAGTTGCTAGTGACTCCAGGAGGGGGTATTTATGCTCGATAGTGGGTTCATGCCTCTAGTTTCCAAGGGAAGTGACAGAAATCTATTAGGTTGTAGATGTGCTATTGCTACTAGGGAGAAAACAAAGGTCTCTTGTTCATAGAACAAGTGGATTGTTTACCTTACACACTTTGCTTAAAGTAGTTGTCTGTTGCTTGCAACTTAATACTGGAGGGGGTTCGGATGATAACCTGAAGGTGGACTTCTAGTCATAGATGCAGTTGGATGGCGGTCTATGTATATTGTTGTATTGCCCAATCGAATCTCATAGGATCTTTTTGTCTGGTATTGCATTGTTATGCCTTGCTTAGTTCCTGTAAGTTGCCCTGCTGTAATTTGTTTACCCTTCATGCCATGTTGTTTATCTAAGGAGAGCACCTATAGTGAACTATGGACCCCGGTCCAATCTTTACCATTGATACATATTCCACTATTACCTGTTTACTTGCTACAAACCATTACCTTCCACACCATACGTTTAATCCTTTGTTACAGTAACTGGTGAGATTGACAACCTCACTGTTAGTTGGGGCAAAGTCTTGAGTTTTGTTGTGTAAGTCTCCATGTTGCTTACAACACCTGTGTGACGTTTCCTTCCTCCTACTGGTTCGATAACCTCGGTTTCTTACCGAGGGAAAACTTGTTGTTGTGCTCATCACACCTTGATCTTAGGGTTCCCAACAGGCTCCACATCAACTGAGCCATCAACGGTATTGCATTGTTATGCCTTGCTTAGTTCCTGTCAATTGCCCTGCTATAATTTGTTTACCCTTCATGCCATGTTGTTTATCTAAGGAGAGCACCTCTAGCGAACTATGGACCCTGGTCCAATCTTTACCATTCATACATCTTCCAATGTTACCTGTTTACTTGCTGCAAACCATTACCTTCCACACCATACGTTTAATCCTTTGTTACAGCAACCAGTGAGATTGACAACCTCACTGTTAGTTGGGGCAAAGTCTTGAGTTTGTGTTTTGCAGGTTTCCACGTTGCTTGCAACACCTGTGTTACGTTTCCTTCCTCCTACTGGTTCTAGAACCTCGCTTTCTTACTTAGGGAAGACTTGTTGCTGTGCTGCTTCACACCTTGCTCTTGCGGTTCCCAACAGGCTCCACATCAACTGAGCCATCAGCCCCAGCTGGCCGCGCCTGGAGGTGGTGTGAGCCCCTCGAGCTCCGTATCTGCCTTGTTTTCATACCAGTACCTTCCTTATGCATTGAAACTTCGTAATATATTGAAGGGAATATTCCCTGAGAGGCAATGATAAAGTGTTTATTATGTATATTCCAAGTATATGATATATGTTTATTTTGCATACTATAATTGTATTAATACGGAAATGTTAATACATGTGTGTTTAATAAACAAACAGAAAGTTCCTAGTTATGCCTCTCTCATAAACTAGCTCGTTGATAAACAAGATGAACAAGGTTTCCTGATCATGGACATTGGATGTTGTTAATAGCGAGGTCACAACATTAGTGTAATGGTGTGATGAACATTCATCTGAAGTATAGCATTACGATCAAAGTCATTGAGTTTATATTGCTATAACATCATACGAAGTGATCCTAATCCTTAGACCATGAGATCATGTCAATCACTAACACCAGAAGAGTATCTTGATAACATCAAACGTCACACCGTAACAGGGTGATTATAAAGATGGGTTCAGTACTACTAAAGTGTTATGTTGAGGCCCATGGATCGAGAGTGGAATTTGTTCATCCCGATGACGTATAGATATGCTCTGGGCCCTCTCGATGATATCATATTGGTTAGCTTCCAAGCAAGTTATTTGATCACTAGAATGTTATATCACGGGAACAAGAAAAGAGTACATGTCAGTAACAAGATCAAACTAGGTATGGAGATACCGATGATCGAATCTCGGACATGTAATATATCACGAAACAAATGGATTAAGATACATGCGTAAAAGGTTCTCGCGATCACAAGAAAGTCATCGCTGAATGTGTGGGAGTCAGTATGGACCTCCAGGTCCCGCTTCTGATTATTGATCTGAGAGGGGTCTCGATCAAGTCTGCATTATTCGCGAACCGTAAGGGGACACACTTAAGACACACCGACATCCATCTGGAGCAAAAGTTTCATGCCGGAAAGAATAACAAGCGCATGAATTTATTTCACTAGATACCGAAACAGGTTTTCAGGTGAAATTGCAGAAAGTGTTTTTGCATGTGAAATGAAATACTAGCAAGGGGTTATATGTGAATGTTTTTCATTAAAGTAATTGACAAAATTCTGAATAAATAAAAGGAGTTTTATTTAATGAGAGTTTGCATTAAATTTGGTGGAAATTTAATGGGAATTTGAGTGGGTTTTTGAGTGGAGGGAATTGAAAGGCATTTGAGTGAATGGAGTGTCCACCCACATGAATGAAGGAGGGGAGGGGGCATCCCCCATGGCCGGAGGCAACCCCCTTGTGTGCCCCTCTCCTCTCTCTCACTCACACCTCCTTGTGAAGGATATCTCTCCCCCTCTAGTATTTATCCCCATGGTCTCGGACTAGCGAGATACATGTTCCCGGTGGCTATTCAGCAAGAAGAGTTGTGCTTCCTGCATCATGGAGCGAGGAGGCGAGGTTGCTCGGTATCTCGGACGTGTGTGCGAGCACGGATCGTCGCTGATTTGCGTGCTAGGACTTCCTCTCGATCTTGAGATCGGCAAGAGATCGTCTACATCAACCACGAGTTCGGACTCATTAAGATTTGTCGGTCTTCAAGGCTATGTTCTATACGGATGTATATCCGCCAGTTGATTGTATCTAGTAGATAGATCTTGGTACATAGTTGTTCTCATCGTAGGAAAAAAATTGTTTTCTATGTTGCAAACCCTACAGTGGTATCAGAGTCGGATCTATGCGTAGATGCTTTGCACGGGTACTACACATATGAGTATGTGGGCGATGATGATCATGCTATTGCTTATTAGTTGTACTTTGGATATTGGTGGCATAGTGGGATGAAGCGGACCGGACAAACTTTACATGTCCTCGCACATGAGACCTGTTCCACGCTTGACATGCAACTAGTTTTGCATAAGTGGCTAGCGGGTGTTTGTCTCTCCTACTATAGTCAATATCTATTTTGCAACGAGTTGTCAACAATTTGGTTATCCTCGTTGTGGTTCATGTTCGTAGGTATGAACGGTTCTATCTTCGAAAGCCCTAAGCCACGTAAAACTTGCAATGGATAAATTAGAGGCGTCTAGTTTAGATTGTTGCTGGTGATGTTGTAAGTAGATGTATGTGTTGATACTCTTACAACACACATAGCGTGTAAGTTACATAGACCTTGGCCTTACACATAGAGGTATGATAGTGATCATACCATGATGCACATGATGGAGATCGAGTGCAAGAACCATATCATTCCACTTACAAACATGTGATGTTTGATTGCATCTTATATTGCTTGTTTGGCGTTTTATTAGCATAATAAGATGATCCCTCATTTAGATATCAAGATTAGAATGTGTTCTTCCTTACATATGCACCGATTATGTTTCGTCGCTCCAAGACATCACGTGATGATCGGGTGTTCTTGGATCCATGATCATATTTCGGGTGTAAGGCAGTTACATGCGCGAATACTAAGGTTCTTACTTGGCGAGCCTAGCATGTACATACATGGCCTCGGAACACAGACTGAAAGGTTAAGCATGAGTCATATGGTTGATATGATGCCCATTTGATGCTCGCCTTTGAAGCTACACCAACTCACGTGATGATCGGACTTGGTGTAGTGGATTTGGTTCATGTAGTCACCAAAAAGGCACGAGGGATGTCGTTTTTGAGTGGGAGTTCATTCTTAATTTGGATTAGTTGAACTCAATCTATCATAAACTTAGTCTAAACTTTACAAATTCTGTTGTAGATGGCACCACCTACTTTTAATTTCAATGTTTTCATGGAGAAAGAGAAACTTGCAACGAACGGTAGCAAATTTTAGAATGGGCCATGAATTTGAGGATTCTCCTCTCTGTTGCACAAAAGCAATATGTGCTAGAAGCGCCGCTAGGCCCCCCACCATTCGATGATGCCCCTGACGAGGAGAAGAATGTCTATCAGACTCGTCAAGAGGACCACAACTTAGTTCATTGTAGCATATTATATGGGCTAGATCCAGAACTTCGAAAGAGTTTCGAAAACGGCAATGCATTTGATACAATGGGTGAGTTGAAAATGATTTTCGACACTCATGCTACTGTAGAGAGCTACAATGCTTCATAAAAGTTCTTTAGCTGCATGATGGAAGAGAACAGCTCCGTAAGTGAGCATGTACTCAAGATGCCGGGTTACGCCGATAAGCTTGTGTCCTTGGGAATAACGATTCCCATTGACTTAGGCATCCATCGTGTTCTGCAGTCTCTGCCACCTAGCTATAAGAGCTTTGTGATGAACTGTAATATGCAAGGCATGAAGAAGTCTCTCCCTGAGCTTTTGTCAATGCTTAAAACTGCAGAAGTGGAGATCAAGAAAGAACATCAAGTGTTGATGATCAATAAGACCATTGGTTTCAAGAAAGACAAGAAGGGGAAATGGAAGGGAAGTAAGGGTGGCAAGCCGGTTGCCGTGCCTGAAAAGAAACCCCGAGTTGGCCCTAAGTCTGATACCGAGTGCTATTGTTGTAAGGGATAGCCTTTGGAAGTGCAAGCGCCCCAAGTATTTAGCGGAACAAGAAGGCGGGTAAGGCAAATAAAGGTATATATGATATACATGTTATTGATGTGTACTTGACTAGTACTCATGATAGCACCGGGTATTTGATAAGCGGTTCAGTTGCTAATATTTGTAACTCTAATCAGGGGCTGCAGACCAAGCGACCGCTAGCAAGGGGTGAGGTCAAGATGCGTGTCGGTAATGGATCAAGTGTTGATGTGATCGCCGTCGGAACGCTACCTCTCCACTTACCGTCTGGATTAGTAATAAACTTGAATAATTGTTATCTGGTGCCAGCACTTAGCATGAACATTGTATCTAGATCATGTTTGATGCGAAGTGGTTATTCGTTTAAATCCGAGAACAATGGTTGTTCTATTTATATGAATGAAATCTTTTATGGTCATGCATCGATGATGAATGGTTTATTTCTATTGGATCTTGATAATAGTGTTACACATATCCATAATGTTGATGCTAAAAGGATTAAACTTAATGATGATATATCAGTATATATGTGGCACTGCCGTCCAGGTCATATTGGCGTTAAACGCATGAAGAAGATCCATTCGGATGGACTTTTGGAATCACTTGATTTTGAATCATTTGATACATGTGAGCCATGCCTTATGGGCAAGATGCTAGAATGCCATTTTCCGGTTCAATGGAGCGAAGCGGCAGTTGTTGGAGGTCATACATTCGATGTATGTGGTCCAATGAGTGTGTCCTTGAGGTGGATATCGTTATTTTGTTCCTTTCACAGATGATTTGAGTAGATACGGTGATATCTACTTGATGAAACACAAGTCTGAAACCTTTGAAAAGTTCAGGGAATTTCAAAGTGAAGTAGAAAATCATCGTAATAGAAAGATCAAATTTCCACCGTCCAACCGGAGGTGAGTATCTAAGTTACAGTTTAGCACTCATATGAAAGAGTGTGGAATTGTTTCACAACTTCGCACCTACGGAACACCACAATGAAATGGTGTGCCTGAACGTTGTAATCGTATTTTATTGGATATGGTTCGATCTATGATGTCTCCGACGGACTTACCACTATCATTTGGGGTTATGCACTAGAAACCGCTCCATTCACTTTAAATCGGCACCATCTAAATCCATTGAAAATACACCATATGAATTTTGGTTTGGAAACAAACCTAAGTTGTCATTTCTTAAAGTTTGGGGATGCGATGTTTATGTGAAGAAACTTCAACCGGATAAACTCGGACCCAAAGCGAAAAAATGCGTCTTCATAGGATACCCTAAGGAAACTATTGGATATTCCTTCTATCATAGATCCGAGGGCAAGGTTTTTGTTGCCAAGAATGGATCCTTTCTAGAGAAAGAGTTTCTTGCGAAAGGTGTGAGTAGTCGGAAGGTAGAACTCGAAGAGGTTATTGAACCTTCTCTTCATAGTATGGCGAGTAGCGCAGCGCCGGAAGTCGTTCCGGAGTTGTCTTCACCAATTCAAGAGGGAACTAATGATAATGATCATGAAACTCCAAAAGAGAGTACTACCAAACCTCACAGGTCTAGCAGAGCATTGACCCCTTTAGCTATATGGAAACCCTGTTATGAATTTCATGGTCGAGGAAATTGATGACCCTGTGACGTATGAAGAAGCGATGATGAGCCCGGATTCCAACAAATGGTTAGAAGCCATGAAATCCGAGATGGAATCCATGTACGAAAACCAAGTTTGGAACTTGGTGGACTTACCTCACGACCGAAAAGCCATGGAGAATAAATAGATTTTCAAAAGAAAAAATGATGCTGATGGTAATGTGACCATCTATAAAGCTCGACTTGTTGCAAAGGGGTTTCGACCAATTCAAGGAGTTTACTACAATGAGACATCCTCTCCCGTAGCGGTGCTAAAGTCAGTTAGGATTATGTTAGCAATTGCTGCATATTTCGATTATGAGATATGGCAGATGGATGCCAAAACCGCGTTCCTCAATGGCAATATTGAAGAAGAGTTGTATATGATACAACCAAAGGGTATTGTCGATCCTAAGGATGCTAACAAGGTATGCAAGCTTCAGCGATCCATCTATGGACTGAAACAAGCATCCCGGAGTTGGAATATCCACTTTGATGAGGTGATCAAAGAGTTTGGATTTGTCCAAACTTATGGAGAGTCTTGTATTTACAATAAAGTGACTGGGAGCAATGTGGCATTTTTGATATTATATGTGGATGACATATTATTGATCGGAAATGATATAGATCTTTTAAATAGTGTTAAAAGTTATCTAAACAACAAATTTTCAATGAAGGACCTAGGTGAAGCGTCATACATATTAGGCATAAAGATCTATAGAGATAGATCTAGGCGCCTAATAGGGCTATCGCAAAGTACATACCTTGATAAGATTTTAAAGAAGTTTAAAATAGACGGAAGTAAGAAGGGGTTCTTACCTATGTTGCAAGGCAAGAAATTGAGTAAGACTCAAAGTCCGGCTAGGGCGGAAGAAAGAGAGATAATGGACAAAGTCCCCTATATTTAAGCCATAGGCTCTATAATGTACGCCATGCTATGTACAAGACCGGATGTGGCACATGCTATTAGTTTGACTAGTAGGTACCAATCGGATCCAGGTTCGGAACACTGGATAGCGGTCAAGAATATCCTTAAGTACATGCGAAGAACTAAGGATATGTTTCTTGTGTACAGAGGTGAATAAGAGCTTGTCGCTAAGTGTTATGTTGACGCTAGCTTTGACACCAATCCGGATGACTCTAAGTCTCAATCCGGATACATATTTCTCATGAATGGTGGAGAGGTTAGTTGGAGGAGTTCCAAATAATCCATGGTGGCAGGATCAACAGTGGAGGCCGAATATGTTGTTGCTTCGGAAGCGGCTCAGGAAGCGGTTTGGATGAAGGAGTTCTTATATGAACTAGGTGTGGTTGCGAGCGCGTTGGACCCAATGGTGATCTATTGTGACAACAATGGTGCCATTTCCAATGCCAAAGAACCAAGGTCTCACAAGAATTCCAAGCATATTAAGCGTCGGTTTCACTCCATCCGCAAGAATGTCAAGGATGGAGATATAAAGATTTGTATAGTGCATACGAATCTCAATGTAGCATATCCGTTGACTAAAACTCTCCATAGAGCAAAACATGATCAACAGAAGAACTCCATGGGTGTTAGATTTATCACTATGTAACTAGATTATTGTCTCTAGTGCAAGTGGGAGACTGAAGGGAATATGCCATAAGATTCAATAATATTGTGTTTATTATTTATATTCCAAGTATATGATAGATGTTTATTTTGCATGCTATAATTGTATTAATACTGAAACGTTAATACATGTGTGTTTAATAAACAATCAGAAAGTTCCTAGTTATGCCTCTCTCATAAACTAGCTCATTGATTAACGAGATGATCAAGGTTTCCTGATCATGGACATTCGATGTTGTTAATAACAAGGTCACAACATTAGTGTAGTGTGATGAACATTCATCAAGTATAGCATTACGATCAAAGTCATTGAGTTTATATTGCCATAACATCATATGAAGTGATCCTAATCCTTGAACCATGAGATCATGTCAATCACTAGCTTCGAAGAGTATCTTGATAACATCAAACGTCACACCGTAATGGTGATTATAAAGATGGGTTCGTTACTAAAGTGTTATGTTGAGGCCCATGGATCAAGAGTGGAATTTGTTCATCCCGATGACGTATCGATATGCTCTGGGCCCTCTCGGTGATATCACATTGGTTAGCTTGCAAGCAAGTGATTTGATCACTAGAATGTTATATCACGGGAACAAGAAAATAGTACATGTCAGTAACGAGATCAAACTAGGTATGGAGATACCGATGATCGAATCTCGGACATGTAATATATCATGAAACAAATGGATTAAGATACATGCGTAAAAGGTTCTCGCGATCACAAGAAAGTCATCGTTGAATGTGTGGGAGTCAGTATGGACCTCCAGGTCCCGCTTCTGATTATTGATCCGAGAGGGGTCTCGATCATGTTCGCATTATTCCCGAACCGTAGGGTGACACACTTAAGAGACATCGACACCATTTGGAACAAATAGTTTCATGTCAAAAAGATTTACAAAGCGCAGGAATTTATTTCACTAGATACAAACATGTTTTACAATGCGCCGGCCACCTCTTGGGGTGCCCCCTCCCTCCATATAAAGCCCCCTCTCACTCCTTCTCACTCACACCTCCTCGTGAAGGATCTCCCCCCCTCTAGTTTTTATCCCCCATGGTCTCGGACTAGCGAGATACATGTTCCCGGTGGCTTTTCGGCAAGAAAGAGTTGTTGCTTCCGCTGCATCGCTCGAGCGAGGAGGCGGAGGTTGCTCGGTGTCTTGGACGTGTGTGCGAGCACGGATGCGCTACTGATTTGCGGTGCTGGACTTCTTCTCGATCTTGAGATCGAGAAGCGTTCGTCTACGTCAACCACGAGTACAACCTCGTTAAACTTTGTTGGTCTTCAAGGGTATGTTCTCTATGGATATAAATCCACCCATTGCTTCTATCTAGTAGATAGATCTTGGTACATAGTTGTTCCCATCGTAGGAATTTTTTTGTTTTCTATGTTGTGAACCCTACAACTTATGCTTATGTTTCATGTTGCTTATTATTATTGTGTTGGAATCTCTTCATAGCTTGCATGACTATTGGCTAGACTTATTTGTATATTCCTTATTATGAATTGCCTAAGTATTTGACCATATGCTGAGAATATATACATTTTATAAAGCAAATGTGTTTATGAAAGTTTCTTTTATCGCGCTCAGTTTTCAACTGAATTGCTTGAGGACAAGCAATAAGCTAAGCTTGGGGGAGTCGATACATCCAAAACGTATATACTTTCCTAAACACTTTTGCTATTGTTTCTCCTCTAATTCGTGTGATTTGGATACAACTTACATAGACTGACGCTGTTTTCAACAGAATTGCTTTGGTGTCTCGTTTTTGTGTAGGAAATCAACTTTCAGGAAAAATTCCGGAAAATATCGCAAAACACCTATTTTACCGAAGACTCATGGAGCCATAAGACAAGACGAAGAAGGGCCACGAGGGGCCCACACCACCTGGTGGCGCGGGCTAGGCCAGGCCACGTCAGGGGGTGGTGTGGCCACCTCGGGCACCACCTCGACCTCTCCCTTTGCCTACATAAACCCTCTGACCTAAAAACACAGGAGGGTTCGATGTTTTTACAGATAGAGTTCCGCTGTGCTGCCATCACCAGAAACCGCGATTTGGAACCAGAAACTCTATTCTGGCACCCTGCCGGGACGGGGAATTGGAGAAGATCATCGCCATCATCATCGCCGACGCTTCTCCATCAACCATCCATGTTTCCCCCATCTATGAGTGAGTAATCCCCCGCTGTAGGCTATGGGGATGGTAGGGATTGGATGAGATCTATCATGTAATTGCATAAGATTGTTAGGGCATGGTGCCTAGTATCTATTGTTAGTGCTATTTGACATTGTTGCAACTTGTTATGCTTAACGCTTGTCACTAGGGCCCGAGTGCCATGATCTCAGATCTGAATATGTTATTGATTCATGATGATATTATTGTTTGTGATCTTACCTGCAAGTTGTTTACACATATTATTGTCCGAAACCCGAGGCCCCGAAGTGACAGAAATCGGGATAACCGGAGGGGATGGCTGTGATATGAGGATCGCATGTGTTCACGGAGTGCTAATGCTTTGCTCCGGTACTCTATTAAAAGGAGTATCTTAATTTCCAGTAGATTCTCTTAAGGCCCCGCTGCAACGGGCTGGCAGGACAAAAGATGTTGTGCAAGTTCTCATTGCGAGCACGTATGACTATATATGAAACACATGCCTATGATTATTTAATATTTGGATGTTTTATCTTATTTATCTACAAATGCCCTTGATCTTGATGTTATATGAATAGACTTGTCCATGCAACGCCCATCCATCTATCCCTATGCCTAACACACTCAAATCCTGCTGTTTATTATAATTGTTACTACTACCTTTATTTTACTGCTGCTGTTACTTTGCTATTGCTACTATAAAACTGTTGCTACTGATAAATTACTGTGAGGAAGACTATTTCCAGGTGCAGCTGAATTAAAAACTCAGTTGTTAAGGCTTATAAATATTATTTAGCTCCCCTTGTGTCGAAATAATAAATTGGGCTTTACTTTCCCCGAAGACTATTGCGATCCCCTATACTTGTGGATCATCATCCGAGTTGGGCGACCAACTTTCTATGGCGCATATGCTCCCATGCACCACAGAAATTTGATGGGACCAAGGACAACCTAAGGGGGGAGGCAATTATATGGCGCATATGTCTATATGCGCCATATAAAGTGATGATTCTGTGGTACGCGACACATAAAGTGGAAAACAGATACCTAGTGGATCGCCTTTTAAGTTTTGTAAAAAATAAACGAAAATAATAAAAAAAGTTAAAAAATAATTCCTTTAAGATATAGTTATATTTTAGGGTATAGTTATAGGGAAAATTGAAAAACATGAATTCGATGTATTTTGCAAAAAAGTCATGACACGGTAAAACGGCCATAACTCTTGCATACGATATCGGAAAAAAATGTTTTACCCATCAAAACGATTGTCTTGAAATTTCCCATCCAAATTCAACCACCAAAGGTTGTTCTGGATTTTACAGATTCCCCAAATTCGAAAAAGTAAAAAGTTATGACAAAACAAAAAAATCTGCAAAAAGTAAAAAAGGGAGACAATTTTGTGGCGCATATTGCCAATATGCGCCATAGAATTATGGAGCCCGATTCAAATTTTGAATCCCCGCGGTGCCCTATCCCTCTCTTTCTTCTTCTTCTCCTCCTCTCCCCACACTTCTCCCTCCATTTCTCCTCCCTCCTTATCCACTCTCCTTCTCCTCCCCTTCTTCTCCCTCCTCCACGTCTCTCCTCCTCCACCACCTTCGGAGACCCTCTCCGACGACGAAATCCTCCTCCTCCGATGACAACCTCCGGCGGCCTCCTCCTCCACCACCTCCGATGACCTCCTTTGGCGATGACATCCTCCTCCTTCGGTGACCACCTCCGGCGACCTCTTGCTCCACCACCTCCGGTGACGACCTCCTCCTCCTCTGGTGACCACCTCCTCCACCTTCTCCGGTGACCTCCTCCTCCACCACCACCACTACCTCCGGCGCGGCCTCCTCCTCCTCCACCATCTCGTGAGCCCTCCTCCACCCACCTCCGCCTCCTCGGTGACCCCACAAAATTTCGGCAACAAAATTCCAATGGTTGTGGGGCTAGATCTAGATCTAGATCTGTCCCCACTTTTTTGGAATTCGAAAAAATGGCGCATATTGCAATATGCGCCATAGAATTTTGAGATTTTCGTGGCGCATATAAATATGTGCGACAGATAAAAAATTTAGTGGCGACGTAACAGTGACGCATCCCATATGTGCCATAGAATTCCAAAAACATGCGCCACTGGTAAGCTTTTTCCTAGTAGTGCGTGTGTGTGGGGGGGGGGGCATGCAACCCTAGCCTCAGAAATGTCCCCCACCACCAAATGAATGAACCGAATGCGGTACAAGGGCATATACCTAGTATGCAGGATTGCGAGGTGGGTTTGCAAAAAACTAGAAAAAATGCATGCATGGCTTTTTTACGAGATCTGGTTTGGCTAGGTTTTCGCTGCAGAATCAAAAAAGCGATTATTTTTTGGATCGAGCTGTTTTGCTGGGGTTCTGTTTGTGCAAGAGATACTCTTGCACGGTAAAAATATCGGAGGATCATCATCGTCTAGCCATGAACCTCAAAGTCCCTCGATGCTTGCCTAGCTAGCGCTCATCTGTCGCTTCATTTGATTCCCGCTGGAAGTAGGCTATGGTTGCTACTCTCTTCGTTTACAAATATAAGACATTTTAGGTTTATGAAGTAAATGTATCTAGACACCTTTTAGTGTGTGGATTTATTTGAACCTACACACTAAAAAATAAACTTACACACTAAAAGGTGTCTACATATATTAGCTTCACTAACCTAAAACATCTTATATTTCCAAAAGGAGAGAGTATTACAGAGTGGCTCATGATTTGCATACAACCTACAATTATAATGACAACTGGGCTTAAGGAATTGACTCCTTCATACATTGCTTCGACAACAAAGGTGCCATCAGAACTGCTAAAGATTCTGTTGCATCCCAAGTGACGTGCCAAATTCAGTCTATGGAAAAGGGCAAGAGCTCCGGCCATCTCCACATCATTAACTTGTAGGAGTAACTCATTATGGCCCTTTTCGAGTCCATGATTATTGCTCATGTTCTAGTTTATTCTCTAAATGAGGCTTCCATCATAAGTTCGACGATTCCTCCTGGTGGCTTTTGCAGCCATCACTGCCAGGAAAAGGCTATAGCAGCATACAATATGGTCGGTGGACAAAAACAAGTTATGCACCGGTGCTACTTACCCCCGGTGAACAATGTTTGCCATGCGCCGGTGATGCCATCCGTATCTCCGGCGCACCATCTTCTTTACGTGTTGGCGATATGGCTCGCCCCACCTAGACCTATGCCCGCCCTTACCGTCCGCGCACCGGTATAGTGGTGCTCCAATGGTATATAACATTAGTGCTTGGAGTTAAAGTCATTTCCTGTGCGATTAAAGGATCAAACAATTTAAATAGTTTAAAAATTTGGATTTTTTATAAATTATACATTTTAAATTTTAAATTCTTATTTTAGAAAATATCGCCGACGCACCAATGTAGTGTACGCTAGTGGTAGTCTAACTACCGCTGGCGTAACAAGGCATGCACCGACGGTAGACCTTTTTCTAATAGTGCATGTCTCGAATACCCTCCTTCTTCATTGATTAGGTCGCCGCCGAATAGTTCCCTGCGTGCCATGGCTGTAAGCTGCTGCGTTGATGTTTTTGTTCTTTACCATGTGTCTACAGTGACAAAAAAGTAGACGCTTTTGTTTCTCTGTTATTATCGGGTTTTAGTCCACCCATAACAAAAACGAAGAACTTAACCTTTTTCACCAACACGATATAGCACCATCTCACAAAAAAAATATGATATAGCACTTCAAAATTACGGGATATAGCACCTCAAAACAAACATGATATAGCACCTAAAAAAATATGATATATAGCACCTCAAAAACATGATATAACAACGGGATAAGGTACCGACGTTACGGGCCCTGGTCGATGGAATACCTGGCCCGTGAATTGGGCCCTGAGGCAAACATTTGTTATCTAGAACCAGAAAGAGTTTAGAGTTTTAGCCCATTTGCAAAATAAACAAAGGCCCAGTTATCTAGCCCATGTTTGTTAGTCCAAGAGCTAGCCTGCCAAAAGTCCAGCGTGCCACCAACGCACAAATCCCAGCAAACCCTAGCCTCTCCACCTCCAGCCTCCAGCCTCCAGCCTCCGCGCACCCGCTCTACACGCCGCCGGCCCCTCAACGATTCCATTCTCAGACGCCCTCATCCGCTGAGGCACCCCGGCGACGCTCGTCAACTCCGCCGCTCTACGCCTCCGCTCTCCGCTGGATCCGTATCTCCTCCGCCGCAAACTCAAGGCAAGTTAACCGACCTGATCGATTTTCTCTCAGAGTCGGGATTGCATGCCGCTGCGCCCTTGTTGCAGCCTCGCTGCGCGCTGGACGTAGCGACCGCCTCGTTGCGTCCCAATCCTAGTCGCCGACGACCCTTGGAATCTCATTGACCCTATGGCAAGATGACGTGTCTTGCGTTGGTTGTATCTTTGTTAGTTCTGTCTCACGAATTTTCTCAGTTTAGTTGGCTTATTATGTTCAGTTTATAGGTCTAGACTGCTCATGCACGCGAACTTGCACCTTTTGTGAAGCTGCACAGTATTGTGTGGGCAATGAATCAGCATCAAATATATGCTGCTTCGAGGAATTGCCATCATTTAACTTGTTTTCCTCGATAGAAACCAATGTAGAGTGTCAGTTAAGTTTATACAATCGAAGTTCAAAATGGGAACTTAGTCTGCTTGATTGTATCATACCTTTGCATCCCATGCCATTCAATTGTGTGTTTTATTTGATCAGTCACACGGACAACTTCGATGCCGTTCTCCATTAACTTCTTTTGACGATTTTGTTTGACTCCTGAGGTTAGATTCATCCATTTTAGTCATTCCGAAAGCATTGTTTTATTTTTCTCTTATGAGTGCCATTTCTATGTTCCGAGGATAGTTTTTCTCTTGCTGTTGGTCAATTCCCTGCGATGTAAATATACTTGGCATGCTTCCTTCTGTAGTTTGTATTGACGATAATTAGTTTGCAGAGCTTTAATCCAGTTGAAGGAAAAGAACAGGCAAAGCCATGGCATCTCGTTTCTGGGGACAGGTATTTTTTCTCACTTGTGCTAAGCCCCAAATTCTATCTTGCATACACACAGTAATATTTATATCTTTTGTGCTCATCAAATGCATTACTCCCTCCGTTCACAATTAGATCGCATTCTGGGTTTAGTCAAAGTCAAACTTTTTAAAGTTTGACCAAATATTTAGTAAAAAATAAAAGTATTTATGATATAAAACTTATAGTATTGAAATCTTTGTAAGTTATATTTTCATAATATATGTATTTGGAATAACGAATGTTTCTATATTTTCATATATTCTTGGTCAAAGTTGAAAAAGTTTGACTTAATAAAATCCTAGAACGCGAAGTAATAAAAAACGGAGGGAGTACCTAATACCCATTGCTGTTTCTGTCCAACATCAGGGAGACAGTGACTCTGAGGAAGAGGTTGACGAGATTGAGTCAGAGCAAGGAAGCGATGATGAAAAATCGGAAGCAGGTGATGGGGGACGTGATGGTAACAAGAACCGTTACTTGAGCAAATATACACATGACAGTGATGAGTCTGATACCGAGAACCATCGCGTGATTCGCTCGTTGAAGGACAAGCGCAATGATGAGATGAAAGCTACTGCTGATCAGATGCGCAATGCAATGAAGATCAATGACTGGCTTAGCTTGCAAGAGAGTTTTGACAAGCTCAACAAGCAGCTTGAGAAAGTAGTTCGTGTCAATGAATCTGCAAAAATTCCAAATGGGTATATCACGACTCTTGTATTACTGGAGGATTTCCTGGCTGAGGCTCTTGCAAACAAGGAAGCCAAGAAGAAGATGAGCAGCAGCAATGCAAAGGCGTTAAATGCGATGAAACAAAAACTTAAGAAGAACAACAAGCAGTATGAAGACCTGATCCAGAAGTGCAGGGATAATCCAGCGAGTTTTGAAGATGATGTTGTAGATGACAAGAACATGGATGATTCTGACGATGATGATGATGATGGCAGTGGTGAAGATATTGTGGATCCTGATAAAATGGATGGGTCTGAATCAGATGAATCTGGAAAGGAAGACGATGAAGGTGAAGAAGGGGGAGGCTGGGAAAAGAAGTTGAGCAAGAAAGATAAGGTTATGGACAAGCAGTTCTTAAAAGACCCAAGTGAGATAACATGGGATATAGTTGATAAAAAGCTAAAGGAGATTGTGGCATCGAGGGGTAAGAAGGGCACTGGGAGAGTTGAGCGTGTGGAGCAGCTGACGTTTTTGACCAGGGTGGCAAAAACCCCTGCTCAGAAGCTTGAAATTCTTTTTCATGTGATTTCTGCCCAGTTTGACGTCAACCCAAGCTTGCTCGGTCATATGCCAGTCAATGTGTGGAAGAAGTGTGTTAATAATATGCTTCTTGTGCTTGATATACTGCAACGATATCCTAATATTGTTGTGGACACCTCAGTCGAGCCTGATGAGAAGGAAACTCAAAAGGGTGCCGACTACGATGGAACAATCCATGTTACGGGTGACCTGGTTGCATTCCTGGAGAGAATTGATTCTGAATTTTTCAAGAGTTTACAGTGCAGTGATCCATATACCAAAGATTATGTTCAGAGGCTTAGAGATGAACCCTTGTATTTGGTTCTTGCACAGAATGTGCAAGATTACCAGGAGAGGGTTGGGAATCTTAAGGCTGCTGCCAAGGTTGCACTGCGTCGTGTTGAGCTAATCTACTACAAACCTCAGGCAGTGTATGATGCAATGAGAAAGCTAGCTGAGCAAACTGAGATAAGCGAGGAGGATGGAGATACCGAGGCTGGGGAGGAGCATCAAGCAGCTGATGATAGGGGACCGCCACCATTTGTTGTGATTCCAGAGGTTGTGCCTAGGAAGCCTACTTTCCCAGAGAGTGGCAGAGCCTTGATGGATGCGTTGATGTCTCTAATTTACAAGTATGGAGATGAAAGGACGAAAGCCAGGGCAATGTTGTGTCACATATATCACTATGCAATCTCTGATGAATTTTCAGTGGCTCGTGACTTGCTCTTAATGAGTCGTTTACAAGATGGGATTCAACTTATGGACATCCCATCACAGATCTTATTTAATAGAGTCATGGCCCAACTCGGGCTATGTGCTTTCAGGTCTGGTTTGATCTCTGATGCTCATAGTTGCTTGTCTGAGTTATATTCAACTGGAAGGGTGAAAGAGTTACTTGCCCAAGGTGTCCAGTATAGTCGATACCACGAAAGAACTCCTGAACAGGTGAACATCCCTCTTGTTTCTCGTGAATATCTGCACACATTCTCATGTGAATACCTGCACGCATGTTAGCTAGTCTCCGATGCAGCACTGATACAACACATCTGTACAATACTGAAACAGTTAACCGCCATGCTCCCCATAAGATATTGATATGGCTCCCATAAGATATTGATATGTGTAGATGGTCAATGTTAATTTATACTTCATGTTTTTAACACAAAGTGCTAAGGTGTTGGTGCGGCACCGGGATAGGGTAGGTTATGTCGGCTAATAGAAGGAACCGTCATTTACGTTCTTCTTTCCTTATGTGTGCTCTGTTTCATGTGTTACTTGGTTCTTTTCAGAAGTTCAAATGCTTGAGAGTTTTACACAAAAGTACCTATGATCTTGCATTTATTCAGTGAGCTCCTTTGGTGTCTTGTTTATCTCGATTAAGGTCCCTTCAAGAGCATCTTTCCTGACTCTTGGTTTTCCTAGAACAGATATACAGACTTCAACTCTTCATTTTAGCTATACGATTTAATTGGCATAGATATGCACAATACAGATACTAAGTACATATTTTATGTTAGTTGTCATGGATGCTCACATCATAGTTACTCTTGCAGGAAAGACTTGAGAGGAGAAGGATGATGCCGTACCATATGCATATAAACCTTGAACTTTTGGAAGCCACACACTTGATTTGTGCAATGCTAATTGAGGTGCCCTATATGGCTTCCACTACTTATGACAAGCGGAGGCCTATGAGCAAGACATTCCGCAGGCTTCTTGAAATGAGTGAGAGGCAGACTTTTGTTGGACCTCCAGAAACTGTGAGGGATCATGTAATGGCTGCCACAAGGGCCCTCAATAAGGGTGACCACGAAAAAGCATTCAGTGTCATTAGTTCTCTGGATACCTGGAAGCTTTTGAGGAACAAGGAGCACATTCTTGAGATGCTGAAGCTTAAGATCAAGGAAGAAGCTCTAAGAACCTATCTCTTCTCTTACCCGTCTTGTTATGAATCACTGAGCCTTGACCAGCTCACTACCATGTTTGACCTTAGCGAGGCACAAGCTCACAGTATTGTTAGCAAGATGATGATGCACGAGGAGCTTCATGCAAGCTGGGACCAGCCAACCAAGTGCATAGTTTTCCAGAACGTGGATCAAACTAGGCTGCAGGGACTAATCTTCCAGATGACAGATAGGCTCTCGGTCCTTGTGGAAAGCAATGAAAGGGCGTATGAAGCCAGGACTGGTGGTGCCCTTGAGGGTGCACCACCGAGGCGCAGGGGTGGTGATGGTCAAGACTCATCCAATTTGGGAAAGTGGCAGGAGAACTTTGTGTCATCACAAGGACGGCGAGGCGGTGGAAGGTTTGGTTACGCTGGCAGAACCGGAGGCTCTGGACAGGGTGGTGGGTACCAGAACGACAGGGGTGGTCAGGGTTCCCGTGGGGGCTATGGTGGTGGTGGCTCACGGTTCCAGGATGGAAGGTCTCGCACACAGACTGGTTCCTCATCTAGAGGGGATGGCAATGCACGCATGGTGAACCTGAACAGGCCTGGCAGAGTTTAGAAGTCTGATAGATTCAAGAAGAAATTTTGAGCAAGGTTGCTTTGAAGCACTGTTTCCTGCCTGTTCACAAACTCTTTAGTCCATCTGTTTGCTGTATTTCGCTGTAGCTTTTATCATAAACCTATCAAGAAACTCGGACTAGTAATCTTGTTTGTATCATGGAAGTGAGGACCACATATTCACTCCTATATTTGATATCAAGTTGTGACAATTTAATACTGTTTAATCTCTTTGAAAGCTGTGTTGTTCATTTGAGTCGTGAAGAAAGAATTTGACGAGTGTACGTTAATCTTGTATTTCTGCAATCTGCCTTGGTAGTTCATGCAGTCATTAATCAGCCACAAGACCCCTCATTAAGGGTGACTACGAGAAAGGAGCCGACTCTTTAGTACCTCCTCTCAAAACATCTTAATAATTTGGAACAAAGGTACTCTGGTTTGCTACGAGTCACTGGACCTTGAACTGCTCACTAGTCGCTACTATGTTTGACCTTACAATGTTTGAACTGCTCACTACTACTCCCCCCGTTTCTTAGAATAAGGTGTATAAATTTAGTCAAAGTCAAACACTACAAAGTTTGACCAAACTTTAGAAAAGCTATAAACCTCTACAGGATCAAATCAATCTTATTAGATACATTATGAAATATATTTTCGTACTATAGCTATCTATTATCATAGTTATTGATAGTTTTTTTATAGTTCTTATTCTAAGTAACGGAGGTAGTATGTTTGACCTTGCTACGAGAGTTTTCAAATTACCTTTCTTGTTTTAATTTTTTTGATAATTAAAGAAGAACCTTTCTTGTGAGATGTGACGAAATCATGAAAATTGAATAGAGATGGAGCGGTTCAAATTTCGACCTGGGTACCGTACAATTTAAGTCAAATAACAACACTACTACGGTGAGTTCAAAATTTGGCCCGACTGACTCATACTCAGCCATCCTCGGTCGGCCGGGCCTGGGCCGATTCGACTGTCTTGACCGGCCTTGACGTCGTCAGCACCTCCATCCCGGCATGGCGCGGTGGCAAAGCCTCGCCGCCGCCGCCGCCGCCGCCGCCGTCCTCTCAGGTACTCCTTCCTCCTCTGCCCTCATGGATCCAAGTATCGAACACTCGCCTCTCCTTTCCACCAACGCACCTATCCCCGCAGGCCTTCTCTACAGACGCAATGCGCTCGCCTGACGGCGCGGGTCCGGGAGCCAGAGGACTCCCTGGCCGACGCCAGGAGAAGGCCGCTGCAGAGCGCCGCGGCAGGGTTCGAGCTCAGCAGGTCGGTCCTCCACTCCACGAAGCTCCACACGTATAAGCTTGCGCATTTTCATCTCATATTGCGGTAGCTCCCTTTTCTGACAGTCATTACGGAAGGCTCTGAGCGAGCAGGAGGCTACACCGAATAAGGAGAAGCCGGCCAAGGCCGCGTCGTCGTACCCAATGGCACCGATCGGCACCGTGCAGTCCTGCTTCTCCACTAGGTGCTGTTCTGTCACTCGGCGAACTTAATTAGTCGGAGTTGGTGATTTATGTGTGGTGTTCAGGTGTATGGCTGTTGATGCTGAAGGACCGGCGCACCGCGACAGCCTTTGGTGCCGCTGGCCAGAGCGACAGTGGTGCTTAATCCGGCCCGTGTCCCAGCTGAAGCGCTAGAGGGACTCGCTAGCTACTCTCATTGTTGGATCCTCTATGTGTTCCATCTGAACACTGATCTTGATAAAATGTGGAAAGACCCTGCTAGATCCAAGCTGAAAGCGAAGGTGCGATCTGTTGTTGGCCCCTAGTTGGTTCTTGTTCTTTCTGGAAAATTTGTTATTCTGAATGTTGTTGTGAGTATGGGTCTGAACTAGTAAATTCTTCTCTTCTTGTGGAAGGTGAGAGTACCTAGACTGAAAGGGGGCAAGATGGGGGTTCTGGCAACTAGGTCTCCTCATAGGCCTAATCCAATTGGACTCAGTGTTGCAAAGGTAAGTAATGAGTACTTTTCTAGGATCTAGTCTTGTCTTCTTAGTGTCGTATAGCCTACGCCGCTTAAGGATGGATTGCAAGTGTCACTTGAAAAAGTTAAATGTATGTAACTATGTATCCACATACTATTGCTATATTGGGACATAGATTGATGGGCCATGACATATAAGCGTACTAAGTTCTAGGATTGATGGGATTTGTGAACTTCTAGAGGGTAATCTGAATTATCATAGCTATAAGTATGTTTCTTATTTATACATTGTATGGAAGGACATCATTTGTACTAAACATGTGCACAAAGGGGGAGGTTGCTTTGTCACACAATTCTGCAATACATGCTGCACTGCCACTTCTATAAGAGAAGTAACTTATAGGCTGATTGGATTTTGATGAGAACTGAAAAGCATCTCTCTGTATCACCACATGATAAACCATAGGGTGTTTAGCATTCCGTTATGCCTTGAGATTTTTTATCTCGTAATTTTTCAATTGAATTTTTATAGGTGGAGGCAGTGGATGGACATGCAGTTTTACTTTCTGGAGTAGACTTGGTTGATGGCACAGTATTATGTTGAATGCTTTTGTTCCCAAGCATTGTAAAATTACTTTTATAATTTATAACACTGTCACCGTTGAACTCGTCTTAATACATTGTTTCCTCCATCTACAGCCTGTACTTGATATTAAACCATACCTGCCATATTCTGATAGTGTTAAAGGTGCGGCCATCCCGAATTGGTTAGAGGTACACACTGTGTAAGTGGCATGTTAGTCCATGCATTACTCTCTTGATCTTTACACTTTAGTTATTTTTCTGTTTGTTCATAACATGCTTATTCTGTATAATAGCGGAAGTACATCATGGTACACTTTATAGATTGATTGATGTTTAGCTACTCTTCTGTATTCAGACAATGATTTCCTAGTCTTATCCAAACGCCCTTACATGACCAAAGATATGTATTCTCTACCTCTTCGTAACCCTACACATTTTTCTTGTCTTATTACAAAACTTCCCTGCTTTGAAGCTGGAGTTGATACTAGAGGAAGATCTGAATCTTAAAAATCTGATAGACCTCTTTTCTGTGCAATGTAGGCTGAAAGTTCACTTATTTAGTTGTGCTGACTGCAGACTGCTGACCTGGTGGCAGGCAGAATCTTGTAGTGATGTCTAAATTTTTGTGCTCTTGTCAAAGTATCACATATATTTCCTTAGCTACACAGAACCTTCATGCGTCAGGATAACCTGTTCACTTTTTTATGGCAATGTTCCAACCGATTTACTCTTGTGTTGCCTGGATTGTTTGCCACTTACTAATGCTGTATATTATGTCCAAGTAGGTTGACGGTGCATTAGCTGTGGAGTCCATCCACTTCTCTGAGCGCTTCATTTCTTCACTTTCCGACTGCTGGGTGCATGTAGTAAGTGTTATTTGTCCTTCACATAAATATATTTTTGCTTCTTCATGCACACCTTACCAACATGTTAATATATTGGTAAATAATTATACACTGCTAAGCCAGTTTCTGACTTACAGTTTATCAAACTTAATCTGTTTCAGCAAAAGCAGACGCTCTATGCCTCAGCAGATGAGTTTCAGGATCTGATAAAGGAGGTGCTCTCCTGGTACATCAGATCATTGTATCAGCGAATCCGACCACACCAGGTGACCTTGGAACACGAGACTGATAATTATGCTAGCAAATCCGAAGGATTACAGAAAGAAAGAAGACTGTGAAGCGACTGACTCATGCTCCGTCGTTGCCTACCACCTTCATCTGGAAGGAATTGAGGTGTCGTACACAATTGCTGAAAACTCCAACATTGTTGTTGACATTGCGACCCTTCTTCACAGTGCTGCAAACCAAAACAGGTGTTGCTACCTGATTTGGAGGATAAACTTAGCACCCGTAGGGGAGTTTTTTTCTCTCAAGACTCACCCATCTGTGGCCATTTTTATTAGAAGAAGACCAAGATGACGCAGGTCATACAGCCAAACAAACGGACACAAAAACAAAAGGCAAACTTTGATAAAATTCATGAGGCCGATGAATTCGCCTGGGTCACCTGACCTTGTAGAGAATATCCTGGAATCAATATAATATTTTGGATTCATCTTTATATGTGTATTCACATAGCATTGAATTGCATTTTTTTATGTATATTGGCTTGCAAAATAAGCATTTGTCGAATAGAAAGTTTAAAAGAAGTGCCATAACATGAAGAATTGAGGTTCGTCGTTGAAGTGTGAATTGGCAAGTATCATAGGGAACGACTTCAGCAGAACTGTCTAGGTTAAGTTCTTGTAAGAAGGTATGCATCTATTGGTTCTTTTGTTATATGTGTAGCAGACTCTGAAACTTCTGTTTGGGTTTCATATCTAGCCTACCCCAACTTGTTTGGGACAAAAGGCTTGGTTGTTGTTGTAGACTCTGAAACTTCGCCTTGAACCTGTGAAATAGATACACTTCCAAAAATGTTTGCCAGTTATGTACATAACTTGTTGAAATGAGATCATTGTGAAATTGTGGCACAGTTGAGCGTGCTAGAAAAAAACAACTGATCATTTTGGAAATGCTCAATAGATCCAGCTCGGTGAGATTTCTGCTTCTTGAGGAGATGAGCTTCCCTCTGGGGGTTTAATAAAGGTGTGTACATAAGCAAAACATCAGATTGGCAGTCAATCAAATAAAATAAGATTTTACAGTTCTCTTTGGATTCAACTTTCAAGTTTAAACCCTGGTGAGGCATTTTGCTCAGGGCTGCTAATCTGCTGAATTGGAAAGTATTAGCTCAGCTGAGCTCACTGAGAGAACAGCTGATGAAAAGGTAGACTGAACTTCAGGTGAGTTCCACTTACAGGCCATTAGTTCTTTCACTACTGCTGAAAATGATAATTGACCCATCGGTTGACACAACTATAGTACTATACTCATCAGTCACTTTTTGTCAGATACCAGTTCACTGGTTTTTTCTTCTAGCCCATTTTCCTCTCTGCCTGCTAACTGTGCATTTTCTTCAACTCTTCCTCCTTGATTTCCTTCTTGGTGCTCACTGCTTTCGTCACTTATTCCAGTGTCTTCTGGTCGATTCAAAATGTCTAATGTAATATTTTTTGACCTGTGCTTCTTTTTGTAAAAATAAATTATCAGTGCTATCAAAATGGAAGAAGTTGAAGCAACTCCAGTAAGGATGAATAGTCCCCTGAAGTTGGCGAAGGTGAGTCTACTTGAACCACTGACAGGGCCCAGATTCTGGCAGTTGTTTTGATCTCCAATCCATTTTTTCTCAATTTGGATCATAGTATCCCCCCCTGTTACATTGAGGATTGCCTTTGAGATGTCGCCGAGTAAGGGACTTCCCTTTGCTAATGCCTGAGCAAGAAATATGGCCATTTATTGACTCATTTACACCAACAGACAACACTGGATTATGTCTTGTCTGGTGCAAGTAAACATACTGTACAAACGTAATTGAACTTGGTACTAATGTTAGTGAAACTATATTTTAGTAATCTGTCTAACCTTAACCTCTAAGCAGCATGTTATTACGCAGTAGGCACAATAATTTAGTAGCTTATATTTTACCAAGAGAATCATAGGACATTCAAACGCATTTTCACGTGATTGCTAGCTGGCATTCAGTTCTTTAGGAGAATCCAATTTGATTAGATTGTATTTACTTTTTCTATAGGGATATAATGTGAAAGAATCATATTTAATGCAATTAAACTTACATATCCAAAACCTGCAGCCTTGTAAATTGGTCCCACCATGGTGTACCCTTTGCAGTGGTTCGCCAGAAATAGTTTAATGTATGGAACCTCATGCACAAGGGCAGCAATACCACCATTGTTGCTTCCTCTGGAAAGTGCATTATGAAAATCATCAGGGGAATCATAGGGCTTGATCTTGGACCTGTCAAAACCGATTTCTTCCAAAAGTCCCTTGACGTACGAGCCGCGATGATATCCTACATATTCTCCACTTTTTAGGAGTTCATGCACATCTGTCACAGTTGGCTGAAGCTGCTGTACGGTTAGCATTGATGTCAAACTCGCAGTGTAACTTGATGTAAGTACCATCAGAAAAACTAGCCAAACAATCAGAACTATCCGGGACAGAAAGCGTTGCACAAGCTCTTCTGCAAAAGTTACAGAAAATAAATTTAGTTTATTTTTTGCTATTCCGAAGGTGAAAACCACAACATCCATATCATACTAATTATCAATGGTAGAACATTGTTCTGTTTCATGGTTTAGATACTTAATTTATTCTCTCACAGTGTAGTTATGAACCTACCACAATTTTACAAATGTAAAGTTAACCAAACATGTATTGAGATATGCTATATGTATTGTCTGTCTGTTATTAATTGTGCTGTGTTAGTTGCATCAGGATTTATAGTTGCCTTCCATTCTGACCTCTCAGCTTGATGCTAAACGGCGTATTTTTATGCATCAACATAGAAAATGTGGTAAGTGTACTCAACTCTCTTCAAATATGGAGAAAAAGATCATAATCCCTAGCTGTCTTGGAATTGGCCCACGGACATTCTCGTTATTTCCTAGAAATTCCAATATTAATACGGCCACACCTGTGTAGATAAAGAATACAATGCTTCCAAACCACATGCCAGGTGCCAGTGGCTTCAAGAAAATCCACGTATTCTTGTTTCTACTATCCCTGACTGGAACAATCATTGCTATTCCCGATTCTGTGTATGGCAGGGTGAAGTCAGCATAGAATGTTCGATTATACCTTATTGTTATATCTCCAATTACTATATCATATATCTGTAATGGAAAAAATGAGACATTAACTGAGCAGACAGAAAAGAATTTTCGGCTTAAATATTCTTTACTAAAAATAACAGTTGCGGAATATGGATAACCAAGTGAGAAGTCACAGAAGCGGTTGCTACACACAAGCTGTGATGCCGCGACATCACAGCTTGTGCAAAAACGCTTGATTTTGTACATACATGTAATTTTTTATACAAGTATGTATACTTTTGATGGATTGGCACCACAAGATCTTACGCCTAGTACCGCCAGTGAGCACTCAATATGTAGTCGTGCTTTTTCCATATATTGTTGTAAATTATTTGTCTATACTATCTTCTCTCATCAAATAGGGGTTTCTCTTGGTATTGAAAGTTTACTATCATATAACTGGTTCTACGAATGGAAAAATCATGTGGCATGCTTAGGTTGTTTGTCATGAGAACCAACTACTCAAACTAGATGATGAGACTAGCATATATGTCTCCTCGAAGTGAAGAAGGATCACAATGGTTATATGATACTACGTGGAGTAACTTCAGGATTATCTATGTCATCCACCATCATCTAATAGAAATATTCAATATCATGCTTCTAATGTTAAATGGCATATGTGGAAGCTTGGTTTGATGCTTCAAGGCCTCAACTATTTACTAACTAAAGAAGCTCAAGTAGGGAATGCGCAGGGCTTAAATCTTTCATACCTCAAGATAAACTTGGTAGACAAAATCATTGTAATCTTTGGTACTTCCGTCATCCTTGGTATTAAATAGTACATATTCATAAGGGACTGCATAAGGAAGTCTCTTAACTGCCTCTTCAAATACATCCACTGAAAGTCCGGTTGCTTTAGTTGCACCTGTGGTATGATCCTTTTCAACCTTCACAAATTCTGGAAATCCACTTGTGCACACACCAACTTGAAGTTTCTTCCCGCTTACAGGAATATGAAAACCCCGGGGTACTTCTATGGACTCTCCTGGCCAAATCACAGGATTTAGATCACGCACTGAACCCAGATGTGTTGTTGCCAGTCTGGTTTTATTTGATTGCCGCGAGATTCCATTTTGTGCAGTCCAGAGTCCAATTTCTCTCCATCCGTTCCCTACTACATTTATTATTTGAAACGTTGAAATCTGCAGCTGCCTATTTGAAAGGTCAAATTTGCCACTGAGACCTCTAAATTTGTTCTGCAGGATTGCTTGCAACAGTTTTGGACCATTACTAGATGTTTCCAAGGTTTCCAAGCTTGTTGAATTCCTTTTGGCACCTGGTTTTTTAAATGTGTTGTTTGCCTGTCCAACTTTTTCTGCGGCTTGTGCTACTGCCCAGATTGTATCATAGCCCCATAGTCCGAAGATGCTCAATTTCAATGGTGGATAGGTTGGGTTCTCAATTTGAAACCTCATATTCCATCTCGTGGTGAAGTCATCAAGTTCCCTTGATTTGGGAACATAAAACTCAACACCTAAGGCACCATTCAATGAGCCTAGGACAGAAGGATTCAGTGAATCTATTAGATTGGTTACTCCATCTGTCATGATCCATGCATGTCCTTTGTTCATCATCCCTACTTTTTTTGCTTTTATGAAGAAGAGGGAGGCCAAGGTAACTGACATATGCACAACAAAGACTGTTGTTTGCATTGTCATCAACTTATATAGTTCTAGGGTAATTTCTTCACTAGTTGCTGATAGAGGGATCACACTTCGGTAGGGAATTTGGGCATCAACTTCATGTAGGACATCAACAAGGTAAGGTATGATACCTCTACCATAGTCAGTGTCTTCATAGATAGGCACCACCTCTCTCCATCCATATGTTTTAACTACGGAGGCAATGCAATTCACCTGTGCTGAGTCATTTATTGTAGCTCGCACAAAATATGGAAGACCTCTAGATGATAGAGATGGGTCTGTTGCCGTGAAGGATATGACTGGGACATGACTTATATTTCCAATTTTTGAGACAAATATAGCTTATGTAAGATTTCTGAGGACCGATGATGGCTTCTACATTGTATTTTTCTAGTAGGTCAATAGCTGCATAATTGTATATGGAGACAAGCTTTAGATGAATATCTTAAATCGAATAAAATTCACAATTTGCATAAATCCCAAATAATGATATGGAATCTGATAATCTAATATGTAAGACAATGCAAGAACAGAAGATGGTGAAGTCTCCAAGTTGCACTCATGCATATAGTTCCAGATCACCAGATGCAATCCACCTGTTGGACCTGTGTGTTTTCAGAAATGCTTCCACTTACTGATATGAACAGTGTGTAGAAAAGAGAAATAGACGATTACCTAGATAAATAGTTGACTGATTGCAAATTAGGATAATTTATCGCATATTGTATTTTGTATTGCCCTCTTGATGGTTCTAAAATATCATTTCTTGGTGCACATAATGAATTTCTTGTCACTCTCATGATCTCATGAATGGATAAAAATCCAGCATTATTTTACTTTTACTAGTGTCAGCTTTTTAGTCATCTAAGAAACTCATCTACCAGTATGCTAATTTTTTTCTCAGAGCCAGTCAGAGACATCCACTGCATGTCCCTCTCAAATGTGACCTATAGAGTTGCCAAAACAGGTAGTTTCTGATCTCCAGGTGTATTGTGGTTTTGTATAACTTTCTGTTCCTATTTTGTTTTTAGTGCATCAAGTTTCACGTCGTAATAACTCAAATACATGTGTGTGTGTGTGTGTGTGTGTGTGTAGTTAGAGCTCTTTCCCATGTTGGTTCACCTCTAACCACATATATATCCACTGCCCCCAGTCCCCGCTGAGGTGGTGGGCTTAGTTCCTAAGATGCACAGTTTAGGAATTGAGTGTTCAACAAATGCATTTCAGCAGCATGGCAGAATAAGCCGATGCAGTTGAATCGTGACAAGAGCTCAGAACATGTACCTTCAGACGCAGCTTGGACGTCATCGCTCATGGAATCCCTGATGTGGAGGACTATCTTGGTGCTATAGTTCTGATGAACAGCATAGAAGTCTTCCATAGCCATCGAAATACTGGTCCGTGCTATTTTGCCAACCATGGACCCCAAGTCAAGGAGAACTCCGACATGGAGTTCCTGTACTACTTCTCTAGAAGCACTTTGGGTGATCGCAAAGCTAGTTGTCAGCAAGAGAAGCAGGATGATTCTACGTGCTACTTCCATCTACGAGCCGTGAGGTTTGCAGACTCTCCCTGCACCCGTTGTGCTCAGTCAGTCAGTCATATAGACTTTTTTGAGGAGGTGATCAAGACCTGTTCTCAGTAATGAGCTATGCTAGTTGATCCCATAAAAAAAGTAACTTCAGTTGACCTTCATTTGCCTCCTATTGGATTCTCTAATGATCTCATTGCTACGTTGTCTTCTTGGAGCAAGTCAGAGGCTTCCACTGCACGCATTTCTTCTTGGCCCATGTGATGGTTGACATGAGTGTATTAGTGAGAGGTATTATGTGATCTAGACATGTGGTTATGATTGGTGAGAGGTATTATGTGATCTAGCCATGTGGTTATGATTGGTGCAGTTTGCTATTTATATCTCAACTGACATCACATATAGTTTGGTTCTGACTTCTCGGCACAATGCGAATTTTAAACTTTGGAGGCCAATGTTAATTTTTTTTTTTTTTTTTTGATGCTAGAGGCAATGAACTGACAAAAGATGCCCCCCCCCCCCCCCCCCCCCTGTGTTATGAGGTATGTTTGTCCTCCTGCATATAGATAACTGGACCCTTGTCTAGAACAATGATGTGTAGTTAATGTGCGTCTTTTTTCGAGAAAATGCAAAAAAATTGTGTCTCGATGCATTGATAGAAAATAATGTTTATGTACAAGCCTAAACACGGATTAGCACCCCAGACCGAACCCTCCTCTCAGTGGAGGTTTTGGTTTCTATAATTGGCAGTGAAGAGGAGCAATATGACTCTACACGATCTCCATCTTCCAAGCCATGTGGTTATCAGACCCTTCTTGCGCCCATTGTGTTCAGTTATATAGACTTTTTTAGCAGTCTCTTTCCGGAAGGTAGTCACATCTGTTCTCAGTAATTAAGTAACTACTTAACTAATACTGTTTGATTACTTGAAAATGTAACGTTAGCTGTAATTCATTTTCCGTCTACTTGATGATGGAACAATCACACTATTCTCAGAGCAAGTCAGAGGCTTCCACTGCACGTCTTTTCTGCTGGCACATATGTGATGGTTGACTTGACTGCATTAGTAAAATGGCCTATATAGTTATGATTGTCTCGATGTGATATTCTTTATCTCAATTGGCATTTGATATCCTCCCTCCGTCTCGAATTAGATGTCGGAGATTTGTCTAGATTCGCATGTACCTATACACCAGAACGTGTTTAGATACATGCGAGTCTAGAGAAATCTCTGACATCTAATTGGAGACTGAGGGAGTAGTTCTCACTTCTGACCGCAATGTACATATTCAACTCTGGAGAAAAGTTTTACGGCCTGATCTCACCACTATGACATATTTCCCTCTTGTAGGTTAGGAGTGCTGAGGTAAGATAGTTTTTCCCCAATAATGAAGTGGAATAACTCCATATAGAACTTCGTTTTTCCTAAAGAACTCTTGCATCTTGACCGAATCCTTTTATCAGAGGAATGTTTGGCTGTTTGATTTAGTAATAAACTGGGATCTCCTTTTCTCACTATTTTCTGAATGAACTGTGAAGGTATTGACGAGGTTTAACATTGAGGGTCGCCATGGGGAAAATAATGCTAGAAATTGCAAGATAATTGGATTAAAAAAACAGGCATAATGACTTGCGTCGCGAGCGGTGTATTTGTTCTCATACCAAAGTTGATGCCAGGTTCATACGGAGTACTTCATAGGTGGCACGGCTCAAATCAAAGGTGACTGTCGGAGATGCTCTATGTAATTTTAGGTACTACCTGACGGCCCAAACTGACTGAGTGTCATCCACCTTGTTCCTCTGCTATTTTCATGCTTGGTGTCCACCCTGCCCCGCCTGCCGCCGCAACGGTTCCTCGGTAGGTGGTCCTGAGCCACTCACCCATCCACTATCGCAACGGAGGGAGGGCCCATCCATCGCGCGGCGAGGCCGGTGGCAAACGGCAAGGTACGACGAGTCTCGATGACGATAACCCAACATAAGTTTTTTTCTGCGTGGTGCAAATTCCCAAAGTGAACTCTTGCTTCCGGTTCCATGCTCAATTCACCAGCTATCGATGCGACGCTGTAATGTTTTGGTTTAGTGTAGCATAGAAAGACTCCCGTGGATTTAGTGGAATCTGGAATAATGCTATACAGTTAATATCTTGGAACGGATGGGGGCAAGGTGTTTGTTAGAATGCAGCTATTTGGGCACACATCCAGGCTTCAGATCAACTTTGCAGAGCTCCGTCACTCTTGTGCACTGCAGCGACGACGACAATGCATTGGTTGCCCAGCAACTTGGATGCCCCATCATAGAATTTCCCATTGTCTTCCTGGGCATCCCCTTCTCGATACATAAGATCACAGCCGCCCAACTGCAGCCACTAGTTGACAAGACAAGAGTGAAGCTGATGAACAAGACCGGCCATCTAGTGCTCGTCAAGTCCATTCTAAACGCGATCCCCATGCATCAGATCATGTCCTGGCGCCACCAAAGAAAACCATCAAAGCTCTGAGAAAGCCGAGTGAGGTTTATTCTGGGAAGGCAAGACGGAGATGAAGGGAGGAAACTGCCACGTCAACTGGAGACGAGTCAGCCGACCCATCGCCCTTGACGTCCTTGGGGTCTGGGACCTGGAACGAGCAGGGCTAGCTCTGCCTACGCATGCGTTCTTTGGTTGTCACAGATGCAAACAGAGCTTGGAGCAACCTGATCTCCAATTCTTGTCTGCCGAGAGAGTCCTGTTCTTTGCATCGACCACCATGACAGTGGGCAACGGTCTGAAAGCAATGTTCTGGGAAGACCGCTGGATCGATGGCTGCTCTATTAGCGAGATTGCGCCACAAATATATGTTTGCATACAGAAGCGAAGATGGAAAACACGATCAGGGCTGATGGATTACAGGTAAACAATTGGGTGCACCCGGCGTGCTTGGCATAGATGAGATAGGCCACTACCTGCTACTCTGGCAAAACATCCAGCACACAATTCTCACGGCCGAGCCAGACGCTTGATCTGGAAGTGGACAGTTCATGGATCATACTCAGCGAAGTCGTGCTACCTAGGAAGTAGGACCATCCAGGGATCGACTTCCTCCTGTGCTTTGAAGTTCATCTAGAGGAACTGGGCGCCACCACGGGTCAAGTTTTTCCATTGGTTCCCTCATATGGACCGCAGCCCAGGTGGCTTGTCCAGGACTGCAGCACCACCCCGCCTGCCTTCTGTGTGGGCAGGCACCGGAGAAGATGATGCTACTCAGATGCCCTCTCCCGGCCGGTATGGCAGAGGTTTTCCTAGATCAGAGCGACCTGAGCCACCAAATCAGGAAGCATCCTCTCGGACTGGTGGCACAAGGCCAAGCTCACCACACCCAAGCCCTCAAGAAGGCCTTGCCTCCATGGTGCGTCTGACCCCCTGGATGATCTGGAAACAGCAGAACGCCTGCGTCTTCGACTGTGATCAGCCATTGATCAATGGCCTTATCTCTTAGATCAAAGAGAAGCAACTCTCTGGGCTAGAGCTGGTGCACAGGGCCTTAGGGTAGTCTTGCCATCGACCTGGGATGTACATTAAGTAGCAGACGTTGTAATCCACCTCCTAGGAGGCTTGTAAAAAACTATCTATCTTTTCAATGAAATGAAACGCAACTTTGCGTTTTCTCGAAAAAAGGTCACTAGGCACAATCTTACAGAAGGGGTATATAGCCTAGTTCAGATTGAATTTTGACTTTTCCAAGGTAAAAATACATGATATAATGAGACTGGTTAGCTTTTCAACCATTGACTTTGGTGTTGCCTGAAAGTTTGAAGCATTATGGAAACTGAAGATTTACTTGATTTTGCACGCGTAGCAAAATTCACATACCAAAGTTCAGTCAGGCCAGATTTCCCCGCAGTTAGTTGTGGATGTTTGAGCTTGAAAGGCGAACTTTGCTCAGCCATGAACTAATTCGAGCCACTTAATGACATACCACTTGTGTCTCCCCTGTGAATGATCAGCGAACCAGTATGTGTCAGTGATGTTGCCTTGTTCATTTCTGTGCATCTACAACCTGTATTGTTGTTCTTGCTGTCTGGTAGTTGATCACTGTTTGTGTCCGAACTGAGAGGCACTGGCAATGTTGTTTGGTTCTCTATATCAGTGGAGTTTCCATTATCATCACCATTCTGATATCCTGGCTCTCCTACTGAATCTCCATTTTCTTCTTGTTGCCCAAATGCACATCCATTTTGATCATCTCCTTTGCTCCCTGCAACTTGCTGCTTTTTCTTGTAGCGGTTCATCATCATGGCTACAAAAAGGGCGCAGGTTGTCACAATCCCAGTTAGGAGGAATAATCCGCCAAAACTTCCAAAAGTGATAGCGCCTGAACCATCAATTGTATCCTCATTTTGATGGCTATCTGGATCTATCCATTTCTTTTCAATTTCAATGATTCTATCTCCTCCTGTTATGTTGAGTATTGCCTTCGTTATTTCAGCACGTAGTGGAGATTGCTTGGGAAGCGCCTAATCACCAAAGAAATCATTGTTATAAGTTTGCACATTTTAGCATATAAAGAATTCCACATCGTAATATCTGACCCAATAAAGGCCTGAAAGGTAAAATTTCTAATAGGACAGAACATTCTTAGCTAACATGATACAATGAAATTTGGTCAATAATGGTATTATTTAGCAATACCATAGGGGCTAAATAGTATTACAAAGATCCAGTAAACTGACCATAGGGGCTAGAGCTGCTTTCATGCTTAGTTTGTGGTTGAGCTGTGAAAATTATGTTACTCTGTTTGATAATCATGCTAGAATTACATATAGTGGATGTATTTTTATGTTATTTTTCAAAGGACTAAAACTATCCGTCCTAGTAGGTGTAATTAAACTTACAAATGCAAATCCTGCACCCTTGTAAATAGGCCCCACCATTGTGTAACCTTTGCTGTAATTTGCAAGAAACAATTTGATGTACGGGACTTCATGTACAAGTGCAGCAATGCCACCATTTTTGCTTCCTTTTGAAAGAGCACCATAGAAATCGTCAGGTGTATCATAGGCCTGATCTTTGATCTTCGAAACCAATTTCCACCAGTAGACCTCTATATAGGAACCACGGTGGAACCCTACATATTCCCCTCTCTTCTGGAGTTCATGATAATCAGTCACTGTCGGGGAAAGTTTCTCTACAGTTAGCATTGAAGCAAAGCTTGCTGTATAACTTGATGTAAGTACCAGAAGAACAAACATCCATACAAGTAGAACAATTCTAGATAGAAAGCATTCCAGCTTCTCCTCTGCAGGAATAACAAGGTATAAGATGCTAAACAAATTGATCTCTTGGATACTGCAATGCACGCTTATTTCAGACTTGGTATGTAATATCCATTTCTTTAGATGATAAATGCAAGCTTCACCATCAATTTTTCTACTGATGCAAACAGAGGACAATGTCGAGATGGATTTTCTCTTCAGCAAAGTGTAATTATGAAGAACATATGTCTTAAACGCTTTTTCAGAAGATCAAACTAGAATTATTTATTTTCCTTTTTCTGATACTTAATATTGCATTTGTTAAAATTGTTAACTATGCAGATATAACTTCTTATTTTGGGATAAAATTCAAGATGAATTTAAATAAATAAGAGTCCTAGAGATGATTTTTTTCCTTTCTTAAAACCTATAGAGGTGCAGTTAGGTCAGATCAAGTAGTAATCTTTCTTGCAGGACCATTTAGGTGCTTCTTCTTATTTTAGTATAGTGTAGCATATAATTTGTGTATGCAACGGAAATACTTGTTAAAACCTCTGCAAAGATCTAGGAAACTGTAATATTTACTTACTCTCTTCAAGAATGGAGAAAACATTGTGATCCCCAGTTGTTTGAGTGAAAAGGGACCATGAACATGTTCATTGCCATTTAGATACTCCAGCAGCCAAACAACAAGTCCTGTGTACGTAAATAATATGATGCTGCCAAACCACATTCCAGTGCTCAATGGTTTCAAGAAAATCCACATATTCTTGATCATGTCTTGCTTGACTGGAACAAGCATCCCTACCCGGATTCTGTGTATGGTATAGTGAAGTTTACATACAATGTTCTATTGTATTCATAGTTATATCTCCAATCGCTATGTCGATTTTCAAGTATTGCATTAACATTAGTCAGCTTTAAATATTTGAAAATAAAAATGAGTATCTAGCTTTATGATTGATTAGATACTAGAAGCTCGATTGTTCAACAAAAGGAAATATTTTGGCATGCAATATTCTTTTGATTTGCTTTGAGAAAAAAGTATAGTGAGTCTTTTCTTAACTGTGAAAGCAAGATTCGATTTTATGCACATGGAAAATTGATAAATGGAAGCTACATCTTCTATGAAGTATTTCTTACCTGAAGATAGACCTGGTAAACAAAATCATTGTAGCTCCCCGAACTTGCTCTATCATCTGTGCCAAATGCTACATATTCATAAGTAAGTGCAAAAGGTAGCCTCTTTACCGCCTCCTAATATATCAACTGAAAGACCGTCATTTTGTTGCATTTGTGACAGGATCTCTTAGTGTTTTTATATACTGTGGATATCCACTTGTGAGCACACCGACTCTAAGCTTCTTATCAACTGTAGGAATTTCCCAGCCCCTTGGTATTTTGGTTGACTCTCCAGGCCAAATTACAGGGTTTAGATCAGGCATTGATGTTGATCCTGTTATTTTCAAGGCAGTTTGATTTAACTGCCGTGAAAGTCCACTTTCCACAGTCCAAAATCCTATCTCCCTCCAACCTCTCCCTACCACATTAATTATTTGGAACACAGAAACTTTAAGCTGCTGTCTGTCTGTTAGGTCGAAGTCACCACTTAAACCTCTGAACTTGTTTTGTACAATTGCTGTTAAGAGTTCATGACCATTTGGAGAAATAACCATGGATTCCAAGCATGTGGAGTTCTTACCGGACCATGTCCACTTATTTCTTGTACTGGATATCCCAACCTTTTCCGCTGCCTCTGCTAATGCCCATGCCGCATCATATCCCCATAAACCAACAATGCTTAACTTATTAAAGGGTGATTCATCTGGATTATCCCGATGGTACATTCTGCTCCACCTTATGGAGAACTTATCAAGTTCTTGTGATTTAGGGACATGATACCTTACTCCTAGTACACCATTCATTACCTCAATAACACTGGATTTAGTGAGTCGAGGATGTTTGCTACACCATCTGTAATAATCCACACAAATCCTATGTTCATCATCCCTACCTCTTATGCCTTTGTCAAGCCACGGGAAGTGATAGTGGATGCCATATGAACAATGAATACCCTTGTTTGCATTTTCATCAACTTATTGAGTTCTTGCATAATGTTTTCACTTGTTGCTAACAAAGGGATGACACTACGATACGGAATACGTATATCAATTTCTTGAAGTGCATCATTGAGGTATGGTAGAATGCCTCTCCCATAGTCAGTGTCGTCATATACTAGCACTACTTCTCTCCATCCATAGGCTTGTAGAAGCGAGGCAATGCTATTCACCTGAGCTGAGTCATTCATTGTTGCACGCACAAAATATGGCATATTATCAGAAGTCAGAGAGGAGCTTGTTGCTGTGAAGGATACTGTGGGACTTGGGTTATATTTCCAAGTTTAGATATGAATACAGCCCATGATTTCTGGGGACCAATGATGGCTTGCACTTTGTAATTCTCCAATAATTCAATAGCTTTTGGTAGGGAACAAAAAAGAGAATGTTGATCAATATAATATCGGTGGAATAATATGTACTGCTAGATCATAACCAGGTTTTTCAAGACTGAAAAAAGGTATGAACTTCAACCTTCCGGTTTTTGTTTGGTTGAGACTCTAATTTAGACTACAAACTTCTATGACAACTGTAACATTTTTTCCTCTATGATCCCTTGACCTAACTAATAGTCAAGTAATAATGCTACAAAAGGTAAATGCTTGATACAACAGACATGTGCTTCTAGGGAACACATCAGGGAAGAGCCTTGCTGTTTGTTGAATATATTGGAATTTAGTGGTAACACTACAAAGATTTTTTTTGGGGAGACTGTAAAGAGATGTTTACCAGCAGATTCCATTTACAATACGAGATAGTGAGATACAAGGCCAAAAGGGCAGAAATATTAACCCATCCAGTCATAACAAAGTTACCAAGGTTGTGAGTTGTGACATTTTAGTAAACTAGAATGTATTGTCTTTCTAATTATGCTAGTCAATTTAGATGGGAATATTTTGAGTAGACTGTATGGGAAGTTTCGATAATACTTTATTTCATAGATTTACTACAAACGACGTCTTTCTAGCTTTTGCTTATCGCCAACATTTTGGAGAGTGGGAGAGCTTGACAACATCTATTCATTTCAGGCCATAGTTTTCAAAAGGGATTGTTTCATTGGACCCATTTGGAGAAATATGTCACTCATATGGTTTGCAAATTGAAAATAAACCCCGCTTTCTAACATATTTGGTTTTCTTACGCCAAGCCTTTGCTTAAGGTCTCTCAGGTATTCAAACTGAGAAACTGACAATACTAACCAAGTACTAAATACCTTTTTTTTTTCTGAAATGTTATTTTGTAAGTAGCAAGCGAAATTATTTGGCTTCCCTGAGTCCACACAACGTGACGTATTGTAGAACACATACCTGCTGATGCAGCCTGGACATCACTGGCCGAGGAATCCCTAATGTGGAGAACAAGCTTCGTGCTGTAGTTTGGATGGGCTGCGTAGAAATCTTCAACAGCCAATGCAACACTGGTCCGTGCAACCTTCCCCACCAGTGATCCCAGGTCGAGGATTACCCTGACATGGAACTCATCTGCTTTGCCGGTGGTGTTTTGAGCTGCGCGAAGTTGACAATGAGCAACACGAAGAGGATGGCTCGAGGTGCTCTTCCATTAGAGGTACTTTCTCCATTACTTGGAGCATCGCGCCCTCTTATACAGGGCTGTACCTGCTGATGACTTTGCTTCTTAACGACGGTGTCCGTAGTCTAACTGAAAGTCGCAACTTGCGAGATTGAGAGGTCACTTGTCTATTCCTCCTTCACTAGACTTTTGATGCCCGCTGCAGCGAAAATACTGGGAATTTCACGCGGAGTTGTCTATGCGTCAGTGAATTTATTGCTCGCAAAATTTAATAAGTAGAAAGACGCGTGGAGTGGCGTGCTGACGTATCTTTGATTCCTAATTGTCTGCAAGTAAACGAGTTCTTTTTGAATGTGTGCAAGTAAACGTTGACACTAGGATTTTTTGCTTTGAGAGGAGGGTACGTTGACTTGTTCCATTTTGGCCTAACTAACCTGTTGCAGTCTTGTGGACGCTCCGGGTAAACATTAATCCAGTTTAGCACAAGGCTCCCCTGAAAAGAAGGCCAGGCCTGGGCTGTACTTGGAGCATTGCACCCTCTTATATAGGGCTGTACTTGTCGAGGACTTTGCTTCTTAACAAAGGCGTCCGTGGTCAAACTAAAAGTTGCAAGGTTGAGAGGTCAGAGGTCACTTGTTTTTTCGAGCTTGCCTGTCCATTCTTCCTGACTAGACTTTTGCTGTTCGTTTGCAGCGGAGGTTCTGGGAATTTCAAGTGGACTTGTTTGTTAAAAGGAAGATAGATTCCTAGGTGTGCCGTGCCGACGTATCTTTGATCCCTAATTTGTCTGTGTAAATAAACGAGTTCTTTTTTGGATATATGTGTACACATAAACGTTGACGCTAGGATTTTTATTTGGGTAGTACTATGTCTCCACTGGAGGATAAACTTTCGATCCGCAGTCTGACACATGTCCACTTTTGCCAAAACATTTCGGTTTTGCTACTAATTTAGCGGGAAACAAAATCTGCCTTTTTTTGGAATCAACTTACATTACTCAACCATCAAGAGTTACAGGAATATGGCAAGTTTCGTTAAACCCAACGGACTAGAGCAATAGATCTAGCATAATTAGCCATAAAACGACTACTAATGTTTTGGCTCCTATTTCTCGAATACTAAGAAGGGCCTTGATCTCATGTATCATTGTAGTATGCCTTGATCTAGATCATCCTTCTTCGGTCTAGATCATCCTTCTTCAGTAGCTTTGTTATATCCTTATATCCAGACAATCCGTTTTAACTATAAAAGGTTTATCACCCAATGTAGTGCTAGCGAAATACCCTCTCGAACACGCAAGCAATTTAGCTTTCAAAGCACTACTACAGTTAAATAGTTGACGGCAAGATGACATTACAATGTCATCCGAATCATCTCTCAGCACCATACCTAAGCCTGCATCTCCATTAGCAATATAAGGCCCATTAGTATTCAGCTTGTGCCAACCTGGTACCTAAGCCTGCATCTCCATTAGCAATATAAGGCCCATTAGTATTCAACTTGTGCCAACCTGGTGGAGGACAACACCATTGCGGGTGCATGTGGTACCGAAACGTCAACCTGAGAATGAAGGCCCTTTCAGCGGCGCATGTGATAAACTTGTCTTTTAAAATATCCTTTGCAGATGAAGCTTAATCTGATAAGAGAGTCCATATAGCTCATCAAGAAACCCTAGAGGCTTTAGTTGGAGGTGTCGGCTTATCATGTAGCACTTCATTACGAACTTATGATGTCACCTGGTAGGTTACCAAATAGGTTTAAGGGTAGTATTTGAAATCGACTCGGTCTAAGGTAGGTCCCAAACTTCAGACATAGCATGCCACAAGCTCTTGGAATTCATACACCATATGAATGGGTGAAAATTATCCTCTCATTTTACACCATAGAATGGGCACTGATCCATAACTTTAAGATTGCGTTTAACTTTGTTCTGCCACGTAGGTAGACAATCAGTAATGAACCTCCAACCAAAATGTTGGACTTTAGGAGGTAAAATTGATTTCCTGATATTGTCCCAAACTTTCGTCATACCCTCAGGAGCCGAACTTGATGATTCCGTAGGCCACGACTCCTCCATCGCAAACCAATAAGCTTTTTGACAGTAAATAAGCCATGTTTTTCTGGTGCCCAGACCAAATGACCGGCCTCTAATCGTCACGAGGGTTTAATCTTTAGTATCTCGCTAATGTTAGTCGTATTGCTGCAATATATTAGACCTCCAATTACCGTGGTGATCTATCAAGTCACTAACAAAACGGAGCCTGCATCGACCCTATCTTGATACTGGTTTGAAAGAAGGTGGTCTTGGAATCCATGGATCTCGCCAAATACGAATATTTTGACCATTGCTAACTCGCCAGATTATTTCTTTCTTCAACAATTCCAGGCCATGGGAAATTGCTTGTCAAGTGGATGAGGCGTTCCCAGAAAAGACCGTATCCACCAGACTTCCATTAGGATAATATTTAGCTTTTAGTACCCTTGCACATAGTGTCTGGCTTGGCAATCAACCTCCATGCTTAGCGTGCCAATAGCGCTTGATTAAAAACACGAAAGTCTCAGAATCCCAAGCCTCCTTGCCTCTTGGGTCTTTAGAGCTTTTCCCAGGCCCACCAATGGGTTTTTTCTCTTGCCATCCTTTTCTTCCCAAAAGAAATCTGCACTAACTTAGTCGATCGTCACACACCAAGAGGGGAAGTTTAAAAACACTCATAATGTAAGAAGGCAATGCTTGGGAAATCACCTTAATAAAGACTTCTCTCCATGCTTGATCAAGGTGGCCATCTCCCTATTGCAGGAGTCGCTTAGTGAGTCAGGCTTGGTGTTCTATAGTCTTCCTCTAGATAACCGACCATCAAGAGTCGGCAATCCCAAATATTTCTTATCAAAGGATTCTACATTAAATCCAAATATTGTCCTAATTTGCTCCTTAACACCATTAAGACATGCTTCACCAAACATTAAAAAACATTTTAATGGATTAATCAATTGACCTATAGATGCAGCATATACATCCAAGGTCTGCTTCACAAAGGCCTCTTCCTCTTGGGATGCTATAAGAAACAAGAGTGTATCATCGGCGACTAATAAATGTGATACACCCAGAGCTACCTAACACACTTTAAGTGGAGATAGCGAATTATCATCAATCCCTTTATTCAACAGAGCAGAAAGACCATCAGCCACAAAAAGGAATAAAAATGGGGATAATGGGTCACCTTGCTATAGGCCATGCGACGGTGCAAATGAATCCAGGAGAGTTCTGTTAAATTTGACAACATATCTTAGCGATGTCACACATGACATTATCCACTCGACAAACTAGTGAGAGAAACCCATCTTTTGCATCACTTGCCTCAAGAAAACCCATTCAACCCTATCATATGCCTTAGAGAGATCCAATTTATAAGCACACAAGCTTCCTTTGTCGGATCCTTCTTGTTTTATGTGATGAATGCACTCAAATGCTAGAAGCGCGTTATCTGTAATTAGCCTTTCCGGAACAAATGCACTTTGATAGGGGAGATAATATCATCCAACAATGGTCTTATTCTATTGACTAGACACTTTGAAACCACCTTATGTAATTACATTGCATAGACTAATAGGACAATATTCAAATAATTTGGTAGGGTTTGCAACCTTGGGAATCAACACAATAGAAGTAGTGTTAGCACCTTCCTACCTTATTACAGAAATGTGCCCTAGAGACAAATAATAAAGGAGTTTATTAAACATATTCCATTAGTTCATAATAGTTTTATATCATACTATAACTATATCAATAAGGAAACATTGATATAGGTGTGATATATAAACAAACCCAAGTCCCTAGTAGCCTCTATTTAACTAGTCCATTGGTCAATGATGGTCAAAGGTTTCATGACCATGATGGTGCCTCGACACCTAATTAACAATGGAGCTATCTCATTGGAGAATGAGATAGTGGACACCGTTTCGCAGATGATTGTTGCAACACGATCATATCACAAAGTTTATGCTGTAATTGTCGTAAACATAGTTCCAAACCGTCAATTGAGCCAATTGCCAAACAAATAAAATATTTTCTGTTCCTCGGAAGTGAGACCGCGGAGGGATCGTGAAAACTATCCTTCATCAATTGGTGCACCAAGTAGGGGGAGCTCGCGTCATGCAGATCGGATCTATGAAAGAACTCCCACAAATTCCTCCTGCCTAGGGTGTTATGGTGTGGAACACGGCAGTACCATCAGGGATGGCTTAGAAGTAAGCAATTAGGGGCAAGCGGAGGCTTCCGCGGGCGGTATTGGGCATAAGCACCGCTAACACAGCGAAGTACCCATGTTCAGGGCACTCTATGCAAGGTAACACCTCTACTCCTGCACGGATCTCACTATATGGGGGAGAATACACAATACAAGTGCTCCTTGAGCTATATACTAGATGAACTTGGGGGAGATGGAGACTAGAAATGACCAACTCTTAATGGAGGCGCTGCTCTGCTAGTTCGAGGCGAGAACAAAATTTTCCATACGATTGAAACCCTAATGCCAGGATCTATCTACTAGTAATGCAATAATGGGAGGGGGTACGATATTCATACCTTTGAAGACCAAGCGCGGTTAACATACCACGAGGAACGTGGATGAAGAAGACGCCATGACGCTGACCTCAAGGTCACGAAGTCCTACGGCTCCCCGACACCTCCTAGTATAGAGAGAACGGTACCGCTAGAGGGAGTCACACACTTAAGGTGTTTGATGACAACCCCCGCTTCTCCCTGGTCCAGCCGAGATTGCAGAAGTTGATCTCCGCTCAATCTCAAGATCGTGATTGTGCTCTCGCATGTGAAGAACTCTCGCCGCATAGCCTCGACAAGGGGCCATGGTCACAAGAGATAGAGAGAAGAGATAGGCAACACATGCCTTTTTATTTATTTCCAGGTTGAAATTGGTGTGTTTTTAATCCTCCTATGGGCACCCTTTTATATAGGCGGAGGGAGGGCGTCCCTCCACCTTAGGGTTCCCATGTGGGACTAAACAAATAAAGGAAAAAGGAGGCAGACAGCCGCCGGCCGAGTGGGCCGCTTGCCCACCCGTGCGTGGCCCGGCAAGCAGAGGCGATGGAGGTGGAGGGCCCTGGGGTGGGCCGGCGACTAGCCCGCGGAGCAACAACGACGACCAGCTTGCGAGGCCCGGTGGTCCCAAGACCACCATGGCGCGCCAACAATCGCCCAAATAGCCAACGTGGGCCTTAGGTGGGTTGGCGATCGCGCCCAGCAGCGCCAGCAGTGGAGCGCGACGCAGTTCCAGTCACCACGCAAGTGAACGCTAAGTGCCGCCCACGTGGGCTGTTTCAAAAAAGCTCCCTTTGTTGCCTTTTCCGTCCGTTTTTAGGGTGAAATCCCTCTGGGATTTTGCCTAACTTATAAGACGTATTTTATAAATCTTTATTCAAATATTTATTTACAATATATTAATTCACAATTAATATATAATAAACATATTTAAATAACCATTTATTCAAAACCCTTTCGGTCCTTGTCCTTATCCTTTCTCTAAACACCTTCAATCTCCCATAACTTTTCTCTCTCTTCTTACTTCTTGATTCAAACTAGCCATTAACAATCTCCAAGATTCACAAGATCTTAAGTGTGCTACCTAACAGTTCGATAATACTACACACATGGCTAAGACTCCCTCTCGACCAATGATCAACATCGACTGGATGCCCATAATGATCACATGTGTACTCGTATCATCAGAGAGCTTTGTTGGGAGACCCCAAGAGGAAGGTATGATGAGTACAACATCAAGTTTTTCCCTCAAGAAGAAACCAAGGTTATCAAACCAGAGGAGGAAGGAACGACTCAAAGGTGTTGCTAGCAACTAGAAACCCGCATAACACAAACTCAAGACTTTGCTCCAACGGACAGTGAGGTTGTCAATCTCACCGGTTTGCTGAAAACAGAGGATTAACTGTATGGTGTGGAAGGTAATGGTGGTTTGCAGAAAGTAAATAGTAATAGTGGAAGATGTATCAATGGTAAAGATTGGACCGGGGTCTATAGTTCACTAGTGGTGTTCTCCTTAAGATAAACACCATGGCATGCTGGGTAAACAAATTACAGCAGGGCAATTGACAGGACAAAGCAAGGCATACAAATGCAATACTATAAATTTATGATCCTATGAGATTTGATTGGGCAATACAACAAGATACATAGACATCCATCCAACTACATTTATGACTATTAATACAACTTCAGGTTATCATCCTAACCCGCCCAAAGATAAGTTGCAAGCAACAGATAACCGCTTTAAGCAAAGTGTGTAAGGTAAACAATCCACTTGTTCCATGAACAAGAGATCATTGCTTTCTCCCTAGTAGAAACAACACATCTACAACCTTAGAGACTTCATCACTTCCTAGATTAAATAGAGGCATGAACCCACTATCGAGTATAAATACTCCCTCTTGGAGTCACTAGCATCTACTTGGCCAAGATAGCTACTAGAAACGGAGAGCATGCAAGATCACAAACAACATAGACATGATAGAGTCAATAAGATAGAACCATTAACCAATCTAACATAGTACTCTCAATATCCATCGGATCCCCAAACACAACATGCATGATTACAAATAAATGATCTTGATCATGAATGGAGTCACAAGATCTAAACATGCTAGCACAAAGGAGGAGAAACAACCATCTAGCTACTACATGGACCCTTAGTCCAAGGTGGAACTACTCACACATCATACCGGAGGCTGGCATGGTGATGAAGAAGGCCTTCGGGATGATATCTCCTCTCCGGCAGGGTGCCGGGAAGAGCTTCATATCCCCCCGATCTAGGGACGATGGTGGCGGTGGCTACGGACTATTTTGTGGAAGATTGATCGGGTCCTTAGGGTTTTGGTATCGAGGGCTTTATAGGCTAAAAGGCACAGTGGGCACGGGTGTCCGGCCCCAGTGGGCTAGGCCTAGCCACAGGCCAAGGGTGTGGCCTCGTGGCTCCCTCCATCTCGTACTGCCCGTGTTCTACTTATAAAATATTGACTTTGGCTTTTTGTCCCGTCCAATTTCGAGAATATTGATTTTCTGCCTTTTTTGGAATCAAAAAGAGAAGAAAACAGGCAACTAGCACTGTGGCATCTTGCTAATAGGTTAGTCCCAGAAAATATATAAAAATACCTCAAAGTGTAGACAAAGCAAAGCAAAGTAGATACTAAACAAGCATGGAACATCAAAAACTATAGATACGTTTACGACGTATCACCGCGTTCCAGCAGCGCTCCCGTAAGCGGTCACATGTTCAGCACTTAATGAGGACCTTCCTCTCCCTTGTTCCAAGGCGCAGAGGTTATAGATCTCTCCTCATGATTCGGCAAAGACGACAACGTGGTGGCGGAAGTAGAGGGAAATCCTGCAGGCTTCGCCAAGCTGAGCTATGGTGGAGTAGAAGAGGCCTCAAATAATCTAGGGTTTAGAGGGCCGAGGGAGGTGGTCACCCACTAGTAGAGGTGCTAGGAGGTACTAATTTAGAGGGCTCTAAATCGATGGCAACTTTAGAGGGCTGGCCAATCTAGGGTTTCAAGTGCGCAGGCGCCTCCTCTATTTATGAGAGGGAGAGGCGGTTTGGAGTCCTCCCCAACTCCTCCTTGTGGTCAAGCTGTAGGAAGGGAGGAATCCTCCCCAGGTAGGATTCCTTCCTCCCTCCACTAGGGCAACCATGTTGGGATTTGACTTTCAAATTGGCGTTGACTTTTTTAGGGTAAAACAAAGGGTAAAAACCCACTTCAATTTTTATATATTATAGAGTTTGATTTCTCTCCCATTGCCCAGCCAAGTGACCTAGGACATTATGCAACCATTCCACTTGTCATGACACATCCATATACCCTTCCCACTCCGGATCTGGACCTTCTAGACCTTTCTAGAACATTCCTGAAAACACCGAAACCATTCCTGAACTCTGGAATTGGACTTTTCTTATATGAATCTTATTCTTCGAACCATTCCAGATCTCCTCGTGATATCCGGAATCCAATCCGAGACTTCGAACAACATTCAATTTCTTTACTCACATTCCATATCTACTAAACAACATCGAATCCTTAATCGTGTCTCCCACGTTCGTGAATTATGCATACATGATCAAGACTCTTCTCCCATCAATAACCAATAGAGGAATCCATATTTCTATGATTACTTCATGATAGAATAAACCATTTACATACGCATACCAATTTCTCTTTGTCTCGGATACTTTAATTATCCGTGGTTTGATCATCGGATCTCTACATACCTAGTTCAACCTCATACCTATAAGTACTCTTTACTTGTTCTTGTGATATGTGATCCTTGTGAGCTACCACATGCTTGCAAGCTAATTGGATGACATTCCACCGAGGGCCCAGAGTATATCTATCCATTATATGGATGGACAAATCCCACTCTTGATCCATGTGCCTCAACACATACTTTCCGAACACTGAATGCCACCTTTATAACCACCCGCCATTTAAGTGGTGTTTGATGTCATCAAAGTATCCATCCGGGTGATGGTGATTAACATGATCTCATGGCCTAACGATTTAGGTTACTATGTATCCGAAAAGCTTATAGCAATGAACTATTGAAATGATTTGATCTTATGCTACGCTTAACTATAGGAGTATGTCCATCACATCATTCTCCTAATGATATGATGTCATAATAACATATCAATTTTCATGATCAGAAACCAAGATCATCTATTAACTAACGAGCTAGTTTAACAAAGAGGCTTTACCAGAGACTCCTTTTCTCGCTTACAAATCACACAAGTATTAATGTTTCCTGCTAATAATTAAAGCATGAATGTAAACATTTATCATAAACACAAAGATATAATAATAACTACTTTTATTATTGCCTTTGGGCATATCTCCAACATGATTCTATAGGAATCTGGTCCGATAAGACCTCAATCGACGAGGTTTGCTGGCGGCTTCCTCCTCCTAGCCTTGGAGATGGCACTCGCCATTCGTCAGCGGCGCTTAGAGTTTAGTGGTGGCCCCAATCACGCCTCGGCGGCTCCTCTCGAGCTCCTAGGGCTATGGGCTAAATGTATAGAATATGCCGATGTAGATCACCATTGATGCGCTCGCCTGCACGCCGATGTCGATTCTTGGATTTCTACACCGAGGATGGAGGATCCCTTTAGTTCGTCCAATGGCGCAATGTTTGCTCATTGATCAATGATATGTCGGAACGTATCTATAATTTTTTTATGTTCCATGATTGTTTAGTATCTACTTTGCTTTGCTTTGTCTACACTTTGAGGTGTTTTTATATGTTTCTGGTACTAACCTATTAACAAGATGCCACAAAGCGCTGGCTTGTTTTTCTTTGTTTTGGTTCCGAAAGGCGAAAATCAATATTCTCGGAATTGACGGGACAAAAGCCAAAGTCAATATTTCACTGTGGGGAACACGGAGCCAAGACAAGATTTGAGGAGGGCTCGAGAAGCCACACTCGCCACGCGGGCCAGGCTCCCGCCAATAGGGGCACCAGCCACCCCCCGGCCTCCCTCTTCGCCATAAGAAGCCCCCCAATGCATAAAACCCTAAGTACCATCAATATTCCACGAAATTGTCAGAGTCAGCCCACCATTGTCCCAGATCGGGGATCAAGCTCTTCTTGCACTTGCCGAGGGGAGATCATCCCGAGGCCTTCTTCTTCATCATGCCACCACGATATGAACTGGTGAGTAGTTCCACCTGACTACGGGTCCATGTGGTAGCTAGATGGTTGTATCTCTCCTTTGTTCTTTTCATGTTTAGATCTTTGATGGCACTACGTCAACGTGGAGCGCTTCATTGGGAAACCCCAAGAGCAGCAGGTATGATGTCAAGACAAAGAAGAGTCTTCCCCGTAAGAAAACCCCGAGGTTATCGAACCAAAGAGGGAGGAAGGAAACGCCTCAAAGGTGTCGCAAGCAATGTGGGAAAAACCTCACACAACACAACTCAAGACTACTTCTGGCCCAACTAACAAAGTGAGGTTTACAATCTCACCCCAAGGTCAGAACAAAAAGCGATTAACTGTATGGTAGGAAGGTGATGATGGTTTTGCGTTAGGTTACGGCAAACAAGAATAAAGTGGAAGACGATTAATGGTAAAGATTGACCGGGGGTCCATAGTTCACTAGAGGTGTTCTCCTTAGATAAAACAAACATGGCATGCATGGTAAGTGTGGCAATTGACATGATTGAGCAAGGCATAACAATGCAATACTAGACATAAAGATCCTATGAGATTCGATTGGACAATACAACAAGATACATGTAATCGCCATCCAACCGCATCTATGACTAGGAAGTCCACCTTTGGGTTATCATCCCAACCCCTCCAAGATTAAGTTGCAAGCAATGTACAAATCCGCTTAAGCAAAGCGTGAAGGTAAAAATCCACTTGTTCCATGAACAAGAGACCTGTTTTCTCCTAGTGGCAACAACACATCTACAACCTTAGAGATTTCTCACTTCCTTAGATAAATTGAGGCATGGAACCCACTATCGAGCATAACACGCTTCTCTTGGAGTCACTAGCAACTACTTTTGCCAAGATAGCTACTAACAACGGAGAGCATGCAAGATCACAAACAACACGTACATGATAGAATCAATAAGACAAAACCATTAATCAATCTCGACATAGTAATCTCAATATCCATCGGATCCCTCAAAACACAACATGCATGATTACAACAGATGAGATCTTGATCATGAACGTAGCTCACAAGATCTAGATATGAAAGCAATAAAGGAGGAGATGCAAACTATCTAGCTAACATACATGGACCCATAGTCGGTTGCGTGGAACAACCAGTTTGGCGCTTCGGGAGTATCGAGTCATGCATGATGAAGAAGGAAGGCCTCCCGGATGATCTCCCGCCGGGTGGGGTGCCGAGAAGAGCTTTGGGATCCCCCGATCTAGGGACGATGGTGGCGGCTGCAGACGGCTTCGTGGAATATTGATTGGGTCCCGAGGGTTTAGGCATCGGGGATTCTGAGAAGAGGCTAAGAGGCGAGGCCGGAGGCAGCCTGTGGGGCCACACCCTGCCATGGGCACGCTGGCCTGGTGACCTGCGGCTCGTGGGTGCGGCCTCCATGGCGCCTCCTGCCTCCTCCGACTGTGTGTTCTCCTCGTGAAATACTTACTTGGCTTTTGTCCCGCTTCTAAATTCGAGAATATTTTCACTAGCTTTTCCGAACCAAAACAAATGTAAAACAGCAATCGACAATCGTGGCAACTTGTTAATAGGTTAGTACCAAAAAACATATAGCAAAAGCACCTGGGAAAAGTGTGGACAAAGTTAAAGCAAAGTAGATACTAAACAATCAAGGAACAACAAAATTATAGATATAAGTTTGATGGGCATTTATCAAGCATCCCCAAGCTTAACTTCTCGCTTCGTCCTCAAGTAGGTAAGTGATAAAATAATAATTTTGAGGTGACATGCACCGCCAAAACCAAGATCAACCATTTGTAAGCATTGAAAGCTGGGATCAAAGAACTCTAAATATGCACATGAAAGATGCGCCTAATAATAAGACACAAGTGAATCTATGCATGCAACATTAAAGGCTGACAAACAAATGATCATGAATATGCATTGAAAAAGCTTGTTTGTTTCAACATACATAAAACATGGCATAGTGGCATTCAACTGTCCTTCATAGAGTAGCAAATAGATGCATTAGTGATACCTTCAAAGTTCATAAAGAGTGACTAGATACAAATAGCACAAGAACAAGCTAATGACAACAATATGCATCGATCAATAAGTTTTGGGGACACCGCATAGAACTAAGAATGGCAATCTATGCTTTCTTAACCGGGTGCCTAAAATGTTGCAGAAGTTGGAGACTCAATATAATAGTGGGAAGAAAGGCCTCTTCAAAGGGAAGCAGTGGATTTCTAAGTTTCAAAAGAGTTTCCCAAAAATTATGGTACTTGTTAGCTTTCACACCTCATCAGCCCCTCTATCATAAGCATCTTGAAGGATTAAGGTTAAAGGAACAACTATGGGAGTATATGGTTGACAAAGTATAAGTTGGCAATCTCATGTCCCTTTGAATATCAGTGGTCGCTCTCCTTTATGCTACTCAAGTTTAGTTACTTGGAAGTTCTTGGTCATAGTAAGTACACATGTGTATCATAGAGAACCGCCAACAAGGTACCCCTTTGCACATGGTACATGAGCTTTCCCATAAATCCAAAATGACAAGGCAATCAAACAATGAGCATCTCAACATTCTTCTTATTTACCATGGATATGGTGCTTTTTTCTCTTCCTCTTTTCTCAATATGTCTCTTCTTTCTCAATCTCTTTTATAAGAAGCAATGTTTTATAGATGTCACTATGAAGATGCCGTAGTTTCACACCATGATTAGGCATGGCTTAGGCTATGTGCCCGGAAGTGCTTTCTTCCAACACAAAACAATAGTATAACTCCATGGACTTATAAGCTCCCTTTATGGCTTCACACCTAATCGACATCCATAGACAAAAAGAACATGATATCAACTATGTACAAAGTACAAGGTAATGTTGAAAGTATTCCTCATGAAAACATGGTTCTCGCACCTACCATGTATAAGTGCAAGTATATACAAATATGATGGCATAATGGTTAAAGTTTATTAGGTGTGCCATCAAGTTCTTGAGAGCTTTAATCACTAAAGTTTACATATAACAAAATAATTTTTTAATTGGAAGATAGCCGGAAATAAAAAACAAGAATATGCTTGGAATGGTGTAAATACACCATGCATAGGAATTTATAGTGGACACTTTGGAATAACTTGGTTTCTTTGGAGTCAATGTAAGAATTGGATACGCCGGAAACGATCTATAATTTTTGATGTTATATACTTGTTTAGTATCTACTTTTCTTTGGTTTGTCTACACTTTTGAGGTGTGTTTTATATGTTTTCTCGAACTAAACCTAGTTAACAAGTCATGTCACAAAGGCCAGTTGTCTCGCTTCGTCTTCATGGTTCCGTAAAGCGCACAAAATCAATATTTCTTGAATTGGACGGGAGAAAAGCCAAAGTCAATATTTTACCGTGGGTCAACACAGTTGATCATTTAGATTTGAGGAGTTCTCACTGTGGGGCCACACTCTCTGGCCAAGGCACGGCCCAGGGCTAGGCACGCCCGGGAGGGTGCACGCCCGGTGGCCCTCCGCCGCGCTTCGCCTATAAAGTCCCCCTTCGATGCCAAAACCTTTCAAACACCCGCATCAATATTCCACCTAAACTGCCTATAGCCACGCCATACCATCGCCCCTGCAGATCAGGGACCGACCAGTTCTTCCCAAGACCGCATTTAGGGGAGATCATCCTCGAGGACTTCTTCTCCCAGTATGAAGGCAGTGAGTAGTTCCACCTTCGGATCGGTGGGGTCCATGGTAGTAGCTCAGATGGTATCTCCTCCTTAGGTGCTTTCATGTATGTGATCTTCGGTGAGTCTGCGTCATGATCAAGAGATCTAATCTATATTTGTAAAATCATGCATGTAAATGTGTTTATGCATCCATGGATATTGAGATTGGCCATATGCTCGATTGATTAATTGGTTTTGTCTTATGCTGGATTCTATCATTGTCTGTGGTTGTCAGTGCAGATCTGCATGCCTTCCTGCTGTTAGTAGCTATCTTGGACAAGTAGTTGCTAGTGACCCCAAGAAGTGGGGCATTTATTCTCGATAAGTGGTTCATGCCTCTGGATTTTAATCTAAGGGAAGTGAAAAGAAATCTCTAAGGTTGTGTATGTGTCGCTGTTACTAGGGAGAAAACGCGCCTGTCGCGGAAATAAGTGGATTGTTTACTCCATATACTTTTGTTGTCATCCGCTTGCAAACTAACACCGGAAGTTCGGATATAACCCCAAAGGCACCCCTTAGTCATAGATGCGCTAATGTCGCTTCATGTATATTGTTGTATTTCCAACTTAAATCATGGATCTTTTGTTCCAGGTCATTGTTGCGTCTTGTTTCCGGGCCCCCTTGCTAACTGTTCTCACCGTAATTTCTTTACCCTTCATGCCATGTTGTTTATCTATGAGAGCACCTCTATGAACCATGGACCCCCTGTCCAATATTTTCTGTCATTACATCTTCCATCGTTATCTGCTTACTTGTCGCAAAACCACCTCTCCACCATACAAGTAATCCTTTGTTACACCAAACCCAAGAGCTCTAAATCTCACTATTCACAAAAGTCTTGAGTTGTGTTAGGTAGCTCCATGTTGCTTGTAACAATTCGAGACGTTTTCCTCCACTGCCTATAACTCTGCTTCATCGAAAACTTGTCGATGTGCTCACCGCACCTTTGGTTTTGGTTTCTATATCGGTTATTCCCATGAGCAAGATCAATGAATAAGTTTTTTCTCTCAAGGCCAAGGTTGGAGGTTAAGGACGGTCATAAGGGGAGTCCTCCTCAACCTTTCTCTTTACTGCTTTTTAGTTTGTTTAGTTTTTTGCTTGGTTTGTTTATTCCTTTACTGTAAACTCAAAAAATAGTTTAGTTTGGTTTGCTTTCTCAAAACACAATAAAATTGAAGGTTCCTTCTAGTTGCTACCATGTCTGGTTTTGGTCCAATTCTAGCATACCTATCGGAAGAGATCTTCACTTTTACAAAAAGTGAAGAGAGTCAAAGAAGCTTTGGTTCAGAATCTCTCGCCATAAAGGAACCGAAATGCAAGATGAGAGTCTTAGCTGGTTACGTTTCTACCATGGTATTGTTTTGTTATAGATATGTTTCTTGGATGATGGCCGAGAAAGATATTTTCAATAAAATTAGACAGTTTTCGGATGCCATGGCAAATTGATTATAATTTATAATACCGACAAGTCCTCGATTCTCTTCATAAATATTTTGCTAGGTTGAACACTCTTGAGTCTAATACTGCTTTTGAACAGTTGCTATCACACACTTAGGGAGTACCATGATTATGTTCCAATGAATTTTGAGTCTTCAAAGTGGTTTCCCACAATCAAAGTCACTATAAATAGTGCAACTTTTGATGCTTATGATATCATGTCTGAATTTTGCCTTATGCCTAAAGATATTTATGAGTCTTAGAGTCTTTGGGGCTTTCTAAAGGAGGAGAGAAATCTCTTACTAATAATGCCACTTTATTACCCATTGGAATAGCTGAAGGTGTGTTTACAAAAATCTCAGGAAAAATGGTGTCTACTGATTATCTTGTTATTGAATGTGGAGGCAAAGGACAGATTACACTTGGAAGATCCCTACTGAAACACCTTGGAGCAATAATAGATGTGGGAAAAGGCATTATGCATTTTGCTCCTCCAGTAAGCAATCATATATTCCTAAAGAGAAGAAGAAAGGTAAGAAAGGAAGGAGCAAGAGAGTTCATAACTCCTCATTTGAAAATACTTGATTTTGTTGCTGTGCCTAACTTAAAGGCGTAAAGAAAAGTACTTGTTGGGAGATAACAAGAGTTTACTTGAGTTTTGAAGTTATTACTTTAGTAATGACCTCTCCTTATCCTTTTGTTTGCTTTTTGCCAAGAATGACCTCTAATGAGAGGAAGTTAGATTTGGGGAGTTGCTGTCCTGAAACAGATTTCTGTCCTCCACCATAAAAATTCGTGAGGCATCTTTGTAACTAGGATTGGGCTGAAAATTTACTAATAAATCCCCAGTATGTTATCTAACTTTCATTAGTTCAACACTTTTTGATTTGAGCAACATAAGGTCTTCGAAAAATCGGTTTCCACCTGTTGGTCTGTTTTGACAGATTTCTGCCATTATTTACTTCTTATTGATTCCTTTGATTCTCTTTTTCAATTGAGATTTGCAGAGTTGCTATAGTTATTTTTTATTGAAAAGAAGTTTTTCTGTTCAAAAGCTAAACCTAAAGGTCAATATCTTTTCAATACACACTAATGTTGCTAATAAAGATTGGCCATGAAGTTTTTATGAAAAAATTTGGTGTAGAGAATGATGTAATGAGATGAAGAATGGACAAAGGCTCAAGCTTGGGGATACTACCTCGGTGTTATTAAAGAGCCATCCAAGAGTTATAATGGCTTGGTAGGCCATATTCATCAATAAAAAATTCGAGGTCTATCTAGACACTTAGTTTTATTGTTTCATACTGCTTGATATGTTGTTCTTGGAGCATCTTAGTTTTGTTTGCTTTGCTTAGTTTGATTAGTTTGCTTGAATAAAGTAGTTTGGACCCTGCTCGCTGAGTTGTTTTAAATAAGTCGATTGGTGTTGGAAAGGAGTAGAAAGTTCTTGCTTGAAAAGTGCAAGAGGAGCTTCGACTATGACTTAGACTTTAGCATGTCATGCTAGGTGTTGTTTTGACCTTATTCCTAGTGATTATTGATGTAGAATGACTTGTTCCAAACATTTGGGATTGCTTAGTGTGCCTTGAAAGAATTACATGTTGTTGTATCATGCAAAGCATAGTATTGTGGTATTCTCCTTTGATATTTTGTTTTGACTTGGCACATGCTTACACCATGTTATGACTATGAACAAGTCACAATAGCCTCTATGATCAATTAGTCCTTGACTTGTAGTACCACTCTATACTTTGATTATTAATGTTTTGTTGCTCGCATGATTATGGCCATTATTGCTCTCTTAGTTGGTTGCTCCCAGTCTTTTGCTAGCCTCCATTTATATGAGTAAGTTCTACTCATGCTTCCAACTCCCAAGAAACCAAGTTATTCCAAAGTGTCCACTATAAATTCCTATGCATGGTGTGTTACACCATTCCAAGTATATTCTTGTTTTCAGCTATCTTCCAATTAAAAAGTATTTTGTTATGTGAAACTTAGTGATTAAAGCCCTCACGAACTTGATGGCACACTTTATATTCTTTACCCCTAATAAACTTGAACCATTGTTTCATCTATGTTGTATATGCTTGCACTTATATGTTGGAATTAGCAGAACCATGCTGTCATGGGGAACGCTTTCAACATTGCACTTGTACATTATACACAGCTTGATATCATGCTCCTTTGTCTATGGATGTCGTTAGTGTGAAATAAAGAGGGAGCTTGTAAGTCCATGGAGTTATGTATTTTGTGTTAGAGAAATGCCTGGGCCGCTAGCCTAAGCCATGCCTAATCATGGTGGAAACTTGCAGCATCACCATAATGAGCTATCTGAAGCATCCTCAATAAAATCTATGCAAATAGTAAATAAACAGATCGCTGAGTTGCTCATTGTACGGTTGCCTTGTCATTTTGGTTATGGGATAGCTCCTGTACCATGTGGAAGGGGTACCCCGTTGGCGGTTCTCTATGATACACATGTACTTACTATGACAAGAACTTACAGGTGACTGAAGTTGAGTAGCATGAGGTGTGGCCTCGTATTCAAGGGACATGATATTGCCAACTTATACTTTCTCAAGCATATACTCCATAGTTTGTTCACTTTAACCTTAATCACTTCAAGATGCTTATGATAGGGCAATGAGGGCTGAAAGCTAACAAGTACCATAATTTTTGAAGCTCTTTTGAAACTTGAAATCCTGATTTGCTTTATGAAGGGCCTTTCTTCCACTATTATGTTGAGTCTCCATATTCTATCTTTTAGGAACCATTAAGAGAGCATAGTTGCCATTCTTAGTTCTATGTGCAGGTCCCAAAACTTATTGATTGATGCATATTGTTGATATTGCTTGTTCTTGTGCTATTTGTATCTAGTCACTCTTATGAACTTTGAAGGTGTCCTATGCATCTATTTGCTACTCTATGAGGGACAAGCTGAATGCCACTATGCCATGTTTTCTGTATGTGAAACAAACAAACGCTTTTTCAATGCATGTTATTCATGATCTTTGTTTGTAGTTTTCATGCTGCATGTATAGTTTTGTCTTTATCATAG